>JBAMBI010000494.1:4800000-6237374 GCA_037043535.1 Drosophila putrida
TTGGATTATCAGTGTTTAAAAAATAATTTTATGCGAGACCCAAATATTCTAAAACTAATTGCAAATTCAAATCAAATTCATTAGCATACTGAATAACTTTAAGACTATAAGTAATTCAAAATAAAATCAAGAACTATTAAATGGAATTTTTGGAATAATTTTTTTCTCTGTGTAGTATTGGTAGCGGGAATTAAAGCAGGGTTAACCCCGAGTCTAGTCAACTTGAATAACACTTTGGCGTAAACGTCACGTTTCTGCAGTAAAAGTTGAGGAGCTTTAAAATGCACCTTACCTTGGTTGTATGTATGTATATGTGACGTACTCTACTGCCATCCTGCTCCCACTTTCACATTCGCCGTGGCTGCTGCTGCAGCGTATTAAACTTAATGAAATTTCCAAAAAAGGGGCAAAAACATGTTAAACGAAGACGACTGAAACTGAACGAAGCAAGCGAGAGAGGGAGAGAGAGAGTCAGGTGTAGTAAAAGAGGATGTAGGGGAAGGAGAAGTGATGGGGAGAGAGTGAAGAGTAAGCTTTTTTCGTAGGTTGAAAGATCTTATCTACAAATTATATTGACACTGCAAAATGTTCGCACCTCAATGAGCTGCGGCTTGTGTGTGTGTGTGCGTGTATGTGTGTGTATGGTGTCCTACTTAAACATGTCAAATACATCCGCGTCTTTCTCTTTCTCACACTTCTTTTCTCGCTCGCCACAAAAATTAATTTCCATTTTTTATCTGCTCCAATTTTTTGGCTTTGCCTTCTCCCATTTCATTTCATTTCTTTTGTCATTTCATTTTCATCTCCTCCGTCTGTCTGTCATTTAACTTGCTTCTTCTTGTTTTTTTCTCTTCTCTCCTCTCGTCATTTCTTTCTTGCCTTCTCCACATTCCTGCCTTCTCTCCTTTATTGCTTTTGCCTTTGTTAGCTGCTCTGCGTCTCAATTTCAATTTAAAAACCCATATGGTTCTCCTCCTTCGTCCTTTTACGTTCCCTGCCTTTCGTCACCAGCGTAAACTGCAGCGCTCCTTAACGCTTTTACGTCTCCTTTTGACGGGGCCTTCTGTTGCCTCCGTTTTTCCGTCTTGTTGTCTTAAACTGACAACACCAATAATGGCTTTAATCCACCCTTAACCCCAATGCTATTGCCGCTTGATTTCTTGAGCTGCTTCAGTGCTTTGCTTGATTGATTTTAATCAGAAAATTAAGTGGCTCTTTGGCTCTTTTTGGGCCAAAAGAACCAGACAGCCAACTGATGAGCCACAACAACAAGACCGTTTAATATCTATGTACATGTATGTGTGTGTGTATAAGGACCAATATTTTGGTGGCTTAAGGCAAAAACACTTCAGAATCCACAGGTTGAAAGTCCTTAAAAGCTTTGAAGTAATAAAGTATAATGTGAAGCTTATAGCTTAAAGTTAATAGGACTCCAATTTATTAGAGACCTGAGAGATTCCTCAGGTAGTTAAGAGTTGGAATTAGTTATAAATTAAAAAAAATAATAATAAATATAAAGTTTTCCTTCAATTAAATATTTGATGTTAATTAATAATTAAAAGTGAAGGTTAAAACCCGACTTTGTGAATGGAGCAAAGGAAAATCTATTGTTTTCTCTATATTCTTTGTATTTTTGTACGTATGCTATTGATTTAATGTCTGGCTTTAGTTTTTTCAACTAATTAAAGAAATAAATTTATGAACAATGCGGGAAAATAGACGGCAGCTGTTTATGTGAACGATCTAATTATAATATTGTTGGGTAAATAATCATTATAATCGATGATGCGACTGTTAAATAAAAAGTCGAGCTATAAAACGAGAAGGTTTCTCCAGGAAACTCATAGTCAGTTTCTAACTGTGAAACGATGCGCATCTTAATAATTGTAACTCTATTTGCCCTAGTGGCTGTGGCCCTGGGCACCGATCCATGCGGACTGTATCATGAAGGATCAGCAGGAGGAGGTGGTGGCGGAAGAGGTCGCGATGGAGGTCGTGGTGGCGGTGGAGGATTTGGTATTGACGAAAACAGGCGTGGAGGTGGCGGAGGAGGCGGTGGTAGAGATGGCGGCGGCGGCGGTCTTGGCGGTTATCTTGGTCCTTTCAGAAATGCTCCATGTCCCTCCACAACCAATAGACCTCAACCTAACTAGGTCTATCGGCTGCTCACAAAATTTCAATAGCAGTGTCAAAAGCCTTGTCAATTGAAATAAAATTATAATTTTGTTTATACAGAAAGCCAAAGTCTTTAATATTTACATATATCTACAAGATCTATCTACTAAATTGTTCAAGCAAAATAGCTGTTAAATATATGTGTACTATTTACAGTCTATTCTAAAAATTTCCTTTATTCTTTAAATAGGACAACTCACTGTAATTGTTTATCGCTTTTCTCTTCAATTTCATTTCGAACTGCAATTTCAAATAAATTTAAAAAAACGAAAACTATAAATTCAATTGATTCATATCAATTCAAATTTTGATTTTTGAAAGTTGTTAGATCAGAATCCGAAAAGTAGATAAATTTATCTCTAACTTTTCTTAAGTTGTATCTATTTCTACTACTGATACTCCACTGGTTCATTTAGTTAAGAAACTTTCTTCTCTCGAAATCGGAAAACAGCAAAATCTAGAAATTATTTGAATTATGTATTTAATATTTCAAGATTTTACCTTTAATCAAATCCTAGTGGTCACTTTAACTTGTATTCTACAGCATTTTAGTTTTCATGGAAAAAAAAACAAAACATTTTACGTTTAATCTTATCCAAATCCAAATTTTAATAGAGATTTCTCTTTGGACAATTTTTGTATACAGAAGAGGACAGAAAATCATTTTCGAAATCAGGATTCAGTATTTTCAAACTCCTTGTGACTGCTAGCTGAAAAGTTAGATAGCTTAAATCTAAACATAGCTAAATGGTACATCAATAAAAGTCTTTGGGTTTTTTGTTTATACAAAACTTTGCTTTTATTTCAATAAAGAAGAGTCACTGCAATAGAAGATTGCAGAGCATCCTATTCGGCATCTTGGGAACCATCGTCATCTCCCTCGGTAGAAGGACTCTCCGTTGTTGTGGAACGACGATGTTTGTGAGGTCCAAGATTACCACCAAGACCGCCACCATAACCGTTATTTCGACCACCGCCTCCTCCGCCACCTCCACGCCTGTTTTCATCAAAACCAAATCCTCCGCCTCCACCAAGACCGCCATCCCGGCCTCCGCCACCACCACCTCCTCCTGATCCTCTATTCTGGGCAAGGGCCACAGCCACCAGAGCAAGTAGAGTTACAATTATTAAGATGCGCATTGTCTGTTCACAGTTAGAATCTGACTATGACTTCTACCTGAAAATCTTCTCTTCTTATAGCTCGATTTTCCATTCGAAACGTCACTTGTTATCTTAGCTGTAACCTAGAGTTAGACTGGGCAATTGCATCATAAGATATTGCGATTATTTACCTAACGATATTTTCATTGTCGTAGGTATATTGTCTACTTTACAAGTCACCTGAGTACAAGTTTATTTGCTTGTTTTCTTAAACGAAGTTAGATAAACAAAATATATCTAGAATGTAAGAAAGTCATAGGAAAAATACGACTTTCTCCAAGTAGTAACTGGATTCGAAGACATACTTCTTAATAATCTCGTAATAAGAAGAAAGAGTCCAATAAAAGATAATCGATAATAAATATTAGTAGTTGGTAAAGCTAAAAGAAAAATAGATAAGAAAATTTGATTAACTCATGGAACACAGTCTACTTCGATATACAAAACATCCTCGCCACGTTTTCCTTAAGTCTTTGAATTTACTCAAGCTTCCTCTTATTGTCTGGTTTCTTACCTTTAAGTAAGTAAACAAATTAGTTCATCAATAATGCTGGAAAGGCAAATAGACGGCAGCTTTTTATCTATAATTAACTTGGACTTGCGTAACCTTGAAAATGGACAATAGACCTTCGACAATGGCAATGTAGTTGGGTAAATAATCGTAAAACCAGATGACGCAAACTAAGGTAACACCTAAACAAACAATTAAAGTTCAGATTGCAGATCCAACTTGGAAAGTCGTACTATAAAAAGGGAAAGATTTCCCTGTAGAGCTTGCAGTGAGATTCTATCTGTGGACAATGCGCTTTTTTTAATAATTTTTAACTCTACTTGTGCTTATGATATGGAGATTATGATGCTCCTGTAGGACCACCACCTTATACAGGTGTTTCTGGTCGTCCCAGTGATGATGATGAAGTCGGAGATGGTTTTGACGAAGAAAGGCGTAGTGCATTTAATTTCTGAGGACAAACTAAGTACTTTAAAGGCCAAAAGGCTTCTTTGAAGGCTTCTTTTGCAGAGTTCGAAATCTTTACAATTAAAATAGAAGCGTAAAAGGACTGACAACGATCCTTCTTCTCCTCTCAAGCAACGGTGTTATAGCTCAGTATTTATATAAATGTTTTTATTTCAAATGAACTGTATTTTAACATTGAGAAGTCAAGAGTAGGTTCAGAATCCAATGTCAATGGGAGCCAAGAAACGAAAGTCGAGATATTGTTATCAAAAATGATATTAAAATTATTATTTGGTAAAAACTGAACTGAGCAATCAGGCAGAAGGGTCGCTTTTTAAACACGTCTCTATATTACAATAAAATGTGATACTATTTATAAACAATTGATTGATTGATATTTATAAACAATTTTCAAGAAAGTTTAATGACAGAAAAAGATAAATTACCTAAGAAACCGACCTCTAAAATCAATTGATGCATTTCAATTTCGTTTCTTAAAGAAACAAAATACGAATTTATTAATATTAAAATTATTTAAAAGAAAATAAAAGTTTAATATACATTTACTGAAATTTGTGTATTAAACTGTATTTAAATTTTACTCTTATTAATTTTGGGAATTTATTTTTGATTTCCAAACGACCAATGTTATTTTGAAAACCGATCGATGTTTTAAAGTTTAAACTATAGACACAGAAGCAAGATAAGGTCATCTATATATTATTCATATCCCTTAATAATTGTCACTGCTATCATATGTCTATCCCTTTAGCAAAATATTTTATGAGGCATCACAAATACAATGTACTACTCGCTTTTTGAGGTAGAACATCAAAAAATTACGCATACGTCGCGTGTGTCGTTTTTGCAATTTCAGTTGCAACAGTTGCAACAGTTTGCAAAACTCTATTAGAACAAATTGAATTTTCAATATGGGGAAGACCAACCAACAACAAAAGCAAATAGGAATAAACAACAACGACAACAACAACAACAACAACAACAACAACAACAACAACGCACAATAATAACACAACAAACAAGAACAAGAATAACAATAGCAAGGAGAATGGTGCAGGGATTACAACACGAATCGACACTAACAACACATGACATATGCTACATTATTTGGAAGCAGACACAGCACACAACACACAACACACAACACACACACACTCCGCACATATGAGTGAGGCATGCACAAATCCAATAAATTGACCAATAATGAACGGTTGAACGCAGCCAATGGCCAGAACAAAGGTCGTAGTTGGTGGCATGCAACGGCGGACAGATGAAAAACAAAAAGAAAACACGAAAAGCAACGAGCAACGAGAGAGAAGAGAAAAAAATAGCCAGTAGAAAAGTTGAAAAGCCAAAAACAATGATGGTCAGTGGCATGCCCCACAGCCTAGGGCCAAGACAGTGCCAAAGACAACAGAGGAAAATCCGGCAAACCGACAAAAAAAAAGGCAAAAGAAAAACCTCAAACTGACACGAAAAAATAAAACACAAAACACTCAACGGGCAAAGGAGCAAGGGAAACAGCAAGAAAAGATCCCAACGAATTCGTAAATACTCTAAAGAATAAATTAAAAACTATACTTAGAAACAATGTAAAGGATTTCTTTTTATTTATTTTAAAAATAAAAATATCAGTATAATTAAAAAAATGTGTAACTTTCAATCAAAAATTATTTGTGATGTATTTTAGTTAAACAAATAAATGTAATAAAAGGTAAAAGTTGTAAATTGATTTTGATATCAAATAATTTTACAACCTGCAACTACTTATGAAATAAACTGTTATATTCAGAGCTATGAAAGTAGAAAAAGTCATGCTAATATTCTTTTATAGGCTTCTTAAATCCTAAGATGTCGTTTATTAGCTTTAAATTTTATTTGAGCTCAAAACCTGCTACAATTAATATTCTTTAAAATGAATCTGAAACATTTATTTGAGTTTATTTACGTTTGAGTTGAACTCTTTAAATTATTTGACTGTTATTCAAGTCAAATATATTTTAGTTAGTGTAAGTTGAGTTAAACTAATTGCTTTAAACCCTTCTGCTAGCTAAGATACCCTAGTTTACCTTGTCAAGCAGTTAAGCTGAGCAGTAAGAAAAAAAATTGCCACTGGCTGTAAAAGTTTTGGCGTGGACTTTGTTAGGAGTCTGTGGACTCAAAGTCTGTGTGAGCTGCTGGAAAGTTTATTGCAAAGTGTGTGTTTGCTTTATTTTTGGTATTTCTAACAACAAAATAATTCATTTTCAATTAAAATCGTATCAGTTGACGCTGTTGCCATTAACAAATAAGTTTTCTTCAGGGGCGATTGAATCGAAATCACAGCTCTTCAACTTGGTTGAATTTAATTGTTGAGCGACAAGGTCAAACTCTATTGATAATGTTCGACTAATTTCCCATTTCTCATCTCTTCTCTAATTTCTTTTCTATTTTCTGGTCTTTTCTGCAGTTCATCCATTGGTGCAAGTGCCAAATCAATTGGTTGGAGCTCCAGTTCTAACAGATGTCACATTAATTTGCAACGTTGAGGCATCACCCAAAGCCATCAATTATTGGCAACGCGAGAATGGTAAGTTTCCACTCATTAGTAGACCCTGTACTTGAAAATAAATAGAGAACAACACCAAAGCCACAAACTTAGAATTAGGATTGATTTTATAATTTTTAAAAGTATTTCAAATCTCGATGAACAATTTTCACAGAACAATTACAGGGCCTTCTGCAGTCGGGTTCTCTTAACTGTCTTACTAGTGTGACTTATTGGTTTGGCTTTCATTCCCTTCCCCCTTCTAACTTCCATCTCTTTCTGCTGCTTTTCCATTTCCGGCAGTCAGTTTATAAACCTTTCAATGCCGCAATTTGTCTTTATTTGGTTCGTGTTTTGATGCTGAAATATTTTGATGTTCCTCTTGTTGCTGCCGTGGCAACATCAAGTGCATTTGACGTATATTGCAAACGTGACAGCTGGAGTTCAAAGTCTAGTTTCATTCACATTCCTATTCCCAACATCAAACTCAACCTCAACACCTTCTCCATTTCCAATTCCTTTTTCATTTCGAACTTTCAACTTCAAATATCATCATCGAAATGCCTTTTGGGTGTCTCTCGTCTGTCATTTGCTTACTCCGTGCCACACTTGCCCCGCCTAGCCCCGCCCAGCCTTGCTTTGCCACATGCCACACTTATTCACTCGTTGGCTCGTTCCGCATTTCCTCTTTTCCGCCTCAGGTGAAATGATTATTGCTGGCGATCGTTATGCCCTCACAGAGAAGGAAAACAACATGTATGCCATCGAGATGATACTTCACATAAGACGACTTCAATCGACCGATTTTGGGGGCTACAAGTGCATCTCAAAGAACAGCATTGGGGATACCGAGGGCACTATAAGACTATATGGTAAGTGAACAAGTTCTTTATATTTCTAAAATTAAATTCAGCTGATTTTATTATAACTATTAAAATGAAAGTGGCAAGAAAATTGAAGAAAATTTAGTTAACTTGAATTTATTATGAAGGAAAAACATTCCACTTCAAAATAGGTTTAGTTTTTTAAAAACTATATTCTGAATACGTCAAATAGTGCATTAATAAATTTTTGATATATTTCCAAAGTTTATATTAAATGCTGATCTTTCTTTCTTTCTACTTTCAGAGATGGAACGTCCGGGCAAGAAGACGCTACGTGAGGAGGATATTAATGAAGTAACGGTAAGTTTAACACACACACACACACGCAAACAAATACACTGACCATTCCACACCACTTTCCACTTCACTTCCGCCCCCTCTTTGACTTTGATACCCTCCTGCAGAAGAACGAGGTGGTGGTCAAGGAGAATCGCCACGAAGATGGTTCACGCAATCAAAATGGTCGCCTTTACAAGGAGCGCAGCCAGGAAACGGAAATCGGAAGCGGGGCAGCAGCAACAATAACAAGAGCAACAACAAGAACAACAACAGCGACAACAGCAACAATAATGCGGCTAATAAAGACACTTGTTTTAGCCATATTCGTATTGTTAACAACAAACTTGTGTTGTCTGACAAAAGGTAGCATACAGAATGGAACCATACGTAGTTCCGGAATTTCCAAGACCCTTCAAGGAACAACAAGAACAAAGACGACTCTCGACGACAAATATAACAATAACAACAGCAACAACAACAACAAAGAACATTTAGTATTATAGCTTAATTAAATTCTAATCATAAGAAGCCATAACATCAACAATAAAACAAAACACACACAACCACACACACATGGCCAAAGGACAAGAACAACCACAGTAACCACACCTCTCTAAACTGAGAATTGAGTGAAGGGAGAAAAATTTGATGGTTAAATAAATACAATACTAAAGTAAGTAGTTAAGACGAACGGAAAATTGCTAAAATGGCAAAATTGCAAAATGGCAAAATGGAAAATTGAAAAATTTAAAATTGAAAAATGCGTTTAAATGTTACCTCGTTAGTAAAAGAAAAAATAAAATAAAAAATACTATAAAGAAGAATCCAAATGAAACAATACCAAGTCAAAGTCAAAGTAAATGTCAAGTTTCGGCATGCCGAATATCAAATACTCTTGCAGATTGTTCCTAAAGTATCTTCAAAGTAAAGAGAAGAGAACAAGATAAAGATACTATAAAGGGATTAATGAGTTTTGATTGAATCACAGACTAAATAAATATTCATATATTAATACTAAATATTATTTACAATATATTCCATTTCACCTGATTTTTAAGTTTATAGAATTCTTTATTAAATGGAACTTGTTTCTTTATAATGAAATCATTCTTAACTAAAGAAACTAAACTAAAATAAACCTGCAACTTATTCCTTTGTCCGAACCTAACAACTTCCATTTGAATGTATCCTCTGCAAGGATATTTTTAGTAGCTGAATATTGAAGAATTAAATGTTGTTCGGTTCTTTGAATGGCTTTAGCTACTCCAAGTACTTTATATGTGGTAAAAACACAATCATAAGGCATATACCGTAAATAATCGATCCGATAAACCCCAATTAGCTTACCATGCAGACACATATGAGTATATATCAACTATATCATATACTACTTATATCATTAATTGTTTCAATAAAACAATATATGTACGTTCATCATTGATGAATCGGGCCATCGAAGGGTTCTATGTATATACTATATACAATCTAGTTATATACTTAGTATATTTCAGCTCAAACTACACATAATAACATTTGATGATAAATATTTATACAAGTTATATTACGGACTACGGAATTGTAAATATTTGCACCTATTTGTAGTACTTATGTATTTTCAATCGTTTGTTGCTCTTCTTATTTGTTAAACAATTAAGAATTGTTGTTTTATCATTTCACTCTTAGTTTGTTTGCTCGATCATTTGTTTAGTTCGTTAGCTCAATGATTAGATGAACACTTCAGATACATATATAGATAACATACATTTAGAATTAAGCGAACAAAACCCGTGCTTCAATTTCATGAAAGACCCATTTTCAAGAAGAAGTTTTTGACTGTTTCAAAATTGTGATTGGTTCATGGTTCCTTGGTTTATTTCTCTTATCTAGCATCTAGAAACTTTGAAAGAGTCAAAATAAAGTCTCAAAAGATTTCCCAAACCAAGAGTGAAGTAAAAGTGAACTAATCCAATTCATCTTTAGTTTAAATGAATCAGTTTAAACTACAATTCTTAGACAAGTTTTTATCCAGTTTTTAGCCAATTTTCAAATCTGTTTTTCGTATAGAAATCCTGCTTTCTTCCTCTCTCTCTCTCTCTGTCTGTCTCTTTCTCTTTAAGCTAGAAGCATAAGAAGCCACATACATGCATGTGTACATGTATGTTATGTGTAAACGTATGTGTGTTCAGCTTAATTCCGTGTTTAATATTGTGTAAATTGCAACCAAGTCAAAATGTGCCAAATGCAACTAAAAATAATAATTAATTAATTAAAATCATATATATATATATATATATATATATATATATATTTGAATGTGTATATGTATGTGTGTGTTCGATATTCAATATACGATAAATGCGATTAATATGAATACGTGTGTATTTGTATTTCAATCCTGACAAAGCATAAACGAAGGAAACAAACGAATGAAAACTACAATAAATAATTATAAATTCTCATACATACATACATATATTACGCCCCTCTATCCAGCCACGCCCCTCTTCCCAGCCCCCCACAATGCTACTACTTAAATACTGACTAATCAAGACGTACTCTGACTTAATATACGTACCACAAATGTATTCGTGAGAAAATGAGAGGGAAAATGAAACAAATTTCCAGAGAAGAGAGCGAAATAACATGAGATGCACAACAAAAGAGAAAGAAATACATTTTAAATAATAAATAAAGTTAAAAAAAGAAAGTAAATTAATATATGTATATTTAGGATAATAATGTGGTGTATTTTTTTTTTGTGGATGATGTGAATGATATGATATCGCATAGCAAATCAAACTTATAACTATAAGTAAAACTAAACATAAACTATAATTACAAAATTACTGAAACAAGAACAATATTAGCGAAAATCCAAATTCGACAAAAACATACTAATACTAAACGCTTCTATGATTTCAACTGAGTTTAACTAAGTTACATTTAAAAATCAAAGAAAAAAACAAAAGACAACAACTTATAATAAGCATATTGCATTCAATGTCTACACTACAGAAGTTCTTAAACTCCCCGAGGTATTCCCCCCAGAGTAACAGAAAAATTTAAGAAAAGGCAGCGATACAGAGAGTGTTCCAATTTCCACTTTCGCAGAATGAAAAAGTAAAATGAAAAAATAATTCATCCAAAATGTGGTTGAGGGAGAAATTTATTGAAAAGTCTTTAAAATATACTTATAAATATTTCTTAAACGCATTTCTGATTTGGCGTTCGCAATAACTGGAGTCTACTTTTATATACTACTTACAAAAGATATAGAAAATCTTGTTAAATCATTTCATTTGAGAACTTTGTTAACGTTTCAGTAACAATTTAAAACTGTGAATAATTTTCTTATACTTATTTAAAGTTCAGTTGATATAGTTTTAAATATAATAGTATTTAAAATTGTAAAATGCTGACGAAAGTGAAATTGGAAATACTTGAATTAAATTTAGAGAAAATATATGGAGTAACAAATGAGAAATACTTAATGGAATTTTGCAAAAGTTTCTGAATATTGAGAAATTAATAGATCGGTAACTTTCTGGTTTTCACCTTAAGTTTCATGTATATAAAAATCGTTTCTATTTGTATTGTAAATTTCTGAACAGCATCGCAAATAAAAATAAAAGACAAATTGTACGACAACAAATTAAAACCTAAAATAAAACGAAATTTAGGTGAATAACAGATAAACTGCAAAATAAAGACAAATACATAAAAAATAAAACTACTTTTGATTGCGAAATTGGGCTATGGAAATGGAGCTTGAAATTATTTTTTTATATATTAAAACAGGATATACTTTCATTATTATTTATGACTTAAAAGGTAAGTTATCAAATGATTTTGAAGTAATAAGAGTTTAAAATAGCGCTTTTTGCCCTTATACCTAACAATAAGTTCCGTATCCCGCTCCAATACTTGATAGCAAGTACTCGACTTTGTAGAGAGAGTTTGAGAGCATCAGCTTTTAATGGATTCAAGTCAAGGAAGTTGGCCAAAGTCTTGAATAACTTTGACAGCGCTTCAAATTTGATGCATTCCCCCCCTTTTTGCCCCATTCTCTGTGTCTCTTCCTCTCGATAACTAAAGACAAAGGCACATAATATTACTGACATGACGTGGCAACTCTGGCCCAAGGACTGAGGACAGGGACTGAGGACAGGGCTGAAGTTACACTGGAGACGACATCAAATCATTAGCAGTGCATAAAGCGTGAAACCAGACACACAAATAGACGCAGACAGAGATGGAGGTGGATACGGTGATGAAGATGAAGAGAGGAAGAGGGAGACTGAGATGGAGATGGCGACAGACATGCAGATGAATTTAAACTATTAGCAACAGGAAGAGAGGAAAGGGAACATACATACAATATATACATATATATGTATACCATATATTATAGTAAGTAGAAAGGGATAAAAGTCCTATCAACCTCGTCCGTTTCAGGTGCATTGCGGTTCTGTTTCTGTTTCTGATTCGGATTTGGATTCAACGTTCTGGTTAGCATAACCTGCACATTGTTACCATCCTCTGAATATAAACACAATCTTTGACTGCCGCTTCCCTTAGTTTTCATCCTCCTCTCTCTCTCTGTGTCTCCCTCTCCCTTCAAATACACACAATGCACATGTAAAGATGCAAATGTTAAGATATTTTTTTCATTTGCATTTGTCAGTGCCTAAAAACGACTGGAAACAGAAACTAACTCCGGACTCTGGCTCAAACTCAGTTTCAGTCTCAGTCTCAGTCTCAGGCAACATTGTCACACAAATTATTCATTTTGCACTCGTCTCTTTGCGTTTGTCTTTTTATACCCTGTAAAAAGGTAAATATGCCAACAACTTAAGTACAACTGAGTTAAAACTTTGTTTGTTACAGTAACAGGCAGTTGGAAATTAAAAAGGATATTAGCTTTGTATAGGCTTACTTAAAAAAACCAGTCTAGAAATCGAAAATTACATATATCTCTTCCTTCAGCTTTCTCACAATTAATCTTAGCTACTTTTTTAGTTAGAGTCTTTCTATGTACTTAATTTTAAATACTTCTTTACAAAAAGTTAAAATAGCCAAAAATGTTTCTATCCAAGTTGTGTTCATTTAAATTTGAATTTAAAAACTAACATTCTTTTACTTTTCCATACATTAATCTATATATTTATATGCATCGATATCTTAAGATCCAATAAAGTCAGACTTTTGAAATTTCTTATAAAGCATTGAATATCATAAAATTACATTTGAAAATGCAAAAATATCAGTACACAATTTGTAAAATTGACTGTCTAGTTATTGAATTACATTTAAAGGGTATCTGGCAGTCGAGCGAGACGCTTAAACTCGATGTTTGCATTGCTTACAATATAAATAACTCTGCTAGACTTGTGCATATTTTGTAACTACAACTTTAACTAAATACACACACACACACACACACACAGAGTCACACTCACACACACACACTTATACATGTGTACATGGCAGATACACAGATAGAGTGTTGTATCTGTTGGTGGTTACCATCATTTGACCAACAAAATATACTGTAAAATATTTGTATATAAATATATTTTGCGGATTTGTACATTTCCATATATGTATGTATGTACATGCATATGTGTGTGTATGAAAGGATGTATGTATGCATGTGGGCGTAGGTGTGTGTCTGTATTTATCCTTTTGTTAAACAAATCGAGCTCAAATGTGCATTGTCCTCGAATGCAACTGTTGTGTTGCTTTTGCTATTTTCTCCCCTTTGAACAATTGTGGTTTCTGTTTTTCAATAATCAAGGCACGTGTGTGTTCTCTATATATACCAAAATGTGTGTGTGTGTGCGTAGGTGTAAGTGTATGTCTGGTTTGTCACTGACCACTTTGTGTGTGTTAAATGCACAAAAAGTTACAATTTTTCGCATTTGTACCTACCAAAAAAAAAAAAATATATATGAAAAGCATTTTCAATTTGCAAACTCATTGACAGCATTTATACAATTCTTCTACAACAGCAGCTGCTTCTTCTTCCTGCCACTCTTCAAATGATTGACATCAGTTTTGAATTAGTTTCTATTGTTGGAATGTGCACATTAAATATGATGGTCACAACTTGAGTCTCTTATGGGAACCCCGTAGGCTTTGAAGGTATATATTCTATATTCCATATTCTATATTCTATATTTCATTTTCTATATTCCATTTTCTATATACCATATTCTATGTTCTATATTTTATATTCAATATTGTTTTTTCCATATTCTATTCTATATTCTATATTCTATATTCTACATTCTACATTCTACATTCTACATTCTACATTCTATATTCTATATTCTATATTCTATGTATATTCTATATTCTATATTCTATTCTATATTCTATGTATATTCTATATTCTATGTATATTCTATGTATATTCTATATTCTATATTCTATATTTTATATTCTATATTCTATATTCTATATATTATATTCTATATTGTATTTTCTACATTCTATATTCTATATTCTACATTCTACATTCTATATTCTACATTCAATATTCTTTATACATTTTTATATCAATGTTTATTTCTTACTATATATCTATAGCTTCCTTTTACATTACAGGGTATTCCTTAGTTACATACACCTGCGTACCGCATTTCAACTTATTTTTGCTATTTTTAATACCATTCTCTGTGCACTGAATCAAATATTTGGCTTACTTACAATTTTTTTGAAATGTGTACAAAAATATTACATATGTATACAAAATTCTGTAGAAATTAAATAACTTTGCATAATTAAGAAATCCTTTCTAGTTGAAAATACATTTATGAGCTGTAATATGCTTTTAATTTCCTGATTTTGTTTACTAACTATTTCCTCATAAAACAATTAACTAAATACCTGATAAAACGGAGCTCAAAGCTTTTAAATGCCTTTAATAACATTTCATATCATTAAAATATAATTATTGCTCTTCTTAACACCTTTGACAATATTGAAAATGAGAATAATTCACTTAGTTTTCTGTACACTTCCATTGACTACAGGGTATAAGCTAGTGGCTCAAATTTTGGAACACGCATTTTAATGCATTTTTTGTTCTGATTGTTTGTCAATTTGTTGGCCACTTTGTTGGAGGCAAATGTAACCAGATCCTTGTTTAAATAAGCCTATATAAAGTTTAATATTAACACAGCTGCATTTCTGAATGTGTATGTGTATTTGTGTGTATGTGTGTGTATTGTTGTTGTGCAAACAGTGTGATTTTATAACCATACCTTTGGTTTCTTGTTCCTCTCTTTATTTTACTATATCTCTCCTGTTTATCTTTGTCCTTTCGTACGCTTTATTCCGATATTTTCCGTACTCTCCTTTTTTTATTCTCTTCTATTATATTCTTTTCGTTAATTTCACTCCTTTTGATTTATTATAATTCTCTATCATTATTTTCCCTATTCTCTTTATTTCTCTCCCTTTTTTACTCTTACTTCCCTCTCTCTTATGTATTTATTTCCTTCTCCTTATATTCACCCTTCAACCACTTTTAGTTCGTACAGGGTAACTACAAGTTGTTACAGCCTACACAATACCCTAAAGTTCATTTATTAACTTAGACTCTACTCTACATTTGAATAGCTTTTGTTACTGCTGCAGGGTATCTTATAGTCGTACATACCCGCCTGTCTTAGTGGCTGTTGCTTCCCATTCCTTCGTTCGTTCTGTGTTTTTTACAGTTTGGCGCAAATATTTGAGAATTTTAATCGCTTTGTTGTTGTCGCAGCATCGCATATAGCGCGAGGCGTGTGGCATGCAACATAAAACTGCAACGGCAGCAGCATCTACAGGGAATGGTGGAGAAGAAGAGGAGGGAAAGCTGAGAGAGAGAGTGAGAGAGAGAGAGAAGTAGAAAATATTTGAACAATTCCAAAATGCGATAGTAAAGTGTTTTAAGCGGTTTTTGTTTGAATGCGAATGTGGCGCAGTAAGACAAGGGACTAGAGCGGGACAGAAGAGAAAGGGAGAGGTGATAGCAGAGGGAAAACAGAGAGAAAGAGAGAGAGTGAGGGAGAGAGAAGAAGGCGTGGTCAGCGGCGACAGCAGCAGCAGCAAGCGAAGCAAAAGCGTTGCATACTTTTAGGCTCAACTGTTTGTTGTGCTGCGTTGTTTGCTTGCAACGTTTGTTATACGTTGTTTACACCACACACACACACACTCTCACACACTGCCACACAAATACAGCACTCACACACACATAGTGATACAAATTTACACTTATTTACTGTGCGCATGTTTTATTGTTAACATTTAAAATATTTGCGCCTGCATAAAATTTTGTTGTCCCTCCAAAGTCCCCCCCAACCCTCTCACAATCTTTACCACTTCCCCCCCCCTTCTACCCCTTTTCCACTATTTTAGGCCAACATTTTTCTACTTTTCCCCATTTTTTTTTATTTGCTTTTTCCCATATGCGTTTATTTACTTGCCGTTTGCTCTGTTTAAATTCGGCTTTAAGCAATGTTTTTTTTTGTCAAGAGCAAAATTTGGTTGACAAACTGTGCAAACTGTTTGACAAACATTGGCTCCATTTCGTTAATAAACTATTTGTTAGCTTTAGCATTTCATTTTGTATTTACCCAGTGGAAATATTACAAACTAATTTGTAATGCAAACACGATAAAGTAAATTTGCTTAAAATAGTTTGATGAATTTACAGAAAATGTAAACTGTAGTGAAATTAAATTTGTTGTTATATTGCAATCGTGAGCTAAAAAAGAATCATATGTATTATTTAGATGATTAAAATAGTAACTATAATATATATTTTCTTCTGAAAGAAACATTAATTATTATATGCACTTTTCCTTACAAAAGTTAAGTAGTAATAATTAGTTTTTGTTTTTTATTATACGCATCTTTTTGTATCTTTTAAAAATTGATTGAACTAGTTAACTTTAACTTTAACTTTTATTCTTTATTTATTCTTTAATTCTTATAGTTACAACAAATTTAAAAATTGTTGTAGTTCTGCAAATTGTATAATATTCTATCGCTTTTACAGTTGGCAACAACAATTTTAGAGTTTGCCTAGAGTTTCACTGTTTTCCTACAAATATTTAAAACTACTAAATTAATGTAGTTTCTATCCTTCAAATATTATATTGTTGGCATATTTACAACTTATCATTTATTACACTTTTTTTAAAGTCTTAAGTAAGTAAAATATGCAAGCAACAGTTTTAGAGCAACTGACAAACAGATTTGAACAAACTAGTTTGACAAATTGATAGTAAAAACAATTTACAGTTGGTTGTACGCTACATTACAGATAGTGGCCACGCCCATTAGCAATGGATGGGCAATTGGACAGTGCTTGGAAAATGTAAACGGAAATCGCAACGTGTTGCCAAAGAGAAGACGTTGCAGGTGCAGGTGCAGGTGAATCGAGCTCGAAATCAACTGAGGACTGTGAATACAAATAGGAATAAGAGAAGCACAAGTAGATAGATAGAGAGACAAACAAAGGGAGAGAGGGAGAGAAAGAGACAGACAAAGTGGAAAAACCTAAATTTTTGAAGCAGCCCCGCACATTAATGTGGAGCACATTAGTGCACGTAAGTGTATTAAGGATAATGGATGCACTCATAGATATTTCGCTGTTTGACTGTCTGCATATGGATAGAATAACAGAGAAAAGAAGAGAGAGAGAGCAGAGAGAAAGAGGAAAGAGAGGAAGAGAGAGCACTGTCTGCGGAAGGAATAGCATGCTGAGTCCGGTTACATGATATGCAGGTAAAGCGAAGCGAACATTTCCACAGTAGTATGCGGCAAGCCCAGGTGAATACTCTGTCTGTCTGTCTGTCCGTCTGTCTGTGTGTTCTACATAAATTATACGACTGTCTGTCTGTGTGTGTGTGTCTCTGTGTTTGTATCTGTGTGCAATGGCAGCTGGTTATACGAATATTCAACTATTATCTGCGCCTTCTTTTTGTCCAAAATCTAAAAGCAAACCCCAAATCCCGCTACTTACTTCGTTAAGTATTTTCACATGTGCATTTAAAGGTAGCTAAAACTTGCAACATTATGATAATTACAACGATTGCCAGGCAATTAATAGGCAATTAAATACATAAGCCGTGGCTCATAATCAAATAATTGACTAATCAATTATCGAGTTAATAAATACGAAACACTTATTCAAATTTTCTTTGGGTTTGTAATCAAAAAGGAGACACAAGGCGGTGAGTAAATAAAGTATTGACAGGCGGAAATTATTATTATTATTATTATTATTATTATTATTATTTATTATTATGTGTCTCAGTGTTACAAGCATAGAGACTACTTTGAATTTATTACGCTACTATTATGAATTACAAGAGTTTAATGAACAAAATATAATCACAGAGTTTGGACTTCTGAAATTGACAGTCAATTAGGTAAATAAACTTAACTTTGATCATTATTTGATCTCTAAATTGAATTCTCATATAAAATAAGAAACCCTTCAAAATATTAGGAATATAAAAGTAAGCTACTTTATCAGTTAAATATAGGGCAGACAACAATATAATATCTTACAAATAGGATTAAAAAGATAGCTGAAAACAAGTGAAAAGAGTAAAGATAGTAATAAGTAAAGTAACAGTTGAGAGAAGTTAAGCGAGAAGCAAAGCAACTCAACAATAATATAAGTAATGCTAATAGACTGAAAGCAAGAGAAACGTATAACGTATACGCCCTGTGTGAAATATGTACTCCCATTGACTGTTCAAATGGTGCCACAAAGCGATATTTCATTTCGAGAAAGGGCAAAAGGATAAATGGCAAAGGAAATCAATAAATAGAAAATGCCCAGAAAATGAAAAATGTTCGACACAGAAATATATATATACATATATATGTAAGCGCTACGATTTCACAGAGTCACAGAGAAAGGACTACAAATGCGAATGTGAGTAATAAAAAATGTTTGCTCACCTTTTGGCAAGTGCTTGAAATGAAATCTGAAATCTATCCCCACTCACTGAATGATAAATATACATACAAACATATATACAAATCTATAGATAGGTAGATATATACATATGTATTGAGAGGAGATATTCCGTATACTAAAGCACTTTTATCGTCATCATTGTCAGCGGGAATTGTCATCATAAATATTTGATTGTTGCATCAATAAAAGCTTATGACACATAAAATCCATAATTTCAATTGTCGCCCACGGCAAACAAAACTGAGCGAAGCAAATGGAGCTTTCCGGGGGGGGGGGGGGGGGTGAAATGGTGCGAAGTGGAAAATGTAGCACAGAAATCGGATCAGCCCCTGGCATCAAGGTTAACGCAACCAAAAAGGACCAAACAATAAATAAAGAACGATGCTATGACAAAGGAGGCGGCAAATTCAGGACACCTTCTATCACTTCCATCATTTTATTGTTCGCAAATCTTTCTCGATTTGACAATAATCACAACGGATTATGAATGGTTATCTATTTTTTACATTTTCGTTTCGAAAACTATTTTGTAGCTGATTTTTTTTTAAGTACTTAAAAACTGGCGTATTGAAAAGGACCAAGCTGCAATTATATAAAAATAATAAGGTTTCAAATTAATTTTCGAGGAATTTCGAATTGCAGAGACTTACAGAGATATGGGACTCGGACTTAACCAAATTTCATCAGGTTATATTGTTGGATTGAAATTTCTAAAGAAGCAGAAAAGTTGTTCACTCTGAAAAGTTCAGCTAGGAAAATCAAATATTATTCCTTTGCTAAAAAACGGGCTAATTTTGGGAACTAGGGAAGCTGCTAGTCATTGAGACTAGGTCCTCTTCTGCCTGTTATAGAGTCCTACATATTTAAACACCTCTTGCACAGAATATTAAAATATAAAATAAAGTAAAATGACTTGAAGAATATCTAAAATACATCTATTCTGATTACCTTGCTGTACCTAATCTTGCCGCTTTCAATGTTTGTTCCGGTTTGTTCCGCATCTTAAGTCTAGACATGACTTATCTCTTTGGAGGCTAATCAAAGCACGCGCGAAACGTTAAGCAATTAGCGTCGATAACGAATTTATGCCCGGAGAGGGGACAAGAGAGTGAGAGTGGTAAGAGGAGATGGAAATGAAAGTGGAGAGCAGGAAAGAGGAAACAGTAAAGGCAACTCGAACTTGGACACTCTGCATTTTACACGTAATAACAATTACAAATGCGCACTCCACAAATCAAGTGAGTGTGGAAACGGAGTGAGGCACAAAAGGGAGTAACATAGTAATAGAGTAAGTCGGAGTAACGGAGTATGGAGTACCGGAGTCCAGGGCTAGACTATCCGTAACACGGCATCTGGGTGCACTTGGTTACCGGCTGGCTTCAGGCTGACTGCTGGCTGCTGGATGTTGCTGGTTGCTGGTTCCTGGCTTCCAGGCACTAATTACAATTCAGGACGCGTTGCACTCGAAAGTTGTTGCTCATTCAACACTCGAAGCCAAGTGGAGAAGTGGAGAATCGGGAAGGCGGAAGGTGTAGGGTTCTTCGTAAAAGAAGAGTCATCCAATACCTCAACACGTCCCGCCCGTCCGCGTTTAACATCAAAGTAGCAATTTGAACAGTACTTCCCCTTCTTCATCCTCGATCCCATCTCATCCCTTTCCCTTCCTGCTGTGCGCCCAAAAGTGTTGTTGTAATTAAATTATGTGCCAAGTGACGTTGTCGTTGGAGGAGTTATAGTCCGGGGAAGTACAGCAAAGGCAGCTGAACTTGTACGACGAGGGGCAGACAAAGGCGGAGTCGTTGCTTTTCTTGTGCCCATCTGAGATGTTGTGGCAAATTAAGTTTGCTTTTGTTCTAGATTAAAAAGGCATTGAAATGTCGACAGGGATGAAGACGAGGACGGCATCGAGGACTTTTCGTAACAGGCTCCCCGCCAGTCGAGGAGGGGTGTATTTCTTTGCCGGGAAGTGGCGGCAGTTAAAATGACGCCTTTGGCCAAATTAAGTTAACTTTGTTAAGTTTGTTTTGCTTTTGGCTGTCGGCCAGTTAAGTTCATGATTAACTTCACCCCAAGTACAAAAATTAAATGCGAATCGAACGCAACTCAATGTTAATGTCAATCTTCAGATGTAATGAAAATCGTTTAAGCAAGTAAAAAATTTTAAGTATTGAATTCTCTTAAGCTAACTTATTTACCTGGTTAAACTAACTCTAAGTTATTAACCGTTTTTTAAATGACTTTTAATAAATACTCTAATATATATATAAGAAAATATTTGGAGATAACAAATTTATATATATTTAAAGCTTCCATAGTTAGGTAATTCTAATCAATATAAGTTTTCTCAGCCTATTAACTGTCAGCTATTAAATGCAAATGTAGTCAACGGTTTTTAGGGCTGCCACCTGAGCACTTAAGTATGCTAACCTCTTAGTTGACATGGCTCGAATAGCTGTCAAATAAATATGGATTAATTCTGTGGATAACAAGCCCAACAGTTGGGTTATCAACATCTCCCCCCACCCCATCGCCATCACTTTTGGGAAGACAAAAGACAAAAGCCCAAAGCCCAAAGTCAGCCCAAATTGACACTTAACCCCGGAGCCAAAAAGTAGATAAACTTCTCTGATAATAGATTTAATGGCCTAATTTTGCTAATTTTGCCTTTTCCGGTGGAGCCAAAATAATTAACACGCATGTGAGCCGGAAATGCTATCAACCTATGACCCCCCCCCCCCCTCCTGCAAACCCCTCTCCACACTTCTTCCCATTCATGACATACTCCCTCCCTGGTTGTTACCAGTTCCATTGAGCCACCCACTTTGCCACTTTGTAGCAAATTGCTGCAAGAATTCTGGAAAAAGTTTTTCTTTTCTCGAAATACACTTCAAGTGGGGAAGTTGTCTCTAAGTTAAGTAGTTAAACACACTTAGGTATATATATACAGATATATACTAGACAATTTTGACCTTTGACTAACGATTTGAACCCCTATCTGTTGGAATTTTGCAAAACGCAGCCTTATTGCACGATATTAAATCTCAGCTATGCTGTGTGAAAATTTCAGCGTCATAGCTCCTTCCATTTCGTCTCCACGATGATCAGTCAGCCAGTCGGTGAATCAGGACAAAGACTTATATATATAGACGTTTATGTGATGTCACAGAAACTATGTTGGGTAATTTACTTAGAGTATTTCAACATTTTTAGGGTATTTCAAGTTCGATTCTGTTGTTAAGCAAGTGGTTAAATCCGCCTTCTACATTTTTGCTTCGACCGTTGTTGCTGTTGGTCAATATCATAACAAGTTCAGGCCAAAAGCACACACATACACTCAAACATACATATACCATGTATGTGCACAGTTATATCTGTGTTTGTATTGCTAAACCCATAATCTTGTTGTTTTATAACTTTTAATACCTATAATCCTTTGTCGTTGTTGTTGTTGTTGTTATTGTTGTTTCTCATTCATGTTCGTCCTGTTTGGTGGAGTTTCATTTTGTCGCCACAGCATTTGGAGGCTTGTTTGATCCTTGTTGTTGTTGTTGTTGTGTTAGCTCCAACAAGTTAACATGTTGTTTGTCGGAAATTGACCAAATAAAATTAAATAGTAAACAATTTCCCTTCCCCTTTCCACATCGAACACACACACACACACACACAATTTAGGTACCACAACCTGAGGCCAAAAGAGATGCGAACTAAATTTTCCAATTATATGCTGAATACAATCAACCAATAATCCATTTTCAATCCGAACTTAACGTTCACTGTATGTGAACTTTTGAAGGCATGATGGGACTAACATAATTTAAGGAACTATGTTTAGACAGATCTCTAGGATATTGTCTAACTATAGCTGCATTAGGAATAATGAAAGTATTATATAAATAAAAATCTAAATCGCAGTTTTGTAGAGTTCATCCCGATCCATCAATTGTGTCTGTTTTATTATACATATTATTATTAGACGCTGTACATTAAAAAAGTACAAATGGGTCTATTACGTTTGTGCAAAAAATGTGCGTAACAGGCAGAAGGAGGCGTGGCAGACCCCATAAAGTATATATATTCTTGATCAGCATCAACAGCCGAGTCGATATAGCCATGTCCGTCTGTCCCGTGTCTGTCTGTCCCTTTTTTGAGTTCCTAGATCTCAGAGACTATAAGAGCTAGAGACACCAAATTTGGCATGTATGTTCATCTATATCTTGCATTGAACGAGTTTGTTTTATATTTTTGCCACGCCCCCTCCGCCCCCGCAAATTAAAATACAAAATTTTCAAGTCGAATTACAAGAGCACCTTTGATGCTAGCCCTTTGATTTTTGGTATATATAATACAGACTATGGTCCAAACCTATTCTGCAAATTTCATTCAAATCGGATCATAAACGCGGAAGTTATTCAACTAAAAATGTTACGGGCAAAAGCAACTGATATCTTAGTAGTGGCGCCATCTATGGATTTTTTTGTAACTGAAACTATCTGTAATGATCGCTTTGCACTCAAAAAGTACAGGGTCTCCTACTGTCGAGCTTGCTCCAGCGTAGCTTAATGCATTTTTTAGACCCAGTACTTTAAAAAAGTACAAATGGGTCTATTACGTTTGTGCAAATGTGCGTAACAGGCAGAAGGAGGCGTGGCAGACCCCATAAAGTATATATATTCTTGATCAGCATCAACAGCCGAGTCGATATAGCCATGTCCGTCTGTCTGTCTGTCCGTCTGTCTGTCTGTCCGTCTGTCCGTCTGTCCCTTTTTGAGTAACTAGATCTCAGAGACTATAAGAGCTAGAGACACCAAATTTGGCATGTATGTACATCTATATGTTGCATTGAACGAGTTTGTTTTATATTTTTGCCACGCCCCCTCCGCCCCCGCAAATTAAAATACAAAATTTTCAAGTAGCTTAATGCATTTTTTAATCTTCATATGATATAAATATATAAATGTGTCCGAATTTTTATATTAAATATCTACTCTCAGATAACTGTAAAATATTTCACAAGTCTCATCAGGAAATAAAGGCTTGTTTAATTAAAACATCTTTTATTTTTAAAGATAACTGCAGTAAAGTGTATTAAACTCTTTTCACCCCAATGCACATAGTTATGGAATTATAGTTTTTATTTTAAATCTTTCATTTAAATTTAATATTTCTTGCGGAGCTTATTACGTATTTTAGTGCTCTTTACAATTAAAATTACAATAGCATTACAATTTCTAAAACATTTTTCATTAAAAGTTTTCAGCATCGTTGCGAAAGATAAATTTGACTAATTAATCCTTACATAACTTCACATTTCGAATGTCCTCAATTAGCTTCGACCTTTCCGCTTGATTTATCTAATGTCTAATGTGATAAATATCTTTTATTAGTAGTTACACATGCATTGGCATTTATAATTTTCTCATTGTTTAATTTCCAATTTGGTTCATTTAAAATATTTGCAGACTCTAATCCCCAGAAAGTCAAAGACACACACACACACACACACACACACACACACACAGACACACAAACATAAATACTAATATTTCTATGGCTTTCAGTTGTATTTGTTGATGCGGCTTTGTTAATTGGAGTAAACTGTTTTGTGATTTATTTCAATGCAAATGTTTTCCAACCAAAATGCTTAATTAAGTCTCTTTTTTTATCCTATTTCATGTTTGGCTAAATGCAATGTTGACCAGTTATTTCTAACAAGTTTGTTATTATTGTTCAAGCTAAAGTTGTAATGAACTGAACTGAACACAATATATATAAAGAGAGAGGGTGGAGGGAGTGAAAAGGAGAACAACTAGAGTTTAACAGTAAATAGAGAGAGAAAGCGAGCTTTCATTTTCATTGCGCTGCTTGTGACTAAAATTAAAATTGTTTCGCTTTATTTCCACTGTCGATGTCTGCACCAAAAAGAAAACCAAAAAAAAGACAACTAAAATAAAGTTTGTGTACTAAAGGATTCTATTTGGAGGGTTAAAGCTGGCAAAACATTAAGCTAAACCAGTGCAAGAATCATGAGAAAAGTTTTATTTGCATTTCTTTGGCATTTTGTTGAGACTTTTGTTTGTTTATCCCCCCACCCCCAACCCTTGTAAAGAGAGAGTGAAGTAAAAAAATAAAAATAAAATAAAACAACAAATTCTGCAGGTATTTCCAAGCCGTGGGCAGTTCTCTCTCTTTTGCTCTCTGGTGGCAACGCCAGCAGCAGCAGCAGAAAGTCCCGTTAAACTTCTTTCATCTTAAAAAAGGGAACGCCATTTTCAAAACCTTCTCTCAGCGATCTTTCTCTCGCTCTCACAGACACAGACACACACTCACACACACACCAGTGATGCCAACTACTAGCGATTAGGACAGAAAAAACCAAACAGAAAAAAAGCCAAGAAGTGAAACAAGAGGACAGAAAAAAGAAGAGTAGTATTTCAATTGAAATAATTAAATAATAATATAATAATTAATAATAAAATTAATTATTAATTAATAAAATTATAATTCGCTTTAAATTAAATAATTATTAACTTTTACATTTTAGATTAAATTAGCTATAATTTATTTTAAATGTATCTCATAAGATCTAAGTTCCTGATAAATAATCAAATTTAAAAAGGCTTTTATCGACTGTTAAACTATGGAGCAAATATATGAACGCACCCCTGTTTTTAAGCGTTCGAAAAGAAAGGGTGAAGCTAGAAAGAATCCGCGACTATCGTTTGAGAGAGCATAAACAATAAGAGAGAGGAGCAAAAAAACCGCATCCCACTGGACATGAATCCCATGGAAATGTTTTGGGCATGGCTGGTCTGAAAGACTTAGGACAAAAACACCAAGTACGACAGTATTTAGGACCTTAAACTGACAGTAATTAAGTCATGGGAAGAGCTATCCCCAAAAGACTAAAAAAGTATGGCTGATAGTATTCCAAATAGAATTTTCGAATTTAATAGTGCTCATTATAAAACTAGGAAAAAGATATATATTTAGTATCATTTCCTCACCGTTCATTGAATTTTGGATTCTTTCTATCCTAATGCTTAGAAAAAGCGATGCGTTCATATATTTGCTCCACAGTTCATTAGTGGAAGTTGAATAAATAAATCTGCGAACCTTAAATATCTTGAAAATTTCTTAAAAATAAATATGTCGAAAATAAAGGCTAAATTGGCACCACAACAGGGCACATAAACAATTGAAATGAATTGGTTTCCCGTAGATTTTTCGACAGCCAGCACACACACACACACACACACACACACAAACAGACTTTCAAATACACACGTGCACTAAACAAATACAACAACAACAAAAAAACTTTGCCGACAAACTTTGACTTTGGTTATTGTTACAGTTTAACTTTGTTGTGCCATGTGCTTTGCGCCTGTCGCCTTTCTTCTTCTTGTACTTGTTGTTGTATACCCCTTTCTCTTCGTCTCTCTCTCTCCCTTCTTTTGTTGTTGCCTTTGCAACAATGCGACAAATCCTGAAACGTTACAACAATAAGAACAGCAGCAACAAAATCCACACTAGGCAACGGAAAAAACTTTTCAAATAAAATGATTTCTTACTTAAGCAGCCGATTTGGTTACGCCCACAATTTTACTGAAAGGGCGTTTAATTAGCCCAGACAAAATGTTACCTTAAGTATTATTAACTATTAATATTATACCTATACATATAAAGATCTAAAGATATTTTTCACATTACTAATCTAGCAACAGAAATGTAATTGTTATAAAAAAGTGTTGCATACTTCAAGGCAATGTTTTTTAAACTCTAGCATTTAATATGAAGTAAAAACTAAGTAGTTTACGATATGCAACAAGAAAACTTGACATTTCAAGAAAAATGTAGACCTTTTTGACATTTCCATCTATTCGATTTCAGCCCATAGACTTTAAATCTTAAGCAGTTTCTTTAAGTCCAAGTGAGATTTGTCTTGCCTTTTAACATACCTCGTCCCTTTTTCGGTGTCATCTATCACAGCAAAATAAACAGGACGAAGTCAACATTATGATGCCATTACAGTGCTTCAAGGCAGCACATACTATAGTCAACATGGGGTCCACACATAATGGGCATTACGAGACGAGACGAGACGAGGCGAACCACAAAAAGATTTTCATGACCATTTCTCGAGCATCAAAATTGTTTATTTATTGACAATTCACAGCACGCGCCATGCAAAAGATCATGAAAAGTTATTACAGAGAAAGACAGAGAGAGAGAGAGAAAAAGATAAGAAAGAGCAGAGAATGGAGCGTCTCACATATGTATAAATAGAGAACTTGTGATCCAAGATGTTTGTGAAGTGCTTGCGGTTGGTGTAAATAGAAACATAAATGAAACTAACGCCTGGCAAATCGACTAGAGTCAATAGCGAAGTGAAAGTTTAAGCAATGTAAACAAAAAGGGTGGCAAAAGGATACAGGATATGATTTAAAAAAAAAAAAAACAATCCAATTCAAGTCAGTTCAGTTCAGTCTTGTCAAAGTTTCAAGTTGCGTGTCTATCTCTGTCTCCATCATGAAGCAGCGTTTTGAAATATTCATAAGCATAAGAAATCCAACCCCAACCCAAACCCCAACCCCGACCTCTAACCTCGATGTCTCTGATCCCGACCCCCAGCCACACTTCATGGCTGTCAACATCTTCCCTCTCCCCACATCTTCTCCGCAAGGCAGACAAAAGCGGAGTCATAAAGCAATAAAGCGAAATCATGTGTAGAAATTTTTATAAGTTTTCACGCTTTTCCCAGTGTCTTCAAGTGCCAATGAGAGAGACGAAAACTGAGACTGAGGGGAGTCTGTCTGTGTGTGTGTGTGTGGAGAAGTAACTTTCAACTGGTATTTTCGCAAATCCTGGCACAGAGCTTAAGGTATCAACTCAACTGTACTCAACTCGAGTCTTTTTATGTTTTCCCAGACAAGTGAGAAAAATTTCTCAAAGTTCAGCGAGAAAAGAAAATCCGAAACAACAAGCAAAGGTGGACCAGTGATCAGAGTTAAGCATAGTAATTCACAATAAAAGATAACTGATTAAAGTTAATGATGTATTCATCAACGAATAGTGTTGCCAACTAGTGTTGCCAGTGTTGCCAACTGCAGACCACTTTTAAACTGTTGAATATTAAAGCTGAACTCATTAAACACCTTCAAGGGTTTAGTTTAATTTATATTGAAAGGAAAAATCATGATGAAAAAGACAAATATCAATATCAAATGATCAAATGCTTCGTTTAACGTGAGTTTTAATTTCCTCGGGTGAGATTGCTCAATCACAAATGGATCTAGGACAAAATTGGAGCTCAACGAAATGAAATGAAATAAAATTAAATAGAATAGCCCAAGCACACACACGCATTAGAGAGAGAAAGAGAGAGAGTGGGGGGAGAGGGAGGAGAGAGAGAGAGAGCTGTTCTGGGTAGTTTAGGGGCTCCCTTGGGTATTTCAAAGCAGTTGCCAGAAATGTTATTATGCAAAATAATAACAACGCATCGCACTATGAAATTAAATTTCGAATCCCAGCAGTGAGTAAACTTAAAATACAAGTTATTGTACCACCACCCCCCCCCCCCCAATTTCATTCCCCTTCTCCTCTTACACCCTTTTCCACCAATATCACCTCTTCTGCCAGTTTGTGTGTGTGTGTGTGAGTGTGTGTGTGTGTGTTGCCACATGACTGCCTCTGAGTCAGGCCATGACGGCCTTCCCTTGGCTGTCTGCCATTTGATACCCTGCCTCTGACAATGCAAACATAACTATAGATAGACTTTAACAAATTCACTTGAACCCAACTAACCGTATCTGAACCATCGGTCTAATTGCCAAAGTAATGTTCCGAAATTTTTTTAAGAAAGACAGTTACATACTCACTAGTTATATATACATATATATGCAAGTCTTTAAGCTTTGTGAATTTCTCTTCATTTTACATTTATGACATAAATTTAAATGGTATTTTATAAGTATTGATATATAGTTATGTTAACTTGAGAATGGTCGGGAGTTGAGCCTAAGAAATTTGATATCTATAGAGACTATATTTAAAGTTATTAAAAAATTGGCAAAATACATAAATACAACTATTTAAGTATCTTCTTATATTTGATCTAACTAATAGCTAGAGTTGGGCTAAAGCTACCACATTTTTATGGCAATCAAATATTAACTATCTGCTATATAATTTACTAGACTGTCTTTCCCAGAATTTTTCTAGCTTTTTTCCTATGATTTGTTTCGATAATTATAATAAGAGAGCTTTTGAAAGACGCTTATATATATAATAAAACATGTATCAATTTATAACCTTACTACAGATATTTTTTCAGCATTTTTAAGCTTTTTTCCATTATGTATTTCGATATTTAGAGGGCATTATATATATATATATATAATACAACATGTTACGGTCTACCAACATATATTCATAATTTTTCCGAACTTTTAAGCTTTTATTCTGTTATTTGTTTCGATGTTTAGAGCTTTATAATTTTACACTGTTAATAGACATTTTATCTATAATTTTTGCAGCTTCTATTTTATTCTTTGTTGTGATCTTTTACACAATGATAATTTTACTTTACTTTTATTTCCAGAGTTTCACACCATTATTTGATATTATTTGTTTAGATGCTTAGAGAGCATTTGAGAGGCGCTTGGAATTGTTTTTGCTTTGGATTTTTGGGTTTTCCGGCTGCATTTTGGTTTGTTTTTTGTTTTCTTCTTTTTGATTCCATTTTCGTTGTTGTGTTGTGTTTTTTTTGGTTGTTTTTGACTGTATCTTTCTCGTTCGTTGCCCGTTTGCCCATTTGCTGGTTTGCCAGTTTGCCAGTTTGCCGGTTTGGCTCGTTTTTATTTTCGTGGGAGTTGGAAGACAAATTGATTTCATGTCTGAAACTTCTTAAGCGCCTGCAACGGGGGAATCCTTGGCGCTGCTGCACTTTCTACTTTCTTTTTATTTTGCGACCCTCTAACAGGGATCTGTGTGTGTGTGTGTGTAGTTGATATTATACTCGCATGCATGTGTTGCCTGCCACACACACCCACACACACACGCCCACACACGCACACACACGTTGCTCTGTCTAGGCAAAACCCTTTTTGGCATTTTATTTTTATTTAGTTTAAAGTTGGCTAGAAATTGATGCGTCCGCTCGAAACAATATAACAGAACAGAACAGAACTGAACAGAACAGTACATGGCATATACATGCCGTAAGGCAACATGTTGCAACTGCCACGCCCCCTTTTTTGTATTTGTATCCTACGCTTTCGTAGCCCAGTCAGTCGCATGCTTCTTGCGCATATTTCTGCAGTTGAAAATGTGGCTGTGGCTTCTGCTGTCATAGACATGAACGATACATAAGTCCAGAATACGAAAAGTCCAAAGTCCTTGAGTCCTTGACTCTAGACTCCTGACTCCCGACTCTGACTCCAAAAAGTATTACTCCAACCTGTACTCGTCCAGCTAAATATTTGCAATTTTATTTCTATTCCCCAAGTGTGGCCATAAATTGCCCCCTAAAAAGTGCAGCTATCGAACTTCGTGTTCGTTTATATTTTACAGTTTACACCTTAACCTTTGCCCCAAGCGCCCATCATCATTTTGTGGCTGCTAATAAAAAGCAGATAGCGTGTTCCGAGTAACGCTTTCACAATAAAATCGTTCAAATGTTCTACAAGTCTTTGACAATAGATTTGTTGATAGATTTTATGAATTATAAAATTGATTGAATTAAATTGAATTCATTTTTAAATTCATCACAGAATTAATAAATTTGCTAATAAAAAAATACAATTTCTTTTCAATATTGTATATATTTATTATACCATTTATTAAAAACCTGTTGAAACTAGAAATAAATTGATGGTACCTGAATTTTCTGATTTGGAAAATGTGTGAAAAAAACGAGAAATCTATCATTAAAGTTAAGTTAAGTTGCTTCCAACTGTTATATAAAAATGTGAAAAATAAATTTATAACTTTTAAATTAAATTATTTACATAGTTATATATACAACAATAGATTCCAAAAGAACTCTGAGAGCTTCCTTAAGTTTCGTTGTAGTATAAATATTTTTGCTTTCAAATTTATTTTCCCATAGATTGAAGACAAATTTCATTGGAAGTTCAATTAAGTATTTACTACGATGCACTCGGTTTAACCTTCTCCACTTAATTCAGTGCCCTAATTTAATTTGTTATATTTTCCTCCCTGTTTGAGTTGCATTCCCACATTTCCCTTGCCCTCTCACCACCACTCAACTGTGCTCCTCTCCAACTTCAAGTGCAGAGCATAAAAACAAATTCCATACAATATTTTCAATATCAATAACTTGAACGTTTTTACTTAACAAAACAGTTTATCCATACTAAGTAAGTACCTGGAAGACCCACAGTCCCTCTACAATCTATACCGCACCCTCTTCCTCTAACCTTTTCCACACTTTTCCCGGCTGCGCTTTTCCTTGTGAAACTATAAAATGTTGACTGCAAAAAGAAAGAGAAAATATTGCATAAAATGAGAAAAAGAAGAAAAGTTCTTCTCCTTATTTTTTGTTATGTTTTTTCCGCACGCTGTTTGGTTGCAGTTTTTGGTCTTGCCTCAAGCTTCCTTTCTCTCTCTGTCTCTCTTTCATCTATTTCCTCTCTCTCTGTTTCTGTATTTCTTGCCCTTGTTCTGTGCGTGAAAATCCTGGCAACTTGTTAGCTTATCCGGTGATTACATCGATAATGCTACGTGGTGTTTTAGCTTCAAAGCTACGTGCTGCTTATGCCCCCCGTTTTCCAGTTGCACGTTGCCACTTGCAACACTCACTGAAGCGATGGGGCGTGGTTTAAGAGGGCAGGGGGCTGTGGCTATGACTGTGACGGTGACTGCGACTGTAACTGTAACTGTAACTGTAACTGTGACTGTGGGTGGAGAATAGGCAGGTCTACGAAAATGATACTGCTGCCATATCTGTCTGTCTGTCTGACTGTGTTTTTCTTTTGGCACCAGCCGAGAGCTTGGAACCCAGAACTTCAACTAGAACAACAGTAACAACTACGACTACAACTGCAATAATGCCACTCAGCTATTTTTCTTTGTAATACCCTAAAAAACAGAGCATAAGCATTTTACCTAAAACTATGCGACCTTTACGACATTATTTTTAAATCATTTCAGCGCGAAAGAATATAGAATATTAAAGATAAAGTATAAAGTATTTTAATGAACTGGGAAACTTTCAACATTTAATGTAGCTTATTTTTGAAAAGTTCTACAATTTCTACCTTTGGCGACTATATAAATTGGTTTATTTGAAGTTAGTTGATTTCAATTAGGATTTGCCAAACTTATTGATATTCAAATTAGCTGTTCAAAAGTTTTCCATCAAAGCCTACACTTTCAAAATGCAGTTTTTAAGATTAATATAACTATATAATGTAGTCTTTGGAATATCATAAAATTAAAACAAAAAGTTTTTCTAAGAAATTAAAATTAAAATTGTGCAAAAATATAGGTTTACTAAACATATATAATGAAGGTTAGGGATCTTCCCAACGATAGTACAAGAAGTATTCTAGAAAAATTTCTATATCATACTTTTTGACGCATTGAGGAAAGAAATTAATGGCAATCTTTAAGAAAAGATTTGATATATTGAATAAGAAGCTTATATAATTATATAAATAAGAAAAAAATAGAAAAGGGCATGCAAGTTTCTAGCATTCGTTTCTGGGTCATTTCTTTTTCTTTTCGCAAAAGCTTCTTGTAGTTTCGGCATACAAATGCGCAAAATGCAGTTGAAGGAATTGTTGAGCCCCCTTTCCAGCCCCCTACCCCTCTCTCTCTCTCTCTCTCTCACTCTCTCTGTCTTTCTCACACTCTTTCCTTGACACCGCTATCTATCGTATTCCCTTCGTCATCTCCCACGCATGTTGTACATTTTATTGCCAGAGTCAAGACAAGCTGCGTCAGGGAGTCGAGTTCAGTTGGGAGTTGTAAGCAGATACATTTGTATGTGCAAACATGTATCTGCTGCACCCACTTCCCTTCCCCTTCCCCATCCCCTCTCTCTACTGCTGCTGTGGCTGCATTTCACTTGCTGTTATTCACGTGCTCAATCAATTTTTCAAGTTTTTACAGCCGCAGCCGGCGCCGGCGCCGACGGCGACGTCGTCGTCGTCGTTGATGGCAAAAAGCAAAAACCCAACACTGAAATAATGTAAGAATACGAATTTGAGATGAGCGGTGTTGATTCTCGTGCTTATTGGACACCAGACAGCACGAGTCAAAAGTATTCTCACAACCTAAGCACATGTTATTCCTGAGTCCTCTTAAAAAAACTAATATATATTGTTCTGGGTTAATAGTTTCAAATACGATGTTATGCTTTGATTTGCAGCTCTGATTTGTTCTGTATAGATAAGCAAAATCTCGTCTAAGAAATCAGAAAGATTTAAAGCTAAATATTTCAGCTTTTAGAAAAAAATATCCAACAAAACTTAAGTAAATCTACTTTAAAATCAATACCATTATTGTAATTTGAAGAGCGAATTGTTCTCAACTCCCTTTTTAGACGAATGGTCTTTGTTTTATTACAAATCTAAAAATATTATGTTCGAAAAAAGGAATTAGAAACACAATTTCCTTACTCAATTTTTAAACCAAAAATTTCCAAGTTAATTGAAATCAAACAAAAATTCAAATATTTAAATAAATAGAAAAAAATTGGCAAATCTTTGCGTTTTTAGACACGTTTTACTAACGTTCCGAAAGAAATGTTTAAAAAAGTATTCAATACCCAAAAAAAAACCCACCAAAAAATCTAATACACTGCGATTTAAAGGGGAATTTCACCTTTCTAAAAAGCCCAAGTTTAAATTAGTGTAAGACACAAAAAAAATAATGGATTACTTTTTCCCCAACCTAATATTTTTATAAACAATTTTAGTTAAATATAAATACCAAAAACTATTCTTAGCCTTATCAAGTTTTGGTTTCCCTGATTTTTTACAATGTAAACAAGATTTGTAACTAAAAGAATATATTTTTTTACTGAGTGTCTATTTCTTGTCATAGCTGTGGGGAATCAGACACGCTTCCATCTCGAATTGCAATTGGAATTCGTATTCGTGTAACTTGCAGTACGAACTGCAGAGTCCTGCAAGACTCCTTTGACTTGAAGCGTGCTGCATACGTTTCGCCTTTTTGCCAGGATAGACCGCAGTTGGTAGACTTTTTGTTCAAACGCATTGGACCGAGTCTGGCGATAATGATATTTCATTGGAACTGATTTATAGTGAGTTCTTCGCCTCTTTTAGTTCTCACTCTCAGCTCTCTCCCTCCCTACCTCCCTCTCTCTCTCTCTCTCTCCTCTCTCTTGTCTTGGCATTTTTTGGCTCTGCTCTGATAAGAGTTGCATCGAATACAGTAAAGAATTACGCCTTCTCTCGGTTAAATAACTTTTCCTTAGGTTAAAGTAAACAATTATAAATAAAGTTGATATCGACACCAGATGGCGCCACATTTGTTCCCAAGTTGGATCCATATATTGTAAAAGGGTTTATTTGTGCTGTGAGATCTTTGACAAGTGACTAAAGTAGCTGGAAAGTTATGTATATTCGCTAACAACAGGTGGCGCCACAATCAAATTTCAAGCAATTCAACTTCTCCTTAATCTTAAGCTAATCTAAGCATTACTTTAAACCGTCGCTAGATGTCGCTTCTCTCAAAACTCTTCGTGATTATGAAGTGCATTTCGCACTTGAGGGGCTCTTCAACCAGAATCGGAGGAGAAGGACATAAATTAAATTTTAAAAAGCGCAGAGCTCGGTAAAAACAATTTGTGAAAAGTTTTCAGCATTTCATTTTTGTTGCCATTGTTCCGTGTGATTTTTTTTTTATATTTCCACTGAAGTTTTTATTTGTCGAAACTCGTTTGCCACGCCCATTGCGTGTTTGTTGACTGGGGGGGGGGGGGACGGACTGGGGCAGAAAAATGATGTGAGTTACCCTGCAGGATGTGGGCTACCAGATGCGAGATGCTGGCCAGGTAAAAAAGAAAAGAAGAAAAAAAAAAGAAATATACCTGCTCCTGACTGTGTTGAATGGGTCGATCCTGAAGCCGACAGAGGACATCAAGGTTGCCGTACCGAGAGAAAAAAAAAAGACAGAGAGAGAGGGTCGCGTTATGTTAACGCAATTATTACGCATTTCTTATGATGTAATCAGACGCAGCTTGGGTTTCCCAAAATGGAAATATGACGGGGAAAACTTTTCCTTCTGCCACCACAAACAGAAACAGAAGAAAAAAACGAAATTGGGAGGGAGCGAAAATGAAGCGAAATAAAACTAAATTATGGCAATTGAAAATGAAAAGCGAAAATTAAGCGCATAATGAGTCGTAGTCGTGTGCAGCGGTAGCAGAAGGGGGCGTGGCTAAAAGGGGCGCAACGAGGGGCTAAGATTAAAGCAACAAGCGTTGAAAGGACTTCAACGACGACAATACAAGGCATAATACAATAAGCAACAGCAACAGTAACAGCAACAATAACAACAATAACAATGCCAAAATATGAAGCATAACTTAAAGAGAGAGAGTGAGGGGGGAAAAACAAGTGTGGGCGTGGCAGTAACACAACAACAACAGAGTAGAAGAACCAAGCAGGAGTCGCCCTAATGCAGCCCACAGACACAATGAAGTGGAGGCCAAAAACATCGTGCAACTCTGCGACGACTCCATGTGGCACTTAACGAGGGCGTCTTGTCTTGAGGCAGATTCGGTTGTTGCCTGTTTCTGCTTCTTCGACTGCTTAATGCCTGCCTACCCCTCCCCTCTCCACCCCTCTTCTCCCTTCCACACACGTGTCCTAAATCAGTCAAAAGGAAATCGTCTTGAGACTCCGAAGGAAGCAACAGGAATTTTTGGCAAGGCGACAAAAATGTCAACAAGTACGTTGAAAGGAAAATAAGCAAACGGTAGAAAACAATGTGATTTCAACAACATTAAGTGACAAAATGAAATATTTGAAATTGTTACGAATAAAAGTGAAGAGAAATAAAATAATAGATACAATTACAGCTGTACAATAAAAAAGGATAATAGTTAATAATGAGAAAAGTAAAAACGAAACAAACTAAAATTTAAACGACTGTAAAAGATTGTAGTTAAATATTTTAAAGATATTCAAATATATTCAAAGTTATTTTTAGAAAACATCGCTGAGAAGATAATTGATAAATAGCAAGAATACTTATAATGTTAAACGTTGAAGTTCAAGTTTAGCCTCAGAAAAATTTATTATATACAATTAAAGCCTAGCTTGAGATTAATAAAACTGAAAAAGTTCTATACATCAAGTTCATTGGGATAATGTATTAAAGAATACAATTTGTCTAAATGTAAAGATGAAGAAAGAATTGTAAAATCTATATATTAATTTTATTAAAATGAAAACTTCAATGCAATCATTAAAACAACCGATAGAAGCCAGACAATATTAACTTACTATCTTTCAGTTGAACTTGGAAAACTCTTTGACATATTGAAGAGCAGCAGAAAAACTCTTTTATTCTCGACAAAACACTTAAAGCTGTCAAGACATTAAAAAAGTTAAATAAAATAAAAAAAAACTTAAAATAAATTATGCTATTAGCTAGCAGTAAAAAAGCATTCTTAATAGATCATTGAATCCTAAAAGTCTTTTCAAATTCAAAGTGCCCAAAAGACAAATAGCTTATGATAGTTTTATATCAGTATAATTTTGATTTCCTTAATAGTTTTAGCTTCTTCTAGTGCATCTAGAGACGACAGCAAGTCAATCAGCTCACAATTGTTACATTCAATCGACTATGAAATGTGATAACTTTCTTTTCTACATTTGAAAGGATTTTCTAATGAATGAAATAGAGTTGAAAAAGTGGAAATCAAAGTATTTGCCATTTGTATAGATATTATGTCGCCTGGCTGAACTGCAATGCAACACTGTGTGTGTGTGTGTGTGTGTGTGTGTGTGTGTGTGGGTAAAAGGGTAGAAAATACAAACTGTTCTGTCACTCAAATCTGACACAAGACAAATCGCATCGAAGCGAATTGATCGCATCCAATCGGAAACGGAAATCACAGAGTATTCCATTGTTTTTGTTTTTTGTTTTTCTTTTTTTTTGTATTTTGTTTTGTTGTCCTTTGGTTTTTTCTATTGACTTCGGCTAACTTGCAGCTGCAACTACACTGTGAATTTTCGCAACACTTCAGCAATCAATTCACAATTACGTAGCGTCAACCAATACCTAACCTCACTTTGGTCCCTCTATCGCCATCTCCCTCTCTCTCTCTTTCTATTCTTCTGTCTCTTTCTCTGTCACTGCACGAATGCAAAAGTTCAATTCAATCTTTCAGTTGTCATTGGCAAAAACAATATGGGAATCGGGCCAAAAGCTAAAGACAGACAAACACACATGTGTGTGTGTGTGAGCAAAGTTAAACGAGGGTGGCATAGTAAGTTCTCGACCCAAGTAAGAAAACTCCAATGTAAATAGGGATAAGAATTTTGTTGGATGGTTGATTTCATTGATTATTGGCAACATTTCATAAAGAGCAACTTTGAAAACTTTTCTTTGTCATCTTATGAATTGAATGAATGAATTATGAATTCTTCCACCTAATTATTATAATAATGATATTTCTATCATAATGAATTTTCCTTCATAGACCGATTACTTATCAGCCCACCCTCGCACATAGAAAGCACACTTCAGTTTGTTAGGTTAGGTTTTAGTTTAGTTTGTCTTTTATCTCAGTGTGGTGTTTGTTGTTCTTGCTTATTTAGAATTTAAATGTTTATATAGGTTTATGTGTATGTGTGTGTGAGTGTGTGTGTGTGTGTTGGCAATAGCATTTCCAATGCGAAATCTAATGAAACGTGTTTAAAACAATTTGTTCCCCATATTGAATTATCCACTCGAGTGCATTTCGACTTTCTTTCAACAAATGCGTTTGCTGCCACTTCAAGTTGCATGTGTGTGCTGCAGAGTGGCATTGTGAGCTGGTGACACAGAGAAAGAGCAAGAGTATGGGTAAAAGACAGAGAGAGAGAGAGAGAGAGAGATGGTAAAGAAAGAGCAACAACCTTGCTGGAAATAAGAGTTTAGCTATAATGATGCACATATTTGCCAACCATGTAATCAACTTGCCACATGCAACTGCAACGTGGCATTGGAGATATAGATAGCAGAGCTTATTCTCTTACATATTGCACTTAGATAAGCTGCCACATAGTTGTTGCAAAATGACATAAGAGGCAGCAACCTAAGGTTGTTACTGGACAAAAGTGCAAGAGGATCAATTCTTGAAAGTATGGGATATATATTTGTAATCTTTATTATTCGAGTACCTATAAAAATAAATAGTTTTTTAACAATTCTAGCTGAGATTATATTTTACTATATATATTTACTCCCAAAGGGTATAAAAAAATGATTTTTTTTGGAATAATTAAATTTAAAACAAGATTAAATCAAGATTAAAATCACAACTTATAAAAACCAAAATACTTCCATCTGAAATGGAATATTTTGTAGTAAGTATTTTAAATTTGCCTTCTATGTTATGGTCCAACTGTTATAAATGCAATAAAAGAGCTAAAAAACACCTTTGCTTAAAGTTCCTCTTTAATGGTTAAATGCAGAAGTTGGAATGTTTTGTTAATCTTAACCAAATTTAATTGAAAACCGAAAGCTCTTTACTTTTGGACTTTGGGATATTCCACAAACAACACAATTAACATTGGATATTTAACCTAATATAAATATGATTGTCCATAGCGTACTTTCGAAAACTTTCCTATAGTCATCCAGCTTACGTTACGTATACGCAAACGGAAAACTATGCTTTAGTTTAGATAATTTCGACTTTGCAGAATTCTTAGAAAGCTCGTGTCTTCTCTCCTTTTTCCTCTTGCTCTTTTCATCTATCTCTCTCTTTGTCTGCTTCCGTCGCCTGTTTAATTAAGATCACGTTGCGTATACGCAATGTTGTTTTCATTAGCAACAGACTTGTTAGGCCATTTACCGAATTGTGAATGCAAATACCGGTCAAGTCAATTTTTGCAGATGATTTAATCTAGTTTTAATAAAAAGTTAAGCCTTGCCTGTTTTCAGTGTCTTTCCGCTCTCTGTCTCTCTCTCCTTGTCTCTCTTTTCTGCTGTTCTGTTTCTTTGGCTCTCGTTTTTTTGTACCCTGTTTTAATTCTGTTGTTGTTTATATCATGAAAACAAAATGCGCTCATAATAAAATTGAAACAGCAGAGCAACAACAACGACAATGTATAAACACATGTAAGCATGATTGCTGTTGTTGTTGTTTCGTTTCTGTTGTTGTTGTTGCCAGCGACTGCCGTTGTCTGTCTGGTAAACCAAAATTGTTGCTCGTTTTCCGCATGAATCACTTGCATCATCATCATCCGCATCTTTCACATGCCCCTCTGCCCCTCTGCCACCTTGCAACCCTTTCCTCTCCGTCAGCTTCATATGAAACCACAGCATTGTAATTCTACATGTGTGTGTGTGTGTGCATGTGTGCAGTCGCACCCACACACACACACACACACACACACACACAGAAGTAACCGTTTGGTTGTGCACTTTGTAAGTAGCTTTTAATATATTTTGCCACAAGCCCAAATATAAAAAAGCTGAATCGAAAATATATATAAATATATACATATATGTACATATAGACTATACAGATATATGTGTGTGTCTGTGTCTGTGTTTGTGATTTATATGAGTGTGTACGTTTGTATGTGCTGCACTCTCTTTTGGCCTTTTATGTGTGCTGAAATTGGATTAAAATTAAAATAAAAATAAAAAATCACACACAAGAGTGCCTTTTTTTATGAACAACAGTTTGCGACTAGAAAATACCCTTTAATTTTAAAAATATGTCAAGATTTACAGAACACTGGCAAATGTTTATTTGCTTATTGAGTTAACTGTCTTGTTTATACAAGATTTTTCAGCAAGAACTCATTTTTTCAACCGTTTGTTAGTTTAGAAGGAATAAAAGTCTATTTGAAAGTAATAAATAATATTATTGTTTTTATATATTGATTAACTCAGTCTTTTGTTATCAGGCAACTACCTATCAAATTTCATTGCTGTAATTGCAACTGAAGCCGAGTTCCTTGAGGTCAAAGCTAGATTTCCTTTAGATATGGCATACCCTTTAAATTTATATATTCTTAAATTTCCAGGATATTCACACACACACACACATACACAGATCAAGAGCTCTGCTAAAGCGCACAAAATTAAATGAAATAAAATATGAAATCAACGAACTGCAGGCCAAAGGCCAAAAATACTGAAATCAACAAGCAAAAAGTCCTCCAATCTCTTCCTCTTCATCCACAGTACCTCATTTTTCTCCTTATCCTCTTTCGATCATTTTGTTTTGATTGTTTTACATTTGATTTAATTTTTAATGTATGTTGAGTAACCTAAACAATTCCAAATCATTAAACATTTTATCGTATATGGGAAAATCAGGGTAATTTATCGGAATTACAATCGAAATTATCGATAGGTTTAACATTTGACCAAGCGACCTGAACTTATAATTGACGAATAAGCATATACCCGAAGTGTCTGTAATTTTCTCTTTCTCTCCCTCTCTTTCTCCCTTTCCTACGCTGCTTCTCTCTCTCCTCCTCGTTGTCTGTCAATTATTTATGCGTCGTAAACAAGCAAACAATCAAATAGTTATACTTATTTACACACACATACACTCATTTACATCCAATTTGTGTGTATTTGAACAATTTGTGGCCCCTCAATTTAATTGTAAAACTTACGTTCATGCGTCGTGCTTTACGTGATAATTAGTTGATGATATGTTAAGTAATTATGCGGAACTTCTTTCCAATGTTTCGGAATCAACTGATGTCATCTCTAAGTATCATTAATAAAGGCTAGTTTAGCTCATTCTTGGTAAAATGTAGTTGAATTTCTCCAACTTAAGGATTACCCATGTTGCTTTTGATAAATTCAGAGCAGAGACTCATTTCAGTTCAAGTATTTCAACATTTCTAGCTGTTTGTTAACGTGAACTTATGTGACTGAAGAAAATCAATTCATTATAATCCTAATCTTTATCTAACCTACTAATAACTAGACATTTTTCTGTATTTTAAACATTTTCTGTAAGTATCCTTAACCGTTTATTGTGATAAGCCAACTCGCATAAACGTCGGCAATTAGTGAAAACTCGTTTATGAGCAATTCGCGCACACAGCAAGAAATGCAACAACTGTGTAACAACAACAACAGCAGCAACAACAACAACAATAATAACAACAACAACTGTAACAACTGCAACAACAACAACAACCGAGGGATCAAAGTTGCACACAGATGCAAGTCAATTAAATAGATACAATTTGATGTCCATTAGATGTGCAACATATTGAAGGGGAGGGAAGGGGAAAAAATGAAGGAGTGGGAAGAACAGACGAGGGAAAGGAAAGGAAGAATGTGGGAGAAGCAGAAGCAGATAGAGGAAAGGAAAACGTTGGAGGTGACTTTGTGGGAAAAGGAAAGTTACTAGGAAGTGAAGCAGATAAAAATAAAGAGCAGTAGGAGACAGACGAAGGAGAGAAGAGTATGAAAGAGGAAAAGAAGAATTAGGAGAAGTATATAGGAAGTATGTAGTGTATAGATGAGGTAAAGCTGTCAGTCTGTCAGTTATTTGGTCACTGATAATGACATTTACATGTTGACGCTTCTTTCAAGGCAGAGAGATAGATACATACATACACACACACACATGTAAGCAGCGCACACACAGTTTCTGCTTAGCTTGCCACATGTGTGATTGTTGTTGTTGTTGTTGTTGTTGTTATTCCCTGTTGTTGCAAGTTGAGAGTTTGCGCTGACGTTTGCATTGGCTCTATTAACATTTAAACTAAGTGCAAGCCACTCCCCCTTCCCCTCCCATCTGAATCACACCCCCTTCTGCCTTAACAGCCCCCTTGTCTGTCTGTCTGTCTGTCAGTTAAAAAGGCGCCGCAATTACTCGCCAATTGTTGTTGTTGTTGATTGTTGGTTGTCTCTTGTTGTTGCTGTTGTTGTCTTAAATATTTGAAAATGTTGCGCTTGACGTTTTCGAGTTTGTCTGATGGGCATAAATTTTGATTAATGTACAGGCCAATTGTGGCCACACACATACACACACTCGCACAGGTTTAAAACACATGTAGATACAAATGTATCTATCAGATACATGTGTGCGGTCGCTTCATTAATTTGTCATATGAAGCGAAGCATAAAGCAGATATAACAACTACAACTCCATGGATACATCATTAAGCTACATTTCACACACTCACACACATACACACACACATGCACTTGTAATAACAGTTTTCAATTAACATATAAATTATGAAAAACAAAAATGGGGAAAAGGAAAAAGATTTTTTAAAATGAAAAATAAGAAAAATCTGAAATTATAAATGCTATATGTATTCATATGTTCATACGTATCCTCTTTATTTTGAAATGAAGCTTAAATTGAGATTTAAATAATGTCAGTCGAATTGCATGCGAAATGAATTGACAATTTCTCGCCTTTCGCAACATGTTCTGCAAATCAATAACTCCAAAAAGAAATGTGTGTGAAAATAAAAGATTATTCATCATTTCTTAACTTCTATTTTGATTTCACAATCAAAATACACAAAGAAGTTGAGAAATAAACAGTCCAACTTACGATTACTATACTAAATATAATAGGAACATATAATTTACTTTCATTTCAGTTAACCATTATTATATCTCAATTTCAAGTAGGCTACATTTATTATAACGAAATGCAGAAGAATTGCTGTCAAAATCGTAATACGGAACTCGATTAAATTGCCTGAATATAGCTGCAGGATGACAGTGAACAACGCTGATTTATGTGACTCCAGGGGGTCAAAGGGGCTGTCAGCAGTTTGTAGATTGCAGAAGGGGAAAGAAGTGCGAAGAACGTGAAAATTTGTCTTTGGGGCTTCATGTGATTTTCAGCTATTTATAAATTTATTTATTTATCTATTTATTTATTTACTTTACGCTTAAAAGCAGGCAATCAAAAATTATTAAGAATTCAAAATGAATTAGTTTAAAATTTTATCAATAGAGTAAAATAACAAATATAATTAAATAGATAAAAAATATGTTACTTCTTACACAAACCTCTAAGCTAAAAATAGCTGGAAACTGAAGGAAGTAAAAGGAAGCATATTCAGAACGAGACACAGTGTTGCATATTAATGCAGTTTGTCCTTTCGGTAAACGAAATTAAACGAATGAAATTAACAAGCAAAATAAACAACAAAAAGAAAGTAAAATAAAGAAAATAAATTGTATAGACTTATTTTTTTTTTGTTGCTGTCGTATTGAATTGAAAATTCGACGCACATCTTCCATTAAAGATGTTGGGTATAATTTTAATTTGAAATTTCTTGACTAAGATTGCGAGCCCTTTTCCTTAGCAGCAGCAGCAGCTGCCACAAGACTTTAAGGACTCCCAGTATCCATTTGAGCATCAAGAAATTGTGCCAATCAAATTGAAATTTAATTTGCACAACAATGTGGAATAGGGTGCGATTGGGTGGCAACTTGAACCGAGTTGACCCTTTAAACAAGAGAATTATTAACCTCATCATATTGTACACCTAGTTCATAGTCCAGAGTCCTGGTTCTGGTCCTTAGTTAAGGGTCCTTTATCGCACCCCGCTCGCTTTGTTTTGCAGTCAGTCCATAAAATTGTGATTTACTCCCGTTGAGATTTCAATTACTGCCGCTTTATTGCCAATAAATTTTCATATAAATTAGGCAAACGAAAACTTTCCTCTGCAAGCAAGAGAAAAAATCCAAAAAGAAACGAAACGAAAAGAGGCAACCAGAGTGGAGGAAGGGGCAGAAGGAAAGGGCTTAAACAGCACGCGCACGTAGTCAAAGCCAAAAAAAAACCTGCACAGGAATCCTTGAAAATTTTGGTGCCGCACAAAGGGTTTGTGGCACGTCCTTGCTGTGAAATCAATTGGTGCCTCTTTAAATTAGGCTAACCGCCGATGAACTGAACCCAGCCAAGCCGTTGACAGTCGAACATCGACACAGGACACGGGCGACAAACCGTTTAAGGACCTTCAGAACATTATATGCTTCGATTTGAGATTTAAGTGCTCAAATATCAAGTTGACTTGATTAAGGAGTGAAAGTGAACACATTATAATTGTGGTAGCAAAGGAAACAAATGCCTTTGCCAACAAATTCATTTTTAAATATCAAAAGTAAAATGTAAAACAATTTTAAAATATCAAAGAGGAAAACCTTCTTTCGATACCAAAAATATTAAAAATAAAAATGTGTTTTGAAGGAAAATTGGGTCAATTTGGAATTAAAGGAAAATTGAGTCAATTTGGAATTAAAGGAAAATTGAGTCAATTTGGAATTAAAAGATACGAATATTCCGCTTGAAAACAGGTTCAGTATCTTAAATTTTTGGTGGATTTAACGCTTTAAAGACCTTGTGCTGTTTTCATTTTACCTCGAGCTTCTTATATAATATATTTTACGAAAGTAACATAATACACTTTGCAATGTATTTTATGAGTAATATAACTCAAGAGATTCCTCTTTTAGTATTTGTCTGGGATATTCGAATTACTAAGTAATTAAGTATGCCTTAAGCTCAAGCATCTTTAAAAATGTAAGTAAATACATACATATATCTTTAAATATTACCAAATAAATATATAATAAAATAAACAACTCACAAAAGATCCAATCCGTTATGTTTCGCATGTTTCGATACGGTTTATTATGCAAGTCCAAACGGTTAATAGAATAAGCAACACCTTTACATAGATCACAGCATTAAGATGTTATTACCATTTGATGGAATGCATAAAGATGAGTACTTAGTATGTGTTTTTGTGATTACGAGTGAACAGAAGTGAGTGATTGGGTCTACAAATAATGTGAATCCTCGTAGTTGTCACGGAATTCCAACAACTTATCGAGTGCGGATTCATATTCAGTTCTTTCAAGCCCTCCCAGTGAATAGCTCTGCAATTTGGCCAACTGGACGCGATGCGTTTGAGCGTGCAAGGCGTCAAGATGATTGCCAAGTTTGCTAGAGTTTTGAAGTGCCGCCAATGCTGGAGCATTGTCCACGCGAGTGTCCTTCTCACGCATCCCATCGCTAGGCATTTTAAAGCCATCGATTGCGATGCTTTCATCAAAGATCTCATAGGGAAAAGGCAGCTGCGTTTTCAATGGCAACGGTGTGGAGGCAGCATGTGTGACACTGCCATGATAAGCACATTGATAATACAATTGCACCATTTGGGAGACATTATTACAGCCATAGGCGGCCATTTGAAGCTGTGGTCCAGCCTGCTCCATGGGACGCTTAAGGCGAGCATAGGGAATGCCACGAGCCATCACTGATTGCACCAAATGCGATGTGCCTGGATCACAACCCGGCGATAGTTGTGTCAACAGCGAACTGTTCGCACTCTGATCCAGATAATTAATGAGATCCTGTTCCCGTTGCATACCCATGGGCAAGGCCAAGGCAGCTGCGGTTAATGTGCGACCAGAGGGACAAACTCGTTGACAGAATCTCAACAAAGTGTCGGGCGTCTGGCGTAGACGATAGCTGAGCGTAACTGTGTCCAGGAATGCAGCCAACACGGCAGAGGTCTGATAAAGATTGTCCTTTTGCCATTTTAGGCCAGGCAAATGACGCGACTGTTGCGTGTTATTTCGCCAGATGGTTTCCAGCGTGGACAACGGCGTAAACATGCTAGCCTGCTCGCTGAGATGGGTATAGCTGAGCACGCTGTTCACCACACGGATGCTTTGACCGGTCCGTGTATCTGTAAGGAACAAACAACAAATTGTAAACATTGTTTGATATAAAAAATAGTTTGGTTTCTTAAGAACTCTCAGTCAAACCCAAGGACTGGCTCTTTCTAACAATGTGGTCTCACCTGCTTGGGCATAGGATACGTTTCGTGGATAATGCAGAGGAAGAGCAAAGCAAGCACGGCTGTATTCATCATTTAAATGTTCCAGACATTTGCTGGCCATTCCACTGAAGCCGTCATCAATGTCAAAGAGCAGCTGGAAGCCCTGCAGTCCATCGCATTCCTCCGCATAGAGACGTATGCGATCACAAAAGTCCTCATTAAATGATGGCGATTGCCAGAGTTCCACGCCAGCTGCATGTGTGCCTAGTGCCTGGACATCAGATTGACGAATTAATCCCGGCAGCACATTAAATGTGCGTGGATGATAACGTGTATAGAGATAATCAGCCCAACTAGTGCATGTTCCTGCTAAATTGTAGTCCTTATCCTTAGTGTTTACTGCATTCTTGAGCAAATCCTGCTGATACTCAGACAGTGTTACTGTCGGTTTCTTAAGCACATCCAGTTCACCGCCCGTGGACAAATTGTTTTGTTCGGCATATTCTTTAACCTTCTGTAGCTGATCCGTTGGCTGTTCATCCAAAAGCGGGACATAATTCCCATACAATTCACCCACCATGGGCAGGTGTCCCAATGTGCCGACAAGATCCACGGAGAGTAGCCTCGGTGTATATGTCGTTTGATTCATATCATTGAGGCCTTTCTGTACAGCACATCATTATTTGGCAGCTGTTCCTCTTCCCCCTGACTGCTGTTTGAGTCGTAGACAAAGTTTGCCTCCTATAACAAATGCGCCATAAGAAAATGTTGAGCTTTACCAGATGTGTTTGAAATGTGTTGGAATTGGTTACCTGTTGATTCCAGAAGTGTGCGCCCACATAATTTGCATATGTGCCAAACTGAAAAGTAATTATTTCGCGTGTATGGTCCATTTTTATTCACAAAAAGTGACTAATAATAATAATATTGTCGCAAACTCCAAAATAGCGCGCGCACAGCTGACGCTAACAATTATTATCGACAATAGGTATCGATATGTGTAAAGCCGCAAAAGTTGCAGAAGTCCTATTACTATCGATATTCAGTTCGAAATTAGAATCGATAAGGAGCCGACTTGCCCAGCTGATTTCTGTTTACGTTTTTTAAAAACAATAAGCACACGTGCCCTGCACAACTAAATAGAAATAAATTGAAGAAAATACACATGATTGTTTAACGATCTGTTGAATTACTCGACTTTTATTTAGTAAAAAAATTGAGAAATGTTTTTTAACTTTTCTTGTTGAGCACGATGGACAAATAACAATTCCAAAAGACCGCTATGAACTGAACATACACCACTTGGTATCTAACAGGTATAAATGAAAAGTTTATCACTTGCGCGATCGGCCAAATCGTATAGCTGCGTTTCATGAGCGAAACATAGTCTTCCTTTATACTTTTCACTATATCCGTATGCCTCTTGCCATTTACAAACGGCACTAAATAAGAGAACAATAATGTGAATGGAGGTACAAAGCACGTTTGATCAATGGCCATCTTTTTTAAACCACGTTGAAATGCGGGCTGGTCCTTTTTAATCAATTTATCCAATGTAATGTACCATCGGCGTAATGCCGGTCCAACTACACAGAAGCCAATCGCACTGAATCGAGCCGTTCTTCCCGCGTCATAATCCTTGAAAGATTTCTTCTCCACTGCGAATTGTGCTAACATATCTCCAGCTCCCATAATGATAGCTGCATTGAGTCCTTCACGTGCATAGATTGCCAATGACATAATTTATTTAGTTCTGCAAATAATCGTTTAATAAGTTACAAACACATTCTGATTATAATACAACCAAAGTTTTCTAGTTATTTCTAGCTACCTGATTCTACACTGATTATTGTAAAAAAAAAATTAAATAAAATAGTGTTGAACAGATACTCTAAAGGCAACCCTGAAGAACATATTTTTTATTTTCAAAACTCACTTTAATCTTTATTTATTTCTAAAAATACACAAAATAACCTATGAGAAAGCATCGATATTCAAAGGGATATCTATATCGATATGTTCTTGACGATATCCATTGTAAACAGTATATCGCAGTGTTGTTAAACGTCACAGTTTGACAGTAGTGCGCGTACGTGGCAACGCCTGCTACGCACGTTACAGTCGATTTATTTGTTTACATGTATTTTGAAGAAAAAGTTTTTAAATAATTGATTAATTTGCAAACACTCTGAAGAATGCTTCTCCCAGTGTGAATGAACTCATATTTAATTATAATTTGGATCGCTTGTGTGGCAAGTGGCAACGCCATTGAACGGTGGTCAGTAGCAAGTGGCAATGCCACTGATAGGCAAACAGGGGACAATATGTAATATTGCCATTATTATTTGTTTTCTATTTAGAATATATACTATTACTTAGATAAATTGTATGTTGAAAGACGCAACATTGTTGACAAAATTCTGCAAAGAAGACGAGGAAGACGACCGGCACACAACGAGAATAATAACAGCAACAACAATATGCATCAACAACACATGGATTTGCATGCGCCCGTGGACCTAAACAAGGTAAGTGACACATATATATATAGCTAGTGCTCCACAGGACCATCTAATAGTTTCCCCTCTTATTTCTCCACAGTCCCTGGACGAGATGTCGCCAGAGGAACGTGTGCGGTAAGCAGGCAATAAACTGATAAACAACAAAAAGTTCTTGTATTAAACGTTTATCTTTTTTTTTTTCGTTAGAGCCGAACACCAGTTAATGGTGGAGAAACACAGGGGACATGATGCAATGCATTCGGAAATGGTTATCATACTGTTTATGACCCTGGTGATTGCCCAAATCATTCTCGTCGAGTGGAAGAAACGACACTACAGATCCTATGCATTTGTCACACTGCTGGCCATGTGGCTAATACCATTAATTATTTCCTGCAGTTTTCTTTGGACACGCTTTATTATCATCTGGTCGATATTCACGGCCATTACGGCGATTGTCATGCGGAGAGCCGTCACTAAACCCATCCAAGGCACAACACCAAGGTAAAGAGTGCAATAACTTAATATATCCGCTGGTCAAAAACTAAAAGGTTATATAGTATTCGAGAAGGAAGAGTGACAGATCCTATAAAGCATATATATTGTTGATCTGCGTCAGTAGACCATGTCCGTCTGGGATAGAGTCACCAGATTCAATGCAGGTTTATTTAAAATATTTTCCATTACTACCTAATGATATTCAGATCGAATATATAAAAAGATACTCCTAACCACTTTAAGCATTAAGTTTTTGAAGTCTAAAATCCTTAAATACAAATAATCTATATGTAAATAAATTAAAGAGTGCTTAAAGGCCAGGAATTCAACTATATACTTGACTTTACATATTCCACAATTTATATTTATTTATTTTCTTTATTTCTAGGCTTGTTTACAAATGGTTCTACTTCATCTACAAGCTAAGCTATGGCCTGGGCATTGTTGGCTATCTGGTGATTATGGCCGCATTCCTGGGCATGAACTATCTATTCTCACAGCCACCAAACACCTGGATGGATGTCGGACTTATGTTCTGTTTTTATGGCCTATACATTGGCGTACTTGGACGTGACATTTCTGAGATTTGTTCCGATAAAATGGCAGCTGCCATCGGCGTAAGTTAAAGTTCTTTAGTTCAGATGAGGATCAAATATATAGATAACTTATTATTTTGCAGTACTATACGCCTCAAGGCATGCCCACACGCCATTTAGATCAGAATGTTTGTGCTGTATGTGGCAATCAATTGTTGGTTTCGGAAAAGGAAGAGGGTGTCATTGAAAACACCTACAAGCTGTCGTGTAATCATGTATTTCATGAGTTCTGCATACGAGGCTGGTGCATTGTGGGCAAGAAACAAACGTGTCCCTACTGCAAGGAGAAAGTCGATCTACAGAAAATGTTTCGCAATCCGTATGTATTCTGGGATTCACCTAATTAATTCTTATTTTAAAAACTAATATTCATTTGCTTTGCACAGTTGGGAGAAGCCTCATGTGCTTTATGGACGATTGCTGGACTGGATTCGTTGGCTGGTCGCCTGGCAGCCTCTCATCTTTTTCATTGTTAAAGGCATACATTGGATGCTAGGCTTGGAATAGACTTCAATTCAATTCACAACCTCAACCAACGTGCATTGTTCTAGTCATCTAGTCAAGCACAATTCAATGGAACATTCATGCTTTACACTTGTGCTTTACACGAAAACGAAAAAAATCAACCAAAAGAAACCAAAACTATAACTAAACAAAACTGAGACCAACTTATTAGGAAAAGAAGATATACATGTACTACGTATCCGAGATCTGAGCAACATCATTCCCCAAGTCGAAACATGGCACAACAAGACGGTTTCCACACTTTGCTTTGATCTTGCTCCTCTCAACCACGATTTAGTTTCTGTTTCCATAATAATGATTAATACTGTTTCCATAATTCATTTTAAATTTGTAAACGTTAGATTATTTGCACATATATGAAGATTGTATTTATATATGTGTATATATACTAGATGACAATGGATGGATATACATTGTGTGTGCTGTGTATAATTGTATTACGTCTACGTATTATGCGTTTTTTGCACTGGCTATAGAAAGATATTTAAAGATCTACAAACTAAAATCGATTTGTAAGTCATTTTATTTCTTTTTTTGAGGGGGGGGGGGGCTCGCAACCGGCCTCCATCTTGGCCATCTTTAATCTAATTAAAACATCCACCAGGGGAGGCATCGATTTTCTGTCAACATACATTTACATATATGTATGGCATGTCAAGGCATTAATTAATTTGTTGGGAGAGAAGAGGAAAGAGCTGGCAAAACGAACCCTCGTAATTGTTGCTAGGTCTAAGGCTCTTAACTAAACCGGTTCTTAGACCCTGTACTTAAGAAGTACAAAGGGTCTATTAAGTTTGTCAAAGGCAAAAGGAGACGGGGCAAAACATACTTCAAGAGTTCTGCCCCGTCTCCTTACTTCCCGTAAATCAAAAAAAGAATAATGCAAAATGGAATTATGGCTCTTCTAACTTTACACTTGGGATCTGTCCTAAACATTTTAACATGATTGTACTAAAAAATTATACAAAAGAAAAAATAGAACTGGTAGAAAAAGAGAAATAACTATCGGGTCTCTCACAATCGAGTTCCCAACTGCAGCCTTTTTTACGATTTAATGTTCTGTTGTTTTTTATTGCCTGGTTAACTTGACAACACCTGTTCCCCTCCCTTCTGCCCATCCCCTTCAGAGGAAAGGAAGTTTAATCAATAGGCTGAAAAAAGTTTTGCCAATTTTGCCAAAACTAAATAATTATGTGAGAAACATTTCGCAAGAAATGGCCAAGAAGGGAGGAGTTCAACAGCTCCAGGCGGATATCACCTCTGATGAGGAGTTTGAAAAGTTTTTACAGCGACCCGGCTTATTGGGTAGGGCCTAGAAAATAACACCATGAGCGTACACTAACTAATGATAGTTCTTTATTAGTTTTGGATATATATTCAGAATGGTGTGGTCCTTGTCTGGGCATGGTGGGAAGTCTGCGAAAGATCAAACTTGAGCTGGGAGGCGATAATTTGCAGCTGGCAATCGTAAGTGCCAATTAATTTAGAAAAATTAAAGATAAACTAATTTAATCGAAAATTATCAAAAGTGCAAAGCTGGTTCTATATCCTATCTGGAAAGATTTAATAAGAAAAGTGAACCAACATGGATGTTTGTAGCGGTAAGTAGAAAAGATCTTTTCCAATTTTCATTCCGTATTCTTTAAATTTTCTGCTTCCATTTTCGTGGGAATTTAGAACGGAAAAGCCATCAACATAATGTTTGGCACAGATGTGCCCAAGTTGGTTGCCATGATCACCCGGGAACTGGAGCTGACGATAGCCAAAGAGCCCCATCAAACGTATGAAATAACGGAATTACAACCAATTGAATTGGAACAACTTCAAGTTAAGAACGAGGCGTTACAGTTGGCCGAAAAGATTGAGTTGGAAGAAAGCAAGAAAAAACGCATTGAATACTTGAAATATGTCACAGATACAATAATGGAGAATCTTCCAGATATTGGCATAACGGTATTTGGACCGCAGGTTAATCGAGATATGTTCAAGAAACTTTCCGAACCGGCTGATCCTCTTAAGATCCAATGCAAAGATCGTAAAGTTTTTACTATAACTCAAAGTGATTTCAATACCGTTAATTTTGCGGCAGAAAATCCATTGCAAAGTGAGGTTATACAGCATCTGTATGATAAGGAACTGTTAATGTGCTTCTGGAAGGTTGAAGAAACAATGGGTAACCCTCCAACTGTGCTCAATCAGTACGCCCATGAGTTAACCAAGGAGAACATAAAACCGCCCGACGAGTTCAACGAAGAGGAAACAATTATACCTCCCTTAATAGTTCCTATTGAAATAACTGTAGTGGTTAAGATGGAAGGTATGTAGAAGATTCGGAAAGATAATAAATAATATTCCAACAAATTTTCGAACTTAGAAAATGACGAGGAGGAGGATGCCCAAGAAAAATCCACTGAAAATGTGGAGGAAACTCCCGAGGAGGAGAATGTACAAACGAAGATTGTCAAAATTCCGCCTATTTGGGTACCCAGCGATCAACGTACCCATGCAGCCCTCATCTATACTTATTTCCGTGCCCAAACATCGACTTTCTTGCCCCCAGATCCCACACCAGAGCCACCACACATAATAATGACCTTTGATGCATATAAGAAAAAGGATTTGATGAATCTTGTGGATGCCTGTCGGGATGATGTACCCCTCTATGGTTTCTTCTCTAGCGATAATCCTCAGACAGCGACTTTTATAGCAAATTCCGTCGATAAGTATAACACTAAACCCTATGTACCGTAAGTCTTTGATTATTGAAATTCTTCGGGGACTCCCAATATTCGTTTAATTTTTCTTCTAATAGCACTGATAAAATTGTGCTGAAAGTTAATAAGGTGCTGAGCGAGACAATACCATTGTTGATGGAGTATGGTCCCAGTTATGTTAGTCCCAATTCGGTGGTGGGTTTTAAGGAAGCTTCCAAGTTTTTTCCGCCCAGCTACAAGTCAGCATTACAAGAGGAAGCTGAGTTACATGCCGTCAAAGCGGAAAAGCCCAAGAAACGCAAGAAGGTTGAGGAAAACCAATTAATTATTCGATTTCAAAAGCTAATAAGAGTTTTCCATTTTATCGTAGAACAAAAAAGGAGCTGATGCCGATGACAGTGAACAAGTTAATGCTGGTGCCCAGGATAATCAACAGGAAGCCGATGAGGCTGCCAAAACATCACCAGAAGAAGGCGCCTCTACAACCAGCAGCGGAGAGGATAGTTGCGAAAGTCGACCAGCAACTGCTGATGGTAACAATCTATCTACCGAGGCAGCACAGTAATAACTAATCCTCGCCAGAAATTGTCGTCTATGTGAACAAAGTCAAACCTTTTAATTGATATATGTATGTTTTTGATTGACTTCCAAATAGTTTGAGTTGCGCAAATATAAATAACTTTTAACGAATTAAACATTATTTGAAATGTTTGGGAAAATTCTTATATTTTTAAATATCAAAATTTTACTTCAAAATTTAAAATATAGGGAAACAAAATCAAATGCCGAAAAATAAATTTAAAAAAAATTTTCTTAAATATTTAGTATGCTTTCGAAGTATTTAGCTATATATTTAGCCTACATTCTTCAACTTTGTATCATGCTGCAGTACAATTTTAGCTGACATTCCCAGTTAGAAACTTTTTATATTCCCATAATTTAAATTATTATATTATTAAAATTAATATAAAGCTTCATAATAAATGCAGGAAACTTACAGCTTTCTCCACATTGAAATTACAACATACAACAAGTAGACCGAATAATTATTTTTCAAGTGAACGGTTATAAAACAAAATTTAAATGAAACTTTTTTCCAAAATTAATAATACAAATATCAAAAGCCAAAAGAAATCTCTCATCGAATTGTGGGCGAGTGAACAACAATTAACAATTCGCAGATTGTGGAGCACTGGCAGCACTTGAAGCAGAGTGAGTCGTGTTGTGCAACACTGCAATCTGCAGCGCGATACATTTGTCAGATACGCCGGCAATTAATCGCATAGCGATGTATATTAATTACACTTTTTATTAGTTTTTACCGCATTTCATATATAAAGAATTGCCAACGCCGACGTCGACGGCGACATAAAGAATTCCGTCCTTTCTGGCGTTGGGAACAACAGGCATTTTTCCATATAGGATTCAATAAGTTGGTGTCATCATGGCGATGCCTTCGATCTCAACATTGGTGGGCGTGGCGTTTTTGGCCTACATTGTTCATTCCATCTATCAAATGTCGCAGATATTCACCACGTTGCAGTGCAGTGAATCTCCCTGCTATACATCATTCCTGGCGGAGAAGCCCCGTATGCAATTGGCCCTGTTCAGTTCCGTGACACGTAATCCAATTGCCTCGGAGGTTCAGAGCTTGTACAAGGAGAAACGTTTCGATTATTCAAAGGGCTTTGATCATGACTTTCAATTGGATGTGCCGCTCAAAACCCGACGCAATGGCACCCTGTATTTGCATGTTGTGTTGGCCTTAGAGGGGGAACCCCTCGAATGGCGTACTCTCCGCCGGGATGGACCCACCGTCTTGCACACGTTCAGCCTCTGTGACTATATGATACCTCGAGCTGAGACCTTTAATCTTCTAGGCGAGCCAGAGGCAGCAGATTCATCAAAATTGGCCAAAAGCAAAGGAAAGAAAAATACTCCAACTGGACAACAGCCCAGTACACATATACGTTCCAATGTCTATGTGACACTCTTGACGGATCTGTTCTCACTGTCAAAGGAGGATGTACCGCCAGAGATGGCACAGCTGATACGCGTTAATCGCATGCAACAAATACTCCCCATACTCCAGACGGACACGTTCAACACCCGCCTCAAGGATCTTGTGCCTGTAACCAAGAATACCACCGAATTTACATTTACTTTCCACTACAATCCCATTAGCGTTGGCAAGTTGCGTCTACAGTTGCTTATGGAGCATGCCACACAGGCTCTGCTCGGCATGGGCTTTGCTACCAAGGACATTGATGAAGTCAAGGGCATATTTTCCGACACAAATGTGTATCTGCTCTGTGGCACCATCTTCATATCTAGTGTGCATGTGAGTAAGAGAATTAAGCACTTGACTTTAATAGTTGTAAATGATTATACCCAGTAAAGTGTTATAGAAAAGTGGCAATGTATGCAGCATACTACATATAAGAGGCAATTTTGATCCTTTAAAGCAGCGAATAGTTTTTTAGAGAATAAGGGAGCAATATTTCAAAGTTTTTATACTCGGCACTCAATGGATGAACGACTTTTATAGTTAAGTTACAGTAACTTCGATCCCTAAAGTATAAATATTACTGAGTAGCATTAACAACCAAGTCCGTCTAAATTAACAATCTTATCAATCTTATCTTTAAGAATATAAAAGCTTAAGCAACCTAAGTTGACATACAGACTTCTAACGTAACCGGAATTCAATGAAAACGTCTTGTATATTTAATAATAAAGATAGACTTCAAAATATCTGTTGATAGGCGAATTATCCTTATGGACAAAGATTAAAAATCATACAGTTTATATGGGATTGAATTGTTTGACAAATATCACATAATCAGGGATCAATCTCATTATGTATATAACTTTCCATATTTTAGTATCTAAAAGATAAAAATAATTTCCATAGATAAAAGTAATTTCTGTTGTTATATTTATTATTTTAATCGTTTTATTTTTCTCTTTCTCTTCAGATGCTCTTTGATTTCCTGAGCTTCAAGAATGATGTGTCCTTCTGGATGAAGAAGAAATCCTACGAGGGTCTTTCGACTCGTACAATACTCTGGCGTACATTCTCGCAATTTATTATATTTTTATATCTACTAGACGAGGACACATCGTATCTTGTGCTGGTACCTGTTGGACTTGGGACACTCATTGAGGTGTGGAAGTGCAAAAAGATACTACGAATTGAGTTGAGTTTCAGTGGTTTTATCAATCGCAAACTGGAGGAGGTGGATCAACGGAATGGAGCGAGCACAAGTCAAGCACAACCTGGTCAATTGGCTGAGCAGCAAACTCAGCAATATGATAAGGAAGGAATGCGTTATCTGAGTTATCTATTGTATCCTTTGTGCATCGGCGGTGCAATTTACTCGCTCATCTATCAGCCGCATCGTTCGTGGTATTCGTGGACATTGAACTCACTGGTTAATGGAGTCTATGCTTTTGGCTTCCTATTTATGCTGCCCCAGCTTTTTGTCAATTATAAGCTCAAGTCTGTGGCGGCTTTGCCCTGGCGTGCTTTCATGTACAAGGCATTTAACACATTTATTGATGACTTCTTTGCCTTTATCATCACCATGCCGACGGCTCATCGTGTTGCCTGTCTGCGTGATGACGTTGTCTTTATCATCTATATATATCAACGTTGGCTATATCCAGTCGATCAAAACCGCATCGATACAGGAGCTGCCGTCGATGAGACACCACCAGCGGATGCAGTTGCCTCAACCTCAAACAATAGGCGAGATCGGAGGCGCAGGAAAGACGACTAGAAGGAGGAAAAGTTAACAATTGCCACGTCGACACATTGCACATGGCACGTCACGTAGAGAGATGCAGAGATTCCGTCGATTTGTTTAGCAATTAATTTCAAGCATAGGCTGTAATCTAAATCCCCCAAAATAATGTAATTATAATTGTTTAAATGTATGTGTAGCAAATGCAAGAGACTCCCCAAATTCACGATCAAGTGTACCCTCTAATTGTGTTTTTTTTTTATCAATCTGCTGGAAATTATCTTCAACTTGGGTCCCAAAAGTCTGCTTAACCTTTGACATAGCGTCAATTGCTTGAAAGTGGAACTTGGACTATATACATATATAGAACCTTCGTTTTAACTCAACTCTGTTTTTCTTAAGTTAATTTTATCTAAAGTTCTTTATAGCAATGTGGGACTGTATATTCATAGACAAAAAATATATATGAGTATTAACTGGGAAAACAAAAGACCTACAGAAATTCTTGTGCTCCCATTTCCGCTTGAAATTCTTAACAGCCAATTCAAGGAATTTCAATTAGGTTAATTTGCGTTATTAGATAATTAACTATTTGAATTTTATTTATATTGGTTAAATATTCCTGCAGCAATAATCTAAACCAACTTTTTTAGGTTATGTTCATTACCCTTGGAATTTTTAAATATATTTTATATATCAATTTAGCATTCTTTTGGCTTTAAAATCAGCTGAAAACCTTTCTACACATTATGTGGATAAATCCTTATATTCCGACCCTTGGGTTTTTTACATTCTCTGAATCTAAAATTATCAGCTTTCTGTTAACCTTTTAATCTTTAACCTATTAATCTTTTCTTCTAACTGCTTCTTTTCTAACTGCTCTCTTTCTAACTGCTTTTAAATTCCTATTCGAAATCGATTAATATAGTTAATATAATTGAAAGTTTAATGAACCAAAACGAATGCTTACCACGTTTTAGAGACCAAATTGATATTCTAGATTTTAGATTCAAGGATTGCACAAATTTGGAAACACTTGATTCTCGCACATTTATCTATTTGTATGATGATTTTTATTTTTGCAGCTGAAGCTGATTCTTGTTTGTTGTCTGTTTTCTGTTTTGTTTTTTTTGTCGTTGGCAAAAAAAATTATCGTAATTATGTATATATAGCATTAGAGCTTAAACTAAACTGCCGAAGGAAAAAAGTTTGCCGTGCGCACGAACGATATTTGACGAGGATTTAAATGGAGTTTGAATGGTTTGAACTGAATCCCAACTGAATCTAGATTGAGATATCAGCTAGATTATTTAACCATTTAACCATTGCGTATGCCAAGAGCCTGTTCCAGTTCGGCGCGCTTCTGATTGACCTTGGTGAAGAAGTAGCGCGAGACGGCCTCATGCGTCCAGGGTTGATAATAGAACTCGGCACGTCGCTCCTCCTCCGGATTGCCAACCACATCGGTCATTAACTGCACAAGAGAAAAAAGAAACAATTAATTTACAAGTTTACAATATATATTAATAGAATTTAGATTTACTTTAAGATCTCTAGTCTGACTGATGATCCAGCGATGTATGAACATTTGCGGATCCTTGGCAAAGCTGAGAAAGAATTCGCGATTTGTCTTCATTTGATTGATGGTATCGACCGTCTCGTGTATCTTAGTATCCAATCCCTGGATCTCTTGTTGGCTGGCTGTGCTCATCAGAAAGTTGTTCATTTGATTCTTGAGCGTGTCATCCACCTCGACATCGATGTCATAGCAGGCGGTCTGTTTATTCTCCGCACCGCTTTCAATGAAATGATTGATCACAATGGGATCTGGCGGATGAAGCAACGGATTGAGACGTTGCGGTATTTCAGCAAATTTCATGCGTTGACAACTAAAGATTTGCTCCAAATATTTATCGCAATTAATATATTCCCGCTCATGGGCATCCTGCAGTTTGTGCGTCTTAATGTATTGCCACAAGGCCGAAATGATCACCGGTCGTGTCTGTGTGTGCACGCCCAGCAAACGGGCGAGACGCGGATCCAGTTTAAACTGCAACGGCTGGTAATCGAGCAGCAACAGGATGGTGCAACGTACATTGCGATCTCCAGGTCGCTTCACCTGGAAACCATCTGTCTCCTGTGTGGTATGTGTGCGATGCCATTCCACAAGATGATTATCTGGTCCATACAGCTCCTTGTCCAGTTCAATGACCAGCGATTTAAAGAACGATGAGAATTTACGTTTAATCTTTGTATTGGGATCTCCCTTGCCATCCTCCAGCAAACGTCCCTCGACGCGCAGCTCCCACGAGGCAACAGCACCTTCGTCACCATCATTGCTGGGCTCTTTGCTTGGATAGAATGTATTTGAGATGAAGATGCGTAACTTACGCTTCTGTTTCATGGGTCGCTTCAGTGCCTCCTGGATGTCCAAACGTTTACGCATTATGGTCGCGTCCAGCTTGCGCTCGAAAGTTAATAGATCCATGTACGCCTGGGATTCGGGTACTAGATCTCGTACCTTCTGTGGCAATATCTTGTCTGCCAGCTTCTTTTTCTTTTTGGCGCCCGCCACAAACTCTCCCTTATTGGGACCACTGTTGATGCCACGTGATTCAGCCGAACGTTTGCTCCCACCTCCTCCTCCACCCGCCGAGCCACTGCCCCGCAGTCCACTCTGGAAAGTGGGCTGAGAGGCGCGTTGCAACAACGAGGGGCCAGGACCAACGGGTGCTGCAGCGCTTCCAGGCACAGGCTGCGTTGTGTTCGGATGCAGCGGGAAGCCCCGTGGCTGTCACAACAACAACATTCAACCGATCAGTAAATCAAAGTTCAATTAATCGATATGTATTTGCATTCACTTACCGGGAAACTTGTGCCGGTGCCTGGCGGATAGGGACGCATGCCTGGGGCTTGTGGTGGGGGCTGATAGCGCGATTGCACCGGCGCTTGGCCAGGCGCAAAGCGTTGCGACATGTTCACTTCTGTATGAATCGAATTGGCCTGCAGTTTGCTGACAATTTATATGAAAATTACAATTTTTTTGTTACAACAACGCTGCGTCACAAACAGAAAAAAAACGACTCTGTAAAATGGCGTCGCACTTAGGGTTGTAGCAAAATACAAAGTCGCTGTCGATAATTTTAACATAACGTTAACAGCTGTTCGAATATACTTTTTTCACTCTGGCTGCCTGTGTAAACAAAATCTGTTAAGTGCGATAACATTCTTTCACTCTCTCTCTCTCTTCTATTACAAAACAGTGGCTGTTAAGTTCAGTTGCTGGCACAGCCGAGATTTTCCGTTCAATTTGCTGAATAAGTTCAATCGATAATTTTTGAATCGTGAACTAAATCAGTCATTTAGTTCAGTTTTCTAATTCGAATTAAAAGAAATCTGCTTTAAATTTATAAAATTATAATTAATTTGATTTGCTTTAATTAAATCTTCTGCTTTTAATAAAAGAATTTTATTTATTTGATTTGAAGTTTAAATGAGAATCTATCGATATCGATATATCAATATAGTTTTAACAGCTTTTTGTAATAGGTGGCGCTTTATTTAAAAAATTGAGCGACCGTTAAGCTTAAAAATATTGACTAGATTATTCAATTTAAATTTGTGCTATGCCGTTTATTTTGGGTGGGTGCATGTGTGTGAGTGTGTGTGTCTAGATAATGAAGACAAATTATAAAAAAAAATAAAATAATTCACCAATGCTTGTTATGAAATGTTGATTCTTTGATTTCAATTTGTGCACAATTTAATTGCAATAATTGTTGAGAAAATACGTACAATATTTTTGTGTTTCATATCACAGCACCGAAAAAAAGTTAATTGATCCCTATTCCTTGCGAGCTCAAAGGTCTGCACCGGACGGCAACTAAATTGCTTCTGAACGGGCCACACAACGCAAGCAGCCAACTAGCCTCAGCAGCGGCGCAACAGTTGAGAGAGAGAAAGCGTCAAGTACAAGGAGACAGTTGGCAACAGCGAACATACACACGCACACTCTCAATCGATCAACACCGAACATACACACGCACACTCTCAATCGTTCCACAGCGAACATACACACGCACACTCTCAATCGTTCCACAGCGAACATACACGCGCACACTCTCAATCGATCAACACCGAACAAACACACGCACACTCTCAATTGTTCAACAGCGAACATACACACGCACACTCTCTGAGTCGTTCAACAGCGAACAAACACACGCACACTCTCTGAGTCGTTCAACAGCGAACATACACACGCACACTCTCAATCGCTCAACAGCGAACATACAAACGCACACTCTCTGAATCGTTCCACAGCGAACATACACACGCACACTCTCAATCGTTCCACAGCGAACATACACACGCACACTCTCAATCGATCAACACCGAACAAACACACGCACACTCTCAATTGTTCAACAGCGAACATACACACGCACACTCTCTAAATCGTTCAACAGCGAACAAACACACGCACACTCTCTGAGTCGTTCAACAGCGAACATACACACGCACACTCTCAATCGCTCAACAGCGAACATACAAACGCACACTCTCTGAGTCGTTCAACAGCGAACAAACACACGCACACTCTCTGAGTCGTTCAACAGCGAACATACACACGCACACTCTCAATCGTTCAACAGCGAACAAACACACGCACAGCGCGCTCTGAGCAGTGCGCTCTGAGCAGTGCGCTCTGAGCATGCAACGTGAGCGAAGCTCTTGCTGTGCGAGAGCAGGTGTTGTGAGCGATCCTAGGTTCTTTCGTCGCTTGCCACCCACTTTTCCGTCCAGACTAGCATTAGTGCGCTTTTGGCCTTCGAAGAAGGTGGACGCGTTAAATTGTTACGCTGCGCTGCATCATTTGCCGGATAAATGCTGTGTCAACCGTTGCTGCTGCACAACTTAAAGGAGTTGTAATTTCTTTTAAATAGATTCTTATACATTTGTTGGTTTATAATAAATTTAAGAAAACAAAAGGTTGAATATCCTTGCAAATAATTCAATAATCTAAACTCTTCTTATTAATTTCAGCGATGTCGTGTTTGCACAGATTGTGGATCAAGAACACCCGGCGGAGGCAGTTCATCTCGATACTTTGAAACTGAATAAGGTAAAAATAAATTCGTTGACAAACAATCACTAAGCAAAATATTCGATATAGTTATTAAAATACTGAATAAGTTCATTTGTTCATTTCGATGACCCGTTCAATTGAACTTATTCAGAACGAAATGACACAAATGTAATTTTTTCAGTCTCTAGCAGAGGGTCACACTTAACGTGACAGGCAGTAATCGGCAGTCATTTATCGATATAGCATTTACTTGACTAGTAGTGTTTGTTGTTTAATTGTCAGACTTTTTCCACATTTCTAAGTTAAAAACCGTAGTGTAAAGGCAACGTGATGGAGGAGGAATGGTGGGAATCCAATGTGCGTGACCTGGAGTCAGTGGACAAACGCCAAGAGACATTGATCAACATGTACACAAAATCAACAAACAATCGACACTGGCGCGCCATAATATTGTTGAGTCTCTGCTCCGCGTGCCGGCGCTATACGAATGTGCTCAGATGGAGGATGCCGAAAAGGAGTCTGTGGTAAATCTGGCCATCGATTTGATAAGCAGCTGCCTGGAGCACCTGCAACTGGACATACATGATTCGAAATTGCCAGAGCTTCTTAGCGGAGCACTAACTCATACAAATCCTGCCCTACGCTCGCTTGTCCTCAAGAGTCTTCTGAAGAAGCTTCGCTCTCAGACTAATCCAAAGCCGCTTCCGAGCAGTGAGCTGTTGTTTTACGTGCTAGATGAGCTGCAACAACCGGAGACACAGGGCAGTGCTGTTGCCATCGATATACTGAATATTGAGCTAACAAATTGGCTTACCGATCCAGGAGTTCAATCAAAGCTGGTGCAGTTATTGCAGCAGAGCGAGATTGTCTGCTGTCGCGTCTACGAGCTGGCCGTTATGCTGGCCAAGCACAGTGCCGCCTCATTGAGCTCCGTGGAATTTATTTTGGATGCAGCACTCAGTGAACTGGACAACGATGATGTACTGTTGATGTCCAGTGTCATGGAGATTCTTGTGCCTCTGGCCGAGCAGAATCACGGCCTCAGCTACATGGAGCGTCGTCGCGTCTTGGACATTATCAGTTTGCGTGTGGAACGCATCGAAGAGAATCCACTTGATGCTTTAATCCTACCCAGCATCATGAAGTTTTTGGCAAAATTGCAGCCGTACAGCCGCAGAAAATTATTACTGGGTATCCAAATATGTTGGGCTGCCTCTTCCAAGTGTTGGACTCGGGCGATGAGTCAATGCTACCAACTGCCTTGGATACGCTGGCAAATCTGATGAGTACTGTCCAAGGAAAGATGCTGATGCACAATCACTATCAGCCTGCTATGGAGAAACTGTTGCGGAAATACGCATATTTCTTGAAGAATCTATCGCCGCCACTGAAAATACGTTTACTTAACTCACTGGACGTGATCTATACGATGGAGGAAATCCCTAGGAATGATCTCGAGTGAGTATTAAATATATTTCATATGTAACTATCACTAATTTGAGTTTTTATTGCAGTTCCATATTGAAGGGATGGTATGAGTGCTTTGCTGGTGGACCACAAATCAATCATATTATAGAGCTGCTGAATACACCATTTCCCGATCTTCAACTGGCTGCTTTGGGATTGCTAAAGACCATCTGTCAGTATGGTTGGGGCATTAAGGCGGTGCAACAGACGGCCGGAGCCATTGAGTTTCTATTGTCACGTCAGCAGGAGCTGGACAAGGATGTCAAGTATCTCAAGTGGCAGATAATGGAAGTGTTATCCGTGAGCAGCGAGTTTACGCCCTCGGAAATTGTTCGATTTACGGCCTATGTGAATGAGGGACCATTTCATGTGTCGAGTGTTGTTAATGTTGCCACCGAGGGGCAAGGCAATCAGTAGCGTTACGTTGATCTGGTCAAGCCACCAGAGAAGCCATCATAATTTAATTGAGATGACGATGTAAATGGGGCGAGTCATTTGATAATTGAAGTAGTGAGCGGTTAGTTTTTGTTTTACACACCACATTCAATAAATGTTATTTGTTGCAGTTGCAACAACTGCTGCAAAATTTCAATCAATCTGTATTTACATCTGAATGTATATTATATAGTTATAGTTATATATGTCTATATATAGATTTACAATAAAATTAACTAAGTATTTAGATCACATCACAGTCGCGTCGCCAGTTTGCTGCTGTCACCTTCTCTACAGATAACTCATGTGTCGATGGGACATTCGCTTGTGTCCTGAACCACAACCAGCTGTCCCTCCCAAATGGGCCAGACTAACACTTAGGCCCGACTCGTAGGCGGTTTGAGTCTGTGAACGGGTCTCATTGTTGCCCAACGAGCAACTGGGCAACGTGTGGCAATAACGACGTAGTTGTTGCTTAAATGCTGCCGTTGTCAGTGTGTACAGCACGGGATTGAGGGCTGAGTTCACGGGCAGCACCAACACAGCCAGCCAGGCATATAAATTGGGTGAAATAACACAACCTAGAAGAGTGCAGCAAGAGAGTGAGAAAGAGAGAAAAGAGAGAGAGATAGCAAGTGAGATAGCCAACCTGATAGTGCGGCAATTTTAACCACAATTATGGGCAACCAGCAGGCACAGTCTGTGGTCACAATGATGGCAAACCTGTAATGGATTAATGCATTTATGGAACCATTGTGGGGAGCTTTCAACACCAATTGTGGACTCACCGTGTTGCAACGACACTTTCACGTCCACTGTGGGTGCTACGCATGCCACCGCCAGAGTCGCGTATAGCTTGCAACATCCTCACGTACGAGAAGAGTATGAAAATCAGCGACAGGGTGTTGATGCAGATAAACAACAGCGCCGAGTATTCCCAACCCTACAAATAGCATTATTATTATTTATTATTAATTCTCAGCAAATACTAGAAAATCTATATAAGATTAGATACAAATATTTTCTATGTTTTGATCGATTTATATTCCATTATTTTGATATTAAACATTCTATACATTTATTTTCTTTAATTCTTTTGAATATCTATATTTTATTGTTGTTCTTCTTTATTTTATTACTATTTCTTTTAGGCACTTTTTCACTTTTCTACTTCTTCTCTGCTCTATTTTCTCTATATAGTATTCACTATTATTTGATATTGATTTCTTTTTCGATCGTTTTATTTAATTTCATTTTAGTTTACTATCAACTTATCATTTGTGCTGTTCTAAGCCTAAATTTATAGAAATTAACATTCAAGAATAATAATAATAAAAAAAATACATAATAGTAAAGGAAAAAAGCATTATTTTTATCTATACTTTCATTTTTTATCTTTTAACTCTTGTCTTAATTTATAAAAATTAACCTTCAAGAATAATAATACTAATAATAAAAAAATACATAACAGTAAAGGAAAAAAACATTATTTTTTTCTATACTTTTTTTTTTATCTTTTAACTCTTGTCTTAATTTATAAAAATTAACCTTCACGAATAATAATAATAATAAAAAAAAAATTACTTAATAGTAACAGAGAAAAGCATTATTTTTATCTAAACTTTCATTTTTTTATCTTTTAACTCTTGTCTTAATTTATAAAAATTAACCTTCAAGAATAATAATACTAATAATAAAAAAATACATAACAGTAAAGGAAAAAAACATTATTTTTTTCTATACTTTTTTTTTTATCTTTTAACTCTTGTCTTAATTTATAAAAATTAACCTTCAAGAATAATAATAATAATAATAAAAAATACTTAATAGTAACAGAGAAATGCATTATTTTTATCTAAACTTTCATTTTTTTATCTTTTAACTCTCGTTACGCTTAAATCTGTATGTATACATATTTTTTGTTTAGTTAGTTATTTTATTAGATTATTCTATTTCTTCACTTACCTTAGCATAGGGATCGTGTATGTGTAGTGAGAGACAGACACCGTTATTTCCATAGAAGTGGGCTCCAAAATAGTCATTGGGCATTAGAGGAGCTGCAGCCAGAGCAAAACTCATGCCCCACACAAGCAGCAACCGCAATACAATTCTAAAAATTTTAATTATATATTGGCTTGATTAATTCAAGGAGAGTTTTTGAAACTTGTTCGCCAAAAAATGAAGCAAAAACTGGGAGCTTAAAAGTTTAGCCCAGACAGTGTCTAATAATTCACGTTTAAATAATATAACTTTAATATAACTAAACTAATTTCTTAGCGCATGATTATTTTGTATCTAAATGTATTCTGCATACATAATTTAAAGAATATTTTGGTAATTTTTTCTACGGAAAACAATAGTACCATGAAACTTAACCAAATTCGAAGAGTGCTTATCGTTAAATCATTATTATATATTCATTTCATATTCCAAATGTAAATCTTAGAAAATAATATTCAATTTTCCCACAACAACGGTCCAATTTTAATTATTAATCAGAAAAAAGAAAATAGACTTTCTTAAGCTCCCAAGTGTCAAAACTTTGATAATACTGCACCGATTTCTTAGCGGTCTAGATTTTTAATCAGTATTTCGTATATGTAAAGATTCATTCTGCACGTAAATTCAAGAAATTAATTTTTCTTATAATTTGTGAAATTTTTTTCCTTATTAATTTTCAGGGGAAACACCAAGTTTTATTTCTTTATAATAAAATTATGTCATTTTGTAATAAATCATATATAAAACATATTTCTTGATATGTTCTGTATAATATAAAATGTCCTTTAATTGAGTTTAGCTATCTTACCTAATTTTCTCAGTATCACGTGGCTTTAGGGGCCGAGTAACCGACATGAGGCGATCCCAAGTGACCAGAGTTAGGAGCAGCGTTGACGACTGACAGCTGAAGGTGCTCAGAAAGCCTAAGAAAGGAAAGGTTCATTTTCAAAGATGGGCAACTATGTAGGAAGGAGTAATGTAGGAGTTGAAGCTGAAAACTCACCTGCAAATGCGCAAACATAACTGTGACGCCAGGACTCCTCATGTCGTATGTACTGTCCTCGAAAGTTGATGTCCGCACAGGCGATAAGCGTCAGGTAGATGCCCATGAGAAAATCACTTGCCGCCAGGTGGCGCAAGTACAATGAATGTTCAACATTGCTGCGCGATTTGTAAAAATAGCGACCCAAAAGGACGAGCAAATTGCCCACAACGGCAATGGAGGCCATCACCCAAACGCTGAACAAAATGGAAGACAAAAAGGAATGTGTAAAAGAGAGAACAGAAAAGAATGTGTACAGAGGGAAAGGAACACGTTCCTGAGAGTCTGAAAGTACCCAGTGGGGCAGATTCACATTACAGACTTGAGTACGTGTAAATTATCTTTCAAATATATTTTTATGTTTTCCAACCTGCCTACAAACCTTAAAGTCCAGATAAACTTGCCGTTAGGAGAACAAAATTTCAAAATAATCTAGACATAATTACAATTTAATAATCTAGATTCTAGGCAGATAAAGCTGTTGTCAAATTGTGAAAACGACCTTTAAGTAGGAAGTACCCCCGAGTATTTCTTAAATTTATAAATACTGAGCTTTTATATTTAATTATTAATTTAATCATAACTTAAATAGAAATTGAAATTATCCTTTTCTCTAATATAGTATTATATAATTTACAAAATAAAATAAATTTCTGCTTTGAATTTTGAACAAAAGTCTGTGGTTACCAAAGGAAATATTTCTGATAAAAATAAAGACAAAGACAGACAGTTAATGTGAAAGAGAAAAAACCTTAAAAAACCTTAAGTAATAAATAAAAGGACATAGAACATCCTTAACCTAACTTCACATACGAATTCAGCAGGAGTTATAAAAAATATTCTAGAGTCACTTGAACAATCATTTTGTGAGGAGACTTTATTTATCAGTTTGCCACTGGGGCATTGGATATGCACATGGAATATCAATTGGCAGGAATTTGGGCAATTAAAGCAAATTTAAGTTACCACCTCCTCCCGCCAAAAAGGCCTTAGCCCCTCTCCTATCAGAGTGTCACCCTTCTAATGCCCTTCTACTAGTAGAGTAGTGGCCAATTAGGTGCTAACAAAAGCAGCGCCTTTGTGCCAATTGTGTGTGTGTGTGCCAATTGTGTGTGTGTGAGTGTGTGCGTGTGTGGCATACAATTGACAATTGCCTGCTTGCCTCATTACTGCAGTGTCTGTTGCTGTTGTTGTTGTTAGAATTATGATTCGGTTGCCAGGAAACGGCATTGGGCCACAATTGTTGGCGCTTCTACTTATGATTATTGCCCAGTCTATAGTGTGTATTTAAGTGTGAGTGTGTGTGAGGGCAACTGTTAGTGCTTGAACTGTAATTTATGAGTAGCTTCAAGTGTGCTACAATCTATTAATTTGCTTTACGCGCATTTCCTTCTACTTACAAAATGTAAAAATACATATAAAAAAAGAAAGAAAAAATAAACACGTACACGTTGTGAAGAAGGTCGCAGGATAAAAGTTTACTATGAGTTAGGATAATGCAAATTATGATTGTACTTATGGCTGCTTTAAGGAAGCTTTAAATTGCTTTGGAGTTGCGTCATCTAAAGATTTCTTTACAAAAAGATTTTCTACAAACTTTGTGAACTATATATAGATTTAAGTTTTTATAAGTCAGAGCAGAGTTGTTGGAAACTATAAACTTTAAATGTTGAGTAAGTTAACTTCATCTGAGCTGAAAGAGGGTTTTTAATGGATTATAGTGCGATAGTTACAATCATAATAAATGTAAAAGGTTAATAAGAAGATACAAATATTAGTTGAAAATTATATCTAGTCTTGAAAATACGGTCGGAAATACGTTAAATAAATTTAGGTTGCAGCTTTAAAGAAACTATCAAATGGAGGTCTACAAAACTTCACAACTAAAATTTCATCTTATACCAATCCAAACACTGAATTCTCAGTAAGCAGCTGCAACCGCAAAGTGCTGAAATTTCACATGAATAAGTACTGCCTGCGGAACTGATGAAAGTCAAGGTGAAACTTTCTGTACTTCGATTTGCTTAATATGTAGAAATTCAAATACTGTTAGAAACTTTAAAGTTGCCTCGCCTTGTGGCAAGAGCACTCAAATATCTTTTGTTTTTTTTTTTGAGAAAACACAAACCAAACTTATCTAAAAATGGCAAAACAGCAACAAGAGGAAAAGGAGACGGCTAATAAAAGCGGAAGGATGTGAAAAATATGTGTGGAAAAGCTAGAAAATTGAAGAGAGTTTTGCAAGTATTTAATTTTTATGAAAACGTCAACTAAAATGAATAAAATAATGCAGAGACAGAGGCAGCGGCAGACACAGAGACAGAGACAGAGGCAACTTGCCACATGCCACGGCAATAGCGGCTACGGCTCAACGTGCTGGCATTCGCTGGCTTGTTGCCACACACGTGCCTCATGTTTGCTTTGCCAATGAGTGTGTGTGTGTGTGTGAGCTAGAGAGTATGGGTATGACTATATACTTAAGGCGCATACACTCAAACTCACATTAGGCACTAGCACTTGCAGTAGTTGGCAACCGATGATGTTGCAAGCTGCACGTTGCCTAAAGGGACAAAAAAAAGGAGGAACTGCAAACGGAAGCTGGAGCTGAAGCTGAAGCTCAGACATCATGCATAGCATGTAAATATAAGCAAACAAACAAACGGCAAGCAAAAAAAAAAGTAATTTTCATTTTCATTCTCATTTTCATGAAAATTCCATCGAAGGAGCAACTGCAACTAAGACAAGAGAGAGGCAACAACTGGCAGTCAGAGAATCACTCAGTTCTCTTAGCCGATGACAAGTGCCTGCCTCACTGCCAAATGAAAATGAAAACAGAAAATGGGAAATGGAAAATGGAAAAGTGTTCTCAAGACTTTCGACAGCGACAAGGTGCAAGTCTCTCCACAAAAACACCATCCAATGGTTACAATGGCTAACATGTAAGTTTGTTTCTTCTTAATTCTAGATCTAGTTTTAGATCTAAGCATCCAAAGTATGAGGAATTAGAGGTTTCTGAATAGTTTAGTATTAGTATTATTATAAAATTTAGCCCCATCTTTTCACAGCTCTTCCGAATTCCAATTGATTGATATTTTGGAATTTTTAATAGGTATATGAGACTTTGGATTATTTATTTTCCATATTATTATCTTTAACTTTTAGTAAGAAAGAGTGACAATACCTTGCGAAAAGTGAGGAAAGGATAATTCCAAAGATCAAAGTTAACACGGCTATTTCTTAAATGTTTTTATATAGGTTTTGATTCCGTTTCACGAATATCGATTTAAACGACTCGAACAATACATAGTTAAATATTAGGTGGCTCTATTTTATTATCAAGCTATAAACATCGCTTGGAAAAGTATTTAGCTAATAAATATATTTCAAATTATTATCCAAAGTTATTTATTTCAGCCAACCACTAGAAGATTCCCCATTCAAATAATTTTTTGATATTTTTTAGCCTTTAAATTTATTTCAATGTTAAAATTGCAGCAAATTAAATTTGGAGAAATAGACATTTTTAGACCCAGTACTTTAAAAAGTACAAATGGGTCTATTACGTTTGTGCAAAAAAATGTGCGTAACAGGCAGAAGGAGGCGTGGCAGACCCCATAAAGTATATATATTCTTGATCAGCATCAACAGCCGAGTGGATATAGCCATGTCCGTCTGTCTGTCTGTCTGTCTGTCTGTCTGTCCGTCTGTCTGTCCGTCTGTCCCTTTTTTGAGTAACTAGATCTCAGAGACTATAAGAGCTAGAGGCACCAAATTTGGCATGTAGGTACATCTATATCTTGCATTGAACGAGTTTGTTTTATATTTTTGCCACGCCCCCCTCCGCCCCCGCAAATCAAAATACAAAAGTTTCAAGTCGAATTTCAAGAGCACCTTTAATGCTAGCGCCTTGATTTTTGGTATGTATAATACAGACTATAGTTCCAACCTATCCAGCAAATTTCGTCCAAATCGCATGATAAACGCGGAAGTTATTCAACTAACAATGTTACGGGCAAAATCAATCTCTGAAGTGGCGCCATCTATGGAAATTTTTTGAAACTGAAATAATCTGTAGTAATCACATTACACTCAAAAAGTACTGGGTCTCCTACTGTCGAGCTTGCTCCACCGTAGCTTAATGCATTTTTCTTTATAAAAACTAAGTAAAAATTTTAACTCAAATCAAAGTAGGCTTTCACTGGGACACAAGACTATAAAATGTCGAGCTAGCTATAAATATAGTCATTCAGTAACTGTCTACTGTCGAGCTTAAATCGAATCAAAAAAAATAGTCAAAATTTTCGAATTTCTCATAACTATTTAAGTGGTCGCCATGCATTTTGAATATCCGCCACAAAATCAAGAGACTGACTCCATTTTCGACTTGAATCCGGTTGTACGTAATCGCGGTGGTGGTGTACCATGTGTGGTGCGCAATAGTGTATTGGTCGAACCACCGCCACCAGCATCTGTGGTAGCCACCACACCACTGGAAAACACTGATCCTCGTCATCAGATCCGTCTCCTGGTGCTACGAGAGCGACTACGCCGTGCCCTATACAACTGATGAAAATGAAGAAGATTATGATGATGATGATGATGTCGAAGCCTCACGTTCAATGGGGAAGTACCGACACAAATAGACACAACAAGTATTCAATCTAAAACATTCAAATCGAGGATATTAAAGGACATTAATTCGTTTCTTGGAGTTTGATTTTAAATTCATAGAATAACTTTACGGGGTAATGCTTCTTGATTATTGGTTAAATAATAGTTCAATGTTTAGGAAAATATTCTAGAAATTTCAGCACAACTCATAATATTAATCAGTCTGTATTATGGACCTAAATTCCTTTGTCTATATATTTATATATATTTATCTATATATATTTATATTTATTTGTCTATCGAATTTATTTTAGATTGGCCAAATAATACTTTAATATTTAAGGAGTATATTTTGAAAGTTCTTACAGCATTCGTAATATCAAACAGTCAATTTTAGGGACTTTAGTTTTTTTCTTGGATTTATCTATCGAATTTATTTAAGAGTAACTTTAGGTGTAACTATCCTTATAATTGGTTACAATACTTTAATATTTAAGGAGTATATTTGTGAAACTTCTACAGGACTTATAATATGCACCAGTCTCTTTTCTCTTTCATTCTAAAGTCTCTTTCCTTCTGCTGATTTTACATTACTATTAATAATCCTTGATTATTGGTTAAATAAAACTTAAATATTTAAATAGTATATTTTGCAAATTTCTACAGGATTCGTAATATCAACCAGTCTCTTTTCCCTTCTGCTTAAATGCTAAGATGATTTGATTTACTATTAGAGCCTCGACTTGGAATTTATTCTCGACAATTGCCTCGTGGCTTCAATTATTTTGTGTGTGTGCCTGTTTAATTTCAATGCAGTGTAATGCATTCACAAGTGCCTTGTAATTGATTCAATTGAGAATTAATGAATAGCTGAGTTCCGGTGCAGTTCAAGCACTTTTAAGTTGATAGTTAAAGGTTTGCTCAATGGCTTTTCTAAATCAGGCAGTTTAACCTTTCAACTTGCGGCTACAATTAGAACTTTTTAAATGAATGAAAGTTTTATTGAAAAATTAAAATGTATTTATTGTGGAACATTTGCTGCAGTTGAAACAAACACTTTCTTGATGAATTTAAAAGTCCAAATGAAATTAATTAAATTAAATATAGAAAAATTTTCAGATTGAACTTAAATAAATCTAATTTTTAAAATATTTGCAAGTTTTTGAAGATCCCCAAAACTCTTATACACAGATAAATGTTAGTCCTGCCCCAAGGGACACATTTATAAACATAAACATAAAAAAGGGATGCAAACATCGTAAGTTGCACGCAGATTACTTGTAGCCTTGCCCCCAAAAAGTGCCACTTACCTGCCGCGTAGAAGTTGATTATCAAGTAAATGGAAGGTACTGCTAATGCCATCACCGCGTGGGGATCACAAACTCTTACATGCAACGCGGCGGGGCACAAATGAAACCCAGGAAAGTAACTGCAAATAGATAGAGAGGAAAAGGAGAGGAAAAGAGAGAAGAATAGTAATTACAAATAAAGTCTTAACTGGTTGCAAGGTACCGTCAGAGGTAAGGATTCAGAAAGGATTTTTGTGGGTGTCTTAGGGGTAGTTTTGAGGGGGGGGGGTTATTTTCGGGGATTTACTCACATAAAGTCAAGACTGCTGAGGTTTTGCAGCACCGCCGGATTGAGGGTCTTAAAGCGATTGCCCGTTAAAAGTAAAGAGCTCAGATTCTCCAGGCAGTCGAAAGCGTGTAAATCGAATTTCTCAATGCGATTCTCATTCAAATGCCTAAAAAAAAGAATCAAATTTCAGTCTCTCTCTCTCTCTCTCTCTGTTTCTCTCTTTGTGTGTGGATGTTGCATGCAACAGCTTTAAAGTTCACGCTGCTTCCTCCTCTTTCTTTCCGTTAACATTTTCAACTTTCCACCTCGAAGCTAAACTTTCATCATTAAAGTTGCCACCGCACGTAATGTTCGACTGACGCAACTCCGACAGCTTGCCACCGCCAATTGTTGCATGCCACAGCATGCAAATCAACGTTGCTACTCAATATGCATTATGCCATGTTTTTTTCGCCCCACAAAACTTGCCACGCCTCACATTTGATTAGTTTTTCCTTTCAAAAACTGTTTGCCAATCTTTTTCCACTACATTTTCTAAATTTTTTCAGCGTTCATCCTTTCTTTTTTTTTTTTGGGGCCTGATTTCGCATTCCAATCGAAATGTTGTCCCTTTTTTTCGGGTCATTATTGATAAATGGAATTCCTCAGTATTCAATAGCCACCCTGCAACACCCAAATATCCTTCCTCTTCCTCTGAACTAAGCTCAAACAAATTGAAAAACTCGCAGGACAACTAAGCCGCTACAGATTTTTTTATATGCTTTCAGACGCCTCAAGTTTGCGTACGACCAACATATTCTGTAGTATACCCTGTTGCTGGCAGTCTGCTGGGTATACACGACGTATACGCAATATGTCATTACTTGAATAAATCTGCCAAAAATGATTAATTACTGAGTATTTTAGTAATTTTAAAGTAAATACTTAAATACTTTACATTTCTTAAATTAATCTTGTATACACGACGTATACGCAATATGTCATCACTTGAATAAATCTGCCAAAAATGATTAATTACTGAGTATTTTAGTAATTTTAAAGTAAATAATCAAGTACTTAACATGATCACTGATGTATTTCTAAAATTACTATTGATATTTATCAACAAAAATACATTTAAATTAACAAATAAGTAAATAAATCCCAGACAGCCAATTACTTAATTTTTTCACTGAAACTACTAAAGAATTTAAAGCTGAAATAATTCAGTAAATTTGGTATAACTGCTTAAATAATTATCATAAAAAAGATTTAACTAAGTCTTATTACTAAAGGTTCTTTAGCTTAAGCTTCTTAATCTTATCTTCCTAAATAAATAGACAGATAAAAACCTTTTACTTAAGTAGTTCTGTTTTTGGCAATAGGAAAGAGAGATTTTAATGTACAGGGTATAAACCTAGTAAGTATTTACTGTTGTTGTCTTGCTTTACCCGCTTGTTTTATGTTTCTGTTTCTGTTTCTGTTTTTCTTTCTGTTAGAACTTACAATCCTTGGAGATAGCTGAGGTTGCAAAAGGTTCCATCGCGTATGTGAGACAATTGATTGCCAGCCAGAAATCTGCAAAATAAAAGGCGAGAATATGTGGCTAGTAAATGTAAAATATGCGTATCTCTTAAAGTGACCCTCCCTCCCTCCCTCCCCCCGTTCTGTGTGGACTCCCTCTTCCACCGCCGCCCCAATTTGGGGATACTTACAAGTGTCGCAGATGCGGAAATGTAAATGTGTTGGCCGCAATGCTCACAATTTGGTTTTGGGCCAATGAAAGCGTATGAAGATGTTGCAAGTTGGTCGGAAACATGCCCGGTTGCAGCTGTTGCAAGCGATTCTCATTCAGGTAGCTAAACGTAGCGAGCAGGGGTAAAGGAAAAGGACATAGAGATAGAGCTTCATCTGGTGGCAAGTTGAGCGTGATATATGGCATTTTACTTACAGCACCTCCAGGCTCTGCAGTTGGCCAAAAACGTTAGCCCCAAACTCAGCTATAAGATTGCCGCGTAAATCGCTGTACCAAAATATAAAAACGACAACAGCAATTAGATGGAACAGTGGTGTAAGCTAAAGGGGGGATTAAGGGAAAAAGCCTCCAAGGTAATAAAACAAAATATTCAAGATTTATTTGATAGACAAAAGCAACAGACTAAAACTAAAAACGAACTAAAAAAAAAATAATCTAAAAATATTACCAATAAATATTACAAAATATATGTACAAATCTTTAAAGAAATAATTTTACATTTTTAAAACTTTTAATCAAAGCAAATATTAAATCGTAGATGAAAAAGAAGCAATACTTAAATGTGCAACAAAAATTCACAAGAGATATGGGAAATTTAGTAATTGCTTTTGATAAACAAAATAAGACATAAATGTATTAAAGAAATAAATGAAAAAGTTAAAGATATATTTCTAAAATGACAGCAATTTAATAATAATAATAATAAATAATAACAAATTAATAGTAAATCTTTTATTAAAAATGGTTTAAAATTCTAGTTTTAAATATAGCAAATTCTTATAAACTTTTGAATTTACCACGTTTCTTTGTTGAATTTAAAGAGAATTTAAAAATTTAAAAAGTAAGTAATTCAGAGGACTTTAAAATTTGTATTCAGCAGCTTGTGAAGCATCAAGAATTAATTAGGCAATTTATCTTAGAGCGACCCCAAAAGTAATAATATTTCAGTATAAAGTACGCCACTGTTTGAGGAATGCAAACAAAGTTCATGTTCAGACAGGATGAGAATGAGGTGTAGAGGATTAGAAGGGGGAGGGGGATTATTTTTGGACAACTTACAGTTCCTCCAAGCGTTGTAGATAACGGAAATCGCCAGCACTCAGGCTGCTCAGTCGATTGCGTGCCAAAATTCTGCAGGTAAAAAAAGAGGAGAAATGAAACAAAAAAAGGAAAAGTAGAGACAAGAGAAAGAGAAAGAGAAAGAGAGAATTCACAACTTGCCACATTAGTCGTAATGTCATTTTAATGTGCCACACAACAATAGGCACTCACTCACTCACACACACATTCGCACACTCTCACACTTAGCATTTTAATAAGCCATTAAATGCAATCTGCATGCCACCCTGCCCCATGCACCATGCCACATGCCTCAAGTCAACAGTCAACAGTCAGGCATCTCGAAGTCCGGCATAAAATGACAACAGAGCCTGCTGCAAAGTTGAAAAACCAAAATCGCAGCTGCTTTGCCGCCGGTGCGGCTTTGAATCCCCCCTCCCTCACTCCTTGCCCCTTGCCGCTTGCCACAACGTGTAACTGAGTTGTTTATGTGTTTTTGTTTTGCCTTTTTCTTTTCGTTGCTGCTGCTGCTGCTGCTGTTGTTGTTGCTTCCGTTTTAGTTTTGTTGTCGCCGTCTGCTGTTGTCTTTGGGTCTCTCAAACCGACACCGGAACAACATGCAACCTTCATGCCACAACTGTTAAACCTTCACCTCCCTTTCCTCCACTCTCTCCTCATCTGCTGCTGCTGCACAACAAAAACTTTTACTTTTGGCCTGCGTGTGCTAATATTTTTATTATACGCCAGCTCAGTCGATTGAGAGATGCAACCCAAGACCCTGAGAAACTCAACTTCTAACCTCTAACCTCGAACCTCCAACCTCATGCTGTAGTTTGAAGCTGAACCTCAGTTGAGGCCAAACAATGGGCCACTTTATGACCCAAAATGGCATACGATGCGTATACGCAACAAAAGCATGACAGCTGCACAAAAGAGATAGTGACAGTGAGAAAGGGAGAGGCAGCGGGACAAGGAGAGAGAGCGACACACACAAATGATTATCATCTGTTGGGAGTCATTGAGCAACCCTCGATTTACCCCCTCTCCCCCACCCCCTTCGTGCACCCACATGATGATACAATCAACAATTACGAGTGCACATAACTGTCTCTGCTTCTGTACAAAATGTCCTTACTAAATGTTCATGTGTGTGTGTGTGTGTGTGTGTGTGTGTGTGTGTGTGTGTGTGTGTGTATGGCATATCTGTGTGCATTTATCTATAGTTATTGGCAATTACGGCATTTTTCATTGGATCCACCTCAGGCCAGACCAAATACCCAGATAATAAGCCCCTTTTTGGCCTTTTGTGGCGCCTAAAAAATTGACAACGTCATTTTCTTTTTTGCTTTCTATAAAGTACAGTTGTGCACGAAAAACATAAACAATGCATTGTGGCAGAGAGAGATATAGACATTAATGTTAAATTGAATACTTTTGCAATGCTTTTAGTTGAGTATTTTGAAGTTGTGAATAGCAAAATAAAAACGAATGAGGAATGTAAAGAGTATACAATTACTAGAGTATACTAAAGTATAGAGTATACTAAAGTATAGGGTATACTAAAGTATAGAGTATACTCAAGTATAGAGTATATCATACTAGACTATAACAATTTCTCATCAAATGATAGTAAATTTCAAATAATTTTTCATTATTTATTATTTACTACACAGACGTAAGGTATATAATTAAAATTAGGGAATCAATTCTTAAAAATGTAGAATGTCTGATTCCTTGTTTAACATAAAATTTAATATATTTATTTAATTATTTGAAAGAAAAAAACTGGAGAATTGGTTGATAATTTGATTAAATGTTGAAAAACAGTTCGAAAAACAGTTTTAAAATAAATTCTAAAACTTGTTAAGTTCAAGTTTGTGTTCTTCTACATGTGTCCAGCATATTGTACCAATTATAATATTATATTAGAGAAAATTTACTTTTATCTAGAATATTATAAGTATCGTATTTGCAATTATTGAATAAACTATGAAAACTATCTAAGTAGTTACATATTTGTTGACTCTACTAAACTCTCATTAACTATCAATATTTATTTCCCGAATTTGCATACAAAACTGCGGAAAAGTCAACAAACATTTGTGCCTGGCATAATTAACTATGGATGTACTAAATTCAGCTTTAGTTGCTTACTTAAATTGTCAGTTTTATTGTAGTTTTATTAGCGAATTTCGCATCAATAGTTAATGCATAATTATTTATAACAGACAAATGCGAAAATTTGAACTAAATTTCGCTTTATTCGAGTGGCAAATAGCGTTTGCAAATGCCATAGCTAATAAATAAGTCAAGCAGTTAATTATGTGGAGAACTGTTAAGTACAGTAGAGACAATTGTACATTATCGCCTGCTAACTACACCTGAATGTTGCATGCGGCGTATACGCAATATGGAAAATGGCAACAATTGGAAAGAGAATAAAGAGCTGATGGGTAGAATATATTTATATACTTATAACTAAAACATAAAAGATTGAATACAGATCATCTAATTATCGACTTAATAAATTAACAATCTGTTTATCTTGATTGGCATTTAGTTTTTGACAACGATAAATTGTGCTTTCAACATTGTCTCTTGCTAAAGGTGCAGACAGAGTATCAAATGAATTGCATGCAGTTAACGGGAGTTGACTTAATTACAACTATAAGTTCAATAAGTATTACTTACAACAATCTCAATTGATTGCCCGGGGCAAAGAAATGCTCTGGTAAACGGGATAATTTATTATCGTCCATATAACTGAAAAGGAGCAACAAGAGCGAAAGCCAATTTTCAGCCACAAATAAATTAAGTGCACATAAATAATAAGACTTAATTATGAGTTATGCCAACACCCTCCCTATCACCACCCCCTCTTACGCCCACAAGCTTCTACTTACAGTGTCTTCAATGGAACAGCGGCCAGTCTATCAAATGCATGCGAGGCAATCTCACGGATTGAACAAAGCTTCAGTACACTGTGCGACGAAAGATATAAAGATACAAAAATACAAATAGAGATAAATATACAATTGCAAATACAATTACGGCACAGTAAAACAATGCATTCAACTTATTGTTCATAAAAATAAAATTCAATTGTCAAGTTTCGCTTTCGAAAAAAAAACTTTTGCATCACATGCAAAAGTTGAAATTTTAAAAGAATGTTTGTTTTTCTTTTGCCATTGTTGGGCGTTACTTGGGGCGTTACTTGATGTGTTTATTATGTGGCATGTGAGGCCACAAGCTAACGGAATTTGCACACTTTCAATGCTATTCAATTTTCATAGTCCCGGTTCTTTCTTTGCATTCAATTTGCTGCCACTTACAGAAATAGAATTGCTCTTTTGTGTAGCCCAAGACCTTAAAATACAGAGTTATAGCTATCTAAAGTAGTACACAATATATAGTTCTCGATTTACAGTCAGTAGTTAGAAAGTACACAACTTTTTAAGCTCTACTTTTCCCATCGAGTAAGGTGCTGTTTTCGAAAATTAAATATAAATTATTAATTGGAAAGTTTAGCTTGAAAAATTATTTAAATTATTTATTTTTCCAGTTGAGCAGATTCATTGATGATATTAAGAAATGGTAAGAATTAGATTCTGTAATAATGTTCAACTCAAAATATTTTGAAAATGTAGTGTATATTTTTAAATAAAAATAATTTTACACATGGAACAAATTAAAAGATTAAACCATGATCAAAATAACGCTCCGAATTTAAATCGGCTTAAATAAGAAAAATGTATGTAAATTTTAAAGCAATGTTATTGCTGTTCTTTATTCAGTTGCATTTACTGTCAACTTTTATCAATCCCATTATTTTTACTGTTCAAAATCATCTACTCATATTTTTATAGCTTTTTATATGCAACTCCCACATTTTCTTGACATTTTACTGACAGCCTGCGGTCAATTTAATTTTCACACATGTCCTTCGTTGCCCACGCACTTTTCCGCAATGAAACTGAGACTGAGTGGAACTGGAAGTGAGTCATCTTTGTGTCTTTACGTATCCTTTATAATTAGGAGTGGTAAATTTCAAAAACCGTTGACTGACATGTAAACAAAATGCTCCCAAGAGGAGCACCCAAAAAAGACGTTGTAGAGATGAAAACACGTCGCAAAACACTTGACAGCAGCTTATGTGGCACATGAGAGGGAAGGTAGGGGGAAGGATGAGGAAGGGATGATGTACAGAATCAGTCACATGTGTGAGCAGGCAGTGAAATGATGGATTTCCAAGTGCTTAGGCTTAAGCAATGTGCACCAATAGACAATCTACGAGTAACTGGTAACTACATAACTACAGTCTGACCAGAGAGACCGAAACCATTAAGTACAATGTGTGACCACACAGGCAGATATTGAATAAGCTATAGCTACACTGAGAGAAATTCAACTAACTACCTAGAAGGCACACATAAATATTCAGGTTAATGTTGTAAAAAATGTGTTTAAGTGGAGAGTGAGAAATTTTGAACTGAAATTAAGTAATCTAATACTTTTTCGAGTACTGACTTTTGTTATTAACTTAAATGGTTAACATTTATAAAAAAATTCCAAAAATAATGACAAATATATAAAAAAAATATATATTTTAATGATTTATCTAATAATTTTGATTTATATAAATAAATATAATTTTTGTAAATTATTATAAATATTTATATTACTATATTAATGACGATTTATTGACCTATATATATCTATATAGAAAACTAAAATTATCCAATAAAAAAACTATAATAATTTAAAAAAATGGCCAAAATGTATTATTAATCTAAATAAATTACTATATTTTTCACATTTTTTTTTTTTAAATTTAAGTTAATAGACAAAAAATTCTTTTCAACTCTTTTGCTCTCTTTCTAGTTTTTTTCCTGTATCTGTTTCTCTGACCATTAATAAGTTTCTTGAGAAATCCCTTTTATTTTCGTCCATTTTATTATAATAACTTATAATCAACATATTTCAAACTTTACTATTACTTTCATTTCAACCTCTGTACAGTGTACATACCATTTACGACTACTGTATCTGCAGCTACTTGTCGCATCTTATGAAATTTTAAAGTTTTCTCAGTGTCTTCTGAACCTTCTGGCTTCTGTGGATCTGTGTGTTAAAATACTTTTACGGCTTTTGCCTGGCCAAGTGGGAGAGTGTCCTTTTAGCCCAGTGGCACATAAACTGCAACTGCAACTGCTTGTAAAACATGATACGACCCAGACAGCAGCATCTACCCCCTTTCACCACAATCCCCTGTCCCTTCCCCCTTCTCAACTACTCTCAACTCTTGTCAAGGCTTTTCTGTTTAATTTCTATGGAGGTCTAGCATGTGTGTGTACTTTAAGAAGACACACAGCATGACGCTAATATCTCAATTTAGAGATTCTATTTCCCTTCTTGAGCTGGCATCTCTTAAATGTTGAACATTTTCTTGTTATTTCTAGTTATTGGCCAATTTTAATGAAGCTGGTCAAGAGTTTAAGAGGTCTTTCCGTTGCCAGATGTCACTACTTACAGACTTTCCACGTCGGGCATTGAGCTGAAGAAGGTTTCATTGATGATGTCAAAGTTGTTGCCTGTGAGGTCTCTGAAAAAGGGAAGACAATTAAAATGTATGTATGTATGTATGTATAACAGAGAGTTCATTATAATCAATTGATGCTATAAATAGAATACACTGAGATAAAACGCCCACTGTACATGTGATAAAAGTCAAAAGTGGATATCTTAACTTAACTTAAACACAGAATCAATAAAGAAATTAAATTATCGGTTAACTATTTGATGAATACTTACAGCGTTACCAGACTGTTGCTGGGCAAATGCATTGGCAACCCTGTGAGTTGCTGGAAACGGCACAGGATCTCATAGCCACGGCAAGGACAACTGAAGTTGGCATTGATCCAGGCTGTGACAGAAAGGAAAAACAAAAGAGAAGAAATGGAAAGAGAGAGAGAGAGAGAGAGAGAGAGAGAGGTAAAAACAATAGGAGCACATTAACGAGTATTCACTGTACGGCGTTGGGCTCTACTCGTTATATTTGATATTCACATTTGCGAATAACTGTGCTTTCAATTAAGCTGCTGCTGCTGTTTGAATGAAAACGTGCAAATTTACATGCGAATTTTGTATAATAATAATGCAGAGGACATAACCTCAATGGTATACTACATAGTATAGGCTACCATCCGCTTGTTGGCGCCACTCGCACTGTCGCACAGTCCCCACTGTCCTCATAACGACAGTCCTTAATTACTTTGACCTTGTTTGCATTCAGATATTATATTCAATTGTATTGTACTTACAACAGTCGCCAATTGGTTTGTCATCCATGCCCTGACGTCCGAAAGGGTTTTTGCGAAACAAGTGATCCCAATACTTGGCATCCACCTCATTCACACAATTCCATTCATCGGAACCATCATCACAGTCCACACTTCCATCACAATTTGCACGCTGCGGCACACACTGAGCTGTCGTATTGCAATGGAAATAACCCGCCGGGCAATTATCCTTATCATCGGGCATCAATATCGCCGAATCTTTATCATCCAAATCAACATCTTCCACTTCATCCAGAGTTGCAACTGCATTTCCCGTTCCAGCTCCAGTTCCATCTCCATTTCCATCGACAAGCATATAGACTGTATTCCTCTCCATCATGTCGTACTTTAATGTGAACTTGGACTGTTGCACATTTCGCGTAAAGCTCGCCAAGGACATTGTCACCAGCAGGAGCAATGCACAAAGACTTAGACTGGCTATAAATATGATAAAATATATATAATAAAGAGAGAAATGTAGAAAAGATTATTGCATCTATAAGATAACTCTTTTAATAACAGAAACTTCTTTAACTACAGAGATTTCTCCTTGCATCATAAAGATATGAAAGAATCTTTACCTATTGGAAAATATAAAAGTATCTCATTAGAAGACAAAAAGATTTGTCATGATTTAGTAAGTCAATTTCATTCTTTCCAAAGATCTGCTGATTTTTACTTTAAGGTTTTATTACATATATTAAATTTTAGCATTATGCTAAACCTTTTTGTCTACAATTCAGACTTCATCTCAACCTACAATAACTACAATAACCTACCTAAACCTACAATATAATATATACCCAGCAGTACCACGTAAGACCGATATATACTATATACTTACTAATGTATATCTAAATATTTGGACATTCCAATTGATATAGAATAAAATACACAAACCCAGATATTTGCCAATATCTGCCAATCTGCGTCTCAAGGTCAAATAATTATAATACGCGTAGTAAAATATCAAATATTATTGATTTGTCTAAACAGAGCCAAAAACACAAATCCTAAATAGATCACAGTTCGATGAGTTGTGGACATGCTAACTATATAGTAAATGCTTCCGATTTGATTAAAATTTGTAGGCCGAATCGAGTTAAAAGCATTTGGCTCTAATAAATCTCGTTGCAACTAGGCCAAAACAATTGGTTGGCTAAAAGCTTTTTGTTAAATTCAATGTAATCATCTAACGGGTAGATTAGTTTAAACAGTTGATATGTATGCGAGTTAGGAGTCGGAGTAGAAAAGGTAATAGAAATAGATTTAGCAGAGAGAGAGAAGAAACACGTTTTAAAGAAATCTGCACTAGATTTTGGGGAATTATAATAATAATTATAAATAGTTGTTATACTTTAAAATGTTTCTGTTTCTTTCAGTTATCAAAGCCATCAAGCCATCATTAGAAGTCGGAGTAACAATGGAAATCGGAATAGATTTAGCAGACAGAGAAGAAATGCTTTTTAAAGAAACCTGTACTAGATTTAAAGGTATTATAATAATAATTATAAATGATTGTTAAACTTTAAAATGTTCCTTTGTCTTTCAGTTATCAAAGCCATCAAGTGAAAGGGACTTCCGGCAAATTAGGAATCGGAGCAGAAAAGGTAATCGAAATAGATTTATCAGATGAAATGTTTTTTAAGTAAATCTGTACTCAAGATAAGTATTGTAATAATAATTATAAATAGTTGTTAAACTTTAAAATGTTCCTTTGTCTTTCAGTTATCAAAGCCATCAAGTGGAAGGGACTTCCAGCGAATTAGGAATCGGAATAGAAAAGGTAATCGGAATAGACTTTTCAAATGAAATGCTTTTTAAAGAAATATGTACTACATTTAAGGGTATTATAATAATAATTATAAATAGTTGTTAAACTTTAAAATGTTTCTTTGTCTTTCAGTTATCAAAGCCATCAAGTGGAAGGAACTTCCGTCGAGTTAGAAGTCGGAGTAGAAAAGGTAATCGGAATAGATTGATCAGATGAAATGTTTTTTAAGTAAATCTGTACTAGTTTTGAGGGTATTTGAATAATAATTATAAATAGTTGTTAAACTTTAACATGTTTCTTTTTCTTTCAGTTATCAAAGCCATCAAGTGGAAGGGACTTCCTGGCAGTTTTAGTTTCAGTTCGAGTTCCTGTTCTGAAGCCACTCGGTATGTACATTTATCATTTTTAATGATTGCATTTAATGCGAACCACTTTTTACGATGCATTTTGCCAGATGGATCGGAATGGAATGGAATCGAATGGATTGGAATTGTATTGGATACGAGAATATGGCGATATGGGTTTGTGGAATGGGCATTTTTGGGGGCAATGCCATTGAAAGTGAATCGCAATTTGTGAATATGCGAAATATGTAAAATATGTAATAAAATTGCTTGTAATAAAAATTATGCACAGTACATTTGGGCCATGACTCAATGGCCCGTAAAATACTCCAAAAGGGCAACAAATTCACTGTCCTTCCTCCTCCTCCTGTCTTAATAAGTTGGTGGTTTTTGTTTGGAATAATGCTGAGGCACTTTCCGCTTCATCGATAAGCCATCAATGTTGGTGACTTTTTGATAGCTACGCTGACAGCTGCTCGGCCAAATGAGAATTTCAACGTTCGGTTATAAAAATAATAAAAAATAGCAAAAGGTAAACAAATAAATGTAAATCAGACACAAGGCAATAACAGCAAGACCAGCAGTAAAAACAACAACAACAAGCAACACAATGTGGGAAATCAAATTAAATTAAACAGCAACAAAAAATTTGTGGAAAATGTTCAGCTAGACGAGGAGAATATCCTGTAAATAACTTTTATCAGGTATGTAAACTTTTCTACAGAGATACATATTTAAAAAAAAAATACACATTTAAGCTGCTAAATTTCTCTTTAAATGTTGTATTAAAAAACGTATTTTTATTTATTTATGGGTTTTTGCTTTTCTTTATCGATTCTTTTGAAACTTTAAGAGTTTACTATTAATATGCTTAAATAGTTGGCCCCTAAAAGATCAAGGATGTGTCTGTCTGTTGTCCTTTGTCTTTGCACAATTTAAATATTCTCTAAATGAATCCTTCTATGAACACAGGGTATAATTAATCAACTGAAAAATGTATTTGTACCCTGTTAATTCAGACAATGTCAATAACAAATGGCTTGGGTATATTTTTTTTAGCTTTTTACACATGTTATTACAGTGCTCAAAAAATACTCTTTTGTTACATGTAAAACTTAACAAAACAATAGCAAAGGAAAAATAAAAAAAGTCTTTTAGTGAAAGGAGTATAGAACTCTATCCGATACGTAATAATATTTGATATCATATTGTTTATATTTAAATTATATGTATTGTATATACCATATTTAGTTTCTTTTAATTTTCCTTTTTTACACTACCACAAAATACTAAGAACATATTAAAGTAAGCAGCTTAAGGATAAGAGCCCAGTATGTGGCGTGGGATTAATTCCCTCTTCTTCTACAAATCTCGAAAATTGTATGGAAAAAGCGTCTTAGTTAAGAAAGTTATTCAGGAAACTAATTGTTGTGTTTGTTACAAAAGTATGGGAGAGTTATAATCTATGAAAATACTTCTTGATGTGCCAAGAGATGGTCATCTATAGAAAATAATATAACAAAAGTATTATAAGTTATAGGCTAACAATAAGATGAATAAAACACCAAGTGAAAGACAAACTTCATGAGCAAGTTATAAGAGTCTCAGGTCTCAGGATGGTTGTGGCAATGACGAGAGACAAGGTTAACACGAATAAATAACAACAAGAGGTGGAAGATGAGAGGAGGAGAACAGGAGGAGGATGCAAGGAAGGAGCAGTCGAGAGGAAGCCAACAATAGAGAGAGAGAGCTGGAGAAATTGCATCAGCTCATAACTCAGTGACAGCAGTGAAAGAAAGGCAAAGTCTGCGGATTGCAACTGGTACTAGTACAATTGCAACCAGGAGGCAAGGAAATGGAAATAATACAACAACGACGATGACTCCATAAAAGTGTAATTAAGTGCGACCGAGACGAGAACATAGTAGGACAACAACGACAACAACAGAGCCAGGACACTTGACACGTGTTGCTAATGTGCAGCAGAACCGAGAGAGACGGAGACAGAGCTAGAGCAATAAAGAGCTAGAGTGTAGAGAAAACGCTGCGGCGTGTAAACAAGTTTAACTCGAGATGTGGGTCTGTGTCCTGAGGACGTTTGTCAACACATTTGCCAGTAAATTGAAATGTTTGGTTGGCAACGCGGCGCTTTGATTGATGAGCCAGCGGAGCTGAGATAAAGAAGGAGGTAATTCACTAACAGAGAGACAGAGACAAAGAGTAACAGAGAGAGAGACAGAGAGAGAGGCCCATCTTTTAAGCGAAAAACTTTTAGAACTTTGCCACATAAATTCCAATTCGAGGAGTCAAGGCAACACAACTTTTCTCCCTTTCAGGCAATCCTCCTTCCCTTCTTCACAGACAAAAAATATAGAAATAATCATATTAGTGAGAAGGAGGGGGAGGGGGGGTAAAATACAAATACACTTCACTCCATTGAAAGCGGTCAATTGGCCGCTTTTGTTTATGCCCATTTCAAATAATTAAAGCACCTCGCACAGAGCCAGCGCCCCGAAAATAGCTCCATGGCTATAAAGAATAAGCCAAACGATCAACCTATGCCAATACCAATACCAATACCTATACCAATACCAATACCAAAGCCAATACACAGAAATACATTACACGGACATTCACAGAAATAGTTGCGCCTAAATGTTATCGGGTCGATTCGGCAACTCTTTATTCTTTCCCATTGTTTTCTAATTTTTCCTTTTCTTTTTTTTTTTTGGGTCTGACCATGTAAACAAATTTTCGATTATTGTTCAGTTGCTGGGTCAACTATTTGTTGGATTGTCTTTAAGCTTATGGCAACAATATTTTCTATAAAATAATCTCACATTGTGCGTGACGTCTGTGTCTGTGTATCGGTGGTAAATAGGTGTTAAATACACCTTAAAGAACCTCAACTTTAAGGCAAATCATATTAAATGTATACCCTGTAATGATTACTTGATTTGGTAGAGCATGCTGTATCAAAGAATCCTTAATTACAAGTCTCAATCGATAATACTTGTCTGACAAAATAAATCGTTACTTTTTAGTCCAAAGACTTATATTCAAAAAAGTATATTCTCTATAACATAATAAAATAATATAATATAATAAGTAATATATATAAATATAAGTATAACTATGCGATCCTTATGAAATTCGTAACATTTAAAGATAACATACTATTATATAGATCTGTTTAAATATAAAATTCCAGCTTATAAAAATGGAGAGTAAATCTTTAATGAAATATGAATATATCTACACAATGGCAATCTACGAGCTTATTTAAATTTATTTTTTGTCTCTGACCAACATCAGCTACCTTATAATACCCACTTTAGAGCATTTTGATTTGTGCAGGGTATAAATAGCAAATGCTTTTCGATAAGGAAATATTTATAGTCGGTCGATTTTCAAATACAGTGCAGATGATCCTCTTAGAAAACTTTCTCAGTTGTGACGTAAGTGCCATCAGATGATCCAAACAGCGAATTTAAGTATATATACTCAAGTCGAATAAGATAAGCAACGTTTTTTCTACATATTTGGGGAAAAAATGCCGTATGGGGCATAAGGAAAACTCATGCTGGAAAATGACTCGAGAAATTCCAAAAGTTTTATTCACTTCTCGCCAATGTTTAGATTCAAATGTTTTTTTCTTCAACTGTTTCTGTGTGTTTTCAATTCTTTTGTTTTGCAGCCGATGGAGTGGAGTGTCGAGATCTGGCTATATAGATATATCTATGTGTATGTATGGAAAGCGCAATCTACAATCAGTTGGAATTTTAAATACAAATCGGTTTGGTTAAAAAGTTCTGTAAACAAGAATTTCGGGTGCCCAGAACAAATTTAAATAAAAATTATAAAATTGGAGAAGAAAAGAAAAAACAAAACAACAAATTTGCTGATAATAAACACAAATGAGGCATGTGTCCCTTTCCCTTTCCCCTTCCCCTTCTCCTTCCCCTTCGTCTTGCCACAGTTACGTGGCAAATACGTGGCATACGTTGTAATTTATTTTTAAAATCGAAAATCGGCGAAAAAACAAAACTACACAACATGAATAGAAGTGGCCCACTTTGGCAGAGAGAGAGAGATACAAGCGCATACCAATGGGTTAATTGTTAACCCAATAAGGCCCCACAGAACAGAACAGAATCGACCAAACAGACAGAAAGCAACGAATGCCATATACCACGTAATTTGTTGGCAATATCAAATTTAATTGTTTCTTGAGCCCAAAACCAATACAAATACATGCCACAAGTATTAATCATAGTCAGCATGGCCGAAAAAAGTCAATAAGTGGCAACAACAGCAATGCCCAAATGAATATAAATGCCAGACAGACACATTGTGACAAAGGATCCATTCCACACAGGACATAGGGGCAGAGGTCGTAACCATATCCTCACTCAACATCCGCATCCGCATATCGTTAAATTAAGCGAAGCTATTCCATTTAAACTTGGCCTTTTTCAACAGACACAACTTGGCCTAAGCCTATGCGAGGACTTTACGCTTCAATCAAGAAATTACGCATGCTATTTTTCATGTGTGTGCCACACACATTCACACACACACACACACACACTCAGTCTGTACATCAACTGGATTTGCCACTGTGCAAACATTCATTTTGTGTCCTTTTTTTGTGGCCTTTTTTTTCATATGTTTTCCTTGACAGTGACTGTCAGCTACCCCCTCTTTACAAGCTCCCCGCTAATGTTAATTACATCAAGTGACCCTATGACCCTGAGGTCTTGACATGTGCACATATCCCCATACTCGAAATAAACTTTACATATCGATAGTTTTGATTTTAGTTCTATGAATTAGATGGAGGCTAAATCTAAAAGGAATTTAAAGCTCTTACTTTTTTACTAATTGATTGATCTCTTAAATCTGTGTATCCTTATTTCAGAACACTTTAAATTCAATTAGAACATGTCCTTAATTTGTTTAACTAATTTAATAGAGGCTTTTTTAAATAATAATATTTCAATGAAGCTTAAAGTTCTTTAAATAAATTAACATCATTTAAGCAGAGCTTAAATTTATTTTATCCAAAACTCCGTTTATCTTTTCTCCAATTTCATCTATCATTGAATTGTTGTATTATTGTAGTCCCATATAGTAACTTATTTATTTTAAATAAATGTATATTTAATTAACACTTTATAAAGTAAAACTACTCCCATTTGTAATCAAAGGTCATATTAATTACTCCATCTTCCGTCTGTCAAAAAGTTGGTTAGCTTATGTAACATTTGTGTGTGTTTATTGATTTTTATTTCTATTATTTATTTCACTCCACATTAAGTTGGACTGTCAATTTGTAAGGAAACCCATTAGTTTTAATAACTCAAAGCAAATAATCAAAAACTATTAGACATATAAGTTTCAATTTAGGAAATGAGCAATATTCTTTTGTACTTAAGCCTGCTATAAACTAACAATCATTTATATACCATAAGTATTGTATGTAATTTCAGTTTCAGTTTTAGTTTGACATTTCTCCAAATCCTTCAGGATGATTGCAAATGCATAGTTATATAGGCTTGAAGGGGAATACACGTTCCTATCATTGGTCTTAAGTGCTTTTGGATAGATCCAAACTTGATACACTTTCGCTTCCGGCTGTCGATGTCCGTAATCCATCCGAGTCATAAATATTTAGCATCAGTTTTTGTTTTTCTTCTATTTTTTTGTTAGTTTTTTTTTGGATAGACAATCACTCAATGCGAAGTGGAATTGGAATTGGTTTTACGAATTGCTTTGCCACCTTTCGCATCACTTAGGTCAATTACACTTCGGGCCATTTAAGTAGAGCCGTCACCAAATTCTCTTAAGTCTCACTTACAACCAAATGGTCTGTCCTAATGATGCGTAACCTTTTAGCCCTGTCATTACACCTGCCGACAATTCAATTATGCTGCAGGCTTAAGAAAATAAATTATGAAGAAAAGTGCTCGACAAGCAGATACCCTGTGTATTGGATAGTTCCGTTTTTGACTTGCAACTGATTTGTGAAGTGGATATAGAGAATTTTAGTAATAAAATTTAAAAGCATTTGCATATGTACATGTGTCTGACTGTTAGATACCCTAGTTTATATGTATTTTGAATGATTAAATTATATTCAGAATATAATTATATATATTATATTATATTTCAGAATGGTTCTATTCAATTTTACAAGTAATTTAATTATTAAATTTTAGATAATTGTCAGCTTACTTAAGAACATTGTATATTTCTTTGAAAGTGATTATCTGTCAGATACCCTGTATTACAAATAGGAGCTAGTGTATTTTAAGATTTCTATCAAATTTTTATTCAAGTATGGTATAGTTTCACCAGACCAAACTTTAAGTTGACTAAATGTTAACTAGAAATTTAAACAAGAGCTTATAGCTGCTGATATACCATCTATTGCATTTATATAATTACAGGGTATTATAAAAACAATGCAGAGCAACAAAAAGGCTTGGTTTTAGCGCTTGTCCCTCGCACTTGTCACTTGATATTGGGTTCAGCTTTTGGCGTCGATTAGCGAGAGATCCACAGCGAAGGGAAAAGGGAAGGGAAGGAGGAAAGGCGAAGGAGAAGGGGGATAGGATGGGGACTATGTTGGGTCCTACGTCATTAGCAGGGCGATAAATGTGAAACCATCGTCCATAAATAATGATTGCCGTATTCAAATTACAAACAAGTGCACTGCCGATACGGTTACGAATCATTCTCATCAACATGACCAACACCAACAGTTATCCTTCTCACAGCCTCTCCCAAACTACCCCCTGCCTCATCCTTCCTGGCTTCCTTCACCCTTCTATCAGGGCATCAGCCGTAGGCGACAGTTGCTTAAATGGAAAATCGGCTTCACTTTCCATGTGGCAGGCAATCGACGTGTGCATGTGAAAATGAACTTGCTCTCGATCCCGGTACTAGTTATTATGCCAACAACAAAAAAGAAGGAAAACGAGATGAAGGAAAATATCCACATATTTTTAGCCTTGTTGGTTGGGAGTACAAAATATTTGTTTTTTCCTGCCGCAATGTTATTCAAAGGATTCGTTTGGGATTCACGCCCTTATAAACTGGCTGCCCGGGTGAGTGGGTGAATTTGCGTGTGAAGATAACTTGAAAAGTTGCTCAATGCAAACTGGGGGCACTTTATTTGCCACACTATAGGGAGGGGCAAGGATCTAAGGGCGTTGCTTATGTATATTTTTGAGGTTATGTAAGAGTGCGACGAAATGAGGAAACTTTTCTTTTAAAGCGATGTTCCACTGGGGCATCTGTAATTTACTCATAATTATGTTTTGTTAGTTCTAAAAATAACCAAAAATGTTTTTTTGGGTTGTCTTTGTGGCAAGACTGTTGTTGTGTACTTAACAACACTAAAATAATATGCATATTATTGGATTAAAGCCGAACTTATTTCACATCTGGAATTTGTCCGTAATTGTTTATATTTGTTCAAAATATTAATACAAACTTTACTTGTTGCCTTTGTGACCTTTGGGCATTTGAAAACACTCAAATTGAAAAGTGAATTAGAATCTTTACCCACCTGGCCTTAATTAGAATAAAGTTCTCCGATAAAATCATTTCCTAATCAACAAGTTGGCAGCGCCGTTTGACTAAATAATCAGATCCTGGCAGCTGTTATCTCAATCTTTCTACTACATTTGACTTCAGACGAATGAAATGAAAATATTAATCAAATATTTGCATAACTTACCCTTTTTCCCTACGCTTTCTAGGCCTCATCTGCCCCTGACCACCCGCCTGCCTGTCTGTCTGTCTGTCTTAATTAAAATGCGACTTCAAAAAGTCAAAAACTCAATGCCAAGGATAACAGACACAATGTCTGCTTTTGGGGATTAGGATTAGTGTTTGTTTTGTTTTTGTCACCTAACGCCGCATCAATTTATCATTTTCCATTTGCCTAACTCTCAATTTTCGCCCCATTTTCTAATTTTTTGATGCTCTGCATCATTTGGTTATCAAGAGAGGAAAAACATCAAACAGCTGTTTTTTTCTCAAATGCGGAATGGGAAATGGAAAAGGAGCCTTTTGAAAGTTAATCCTCACACCGCAATGCACAAAATGATTGCCATATTAACTGGGCCCAGAGTGTGGTTCAAGCTGGTAAGGTCATAAACTGTTGCTCCCTCTCCCTCTCTTTCTCTCTCTCTTTCTCTCTCTCTCCCACTCTCTCTCTGTCTGTTTCAGCTGTAGGGATTTGCATAAGCGGTGAAGCGGTCACAAGTAATAACACAACTTTCGGGACATGGACATTGGACAAGGGGCGGGAATGTGTTTGTGGCAGCCACAGTTACCACAAGTGCAACACTACACACACACACACATACACACAGACACTGACACAGAGCAATACAATTCACGCTTTCTATTTTGGTTCATTTTGCACCACCGTAAATCAAGGTAGCACCACCACTCACTAAACTTAATGACATTTTATTACAAAGATTTAATAGACCAACGCCATATCGCCATATAACACACAAACACGCCCCATTTCCCCACCTCCCCACTCTCCTCTCCATTCGTTGCTGGTCATCGTGCTTTTAATATCATAAATTAATATGCAAATTACAAAATTTTCATTTAATCCAATGTCGGGAAATTGAAAATGTTCGTTTTTGTTGTCTATAGCCATTACATTTAATTCATACGACAGAAGTAGAACAGCCTCCTCCTATTTTTACTCTTATTACTCGGAAGTAACTCTTTCTGACATAAAAAGCTGTTTTATTACTAAAAATTTGATGGGGTTACCAAGATTTTGGAGTTCTCTACCAATTCATTATGATATTTTCCAAAGTTAACATTTGAATAACATTATTATAACTACTGAAACAGAACTTCTTAAAGTTTGTCCACAATGACTTTGATCATTATGTATTTTAACCTTTTAAAAATATATTAAATACAAAAAATGGAGCATCCAATACCCTTTGAAATATATATCTGAAACCTAAGTCTATAAAAATACAAACAAATGAACAGAACAGACAAAAAATTCATAATTATGGTCGGAAAAAATGTGTATAACAAACCAAACCAAATACAATTCTTTCAACAGATCATTTAACTATGAATAATATTGTTATTACTTCACTCTTAATTAATAAAACTATTCCGGAAATGTGTTTCTTAAAGAATTCATGTTTTTTTTCTGTGAAACTTCTATTTATACAAAACAAATTTAATGATCTTGTGTATATTTTAAGACATTCTATTGTGGGGGATTACTTGCTTCAGATATAGCTGAAATTATTAAGAGATCTACCTGAGAAGCTGAGAAAAATGGGGTCAATTTCTGGAAGAGAGACGGGGATAAGTTTGAAGATATTTACATTTTGATTAGAGATTAGATACAAAGACCCATTGTTATTAATTGGCTGAAAATATAACTATTTATTACTAATATTTAAATCTGGATAAACAAACTAAAACTTAAAAATAAGTGTTGGAATAATTTCAGAAATATTAAATAAATATTAAAGGGATTAGAGATCATAGATAGACTTTTATTACAAAGAAGTAACTACTGGAAGATATTATCTTTTTCATCTGATATCCAAAAAAAGAAAAGCTCTTATTCTCGAATGTAAACTAATAAATCAAACACCATAGATCATCGATCATTGATTAATTGCAATCAATTGTTTAGATCAAAGAATCAACTGTAACTGATCGAATTTACAGGATTCTTGCAATTTTAATAGTTCTTTAGACTTCAGACACGTACACACTATAGCATCTGGTAGTTGGATATTGTGAGTATCTCATCTTTGTCTGCTTCACATGGCCAATGTCTGTGTCGGTTTTGGAACAAACTTATTTAGTATTTTGTATTTATATTGATCGAGCATTGGCGAGTCTATCAAATAATTGAATATCGCGGTAATTTCTCCCATTTCTCACATAAACACATCAGATCTGAACGAATCAATGGAACAACAACAATTTGTTTATTTGTCAAAGACTTACGCATCATCATCATTATCGTCATGACAGATGTGGCAACTGTGGAACGAACTTGCGACAGCCTTTGTTTGTGATTTTACAATCCAAATGCAATAAACAATCTATAAATTTGGCAATTCACTTTTAAAAACAACATCAACATTGAATTACAAAAAAAAGGTAGAAAAATCAATTGAGAACTCGCGTCTCGGTTTTTTGAGATCAATTCGAGGAATTCTTTTTTGAATTTTGTTTTGAATATAAGATCAAGATATGACTTGGCATTAACTTCCGAGAAACTTGACCACGATTCGTCTTTTAAATTGATTCTCTTGTTTTTGTCGTTGCGCGCAGCCAAAATTGGCAACGCGCCCGCGTAGCTAACGGTAACAACTGAAACGTAGAACTTGGCCAAAAACGCTTGCAACATGTGGCATGTGCCGATGTCTTTGCCGGCACCACACGACGAACGTTGTACGTACGTTCGCAGCGCAGCGCTTCGCTTTGCATTCATTCAACAAATCAGCTGAGACAATTTATGAATGAAAAAAGCTTCGGCGCATCAAGTTCAAGGTGAAAAGCCTGAAAAGCAATGAAAGCTCTTTAACAGAAGCTTCATTTAATTACCAACAAGAACCGTTAGAGTTTCGAGTTGGAAAATATATTAACATGGGTATCTAATAATTGGGGTTTTCCTTTTAACGAAATATTATAAATATAATAATAATAAAATATATGAACACATTTTTTATCTTTTAAAAGACAAATTTAAAGATTTTCAATAAAAACTTAACTTAGATATCATGGTTTCATTCAGCTTAAAAATCGTTTCCGTTTTACCTAAGCTATGAGCTCTTAAAGTCAATTTACTACTTTATTTGTAGTTTTTAATATCAAAATTGTTGGACAAATAATATTAACATGAAGAAACGAAAAAGTTGTTCATATTAAAGGTAGATCTTTGACCGATCGGTCGAGCGAAAAGACTAGTCATGGGAACAAGGAAAATGATTAGAAATGATGATTGGGAAATTGGAAATTTACTATTTAGGGGGACTTTTAAAGATACTGTTCATATTTAAATTTTGAACTCGTAAAAAAATACTTTTCTATATATATAAAAAATTTATCTTTGAATATTTGCTATATGCGCATCATTTTTAAATTGTGAACTTTTTAAAAGAAATACTTTTCTATATATATAAATACTTTTCCTTTGAATATATGCTATATTCACATATGTAGAATTTAAATTGCTCTATTATTATTTCTTCTGTTTTCTAAAAGTTTGCCCTGCTTATAGGTAAAGCAGGCCTAGGGGAACTAGGAAAGTTACTGGTCATGGGGACTAAGGAAGTTACTGGTCATACAACTAGCAACTGACACTCTCTTTCCAATCCCTCAACTATTAATAAAAGCCTTATAAACCTTTGATAAATAACTTATTTAATAATAATAATTTAATATACAGCGAAAGCATAACATAAAAAGAAAGGAGTAAAAAAAAAAACAAAAAAAATGGTAGACAAGAGTTGGGAGTGTGTGTGAGTGAGTGAGACATCACTTAATAGTGCTGATAGCTATTGTGGTGCTGCTGCTGCTGGTGGTGCTGTTGCGCCAGATTGGCCTGGGCAAAGATATGTTCGATATCGGCATCGCTCAAATGATCAAAGATCCCTTGACCACCTCCTGCTTGTTCAGCGCTGGCGCTCAGCTGAGCCGATTGTGACCCAACCGGTGGTAAATATCCTGTGAGAATCGCAAAGAGAGGCATTTCGTTAAGCAGGAGAATTAAATTGAAAAGGGTACTGCAACTTACCTTCAGCTGGTGCGCTTCCGTAGGGTGGTAATAGTGTCACCGATGGCCGACTGGGCGTGGCTGGCGGCTGATAAAAGATCGGTTTCATGGCTGCTGTGGTTGTGTGGGCTGTGGTGAGGGCAACGGTTGCTCCGCTTCCGGCTCTGGGGAGTTGGGAATCTGTGGTCCAGCAATAGCTGTACCTGTTTCCGGTTGCACGGGCGTTGATCCAGGCAGTGGCACAATGCCACCTGGAAACTGTGCTTCCGGTTGCCCAAAAGTGGGTGGTTGCTGTGGCAGCGGTGGTTGCACGGCGGCGGGAAAGAATTGACTGTTCGGTGGAGCACCCGGACTAGCGGGAAGCGCTGGCTGAGCTGGTGTAGCGGGCACGGCAGGCACAGCGGGTACAGCTGGTGTACTGGGAGACTGTGGAAACTGTGGCACTTGTGGGAATGGGAATTGTGGTATGGTGAACTGTGGGAATGTGGGCAACTGCGGGAACTGCGGCAACTGTGGAAGCTGTGGGAACTCTGGTACTTGTGGGATCTGTGGAATTTGTGGTATCTCGGGAATTTGCGGTATCTGTGGAATTTGTGGTATGGCTGGCACTTCTGGAGCGGGTGGTGCAGGCACAAATGTGGGCGCAGGGAACTGTGGTACAGCCTGAGTGGGGAACTGTGGCACCGCTGGGAACTCGGCAACTGGTGGATTGACAGCGGTAAAGCTAAAGCCAGGCTGCAGACCAGCTACAGGTTGGACCGGCTGTACTGGCTGAATTGGTTGAACGGGTTGAATGGGTTGAATGGGTTGAACGGGTTGAATGGGTTGAATGGGTTGTAGGTGATGTACCGAATGTAGGGGCTGTACCGGCTGTAGGTGTTGTACTGGCTGTACCGGCTGTACGGGCAAGGCGGGAGCAATGGAAGGTCCTTGAACAAAGCTTGGCTAGAAAAGAAAGCAAAAGAGTTAAGAAAGTTCTCCAAAAGAGGACTCCCAGCAATGTCTTTCAACTCACCTGCACGGCATGATGGAAGTGCACTGGCTTAACCGGTCTGTGCAAATGCTGATGTGGATAGTTGACGCTGTATGAGGAGACAACCGCATTACCGGGACGCAGCACATAGGAAGGAGCAGCTGCCACAGCGGCGGCGATGCCACCAACAGCGGGTAGAGCAGAGACAGCGGGTAGAGCACCCGTCACAGTTGACACAGGAGTAGACACAGGAGTAGCCACTGCTGGCAGGAAGGCAGCTGGAGCAGCAGGTGCATATTGTTTTAGATGGAAACCAGCCAAAGCCGTTGGATACTTGAGGAAGGCGTGATGTCTATGAGCAGGTGCTGCAGCCAGAAACGTAGCTGCCGCAGGAAGTTGCAGGCTGTAGCCATACTGTGCCGCATAGGTGCGACCCGGCCAATGACCGCCAGCACCATGAAGTATACCACGCTTGTGTTTTCCAGTATTTGTCTGGCTCAACGGCTCTGCATCGGGAGCAGCCTCCTCTGTGGATGGTGGGGACAATGCAGGTTCCGCTTGCTGATCATCTGCTGCAGTGCTGCTGCTGGTGGTGGCGGCGATTGTTGGTGTCGTGGGTGTGGTGGTGGTGCTGATGAAACGGCTCGAGTGACGCAGACGCAATGCAGCCTCTACGTTGCTGCCACATAGCAAAGCTGCCCCAAGCGACAGTAGCAACAATAACAGTTGTGGATTAATCCTGTGCAAGTTTGAACTGCGACTCATCATGTGGTTGTTGCTGTTGCTGCTGGTAATCCGTTTGTAACTTTCGATTTCGGTTTCGGTTTATTTCTTTCTTTTGTCGGGGAAGAGATTATGTCAACGCGTCGATTGTTGCCAAGAAAATGAAATGAACTTCCTTGGTCTTTGTTGTATTTATAAAGCGGATATCGATGTGCCCCACCGCTGGCCATAAAACGCACCACCATTGCATATTAAGTACCCCTCCCTTGGTCACCTCGTTCGTTGGTCACTTTATGACTTTTACGCGTCCATTTCACCTGATCCAAAACGCCAATGGACAAATGGCTCATTATGTTGCGCCAAGCACCGTTGCACCACCGCACCACAGCACCAAACACCCCTTTGCCACCAATATTGTCCACAGTATGTAAAGTGTACTGCGCACTGTGGTGCAATACTATGGGCTAGAGCAATCAAATTACAATTTTAATTTTCCAATTTTTTATTAAATTGAGGTTAGGTACAAATGGAATGAAACATTCATTTCGTTGATGTTGCTTTCATTTTTGGAATAGGATTTAGATCCCATTTAGATTTAAAAACGTCCACAACACGTGAAGATACACATATTGATTGGGCGTTTTCCGTTAGTCTTATGGATAGTAAATAGAGTTAAAAATAGAATATAGGACGGGCAGGTAGCATTTTTTTTTCGATGGGGAACAAGGAGATGCCCAAACGAAAGACGTTTACGCATCTCAAGTCGACTCGAAGGTCTTTTTAAAGACCCCATTGCATTGCAATGGCCTCCTCGTGGTGTTCCCTGGATACCGATTTGAGTTAATATAATCGGAAGCAAATTCGAGCGGCGCCTTTTACTTCCACAGGGTATTTTACTGTCGGGCACTCCCGACTGAATGATAACTCGTCCTTTATCAATTACTAATACAATGAATGTGGGTAGTAATATTTAAGCTGCTTCTAATGTTCCATTTTCAGCTGTACCGAGAGTTTCTATAAGTCTGAATTTTTTAAATTTTGAAGCATTGCATTCAACAGTTTCCTATTTAATTAAATAATAAATAAATAATTAAAGAATAACTTTATTGAATGATTTAGGCAGTTCTTAGGTTTTGTCTTTCTCTATCCTCTTTTCTTTCTTTCTTTAAAAGCTCTTCTCTAGTTTTCTATAATCTCTATTCCTTCTCTTTTTTCTCTTTACTTCTTCAGCACTTATTATTGCTCTTCTAACCTTTTATATTTATTAATATTTTTTATAGATTCCATAACTTACAATTAGTTTGAAATTTGTTGTGCTTCTATTTAACAATTATTGTTGCCACTGTGCAGTGGAGTAATTCGGAATTTTTCGGTGGATCTCTCTCTCTCTCTGCCTCTGTCTATATCTCCTTCTCTGTCTTTGTGGCCACCTACGCATGCGTTGCACGTTTCTTCACGTACATCCAAGGTATTGTTTTCATTTCATTTGCTGTGATTGATTCCGCATGTTGCTGTTGTTGTTGTTGTAGGTGTTGGTGTTGGAATTGCCACTTTTCACTTTCAGGCGCCCCTGCAGCTAAAAAGGTAACTCCGATGGTTAATTTTAATGTTTGATACGAGTACAAATCAAATTCCAAAATCAGCATTTTTTATGGCCCTGTTACATCACAGCGAATTAAAAACTGCAGCCAAATCAAACTGGGCCAATTAAAACTTAGCGGCTTAGGGGCTGCCAACTTGCTAATCAAAGCGAAAGCATATTTGAAAAAATATAATAAAAAATAAAAAGCACACACTTACTGTAAGAGAGGGAAATAAATAAGTAATTTAAATACCTTGCTAAACTGTCAATTAGCTTTGGAGCTGGGGGCCAATTTGAATTGAATGGCATTTCGATTTTAATTTTGATTTTATTATTTTCGTTTTTTGTTTCATTTTGAATCGTTTTGCTTTAGTTGATATTCAACATTCACACGCATAAATTTCACTTGCACTAAATTTGATGACTGCTAAATGGCGACTGGGGCAACTTCAAAGCCATGGAGAAAGGGGTAAGATAAAGCGGGGAGACTTTGCCATAAACTGGCATTATATCACACACAAACACCACACAAACCAAATGAATTTTCAATTAGCCCACATTTTACTTTCCACTTTCTTAGGTCAAAGATTTTCTAATTTTAATAAAAAAACCTTAACTCAAACATTGGTTTTATAACATAACCCTTTTCCTGTCTTATAAATCGACCCTCAAGGTCTTTTCCAATACGTATGTACGGCCTTGTAATCCCACAGACATCCATATACATATATAAACTCATAAATTTGGCGCGTTTGTAATATTTACTTTTAACAATGTGTATAAAACTTCAGTTTTAACGTGGACATGTAAGAAACCATCAAAAGGAAAAAAACAAAAAAAAAAGTTACATACTATAGTATATATAAAAACCTGTTCAAACACGTGCCTTGCAAGCCGATTGCAAAGTGTGTAGGTGAGTTTCTAAATGAAGTTTGTGACAGGAATTTCGTGTAATTTGGAGCTACAGTTTGAAACCGGAGTGTATGCTGACCACACCAAATGTTAGATTCTCATAGCTGGCATGGACAAAGCCCGCCTGTTCGATCATGCTCTTGAATTGATCCTGGCGTGGAAAGCGACGTATACTCTCGACGAGATATTGATAGGCTTGCCATTGTCCGGCGAGCAGCTGACCCATTGGTGGTATAACTTGGAAGGAATATTGATCGTATAGCCATTGCATTGCCTCGTTATTAAGATGACTAAACTCCAGGCACATGAAACGTCCGCCTGGCTGCAGCACTCGATACGCCTCACTGAGCACCTAAAGAAATCAAAATAAACATGGAGAAATACCAAATATTAACTTTGATCTTAGATCGTTTTTAAAAAGAACACATAATTGACGTAAAAGATTTGAGCTTTGGTATTTAGATGAATTGTGTTATTGCCTATTTAAAACATTTATTTATGTTTTAGATAACACTTTAGAATTGATTTGGTTGATGAGAGTTATGGTCCCAAAAGTGAACAACCTTGATAAAGAATTATTTGTCCAGTTTAATGTTCTGTATCTAATATTTCTTCTGATTAACATAGTTTTTAAACAGATAACCAGGCTCTTTAGTGAGCCGTGTGTAATAGTATTAGTATCTCAACTCCTATCGCCTCATGGTCTCTTTTGCGACATGAACTTACCTTGTCCACGTGTGTGCAGTTGCGAATGCCAAAGGCAATGGTGTAGGCAGTGAAGCTATCGTTTTTGAATGGCAGCTTCTCGGCATCGGCACACTGCCAGTCAATGCTGGCATTGGGCAAGTGTTCGACGGTCAGGCCCAGTTGACGGGCACGCTCCTCGCCGACATTTAACATATGTTGATTGATATCCGAGACAGTAACATGACTTTGACGTTGTTGTGGATTAGGCTGTTTAGCCAGATATTTAAGGTAGCGAAAACTGATGTCACCGGTGCCGCCGGCCATGTCCAGCAAACGCATACCATGTGTCGGACCCAAGCGCTCGATAAAGATGTCTTTCCACACACGATGGATACCCATCGACATGGCATCGTTCATCAGATCATAAGATTTGGCTACCTGCTCAAACACCTCGTGCACTATTAAGGAAGAAACCATACATCAAAACAGACCAGTATTTAATTTAATATTAATTGGTTCTTACCTTTCTGCTCCTTTTCACTTTCCTTAACCGTTTGATAACCAAAATGTGTCGTCTGTTCTGTGCCTCCAACGGCTGTTCCTGTTCCTTGAGTTGATGCCGTTGTGGCCATTGTCGCTGTACGCTTAAGTATTAGCCTAGCCAGGCTGGGTAGTTTTCGAGTGTTTTGCATTGTTCTTTTATACAGCTTAAAGCTAATTCGATTTTTGATCCAATTTATTATGAAATAACAAATTGTGTAGCGCCGGCAGCAATCAGCTGTTCGGTCGTCGTCTGTAGTCGATAACAATCGATATTTGCTGTCAAACAATCGCCATAACGGAAATCATTTTAACGCACCAAATTAAAAAATACTTACTGCTGTGGTATTAATGGAAGTTTTAGCGCCAAATAAAAATTTAAAATCAATATTAAAACAAATAAAAACAAAAAGAATTAAATTACTCTGGTTCATTACAAGATTCATAGGAACTATTCAGCTCCGATTGATCTGTATCTGTAGTATTCAAGGCAAGGGTTATATTTATATAGGTAATATATTTGCAGAGACTTACAAGATTCATAAGAAGTATTCAGCTCCGATTGATCTATATCTGTGGTATTCAAGACAGTGGTTATATTCATAAAGGTAATATATTTGCAGAAACTTACCAGATTCATCAGAAGTATTCAGCTCCGATTGATCTATATCTGTGGTATTCAAGTTAATGGTTATATTATAAAGCTAATATATTTGAAGAGACTTACAAGATTCATAAGAAGTATTCAGCTCCGATTGAGTTATAGCTGTGATATTAATGGCAATGGTTATATTCATAAAGGTAATATATTTGCAGAAACTTACAAGATTCATCAGAAGTATTCAGCTCCGATTGATCTATATCTGTGGTATTCAAGGCAATGGTTATATTCATAAATCTTACATATTTGCAGACACTTACAAGATTCATAAGAACTATTTAGCTCCGATTGATCTATATCTGTGGTATTCAAGGCAATAGTTATTTTCATATAGGTAAAATATTTTCAGAAGCTTACAAGATTCATCAGAAGTATTCAGCTCCGATTGATTTATAGCTGTGATATTAATGGCATTGGTTATATTCATAAAGGTATTATATATGCAGAGACTTACGAGATTCATCAGGAGTACTCAGCTCCGATTGATTTATAGCTGTGATATTCAAGGAAAGGGTTATATTCATAAAGGTAATATATTTGCAGAAACTTACGAGATTCATGAGGAGTATTTTGATCCGATTGATTTATAGCTGTGATATTAATGCCAATGGTTATATTCATAAAGCTAATATATTTGCAGAGACTTACGAGATTCATCAGGAGTATTCAGATCCGATTGATTTATAGCTGTGATATTAATGGCATTGGTTATATTCATGAAGCTAATATATTTGCAGAGACTTACAAGGCTCATCAGGAGTATTCAGCTCCGACTTTTTTATGTCTGTGATATTCAAGGCAATGGTTATATTCATAAGGCTAACATATTTGCAGAGACTTACAAGGCTCTTTAGGAGTATACAGATCCGATAGATTTATAGCTGTGATATTCAAGGCAATGGTTACATTCATAAAGCTAATTTATTTGCAGAGACTTACAAGGTTCATCAGAATAATATAGCTCCTCAAGGGCACAATCTGTGGGATTTAAGGCAATGGTTATTTTCATAAAGTTTATATTTTTGCAGAGACTTACAAAGTGCATCAAAAGAATACAGCTCTTCGTAGGTTATAACAGCAAGAAATATACCAGCAAAACAGGCTAGAATTTTCTCTGTCGAGATGTTATCACAATCTTCCTCACTATCACAAAGTTCAAATGCATTTTTATTGTAATAGTAGACAATTGGGAATGCTACGACAATGAGCGCAAACATTAAAATATAAGAATAATATTCCAGTTTTAATTTTATCATATTGCTAGAATTTAAATACGAGAACTGCTGAATTATTTAAAAATATATTAAGAAGTATTTACTGCTTGGCCTACTATCGATATTTAAACATTACTGGAATTTCAGGAATGGAAAAATACCAACTTATAGAAATGTAGTATTGTTGCCAGATAACTGAGTTGGTATTTAGCTGCTGCTTCATTACGGTCACACTGCTGTATGTTGCGCTCAATTTGTTGCTGACAATCGTGTGCTTTGGATGTTGTTGCGCGTTCGTCTGCCAAGTATGTTTTATTTGCTTTTTTAAGGTGCGCGCGCCGGCTGTATAAATATTTTAAATTTAACTGAATGTGCATTTGGTTTATTCATTTCTTTGCTCAGCCTGTTTTTTGTTCATGTTTCTTGTGTGTGAATGTGTTGAAAGTGTATTAAGCGCAAAATATGCAGTGTGCACCTGTCTGCGCAGTCAGTCAAGCCTGAAAAGCCAAAGCCACAAAAGTGTAAAGTGCACTCGCCAGCAAAGCTGTTGTAAAAGAATACATAAGCCAAAACAAATTCGAAACAAAACAACGAAACAACAACCACATCAGCACCACTACCAACAACAACAACAACAACAGTACAACAATAATATTAAGAAGAAGAGAGACAAATTCGCAACTAGAGAATTTCGCGCGTCGCTCGCTGCGCTCCAATTGCAGAGGAGTGCTTTTATTGTTGTTGTAGTTGTTGTTCTTTCTCCACTTCTTCTGCTGCTAAGTAACCAACACAAATGAGGTAAGCAACGAAATAATAAAAGCACACACACACCCACACATACACACCCACACAAATATCAACACTACAAGGAATTGTTTTTGAGTTCCCCTCTAAGATATTTTACAACACTTGTAATATGAAACCTGTGTTGTTGTTGCTGTTGTTGTTATTTTGCTCTTTTTGTTTTGTGTCTGCTGTTTCTTCTATTGTTATTGTTGTTGCCTGGCAGCAGCCCATCCGTTGTTTAAGCCGACTAACGGTTAGACTCAGACTGACACACAAAATGCGTTAATTGCGTGCGGCCTTCAATTATAAATTTTTGTCATTGTCATCTTTAATAACGATTTGCTCCAAATACTTTGAGATAATAAGAAACTGGGTCTAAAAAATAACATACAAATAAAGTTGCAATCACTACTAGAAAGTTCTGTCACAAAAGACCCGCCACGCCACGACACGCCCACTTTCTTTGCCTCGAACCGTTATTGAGGCTGTTAAATTGATTATGATTGTGATTGACTGACTGACTGTCTGATTGATTGACTGACTGACTGACTGATCATTGACTTAACGCCTTGCAGCTGTTTGGATTATGCAACTCCCGCAATTTGGCCACATTGAAGTTGCACACACCAACACACACACACTCACATAGCCTACGGTGTGTGCAACGGGGCAAAAGACTTTCGAATGGCGTTTGGCGACTTGTGGGCCAATCGGTTAATTGCATTTCCTGGCCAGCTTGTCATCATCATCAGCATCGAAAAGCTAAGAGCTAAAAGCAACTTCATTATGATTATTATATATTTATCATTATGATCATCATTATCAATATATGATGAAGTTTAATTGTGTTTTAATTACCAATTGGAGATGACAGTTACGATTTGTCCACACACACAGCTGGTCACACTGCGCACAAATGCAAATAATTGTGAATTGCAAAACAGAAAATCAGCAACAACAACAGCAACAACAACAGCAATAACAGCAAAATGCCAATTCATGTTGAAGCGTATCTCATAGATACACAAAAAAATTGAAATTATAAGAAAATGTTGTTGTTGTTGTTGCTGCCGCAGTTGCTGTTGCTGTTGCCGTTGCAGTTGCAGCAGTTGCAGGCGGCCCCATAAAAAGGCTCCTTTTGTAATTCAAAACTGCCGGCAAAACGGCAACCAGTTAACTTTGGCCGCCCAACGGCCCAATATCCCAATCCACAAATCCCCCAGTTGCCCAGTTGCCTAGCCAGTTGGCCGCCTCAGACGGCATTTTTGTATGCAACACGGACGGACGGACAGACGGACATACAACGACTGCACAGTAGGGCAATCTTATATTTCACTTATTAAAATTTGATTAATAGAGCAGCTTTATTTACATTTTTTAATTACAAGCTAAAAGAGTATGAATTTTAGCATTACTAATATGGTATTAATTTATGTTATTTTATTTTAAGTATTAAACTTAAGATGATTAAGATTTTTGTACAAAATTAAACTAAGCTGAAGTTAAGAAAGGAGCATAAAAAAATGGTGAAATAAAAAAAAGAAAAAACGTGTAGAAACAACAAGAAATACTAAAGCACAAAAACTCAATTTAAAATAAAATTATAGGAAAATACAAAGCATACCAATGCAAAGAATATAAGAATAAAAGTAGTCTTAAATATAACTATAATTCATTATTAATTACTTCTTCTATAGTAGGTAATTTAAAGCTTCGAAAAGGAGTTTAATAAAAAAAAAATACCAATAAAAATTGACCTAAAAAGGAAGTTAGTTTAATGATTTGTTTTAGGGCCGATATCTAATCTTGCCCTACTGGATTGATAAGTTGGCCGATAAGAGAACTTTAGTTTAGTCCCCGCCTGTCGATAAATTATAGGACAGATCATCCTCCCTCTAAGTTTTTAAATTCTATCTACACAGTATAAATTTCAGTAATAAAGGGCAAACAAAAACAATTAAATTCTTTATTTGTGGTATAGTAACATTTTCATACATTAGACTAATAAGAAGTCGATCCTGATTCAAACTGTTCGGCTTGGCCCACTGTAGACTGGTTGCAAATGCGGCTTGCAACGGATTGGCATTTGTAGGATAAGCAGCAGCAGCAGCAGCGCTTAAAACTGAGTTTCAGCCACAGCCGAGCGAGTTTTTGTTTTTGTTTCTGTTTTAATTTTTCCTATTTCTATATGTAAAATAGAAGTAGCCGACAAACTAATTTCTGTTATTGTCGCTCTTGTTGTTGTTGTTGCAAGGGAAAACGCAAAGTGCATGCAACATAATGATTACAGAACTTTGAAAAGCGAGTGAAAGATATGAAGAGAAAATTAACGTTAGTTAATTGTAAATTAGAAGATCTTTAATTCAAATTCATTTCATTTAGATCTCAACTTAAATTTTAAAAATAAATATTAATTGCTTTTAATTAGAATTAGTTTTCAATAAGAGTTCATCTAAAATCAAATGTAAAACTTTTAATATTCCTTCTTCAAGAAAGCATTCTCATTCTGTCCAAACTAAGGTTAATGTACTGAGCTCCGTTACAGTATAGACTTAATCAATATCAAGTATTATTGCCAAGTTAACCAACAACAACTTAATCATATTACATACATATTTTCGTATCATATATCAAAATTCAATTTGACGCTGTCATTTTTTGCCGTCTTTCGACTTTTTGCCAAATACCTCTTTTGTGCCGAGCCAACTAAAAAGTTGACCCCAATTATTAATTAAAGTGCTATGTAAACTGATTTATAGCTGAACGAAAGAACTTAAAAATGTTGACTTCAATACAGTTAACAATAAGTTTTTATAATCTTTACTTTAGTTTTATTTTGATTCGAGTTTTCTCTCTTTATTTTCTTGTTGTTCAGATTTGTTTAAAGTTGTTACTTTAATTCAGATTGTGAAATTGTTTCGCTCAGTGTATCTCTTAGTGATCTTAACGAGTTCTGACCCGTTTTACTTTTGATTTTAAATGGCAGGGAAGCTGCCACTGCAATTGGTCAAAGCAACAAGAACTGAAGAGGCAAGATAGGTGAGATTGTTACCACAAGTCGCAGCAACTTTTGCTGGCGCGCGGCAAGAAGAGAAGATTTGCAGCTGTCTTATCAGACGTGCCACGCCCAGTCAATCCAGTTTCCAGTAGAGGGGGGAGGGGGCAGCAGACAGTTGTGAGTTGCTTGTTGCACGTAGCGAGTTGCAAAGTTGCCAGTTGCCAGTTGTTTGACTGCCAGATTTGTTGTTTCATTTGCCTTGCGGCAGCTGTGGCCCGCCAGCAGCTGTGGCAGCAACATCAGCAGCAGCAGCAGCAAGCAGCCATCCTGTGTGCGCGTGGGCAAAACGAAAGACTTGGGCAACAAACTTGCCGCACAGTGCGGCACTTCAATTAAAATAAACAAAACAACAACAACAACATCAGCAGCAACAACAGCAACAACAACAGCAACAACAACAACAACACCAACACAAACATCAATTTATGCATAAACAATTCAATTTTTGCCGCCATTCGTCGGTCATTTACCCTGACAATCGCATTAGGGCGCAACAACAATAACAATCACAATAGCAACACTGTCAACAACAACAGCAACAACAACAACAACACAAATAATAACAGCAACAAACGTACTTGAAACAAAGTTTCATGTCACGCCTCAAAAACAACGTCTCATCAAACGTTTCACACGCTGCCTCTGCCTCTGCCGCCTCTGTTGCAAGTGGGAGGCTGGCTGCTGGGGCAGCTGCAACTGCAACTGTTGTTGCTGCCTTTGCCTCTCCCTCTGTCTCTTTGGCAGCTTCTGCTGCTGCAGGTGTGTGGGAATCTTTACAAATAGCAAAAGTTCAATAGCATCGCATCACAGCAGCAGCAGCTGCAACTTGCCACTTGCTGTTGCATGCACTTAGAAAAACCTTTCTCCATAACCAAAACTGTCTTTCAAAATCAGCTAAACGCTTTTGACATTTCTGAGTATTTTTCACCTGAAACAAAGAATCTATAATGTTTAAGTATTCTATTCTTTAGATACAAGTTCAAAAAACTGATCGTTAAGTTTATCAGTTTATATAGTATTGTGTTTAGGTATACTACAACCAGAAAATACTTAAGCTTCTTATTCAAACGAAGCTTAAGAATAGTTGAAAAATTATAATATATATATTATATATAAATTATAATTATTAAACATTTCGTTGCCAATTCAACTTCAACATAAAGTAAAGTGCAATTTAAATATATATATAATTTTTATATACATACGTATTTTATATTATAAACAGCTATATTAGAATATTTCGTAATCTTTTCATAAACTAGTTTAAATTGTTTACTTTAAATAGGACTATATTTTTATAGTCTTGTTTAAATTGCTGATGAACATTTTAGAAATATTTGGAATATTTTATAATATTTATACAATTTAATATTAAATACAATAATGTTTCTCAATTTATTTTAAACTAGACTATTAAAAATTGACCCGAAGTCTAAGAATATAATTTAAAATAGATCAAAGTTTTCCGAAAACTAAAATACTTTTTTTTTAATAAAAAATACTTTATTGATATTTTCTTTTTTTATTTACAAATCTTTAAAGAGTTCATTGTCTAAATTTGTTGAGTGTATTGCCACATTGAGTGGGTGGCTGCCCTCCCCCCTTCCCCCTCTTCTACCCCTCCCCCCTACCTCTGAACATTCTTCACCTGCTCCTCAGACTCGCTGTCTATTTGCTTGTAATTTGACTGACGCAATGGCAGTAAAGGCAATCAGTCAGCGATCAGAGACGACTCCGAGTTGCAGATGAAGATGCACGCAAATTCCTCACTACACTCCACCGCACTCCTCTCCCCCTCCTCCGTTTGGGAAGTGGCATGATTGTCGTATGATTTGAAGCGCAAAATTGTTGCTGCTGTCGTTTCACTTGAGTGTTGCCTATGTTATTGTTGGCTTGCCCCATTGCCACATATGAGAGGCAGGCATTTAAATTGTTGCTGCTGCTGGCGCAAGCGGCCAATTTGCTCTCGCTTTTCTTATTACATTTTTACATGTTGTTGTTGTTGTTGCTGTTGTTGCAATTGTTGTTGCCCGCAGCATGTCGCGCATTTTATTTTTTGGGTCCAAGCCCAAGCCGCGTTGCATAAGCCAGCCAAGTGGCAGCTAATTGGTTGAAGGTGAAAGCAGCCATAATATAAAATAAAATAAAATACCAAAACAAATAACATCAAATGTGGCACACGGCGCAGGACGCTCCCAGGCTGCTGTGGGTTCTGCAATTAAATGAGAGACAAAGGCAGCGGCAGCGGTTGGAGGTGCATGCAACATGAGCCACGATGCTCAGTTATCGAGTAAAAGTGCAGACAGCTTTCTCTTCACAGCCACAGCCAGACAAGGAGCACAGCCTGTCGAGTTGCATGCCGCTTCCTTGCTGCTTAGCTGTCTTGCTGCCACTGCCACAGAGCCAAGAGGCAGGCAATGGCAGCGTCTGCCGATTACCACGATTATGTTGCATCCTCCTCGTCTCCAACTGTCCGAATGTCCGACTGTCTGTCTGTTTATTTGCTTGGCTTGTGGCATAACCCACGTTGACATTGCCGATAACGTCTCCAAAATAAGTTTCACCAGAAAAATGCTACATGCAAGAGAAAAGGAGGAGGAAGAGGAGGAAGAGCAGGAGGAGGGGCATCTTTAAATTCGACAATTTGTCACGTTGTTGGTCGCAGTCGTGCGTTTATTTGTTTGCCTGATTGGCCAAATGTGCCACAACATCAGCAGCAGCAGCAGCGGAAGTAAAAGCTTCTCTTACCACAGCCTGCAGGTGCGCGCATCCCAGTTGCACACACACACACACACATACATACATACGTGTGGTAATTCGACAATTGTCGGATTTGCAAAATTTCTCTTTTATTTATGGCAATTTCTTTTGTCTCTCACGACACAAAATCAAATATTAAAATGATGTTCATTGAATAATAAAATGCAAAAGAAAAATGATAATAAAAAAAATATTTCAATTGTTGTTGTTGCACACATGTCTATATATACATATATGTGGTATATTTTGTTGTAGTTACTTTTTTTTATGAGGCAATTAAAAAATGCCCTCGCTGCTTGTTACAACTCGTAATTAAAATCAACATGTTAGTCGACAATTCATTTTGCAGGTACGAATCAAATGACTTAGGCAACGAACTTGGCTACTTTGCCGCATCTAGAGACTAGAGACGCCGCGCCGCGGTCGCTTGAAGTGGCACACACATGAAGAACACTTGTCTCATTAAGCACACAAGACCCTCTTGCCACTCACGGCGGGAATTTTGCCAGATAATGAGCTGTGATTATGCTTGAAATTTGTCATTCTTTCACTTGCCACATTTTGCGGCAACAAGTCATATCTATAATCATATGAGCTGTGATTATTCGGAGAATTTATCATTGCTTTTGTGTGATGAGCTTCTTTTGTTGCTTGCGTCTTGCACTTGCCACATTTTGTGGCAACAAGTTGTATTCACTTACTGTCTGATTTAAGTTGTAGATGAGCTGTGCTTATGACTTTAATTTGTCATTTCTTCAGTCTATTGTTGCATATTGTTGCACTTGCCACCTTTTGTGGCAACTGGGTGTTTTGAAATGTATATCTATATATCTATAATATATTTCAAAAGTGGCTTGCATTGCATTTTTAAATATATACTTAACCAAACTTAATATTTCATTAACTATTTTACTTTTTAATTAAAAATATAGTTGTTTAATTTTCGCTATTTTATCAATTATTATTTAATAATTATTATTAATTAATTTTCTACTTTGATTATTGATTGTTAGTTGCAGTTCTCTTTAGTTAAGTGTTCTTTCAGTCAACTGTTAGCATTACTTCTTTGCTCTGTTGAACAGCTGTTAATGTTCTGTTAACCATATGTTAAGTCTATAACATATGTAAAAATGCATTAATACTTTTACTTAATATCTTAAACTCTTTTAAGACACTGCATAGTTTCTTCTCAGCAATTTCTGACTAATTCTTGTAACATTTTATAGCTATGTTAATCAGCTGTTATTAACAGAGGTCTTCGCATTCTCAGTTTGAATTTAAAGTGAAATTTCTAGTGTAGTTTTATCGAATAACGAAATTCGTCTTAAGTATTTAAATCTGACACTAAAATCCAAATGCTTATAGCGCTTGTCACGCACAGCAACAATAACAACAGTAATAACAACAACAACTTTAATTACAAGTGTAACAAAAGCAACAACCACACTTATGTATGTAGTTAAAATGCTACGTGAGGGAAGAAAACTGACGATTGAACTGAATTTGGAATGCCTTTGGGTTGGGTTTGGCTTTTGGACTTGTATCGAGGCTTGTTACATTTTTTATGAGGATGCTGGACAACGAGTAATCTAAAACACACAAAAAACAACAACAACAGCAGGAACAACAACAACAACGACAAGATGAAATACACATATTATTATGATACACAGAGAAAGTCACGATTTAAAAAACAAAAAAAAAAGCTACCGGCAAAAAATAATTACAACCGCCTTTTTTAAAGCGCAACAAGCGAACATGACTACAACAACAACAAAAACAACAAAAACAACAACAACAACTACTACTACAAGAATAAAATGAGGAAGAAGAAGCAACAGCAACAACAACAAGAACAACAACGAAAACACGCAACACTAAAAATTACTTGTAATAAAATTTGTTTATTTTTTTATTGTTATTTTCTTCTGTTTTTTTGTTTAAAACAATTTCTTTCGGTCGAAAGAGAAAAAAGACAAGAAGAAGACGAAGCGCGTTAACGACTTCTATGGAAATTTCAACTTTAATTTGTATACTATACATAAATTAAAATCATCAGCCATGACAGCAGTTTGTGGTCAAGGCAAAAACAACAACAACAGCAACAAACAACAACAAACAACAACAACAAACACAACTTCCGACAATGAAAGCCGCAATTGAAAAGCTAAGCAAAAACAATTGCAAATGTCAACAATGCCAGTGCGAGTGGAGAATAGAGAGTGGAGAGTAGAGAGTGGAGAGTAGATAGTGGAGAGTGGGGAGTAATGAGTGGAGAGTAGTGAGTGGAGAGTAAGGAGTAGGCGTGATCGGAAGTAGCAAGTGATTAGAACTAATTGCCAAGAAAAAAAGGCAAGTGGAAAACACAACAAAATTGGAGAAAGGCTACAGGGAAGCATACTTGACTGTAGGAGACCCTGTACTTACTGAAAATGCAAAGATTATGGGAACATTTTTATGTTATTTTTGATAGAACAAACAATTAACATTCCCATTTTAAAAACATAATTGAAATTTAAATTTATTTATTGATTCATTGTTCTCTTCTTCTTCTTCTTGCTTTGTCCAGACTCTGTGTAAAGTTGTGGGTTGAAGAACTTGCAAGTTTATTGTCCGATCAAAATGATATTTTATTATAGTTCCAGACTAGACTAAATATCATAGGTGCAAAAATTAAAGGCGCTAACTTTTTAGCTGCTCTTGTTATTTAGATTTAGTAATTTTAATTTGCGTGGCAATTTCCCAAAATAAACTTGATCTGCTTGAAATATAGATATACATACAAACTATAGTGTTTCTAGTTCTAATAATCTCTTTTATCGACTCACTTATATGTTGACCAACTTTGTAGACTCTTTGTACTTGTTGCAGCACAGGGTCTAAAGAGAGTTGGGGTTACCAGTTGGCAGGTGAAAGGCCAAGACACAGTCCCTCTCCCCCCGTAATTATCCCCTGCTATCCAGCTGCTCCAGCGTAATTGTAACTGCCAAATAATTTGTAGAGTCTCTGATTACCGATTATCATCAGCAATGATTAGCCTGAAAACTCATGAATCTGTTTTGGAATTGTCTCAATGCGCTGCAATGAGTGGACAACGGACGCGTGGAGCAATCAAAGCAATGCCGACAACAACAACCACAATAACAATCAGCAGCAACAACAACAGCAACAACGGAAGCGAATGACGGTTCATGAATGACGGATGATGGATCAAAGACGGATGCTGGTGATGATGATGATGATCATGATGATGAAAGCCGCCAAGTCGGGATTGTCTGGAATGTCAGGCAATCAGCTTGACGTCCGTCTGTCATGTGGCGAGCTTATCTATTGTTATCGCTATCGATAACTTATCGACTGTCAATAACTTAATACAATAAGCACAAATTTATTTTAGTGGAAACTCACAATTAATGAAAACTCGCCCTTTAACAGAATTCTAAAATAACTAAATGTTGTTGGTAAAAGAAAAGTATTTGAAATTATAATAAGACATTCTTAATTGGCTATAACATATATAATTTTAATGTAACTTTTATAATCGTATGTCGATTGCTCTTAGTCGACATTAAATAAAATAAAATAAGAAGTAAACTCTACAGGAAATGTCTACAGATCACAATGAAAACAACATAATTGAGATTGTCTTAAATTAAGATGGAAAATCATAAAGAAAATCGGTTAATTTTGAGTGAATTCTGAACTCTTTGAACACCTTGCAACTTATATATATTTCCTCATTGTACTAAAAATTAAAAATACAAGTTGTAAAAACCATAATTGTAAGCCACAGATTGCTTAACATTGTGTCTATTTAAACTATTGCCAGTAGCTTTTAATTAGCCTAATAACCCGAAATAGACAACTTTGTTTGGATATTGCAGAGTATTAAATGCCTCCTCGAGTTTTATGGCTGGTGTAATAAACATTTCAAAACGATTTTCCGCCAGATATTTATCATCATTTAGTGGCGTCACACCCCCGAACCCCGAACAACCCCTGACCCTCTTAGCGCCCTTCAATTTGATTGCTCAAGTCTTTCGTTGTCGTTGTTGTTGCTGTTTTGCGTTTTTCTCTTTGGAGTTGCAAGCTGAAGATATATTTTGGGTCGCAAGTGGCATGAACTTTTCGACCGGCTTCCATTTTGGCATTATGAAAGATTGAAGGCACAATGATTTATCGAGCTACATAAACAGTTAATAAATACGTTGTAAATCATAAATTGCATTATGATTGATTGATTGATGACTGGATTAAAGTGAAGCTAACTAGAATGTGTGTGAATATTTAACTCGAAACGAGAGCTAGATTAGATTGGCATCAACTAAATAAAAGTTACAAAATAGTATTAAGAAAGATTATAGAAAATAGTGCTCTTAACTTTAATGAATTAGGCAGTAAGACTAATAATTAGAATAGAGAATATAGCAGGAAAATAATTAACAATCTGACTTGAAACGGTTTAGAAATTTGACTGAAATAAGAACTACTTATTTGATAGGAATATACAACTAAATACTCCTGCCAAATACTGCAATAAACGATTAGAAATATCTTAAAATATCTGACGATAAATATGTCTGAATTATGACTAAATAATGTCAGAAATATGACTATAAATACGTTTGTATATTTCACTCAAATAAAGCTAAATATATACCTGGAAAAACCAGTGGAAAACTTAACTGAAAACATGGCTAAAACATGAAAAAATGATTGAAAATAAAAGATGAAAAAACAACATGAATAAAAAGCAAAAGAAAGAAATGATAAACAAAAAACTTCAAATTATATTGCGCATAATTTGTATAATTTTCAATCTTGTTTGGTTGTCGATTGTCGGTGGTTGTTGTTGCTGTTGGTTATCAGTGATTGTCGTTGTTGTCGTTGTTGTTGTTGTTGCTGATTTTGAGCTGCAAGTGAAGCGTAGAATTACGTGAAAGAAAAGTGAAATTATGCAGCGAATGCGAAACGCAGCAACAGCAACAAGTTGTTGTTACAGTTGCTGTTGTTGCTGTTGTTATGCTGCTGCTGTTGTTGTTGTTGTTCGCCCGTGTGATGCGTGAAAGCAGCCAAAAACAAAAACAAAAAGAAAAAACGTCGCCTCATTCGATGCGTGCGACCCAATTTCGAAATTGAATTGCAAGTTCAAGTTTTTATTTGGTATATGTATACCCTTTAATCTGACAAGCATCTAGGGGTATGACTAATTGTTCAATCAGCCAAATGAAGTGTCATGCAATCAATGCAATCTTATTATAGATTAAAAATTACAAAACCATTCAACTAACTCATAAAGTTAAAGCCCTGACCTTCGTCTAAGAGTTAAGTATGATGATAGACCGATATTTTGAACTGCTAACCTCGGGGCTTCACTTGACATACTACTGTTGATAATGATGATGATGATGATTAATTATAGTATTTGAACTTGCAGCAGATAAAAGTTTAACACCAAAGACATCTATTGACAATATATGTAGATAAACTTTGAATCACTGTTTTTCCAAGTAAATAGTTAAATTTAAGGAGATAATTTTATGTGGTGAAGAACTGTTTTTAGTAAAGGAATCAGATTCTTTCAGTTCTGTTAAAGTTTAATTTAACTTTAACAGAACTGAAAGAATCTGATTCCTTTACTAAAAACAGTTCTTCACCACATAAAGTTATCTCCAGTAGATAAAACTCTTGAATAAACTATATGTAACTCTAGTTCTCAGCAATTACATCTAATAATAACATAACTAATCCTCAACAATTCATAAATATATCTTAAACGTTATAAACGTCTTGAAGACCTTATAAAACATTACTTCCATTGTTCTCTGTTTAGTTATTCTCTTTACTTTTTTTTTTGCTGACTTTCACATCAGCATTTCTTTTCCAGTGACCAACATATCTTTATCTAAGAGCGTGACATTGTGAAATGCAATTACTAATAATAGAAAAAGTCACGATAAGTAAACAGACTATTTGCTGTTTTTGTCGTTACCATTAATAGTTCCAATATTTGTATAACAAAACACTCTAACTATTATTTGCAAATACGAATAAGATGTAAAAACATGGCAATGATATTCTTGCTACGAATAAACATTAAGTATAATGGAAAGTTCTTAAAGTTTTGATTAGTATAGAAAATCTTAAAAAGAAAAGGTCCATTGAGAATTAAAGACAAGTAGGATATCTAAAAATGGGAACTAATGAGAAGCTGAGTTTCTAAAAATAAAGTATCTATCTATCGACTTTGACTATTGACTTTCTTCCGCAATTCCTTGGCTTCTATTTTTTTTTGTGAATCTGAGTTTATAAAAATAGAGTATCTATAGTTGCAGTGAAGTCACAATATTTGACTTTCTTCCGCAATTCTTTTGTTTCTATTTTTTTGTACACTTTTATCATTTGTCACGCAACTCACGTCTTGAGATTCTCAACTCTCTCTCTCTCTCTCTCTCTCTATCTCTCTCTCACATGCACAGTAAAAAAATCATGCTATCTAAAAATTCAAATTTAAAATTCTTGATATTATGTTGTATGATATTTTTCAAGTTTGTTATGTATTCAGTATAAATATAATAACAAATTCAAAATCTACATATGAAACAATAATCAGTTCTTCAATTGAATCGGAATTTACTATTTAGCATCCCGATAAGAAGTGAAATTGAGTAATTGAGAGCATAATTATAAAGCATAATTAAATGAATGATATTGTTATTGTCTTAAGAAGCCCCAAGATGACCATTTAAGATTTAATTTTAAGTCAATTCCTATCAATTTTATCTTTCTTTATACTAATGTTGTTTCTCTCCTTTTCTTTCTCTATTTGTCTGTACAGTTGTGCTTGAGTTTGCAAGTCACAAAGCCACAAAAGAAAGGATATGATGATGATGATGTCGTCAACTTCAGCATCCACTGACTGCAGCAGCAGCAGCATTCAGGGATCGAGCACAAGTTCCGCCTCCAGTGATGTGATGACATTGACAACCACAGCTGCCTCATCATGGTGTGCGATGCCGGCAAGTACACGGCTTCGATTAGTGCGATTGGTGCGTCCACATCAGCGTCGATTGTTGGTGGTGCCGGAGCGAAGTGCCACCTATGGATTTGCGGTGCGTGGGGGAAAGGAGCATGGCATTGGATTCTTTGTCTCGCACGTGGAGCATGGCGGCGAGGCACAGTTGAAGGGATTGCGCGTAAGTGGTTCAGTGGGTTAAACACGTACAACAAACACAACAGACACAAAACACGCACCACACGCACCACATCAAAAAAAAAGACGTGACGGCACCCACCCAATTGTGACCTGCCTTCAACTTTCTCTCTCTCTCTCTCTCTGTTTCTCTACAGATTGGCGACCAAATCTTGCGCATCAATGGATATCGACTGGAGGATGCGGTGCACAAGGAGTTCATTCAGTTGGTGGCCAGCCAGGATCGAGTGACACTCAAGGTGCGAGGCGTGGGCATGTTGCCAGTCAAGGAGTAAGTAATAATAAGTAATAATAATAATAATAATAATAATAAGTAATAATTATAATAATAAGTAACAATAATAATAATAATAATAATAATAATAATAATAATAATAATAATAATAATAATAATAATAATAATAATAATAATATTAATAATAAGTAATAATAATAATAATAATAATAATAATAATAAGTAATAATAATAATAATAAATAATGAGTAACAACTCTTAACTTTAGTTTCAATCGTTAATTAGATAATACATTATTAAATGAGTGCAACTAAAAAGTGAAAACAGGAAAAGGTCTGCAAATTTTTAGTTCACTTTCTCAAACTTCCGAGGCAATTTATTTAAGTAATTCAATTCGATTTGTACAGATTATTTGGTTAATAAAATAATGAATAGACCAATAAAATTTTAATAGATTTCAAACTCACATAACTTTGTGAAAACTAATTCGATTTGTATACGGAAAATCATTTTGATCATTAATTGATTTATTCATTGATTCCGCATTTGAAAATGTTGAAAATATCGATTAGAGGAGACACTTTGAATTGAAAAAAGAAAGGATTTCAATATCTTTCATTAGTAACTTGCATAACTTCATCAAAACCAGACCGATTTTAATGTGGCTTTTCATTTTGATCATGATTTGATATACTTATTAATTCTGCATATAAAAATATGTAATTTTCCAAATTAAAATCCTAATTTTACCACATATTCGTTGCTCTTCTTTACAGTTAAATGCCTGGGGAAGTTTTATTATTTATTTATTATTATGATTTGATCTACTCATTGATTCTGTATATAAAAATATGTAATTTTCCAAATTGAAATCTCATATTTCTACTCATATTCCTTGCTTTTCTTTAGAGTTAAATGCCAAGGGAAGTTTTCTTAACTTTTTGACTAATCACAACTGTTTTTTTTTTCCCCAATTTTCAGTCAGCCGGATGAACGTCTGTCGTGGAACGTGGTCAAGTTGCCCAGTGTCAGTGGCACGCCGTCGGAGAGTTCATTCAAGACAACCGGCGAACGGGAGCGAGAAAGAGACAGAGAAAGGGATCGAGATCGGGAGCGGGAGCGTCGCAATGCGAGTCGGGATATCAATGTGGTGTTGCATGTGGCACCACGCACCAAACTGGGATTGGGCATCTGTAAGGGACCCGAATGGAAGCCCGGCATCTTTGTGCAATTCACCAAGGAGCGAAGTGTGGCACGCGAGGCAGGCTTGCGGCCAGGTGATCAAATCCTGAGCGTCAATAGCATCGATTTCTCCGACGTCCTCTTCAGCGAAGCCGTTGCCGTTATGAAGGGTTCCAGCAAACTGGACATGGTGGTGCGCACCGCTGCCGGCTGTGATTTATTTCCCGGCGAATCGAGTGGTTACAATAGTTCGGCGAGCTCTGTAACTGGTGATCAGAGTCCTTGCTGGGCGGATGCCAAGTCGAAGCGTTTGACAGCGGTGCATGAGGAGCCACTCGCATCGAATGCAGCGGTGCAACAGGTGCAACACAAGCAGCTCAACAAGACAATCATCAAGCTAACCGAAAATGGCACCTCCATCAACAACACCTACATCCCCTCGAGTCAAGATCAGTTGGAGGAGCAATCGATCAGTCGCAGCACAACAATACAACGACGTGGTGGCAGCAGCTGTCAAATGGCGACAGCAGCAACCACAATGTCGCCAGCACCACCACCGCCAGCAGCACCGCTAAGCAATGGCAACAGCAACAGTGGCAACAACAGCAACAATGTTGCTGCCAGCAGCAGCCTCTCCAGTGCCATAAACGAGGAGCTCAAGAAGCGCAAAGAGGTGAGCTTAACCTTGCCACCAATTGTGGCATGTTGCTGGCGTTTATTCAATCAATTTTTGATTAATCAGTTTAAAAGACATTTAAAAAGGCAAAGCGTAAAGTTTAATAAAAACAAAAGTATTAAGAGTATTATAAAAACTGTATAACAGATATGAATACTCGATATTTAAAGGGTAGTTTAGTTTAATAGGTTTAATAATTCTTTTATTTAATTTTTTATTTCTTATTCTAATATATCATTAAAAGGCTCTGTAACAAGCTAAAAGCTTTCTTGCCCGGGTGCAAATAAGACAAACACTGAGCTGTAGCTTGAAATGTATTTAAAGAAGCTATTTTGGTAACAACTAGATTTTGAATGTTAAAAATGATAATAAAAGAAAAGGGAAATTGCTTTTACAGTAAAGAAATAGAAAGCATTTCCTTTTTAAAGGCTGTACAAGTACTAGGAAGCTTTCTCGCCCGGGTGCAAATACGACAAGAAGATAACAACTAGATTTTTAAGGTGAAAATTATTAAAATAAAATATTAAATATATATTTCTGTCCATTTTTATTGCAGAAGCTGCAACAAGTTCAGCAACGCAACAACCACACGAATCGCGATCGTGTTGCAAATGGAACTGGAATAGGAGTCGGAACTGGAGTTGGAGTTGCAAGTGAAGAACGTCCACACAATGGCAGTCGCAGCGTTGCACAACTGTCACATAAACGTGAACGCAACAACAGCAATACAATCGCCAATTGTGGTGGTGCTGGTGGAGCTGGTGGTGCAACGGGTGGTGCAGCAGCCTCTGGTGGTGCTGGAGATCAACATACCGCGCTGATGGATGAATTTAAGCGCGCGCATCAACGTATGTTTAGGAACGGGTTCCATGAGAGCGAGCACAAGGTGAGCAGCTGCATGTAGTGTTGTCAATTTAGCTATTAAGTTGCTAGATTCGATAGCTCTAATTGAATACGTTTTCAAACTAGACAAACCGAGATGACATGAATCTATTTAGGTAAATGGGTATATTATCTACAGACATTTATACGTAGTGTTATAAAGGTATTGGAATTTTTAAATGAAGAAAACATATTGAGAATAATATTGTGTCTTGAAAAAATAGCAATTGTTCATTTCTGAATTTACCTATATAGACTTTAGGGAAGTGGAATGTGTTATTTTGAATTAGACATTGTCTGACAAATATGCATATTTTTATTTCAGTTACATATGATTATCAGATATAATATTTATAGATTCTATCGTTGTTGATTATACAAGTTTAAAAAGTTCTAAAGTCCTATTGCTACAAGTTTCATTGATATTTCAAGCAGTAGTCATAATAAATGAATCACTTTATAATTTGAAATATAAGTTAGTTCTATAATTTGGTTAAACTTGGTTAAACAAATTTTAGCACTTTCCTGTTGAATATAAATTACAAACTATTAGCCTTTTCTTTAGCTATTTATAGCTATTTTTTATTATGAAATTAGCTGTTGTTTTTGGCAACACTGACTGTATGATTTACTGGTTATTGTTGTTGGTGGTTGGTGTTGTTGCTGTCGCAGTTGCTGCTGCATTGTTGCAACAACTTGCCAACTGTTGGCGGCTACTTGCAAAGGTCAAGAGAGCTGAGACGGACTGCACTTGTTGTTGTTGTTGTTACTGCTGTTGTTGCTGTTGTGCATTTTGTTGTTTAGCTGATTGTTGTTAGCCATGTGAAGTATTTGTTAGCCACTTGAAGCAAGTCAAGTGAATGAGGGCATAACAAGTGAATAAATGAGCGAAGAAGAGAGAACAGAATAGAGAGAGTAAACAAAATAGATAGACAGAGAGCGAAAGAGAGAGATAGATTTATGATAGAAAGAGAAAACGAGAGTTGTGCAATTAAAAATGCAACTTATCAAATGTCGTCGATAAACAATAACAAATTCTACGAATCGGAGTCCAACTTATTGACCCAATACAATAAATAGCCTAATCACATGGGGTATACCCTATCTATCAATTTCTTTTGCTTCCTATCGTTTCCCCTTCTACTTTGTCTCCCTTATCGCCAAACATTTGGACTCTGATTTATGATAATTGAAAGTTGAAATATTATTATTTGCACTCTCAACCATTTACGAAAGAAAAACTGTAACTAAACGAAATTGCGCACAACAACTTATAAAATCCATCAAAAAAATGCATTAAAACTAAGGTGAGTGACTCTGAGATACCCTGTATACGGCTTTAAAATGAGTAGTATATAAACAACTCTTTAATATTGATTGAAAGGTCGATCAGAGATCAGACTCACACTTATCTTTGGGGTATAGGACTGTTTATGTAAATGCAACATTTAAAGTGCTGTCTTTACTTATCTTATACACTTACACATACTTGGCAGACCCCTTTGTTACTGTTTTATAGGGTATATGCATTATAAATACTGTCAAATATGGCAAAAGTTGCGAATTGTTTATGACTTAATTGCTTTTTCCGTTTAAAAAAGCAAATCAAATGAAAATACCCTGTAATAGACAGCAAAATAAATACAAATATATAGCTTTTATCAATGGTTGCCTTTTTTAAATAAAATTTGAATTAAAGTTCAGTTTTCCTTAAACAAAATTTAATTAAATTAATGTTTCAGCTGTAAGTAATCAAAGTGGCTCTAATTGAACCGGTTCGGCGACGGTTTGAACCGTTTTAACGTGCTTCGGCTTTCAGTTTTAGAAACTAGCTTTTAATAAATGAAGTAACCCTCTAAGAAGTTTAAATTTTGTACAAAACTGTTGCATAATCTGATGAAAAGTTAAATCTGTGTGTGGTGTGTGTGTGTTGTGTTGACTGCTGCCACACTCCTAGACTCATATCACTGTGGACGCCAGTCCACGCTAGTGACGAAGCATCCAGAATATTGCGAGAAGCGACTAGAAATAGTCGAATAGAAAGATCGGGTTATATTTGAATAGATATATATTGTTTTAACCAAGAAAATACTTTTGGCAATTGAACTTTTTACTGGGAAAAGCTCAATTTTCAGCTATAAATTGAAAAAATTTGCCATATTTTCTAATTTTCTAATAATTTCACAATATTAAATTTAGAATTATATATACATATATCAAATTGAAAACCTTTCGTTAATATGCTTTCGTCACTAAGCATTTACCTGTCTAAAACGTTTATTTGTGCAATATATTACACTCAGTTAGACACACACAGAGACACACACACACACTCTTTTTAGCTCTTGTTTGCCCAGTGACCTTAACTTTTCTTGGCTTTTCCCCATTTTTGGACACAATTTGATCTGAGTGGGGGAAACAATGGGTAGTGGCTGTCAGTTTAGAGGCACAACCACCCGCACCACCGCCGCCAAAACACAATGACTCACTATAGTACAACAGAGACAACAGTGACAACAAAAGCAAATAGAGGTGAGAGAAGACTGTCTGTGAGTGACTGTGTGTGTGTGTGTGAGTGTGCTTCTCAATGGGTTGTGCTTATCTTATCACCTGGCAGAAACAGGTGAGCTTGACAAAACTCTGCAGCATTTGCCGTGGAGCGAGGAGCGTCCAGTCAGTCTAACAAACAACTCGGAAGCGTCAACAACTACAGTTAGTGGTTAGAATAAAACAACAGACAAGAGAACAACAATAACAACAACATCAACGTGATGAGTTTGCTACGTGCCAAAAATGGTGTTGGGGGCGGTGGCATCGATGGGCGTGACAATGATATGCCCACAATGCGACCCGTTACCATAGGTCGACCATTGGTCACCATGTCCACATACCAGGTAGAGATAGAGAGAGAAAGAGATATATGTATCCATCAATCAGCAATCAATCAAACCATCAAGGGCAACATTCATTTCAATTTTTCACATCAATTTCATATTTCAACATTCGATTTGATTTGATTTTTGTTTCAGGAACGCGGCGAGACGCTGAAACGCACTTCGTTTATGCCCGATGATAGTTGTTATCGCAACAACAACAACAGCAGCAGCAGCAACAACAACAGCAGCAACAACAATATTGGTAACATCAACGGAAGCAATCGCATGTCGCTGCTTAACGCCAGCAGCAATCACAATGCCAATGGATCGACGGAATTGCCACCACCGGTAAGTAATTGCCCCAAAATGGGGATACCACAAATTGCTACCACTATTAATTATTAGTGAATCTATAAATATACCCAAAAAAGTAAAACTATCTAACTATCTTACAATCAATGTGGCCAAAAGACAGCTATGAGATACATAGTTTAAAAATAGATCAACGATAAGAGTATCTTCTTTTTAAGTAAAGCAACAAAAGTGTCTAAAATGAGAGCATATTTAAACATGTTTAAGCTTTAATAAACAATAATTAAAAAAAGTGAGTTTACTATTTTAGCAAATTCCTTCGTATAGACTTCTGGGGCATCTAGAATCTTCTGGTTAAAATACTTTATTTTAAATGTAAAAACTTATTCGTCATTACTTTTGAGATATTTTAAAAATTTATTACCGAGAATAGAATATTCTAGCAAAAACAAATAGTGTAAAGTAATGTCAATACAATTATTGCACTAAAAAAGGCAATTTAAGTTTTATATATAATACATTTATATTTGTAAATAAACCAATGTTAAATGTTTTTTTTAGAAAAATAAAGCAGTTGTAAAATGTTTCCAAAAGGAAGCTTTTGTGATTTAATAAACCTTCAATGAACTTTTAGACAACTTCAGATAATTTTGACGAAATCTACAATTACATCAGGAATTGTAATTACATTCTAGTGTTATTAATTCTTTGGTCGGTGATTTAACTTTTAGGAATTTGTAGCTGAACATTAGAAATATTTAAGAATAAAATGAAAACTTAATCAGATAAATTTATAAGTTTAGAAGCTCTCAGAAAGCTATACATTATTTTATTCCTATTAAAGAGTATTTGCAAGTCGACTATTGCAGTTTAGTTTTTTTTTAATTAAAATTTGTGTGCATTTTTGCTAGGCTGGCAACTTGGTTTATCTATAAGATATATGTATGTGTATAACTATATTTAGTTATCGCATTCACACTTACTATAAGCTCATCTTTTCTACTCACACACTCACTTTCTATCTCTCTTTGTTGCAGCCCCCGCAGTTTGCGAATCCACAGCAGCAAAAACAACAACAACAACAGCTTATGCTGAGCTTCTCCAATGGCAACAGCAGCAGGAGCAAACAGTTGTCGCCGACGTCAACTACGACAGCAGCTTTGAAAGGGACGTCTCCGCCATTATTGTCGCCCGTGCGAAGTCCGAGCATTCATGTGGGCGGATTGCGTGCACCTGCCACGCCCCAGCCGGACTATGATGTGCAATTGCGCAGCAATGGACAATCAGCAGCAGCAGCAACAAATGGCAGCCAACAACAGCAGCAACAACGTCGCACATTGCGTCTGGGCACGGTGACAATTGGAGAGTATGGGGAGCAGCGGGGCAAGCGGGAAACACTGCGAAAGATGCCATCAATTGTAGGTGAAGGGCAATCGAATGGCATACTTAAAAATGGCAATCGCAGCAGCGCCAGCTTCAACAACAGCAGCAACAACAACGGCAGCAGCAGCAACAACAGCAGCAACAGTCGCCAGCAACACCAATCGCAACACACGGAGAAGACCATCAAATTTGGCAACTGAACTGTGTGTGTGTGTGTTGTGCCCAACATAACTGTAAACTTTTGTGCAATATGCTATTTGAAAAGGCGTCGCCCTTTAGTTAATATTATTACTATTATAATTATTAATATAATTATTAAAATAGTTATTAATGCATAATTTTTTTTTCTCTACATTGTAAACTAATTTTTTTTTTGTTCTATGAATTTGTTGAATATTTGTTAATATTATTTAACAATTAAATGTTTAGCTGCTATTAATTAATGTACGTAATTAATATACTTAATATTATTGTAAACATATCTATATATAAATAACGATTTGTAATAAAAGCCGAAAGCAAACAGACAAAAAAAGACAACAAGGAGTATCAAGTGTTAGTGTTAGAATGCAGTGTGCTCAACTAACAGATGCCCTGTAGTGGAGTGCATGTTGCAATAGAATTTCTGCAGTTTTAAGAAACTTTAAAATCAGCATCTTTCAGTTTTGGAAACTAGAGAAATTGAGAAAGTAAGTGTATTGATTGAATTGAATTTTTCGCAAATTCTATTGCCACACTTTTCGCATTATTGTGTCGCATTTTATATTATCATACCCGCGCATGGATTGACTTTATGACAAAACAGGGTATAAAAACAATTCAGTGACTGATAAGTGAATAAGAATATTTAGCCGCTTGCGTCAGCTATAAAAGAGCACTGAGCGCAATTAGACAGCTTGACAAGCCCAAAAATGTCCCATTTGTGGATTTTAGCCATAAATAGTAGTGTGTGGCACAACAAACTGCTGATTGATATTTCCTATCTATTCAATATACAAAACTACACTACCAATTCTGTTTTGACATACAACAAATGTACAAATGGAATTGTTCAATTAATACCTCTGATCAGGTGTCGTTGTCACTTTCGATTTAACGTTGATTTACGTAAAATACACACAAAAGTGAAAATAGTTAAAAAATAAAAACAGAACGTGACGAAATCAAAGAAAGCTAAATTATCATTGCATACTTTTAGGATAAACATTACGTATGCGTAACAATTTGACGTCACATTGCAAATTGTTACGTATACGTTATGTTTATCCTACGTCGTTTACTGTACGGACTGTAAATAACATCTAAGATGCTGCCTCTGAATATATGGTAGAAATTTAGAACTGCCCTATCAAGGTGTGAGACGGAGCAGATCATAACAAAGTTACAAAATAGATATTAATATAAATACTTCTTTATTAATTGTACCCAAGGGAAAGGCAGACTTCCAACCTTCTTTATCCCATACTGTTTTGCATGCTGCCTCTGAATATATGGTAGAAATATAGAACTGCCATACCAAGGTGTGATCCAGAGCAGATCATAACAAAGTTACAAAATAGATATTAATATAAATACTTCTTTATTAATTGTACCCAAAGGTAAGGCAGACTTCCAACCTTCTTTTTCCCATATTGTAATGCATTCTATTTTCAATTTCTTCATAATCTTGCACATTATTTTGAGTAAAAGTCTTTCAAAGTTGCTTAACACCCTCCAAATGGCACTCTCCGTTTGGGGAAACTAAACTGGCAAATCCTGTTGCCAGTCAATTGACCAACCCGACAAATAATTGGCCAACTGTCTAGACGAGTTACTCAGTTGCCTTATCCCTCTTCAACAGATCTTAAACTTTAATAGGCTTTCAGGTATTTGTAAATGCTTGTTTACCTGTATAGATATTTTCAATTACTAAAGTATTCAGTACATAAAAAAATCTATAATTTTTTATATATAAGTGCTACTTATAAAGTACTAAGAAAATGCTTGCTACAAATGATTTTGCTTCCTCAAAAAGCTTTTTAGTAAATGAGCGTTAACTTATATTAAGTTATTATATAACTTATAAGAAATTCATAATAAATAACAATATTTTGGGACTAGAATTGTTTTGCAGCAAGTTCAATTTTAGGACATTTAGATAAAAATAAAAATCTTTAATTCTCGTAAAATTTGAGACAAGTGTTTTTCTTTTAAGCTGTTCATTATTCCAATTTAATAGAGAGCGTGTCTAATTACAATCTACAAATTTATATGTTTAAAAATAGTTTGTTTGGTTTGAAGAGTCAGCTCAAATCCAACTCATGATGATATAATGATGATTACATCAGATGTGAGAAGTGCAGATTGTATTACATGTGAGATGTAAGTTTGGATTTTAGTTGATTTCCGAGATGAATTATTATTGACCTTTCTCTCTCTTATTTTTAGTTGTTGTAGCTGAAATCGTTGCCTCACCTTTTGGGCCAAGTGGTTGATGCAGCGCATCGCAAAGTCAGCAAGTGCCTCACAGCAAACACACACTGTACACACACACACACACATGGCCAATGGCCACGCGTTCAGGTTAAAGCAATAAAAATAAAATATAAAAAAAAAAACGAAAAAAAAAACTAAAAAACTACTCAAATCGTTGCGCAGACGCGGAGACTCAGTTGATACTTGGACCTGGTCGAGCACAGACCACATTCGCACTCTCACGAAACTCCCAAAGATCCCAAAGTCCAATTCCAATTCCAAGTCAAGTCTGAGGTGAAACTCGGAGAGTCAGTTTCGCTTTTGCTTTTGCTTTCATTTCATAACGTCAAAACATTTCGCAATAATCTTCATAATGATGAAGTTATCGTTGTCGTTGTCGTTATTGTCTGTGTTGTTGTTGCTGCATTTGACAGCGGGACTTCCCATTGCCCCCACCACTTTGGACGGTGCCACGCCCATTGATGCCCAGGTCTCAGCCGCCGATTTTGGCGCCTTGGATGCATTCGCTGAAGATGCCGCTGAAAATTCCGAGACGGCAGCAGCCAGTGAATCTGCGGGCTTCAAGGTGAGTTTTTAATTCTCAAGATGTATTTTAATTATATGTACTTGTATTTCCTAAATTGATATCTATATGGTTCATCTTTTGTAGATCTCATTGCTGCCAACGCCGGCCAAGACAGCGGAGTCTGTGAATCTGGAGCATGAGGCGATTCCATCCAAAATTTACAGTGCCTATGACAATTCACAGAAGAAGATTGCCGATATTTCGCATGTGAGTTAAAGTTGTGGATTACAATTGGAGTGGATTACATTGTGTGTGGATTTTATGTTACTATTATTGTTGTTGTTGTTGCTGTTGATTGCAGCCTGTTCCCATTTTGGATAGCATCAGTGAGCATGAGAAGTATGGCAACAATGGCGACAAGTTCGACGGCATCTCTCGCTCGATTGTCAATGGTTACGAGGCGTTTTCCAATCTCCTCAACACCTTAATACAGGTAAGTTTACATTTAATACACAAACAACACACACACACACACAGTGTCTGTATGTTTGAATGTTTGTGTGTGAGATTGTTTTTGGATTGCGCTATTAGTTTGCACGTCTCATTGCACAATACTTTGGCTTTAAAAACAGCGTCATCGTCATCATCATAATTATTGCTATTATCATAATCGTCATCGTTATCGTCATAGTTGTCTAGCGTCCAGAGGTGACAATTAATCACGCCGCTTTAGCAATCTGTATGAAGGTCTAAATCCAAAAAGATTCTCTTTGAAATTGCAATATGCATATTAAAAATAGATCAATTTACTTTAAGTATCTAAGTAACTAGGGGAATTTATTAAGATTTTCTATAAAATAAGTTAAGGCTTTAAATTTTCATATCCCATTGGATGATCCGACTCATTGCAACATACTATATATTAACTCTGTATATTTAAAAATTATTCTCTATCAAGTTTTATCACAATAGCTTTACTTTAATGTCATTTCTCTCAGGTTCAGCATTTGAATTCTAATTTTCATCCTATTTCTTTGTTTTACAAAACCCAAAGATTTCAATTCTAATTTTCATCCCATTCCTTTTTTTAGAAACCCAAAGATTTCAATTCTAATTTTCAACCCATTTCTTTATTTTAGGAACCCAAAGATTTTAATTCTAACTTTCTTCCCATTCTTTCATTTTAGAAACCCAAAGAACTGGCACGCAACGTTTCGAAGGGAATCACAGCACAGCTGGACATTATTGGAGGTAAGATTGTGGGTCTCTAAGCATCGTTGACATTGGAATTGGAAAGAAATCGAAATGAAAATGCTTCGTTTTATGTCTATTTTATGTTTTTTTTTTTGTTTATTGTAATATTTTGTATAATTTGTATTATTTAAATAAATAGATTAATTTATTTTGTAACTTACATACAATTGTTGTAATTGATGTTGTTTAGGAATGTGCTTGATACATATATATACTTAAATTCGTACAAATTATAGTAAATATATAACTTGATATATGTATGTTATATCTATATGGTATTTTGTTTAACTATTTTAATCGTCTTCTATTTTGTATTTTTCGGGCAGTTGTTGTTGTCATTTGTTCAGGTGCCAATATTAAAAAAAAAAACTTTTATTATTAAATTACAGATTACAAAAGAATACCAAGAATTCTTAATTTCATTTTTTTTGTTTTTCAATTGGTATTTTCTTGCATATATTGTGGGCGTATAAATTCAAATATATATAGACTAAGAGAGCACATCACAATATGGATATACCACTAATAGATACCCCCTAAAAGCTGACTTCACACCAACAATACTGGAAAATTACTAACAACAAATGAAGACAATGAAATTTCATGTCGTCGTGTGATGTGAACTCGTCTTTTGGGGGTTTTATGATCTCTATTCTTTTTCTCAGATATGTTACGATTATACTTGACTAAACAATAATACGTAATAAACACACACAAAAAAAAATAATCGAAAAATACATAAAATAAAGATACTGAAACTAATATTTAAATTAATTTTTGGCACATTTCGCAGCAGAAAAAAAAAATAATCTAAAGACAAAAAAAAGAAGGTAAATTTGCAAAAATATTTGCTTTTGCTTTAGAAAAGTTTTCAGAGTTTTTTGGATATTGGATTTTAGATTTTAGGTTTTAGAGTCGGGTTCAATCCTCCCAGCTGCTGGTACGAGTCTGTGGATCAATTGAGGGGGAATAGGATTTGTAAGTGTCAGAGGCACGCTTATGCTTCACCGTGCAGAATAACAGCATCGATGTGATCAGTCCAAAGAGCTGGACAAAAGCAATGCCCAGTCCAATGGCACCCACAACATTCAGTTGACCGTTGAACCAATTCTGCAGTGAATGAGCACAACCCTTGTCCCACCACAATGAGGGATTCTCGGATCTTCCGCAATCCATACGCATTACACCATCGCCGGATCCTTCGGTGAGCAGTTGACGTTGATCGTAAAGTTGGCGGCAACAGGAATCGGGAACCCAACGTTTGCCACTCCACGATTGTATGTCATACCAATCCTCATAGGAAGAGACACCACAGCATTCAAACTACAGAGATGGAAAATTATTAAAATGCAGACATGGGATTTTCATTCACTTAGTTTAACTTACCGACTGTTGCACACTGTCCCAAATAGCCGCAACGGAAGGTGCCACAAGTGAACCACGATCACTGGCATTATAATGCCGCTCGATGCCAAAACGCAACTCGTTGGCCAATGTGCGTCCAAGGCCACCACGGAAGAGGAACGCTATGGAACCCACCAGGAACTCACTCATGAACAGCATCACAATTAGCATGAAATACTGCAAAACAAAACACGATATTATCAATTAAAAATTTGTCTAGCAATTGTTTATTTTACAAAAAAAACATATCAAATGACCTTCCGTCACTTACCAACACTAGCAAGCAACGCGACTGTACCCAGGCACCGCAACAGCCAAAGAAGCTAACCACGAATCCAATTCCACCAATACACATAAAGATCGTGTCCGCACTGAGTCCGGCGTGTTGTGGCAACAATGTGGCGTATCCCTCGTAGCTGAGACGCAGCCATAGTCCAGCGCCAAGGCAACGCAGCTGCAGAGCTGCAACAATCGATTATAGACTTAACGATAACAACAGCGATAACAATTACTAGCAATCGAGAAAGTTAAGTCGAGACAGCGACAAACAAAAGCTGATTGCTGCAACAGCTTTTTGGTAATTGCACAGGAAATCAAATTCAAAACGATTTTAAAGTTTTTGTTTGAAAATCTGATTGTTGTAATTAATAGGCAATGTTATTTGTATCCTGTATTTTATGCAGCAATTAAGTTATTTTCTGTTTATGTTGTAAAGCTGAGATTTTCTATGAAGGAGATTGTTTTTCAATATAATCTCGACTATCAGTAGCAATAACTATAGCCATAAAGATTAGAGTGGAAGAGTAACTTGATAGATATATTGATTGCTTGATTGATTTAATGATTATAAACATATGGTATTTGGATTTCGATTCGGCAATAAGATTGTGGTAATTACTAAACAATTAACTTGTTTATATTTGTGTATTTTTGAAAAAGTTTTCATCTAGTTTTCATAAAATAATACAAGTTTAATAAACCACACGAACATTTAAGTTGATAGCTTAGTTTAAAGAGAATGTCATAAATCAATATAAAAGTGACTTTTGTGCAATATAATCTTCGCTATGTTTAGGAGGATATCTATTAATTTGTGTTCTGTATTTCTTCTTAATATCTCTCCCAAATTTGATCAAAAGATAGTTATATTACAGTCTCTGTCGAGTTTGTTGTAGAGAAGTATGTCTGTAAAAATATGTAGATTCATTTTACAGTGAATTGTCCAATAGAAAAAAGTAACAATTGGATAATATGTTTACCGAGATTTTAATATACTATATAAATAACTTATAGTAGCTCAGTTCATGGGAACGTTCAATGTAAAGTAGCTTAACCATGTTGAGTTATAAGATTGAAATGCCTTTCCGAGAATTTGTATTGACCTACATTTAGACTAATTTCCCCTTTTCTATGTAGAATGTTGCTCAGAAGAAGAATTCTACGTAAGAAATATAATTATTTACTTTGTACCTTGTACAAAGGTAATTGAATAGGATTTCTTTAAAGGAAGGCAGCTATTAACGATAACCGATAAACGATCATTGCAAAATGATAGTTAGAATAGCTTGTAACTGGTAAGTTGTCATGGGAAGGAGACGCTTTGTTAAAGTCTACGAAGTTTTGTGGCACAACAAAAGACGGACGGAGACAATGAGGCAACTTCAACGTTTCCGTTGTAGACGAGGCTGAGAACTTTTTTTCGCCGGCGTCGCATCGATTTGCTATTGTTATTGTTGATGTTGTTGTTGTTGCTGCATATCCGCCCATGGCCGAGTTGTCAGACCCGGGCCGTGTGGCAGCTGCAACAGCTGTGTGACATCTCCAGTTTGAAACTCACCCACAATATGATGTTGAGCCAGCAAAAGGTGCGGCGGATGCATGTGTAGCCGGCGTTGCCCATCGCGGGGAGCAGCTAACTGTAAAGAGAACAAGAGAGGAGAGTGAGAGAGAGAGAGGATTGAGAATTGAGAACTGAGACAACATAAATCACGAGTTGGAAGCTTGGGGAGCGCAACAAGCGACATGTCACGACGTTGCGCTGCATTCATTAGATACATTTGTATCTATTAAATGCGCGCTTTTTCGGAAATCACACACACACACACACACACACACATGCTACTCATAGCAATGTATGTATAAATAAATTCAAATTCATAAATTTCAACAAATAATAATTTTTGTTGGTTTTTTTGTTTTATTTGTGCAAGCCATTTCCTTTGCCCCATGTAACTGGATAAGTGTGTGCGTGTGTGTGTGTGTGTGTCAGCGAGGTGTAGGTAAATATATAGATACTTTTGCATATATATACATAAATAAATAAATACTGACGTATTTGTATATTTAAGCAATTGGCTAGCCGCTAAAAATTGCAGCTGTTGCATCTACTTGCATATGTTTGTATGTAAGTACTTAAATAAATATTTGTATGTATAGTTTAATAAATTTACGACTTGCAAAATAGCAACAACAGCAATTATTATGAAATTCTCTAGCGGCTCAAATTACCCCACAACACACACCGAGAGAGAGAGAGAGAGAGAGACAGAGAAAGAGAGAGAAGGAGACACATGATAGCGGGGGAAGTGAGACATGTTAATGTCGAGATCGAGATAGAAGTATATTTACGTTGTCGTCAACTTGTTCTCACTGCCCGTGTCTGGGTTTTCCCTTAAAAAGTGCCGTAGGTCAGTCCAAAAACACAGCTGACCCCAATGCAATTGACTCTAGCTTAGCTTTCATTAGATTTATTGTAAAGTTTACACAATAGAACTCAAATCTAGACTGTTAGTCACCCTGTAACAGCTAACTGAAAAACCATAAAAAACCATTGTGTTACTTTAGTATACATTCTTATGATAAGATTAATATTTATTAGGAGTATGTTTTTTAAATAAATAAGCTTGAAACTTTTTGAATTGCCAAATTAGGTGTCATAATATTATGAGCATTTTAAAATTATTTACGTTACACGATTAAGGACTATTTTTCGGTCTCAAATAGCTATCCGAATGATAAAGAATTCATTAAAATAAGTACAAAAACATTTCATAGTTCTATATATTTAAGAAAAAACTTTTAATATTGCTTTAAAAGAAAAATTTCAAGATTTTAAATGCAATCTCTTTAAAAATAAGCGAACAACGATTTGGGGCTTAAATTATTTGTATTTTTTTAGTTTTCCAAATTGTGCCATAGGGTATTTAAATTTCAGACGCTGTCAAACTAACTGACATGCGACTTTTCATGGTTTTGCATGTGAAAGAAAAATCTTAAAATATTCATATGCAAATTGCAAATATGTCGTGAACGTCGGCCAACATTCAACAGGTTGCAATTTGTACTATTTATTTATATATGGAAATAAATTCTGAAGTAAACATGAAAATCTATTGTTTAATGTGCTTTCAGCATGCTGAGAGAGACTTAAATAAAGTTTACTTTTAAACAGAAGATATTTGTATTGAAGGAAGGTAAGAAATTGCAGTTTTGTAGGAGAATAACTAAACTTTAGAGCGAAACATCAGTGGGAAAACTGTTAGGCAGTCAAAGTATAAAAATTTCCCAATTATTTCTAATTGAAAGCACAGTTTACTGTCATTATTTGGCAGAGAAAGTTATTTGTGAACAATATTTGACAGGATAAAATAAATCTGCACGTGCGAACACAGCTGGCAGCTTGAGTCATTCAAGTATTGGAAAAGCTGCCGACGGACAAGAGCTCAGCTGTATGACACAAACTTCAATCAGGTTTTGCAAGAGAGTGAGAGAGGAACACCGACTATAGGCAGTGTGTGGGAGTTGATAGTGTGTGGGAGAAGAGATAAACTATAATAGAGAGCACGCGCCATTCAGCTTGTGATCCTCGTAGCAGGCAACAAAGTAGAGACAAAAGCAATTGAAAATAAAGTACTAGCTATGATAAGCTTAACCCTGATGATGATGATGATGATGATGATGATAATGATCATAATGATCATAATGATGATGAAGCGCAGCTAAAATAATAATGAAATAGTTGCAAATCATAAGGCAAAAAAAATAATAATACCATCAACAACAACTACAACAACAACAACAACAACCCTGGGGGCCTCTCGAGGCCCAAGTGCGAACAATTGCCCAGCAACAACAATTGTAACAACGACAACAACAACAATGAGAGCAACAACGAGAGCAACAACTATAACTGTCGCTCGCTTATTTTCCAATTTAACTCAATAACGCGACGGACTTAATGCCATTTGGCGCTGGAAATTTGCGATTTACTTATAGCCACGCCCACACAGCTGCCGCCTACCAAACTGCCACTAGCTCTGTATATGTGTGTGAGTATTCATGTGTGTGTGCGGATGTGCAAGAGTGATTTATGTGCCCAGGGAAATTGCCCATTTGCCCAAATGCTTTATAGGGTTAAGCAGATCGGTCCAAAAGGGGAGGGAAGAAAGGAAGAGTTGTGAAAAGGCGGAGCTAACAGTGTAAACTGAGGAAGTAGCTCAGAAAGATTCAAGACAGACTTTTTTTAATTGCGTATTTAGGATAAATTTTATATATACGACTATATACGAAGGTATAAGACTAAACTGGGGAAGTACACAGGGAAAGAAAAACTATTTCAAGTTCCAAGTTAAAAATTCTTGATTTCAGTTTGAATATTTTAAAGTATGTGTTTGGAAAATATTTTTAGAATTAATAACATAGGCCACAAAATAGTATAATAGTCAAATAAGCCCTAAATATTTGATTCAAGTACAACATATTTTAGAAACCCAGAGTTAAATGAACATTGCTTAGATTGGAATTATTCCGGAAATGTCATTTTGTTTCTTTCTGTGTACTGATCTTGCTGAGACTGAGACTGAAACTGAGACTAGAAATGTTACAGCAACTGTTGCTGTGGTTGCTGCTATTGCTGCTGCTGCTGTTGTTGTTATTGCCGCTGTTCATCTGGCCCGTTTTCATTGCCAACAGTTGTCAGTGCTGTTGGCCAAAAGACAACATTTGCCGCTTTTCTCTGACGCTTGACCAGATGCCAAATGTTGTTGTTGCTGTTGCTGTTGCTGTTTGTTGTCGTTGTGGACTTTTGTTGTTGCTGTTTGTTTGTTGTTGGTCTTACAAAGTGTCGCGTTTACGAAAAGTTTTCTCTTTTTTTGCTGTCTAGCCGGGAGTTGGGGTCGCCAGGCAGCCAATCTATGTATGTCTCTTTCCCCTTCTCCACCTGCCTTGCCTTTGCCTTCCATGACAGCTTGCCACAACTTGCCAGCTTGCCGATAATCCCTCCATATCTCCTTACCCTCCTACCTCACCCCCTTGTGGCAAGCTGCTGTCCATTGCGGCATTTCTTTTCAGTTGCAAATTACTTCAAGTTGTTGGTTGTTGTGATTGTTGTTGTTGTCGTTGTTGTTGTTGCTGTTTGTATTGCTTGGAATCTGGTTTTGTGCGATTGTTGTTGTTGCTTCTGTCAATAAACTGCAAAGCTGTTGTTTTGTTATTGTTGTGCATAATACCCGTATACACAGCATACATATATGTATATTTATCTATATATACCTAATATACTACATATCCTCTATAAGCTCAAGAATACATCAAAATAACCGTAACAATAACTTAAATAACAGCATTTGGGATTCTTTAGTGTTTTTATATTACTAATTGATTGTTGATTAATACATATTTCTATTTAGTTAAAGTACATATTGTATTCTTGCCATTTTTAATATGACTTTAACATTTCTTTCTTTGTGTCAAATATTGAAAATTAAATTATTGTCAATTCGAATTCATTTATTAATAGTTTCTTAAGAACTTTCAATATTTTCATATTTATTTATTTTATTTTGTTCGAATATATACTTTTTTATACTCGTTTACATTTATTTCGAATTTCTGTACATTTGAATTTCTAAATAATATTTGTTTATTGTTTATAAATATATTAAGCACATACATTTGCAATTAGCTCAAACTGCTGTTATCCTGTAACACTTGGCGTATCCTTAATTTCTTTTATTCTCGAATCCCTTCACACACTTTGACAGCAACACATTCAAAAACAAAACACAAAAATTTGGATATTTACAAACAAAATTTCGAAAAGGCAAAGGAATCGTATTTTATTTTATATATATTATAATATTATTTCGTTGTTTTTATTTTAATTATTCTTGTTTTTCTGTTTTTCTGTTTGTTTTTATTTTTAGGTTATGCTTTTTGGCTCGTCGCGTGTTCTATGCGTTCGCAGCGGCATGTTCAAAATGAGCTGAAAACTAAAAACTGAAAATTCTCCGCAGTCGTCGTTAAAAATAGTCAAGAAGACGTCGAGGCGAGCGGCGACCATAGAAAAGCCGAGCCGTCGAACACTGGGCACGAGAGGCAATAACGTCGTCGATGTTGTTGTTGTTGTTGTCATTGTTGTCTGCATGCAGCTGCTGCCACAACTTGTTGGGGCTTGCAATCTCTCTCTCTCTCTCTCTCTCTCTTCTTTTTTCTTCTCTTTCCCCTTGCTCTCTGTTGCTTCGCGGCCTGCATACTTTATGAATGAGATTTATGTTTAGATTTCAGTGTCACGTTTTGATCCACATTTCAAAATAAAACTTACAATGAAGAAGACGAAGCAGTAGAGAGAAAAAGCCGTAAACGAAAGAAAGAAGCCAAAACAAAAAGAAGGCCTGAATAACGAAATCTATGAATGATCAATTCCCCTCCTCTTTTTTTATAACAAAACCGAACCTGCGCAAACTTATAAACAAATCGCTCATACGCCCCGTGGAACGAACCCATAAATTAACATACGAAAAAGAAGCAAAATATAAATATAAATAAAAGCCACTTGAGTGGTGCACGATCACATTTTATGATGTTGCAATCGCCCAAAGCTATTCAATAAATTAATACATAACTTAAAAGCTCGTTAAAAGAAACATAAATATTCAAATCGAATTTAGTCAGCAGGCAATTTGTGATTGTCGGTTACGTTAAAATACTTTGAAATAAAATGTATACAAAAATTAATATTTACTTTATTATCTATTACAATAATTTCATTTTAAGGTATTCAGATAACGTACCATTGTTTGTTTTTATTTTGTTCAGTTAATCCCTAATACTCTTAGTCCTTTTGAAATATGGCTTTAGCTGTATATATTTATTCCGTAAATGACTTAATTATCCTTGAACGCTAATAGAAAGAGTTCGTCCTGGCGATTTAGTCATGATTTGATCTACAAATTGATTTTACATTTGAAAATAGTTGATTTTCAAAAATAAATTTTTTCCATTTTGTTGGAATTTTAGATAAGGGTACCCCCTTTACATTTTCAGAAAAAAAAAATTTTCAAAATTTTAAATCTTGATTTTTTACTTTTAATCAACTCCTGGGACCCAAATAAGTACAAAAAAGTACTTTAAAGTTGATTCTGAGAAGTTTTATTTTTTTGTAAAAAATCATGCCAAAAGTGACCAAAAATTTGACTTGTAAAGTTGCCAGCCACAAGGGTCAACAGATTTCAAACATGAATAACTTTGTCAACTCTAATCCGATTTTAGTGCGGAATGTCAATTTAGTCATGATTTGATCTACAAATTGATTTTACATTTGAAAATAGTTGATTTTCAAAAATAAATTTTTTCCATTTTGTTGGAATTTTAGATAAGGGTACCCCCTTTACATTTTCAGAAAAAAAAATTTTCAAAATTTTAAATCTTGATTTTTTACTTTTATTCAACTCCTGGGGCCCAAATAAGTACAAAAAAGTACTTTAAAGTTGATTCTGAGGCGTTTTATTTTTTTGTAAAAAATCATGCCAAAAGTGACCAAAAATTTGACTTGTAAAGTTGCCAGCCACAAGGGTCAACAGATTTCAAACATGAATAACTTTGTCAACTCTAATCCGATTTTAGTGCGGAATGTCAATTTAGTCATGATTTGATCTACAAATTGATTTTACATTTGAAAATAGTTGATTTTCAAAAATAAATTTTTTTCCATTTTGTTGGAATTTTAGATAAGGGTCCCCCCTTTACTTTTTCGGAAAGTTTTTTTTTTCAAAATTTTAAATCTCGAGTTTTTATGTTTAATCAACTCCTGGTGCCCAAATTAGTATAAAAAAATACTTTAAAGTTGATTTTGAGGAGTTTTATTTTTTGGAAAAATTCATGCCAAAATTGACAAAAAAATTTGACTTGTAAAGTTGCAAGTCCCAAAGTCAGCAGATTTCAAACTTTCATAACTTTGCCAATTCTTAACCGATTTTTATGCGGAATACCATTTCAGTCATAATTTGATCTATAAACTGATTCTACATTAAAAGAATAGTTATTTTTTAAAAATCAATATTTTCGATTTTGTTGGAATTTTAGATAAGGGTCCCCCCTTTACTTTTTCAGAAAATTTTTTTTTCAAAATTTTAAATCTCGAGTTTTTATGTTTAATCAACTCCTGGTGCCCAAATTAGTATAAAAAAATACTTTAAAGTTGATTTTGAGGAGTTTTATTTTTTTGGAAAAATTCATGCCAAAATTGACAAAAAAATTTGACTTGTAAAGTTGCAAGTCCCAAAGTCAGCAGATTTCAAACTTTCATAACTTTGCCAATTCTTAACCGATTTTTATGCGGAATACCATTTCAGTCATAATTTGATCTATAAACTGATTCTACATTAAAAGAATAGTTATTTTTTAAAAATCAATTTTTTCGATTTTGTTGGAATTTTAGATAAGGGTCCCCCCTTTACTTTTTCAGAAAAATTTTTTTTTCAAAATTTTAAATCTCGAGTTTTTATGTTTAATCAACTCCTGGTGCCCAAATTAGTATAAAAAAATACTTTAAAGTTGATTTTGAGGAGTTTTATTTTTTTGGAAAAAATCATGCCAAAATTGACAAAAAAATTTGACTTGTAAAGTTGCAAGTCCCAAGGTCAGCAGATTTCAAACTTTCATAACTTTGGCAAGTCTTAACCGATTTTTATGCGGAATGTCATTTTACTCATAGTTTGATCTATAAATTCATTCTACATTTAAAAAATAGTTATTTTTCAAAAATCAATTTTTTCGATTTTGTTGGAATTTTAGATAAGGGTACCCCCTTTACATTTTCAGAAAAAAAAATTTTCAAAATTTTAAATCTTGATTTTTTACTTTAATCAACTCCTGGGACCCAAATAAGTACAAAAAAGTACTTTAAAGTTGATTCTGAGAAGTTTTATTTTTTTGTAAAAAATCATGCCAAAAGTGACCAAAAATTTGACTTGTAAAGTTGCCAGCCACAAGGGTCAACAGATTTCAAACATGAATAACTTTGTCAACTCTAATCCGATTTTAGTGCGGAATGTCAATTTAGTCATGATTTGATCTACAAATTGATTTTACATTTGAAAATAGTTGATTTTCAAAAATAAATTTTTTCCATTTTGTTGGAATTTTAGATAAGGGTACCCCCTTTACATTTTCAGAAAAAAAAATTTTCAAAATTTTAAATCTTTCGCTAAATCATTTAAACCTTTGAAATAAAATGTATACAAAAATTAATATTTACTTTATTATCTATTACAATAATTTCATTTTAAGGTATTCAGATAACGTAGCATTGTTTTTTTTATTTTGTTCAGTTAATCCCTAATATTCTTAGTCCTTTTGAAATATGGCTTTAGCTGTATATATTTATTCCGTAAATGACTTAATTATCCTTGAACGCTAATAGAAAGAGTTCGTCCTGGCGATAATAATGCACATAGTTCTGTCTAAAATTTCCATGAATATCCCCTTGTTTGAGCTATTTATATTTTAATACAAGAAAATATTAAATATACCACAATAATAATTTGTCAAAAATTAATTTATCTATTTAGTTGGTTAACAAAATTAAAGCCAGGAAGAATGTGTAAAAATTACAATATTTTAAGAATAGAAAGGTTTGCATACTTTCTAGGTTAAAAGTTCTTAAATTGTTTCATACTTTCAGACTGTCCAATTAAATTGTTGTTAAAATTCATTGAAATTGTTGGTCACTTTTGAACTGCGTTTATTTTTATTTATATATAATATTTTAATAATATAATATTAATATTTTAAATATATTTTATTAAATATAAATTAGAAGTACCAGCCTTAGGTCGACATAAATACCTGGAAAACATAAGTTAGGCTATTGAATGAAATTAGAAGAAGGTCATGATAGAAGAAATTCAAATTTAACGATTTTTAAATATTGATTAGGTAAAGAAAGTGAAAGCTTAGCTAATCGCTTTTACAAACTAAAAAGTATTACAAAACATATGAAAAATCTATTTATATGAAACATTTGCAAATGGCTTGGTAGGTTTAGATATCTGAGTAGATACTACTTGTAAATAATATATTGATCTCTGTAAAAACTTGTTTGTGTTTGCAGCTTGTAAAAAAGAGCTGCATTATTATTAATTAATTAATTTTAATTAGCCCATATGAATACGTTTCGTTATTGTGAGCCAATATTACTTAGGGACTTTCACGCGATTTTCCTATAAATACATGTTTCATAATATTGTGGTGGCTAACAGCAAAGTCTAACTTAATTTATGTTAAGTTATCTTACGTTCCACTGTTTGTTACGTAAGCCGGAGAGTAAAAACACAATTTTGTAGCCTCATACAAAAATATATACACAATTTTCTTTATTTATGTAAAAAAAAAAATTAATGAAAGACGAAAGCAAGCGATGAAACAGGAATGCCAGAGAGACTTATAGACAAATAGAGAAAGAAAGAGGGAGATGCGCATGAACAGTTCCCCAAGAGTTGGTGGAAACTTATTTATCTTTGCGCAACTTTTGACTGGAAACCTCGATCGCCTCCAGCCAGAGCTTGAGCTCAGCGGGCATCTCTGGTCGCTTGGCGGCTTCCGGATACGTCTTGAGCAGATCATTGACATTGCAGTTGGTCAGACACTGTTTGGAGAGTGCGACAGCACGAACAAAGCCATCGGCCAATGTTATAAACTGTTGTTCCAAATAGATGGCCTTGTCGTCCCACCAAACGAGCTTCGTTTCAATTTTGTATGGATGGAATATGGGAATGGTGCGACGATAGCGAACACTACTGGCACCTTGGACGGCACCGCCACCACGTTGACGCACAAGCTCGTAGAGATTTGTTAGGGAATAGAAGTGGAAGCGGGCAAAGTCCAGTTCACGTAAATAGCGAGCATTGTTCATGTGACGCAGGAATATGTCCACATCCTGGGACGTGCACAAACCATAAATGGTCGTCGTATCCGTCACTTTGCGTTTCCGCTGGAATAATCGGCCTCCGAGGACTGTAAAGGTGACACGGATGAAGTAGTTGACATCCCAAATGATGTATAAAATCAGTAACACCACAAGCCACGACATTACGACGGATTCCACACTCTACAATCTTTGGTTTGGCTGCAAAACGAAGACTAAACTGAAGAGAGTAAGAAACAAAACTCGTTAGTGGCGAAAGTTTATCGAACACCTGAATAGACTCTGGCTCTACATTTATTTATATACATTATAATAGGAGGTCCCGTCGCCCGAGAGTGTCAACGAGAAGCGTTGAACCCGACTCATTGATGAGCATTTAATTATGTGCATATCAAATTTACCGAAAGTATCGATAACTACTTACTTATTTATTTGGTTTGCATAAGTGCGATAAAGTGCAGCGTCGATAACGATTAACTTTCAAAATGCCAACGAAAACAAAGACGATCAACTCTTGGCAAGCGACCGGACACAACTGATATGAAGACAGCAATAAAAGCTGCTTTCAAGTCCAAAACCACAAACGAAAGTTGTTTCCAAGCAGAGAGCGAAAACACAAGAGAGGGAGTTAAAAGAGAGCAAAGAGAGAGAGAGAGAGTGATTAAGTGAGAGTATGGGGTTGTGAAAGCATTCAGCGTTAACGAGACGACACTTGCTTAGCTTTTGCTTAGCTTTAAGCACCTTGCACTTGATCGATTCGCCGTAAGGTGGCACCTTTATAACTTGTCTTCCAGTTTTTTACCATCATGACCAACGCGACGAGATAATACTCTAGAAACGCATACTCCATTCAAACAGGTCAGTCTCTATTGATAATAAAACTAACTAAAAGCAATGTACTTATGTTTTTTTAGGGGACAAAGTAATAATCGATTAAAAATATATTTTTTAAAATACATAATTCATTTTACCCTATTTATACTTACTTTAATTGCAGGGTATGATAATTTAAAATTCCTAATGTATATACCGATCGGCAACACTCCTTAAGATCTTAGCAATGATTTATATAAATCTTAGTTACAGGGTACAACAATTTTTCACTGTTGATCAATGTTGATCAAGAATTGTTTGCAAACTTGCATTGCACAAATTCATTGAACCACGCTACCCTCATTGCATATGTATACCATGAATACAGGGTGTAATAGCTTTAATTTTCTAAACAAATAAATGGCTAACGTTTTGATAACAATCGAGATATTTTCAATTACAGAATGTTAAATGTTGCTCTAAAATATATTTGTAAAATCGCAGCGTATCATTATAGATAACAGTTGACACAAATACAGGGTACACAATTCGACTAATACTAGGCAAACATCCTATGAAATTGTTGACTTTACCAGTTTATATTTTGTTTACAGTTTGTCAACAGTTTGGGCTAAGCTCGGCCTTGGCCAGAAATGACTGGGAGAAATGTAAATTTTTCTCATTTTCCCACGTATCGCCCTTTTGACCGGTATCTAGTTAGTAGCTTCTAGACGCGATAAATAAAGAAATAAGTCTGTCTGATTGGTTTTAACAACCGATTCCTAATCACTCAATGAATAGTTATAATGAGCTTGTAGGCGGAATGGCATTAGTTACATTGTATTTTCCAGAAAAAAAGTGATATTGCATACGTAATAAATATGACTACGATAAACTGTTGAACTAAAAATTGTAGTACATCCACGCTTTGATCATTGATCTTTCACTGAGATCAAGTTCCATGCAAACCCTGATGATCAAATTCCCCACTTTTGACATTTAACAAACATTTTTCAAAACTGCACTGCATTCAAGTGTTTAAAGTGTAGCCCATTTCTAACAAACACTTGAGCTAAAATCCCAGTTCGTGCCATTGTTGAACTAACAATAAGCAATACTAGTTACGATGGTTACATTCCAAATGCTCAAATTCCATACCCCTTACAATTGCTAAACCAAAAGCGGATCCCATTCGCAGATATTAGATTTCGTACTTTTTTGTACTATACCATAAATGCATTTGGCAAGAATGAATTTCGTAAGCTTACGAGGAGAGTTACTAAAGTAGCTAGCTTGGCCAAGAAAACATCTAATCTTTATATCCTGACATAATAGTTCTTGTTTTTGGCTCGTTAGAATTTAGAAATCTATTTTATAAAAAAATATCTTGCCCTTTAAGTATATTTTGTCGTTCAAAAAAATAACGTATACGAATTATAAAAACTAAATGAAAGAAATAATTTATCAAAGCATTTTCCAGCACTGAATTTGTAAGTGTTTACTATAGAATCACCCGAATTAGCTCTAGTTCCTGCTCGGTTCCACTTGACTTTATTTTATTTACAATATTCAGTTATAGATCCGATGACCACATCCGCAATCCAAGTCCATGCTCTTGAATTCTACAGTCACTTCTCAGCACTCTGCTCTGAAGTGTGAAGTAGTAAAAGGGAAATACCAGAGATCGAAGTCCCTATTGAACCCAGAAAAACGAAATTGAAGTAGATAGAAAATGCGAAATCATCCAAGTTGGTACATCTAAGCACATATTTACTAGACTAGCACACACACTTTCACATAGTATATATAGTATAGGTTTATGCATATGTATATGGAAATTAGGGGTTATTAGCTTTTAGTATTGGTGTTTGTTTGGAATTGGATATTACATTATACATACATAGATTGGGCTAGGCTAGGTGCACTTACGGCTAGGCCATTCAGATTCAGACAACTTAAAGCTAAAGTTAAAGCACTTGACGCATGTAAACATGCGTCAACATTTGCACAGCTCACAATAGACACACACATACACACACTGACACACACACTCACACACTTATACATAGCGTAAATTTGAATAACAACAAAAAAAATGTATAATAATATAAACTGTGGAATAGCGGAAAAACGGAATTCGGAATTTCATTCCGAATTTGAAATCGAGCTCCGTCTTCATCTCGAATCTCCAATTAGTTGAGTTCTTTTTGAAACTAGTTTGTTTGCCCTCCGCCTCGTTTGGTTGAGATTCGGTTCCTTCACTCGGTCAGCAGCCACTCCGCAAGTTCTTACTGGACATGTCATTATACTCGATCCACTTGCACAACTCCGGCGGTAACGGTGGCTTTAGTTTCGCCAACGACGTCGTCGTCATGGTTGTTGTTGTTGCTGCTGTTGCTGCTGTTCCCGTTGTAGCACCTGTTGTTGCTGTTGTTGTTGTGGTTGCCACATGTCCATTTTCCGCTTGGGAAGCTTCTAATGTTGCCGCCGGCACCGATGTTGCCGTACCCATTCCCGCAGGATGTAAACTCGCCGTCGAACTCAACGTATGCCTGGAAGTGTGCAGCGGTGTCGTTGAGGTCTTGGGCAGCAACTCCGCCATTATTGCATCCATGGAGACATCGATGACACGCTGACGACAGATGACAATGCAGTGCACAAACTTATCCGAGGGACGCTCAAAGCGATGCTCCATAAATAGTGATTGTTCGTCCCAGTAAATTATCTGTAAGAGAAAGAAAATAGTCAGAGAAGTAGTCGGAAAAATAGTTAAGGAATTAATCTGAGAAAAAAAAATAGTTGAAAAGTATATAGTAATAGGAGAACACTCTTAGAAAGCTCATTCAGAAATAGTGTAAGATATTGTCAAAATTGTCATTTTCTAAGATTAATAAAAAGATAAATACATAAATTTCTATATTTCTATAAAAATTTTTAAGAAATAATCTGAAAAAGAGTCTCATAAATAGCCAAAGAAACAGTAGAATACTTTTTCAAAGAAATATAGGCTTAAAAGTCTCAAATATGTAGTTAGAGAAAAAGTCTAAAAATTGTGGGACAATCCGTTGGAAAAATAGTCGGAAAAATAGTCAAGATAATAGCTAAAGAAATAGTCGGAAAAAATATTCAATTTGATTGTCGAAAATAGTCGGAAAAATGTCAGCGAAACCGGAAGAGAAAAAATATAATCTTAAGCTCTTACCCTGGAAATAATCTTAAAGCGATGAAAGGGTCTGATGAAGCGACGATAGCGTATGGTGGCGGCACCTTGGAACACAGATCCACCCAGTCGAGTGATGGTGCTATATAGTTTGGTGCGCTCATAGAAATCCACGCGGGCAAAGTCGAGTTCCCGAAAATAGCGAGCATTGTTCATATGATAGAGCAATGTGTCCACATCGTTGCTGAGGCAAACACCTGTCAATACCAAGAGGGTCAATAACGAAACGTTTAAAGGGTGGCTTGGGTGGTTTTATTTTTCTTGTGGTTTGTCGGCTAGTTTGTTAGCTGGCTGAAGGTGAAGGTGAAGGTAATGGTAATGATGATGATGATGATGATTCAGCCGGCACTTGCAAGGTAGCTTTACGTAAGTAATGCGAATGCGGCATGCAACATTGCAACATTGTCTTGAAATTCACATGACTACTTACCATTAACTGTTGTGGACTCCAAAATGTGGCAACGTCGCTTCACAAAGCGCGCCAGCAACACACAGAGGCACATGCGCAGGAAATAATGCAACTCGAGTAGACCATAGAGGAGTATGATGCCCAGCAGGCAGCTGAGTGCCACAAAGCACAGCTGTTCCATGTGTCAGCCACCAACAAAAATGCAGAAGAAGGATTCCGAAGGATTCTAGATGGATAATGGAAGTCCCGAGAAGTCCCGTCGATAGAACAAATGAAGAAGCCTGTCAAGCGCTGCGTTACAGGGTGATTCAAGTGGGTTGGTTATTTTTGTTGGTGTTGTTGTTTTTTATTTTTGTAGCTACTTGGTGGGTTGATGTCCTGGCTAAAAGGCTCTGATGCTGACGCTGACGTTCAAATTAAAATTAGGTCATGTTGCTGACGTTTTGCCCGCGACGCCGCATCAGGTGATACGGCACACACATACACACACACGCACACACACTAAACACACACACACAAAAAGGACAACTTGAGTTGTCGTTGGAAAAGAAGAAGCAAAAAAAAAACGCAGAAAGGAAGAAAAAACAAACAAAAAAAAAACGTACACTAACAGTTAAAGACTAACGGGAATATCAAGAGCAACAACAACAGCGACAACACCAACACACACATGACACGGCCAACAATCGACAATAGTATTGGATTCTCAATTAATAAAAGCGCGCGCCAAACAACCGCAACGGCAAACAGCGCACTAAAAACTTTTTTGGCCAATTCACTTGCTGTTGCGGCCGGACCAACAACCAACCAACAAAACGTCAAAAAGCCCAAAACGCCAGCGTCGACAGCGGCAGCGACAGCGGCTGCGACAGCGACGCATTTACAACGACGTCTGCGCGCTTGATGGCGTTGCTGCTTCTCTTCTTCTCATCATCTTCTCCTCTCTCTCGTGCTGGCATCCTAGCCAACAGCTTTTGAGCGGCGACCCACAAAAGCTGGAAACCAACAAAAAAAAGCTCTTTAGGGGTTGAACCTGTTGCCGCTGCTTGTGAGGCTCAGCTCTAAAGCTTTCGCTGTCGACGCCATTAAAGCATTTAGAGCTTCAGCTTCCGCTTACTGCTAATGGCATCAGTACACAAAAGTTCCTTAGCACTCAGTGTTATTCCCCAGATTTTCAATTGTCGTATACTTGATATTGTCTATTTTCTATTCATAAAGAGTCGTATACAAACAATTTCAAAGTTCTAACTAGACGGTTCTTTGAGCCAGCGTCAGAAATACCCTAACGAAAGATTGAGCATAGCACAACTATCAGGCTTTTTATAATTCCAGAAATTGTAGTGAATCTTCATTTAAACTATCCCAAGTACAAGATTTCAAAAATGTGACTACGATTTAAATATCTGATAATAGTATAAAAGAGATTCGGAGTTCTTTCCAAGAAATCTAAGCTTAATGTCTACATTAAACAGATTTCATATACTAAAAGATCTTCTAAAGAACAACTTCTTGAAATTTTATCTATAAATATAAATTACTGATAGAAATGTAGAATTTATATTCTCTCTTAACAACAAATACAATATCATGTTGGTGCGAAAAAAAAAACTTAGCTGCCTGATCTTAAAACTATTTTTGGAGCTGATCAATTCTACAAAAAAGGGAAATCAAGTCCGGAACAGATGTACACAAAGCACAGATCGAATAGTCTAGGCATCGATCGTCATTCGTAATACACTCCAAAGTTGATAGTTCCGAATGAGAAAAGAATTCCAATTAGCAGGGTTTACACACGCTGTTCATACTACACACACGGGAAGTTTGCTAAGGGGCCTGGAAAGAGGGGGAGGGAAAGTATTATTACATATTTGTAGATGATGCGACGGATTGCAATTACATTTTCAGTATTCACTTTATTTGTTTTTGGTTTTTTTCATTTTTTAAATTTTTTTTTACGATTTTGTGTTTTTTTTTCTCTCAAGTTGAAACAAATTTGAAAGGTTCGAAATTCAAGTCTTTGTTAGTTAGAATATTTCGTGTTGTTGCGATAATAACATAAAAGTGATTAGATATATATGTGTGTGTATATATATATATATACGGTTATACAGTCATCTCTGGATATAGTGAACTAATTTATCTAAGACATGCATTCAGCATCCAGGTTGCTTACTATATCAACGTTAAATTTTTATGTTTAAAAATTCGATTAATTATATAGTTAGCTCTCATCAGTCGAGTGTTGAATACAGATCGTCGCTTAAAGTTATTCTCAAAACGTTGTTCACTATTTAGCATACTCCATGTAAAAGTTGGAGTGCTCACTATATCGGGTGTTTACAATATCCAAATACGACTGCCATTTCAAGGTGTTAAAAATGTGTGTAATTGTTTCTCTGTTTGCATTTTCAAAAATAGGAAGGGAAAACTTTTCGTTTAACTCTTAATTACGTCTCTTGAGTATTGAATATTTTTGCAACTTTTACATTTTGTTGTGTGTTGTTTGTTTGTTTGTTTGCTTTGAATATATTAATTGCATTCATTTATTGTTGTCGTTTATTTAACACATTATTTATCTTTTTAGCTTAATCCAAAATTTATAAACAAGCGCAAAAAAAAAGAAAAAAAGATGAAGTATATATATATGTAAACTAACAAAAACAAAATCACATACAAAATAGCCTTACAAACTAACACAAAAATGGGAATTCCTGAAACAGATATAGATTCGGCTAAGATATCATTTAGATCTCTGATATTCACACTTTATAGGAAGCAAATCAAATTGAAGCTGAAAACTAAATTAAATCTAAACCAAATCTCAATCTGTTTCAAGCATCAACCTTACATTATTTCTTTGTGTTTTTAACTCTTTTTTTTACATTGTTTTTCTTTATGTTTTGTTTTTTTTTCGATTGCAACAAAAGTGCTTACAGGGCGTAAAGTTTTCTAAAGTTACAAAAGTTAAAGGGGCGTAAAGTTTTCTAAAATTACAAATAAGTTTATATTAATATTTATATATAAATATGTATATGTGATTGATATATATATATCATATATTTGTATATACATATAGTTAGGTATGTACAAGGACTATGCATAGGGTATTTTGGGTTAGCTTAGCAGTTTCTTCGATTACATTTATATATATATTGGTAGATAGATTGATTGATAGATCGTTTGTTATATATAGAAAAAGAAACTGACTTTTAAATATACAAAACAAATAAAGAAAAAAAAGAACAAAAATAATAATAATATTTAAATAAAAAAAAAAGTGTTGTTAGGAAATATTGTTCAGCAGCTTATCGGCATACAGAGTATACATTTGAGTTAAAGAAGTAGAAACTCTTATTGTTCTATAAATACACATACATATATAAATCCATATACATATATATATTTTTATAGGTATAAGTGACAATTTATGGGTTGGCGGCATGGCTAGAATCTCTTGCTCTCTCTCTATCCCTCTCTCTTTCTCACCCTCATCTGTTTCATTCTGTGTTGCTCGCTCTTGCTCACGCTCTAAGTCCTTTATCCTTGTGCTCTTTTCTCTATCATTTTTTAACACACATTATTCAGCTGTTTCTCTCTTGATTTCTATCTGGATTGGATGGTCCACTTTGATTTATAAGGCATACGAAACACATACATTTTTTTGACTCCATTTGGTATACTTTTTGTTTTAAATTTAGTTATCTTTTTTTCCAAAAAAACATACAAATTATATGACTCTCTTTCTCTCTGGTTTTCTATCTTTCACTCTGTTGCTCTCTCTATTTTGTTTGTAATACACTTAACGCTATTCCCTATCCCTATTCCTATTTGCAGCATCATTATCTCCCTCGCTCTCTCTCAATCTCTTGCACTTTCTTTAACTAACTCAACTGTACATTATACTCTTGACATCATTTTAAATTTCACAAAATTTCCGACGAATCCCTGGTCATGTTAAATTTCACATAGTTTGCGGTAGCGGAGCAGCAGCAGCACCATCATCATTATCAGCTCACATTCTAATCATCTCATTATCATCAACTTTATCATCATCATCATTTGCAGCAGCAGCAGCAGCAATAACCCTCGTAATCAGCTTCAACTTTAGTTTCAGTTCCAATTCCTAATCCATCCCATTGTCCGTCATCATCTCTTTTACTCTCACTCTCTTCGCTTTCTCTTTATGTCTTTAGTTAGGCTGCTTGGCACAGTGCCTCAAAATCGCAGCGCTCAACACTGTCCGCATAGTTGCGACGCAGCGTTGCAAGCGGACAAAGATCGTCATCCTGTGGACAGCCGGGCAGGCGCACCACACGCTCCTGATGCATCACCAGCACTTGAGGTTCCTCCTCAATGCAACTGTAATTTAATTATTGAGTTCAATTATTATATATTAATTTATTTCTATCTCTTTTTTTACTTACTCATAGCGCACAAAGGCCAAATTGGTTGCGAACGCATCGATTTCACTCGTACGCCAACGTCGATCCTTGCCAAAGTCCTTATGCGTCAACGGCTGCTCATCCCTGGCCACGCCCAGATGGGCCAACATCTTGAGCAGAGTTCCAGAGTGCGTAAAATAAAACGTGGCATTGGCGCGTTCACTTGGCGTACTATAAAATATAAATAAAATATCAACAATTAAATATCGAAATTAGCATCCTATGTTATAGACCCTAACTTATTTAGTCTCGGAATAATTACAAAGTTTACTCCCGCTAATTCTTAAATAAATCTCAAATAATAACACGCAAATATTATTCCCACTGATCCAATAGATATTTCCTCATAGCTTATATATAATGATTGAATAATGATATTTACGATATTAAAGTTATAGTAAAACTCACTCGATGGCCGCAAACATATCGGCGATTGCCGGGCAGGCAATGCGATGAGTCAATTCATAGCCGTAGCCATCGTTCCAGTAATATTCAAGATCCTCGGCAAATTCCAAGGCGCTCAAAGAGTTCACATCGAAGAAGCGACACCAGACGGATGGCGATTTATGGCGTTGCCAGGCCGTCTCAAATGCGCACACCGTGTACATGAGTTGAACGTCCTGTACGCTCAATTCCGATAACTGTGTGCTCGCCCGCACTTGCTCCACTGCTGACTGCATCGCTGGCTCCGCATTGAAGCTACGTGCATTAAACATTGTTTCAGGATTCTTATCGACGTCCGTTTTCCAGCGGCTGCAGAGCTTATAAAACTACAAAGAGACCAAAGAAGTGCAGCGAATTAGTAATCAGATGAGGATATATATCTATATATATCTAAATTATCTATATATATCCACTAATTTACATAAAGTAGCTCCCTTTCGTTGATAATTGAGCGAGTAATTAATACATCTAACGAGTGTAACAGTTACTCGTTATAATGAAACTAAAAACAACGAGTAACAGCTACTCGTTGTGGCTAAAACTAGAACGAGTATTTTAGAAATGTAAATTGGGTAATCGTATAAGTATTTCCAAGAACTTTTGCTACGATTAATACAAGTTAATAAGCGAGTATTTATCGAGACAACTTCCTTCTCTGGATAGTGCCTTTAGGTGGTCCGTTTTTTGTGTGCCAATTTCTGAATTCCGATTCCGATTGTCTTTGTACTCGTGCCAAAATCCCATCTGGTCACACTTTATAGCATTACATTCATAAGTGAAGTGTTTATTGGCATAGGTCAGTTTCGCGTTCTAAAGCCCTAAAATTTCGTCCCTTTACACGGCAAAAACGAACACGGAGTGCTCGATAGAAGAAGTAACTATTTCCAAATACAACGAGTAAGTAAACTAACTAGTATTCCTAACGAAAGTTCCATCATTTAACGAATAGATAGAGAGTAACTAGTGAAGAACATAGGCAAATAATATTATAAGAGTATACAACGAGAACGAGTAAGAAAGATAACGAGTAATGTGAATTACCTGGTGTGGGACTGTAGACAGCAACTGTATTGTCCACAAAACCCACCGCCAGCTGGACGTTGAACGAATGAAATGAGAGACAGGTGGGATGCGGATTCCTTGAGCCCATGAATCCCTCGTTGCTGCGCAAAAAGATCTGCGAATGGCCATTGAGCGAATAGATGCAGATTTTCGAGGCATTCCCACAGGCAACAGCATCGGCAATGGGATGCGTTGCCATCGCCGTAATATCACCACCCGCTTGCCATCCATATGGTGCTGCCATATTCCCACCGGCCCGAATATCAAAGACACACACCTTGCCGGACGTACAGCCCGCAACGAGAGTCGCCTCATCGGCCCGGAGACAGGCATGTAGAATGGGTACGGCATGCTCCCGAATCACACAGATCCGGGAGTCTTGGGGGGCACAGCGTTTGTCAAAGAGCCGTACACTGCCATCGGAGCATCCGGCCACAATAATATCACAACGTTTGTTGGCCATAAATGGCGATAGGACACGAACACTCGTATCTCGACCCAGTTGAAAATCATTCAATTTGAGTTCACGTTCCACATCCCAAATGCGCAGATAACGATATGAGCCACCGCCAACAACCAAATGTTGACTCGATTGCTGCCATGCTGTGACAATGCCCATGCCCGATCCCACATTGCTGTTGCTGCCATAATGAATGCTGCTGCCACTGCCCAAACTATTCGATGAGGCGCCACCAACAGCGGCAGCTGCTGCCGCCGCCGATGATGTGGATGCCGTGTTGCTGACGTTGCCACTGCTGCTGCTGCTGGCCGCCTGAAGAGGATCTGCTTTGAGCAGACGCTGCAGATAGGAACTGTTGCTGCCAGTGGTAGCAGTGCTACCAGTTGAACCACCACCACCAATTGAACCACCTCCTCCTCGAGGTAAGGCATCCCAGGCACTTATCAAACGCGTCGTCATCGGCTGGGACTCATCTTGTGCTCCTCCCGTTGATTGCCAGACTCGTATGATGCCATCATCGTGGGCCACAAGCATTAGACCCACATCATGGGCATTCAATAGCTCAAAGCTGCTGACTCGAGCAAAGGAGGATCCACTGTAACCACCACCCGACTCCAGGCGTGACGTTTTCCGACCACTTGAGCTGCCACTTCCGCCACTGTTGCTCTGGTTCTGGGAGCTGCCGAGCGTCGTCTCGACATTCGCTTCCGTCGCATAGCTAAGCACCGAGTTCTTCACAAAGTCATAGACCAGAACCTTCTCCTTGTAGGCGACGGCAATTTGTGGTTCATATGGCAGCAATTTCACCAGCGACGGGGTAAATTGGGTTTTCCTCATCCAATTGTGAGCATCCAGGCGTCGTATCATCCGCTGACGTCCCACATCAGCATCCTGACGGATTAGTTTGTTCCTTTGATAGCGATACTCGCGGGAACGCAACTCTTGTGAGTTCCGATCGATGGGCCAAAGTTGTTTGCCCTCCTCCTCCTCAGTGCTGCCATCGGCGCTGCTATAACGTTGATTTCCCGGTCGTGTAAAGTATGAGATTGCCCATGGGATGAACTGTGTCTGCACAATGGGTTGCAGGATTTGTGCTTTACCATCGGGATAATGATTTGTTTCACTCCCGCTGCTACGTGCCGAATGATTGCCATCGCCGATTGAGGAGCTTCCCGCTGCTGCGGCTGCTGCCGCTAATCCTCCAGCTGCGGAGCTTACTCCAGTCGTGGCACCACCTGCCCCACCATCTGTCTCATCATTCATCGAGGTGGTGCGTAGCTTACGTTGTGTTTCATTCGAACCCGCACCACCCGAGAGTCGCAGCTTTTGGACCCACTGACTGGAACCGGTAACGGCACCACTGTGACCATGCCCATGACCATGTCCATGACCAGATCCAGCATGTCCCACTGGCGGGGATTCACCGCTGCCACCCAAATAATTACAACGTGTATTCGGACTTGGTGGCAAACTGACGCTCAAACTGCTGTTGTTCAGCTTCTCAAGATCTCGAGGACCACCGGGTCCACCAGCTGGACCACAGCTACTGCCAGCGGTGGCATTTGTCGCCTCCTTGGCGGTGATCATACAAAGTGCTGCGTCCCTCACATGGGCGATTATCTTTTGTGCCGTGGCGGCCACCAAGGGGAAGGGATCATGGCCAAGATTATAGATGCCCAGCCAGAGTTTCGTAAAGATCGACTGAAACGGTATAAAGTTGGTCGTTGTTGAGGTGCTGGCACTGGAGCTGCTGTTGCCACTGAAAACGCCCGAGCTGCTCATATTCGATATGGAACTGGAACTGACGCCACGTCGAATACTGACATGTCCAAAGCGTTCCAAGCTATGTGTGGATTGGGCATAGCTTGGAGGAGCATGTGGCATGCCATGTGTAATGCTGGCACTACGTTCTCCGCCACACGACACCAACGCCGAGCTGTGGCTATTCAATTGTTCCGCCAGATAGACGGTGACGAACTGCGTCTCAAACAGCAACACCATCCATTGAAGAGCTGCCGCCAGTTCGAGACGCACCAGCGGCGACATATCCTCGCCGACTGTCTCCAGCAATGTGATGGCAATGATACGATCAATATTATTCGCCTGCTCCTCGCTGCGATCCGTCACCGAGCTGATGAAGGTGCCCAGGGCAAAGACAGCGGCGGCTCGGACTTCTGGTATCGAATCACGGAGGAGGACGTAGAGCTTCTCGTGGGCCAAGTCGCGGGCACCCGACCAACGGGCCTTCTCAAAGTTCTGCCAGAGCATGCCCAGACAGATGGCCAACCATTGACGGAGCAACCAACTGCTGTCATTCAATTGTTCCAGGCATATGGACAACAATGGACCCTGCAATGCACTCGTCTGTCCCAGCAGAAAGTTGTGCACAATGGAGGCTAGGACAAAGGCGGACAGCGTTCGATGTTGTTTACTGACGGTGTTATCCTGCAGCACGGATAGAAAGTATTTATATTCCTTGACCAAATCCACCTGACAACTGGGATCCACAGCGAGTATCTTGGCCCAAATGAACACCAAGACGGGACGCAATTCCCGTGTCGAGCTCTGCAACAGCTTGAGGACATATGGGAAAATGCCCACGCCCAGGGCGAGATTAACAGCCCAGGGACCAAGGTCGAGGAAGCGTGCCAACAACTCAAGGGCCCTCAAACGATGGACCTGGGAGAGCAACACCTGCAGCACAATGGGCAACTGTTCGGGTGGTGTACGTGACTCGGATTCACTGTCCAGCCAGACTTGGAATGCGGTCAACTGATGCTCAAAGAATGGCAGCTGGCGATACGGCGCTTGTTGCTCCAAAATGTCTGGCAATTGTTGCAATGCTAGATCCACAACCAAATCCCATGCCTTCCACATCGCATGACGATGACATGGTGGTAAGGCTGGCAACGAAACTGGCGTACAATCATGACTACGAAGAATACGTTCCGCCAGCAGGAAATTGCGAAACAAACTGGCCACCAGAAGATCTTGTCGAAATAGACGCTGGAACAGCTCACGTGGCAACGTGTTCCAGGCAATGGTATCGGTGATTGCCGTAAATATCCAATTCAGTTCACCCATCATGGTGCGACGATCGTTCACCTTCCCAGGAATCTTATCAATCAGCTCACTTTGTATGCGAGGCACCATTCCCAGTTTCTCCTGCATCGCGTACCATTTGAGGGCGATGTTGATGGGCGTGGTTAGGCAACTGGTGAATAAATCAGCTGGTAATTGTGCATTCATTGGTAGAATCTCATTTGCCGCACACGCTGCCAAATGGATGCAATTCTTGTAGCTAACCAACTGGGATGCATTTTGTGCTGCTCCTCCTATAGATCCTCCAGCTGCTTGGGCAGCCAATGCCTTCTCCAGCTCATGCTCATGTTGTTCGGCAAACGGTTGAAAGGAATTGATGATAATGCCAGCATTGGAACAATCATACACATAGATCGATGGTGCAGCCATCCAATTGATGAGCTCAAAGATGCTTAACGGGATATACTGAGTGAATGTTCGATTGAATACCCAAATCTCACCATTCGCTGTGGGCTTGGGCACTCCGTGACCATTGTAATGGAAGAGTATACGTTCCCCTTTGGCATTCCGTCGCAATGATGTACACAGTTTCTTCACATCCTCCACTGTGGGATCATTGCACTTTTTGTAACGTGCCCGCGGTTGCCAGCGCTCGTATTGCATCTGAAGATTGCTACCAATTAGCTCCATGGCCTTTGGCACCGACACCGAACTGGGATCAATCCAACATTCAAGGCGGGAACATGGCTGAATTTTCACCACATCCGGTGGATCGACACCAATGTTCAGGCACAAAACGAGAGCAACACTTGCCGTCTTCATGCGCTCCCGGATCCGCCATGGAAGACGCTCATATATATAGGGTTCTATCGCTTCCTGATGTCGCTTGGCCAGAAAACTTAATGGTATACTATTATCGTGTGTAAAGATTAATTCAATATTCGGCAAATGCTTGGATCCTTTGTTGCTGCTGCTGCTGCCGCTGCCTGTTCCATGCTTTATACTATATTCCCAGTTCTTCAATTTGAGGGAGATGTTAGCCGCACCAACGTTGCCATACGATTCATTCTTTACACTATTGACGACAGCATTACTGCTACTGGGTGTTGTTTTGTTGTTGCCGCTGCTGCTGCTGCTGCTTTTACTGCTCCTGCTTTCGGTGGCAATTGCCGCAATGCTTTCATTGTATAGCGATTCCATCATCTTTATTCGCTCGCTCGCTCTCTCTATATATATGCACACATATATGTGTGTGCGTGTGTTTGTATGTGTGTTTGGTTTGGTTTTTTTTCTATTTACAGTTTATTGCAATTTCTTTCTTTTTTATACAATTTTAGCCATGCACACTCTCATTTCATGTGCAACGCAACGCAACGACGACGACGACAGCAGCAACAACAACAACAGCGACGACGTCGACGACGACATAACCAAACAATTTTAATTTGCACTCAAGAGATTTTTTTTTACAAAAGGCAAAGGCGCAACCAACCCGTCGTGAAATTTAACGATTCATACGCCTAAGTGCGCTTGTGATTCATTTCGTTAAGATTGTGATCTATACGTTATTTGCGATTGCACACAAATGAATAAACAAAAAAATATAAACAAATGCTTTAAATTAATTTCCACCAAAGTTCGTTCAAAACGCACGCGCTGTATACCCAAATACGAAATACGCATTTGCGATTGTTCTTGTTCTGTACCCGTCTCTATCTCTATCTCGCTCTTTGATTTTATTTTAGACCCTGTTTTCTTCCCTCACCATTACAACAGCGCTGCCACTCTATGGAAAATAACCGCGATTTGCGCGCCTAATTTAAATTTTACTAAATAAAACTAAATTCTCGTTCGATTCTACAATGCACTATATTATGTTTATGTTTATACTTATTGTTTGCAAATGCGAAATATTTAAGCTTACCCGTAACACTGGATCTTGTTTCAGTGGCTGTGGATATGTTATGGCATGAATTCGATGACGTCCAAACAATCCAGTGGCAAAGCTTTGTGCACTCTTCAGTGTACGTTGTGTGGCCGTATATTTCATATAAACCATTGTGGATTATAAAGATCGGGTAGCAAGTTAGGAAATCGCAGCTGCATACGTTCTGCTAATTCGATTAATTCGTCTTCACCTTCGGCGACCAGCAGTTTCTCGTCATTGGGGTCTATGTGACTCCAACTCCAGCGACGTAACTGTTTTATATCATCAGTACAGAGATTCGGCTTTGATTGTTGCAAGAGAATCTCTTGCAATTCAACCAGGCGCTTTTGAGCATGCAATATAACTGATTTGCTTGGATTTCGAGTTCCATGACGTATTATCGCCCATATTCTGGTTGGGTGGCAACCTTATATACAATGAAAACGATAAACAATAAACGTATGAGCATGTGCAAGGAACAAGGTAAAAACATCTGTGCCATAGTTTTCTGATTTCACATTTCATAGCACAAATGCCATGTTTAAGAATAGCAACTGGCATACCATTGTATATCGGCGAAGTATCATTATAATTGGCAATGGCGCGATATGGTGTCTTGGTTGATAGACGACGTTCAATATCAGAGCGATCCAAAGCAATACAGGCAGCTGAATCAGCTGTTGCCGAAAATGTCAGTTGTTCTTGTTGTTTTGGTATTAATATTAATAGAAGCGGAATTACCAATTTTGATAAATTAAGCATTTTACCGAGGGAAAAATGTTGTCAGGTATTAAAATTTAAAATTAGACATACAATTGGAATAAACTTAAAACATTGAAAGTAAAAAAAACCAGAGGCACACACGTCGAACGACAAGAGTGAATACAAATGAGAATGATGATAGAAGGGAAGCTGCAATTACATACATACGGCGTTGCACACATAATAAAAAACTGACTAAACACACACACATACAGCGATTTCACAGTGCTGCCACCACACCTGTAACAAATTGTCTGGCAGCCTATGTATTAAATCTATCGATATCCCCCTTAATTAATCGATACTACTTAATGTTGTCAGCTGCTGCTAAAACCGCGCGTCCAAAAAATTGCATCTTGAATTTTTATTGAAACTAGCAAGTGAACAATAAATAACCAAGTGATCTTCTCGCTATGGGTAAGCAAAGACTTAATCCGATACCAAATTTTATAAAAGTATGATAATTTTCCTGGTATTTCGCAGCGCCACCCGTTAAAAAGAAAACAATTACCACTACGCCTCCAAAGCGAGAAACGCGCGCTCGAACTAAACTAAATAAAGGTTGTGCGTTGACTGATGACACGTTAACTTCCGATAAAAAGACAAATAACATAGTTTCAAAGCCCCGAGCTCCCAAGGAGAAGACGTCCAACTCAACAGAGAAGGCACAACCGGATATTTCAAAGAAGACCAGGACACGCAAAGCGGAGACGCAAAAGGCACAGGAATGCATTCCAAACAAACGTCAAAAACAAGCCCCAAAAAGCTTGGAAAAAGACAAATCAAATTTGGAAACTAAATTGAACGATCCAAAGAAAGCATCAAAAAAATCCAAATCAAGTGAATGCAACAATAACAATAATAATTATATCAATACGCTTGAGGAGGATATATTGGCCCATTCGGAGCTCTTAAAGAAACTAAACGAAGTGCTTTCACAACCTCCAATAAAACCGCCGGAACCAGGCTATACATGCGATGATCTCAATCAGTTCCTGTCAAATTCGACTTTAAGTGGTATGTTTCCAATTGTTTTGGAGACAGAAAGTACCATTGAGGTGAGCTACAATTACATACATATATTGCTTATTCTAAATATATAAATGCAATTTTGTGTACAGATATTCAAGCGTCTTAACAGCGCTATATTTAAAATGGAATCAGTAAACTTGGATGAACTGCTCGATATTTATCATCTGGCTATAATGATGCAAACCTATCAACAGCTGGAGCAACACACATCCTATCGTTACGAGCTAATGGATGCCGCGTGCGAGCTATCAGTTGAGCTGTCACCACAACAATTAGAATATATAGGCAATAGCTTGTGTGATCGATTTGTAATGGGCACTGGCATGAAACGCTTGGAGAAAGTATTTAATTTGCATAAAGGCATCGTGATCTTGATCAAGAACGGCGAAGTCAATTGTAAAATCGCCATGGCAACGCTTTTGGCCACATTATCAAAGATCTCTGGCCTGAATGTGCCAGATCAAGAGACTGATATTGTAAGTAGAATTAAATCAGTATTTAGAAGCAATCATCTAATGTTAATACATTTACAGATTACAAAGGCTTTTGAAATGGTTAAGCTTGTTAATTGGATGCAACTTGTCGTGTCGGATCGTTTGACAGACATGTTTGTGCTTATTCGCAGCTTTTCTCTTATCATAAATACAAAAGAAAATCGCAGCGCTCACGACTATTGGCATCAGAAGCTGGGCAGAGAAATACATCTCTACTTCATGGCGGTATTACGCACTGTGCGCTCCTCAAGGCACTACAACTTCTTTGAAATGATGGTGAGTAATTGATGATCTTATTTCTACCCTCTGTTCATAACTAATTTTGTAACTTAATCTTGCAGATCGAACGTTATATTGCATTTTGTGTTATTCATGGCGCCACAGAGCGGTAAGTATTTGAAATTGAAGAATCTTCCAATATGTATTTACTTGTAAAATTATACTCTTAATGAAATTTCATTCTTTACAGCGCCTACTCTGCATTGACGTGATCTACATAATAATATCTCAATTTACTTTAATTTTTGTAAACGACGCTCATTCGAAATGGGCGCCTGTTTATTAAGACAACGAATTAAGCACAGTCACGATCTACTTTGAAAATATCAGGATTGGACTAACTTTTGGTTTACACACGAAGTAGAGACCTTGGGCTTAGAGAATTACTGTACAGGATATTTCTACGAATCTTATTTATTTCTTGAATTTTTGTTTTTATTTTGAATTTTGTAGAAATTTAAGAAAACAGCATACGCAACTTGATGCGATGTCAACAAGTGTGTGCTTTTATAAAAAAAATGAAACTTATGAGCTTTTTGGAGCCTAAAAAGCTCTCGCCGGCCGGTCGACCGCCCATTTATTGTAGGGAGGGAAGGCAGTTTTGGTCGCTGGCGACGTTGGCTTAACGCCTGGCATTTTGTCTGATTAACTTGGCTTTGTGCACGAACAACATTTTGTATTCAGTCGCTCAAAGAGCAACCAAAGTGACGGACCCGCTAAGCATTCAAAAAGCAAAAAATTAATAAATAAATAAGTTGACAAATATAAACAAATAAAAAAAAACAAAAGACGTAAATAAATACATAAATAAAAATATTAATCAGTTAATTTGTGTGACATATTTGTCAAGTGTTTTGATTATTTCTCCATTTGAGATTCTTGAGTTGAATTTGGAAAATTCTCGCTAAGGCCTAGCATATGGCGCCGGAAAATGCGCCGCCGCACGTGCCAGCTGATTATTGCGCCAAAAACAAATAAGAGGTAATGCCCACATTACGGTCGTTGTCCTGAAAAGCACCCGTTGACCCACCCCTTCCAACCAGTCCCCCCCCCCCAACCATATTTCTGGGTGCCACGGGATTTGTATTGTGATTTGTTGCGCTGTTGCACGCAATACAAACTTAGTTTCAGTTTACACGCCACCTGTTGTTGGGCACTTTGCTCTCAAATACCGTTATAAATACCGCGCAAATGCGGCGATTACACAAACTGATCGATATAGATAATTTTATTTTTGGAGTATTAGCTACACTATCGAAACTGTCAAAGATAAAAATTAAAGACGATAAAAAAATACACAAATATTTAATGTCGTCATTCAAAAGCACTTTCCTTTGATACCCGGTTAAAAATTGTTGTTATGTGTATCAGTATCAGTGTATTAATTGAGTAAGGGCATATACAACGTTCATAAGGAGCATTAAAAGAGCTCTTTGAATTCCAAAAATAAAATTATCCCTTGTTTAACAACACGAGTCCAAATGTGTAAACCGAACTCATGAAAAACTCTAATACGTTATTTATAGACAAAGAAATATTTATGTGCCTCACTACTAAACTAAACTGGCCGACTCAACAGACTTTGTACATTATTTGAATGTCTTTTGCAAAATAAAGCTCCAATTGTTTTTACTATCAATCCCAATCAATAACAAATACACTTAACGAAATTAATTTCCAATCAATCAGGGATCAGAAGTTGTCACGCAATTGTTAGCTGCTTGAAATTAAGTGGTGGCCACTCTGCTTTTTAGTGTAATCAATTTTAAATCACATTTGGGATTACCCCATTTGGATTTGGTTTATTGGATAAATATTGCCGTGTCATGTCACATAGAATTTTCCATAAATTTTCGCGCTTATTTCTAGTTCGATATACAATGAGAAAAGAACTCTAGAATCGTGTAAACATTTTAATCAATGGTATTAAATCTCAAGTATCTCAAGTACTAGCATCAAATATATATGAATTTTGGAGTATGATTAATCTAAACCAAACAAAAGTGTGGTTTTCACTGTTTTCGATAATGTTTGTTGTTGTTCTTGGCGCTTATCGTCAAAAACATGGCGGTAATTAATTTTTTTGTTTTTGGTACGGTCAATGGACAACATGAAAATTGTTGACAAATGACAGACACGATGATCACGCACTGATAATGCCAAAATGGACAATGATGACAATGGATGACGAATGACAAATGGCGGCGAGTGAGAAATGGAGAGTGGAGAGTAAAAAATGGCGCATTTTATTTTGTAGACTTCTTAGGTTTCTTTCTGCCAGAGGCGCCGCGCCGAAAGTTTGTGTATGAAATTTGACCAAATAGTTTCCGACACCTGTCTGCCTTCACTTTCTTTACGACAAGATGAACGCAACAGAAAGAATAGAAAAATAAAGCGACAGCCAAAGGCAATGGTACCAAATGTAAAAGAAAAAGAGCTTTTAATGCCGTTTGCCGGCAACAACGTCTGTCAAATTGCCGTTTATAATGCCGTTAGCGCGCGCATACCCGTCTGCGCTGGCGTCGCTGCCGCTGGACGCGACGGCAACTGCTTACGCCGCCTGCTGCTTAAAAGCTAAGGACAGTTCACAGCGTTTAGTTCGTAACGAGAAGTCGCTTCGCGCGGTTTGGCGACACGACAAACATACATATTGCCATTCCACTCACACACATACACACACACACAACAGCCACACATGCATAATCTCACAAACACGCTTGTTCACTGACACAACACGCACACAAGTTCGCAAAAGAAACAACACGCAAAAGCAAGCGTTAAAAGTAACTGTTGTTCAAAAAAAAGGGCAATAAAAACAACTACAGCTAAAAACTGTAACAAAATAAATATAAAAACAATAGTTTAACTGCTGCAACAACACAGGCGCCACACTAACAAAAGTAATACTAAATCTAATAAAATTGTATTAAAAAAATAAACCAATAAAGTTGGTTAAAATTATAACTTGTTATAAAATGTGAGATGGACATGTTTTATTTTTGCCTACAATTTTTTTGATAATTTCTTTTTGTCTGTGTAATTTTTTTATTGTGTGTTGCTAACGTCGAATTTAGTGTCTGTTTTAAGCAAATTTGCATAATACGCAATTTTAGCATTTACATTAATCACGAGATCAAATTAACGTGCCGGCTAAGCAAAAATTAGTCTCCAAGCATCAAGTCTTCAGTCTCCAATCTCTAGTCTCCAATCGCAGCCTGCGCAGATGCGACCCACGCTTTAATGACAGCTTCTGTCTCCAGCTGTGTCTTCGTTTTCATCACCTTCTCCGTCTCCGTTTCCATCGGAATCGCCATCTCCAAGCTACGTTATTGATTCTGGCTTTGGCTCAGAACTAGTTTCAGTTTTGCAAATATCGCCCCGAGGCGCATAAATCTCAATTAAATTTAGTATTTAAACTTGAGCAACTTTTTTGCATCTCTCTCTCAACGCTGATGGCTGCGTTTGCGCGGCCTTTTTGGCGACCCAACACAAACATGTTGGCCATGATCAAGACGGCCGGCCGGCCAGCCAGCCAGCCAACTGTTTACCCGGCCTATCAATATTATTGTATTTGGAGCAAGGAACGACTGGAGTAGAAACAGCTGGAGATAATATACTATATAATATATCAGTCAGCATCAAAGCTGAATTCATTAACAACATTAGGGTGCAGATTTAATTATCGAAAGTAGTCAAAAGTGATTCAAATAGAAAGCAATAGTAAAATGTAATAAATAAAGGAGTGTTATTAAATTTTTTCTATCGACAAAACTAGAATTGGCAAACATATATGCATAAATATATATATATATATATATATTGATTTCTAATAAGCAAAACTAAAGAAATACTTTACAGAATCAAATTTAAAGTGTTGTTTAATACAGATTTTTACAGCAGGAGTTGATTAAAAGTAAAAACTCGAGAAACCAAAATTTTTGAAAATTTGTTTCCTGAAAAATCCCAAATAACTTTTTTTGGAAAACGAAATATTTTGACATGTATAATTTATAGAGCAAACCATAATCAAAATGACATTCCGCTTTTGGGTTTGTCGGTTAACTCTTGGGCCTTTTCAAATCGAGTAAAGATAAAAAATCGTGTTTTAAATTTTGAATTACATTTTTGAAAGAAACCCCATTCATAACAATCTTCAATATCAGCTGAGTTCATTAAATATATTATCTTAAGTAGATAAAAAATACTTTCATACAGAAACACGTTAGCTATTGTTTCTATGACAGCTATATGATATCACAATTCGATATAACCAGTTTCAATTTATATCAAGTTTTATTTACATATTATATTCGTAATGCCTTCAACGAGGGTTCGATGAATTTATAAATATTACACATACGACGTATGGTATAATTGTATGGTATAATTGTGTACTTGAATTAGGTTTCGAAAGTAAAGGAGTCAGTACTTCAACAGCCAAAGAAAGTTAAGGATTTTAGGAAAGCAAGATAAAGACAAAAAAAACTAAAAATAAAAGAGCCAAAAAACTAAAAATGCATTTCTACTTAAAGCTCAAAGTTTGTCTGAAACAAATCCAATTTCAATTTCAATTTTAATTTATATTTTCTCACTAATGCATCAAACTTGTAGGCTTTAAATTAAAGAAAAAAGTTACTTAAAATATTAACTAAATTTGTTGTTTGGCTATCTTTTTAATTAAATAATCGGTTTTTGCTGGCTTGATGGCTAGGTGTTTATTATAAAGTAATTTTTTGGGATATATTTCGACTACTATCAGACTACTACACTAATATTAAGCAAATCTTGAAACTTTTTCTACAATATTAATGCGAAAATTACAATCACTTTTTAATATTAGTACATCCTAACCTATAATTTATTATATTGTCTTATTATTCGGACGTGTAAATGTGTTAGCTTTTTATTGTTGTTGGCTCTGTTCCAAAACAAATTTCCAGCTAATTAATGCGATCAGACAGAGGGCGTATTATATTACCCATCTAGTTTAGTCTAGTGCACTCTGGTACATCTATAAGATCTACATATGTAAGTCTAGTATATCCAATGGCACGTATCCGTGCTCATTTTGTGTTTTTCATTTTAATTAGAAATTTTATTTGCAATTTCGAATTTTTTTAAGACTATGTCTTTAATGCTATCAGACTTAGGCCTTATTACATTATCTATCAGATAAAGTCCCCTGCACTCTTATACATTTACAAGAACTAGTAGTCTAGTATTATATATCCAATAGCACGTGTCCGTATTCAGTTACGCTTATCAATTTAAATAGAAATTCCCAGTTGCAATTTCAATTTCATTTCAGACTATTTCTCATTTCTCATGTGGCTGTCAAAGTTTAATAACAAACTTAACATGTTGTCAAACTTGATTTCGCTTTTTTCTTATCCAATCTGTCTGTCACATTTCAGAGGCACTTAAATTACTTAACATGCTTATTTACGACAAGTTAAGATAATTCATTTACATGATTATTATGTGACAGTAAGATAGACTGACAACGTTGCCACCTTGTAATAAATTCAATTTGAACGTTTAATATTAAATATTAATTAATGAAATTTATGTTGAATATCAGAAATTTTGTCATAAAAAATGACTACACTTTAGTTAAATTATCACTTTAATATGTTATTAAATTCTTAATTGTTTTTCTATTTTAATTTGTGCCTTGTTTAATTATATTGGCAGTTAATGTAAGAGGTATTATTATTTTTATATGGTTTTTATATTTATTTACATTTAAAAAGTAGCGAGCAGCTAAAACTTTATTATTTAAATAAAATTATAAAATACAATTTGTGGACAATATATTATTTTAAAGTTTATGTCTTTCAAGATAAAAAAGAAATTGTAACCACATAAAGAGCTAGATCAGCTTCACAAGTGTTTTTTTCAGTTTTGTTCTTATAATTCCCAAACGGTTCTAGCGGAACAAGATTGAAACAGAGCTTGGATCACAGATCCAGTCAGTATCAAAGGTACTGATGATTAAATAAAATTAAAAAATACAATTTGTGGACAATATATCACTTTAAAGTTTTTTGTCAGTTTTGTTCTTATAATTCCCAAACGGTTCTAGCAGAACAAGATTGAAAGAAAGCTTGGATCACAAATCCAGTCAGTATCAACAGTACTGATGATTAAAGACTGACAACTCTTGAAGCATGTTAAATAATTATTTAGTTTTTGTTGACATTTTCCTACTTGTTTTTCTGTTCTTCTGTTTTTTGCAGTGCCGACAACTTCGACGTCGACGTCAGTGTGAAGAGCGTAACGCTCAACTGGAACATCATTGGAGATTAATAAATAAGCCGCGTTGAGTGCGGCGACATTTCTCCATCTGCTCATAAATCAAAAACAAAACCAAGGGCTAGAGAAACTGATAAAAGGCCAACGGCGGCAGCAGCAGCAGTAGCAGCAACAGCAGCAGCGACTGCGACTGTGACTGCGACTGCGGCAGCAATATGTTGGCCACGCCCAGCGGCGTCACAGCGCCTACAAATGAGAAGCTAAACAATGGTTATCTGCAGTCCAATGCGCTGGATGAGCTAAATGCAACGGTCGTATCGCCACTGTTGGGCCAACAGCAGCAGCAGCAACAACAACAGCAACATACCCAGCAACAGCAACAACAGCAGCAGCAACAGCAGCAGCAACAACAACAACAACAACACAAACTGCCAACTGTTGTGTTTTTGAGTCCGGATGGCAGCGGTGCTGTTGGCAGCGCCTTGCAACGTAATGCAACTGTTGCTGCCACAACGGCAGTGACAAGCGATTGGTTGCTGCTGAAGGAGACGCAACAACGGCGACGATTGTTCGTCTTGGCAATTGCATTTACGGTTCTTGGTGCGGCAATTGGAGCATTGGCCATTTATTTTGCCAGCTTGCATCAGCAATGTCAGTTCTATCAACGCAATGACTTAACGGATACAGGTAAGAAGAAGCAGAGAGTCAGCAACAAAAACAAAGTGTTGCAACAACAGCAACTATTTGGTATAGAATATGGTAGGCGAGAGTGCCCGACTAAAGGGGACTCTGCACTTAATCTGTAAGGACAACATAAACCAATAATAGGTAGATAAGGTGGAAATTTGATCGACAGGTGGACATTTTCTCATGTATATAGTATGTAATGTAGTTTGCAATTTATGTCCTCCTCTCAGAAACTTCTTATAATCTAGGATGAGGTCTAATGACCGTAGCTCGTCGATCCCTAACTATTTGAGGCTGCTTCTGTCTAGAGCTAATCAGTGTCACCTCAGTGTCCTTGCTACGACAGTCCTGGTTGTAGAGTATTCTTATTTTTCCCCATGATTGTTGCTGTTAGTCTCGCAATGTCCTTTCTGGATTTGCTGAGCAGCACCTAGGTGCATTTCATCTTGTATTCTGGCCAGGTTTTTCTCTGCCTGAAACATTTTATTAATTATTTGGTCCTGAAACGAGCTGCCTTCTTCTGCCACATTTTGCTTTTCATAAACTGTAAATTACAGGGTCTAACAGCAACTGTTGCAGCAAGGACACATTTTGCTTAAAATTGGGTCAGCAGGCAATCAGGCGGGCATCCGTTTTGAAAACACTTTATGTTGCACGTGTAAGTGGCAAGAAAGCATGTTAAGCAGAGGGACGTAACTAAAGGGGGTGGGGTGGGAAAAGGGAAAGTGTCATATCCGCAATACTCAAAAACACAATTGCTGCTAAAACTCAATTTCCTTTCAACACCAGCAACAGCAACACCAGCAACAGCAACAGGCGGCAAATGGTGGCAAGCAACAGGCTGCCATTTGGCCGCATCTTGTGGCAGGAGCAGCAAGAAATGGGGGGAGGGGGGGCATGCTCTTGACAGTGCCACACAATGTGCTGTGCTGTGCCTTTCTTTTCATTTCCGTCTGCATTAAATGCCCCGTGCGACGCCTTGAAATTCAATTATAAAATATGTCAAACAACCAGCAACAACGACAACAACACGGACAACAACACCGACAACAACAATGGGCACCAACAATGCCATCGCCTGTTTCCTGTGTCACTTTTGTGGCTCAGACCACAACAATGCCTCCCCCATCCTCCATCCCCTTTTCTCCCCTTTCTTAACCTTTAGAAACTCCCTTTTGACATTGCTCATCGACCATTTTTGCATTCATTCACATAGCACAACAGCAACATCCCTCCATCTCTCTCATCTCTCCCCCTCCCCTACTCCTGGCCATCTTCCCACCTTGGTAGGTCCTCTCTAACTGTTCTCATTATGGTTGTATTATCTGCTCCTTGCCACAACGACATTCTCTGCCTCGTTTCTCATTTACATTTTGGAAAACCAATCAATTGTCCGCAGGAATTTCGCTTGTTGCGGACTTTCAATCGATTATTGTTCTTCTTGTTGTTGTTGTTGTTGTTGTTGTTGTATCTATTTAATTATATGACTCACACACACACACACAAAGTGTACAACATATTACGTGTGTTGTAAAAACGTGCTTTTAATATTTAGCGTCAAAATATGAAATTCATTCATCGACTTTGCTGCCGACCCTTTTTCCCTTACCCTTACCCTTCCCCTACCCCTTACCCTCTTTTAACCTGGTTATCGTTTAAGCCTATATAAAACCCATAAAGCCCACACACACACATATATACCTTTAAAAATAAGTATGCGATCTATAAATACGTTATTGGAGAAAATACACAATATTTTCTGATGCGAAAATGAATTGAGATGAATGAAAAATTATACTATAAAGTAATATTTCAATAAGGACACATTGTAAAGGGCATATTAAATAAATATGCATAGAAATAGATACATATATATAAACAGATATAGATATATATATATGTGTATATATAGATACGATGTGGACATAGATATACATAAAGTGAAAAAGGTAAGAGATGAATGAAAAATTATACTATAAAGTAATATTTCAATAAGGACACATTTTAAAAGGCATAATAGATGTATAAGCATAGAAATAGATACATGTATATAAACAGATATATGTAGATATATATGTATATATATAGATATCGATGTGGATATAGTTATGCATAAAGTGAAAAAGAAAAGAGATGAATGAAAAATTATACTATAAAGTAATATTTCAATAAGGACACATTGCAAAGGGCATATTAAATATATATGCATACAAATAGATACATGTATATGGATATAGGTACAGATATAGATTTAGAAATCCATAATGTGAATGAATACGTACTCACATATACTGACGAATCTTGGTGCCGGTCCATTTTTTTGCTTTTTTCCCATCGTATTTTACCTAAATTTAAAATGAAATTTGTTTAGTTTGAGAAATTGCTAATTTATTTGCAACTTTTAATTGTTTATTTCTGCTTATTTTATTTTATTTTTTGTGTGTTTCGAAGCACGTGCGAATTGGTTATAATTGAATATTTTCAACAATCACTTACCTTCCACATTTTCCTCCTTCTTAGCCAGAATTCAAGTTCATTATTGTTTTGAATATTCTATTAATATATTTGAGTATTTTTAAACATTTTCTTTGTTTAATTTCCAATTGTTCAATTGCCATGTGTTCGTTCATTTTAATAGACACGTGCCGTTTTTCCAATTATGTGCAATTCATTCAGAGATGATCGAGACAAATTATCGATCAGTTAAAAATAAAATCGATCAGTTAAAAGTAAATTGGATAGCAAGAAGTCCAAATAGCGGATAGAAGAAACGCTTACAATGGGACAGTAAAATATTAATTAGGTTCATTTAATGAATTAGGTAAAGATAGGATTAGATATTCCTTTTTCCTTTTTAAATTGAAATAAAAAAATTTAAATATTACTATTTCTTTTGAAATTTTTAGCTTTTTTTTCTTTTGTTAAATCTTTGAATTATTACCATAAATAAATTTAAAAGTTTCCAACTACAAAAGTAGTCCTGAAGCTTGCTAAATTTTACGCATCCAGTTTATTCCATATTTTTTATACCTTTTCTTAACTTTATTTTTCTTCCATTTTTCCGGTTAATCACTTTAGCTAATTACTTGAACTTCCTTAAGAAGAAAAATAGGGTCTGTTTTAATCGTATAAAGCACAACTCACAAACATTGGACTCCATAATTTGTGGCAGGTTCGGTACCTCGAGGTGTTTGATTTGCCACCGGAAAAGGCAGGAGAGCCAAAGGAACTTGCAAATATTGAAATTTGTATTCAACGAGGTGTACAAATTGTTAGAAGGGAAAGGAAAAAGAGAGAGAGAAGAGAGAGAGAGAGAGAGAGTGTATTTTATAAGGATTAAGGGGCAAATGCAACATGTGTCGTGTATCCCGAGTGTCGGTCCCAATCGATAAGCTATCGACCAGCAGTAAAAAGGACAGTCATCGACTTTTTATGTTCATTAAATAATAAATGAGCTCCTTCCCATTTCCAGCATTTAATGTTCGCTTTTAGAGGGTTTTCAGGTTGTCATTGTTATTGCCCCCAAAAGGAAGAAGGCAACAATGTTGTGGCATCGTGAATATTTGATATTATGCCACTCTGTATTCACTTGAACAGACACGTTAACAAGATCTATAGGGTATCTGTAAGTCACTTAATTATTCACTTGACCACTTATAACTGCAATTTGTCCTGTGCTAAATCCTTTTTAATGAAAACTTCTAATTCTATTTTCCTAAGTGTTTTTTAATTGCAAGACAATTGAAAACTTGTAAGCTACAAAATGAAAAATGGAAAAGCCGAGAACTCAACAAGGAAATTTATTTAATTACAGGCGACTACAAGACAAATCGAGGAGAGGCCGAAGTGGCAAGAGGCGGTGGAAGGGGAGGAGCGGCAACAGGAGAAGGTGCAGGAGCAGGAACTGGTCAGGACAATGTCTGCATGACACAGGAATGCGTGCGTACAGGTGAGTGATTATCTCTTCTTGACAAGCACAATGATGATAACATTGGTGATGATGGTAAGGATAGGGATAAGTATAAGGATAAGAATAAGGATAAGGAATTTGTCACAAATGCAAGTCCTTAGCCAAGACGGACATGGTTTCCATTGGTGGCTTAATGGAAATGTGTGTGTTGGTATGACTATCAAATGTCCCGATGTCAATCAAGGCTCGTCCCAGTTTTCAAATGTATTGTTATACCCTGTGCCGACGATATAAGCAATAAGTTCATACAGAAGTAAAAGAAGAAGACCCTATAAAGTATATTATATGTATAGATTCTTAGTACGTCTGTAAGAACCACTGAATTTTTAAGACTATCAAAGTTGGAGCAACGAAATTTGAGACAGATATCTGTGATGCCTACTTTTCAAACGACGTTATTTTCAGGAGTAATCGGGAAAAACTCCACCACAACGATAGTTTTATCATGGAACGTTTTTTGATCATAAAAATTCCGTTTTCTTACTGTCAAATATGTTTTATAATAATATAAATCTAATATAACGACAGCTATGACTGTTCTAAGTTTATAACCAACTCAAACTCTTAAATTCATACAGTAATTTCCACAGCGTTTGAGCTGAAAGTGCAATTAAAAAATATAGTAAGTAATTTAAATTGCATTAAGGACTCGAGGACTTGCCTATAGTGTTCTTAATCTGTTTTTCAATTATTTATTAGCAATTAACATGGTTTAATAGCGCTCAAATTGATGTTGCTTATATGTATGTATGTATGTCCCGATATGTCTTCTACCGATAATGCATTTGCCAAGTCATCAAGTCCTTTTTCTTGACTCTCCCAAGCCTTCCTTCCCTCTCTCTCTTTCTCTGTCTCGCTTCCCTTCAAATGGATGAAGACAGTCACTGTTTAACGACCTTTTTATGGGCCACAAACACACAGCTGAGAATGTGACATTTGGTTGATGCCACATGCCACATGCCACATCGCATGCATGCATAACAAATGCATAATAGTCTTAGAATAGTTAATGCCTGCCTTCCTGCCTCCCTTCCCCCTCTTCTTCCTTTATTTTCCATCCCTCTTCTTCACATTGCGCCCATAAGCGAGCAATGTTTTTTTATTTGGTTAGCACATCGCATTTTTATGCCACAAAATGAAGTAAACATGTAAACATGTGTCTCCATTTCAAGCTCAAGACATTTTATTAATTACATGCAAAGGACTTCACTCAGCAGCTGTAATCTAAGCTGTATCCATTGAGGATTCCCTTTAGTGATCCTTTGTGCAGTATCAGCAATTGAGGAAACTACAAAACTTACTTCATATTTAAGTCGTAATGCATAAAAGATTTCCAGGATATTTGTGCTTCTTTTTAAAAACTAAAAATTATTAAAATTATATAACAATCTCTTTGTTAAATAAACCATAGTCTTCAGCTTTTGACACTCTTAAATGTCATTATAAGATTGTGAAGAGTTTAAACTTTAAAGTCTGTTCTGTACTTTACTTACAAATTTATAGCATACTTTTTGGGGTCTGTTTAGGAAACAAAATCTGTAGAAAGAAGTAAAAACCTTAGTTTAATACCATACTCTTATAAAGAACAGTTCCGATAAAAATAACATTGGTTGATTTCTAATTCAAATTCTTAATTCCATAAAATGTCATTAAAAATAGCTTTAAATTAATTTCAAGCTTGGGATAATCTTCTAAAATCCTTTTGAAAATAAACTACACTATTTTTAAATGTCTTTTGCCCACTTCTATATTTTTGTGAGGGAAATTCAAAAGCCTGCTCAACATTATCAGCGTTTAAAGATACCTTGAGTATAAGTGTCTGATGCTCTGATTTATAATCCTGGCATATCCTTTGCCAGTTGAAGTTTTCTTTGCATATATGAAAAGGGCATAGTTCAGTTGATTTATGGGAGTCGCTTTTGTTTTAACTTTTTGACAAAATTAATATCCTGTGAAAACATTTAAACTTTTCTTTCCCCTTTACGATAATTGTTTAACTCTTTCGCAAAGAGGCAGGCACAATATTTGTGCACGGGAATAAATTATCTATGAGCATCGAACAAACTTATAGGCATATTCAATCTAGAGAGAGGGAAGGGAAGGAGGTTCGAGGGATTATTTGGTTGTAAATGTGCTGTGAATATGATAAAAGTTTTGCAGTTCAATGAATTGACAGAGTTTTATGATCGAATGTGAATTATGACACCAATTAGTTAAACAGCTGCTAAAGCTCTCAGCTTTTTGGGATAAGGTATAGATATAGTGACTGGGAATTTATTGATTGACTGATTGATTGTATGATTTGAATTGCATTGCAGCTGCCTCATTGCTATCGGCTATGGACTTGACGGCCGATCCTTGTGAGGATTTCTTTCAATTTGCTTGCGGCACATGGAACAAAGTGCATCCGATTCCCGAGGATCGCAGCTCGATCAGCACCTTTGAGGTAGGCTAATGGTTATAGCTACATATATTCCCATTTATAGATCTCTTTCTCTCTCTCTCTCTCTGTAGGTTCTGTCCGATCAGCAGCAGTTGATTCTACGCGGTGTTTTAGAAGAACCCATTGATGATCGCGATAATGAAGCAACAATTAAGGCAAAGACCTTCTTCAAGAGCTGCATGGACTTACGTGAGTATGAAAGAAAGTTCACCAAATAATAAATAAAAGCCAACAATGTAACATTTAATTATATTATGAAAAAGACTATTCGTAATTCAAACTAAATGGTATCAATTAATAAATTTAAAAGATGTTAAATCATTTAAAAATTTATTAATCATGATCGCTTACTTTTCTAAATTGACTTTTAAAAGTTAAGTAAATTTTCACCTATTAATAACAATATAGAAAAATAGAAAGCATTACTAGCAAAGTTGATATAGTATTCCTTACCAGACTTTAAGTTTGTTATTGTTTTTTGAAATTTTGTGTAAAGAATCCTTTAAAGACTGGCTTAAATAAAAGTTAAATTTGTAAGTGACCTTCATTAGTGTTTTTATTAATTTTAAAAAATTTAAATTAAATAATTATGTATAAAGTTAAATATCTTATATAATATCAAACTGTCTAAACAAAATTAGGCTTAATTAACTCTACCTCAAATCTTTTATATTTAAAGTTAAATTTAACAAATATGAATTTTATGAAACTGAATTTGATTTAATAAGAGGGAAATACTAACGTTTAAATTTTCTAATTCAAATTCTAATTAAAATGGTTGAAACTAGTTGAAAAAACTCAATTTTAATTGAAATCTTTGTTCGTTTTCAGCTCAGATCCGAAGGACTGGTGTTGGTCGCCTGAAGCAGGTCCTTCGCATATTGGGAGGTTGGCCAGTGATCGAATTTGATTGGCAGCCACCGGATGAGTTGAGTGTGGAACAGTTGATGGGAATGCTACGTCTGAATTATGGAGAAGCGGTGCTGATCGAGCTGTATGTGGGAGCGGATGATAAGAACAGTTCGGTGAATATACTCCAGATGGATCAGTTGCAATATGCGTTGCCATCGCGGGACTATTATCTCAAGAATGACAGTTCCAATGATCGTCAGGCATATCACAAGTATATGACACAAATAGCTCTGCTTCTGGGAGCCAATCCGGCAACAGCAGCCGATGAACTCCAAAAGGTGGTTCATTTTGAGACGCAGTTGGTCAATGTCTCGCTGGCGGAAGCGGATCGTCATGATACGAGTGCGATTTATCGCAAGATGACATTGAAGGAGATACAGTTGCTAGTGCCGCAACTGAATTGGACGTCGTATTTGCAGACGGCATTGGGCGAGAATATCAAACTGCAAGTGGATGAACCTCTGGTCACCTATGGCCTGACCTATCTCCAAGAAATGGGCAACATTTTGAAGCGCACGGATCGCCGTGTTATCCACAACTATATGCTATGGCGTCTGGTCATGTCGCTGGTGACGCACATGATCGATGAATTTCAGCGGGAGCGTGTGGAGTTCCGTAAGATTCTCATGGGCATACAGTCGGAACGGACACGTTGGTCCCAATGCGTTGAGTGGACCAACAAGAAACTGGGCGTGGCCGTGGGTGCCCTCTTTATAAGGGATAACTTTAATCAGGACAGCAAAGAGGTTGCCCTCGAGATGATCCATAACATACGGGCAGCATTTAACGAGCTCCTCGCCGAGAATCATTGGATGGACGATGAGACGCGGGCGGTGGCCAAAGAGAAGGCTGATTCAATGAACGAACGCATCGGATATCCGGAAATACTCACAAATGTCACCGAACTGGAGCAGGAGTATGTCAATGTATGTGCTTTATCATACCCTTATCATACTCTATCTAATCGGATATTCTTCCTTCCCTGTACTGTAGCTTACGATCGTCTCGGACAACTTTATGGATAATGTTCTTAGCATCTTGCATTGGGAATCGGAGAAATTGCTCAATTTGCTGCGTCAGCCGGTGGACAAGGAGAAATGGACTACGGAGCCGGCGGTAGTCAATGCTTTTTACAATCCCAACAAAAATGATATAGGTGAGGCATTCCACAATTCAACAGTCGCATTCTTGTTAAGATCTATTATACATATGCACATACATATATACATATATATTTTATTATCTTCTATATTCATGTCATCAACATTTCATTCACGTTAAAGTTTTATTTTAAATTTTGACTCTTCAATTCTTCATTTGTTTCTAAAACTCAAATACAGGTCTTTTTTTACTACTCTACTTTTTTTTCAACTGATCTTTTATATCCTGAATCTCGATCTCTTCTTGAGTTCCAATTGGGATCATTTCATTTCTCACCATCTAAAAATGCTGTTTTTTAATTTCATATCTCAACTTTCGATCTTTATCTTGATTCTAACTTCCCTGATATCAATTTTCTACTTGTGATCTTACAATTAAGTTTTCACACAAGAGTCTACTTTTGAATATTGATCATCTTGAACATGTTGATTTTTCTTGTAGTCTTTCCCGCGGGAATCCTGCAGCCTCTGTTCTATAGTCAGCACTTTCCCAAGTCCCTGAACTATGGCGGCATTGGGGTGGTAATCGGCCACGAGATCACCCATGGCTTTGACGACAAGGGCCGGCAGTTCGATAAGGAGGGTAATATGATGCAATGGTGGAACAATGCCACGATTGAGGCATTCCGGGAGAGGACTCAATGCGTCATCGATCAGTATTCACGTTACAAGATCAACGAGGTGGACATGTACATGGATGGACGCATGACCCAAGGCGAGAATATTGCCGATAATGGTGGCTTGAAGCAGGCATTCAGGGTAAGTAAATTTATAGTAACTAGTTATCCAACCCATTCCAATAACTGATCCTCAATTGAATCGCCGACAGGCCTACAAGAAGTGGGTGAAGCTACATGGAGAGGAACTGCAGCTGCCTGCACTGAATATGACACACGATCAGCTTTTCTTTCTCAATTATGCGCAGATCTGGTGTGGATCGATGAGACCAGAAGATGCGTTAACCAAGATCCGATCTTCGGTACATTCGCCCGGCTTTGTTCGTGTCCTTGGGCCACTCTCGAATTCGAGAGACTTTGCACACGCCTACAATTGTGGAGTCGGTGCAACCATGAATCCAGCGGATAAATGCAGTGTCTGGTAGTCCACATGGATCATGATCATGGATCATCATGGATACCACAGCATATCTAATGCTTTGTATAAGTTTATTTTTATATATTTATATATCGTATATATATTTACTATAACATCAGATCAGATGAATGAAGGGCGTCGATTTGTTTTATCCTCTTGTTTTTGTTTCATTTTCTCTCTCTCGTTGGTTTAGTTATCTATTTTAATATATGTATTGTTTTTTTTTAGTTTTATTTGTAAAAACCAGTTATTACTTACATATATAGCGCGATAGTACGAACATAGTATACTACACATACTATATAACTATAATTGTATTTCTATTTGTAATGTAATATGAATGTCATATCTAAAGCATATGAAAAGCTATCTACATTCGTAGAGCACCCTTTCTCTACCCAGCACCCTCACTCCTCTACCCTGTACTCCCTCCCCTCTCTCTCTCTATCTCTCTATCGGAAACGTCCGACAAAAAAAATTATAAGAAACGGCATTATTATTCCTAATAAAGTAAAGTAAACGGAACGAAAAAAAATGCAGATAAGGCACGATCTTACTATAGTATGATATACCATAAATATAAATATAATATATAGTATGGCTCATTTTTCTACATTATAGGGTAACTGCTAGGTTGCAATTGCTTTGATATCTCATACAGCAATTTGAAGGGTATTTTTTCAAACTACTTTTTCAAGCTATTCAAATTAATATCAGATGACTTGTATCATTTAAAAGGACGCAATTAAAGTCAATGTTTTACTCATATTCGATATGTTTGTGCGATTTTATTCTTGCATAGTTACATCAAGATGGCATCCATCTTTTGCCATCAAATGTTATGTTCTTATATACTTATATATATTTGTATATATATCGGAATATATCTGGTTATATTTATCATGTATATGGTATATAATTTGTAAAATTAAAGCTATGGTAGGTCATTCTAGGACCCTAGTTTCTCATATGTATCGTATCGTATCGTATATGATTAACATATCGCATATAGTTATATATCGTATAACGAATATATATTGGTATAAAAACGTCTAGCAAAACACAGTCCGTAGTAAAAAGCGATATCGCACCCAAGTACATATCTAGTGTCCAGGTTTATAATATGTATATATATATAACAATTGGTACAGTTAAAAGTATTGAAAATATTCATAGCCATTGGAAAGTCAGTGCTAGTTGACTGGAAACCTCTGAAAGGGCTATGAAAGTTTATTCAAAGTGATGTGTGTTGAAATTAACACTAGTACCGTGAACTGAAAGGCGAATGGAAGTCGCCTGGAAGTGAATTCGATATTTACTTAGAGATACAGTGGAAAGTTATAAGCTGTTAGAATGGAAATTTGCTGGAAGCCAAGCTCAATCTTAATGCTTAAGATACTAATATTTAGATACATTGGAAAGTAGCCAGTACTTAGTTTAAAATTAGCACTGTTCGACTGGAAAGTCATTGGAAGCCGCTGGAAGTGAGTTTTATAATAATTCTTATGAAATTAATAGATACGCTATGGAAGATAGCTTAAGTTAACACTGCTCTAATGGAAAGTCAGTGAAAGGTCTTTGAAAGTGAGTGGAAAAGTTATTGGAAGCTTATCTTAAGCGGTGTTCTGTTTAACTTTAATACAGTGAACAGTTTTAAAAACTGCAATCAGCTGAAAGCCGTTGGAAGATCACTGGAATATATATGTACTATATAGTATGTGTATGTATGTGTGTATTGTTTAGCCTGTGTCTTGTTCACTCAGAAGGAATACTGTACTACTCGTAGTAACATCAACGTCTTAAGAAATCATTCCACGGGGAATTATCACACGTGCTTATGCTATACAAATTGGGATTAACTTGTTAACTCTGTTGTGGATGCCGCAGGTACTTGAAGCTAGATGCAACTAGATGCGTAAATGTCGTCGCCGAGAGATGCTTGATGTTGGATGCCGTCTCAATGACCAGGATTGCTCATCGGCACGGGCAAAGATCAAATAGATGAAATTACCAGCGATATTGAGACCGACCGCCAGCCAAAAGACAATATGCCATTGGGTTAACGTCTCGCGATGATTGATGATCAACCCAATGACATGGGAGCAAGAAATCCACAGATATTTGCCGCCGAATTCGTTATTCCATACATGGTCCCAGCAAATCGAGGACTGAGTGCAATGTGGTTCATCTGATTGCCGGCATAGACAGCACCACCCAAGGATCCAACGCCAGCGAGCATAAAGGTGACCCAAACCCAATCGCAACCCACATAGATGATGCCAATGAGGCCCAATGACGGCACCACCGATGATATCGTGTTCCACAGCTTGTACGAGTTGAGTTGAGAGATGTAACGCTTGGCGAGCATCCAATCCGCTAGAGCCGAACAGGCAATACCCATAAACCAGGATGTCAAATAGGGTATCGCATTGAGTAGAGCATTCGATTGGATGTCAAAGTGCAGGATATTGCTCATGTATGTGGGTAGCTCTGTCAGTTGTGTGTAGAATGCCCAACTTTGACCGCATTGTGTTAAGAGAATGGCCCACAGAGGCACGCTGGTAAGCAGAGAACTCCAGGGTATACGCTCTGTTTGTACACGCTCTTCTTGCTCCCGATGCTCTGGCTCCTGCTCATCCAGCTCTTCGCGTTCCCGTTCCACCTCCTCCTCCTCCTCCTCTTCTGGTTGTTGCAACTGCAGCGAGCTTTCAATGTAGACACGTTCCTTCCTCGAGATACGCGGATGTTCACTGGGCTTATCATAGACCAAATACATCCAACAGCCAAACCATACAATACCTAGCAATCCAAAGATGTAGAATGCCGAGGGCCAGCCTCCCAAGAAGCTCTGGGAGCACAGCCAACCCGTCAATGGCATCGAAATGACAGTGCCAATATTTGAGCCCGCGTAAACGATGGCCGCGAATTTATTGCGTTCCAGTGGCGGTATCCAATGGGCCAACATGGCATGCATAGCGGGATAGGTTACGCCCTCTCCCATGCCCTCCAGTATGCGCACCAGGACCAACAATGGCAGATCCCAATAGGCCGCCAATGGCGTCAAGAGTGTAAAGATGGCCGTTATGAGTACTCCGTAGCCATAGATACGCTTTCCGCCAATCAACTCGGCCATACGTCCTCCAGGAACTTGAGTCAGGACATAACCATAGAAGAAACTGCCAAGGACAAGACCCTGCGTTGCCTCATCCCATACAAATTCGCCCTCTGGCGGCGATGAAGGTTGCCAATAGTGTTGCTGGTGTAACGTTGTGTGGTTTGGTGATGGGGCTGGGGGCATGGGGCAGGTATCGTTGGCCAGAATAGAACTATTGGTATGTGGGATTGCCGTTTGATTAACCATGGCCACAATGGCCACCGAAAGATTCACACGCATGGCATAAACGACAGCAAAGCCAAGAAATCCCATTAGGCCAAAGATGTGACGTGTCTGCAGAAAATCATCATCATCCCCAGTGTCATTGTCTGTAAATAAGATAAAGAATTGGAGCATTTGTTTCCAATTGGTTTTTTGCAATTGGACTTACCTGATGGTATTAATGGTCTATCGCCGCCACAAAACGCCCCTCGTTCATCATCCGCCTCTGTATCATCATCATCGGCATCGGCATCCGCATCGGAGGAGGAACGTATTAGATTACCATAATAACAGCTGGCATCTCGAGAATCATCCGTCCATCTATGAGGCGGCATTTCCAATTGGGGTAAACAATTCCAATTCCAATTCGAGTTCCAACTCCAGTTTCCGAATATCCAAGCAGATATGTGTGTTTGTTTTTTGTAGTGCTTAATTTTTGCTTACTTGATAGTTCTTGTGCAATTGCCAGCACATTTTCTCTTTATTTTTTTTTGATTGTTAAGGTTTTTCCGACTTTTTTAACTAACAACAAAAGCCAGCAGCAACAGCAACAACAATGACGCAGACCCAAAGACAGACAACTCACCAACAGATGGAGCGGGCAGCGACTGAAGCGTCACAATTTGTGACAGCGAGCAGCAAGCAGCAATAGCAATAACAACAACTAAGTCTAAACAGCCAAAAACACTATGTAACTGTTGTTGTTGTGGTTGTTATTGTTGCCATTGTTGAAGCTTTAACCAGTCACTCTCTCTCACTGCGCTCTCTCTCTCACGCTGTGTGTGCTTTTGCGCTCTCTTTTGTATGCTCTTGCTCGCTCCCACTCACTCAGCGCACAGCGCATTGCCTTTGACTTGTGAAAGTGGAGCAACAACAATAATAATAATAACAACAACAACAACAAGGAAAAGAAATGACGCTCTTTTGCGTCATTAAATAAGCTGAATTGAATGGGAAGGCGTTGTGTTTAGCTGATTTATAAATTACATATAAGCAATGTTCGGATTTAGTACATATAAAAGTCTATCTATAACATTTGCACACTTTATGTATGAGCTTGAAAAAGGGGCAGCAAACTTCTAATTTTGGAAATGTAACGAGTTATGTATACCCTGTAATCCAGTTGGTAGGAAAGAAGATTCGTCGTATCTAATATTTATCTATTTTCAAATGTTAAATGAATTAAAATTTATCTATTTCCTCAAAAATTATATGCCAAATAGGACAGCTTTCTAATATTTTAATTGAACAAACCTTAATGTTTTTCAATTTTCTAAATATTTTCCTTACTTTTGTCGTAATAGGCAATTTCAGCGAAAATATAAGTGGTATTTTCCTTATCAATTACATTGCAATACCTATTGATACATTAAGTTCTTATTGCGCTCTATATAACAGAAAAAATGATATGTAGGCCTTCGAACATTTATGTAGAAAGATAACGATAAAAACTAATCAAAAGATAATGCTACTTATGATTTTAAATGTATTGTCTGTTAAACTCAAACAAAATGAGCGATCTTTGACATTTAAGTAAGAAATTATGAAATTCTTGCAAACCGGTTTAAGACCAACTCTCAAAACAAGTTCAAAATTATACTGAAAGGATGCCGAATTTTTTAAGAAATTTTAAGATCAGGTGACGCCCTCGTTCTTTCTATAATTCAATTAGTGTTACTTGGCCTAAAATTTTACAATATATAAGAATTACTTGAAGCACATTGAGTCACCATTCCAGTCAATTAGGAAGATATTGTTAATCAAACAAAGCGCTGTGATAATATTGTATGGGGGCCCCTATACTAATATTTTGGGTGAGGGTAATGAACCCACTGGGAAACACACCCCCATTTCCTAAAAAGAGAGAGAGACAGAGATAAGGCGCATGACAGAGACATCCTGTTGAATGCAAATTGAACTGACCTTCAACTTGAAAAAATACCCTGCTCGGAAACTGGGTCAGTTAATAGAGACATTTTTCAGCTTAAAATTTGTGTATTCCAAACAAACAACAAGTGGAGTATTTAAAAAAAACGGACTACATGTGGAATATCAAGATTATATTGTAGAGAGATAGTTCTATCTCTTAAAAGCACCTTGAGGTAGGTCAGTAAATTCCGACATCTTCTGTTCAATTGGCAAAAATGGTTCCCACAGGGAAGACAATGATCTTGCGTTGATTATTCATTGTCAATGTCTCATAGTGATATCCCTTGACGATCTTGACATCATTCTGGTTGGCATCAAACGATGGTTTAATGGGCGACAAGTCGGCATTGAAGCAATTGATCATGAAGATGTTATCCTTGAGAAGAGCACACACCTCATAAGCGCTGGCCAATTTTTCATTCCAAATGCTGACCGAACTGTAGGTCAATGTCTCCTTCAGGTTCACCTGGGTTGCCTCCTTGGGTGTACGGAAGGTGTGCATCGTGATGACACCAGTTGGACCATCACCCAAAAAGTTGTGCGTTAAATCGTTAACCAATATGGGCGTGGCATTCAATGGCACTACATTTGACTTGCCCACAATTATCTCAGGCTTCAACTCTTGCAATTTGGTTAAGGTGCGCAAATAGTTGGGATGATTGGCTATCTGGGGATCCAATTGTTGAATTCGTTCCACCAGACAATTGATGACTTCGTCACGTACACTTTCCTGGATGAGGAGCGTGGCAACGGCATTCTTACCAAACGGATCATGCAACGAGGCTTCCAAATGATGTATTGCCGAATTTATGTCGCCGCCATCAAAGATGATCATTAAACTGGGTGCATTCCATGCGTATTTCACCTCTTTTTTATCCTTGACCTTGGAATCGCCACCATCATCGATAACAGCCGGCAGCTAAACAGATAAGGCGATAACACATGTGCTTTCTCCGTGACAAAGGTAAATTGTAGATTCTAGCTACTTACGGTCACTTGACGTTCCTGCTTGCATATCAGCTTATGTACCATGCCGTAGGTGATCACTGGTGTTGGTAACACAGGATTTGATAGATTTGCTTGCTGATCCTTCTTTGGGTTATCAACCATGTCTCACACTATTTTTTCACAAAATGGTTCACAATAACCACACAAGATGCTCGCGTTATCAGTCTTTGTTCTTTCTCTGTCGCTCTTTCTTACACACCCTAGAAGTTGATCGAACAGCAGCTGATATAAGTCGTTACAGCGTTGCCCAATCCTGATTAATTTCAACTAATTTATTTATTTTTGCCAAGTTATCTTTGTGCAACAATTGAAATGTGTAACAATGTAAACTATATGTAACTTATAATATTCAATTTCATATGTAGCAACACTACAATTTTGTAGCATTAAAATATTTGAATTTGTTGCCATATCGATATACCGTTTAACATACGTTGAAATATATCGATATGTCCCTTTGTCCAAAAATATCGATAGCGTTGATACGTTAGATAAATATATAACAGCGATATAATAACTATCGACATATCAAAGTGTTTTTGTTGCTGTCGTCGGTGGGGGGTCCGTTCGGTGTTGAAATTTTTTTGTGGTCGATTGGCGCTGCCCCATGCACAGTTTACAGTCAGATTCAATTTGAAATCGCTCGTGCGCTGTTCACGTAGCTCCTACACTTTACTTTTTTTTATATACACAAATTCATAAATTGTTGTTGTCATTATTAAGTGTTGCATTTGCTACTGTTTTTTCGCTGTTGTTAATTATTGATATTTACGCCCCAGACTTTGCACTGACGCTAAGTAATTGAATAAGATATTAAAAATAAAGCAAAAAACGGACATTAGTGTCATCGCTTTCGTCATCATCGTGTGTGAGAGATTCGAAGACCAACAAGTGCGCGGTTCCAATTGCATTTGTGGATTCTGTGCCCCAACCTGTCTGTGTGTGTTTGCGTGTGTGTGTGTGCGTGTTTACGTGTGCCAAGCTCTGTGCAAGTGTGCGTTTATTGTTGTTGTTTGCCTGTGACAAAGTGCGTTCAACCAATTGAAAGTGAATTACAAGTCAAAATAGATTTACAAAAAAATAAAACCAAAAAGCAAAACAACGTTTAAAAGTAGAACAATTCAAAATATTTGCACTAAAATAACGAAACAGCTGTCGAAAACAACTGCGGAGGTGCTCTTTTGGTGTTGTTGTTGTTGTTGCTATCTTTTTTTCGCTTAGACCAACAACAGGTTCAACGAAAGTAAATTTCTTGTTGTATTTTGTGGACTGCGTGTAGGCGGCGCAACGTCTGCTGCGCAACTAACTGCAATTGCATTTCTAAATTTGGGTCAACAAAAACAACTACAACCACTCACTCACTAACTAAAAGGAGAGCATCAAAATGACCGATTTAAATGAACTGATGGGTTCGCCATTTGTGCGCGTTAAGGTAACTATGAGTAAGGGGGCGTATGAATAATAAATATCTAAATACAACAACAACAACAACAGCTCCAACTCCCTTGTAAGCTCACTTTTTAGGCTGCCCTGTGTTGTTATGTGTTATTAGATAATGCAGCTTCTAACCGCAAAATGCCATTCGATATGTTTGTATTGGTTGCATTGCTGGGGTGGGGCAATGGAAGGGAGTGATGGTTAACCAATTAGCAACTTCACTCAGACATGGAAGCCATTGTTGTTGTTGTAGTTGAGCTGCCGGCGTCGCCGTGGGGCTTCATTTGAGCCGCTTACTCAATAGACGAAAGCTTAACTTAACGAAACTTTATAACTCTACACAACACCCCACTCACTCTCTCCCTGTCTCTCTCTCTCTCTCACTCACTCTGCCTTGTTCTCCTTGTCTTTCGCAGGTCGTTGCCTTTGTGCATTTCTTTTTCATATCAAATGCTATGCTAGGCCTCTGGGGACATGGAGCCTACGAGTTTTACAATTTCCTTTTCATCATAGCCATGTTCTGGACCATACACGCCAAGGAATCCATTGAGGCTGTGCAAACGGTAAGTCTAACCAGTGTTGCCAGATTTGTAAAAACTGGAGAGATTTGAATAAATACGTATTAAAAGTAATTTAAAATAAGCTAGAAAGGTACAAAAAAAAGAAGGATTCAAAAGTAAATTGTTGGCATTTCTTGAATTTCAAAAAAACTGTAGACCTCTTTAAAAATAAAAGATCTGTATAGAAAGTGGCTAAAATGCCAACGCTCACACCCACTAACCAAAACTGTTTTTATTAGTAAAAAGCTGACGCATTCACAAACACACACACCCCCATACATACACTTAGTAGCAAGGCTTATCAGCTGCATGCAAAGCCGCTTACTGATAAGACTCCTGTCTCCCTTTCGCTTTCTTTCTATAAAACATAGACGATTCATCAGACTGAAATTAATTTCAATTAGCTTTTACGTTCCGATGATGCCGCTGAAAAGATAGATATTTGTATATATATAATTGTATATATATTATATCTATCTCAGAACCGGTTCTTTTGAAATCAGAGAGAATGGAATTAACATATATGCGCTGAGTTGGATTTTTTCTTTTGTTTGTATATGTATATGTATTTGTCTCGTTTTTAGTTTGTTTGTTTAATAGTACCTCCGGCGTTACTATAAATAATAAATGTGCTCATTGCTTCCTCATTCCCCGGTGCACTACGCCACTGCTCACAGGGGGGTCCCCCTCCCCCCTCCTCCTCCTCTTTCCAGAGCTGATGTTGATCCGTTCTTATGATTTTTGCCTGCTCCACTTTCTGTCATATGCAGATACATATAAATGTAATTACCCCATGGGCCCTACTTAAGATAAGATTATTTTTGACAAACAAGACAAAGTTTTTACTTTTAGATTAATTTTTTGTTATAAAGATATCAAAATGTAGATTTATGTCACTCAAGATTTCAAAAATATGCAGATTCTACAATAGAAAAAATGAAAAAACCTTAAGTTAATATCATCTCAAATTACCTATGATTATAATAATCCCCTGTGGCAGTCTCCCAAGTGCTATCTATTATTAGAAAATTAAACTAAAGTTTTCGAAAATGTTAGGAACGACATATTCCACATTTTAATTTCATGGAGCATACTTTTAGGATGGATTTTATACAGAATTATATATGTATGTATTTAATATAGATTTTAAATAAATTACTAGTAAAAGTAGTAAAACATAATCATAAAAAAGTACAGTCAACGAATTTCATTTGAAACATTTTAAGCTACTTCCAAAATAAACTTATTTTCTTATCACGAACTTTCTGAAACTGCTGTTTCATGTTCCCCAGAGAGTTTTCTAAAAAAAAAAAAGAAATACCACAAAAAACTTCAGACAATTTATAAACTGTGGTTGCAAGCGATAAGCATTCAAATATGTTGCAAGATTACTTACCATATGTGGGGCTATGATGAACTAAGCTAAGTAAAGCCACAATACATATATATTATATTCTATATGTAAGTATATGGGGTTTCGTCAGAGTTTGGTCAGTTTTTTTGGTCAACCGGTTCGCAAACGAGTTAAAGTTTTTGTTTGGCCCGAAAGAGAGAAAAAATGAAATGAAAGCACGTGGAGGCATGTTAATGTTTAGACGTATTTGGTTAGCCACAAATATGACTGTTAATATCTCGTATATTAGGTATACGTATAAATATATATATTTAGGTATGTATATATATATCAATGTGGATCTATAACTGGAAGAGTTAACAGCTCGAGCTCCAGCTCGAGGCGATGTTGGCGTGCCTTAGTGTAGTGACATACGAAAATGAGACCCCAATATGAACTTTGACATTACTCAAACTAGAGGCAGCTCCTCCCAGCAGTCGAAAGTCGAAATCCTTGACTAGGCACGCAATCCCAAGCAGACCCTAAACGGACCTTAACTGACCCAAACTCAAACTCAAACCAGAATACATGAAAAATGAAATACAATTTCTGACTGGTTTGCCTGGCTTTTTAGCGGTCAATCACATGAAAACGCCAACTTAAGGCCCAACTCCTACCTACCTAGGAACCCTATCCTCTATATGGATTCGTTTTTTTCTGTTTGTGCTTCGCCTTGCGAGTCATTAGCAACGCCTTTTAATCAACTCGACTATGCAAAAGTCTAACGATGACCCAAAAGCCAAACACACGACCCTTTTTTTAATTGTTCGGTCGATCCAATACCCTCTACACCCTCTCAGTATTAGGTATTCGGTATCGCCCTTTTTTATACCTCTCAAATTGTACTCGATTTCGTGGGAATTTTCGCAAACACCTCGGGCCAAGTCTATGCATTTTATACATAGGTTTTTTTACTAAGAATCAGTTAACTATTCTCAAAGAAGAATAATCATAAATATAGAATTTTTTCCAACCATTTGTGGTTACTTTTCTGAGGTTTCATTTATAGTCGACCAAAAGTAGGCTACATAAAGCTATGAATAATTTAATGTGACTTTTTACGCTTTTTTTCAAATGGTCAAATGGTCATTGCAGGGAATAATCATAAAGTGAAGCAATTACCGACTCCATAAAGTTTATTTATAGCCAAGTCATTCGAAGAACGTTAAGAAATTGCGTTAACAAATTTGTTTATAACTGGTTATAGTTGAATATTAGATGTACTAAAGTTGAATTTCTATAGATTGAAGTTAGTAAATGTATCTCTAGGGATATTCATCGACCTATTGAACTTCTCTAAAATGAAAGAAAGTTTTGAATAAAGATATGGGATACTATGCTAACAATTAACAAGTAGATATGCCTATTTCAGGAGAACTGAAGATATAGTGTTCATATCTTCTAAAGGAACATTACAACTGGAAGCTCTCAGTTTCATAATAATTGATCATTTAATAAACTTCTAAATGTTTTTATATTTCTATCAACAAATGTTAGACTGAAGTGTTAACTCCTATTTGATATATAGATTTAATTTATAAATCTTTAAACCACTATATAAAACATGATGTCCTTCACTTATAACTATTTAAAAATATTGAGAGCGAAAATTTAATATAAAGAAAAGTTCGTGTTATAAACAAATTCTTAAGACTGTTAAAAATATTTGCAAAGTAGATATTTCTAATCTTAAGCTAACCTTTCGAGTATAGAATTTGAAGGACAAACTGAAGCCTTAAGAAGCACAATACACACCTCTGCCAAAGGCTAAAAAGGTGTGTCCAGCTAATGTAGTGTGTCATTGTGTGTGTTGGTGTGTGTGTGTGCGTGTTTGACTTTGTTAAAGTTCAAGCGTTCAAGGTCGATGCAATTGATTTGACTGGTCAAGTCCGCCTTAAATGTCGACTGCTTTAAGAAAGTCAGCATAACTTTCACTTTATTAAAACAAATATATTAATATCATTAGCATAAGCATTGACATTAGTACTATAATCATTATCATTATAATTGCTCATTACCATTGTATTTTTCATTGCAGGCGCTTGTGATCAATGGATCTAGCATATTCTTTGATCTAGTCAGCATTATCATTAGTTTCAAATTTATGAGTAAGTACAGACCATTTCCATATTCGATGTCATCTCTAATTGGCTTGGCTTACAATTAGTGATACAACCCAAACGATAATTAATCGATAACTAAGTATAATTGTGTGTTTCTTTTCGATTCTTTCCATTGATAGATGGCTGGGCTGTGGCATTTAGCATTATCAATCTGATATTACGTCCGGTGAGCGTGGCTTTGCTCTACCGTGAGTTCAATGCACGTGGTGGCAGTTTGCAGGGTGGTTCCGTGTTCCCGACCACACAGCAACGTAGCTACCAGGACATTGATCGTCCGACGCAGCCGACACCAACCAATTCGCAGCCAGGACCAAATGTGGCCAGCATTTTCTAAGCCAAGTGCGAACGTTGAACGGCTTACGGCGACTTGTAATACCCTTCCAAGTACCTAACTAAAAAAAAATTAACTAAAAATTAAACACACAATGTTAGAAAGACCCTAAAATTAATAGTTAACAAGTCCAAAACAAAAGAAAATCAATATTTTTTTTGTTTTCTTTTTTTTTTTTTTGTTATAAAATAAAAGTATAAACTAAGCAAAAATTGTAGTTATTGTTTTGAGATATCAAGAAAAAATAAAGACAACGATAAAAATGAAAATTTATAATATCATAATATATATATGTATATCATATTTATATGTATTTATAACAAGCGCGTAGCGATGGCTACTTTATACATAATATATAAGAACATAACGCCTACTACTAAACTATGTAAACCTAACATCATGCAAGCATATTTAATAAAAGGGCGTTTCATATATAGTATGTGTGCTCTGTCTTGTCAGTGTATCTGTATCTATACCTTGTAAATATCTGTTTATACGTTGTGTCTTTTCGCACTCGTACTCGCATTTCTAAGTAGTTCAAATAAATAATTGAAGTAGCGCCAACTCAACTATGTACAATGCCACCCCGAAAAAAATTACGCAACCTTAAAGAAAAAGTATCTCCCCCCTTGTTTAGAAACCCTCCTTGGCTGCACGGAACTTGTATTGATTGCTGCGTCCATCCAAACAGGGCACTTGTACCAGATTAAAGTAAATCGAACCCATTAATTGCGATGCCGAGGTGTTTGTCATCTTCAGGCACGAGAACAACATATCATCACATATGCAGTGTGATCTATAGTTATAAGATAAGATTATTAGCATGGAAACTATGTATTCACATGTATCTCTGTTTCAATCCAAACTTACTTTGTGTACAGCGAGTCGTTCATTAGCTCGTATTTGTTTTGATAAGCACGTATCTTGATGGGACAGAGATCGTGCTGGCGACAACAACGATCCATTGCCGTCTCGCTGCCAAGATCGTTGTACGTTTCAGCAATGTCACCAGTGCCACACCACTTTGTGCCTGTGACGAATAAAGAGTCATTAATTAAATAGCCTAGCAGGTAGACAAATTAACGAGCCTTTCAACTAAATAGTTAGTAATTTAATTATCAAGTTAAAGGGCATTAAAGTTAACTAATAAGCAACTTGAAAAAGTAACGAGTTGGAAAACAAACTCCTTAAGTAAGTAAAAAGTATATATCAACGTGTGCAAACTAGCCAGCTAACAGCAGACTAGTGAGTTGACTGAACTAACGAATGGATAGTTCAGCGAGTCGACAACTCAAGTTGATATTGTAGCGATTTGCTAAACAAGCGAGTAACTAAGCTAGCGAGCTGTTATTTCAGAAAGTAGATGAACTCCCAATCGCAAAATGTAGAGATCCAACTAGCCATTTGAAAAACTAAACCAACGAGTAAGCGAACTAGCGAGTTGGCAAAACAGCGAGTAGATGTAAAGACCAGTTGGCTTTCTAGCCAACTGATGAGTAAATTAAATAACGAGGTAATCTAAATTTGAGTAAATAAGATACTAAATTTACTATCCAACGAGTAACGAGTATTTCTCGTTGTAAATTGTATGCCTCTTACCGGGTATTATGCCGCTAAGCAAAGAGAATGGGCTTCGTGGAAAGATATTGGCAGCAAGCTTGAGAGCAACGCCATCCTGATTGGATGAGGAGGATTCACTGCCATTACCATTAGAGCTGGACTCGTTGTTGCCATTGCTTCTGCTGCGCTCCGAGCCCTCATCGTTGCTGTAACGAGTTCTAAGCTTAGCCGCATAGCTGAGCTTATCCACATGCTCACACTGATCCATGAGCTTGAGCATCTCCTCGAACTGATCTCCAGCGGTCGATTGTATTGGGACAGGCCCTTGAGAAGCATTTTGCCTTCCTTCTCGTTGCTATATCAGCGAGTCGCGAGAACATATTAATCAATGATGATTGTGGCATATTTGGAGATACTTACCAGATTTCAAACGCGCAGCCAAGAAGAAGCTTCTGGAGGTCCCAGTTCGGTGACAGCACTCGTCTGATCGTGATAGTATATCATAATGAGTGAATCGTTGCTGACGCGCTTCCCACTACAAAGAGACAACGAGACAGGGAAGCAGACAAGAAGAAGAGTAAGAAGAGGTGAGGTAGGAATTAATAGTGGAACGCATATGGGCACATGGCCAGAGCTATGGCCGCGCTTATGGCGACTACGTGACGTCCATGGCAATGGACTGAGCTGTCAGAGAAACTGTCCCCAACTAACTATCCAACTGTCCGATTGGCATTTATTTCAGACCACATACACGCCAAGTGATTACTGATTACAGATTACTGATCACTCACCTGTAGGTTTTCATTTGTCGGAGACTACGTTGTTCGATGATCTGCTGTGTGAAGGATTGAAATGAGGGAAACCCCTGTAATCCATGGGGCAAGCTAAAGGATAACGTTGGCTTGGCCAACACCACCGATGAGCTGAGATATCCCAAAAGACCGCAAAACATCAACGAGGCGAAAAACTGCAACCGTCGCCGCTTGAGACCAAAATTCTGATGCATTTTTAAACTGCAAACTTGTTACTCGTTACTCGTTATATCGTTGACTCGTTGAAATCCTCTACTGATCGTATATGCCAAAGGCATCACTGGGGAGAACACACAGGCACACAGGACTCCTGCAACGTGTTGACTGCGACTCAATTTCCGGTAGAAAACAATACCTGCCACAAAATCCAAATCATAGACAAGTTGATACGTTATTCGTTTCGTCTTCGTCTTCGTATTCGCATTCGTATTCGCATTTCTTACTCGTTATTCACTTGTTGTCATTATTATTATTGTTGTTGTTGCTGTTGCTACGTGCCTCGGGGTCTTTTGGCCCCCTAAAATTCAAAATATTTTATTCATTTGCAGTTTCAAGTCACGAAGGAGGCACGTCCTCCCACAGCTGACCATATTCACATGCTTTGCAATAGGCTCTAATCCAAACCGAAACCCTCTTCAAAACAATCTCCATCTACCAATTTTCCTGTCCACCCTTTTGTCCCTCCCACGTGACGGGGCGTTGATGGAACTGCCTCCCCTTCTACCTACTTTCCCCTTCTACCTTGTCTTGTTAGCAGAACAGTTCGCGCACTTGGCGTATACGCAATACCAACAAATAACAAAATTGAAAACTTTTTAATCGAATGTCGTTGATGGTAATTGAAATTGGAAATTTATCGTCGCAGGCAAATTTCATATTCAAAACTAATAGACTTTTTATTATGAAATTGACCATAAAACTTCTGATGGGAAGCTTTTTAACTTGTCCCATATGTCATTACTGCTATCTAATATATAACTACCTATATAGTAGGAAGCATCTGCCATTTTGTGAGCAGATTTTTTGTTAACCAACTAAATTGATGGGAAACGATTTGATTAGTCACAGCTGTTATTATAATGTTTTTTAAACTCTTTAGTTGTAGACTAACTATATGGCTTAACTATTAATAGGAAGCATCTGCAGTTTGTATAGAAGATTTTTGCAGTGTGAAACTATAGAAAATGTCATTGGAGCTATATATATATATAATATTCTAAAGTGTTATACTATATGGTATATACTATAAATGAAACTTCTGCAATTTTCTGGTCTTTGAAAGCAGGAAGTAAATTGGTCTCCCATTAGAAATAAATTAAGGTATGCCTAATTAAATGTAAAAGTTGAATTCTTAAGAAAATTGTAATAGTCCTACATAATTTACGGTTATTTGTTTCGTTCTTTTAAAATTTAACCCCTTACATTCCACCAAAGCGTACAAATTTTGAAAAGACTTGGGCACTAATTATTGTACAAATCAATTTCCAGCTGAGGCTTACATTTGCCATCCTATTGAAAGAGGCCCCAACATTTACCATATAATTATTATATTAATTATGTATCTGGTGGACATGTGAATTGATTACGCTATGCAAGTGTCGCAATTTAAAGGTATTTCTTCAACTTTCTCCCACTCTTTTCCTCCTGATTCTTTCTCTTTCCAACATTTGCCTATGACTAGCTTTATTTTGGCAGTTGTAGCTTATTTAGTATGAAACAGTTTTCAATTCCAGTTAATAAATCTTTCACACTCCTCACAGCTGTCGAGAAAATAGAGAAGAAAAAGGGGCGAAAAGAGGGGGAATCGGAAAGGGGGAAAGAGGTGTAGACCAAAATGAATTGTCCACACGCACGAAACATGCTAATCAAAATTATATTTGTTGTTGTTTTTGTTGTGATTTTGGCGTTGGCCCGAACAGAAATAAAGTTTATTATTATGCGTATAACACATACAACAAGATATATAGTATGTATATGTATTTAAGATGTATACCTATGCACAGATATATATATAAGTATACATAAATTCATTTATTAACTATTGTATTGTTTACTTTTTTATGTATTTTTTTTCGTTGCTTTTTTAGCCAAGGCCCAAAACACGAAAGTTTACGCAAGCGAACAATGGTCAAGTCAAAAGCGGCTACAATGGAACACGTGGGAGTGCGTCCCAGGGAGGGTGAAAGGGGTACACAGCTGGGCAGGGGCAGGGGCAGGGACAGCTGTCAAAGGGGGGCAACTCAAAGTGAAAGTACTATGTTATTGTTATTGTTTTTCTGCTTTTTGGCAATGTCGTGCGATTTCAGTTTAAACTGTGAACAAACATGCAAGATGACAAATCTTTCCTAAAACCATGCGACATTTTGTGGCATGTGGCAATGACAAGTGTTGTCCAACACCTTGACAACAGCATCACCCACACCTACAAGCACACACACTCACACACAAAGCAGGGCTCTGAATAAGCCCAGTTATTTAATACTTGACACCTGAAATTTGGCCTGGCCAACTGGTTAACTGCTTAATTGGCCAACTGAATAATTGAATGACACTTGATGGCTTTCAAGAGATCTCAATGCTAATTTTTGCAGGTTAAGGTTGAAGCTAACGGGTCTTTAGTTGAGGTTGTGTGAGTTAAACTTAGGTTAAGTTGAATATCAATATTTCATCACTTTGAAGACTTGTCAATAAAGGGGAACAGATGAAGAAAGAGAGAGAGAGAGAGAGAGAGAGAGAAAGATATAAACAAAAATCCTTTGATTCCATACAATTTCCACAGTTTTTCTTTTGAAACTCCAAGTTCCCCACTGATTGTGAGCGTCTCATATTAGAGCGGCAGAGAAAGACACCAAGAAAGAGAGTGAAAGCCAAGTTAAAACCAATCTAAACTTATATGATTAAATATAAACTTATTGATCAAGATAAAGAAGCTTCCATAACCTCACTTAACCTCTTTTCTTACTCACAATGATGTACAATCTTCTTTCGATATATACCAAAGACCACCGTTAAGAGTAAAAGTGGAGAAATGAGTTAAGTTGAACTTAACGTAGTACCTTTCTTAGCTATTTTTTGCGACTTGGCCCCACTTTCTGACCGATTAACCGGATGCACACGCCAATGATGAGGCGACCCAACTGACGAGATTTACGTTTTTTATTCAAGATTGTTAAGATCCGTTTGTCATGATCTCGACATCATAATTAACAACACACATAATCTAATTCTAACCCACATTGAGCCAACAACAAACAACAAACAAAAACAGTTCATAGTTGAGTGACTTTTTCACGGTGCTTCCTGCTCAAAACTATATACGATTCTCCGATTATACGATCTATTTTTGGGAAGTGAGAATTGACTTCCGTCTAGCTCAAAACAATAGCGATAGAAGTGAGAACAAAGTCAGTGTATGGCAGTAAATGCAAATTTATAAAACTAGGCTATAAAAAAGAAAAACTGCCCAAAAAAAAACTGGCAACTTAAGTTGCATAGAGTTGAAAAGCTTCAAAGTAAGGTAAGGTTCTCAAGACTCTATAAGACCCTCAAGACCCTATGAGATATACAAGTCTCTCCAAAACTCTACAAGACTTTGCAAGGACTCTATAAGATTCCTAAAGCTCCTGAGGAATCTATCTGACTCCTTAGACTCTCAAAGGCTGTTCAATACTCCCAAAACTATAGAAGACTTATCCAAATTCGTATGTCCCTTCAGGACTTTTGAGGAGTTCCAAGACTTCATAATATTTTCAAGACTATACTTTCAACTCTACAAAAATTGAAGACTCTCAGAGACTTTCAAGACTCCATAAGATTTCCAAGACTCTTAACGACTGCCATGACTTTATGAAAATAGATTCCCAAGCCTCTTCAAGACTTACAAAACGTCCCAAAACTCGTCAAGTTTTAAAAATATGTAGACCAAGAGTCATATTATCGGAGGGTCTTGTATTTTTAATTTAGGGAGAAAACGAAATCGAAAACGAGACTTGGTTAACTTGAACTTGGCTCTTATTTGTCGACGTTCGGGGGAATTTCGGTCTCGCCAGATGGGTTCAAAAGTGCAAAGCTTTGCATAAGCACGAAATACCATCAATAAAATAAAAGACAACAACAACAACAATAACAAGCACACAGAGTGTTTGTTGTCTTGGCATAGGTCAGTGAAGCATGAGGTTTTTGTCAGGTAAAAAAAGGTAAAAATAAGCAAAACAAAAATATAAAATAAAAAAATTATCTCGGCCGTGGGCGAAATTCGTTTCGTTTTATTCCGTTGTTGACCCGCTAACAACAACAGCAACAACAAGAAAAAGTGGTTGTCTTACCAAAGTGGTTGCAGTAAAAGTGGTGCTGCTGTCCAGCGGTTGCAGATGCGCCGAACGAACAACCAATGAACAACAGCGACTAACAACGATTAGGGGGTGGGAAGGGGCATAACTAACAACGAGAGAAGAGGTAGGTACAACTACAACTACAACTATCAACTGGTTTGCAGGTTCGCCGTTTTTAACTTTCACATTGGGCGCGCACGCTTAATTGTGGGCTTTAATCTTGGTTAATTTGCTCCAGTTTTTGATTTGTAACACAGGCCAGACGGCACGAAATACCGATTAAAACGATTCGACGAGAGATGCCTTTCAGTCGAGATGATCATGATGATGATGATAATGATGAAGCTGATGCTGATGATGTTTATCGTGCTCTGATGCGTCGCCTCTTTCTATTTGTAGACGCTCCTATTTAAGCGATTTCAGCTATATCACTCAGACTCTTCTGACTCTGTCTCTAAACTCTACGAATTCTCTACTAGCCAGTCTACTCGTTGCTGTTACTACGGAGACGGTACTGCGTGTTGAAATGATTAGCAACACTAAATGCAAATCATGCATGTCTTCAAAAACGAAACCTCTACACGCTATGATGTAAGATGTTCAACTTTGGGTAACTCTTAAAGACCGAATTGCACTCGCTGGAGTTGAATGGAATAACAAATATCTATTTGCTAAGAATTGCACTCGTTACTAGCACTCGTTATTGTTTACAGCTCGATGCTGCGATGGAAGAGTATCTCTTCTGTATAACTGATTCATAGATCTCAATACAATCACTCGTTACTATATCTTTTGTTAGCAACATTCGCAATAAACACTTCTTTTTATTTTTTATATACTCGTTGAAGCAGAAACTCGGTATGGGATTATAACAATTAGAATACTAAAAATCCTCACTGAGAAGTAAACATTTTGGTTTAATATTCAACACTTTAACTTGTCGTTCTTGAAGCCTTGAGACTCAAGTGTTTTAACTAGAGCTGAAAAGCGAGTGACCATTAGTAACTCGTTAATTAAACAACGTGGTCACCACTCACTTATGTAAATATTTAGTTAACAATGTTGCAAAGCAGTAATTACTCATTTATCGAATCACATCAATTGAAGTTCAAGTGTAGTCTGTTAGAACTCTGCAAGGTAACGAGTATTTACTCGTTGCAGCTTGAATTCGTTAAGACAACTCGCTGGTACTATGTATGAAGGAATGATTTGATATTGTTTATTGTACTTTACTTTATGTCAATCTGAAGTGCATGTTGAGGTAGGGTACTTAGCATACCAGGTTGGCCCAACTTCGCACAATGTCGCTAATCATGGGAATGGGAATTCGAAATTGGGAAATTGAGAATGACAATGATGATGAAAATGAAAATGATAATGATGATACAAGAGGTGAGCGTGCGCAAGCAAGTTAACTGGTTGTGCGGACGGATCAAGATAAATAATGATGAAACATAATGATGTCGTTGTTGACAACTGCAGCTTGTGGCATTCCCACAACCATTCCCAGTCGATTGTCTTTCCTTTTTCGTTGTTGTTGTTGTCGGAGTTGTTGTGTCATGTGTGTGCCAGTTTCACAAGCGTTTTGGGTGAAACTCGGCCGCGCTGACGCTGAGTTCAACGAGGGGGGGGAAGCCCCCTCTCTCTGAAGCTAAGATCAACGTGTAATCAACATAAGTATCTGTAACTCCATTTGCATCTGCAGTTCGGACCTTGCAATTTGCACCACTTAAACTTGGGCACTTAACAAATTAGCAAACAACAACACTAACAACTTTTCAACTTAACATTAGCAACAACAACAACACCGCGTTATTTATTATTTTTATTTTCTTTTGTCGTTTCTTTTTTAGAACTAGTCGCAATTATAATTAAATATTTGCAATTAGATTTACCAACCAGCAGCTTTGTCGGTCAGTTTCACTTTTAAAATAAAAAAAAACAAAATCCACAACGAAACCGAAAAATAGCGAAATTCAAAATACGAAAAACGATCGAAGAACGGCAACAAAAACAACAACAAGTTGTAAAGCTTAACCGAATGCGCGTTCTTGTAAAGCTCGCAAACCGTTCGCTGCCGCGCAAAGTCAGCAACTGATCGATGAAGCTTCAGCTTCAAGATTCAAGCTTCAAGCGGCCCAAGCCGAAGTCGAAGTTGCCGAAGTTGCGACTGCACACTGGGATCTCAGACTAAAAAATGGACAGAAATCTATTTGTTTTGTTGTAAGAGTTAAAATATGCGATATTTCATATGAAATACTTACGACCAATCTGCCTTTTCTAAATTAAAAAATATGTACATTTAAAGTTCATTTTACGTGCATATTATGAATGGTTAAAAATTCAAGACTGCGACTATAATCATTTATTAAAAAACCAAAGGAGCTTTTCATCAAGTATGCATTAAATTCTGAGCTGTCTTCAATTGTTTGAAAGATGTGAATTTTACCAAGCAAAATAACAAATGACCCACTGTGCGACGCGACGCGACGCTGACGTTGATGGCGACGACAAACGACGACGAAAATGTGTCAAAAGCAAAAGCTGCGCTTGAATAGACACTGTGACCAACAAGTGCTGCAACTTTTGGCAGCTTTGTCTTTGTATGCGTGTGTGTGTGTGTGGGCGGCCTGCATCGAAAGACAGTTGATCGGAGCCAGCGGGCTCTACAGCGACCAACCAGTGTTGTCAATTTATCCACTTCTCCGGCTAGATCTGTCCCTTTTTAAACAGCTTCCTGTTAAAATCTATTTAGAATTGGGTACTAAAAGAGCAGACGCAGAATACAACCTCAAATAGAGGTAACTTTTAGTTTCTTTTAATAAAATTAAGTAAATGAAGTATACGTCGCATTATAAATTTAAAAAATCTCTAAAGATTTTGATTAGAACTGCATTTCAAAATAACCGCTCGGAATGACAGATTTAATCTTTCGATGTAACAAAAATCACTTACGCTAAGTTTATTTATCAAGATTTGTATTTTAGATGTTAAGTAAATAAATTCGACGTATACTTAATCAACTTTTATTTGCATACATTACAAAAAAATTATCCAAATAAAATAATTTGAGCTTCTATAAATCAACCGTTGATTTTTTCTAACTTTGAAAGCATCGGTCTGATAAAGATTTGGAAAATTTTAATACAATTTGCTAAGAGTGAAAACTTTTAATTATCATTCAATTTTCCTATGTTTTGTCTTTATTTTAAATTTTGTAATTTAAGTTTAATTGTTTTTCTTCTGTTCGGTTGCCATCACTGACGTCAACCTTTGCGACGCATTTTGCGCCCAAGTGAAAACACTTGAAACAACTTTTACAATGTCGCTGCTGCCGGCGGCCAAGAAAAGTGACAGTGGGCCAAATGAAAAAAAATGCATTAAGTTCGACAGTAAGAGACCCTGTACTTTAAACTTTAAACTTAAAGCTTAACTTTTCTTATGATAATCTTTTATTCATTTTTTACAGCTACTTTGACACGTTCCTGCCGAAGAATAGCAATTGGATTTGCAATTGGCCGAGCTCTGAAGTCAACATTTGCTTCGTTGAGGAGTCTTAAGGATAAGGTTCTCTGCTGCAATTGTATCTGATATCCAAGTTGATCCCTCTGGGTTCAATGGAAGAATGTACCTAACTGTAAGTACAACATTGATTCAAATTATCATATCTGATATATAGAATATATTTTAATTAAATAAATTCACTTTTTCTTGCAGCTTTGCTCGAGGAATATGGGAATCTACTCTACGATGTTGGACTTAGGAAACTGACGCCAATCAAAACTGCCAAAACTGGAGAATAGCTTGTAATCTTCTTGATAAATAATTATAAGAATAAATATAACAAAATCTAAATCGTAATACATTTGTGTAACATTAATCTATCCATCTTTTGCCATTTACCACTGCAAAAGTGGCTAATAATTGTTTATAATTATTATGCCAAATTTAGGATATTTTTCACTGCCACTATTGTCTTTATTTTCAAGTGTTTTTTTAATTATTTAAATCTGCCCTGCTCCCCCCCACTGCCAATATAAAAACGCATTATCATTTCAAAATATCAGTATACTTTATTCTTAAAATCCTATCCTTATGGAGTAACATTGGATTTATACTACTTTTTATTAATATAATTAAATTATTAATAACTGTGTACCGCAAAATAAAATTAATCTAGTAGTCATGTTGTTTATGAATTGTTTTCAACAATTTTCCAAGCGTGGTCGCAGACTCCAAAACCTGTAATATAAATATAAATTAATAAATATGATATAAATATAAATATATAAAGCAGAGTTGCAAACAAAATTGATTGCGTTCTATGTTGAAAATTGAGCGACCGTTAAATTTTTAAAATGTTGAATTGGAATTTTTAATATGCGATTTATTTTGGGTGGGTGCATGTATGTATGTGTGAGTGTTGTGCGCTTCAACTTGCAAGCGGCAACCGCATCAAGAAGCGAAAATGAGCGCAGAAATACCAGGCGTACAGCAATCAGTAGCAGATGGAAATTTCCCTTTAAGAGACGTCATAATTCCCTCACAATAACAAAGCTCAGCTACGCACTCTGAGTGGCTCGTAACTGCTTGCAGGTACCGTACACTGTATGCCTGTATGCGTGAGCGAATGACGGCTCTCAATGTGGATCATCGTCCAATGCTTAGAGAGCGCTTGGTCCTCTCTTGGTACGGCAGGCGCCGCACACTGTATGACGGCTCTCTGAGCAGCACTCTCGCTCTGTGGATTTCGTTCAATGCTTAGAGAGCAGTTGGTCCTCTCTAGGTACGGCAGGCGCCGCACACTGTATGACGGCTCTCTGAGCAGTACTCTCGCTCTGTGGATTTCGTTCAATGCTTAGAGAGCAGTTGGTCCTCTCTAGGTACGGCAGGCGCCGCACACTGTATGACGGCTCTCTGAGCAGCACTCTCGCTCTGTGGATTTCGTTCAATGCTTAGAGAGCAGTTGGTCCTCTCTAGGTACGGCAGGCGCCGCACACTGTATGACGGCTCTCTGAGCAGTACTCTCGCTCTGTGGATTTCGTTCAATGCTTAGAGAGCGGTTGGTCGTTATATATGTATGTACGCTTGGTACCGATTCAGTTTGCATCTTAGCTTTGGGCTGATTGGACCGGGAAAATATGACCGCGGTAAGTTTTTTGTGTGTGTGTTTGTGAGTTTCCATGCATTAATTTGCAATAATTGCTCTGCAAACTTAATATACGCTGCCCCCCGCCACTGCCAATATAAAAACGCATTATCAATTCAAAATATCAGTATACTTTATTCTTAAAATCCTATCCTTATGGAGTAACATTGGATTTATACTACTTTTTATTAATATAATTAAATTATTAATAACTGTGTACCGCAAAATAAAAATTAATCTAGTAGTCATGTTGTTTATGAATTGTTTTCAACAATTTTCCAAGCGTGGTCGCAGACTCCAAAACCTGTAATATAAATATAAATTGATAAATGTGATATAAATATAAATATATAAAGCAGAGTTGCAAACAAAATTGATTATGAAAATCTAACTTAAAATTAAATTTTCATTTTGAATTTTTAATCAAAGAATAAACTTAAACTTAACATAAATTCTCTCATAATAATCTCTTATTCCTTTTTTACAGCTACTATGACACGTTCCTGCCGAAGGATAGCAATTGGATTTACAGTTGGCCGAGCTAAAACCTCGTTGGGGAGTCCCAAGAATAAGGCTCTCCGCTGCCAAGTTGATCACTCTTGGATCAATGGAAGAATGTACCTAACTGTAAGTAAAACATTGATTAAAAACATCATATCTGATATATAAAATACATATTGATTAAATAAATTGACTTTTTCTTGCAGTTCTGCTCAAAGAATATCGAAATCTGCTCTACGATGTTGGACTTAGGAAACTGACGCCAATCAAAGCTGCCAAAACTGGAGAATAGCTTGTAACCAGTTGGACAAATAGTTATAAGAATAAATATAACAAAAACTAAATACATTTGTCTTAATCTAATACATTTGTCTTAATCTATCGAAGCTATTAAATAAGGTTTCTGTTTAAAATTACTGTATATTAGTATATTTTTTGTTATCTCAATGTTATTCGTAAGTCAAGGATTTAAGAATAAAAGAAACTATATTTTGAAAAATATATTTATCTTATGCTATGTACATTTAACTTTATTTTAATATAATACTATTATTAAACTGTAAACTTTAGCTTAAAGCTAGAATAGATAAATTGATAATTATACTTTACTATGTATATTTAACTTTATTTTAAGATAATATTATTATTAAACTGTAAAATTTAGTTTAAATTTAGCATAAACAAATTGTTATTCATTAAGGATAGGATTTTAAGAATAAAAAACTGAAATTTTAAAATTAAAACATGTTTTTCCTTGGTTGGTTGGCAAAATTCAAATTCAAATTTAACGATCATTTTTAAATTCAACGGTCGCTGAAATTTTTACTCTCGGGGAAATATGACGTCACGCTAGAAAAACTGAAGGGAAATTTCGACCTGCTGCTAATTCTGTTCGCCTGGTATTTCTGCGCTCATTTTCGGTTTTTCGGGTCGGTTGGGGCTGGCAAGCTCACACACACACACCCACCCGCACACAAACCAACGGGTACGTGCTGCTCACTTGGCAGCCGCGACAGCTGGCGTGACAGCTGGCTTGACGTCACTAAAAGGGAAATTTTTTTGGCAAAAGGGAAATTTCGACCTGCTGCTGATTTCTGTTCGCCTGGTATTTCTGCGCTCATTTTAGGTTTTTGGCAGCTGCTGCGGCTGCCACGTACCCGTGGGTTTGTGTGCGGGTGGGTGTGTGAGCTTGCCAGCCCCAACCGACCCGAAAAACCGAAAATGAGCGCAGAAATACCAGGCGAACAGAATTAGCAGCAGGTCGAAATTTCCCTTCAGTTTTTCTAGCGTGACGTCATATTTCCCCGAGAGTAAAAATTTCAGCGACCGTTGAATTGAAAAATGATCGTTAAATTTGAATTTGAATTTTGCCAACCAGCCAAGGAAAAAACATGTTTTAATTTTAAAAATTCAGTTTTTTTATTCTTAAAATCCTATCCTTAATGAATAACAATTTGTTTATGCTAAATTTAAACTAAATTTTACAGTTTAATAATAGTATTATATTAAAAGAAAGTTAAATATACATAGTAAAGTATGGTTAACTTAAAGCTAAATTTTACAGTTTATTAATAGTATTATCTTAAAATAAAGTTAAATGTACATAGCATAGTATAATTATATATTCTAGATTATAGTTTCTTTTATTCTTAAATCCTAGTCTTACGAATAACATTGAGATAACAAAAAATATACTAATATACAGTAATTTTAAACAGAAACTTTATTTAATAGCTTCGATAGATTAAGACAAATTTATTACAATTTAGTTTTTGTTATATTTATTCTTTTAATTATTTGTCCAACAGGTTATAAGCTATTCTCCAGTTTTGGCAGCTTTGATTGGCGTCAGTTCCATCAGTCCAACATCGTAGAGTAGATTCCCATATTCCTCGAGCAAAGCTGCAAGAAAAAGTGAATTTATTTAATTAAAATATATTCTATATATCAGATATGATAATTTTAATCAATGTTTTACTTACAGTTAGGTACATTCTGCCATTGATCCAAGAGTAATAAACTTGGCAGCAGAGAACCTTATCCTTGGGACTCCCCAACGGTTTTAGCTTGGCCAATTGTAAATCCAATTGCTATTCTTCGACAGGAACGTGTCCAAGTAGCTGTAAAAAATGAATAACAGATTATCATATGTTAGTTTAGTTTAGTTTTAAGTTTATTCTTTGATTTGAGAAGAAATTATAAACATTCATGATGAAATCTAGGAACTCATAAAAGGGACAGAAACACAGAAAGACGACCATGGCTATGTCGACTCGGCTGTTGATGCTGATCAAGCATATATATACTTTATGGGATCTGCCACACCTCCTACTGCCTGTTACGCACACTTGCACAAACGTAATAGACCCTTTTATACTTTTTTAAAGTACAGGGTCTAAAGACAATTAAAACAGTTTTTGAACTATTTGACAGACAACAACAAAAGCAATGAGAAAAATGTGCTGAAAGGCAACTTGATTGTAATCTTACATCTCCACCTGCCATAAAAGATCATTTACGATTTGAATTTACATTTGAGAGTTGTTGCTTCTTAACGAAAAGGTTTAATTTGTGTGAATGGAAAATCTAGAAAATCAAACTTTAACCAGTTTATTGAAGAAAGACGCACCTAATATAAATTTCGACTATCATGATTTATTCAATTTGCAAAATAGAAAATTGCCTCTTGTTTATAATTCACAAAATGTCAGAAATTTCAATGAAATAAAACTTATTTCTTGAATTGATACTGAATTCAGATTCAACTTTCGTGTGTTGGTCGAATTTGGGAATCTGAATTGTATCTGCAAATTGGGTGCCTTATAAATAAAGTATAATAAATTATGATCAAAATTAAATCTTACTTATAAACATAGGTTCAGTTTCTACAAATATATACTAACGTAAAATCCGATAGTTTTGTTAGGATGAAATATCAAATTTGGACAACATGCTGATTAATTGACAGAGAAAAGTCAGCCTGGACTTTAACTTCAACTCAATTATATAGTTTTCAATTTCTTAGCTAAGCAGTGAACTTGTAAACTTAGAAATAGTATTTCTAAGTTTTTTGTAAAACAAACAAACATGGAGAAAGTTAAAATGCAGAACGAATTAACATCGATGGCAGGACCGAACTGCAAATCTCCCGATAATAATGAGCAGAAAATAGGAGTCAACAAGTCATTGAATTACGCCTTAAGTATGATGAAACAGCGGCTGCTGCTGGAGATGGGAAGTTATCCACTTATGATGGCCCAATTGATTTGAAAGATATAAAAATGCCTATACTGACCAAGCAGCATACTAACAAAGTAAATTCGAAGGGAAAAGGGTTGCTTAAATTACAGAAGACTTGTCTCAAAGAAACAAAGATTGACCATAACGCACTGCTTTCTAAGCTCGTCATAAACAATCAGTTTGAAGTTACCTACTTGGAGATCAAGGAGGAGAAATATTCAAGTCGCCATTTTGCATTGGCCATGGCACGGGATCAACAGCTATGGAGGGTGCAGGCCGTGCAGCCCAAAAAGCCCTGAAGTATTTGAAGATCATGAGCCCATTACCACCTTATTCCTTATTCCAGTGATGTTTCCTGCAACACTTGGACCATCACAAATAAAATACTATCGAATGTTTCCTGGACCATTTATAGGCTGTTTAAAATTGGCGTCTGTTATCTCAGCAATTTTTATCAAGGCAAGTTTATAAAATTAAATTGCCCATGAGTAAAACTATTTTAAATTAAGACCACGCTATAAATGAGATAGGGTATTAAAATGAGCTTTACGAGGCTTTGTTAATTATACTCATTGACCAACCAAAGTAAAGTAATATCTGTGTAATTATTTTCAATTGTTTTTAAAACTTTATTTTGAGATTTGTGCTTGGGCATTTAAATAGATGCCAATGCCAAAATGTAGCTATATTATTATTTAGGCATACATGAATCTCCCAATTTAAGTATATACTATACTATGCATACATAGGTATCGTTAGTTGTATTGTATAAACTTGACTTACTTATAGATATATGTATGTATATATTTATGTAGTTGTTGCTTATGCAGGTAAGAGGCATGTTATACACACGGAGTACGATTCAATTATGATGGAAGCTGGCATTACTCGAAGGTCAAGAGCTGGACAATCAATTTTCCAGATAAGTGGATTTCATTAACATGCATACACATATATATACATATACATATGTACACCTTAAGGAGGAGTTGGAAGGGAATGATGGTTCGAGGGGAGGGAGTTAATATGATTGTTAGTTTGCAGTATAGCAAATACTATTTACGTATGTCTCATTATTCATTATAAAAACACTAGAAATTAGCAATTAATTTGTAGTTAATGAACAAAAACAATAATCCCTTGATGAACTAATTTTAGTTACATTTACTAGGCATAACTTGTAATTCGTAATTTATTCAGTTTATACATTGAGTAGCAGTATTCATTCATCATAGTAATCATATTCATATTCATTTTCATATTCGTATTCAAATTGTGCTACAATTTGTCAAGCAATTGAATTAACAACTGTTCGTGCTAAAAAATTATTGAACAACAATATTAATAGAATTGATTATCAGTTTATCAATTATCAATATTAATACATATCTGTACTATATGTATTTATCAATCACATCATTTATTCGTATTTTAGAATTAAAATATGAACGGTTATTGGATTAATCCAATTACATTTAGGTGTTTTGTAAGTGTTTGTAAATTAGAACACACAATAATTTCAGTGGAAATCTTCAGTACAAAAAACTAAGTTTGAACAAAATAGAATTAGAAATATAAATAAAGCAATGCAAAAAAAAAACGAAAATAAAAAACAAAAAAAAACCAAGCAAAAGAACTGAAAATTATAACAAAACGAGTGTGAATTGTTTTTTTTTCTGTTTACGACAAAACAAAAACTGCAATTATTTTATAGTTATATTAAAACGAAAAAAATTATAATTAAATAAAAAAATGTATATATTTCACGTAGGCGCTGAGAGGTGCAAAACGTTATCCAATTAAGTTGTGTGTGTTGTTCTTTTTGTTGTTGTTGTAATAGTTGCTGGTGTAAATTGTTATTGTTGTTGTCATGGCGATTCGCTATTCTCTCTTGCCAAATTTGTTAACATATTGTTTAGCGCTTTAAGCTAGGTAATAAGTAAATGTAAGTGTAAGTAATAAGTGAGTGTTTCAGTGTTTGAGAATGTTTCTGTGTGTGTGTGAGTATGTGTGTGAGAGTGTCGTTTGGTGTGTTTGTGTGAGTGTGTATGTGAATATTGCAACACCTAAGCAATGACATATTGCCGCTTGGTCCGCTTCTAATTATTGCTTGGCAGGGACGGTGTGGAACCTGAGGCTTCGTCTTTGTGCATTTTGTCGAAAAACTTGGTCTTCAATTGATCAATGGTATAGTCCTCTTCGATAGCAGGATAACTAGACTTCTAGGTGACATTAAGAGTCTTATTAGCAAAAAACAATTCGAATAATTCTAGTTAAATATTGTATTACGTTTTGAGTTAGATTTTGACCACGCAACAGTTGCCAGTTCTCCAGAGTGTGAGCATAGCGTAAATACTTTTCAAATTCATGGAGGGTCTCATAGACATGGCACAGTCCCAGATAATCGTACTCCAAACCAGAATAAGTACGTCCAAATAAGCGCACACCTGCAAAGAATAAACGAACGTGAATCAACGATAAGTTTTCAATTGAGATAAGTGCAAACTTACTTATATCAATGCTGCGCAGATATAGATCCTCGGCAGCACGAAACTTCTTCATTTGATAGTTGTAAAGCGAGGCGAGGTGGCCAATTGATAGTCCCACCTCATAGTCATAAGGTCCGAGTAGATCGGTTTTAATCTTGATTGCCTTTTGATGCATACGTTCGGCCTCATCGAACCGATTCATTGTTTGATATAAACGCCCCAGATTGCCATAATGTTTGGCTGTTTGCACATTCACCTCACCGAACACCTCCAGCGATAGTTGCAAGGCGAAATTGTGCAGCTCCTCGGATTGCAACAGCAGATCCTCCTCATCCATGCCATCGGCTATCTTATCGAGTGCAATCTCCTCCAGCAAGAGCGCCTTAACACGCTTTGCCGATGCCAACATCAAGTGATTGCTTGGCACCAGATTTTTCATTATATTCACGGCCTTATCGACATGATCCTGGGCGCAACTAAAATCACCAGTGCTATATTCATGCACATAATAGGCATAGGATAAATCCTCGTGTGCGATTGCCACATGGAAGTTCATATTCCCAAAGATGCCGCGACGCACGTCCAACGCTTCCTTGTACACGTTCACCGATTGGGATACCGAGTCCACATTCAGCAAAAAGAATCCATAATCCAGCAAAGCATCGCCGTATTTCTGATGATTGGGCCCAAAGTGTTCACTACAGAGACAGAGAGAGTGAGGAAAAGAAATGGATTAGAAAGAGAAGCATTGTAAAAGAGATGGGAAAGAAATCTGTTTATTGCTATAAAATAGATTGATTTAAAAATAAACTTGTTTATCACTTATTAAATACTTTAAAGCACCTCAGGTGATGCCAAATACGTCAGTGGCGTTAGTTAAATTGAATATGAACAATTATGCAAATGATATCATGACTTGCTTATCTATTCTTGGCCTCATTCTACTTGGCCCAAAGATTTAGATAAGCTTAAGCAACCCAAGCACTAAATGTCAACAACCAATCAAATATATTTAATGATTAATATCGAAAAATATATCAGCAAATGAACTAATAAAAATACAGTAAGTTACAGTGGAGCAAAAAGTGGTGAAAAAAAGCAGTGGTTAAAAACAAATAGTGGTAGAAACCTTGTTAATCAACTGATGAGGGTCCTAAACATGTATGTATATGTATTCTTTGGTATGAAATCGTTTCTATGGAAACTATATGATATAGTATATTAAATTAAAGAGTTAGACACCTGAACTCTAGCGCTTTTGATGTACAATCAACTGTATTAGTATCAATAAGATAGTACCAATGTATTCAAGTTAATTCTAATAAATTAATAAACAAATAGGGTCTGGATGTATAAACTAAATACACAATCTATATGGGTGGTTTAGATATCTTAAGACACAACAATAACTCATACTAAAAGTTCTAAGGGATTACAGTAAGACTGAGAGACTAGTTTCCACATATTAATTCTATTTTTAAGGACATTTTAAATGCTTTATACAACAAATTTAAACAAAATTATAACTTCTGCTTGACTGGTGGAATTTCCAAATACTAAATGAAATTTCTTTTGAAAATTGATAATACTGCTTTCCACGCATATTTTGATCTAATTGAGCGCTTATCTTGAACGTACCGAGCACGACGAACTGCCTGGGAGATGAGCAAATTGGCCCGGGCAAAATCACGCTTGACAACACAAGCTTTGGCCGCCTGACGCAGTACGTCGATCACAACGCTGCAAAAAGATACAAAATTATAAAGAATTGTTCAGAGAGAATTGATAGGGATTAAATCACCGTTCGGGGGCTGTCATTTCCAAGTGGTGCATGGCCTGCAGGCTCCACATGTGACTGTTGGTGTACTCGTTACGGGCAAAGTACATGGACGAGACTTGTGTGTAAACCATTGCGATCAATGGGGGCGGCACGTTACCATCGATAAATGGAGCCAGTTCACGCACTTCAGCGAAGGTTTGTTGTGCCAATTTAAAATTGCAGTGTGATGATTCCGCATAAAGTAGACTACAATTGATAATTTTGATTATTAAAATATGTAGAACAATTGATAATTGATTGTCTTACCGTTGCAGGCAGTCAAGACGTGTCATCAGGTTATCCTTAAAGGGCTGCATGCGCTTCAGTCTTTCATTAAGGCACGACAGCACCGAGATGCTCTCCTGCATCCAACCGGCCTCGGAGAGGAAGCTACCGAGACGCAGTCCCAAATCAATGGCATGCAATTCCTCTGGCGACAACGGTACCAAGTCTTCTTCCGCAACCGGCAGCTTTGTTGCAACTGTTGCACTTTTGTGCCAATTGAGATTGCCCCAAATGTTGCTGATGGCACTGCAGCCGGCACTGGCACTGGCAGTGGCAGTGGCATCGTCATTCGGTTTGTATTCAATTTTAAGCTGTTCCTTGGCCTTTTTATTATCACCTGCCACTGCCACTAACTCATTTTGTGGCAATCCAAAGCGTTCGCCATATGCATCGCTGAGGCGACGCGGCAGTTCCTTGTTGCTGGCCATCAATGCTGCCACAATACGCAACAGCTGCTTACGAGCCGAAGTGTAACGCACAAGACATGAAAACACCTCCAAGTTGGAAAGCTCCTCCAAGAGTGTGTCCTTTAGATCCTCGCGTAACGACATCTGTAAAATAGAGGAAAGAAAGATTAAATAATCATAGTTACAATCGAGTAGAGTTGTAAAGACAAACTATGCTATAATTAACTGTGCTGTGGGGAGTTACTTTGAAGGATTCTTTCTCTTTTGATTAGTTCTTACACAACACTGTTTCGAAGGGTTACTTTTTAGGATAGTCCTTTTTGAGGATTCATCTCAAATCGATACGCAATAAAATCAGAGATTATGTGGACGTTCGCCAAGTTCAATGGCTCGACAAACAGGACGCAAAGTCGAAGGGCGCGTCGAATGCGTAAAATGCGCTATATTTAGACGATAACAAGAACAACAACAACAAGAACAACATCAACTATGAGGCACAAGTACAGCAGCATCATCATCATCTGTGGCTTCATTGTTGTCGCAGTTTTTAATTTATTATTGTAATTGCAGCGCCATTATGACAATCTCTCATTTATGTAAGTGTGCGTGAGCTTATGAGTGTATGTGTGTGTTTGGATGATCTATTGATGCGAATTTCTTCTGACGAAGCTTACTTGCCCTTAGCGTACTCATTATGTGTATATATTATATTCAGTAATCTATATAATCCAAGATACACTGGATAAACAAATGCTATATTTAAAGATATCTCATCACAGGTGATATTACGATAAAGCACAATAATGCCATGTGGTTTCAATTATATATACAAACATAAAACGTGTCCATAGATAAATTTATCTGCGTATGCATGTATTTGTTTACATATATATGTGTGTGTGTGTGAGTGTGCGTGTGTTGCAGCTGCACTTATGTGCCAGAAGCTTCTAAGCCGTTAACAAAAACCAGTGAAAAGCGTTTTTAGTTGGAAATTAAACAAATGATTCCAATTGCATTAGCTGTAAACAATAACAACTATAAACTATCGTCCTGGTACAACGCAATCGACACTCAGAACAACAACAACAAATGCTATAACAGCATGGCGATAAAATGAAGCTGCACACTCACACACACACACACACGCACACAGTAGCAGCTGATTTTGCACATGTGTGCGTGTGTGTGTGTGTGTAGCGTGGTTTCACTTTTTCTTCTTATTATGTTGCATGTATTTACATTTGTACATATGAATGTATGTGTGTAGTAAGAGTTTTAGACTTACCCGCTCGTAGATATCGATGAGTAGATTACGGGGCAGCTCCGGAAACTTGCTAATGCGCTCCAGGGCTGGCACTTTAATGTCCAGGCCATTGACAACGGCAATCAATGTAAGATCGTACAAAGGCTCGGGGCTGTTGTTGTTGTGACCAGAGGCCGATGACATTAAAGCCAATAGCTGCTGTTGAGCAGCAGCCATTTGCTTTTGTTGTTGTTGTTGGCGGTGCTGTTGTTAATGCTGCCTGCCTGCTGTTCGTTCTGTTTTCTGCGCTCGCTTTTGTTATTGTAAGTTTCCTCTTTTGTGCTGGAAAAACCAACCCACTCCAATAACAACAACAAAAAACTCGACTTACACTGTGCTGCCTGGCTCTGGGGGATTGTAATCTGCAACAAGTTTCGTTCGTTTAGAAAGGCACATAGGCGTTAGACTTAAAATTTACATAAAACAACAAAAAAAAATCAAATAAAATGAAGACACGAATTTTTTTTTGCTCTTGCCACACGTGCGTCAAACGTCTAACTGTCGAGCAGCAATCGGTTGCAATGTCACTATACACTTGCACACAACACACTTCCATACGCAACACACACAAGCGCGCTAACTTCACTTTCTTTAAAAGCGTTCTTCGTCTTTCCTTTCCGTCTTTTAATATTTTGTTGTTGCTTGCCACACTGCTTGTTGGTAATTTCACTACTCTTTGTTACTCATATACACACACACACAGATTCACGCAAAGCCAAACCAAACTTGCTAGTTTTTTTTGTTGGTGGACATGTTTCTAGTCTGATTTGTTGATGTTTCCTTATCTAAGCTGCAGACGAACGGACTACTTACACAATATCGAACGCATTTAATTGTAATTACATGTACGAATATTTGCACGCCTATTTTTTTTATCCCGCTTGCTGCTGTAATTTTCTAGCGTTTTTTAATTTAAGAAGCTTGCCAGACTTTCATAAAAATCTAGTTCTAAAAGTCAACACCAAGACGCCTGCGGCGCTATCAAACAAGATATTTCAATAAGAATCTAGTTCTTAAAGAAAACACCATGACAGCTGCGGCGCTATCAACAAGAGATGGAGCCACCACATCTGATGGAATTTGGCCGTTATTTTGAGTGTTTTTCATAAACGAGTCGTGCAAAAGTTTTCTTATTCGGAAATGAGACAAAAATCCAATTGAGCAGAGATTTAGTAATTTTTTCTAGAATTTTCTCTTATTTTCCAGAAGTTCCTAGGCTTTTTAGAGCTCGTTTAAATGAACTTGGCACCCAATGGGCCTAAACATGTACTTAAAAAAGCCGCTTTAATTTATGTAATTTATAATAAATAAGTATATTTAATTTGATCTCGTTTTTTAATTAAAACAATATAAACTAATAAAAAAGTTAATTTCGCGACGAAGATTTTAATAGCAATATAACGGAAAACTGTTAAGTATTAGCCGCAACTTACCAAAAAACTGTTCGATTAACAGCAACGTAACAGTGTTAGTGCTGTTGATAGGGATTATTAATAAATCGATAGCAAGTACTTATTGGTAGAGCACAACATGCAAGGCAGACAAAAGGTTCACGATACAAAAGTAACCAATTGAATTGAGCGGCAGCGACAGTTTAAATTTAAAACCTAACTTCTGCGAAACGTACAAATTATTTAAAACTGATAGCCGTTATAAATGAGTTTTTTTTATTGAAAATACTTTACAATTTTGTTATGTTACTGAATGTTGATAGGTCTACGCAAATTTTAGGCTAGAATAGAATTTATTTAAAACAGATCAAAAGCATCATCTTCGACCTCGACGAGACCAAAATCGTTGGAACTGCCAAACATCCACCAATGTCGCAATATATTGCGTATGAGCAGAAATCGAGTCGTCACAAACTCAAAGAAATGAAAGAAGAGCGCACTGGATGTTAGCAATGCACAGGATGCAACAAATACTTCCTGTACCGTTAGCTGTTCGGTGCTGCCCTGATTCAAATTGTCCATACAATGCAAGACCTGTACACAAGTAAAGAATCGCAAATAAGCCTCGATTGTGCCAAATATGACTTGTTGTCGCAATGACAGCGTGCACTCTCTCACCTGCTGCAATATGACATGGGCGAGGGGCATAAGTGAGGCACTGAACAGTACGTGCTTCACAATCATGCCACAGCAACGACCGCAACAAAAGGCACGTATCATTTGCTTAAAGCTCGCTCGATCCGCTGTGATATTAAATGGAGCATTACAGATCTCACAGCGATTTTCACGTCGATGCATTAGCCATAGCTTCAAGCACTTCATATGTATATAGCCCTAGAATAAACAAAAAATAAAATAATTAAAAAAGTAAAAGAAAAGTCTATTCTGAATGGGTTTAAAGTAAGATAGTTTCAGTTGATACCCTGTTTCTCACTGCAGAAAAAAACTATTGCATACTTTAAGGATTCTATTATCGTTGTAATATGATTGCTGATATTGATGTTTGATATAATATTATGAGGAAACACCAATCACTAAGATAAGCGTTTTATATTGAAAAAAAATTGTGGGTATGGTGAAATTTTCTCAAAATTTGGTTGCTCTAGTTCTCATATCTCCTACTCCCTTTCAATTATGATGATTGACTTAATATTGATGTTGCCACATAATGTTACACTTACCACACTGCCTTTGCATTTGCAAGGACAGTTAATGATCTCCATGTCTTGACGATTCCATCGACAAATGCGACACGAATTTCCAAATTCATTAGCCGAGTGTACGCTCTCCTGTGACGAGTTTCCTGCCACTCCGCTGCTTGTTGTTGGCACTACGAGTCCCAGCTGTGTGGCAGCAACACCACATCCACCGTTGCTGCAACCAGCAGTGTCACAAGCATTGCTGGTATCGCTATGCGTTTGTTGCTGCTGCTGCTGTTGCTGTTGCTGCGGTTGCTGCTGTTGTTGAGACTGTTGCATTGACGAGCCGGCAACAACACTATTTAACAACCTTAAGGCTGTTGCCTCGGACAACTGTGGTTGTTCCTGTTGCTGTTGTGCCATTGCAATGGTCAACAGATCGCCTCCTCTACAGAAACCCAATAAGCTGCCTCTCGTCGCGTCTCGTCTCGTCTTTGGATTGATGGTCAACTTAAAGCCTATGTGGTGTGCGCGTAACAAACTGAATTTTGATGTACGACTTTCACACGAAATTTTGTTTGGACATTTTACACAAAACTTTACGTTAGACTTTCACAGCATGTCTGAAATATGCTTCAAACTCGGCCTTTCTAACTCATATCCTAAACTAACAGTAGACACCAATGCCAACTACGTTTAATATCTTATTTGGAAATGATAATATTTAAATAGTATAAATCCTGATCGAGGCAGTGACTAGTTTAACCACCATTAATATAACAAACATAGAGAAAAACACATTTCGATTTCAATGTTAATATTAGTTGTAGATACATTTTTATTTTGATATCGCATATCGGTTGCCGCTGCTGCGAGTTAGTAATTTGCTCGTAATTTCGCTCGCTTTAAGTTGTGAATATCATTTACATTTATACTCGTATAATCATCATCTTCAACTTAGCGGGGTTAGTAAAGTTTGCGCCTTGCAATTGTTGTTCTTGCTTTTTCCTTTTGTTTTTTTATATTTAAAAATATGACAAAAAAATCAACAATTATTGCATAGTTCTTTTTAAGTTCAATAACAAATAATAATATAATAATAATAATCATAATAGTAATAGAATTACAAAAAAAATTAAAGAATAATGATAAACAAACACAAAAAACGTACAAATGTTCTTGCTGTTCAATTAGACGAGCCTGCCATTTGTGGGTATACATAATATAAGTTATTAAATGTGGATGTTATGTAAATAAGTAGTTATATAGGATGCGTGTGTTCGTTCCAACACAAAATGCCAAAAGGTATACATATGTATGTAATAATAATTCTGTCTGACAAAGGGTATCTTTTCATTTTCATGTTCTCTTATTTTTTGGGATAAACTTGCTTATTATTTAATGAATAGATGTGTAGTTGTTTTTGTGGCCCACCACGTGCTGTTGTTGTTCTTCGGCTTTTGCTGCTGCTGCTTCTTCTTCCTCTCGTTTACTGGCAATTGCGAAAGCGGCGATAGATGCTCTGTACATAGACAAAGACGCACTTCCAATCGGGTCGACTCATCTCTACCATGTCTTCCACATCCAGTAACGGCGCAATTCCAGCCTTCTCGCTGTGCAGATAGGATTCATTCGATTAACATCAATTTCAATAAACACTTAAGCGATCTGTACTTACTCAGCAACGGTGAAGGCCACCTCGAAATTGTGTCGGCGAGTTTGTTTGGTTAGTTTACTATAATCAAATGCATCTGGCAAGAAATGATGTATCAGTGCACAAAAGGCCAAGCCGTCTGACCAGCTCGAGCTAAAGTTGCTTATTTGGACGTTCTGTGAATTACATGAAAATTGTTTGTAATCAGTACGTTCGCGGCAGATAGAGGGGGGGTAGGTAAGGAAATAACGGTGTATTATCAGCACAGCGCTTGAATTGCATTTGGTTTTATTTTTGTTACTTTTTCTCTTTATTTTCTTTTTTAAGTTGAGCAGCAGCGGCAGCGACTATTAAGCGATATTTTATTGTTGTATTTAAAATCCAGCCCCAAAAGCAACAGGCGAAGCAAATGACAACAACAACAGTAGCAACAGTAATTAAAGCGGAAAACACATGTAAGAAATGGCTGCGCTTCTGCTTCTTCTTATTTTCCTTCATCTTCTTCATCCTTTCTCTGCATCATCTTCGCCAAGCCAAACTGCTTTGCGTGCGTTTGTGTGTGTGTGTATGTATGTGTATGTGTTTGTGTGTGTATTTGTGTTTGTGTGTATGCGTGTGTAGATGAGTTGCTCAAAAGCTCAGCCAAAGGTTAGGCATTAGTTTTTTTAGATTTTGTTTTTGTTCTCTTTTTGGTTTACGTTGGTTTTGTTTATCATTTTGTTATTATTGCTTGTTGTTGGGCCTAAGCGTTAGATTTTGTTAAAAATATATATGTTTCAAAACGAACGACGGTAAAATGCAACATACAAATCAAGTCAAAATTAAAAACAAACAATAAATAAAGAAAAGGAATATAACAGATTTAACGGGCTATGGCTGTGGCTTTACGTTTTGGCTTTTATTATTATTTTTTTTTTGATTGGTTGGTTTTTTTTGGTATTTTTTTTTTTAGGTTTTTAATACCTCATATTCCTGCGTTTTGTGCTGACACCACTGTAGAAGCTGATCCTTGACAGTGGCGGCGCGAGCATTTAATGCCGGATCGGTAAATTTGAAATACGGTTGTGCTGAACCGCCGGGGGTCGTGGGTGTGCTTGTTGTTGGAGATGATCTGAACAAATGATTCAAGGTTGAAGGGGCAGACGTTTTAGCGAAACTCACACAAATTTTTAGTTTCTTATATTCTTTGTTTTTTCTTTATACATAAATATTTGTTGTACTTATGTATGTAAACTGGGTGTTCGAATTGTTTAGCTCGTGTATGTGTGGGTGTGTGTGTATGTGTTTGTGTTAGCAGGAAACAACAACAAATTTTAAAGCTAATACATATCTTATAATAAGTAAGGGAACGAGTGTGTGTGTGTGTATTTAACTTAATTTTTGTTGTTGTTTTGTATAATTTATCTTGTTGTTGTTGCTGTTTTGGGAGAGTCGACAGGTGCGTAAAGAAGTGAGAGAAAAAACAGACAGAGCAAGAGGAAGGGCCCAGTGGCTAGAGCGAGACAGTAGATAAACAAAAGACAATTTACAAATTTACCCTAAGAACATTTAGATATACATAATCCTATGCACAAGAAGACAGGAGGACATTTATTGCCGATCACCAACACCACAGAATGGGAGTCAAAAATAAGGCGAAACTAGTGAGTGAGAATGTGTGTGTGTGAGTAAGTGAATGTGTGTGAATTGTGATCCTGCACCAAGTGTGTGTGTGTTTGTGTGTCTCTGTGGGCAAGAGGAAAGCAAACAAGATGGCGCTGCCACATCAATTAAAGAAGCTACAATTGCAGCGGTGTTGCCAGATCAGTTTGGGCAGTTAAATTTAAATTTAAATTTGAAATTTTCCTATGCATTTTTCCAATTTTGTTTGCTTTCCTCTATGCGTTCTCTACAATTTATACATATATATGTGTAATGTGTATATATAATTGTTTTTGCTGTATCTTAATAAGAATTTTAATGGAATTACAAAATGTTGCTTACTTTTGAGCTCGCTGCTGGGCAGCTGCCTTATCAAGCTGCTTAAATTTGGCCAGCGGCGAAATGTTCTTTGGAGGCAGCACTGCGTCACAGTGCGTGTGGTAACTGAAATAATTTACATAATTATATAAATGCATAATTACTATATGTATTATTTAATTTATATACCTTTTGTTGTTGTTGTGGTGACAACTGCGCCGCCATCCTTTGACTTTGTCTCTGGTGCGTTCACTGGTCGTTGAGCTTTGTTGCTTGTGTTGTGCTGTATGAAGAAAGGTTTTAGACGATTTTGTGGTTGGTCAGCGAACGAGATACGAGAGAAATGGGGAGAAAAAAGAAGCAATAATTACAACAATTAGTCAAGTCAATTAGTCATGCATTCGAATTCAATTCAACAATATATAAACGTTAATACTATCATTATGATTATAGTTAAATGTTATTAAAAATGTGGGGGGAAAATATATAGTATTAGTAATATTATTTATATTTTTTCTTTATTTTATTTTTGTATCTTGGCTTAGACTAGTCTAGAGCAGGCAAGTAATTATTACTCTACACACGGCAACAAAACGAAAACACATTGAAAACTAGCAAAATTACATTTGCAATTTACAATTCTGTTTATTTTTAGTTCAGACAAAAGTGTCAGCGCTACAGAAAAACACAGTTGATTAGATATTTTAATAAAAAATGTCAGCGCAACGATTGGCAAACGAAACACGCGCAGTATGGCAACTCTGCCAAGCGGCTTCGTTGTTCCATTCTGCACATTCCAAAAAAGAACAGATATTAAAAAGTCACACAGAGTACGGAAAAATAATGAAAAGTTAGAATTAAGAAAAGAAATATAGAAATAAATGAGAACGATATCGAAACGTGGCCGCGAATCGTGTTTTGCGACACTGCTGGACGATTTGGTGGTTGGTGTCTGTGACGCTGGTGGTGCTGGTGGTGCAACAACTATGACTACTTAAATACTAGAGTATTTAAAATCAAAATCAAGAGAACATGCACAAAAAATGATTTATATAAATGTATGTACAGGAAAATAACAAAATAACGTTGACAACATGCGAGTAAAAAGTTTGGCGTAGAAAGCTAAGAATCAGCCAGCACAGCAAACTGGAACTGAGCTGTAGCAATAATCAAAAAACGTTGGGACGGATCGTAGTATGTACAAAAAGACTGAGACAAAAGAAATAGAGAGACAAAAACAGTCGAATATTTAGATCAGGAGGGACAACACGGGATTGAAAAATTTAGTGTGTGTAATGTTTTTCTTTTCTTTCCTTTTTTTTTTTTTTTTTAAATGCTTGTTTTTGCTGGACCAACCAACCAATCAACCAGCCAACGTAACGGTAACATAACGAAATGGAAACGTAACGGAAACAAAACGTTAAAAGCGCTAGCTAAACTAACTTTATACAGCTCTTGGGTGTGTTCTTTTCGGGGGGAAAGGGGCAGGCAAAAATAGTTTATATGTATGAACAAAAGATAACAAATATACGAATAGAAATGTATATAAAAAAGATATGTGAATAATAAGTATAAAGTATAAAAAATATATTTATATGCAGTTAGGCCGGGCGGGCGTTGGTAGCAATGGTAGTACATGGAACGCGCTAATTAAACAAGGTGGCAACGCTGTTTGTTGTGGGCAACATATTTGTACATTTCGTGTAGAATTTATATATGTATTTTTTTCATATTTTCTCACTCACAAATGATGTGTTTTATCAAGTGCATCTTCTTGCTGCTGTTTATATTTTCTTTGCAAGTTTTTCGTTTGCAATTTGTTTTTGAGATAAATTTTCAGTTGTTGATTGTTGTTGTTTTTGGCATCCTGCGGTTGGGGCAGCGCAGCAAACTCGGCAGTGTGTTAAATTTATATTTAAGTGTGTGTGTGTGTGTGTATGATTTTAATAAAGTTTAATTTCTCTTTTATTTTTTATTACCCCTTTTGTGGTCCCTCCTTCTAAGCTTGTATAGTGAAATGACTCGTCCAAATTGAGCGCAAGAAACAATTTGAAATAACGAAACGAAACGTGAAATTGGAACGTTTCGATGCTGACTAGAAATCTTTTAGGGGGTGGAAGAGGGGAACTGAGTTTTTGTGTTTTTTTGTGGAACTGGAACTAAAACAAAGCCTACAAAAAAAGTCAAGGCTCAAAATAACAGTAGCGAGTATTTAACAGTAAACAGTAAACAGTAATCGTTAATCGGTAATCGGTAATCAGTACAGTTACAGTTCCGGCTTCGTGTTATGTTCGTGTGTGTGAGTAGTGTGTGTGGGTGTCGTTTGCTGGGTCCAGTTGCGTCTCGCTGGGTGGCTCAAACTGGAATGACTGCTGTGTTTTCGTGTGTCTAACTGTTTTTGAGCGATCGTGTCATCGATGCGTATATCGATTGATCGATATATGCAGCCAGTTAAAATTAAGCGCCCAGCATTAATTGCTCAAAGGCATCCTCCACATTGCTCTCGTCCAACAAATTAAGATGCGCTATATGAGGCATTGTCGCACTGCGACTTAAGCCACCACCAACAATCATTGCACCACCAGATGTTGCACCACCAACACGATACAGACCCGCCGTTGACACATTACCATTTGATGTTGAATTCAATGAGCTTAATGATTTACGAGCCGCTGATAATTTTTCACTTGTTTTTTGTGCGATTTATCGCCGATTTGCGGTGCGAGGAGCTGCTTGTTGTTGTTGTTGTTGTGGTGCGGAACTCCTCAGTGCCGGTGGGTGACTTTTGGCCAGAGAAATAGGCAGCCACAGTGCGTTGCTTTTGACCCACTTGCTCCTTATCGATGCCCGCCTCATAGAGCTTTGGCACCGCCAACGAGTGTCCCGATTTCGTGCGCCTCAATTCACCACCACCCATCGTTGGTGGTTGATTGTAGCGTATGGATGCTGTACCATTGCTTAGTTGCTGTGGCAGCTGTTGCTGTTGATTGCAGATTTGTGTCCAGGAATCACACTTACTTAAACGATTTATTCTAGAGCCGGCACCACTGCTATTACTTTGGTGGTGCAGCTCCTCCTCATGGTGGCGACGATTCAACGAGCTGAAGGCATTCACATTATTAAAGACAATGTTACGTGGAATTTGCTCCTCTGGCGTTTGCTCCACATTTGCTGCTGGTTGCGGTGTTGCTGGCGTCTCCACAATGAGTGGTTTGTGCGATTGCTGTTGTTGCTGGTGTTGGAGTATGTTTAGACTGGTGGTGCTCTGACTATGGCTGGTGGTTTGCTTGCCCAGCTGTGGACTCTGATAGGCATTGGGTACATAGTGGTGCCGCTGTGGTGGACCAAATTTCTTTAACAGTGGCGCCTGTTCCTTCGGTAGCGATGACTTGACAATATCCGGCGTATCGGGTGGTGCAGAGGATTTATATTCCTGTTGTTCATAGTATATTTTACGATGGCTCTCACGTTGCTCCAATACATTTCCCAGACTCTTGCGACGCAGCTCCTGTTGCTGTTGTTGCTGCTGTTGTTGCTGCTGCTGTTGTTGTAACTTGATGTTGCTGAGAGATTGCTGCGACATGACACGTTGCTGCAGTGGCACAGGCATCGCAGGCATCGCAGGCATCACAGGCGCCTCAGTGGTGCTTTGTTGCCGTGGCAATTGCATCATGGACTCACTAATTGTGTGACTTCTGGTGCTTAACCTGGGACGCTGAGGTGTTGTTGCTGTTGCTGGTACTTTTGCTGGTGTTGGTGCTGTTGCTGGTTTTGGTGCCAATTGTGGTTTGGTACTGCGATCGACTGGTGGTGGAGGCATTGATAGTGGTGGTGCTGCTGCTGCTGGTACTTGCACATGCATGGGATTTGCTGTCCAACTCGTCATTGATAGACTTGAGCTGGCATTTGAATGCTCTGAACTGCGTCGAATGCGATTTAAACTCAAACTCGACTCTTGTTCATCAGCTGAATCATCTAGAGGATAGGTAACCACATAGCTTGTCTGCGCTTCAGCTGCATAGCTCGCAGGCTGATATTGTGGCTTGCGATTTGCCTCAAAGCTATTGAGCTGAGGGAAGAGGGGCTCCACCAACGGTGCCTGATACAAGCGTCCTTCGGGAGAGAGGCAACCTGGCTTACTGGGTGAACTAGGCGCTGTCAATGGTGGCTGCACAGGTGGTGCACTTGTGGCTTGAGCTCTCAACAAAGGTTTGCTAGCAGAACCGTTACCAGAACCAGTTGCACTTCCATTCGGATTTCCATTGCCGCCCAGTTGCTTCATCGTGTAAAGTAGAGACTTGGCCGCTCGGGAATTTCTTCCGAAGACCTCATCATCACTCATGTGGGCAGTGCGACGTCCAGCCACCGTAACTGCTGTCTGACTTCGTGGTTTACGCATCACTTTAATCTCGGCACGATACTCATGCATATTATGATCCGAATCCAGATCGAGATCATCGTCTGTATTGTCCGTCATTGCGGGTGCCGTCAAACAACTTGTCGGACTATCAATGGGACTAACAAAATCGAAATGACGCGTCGATTGTGGTGGTGTGGGCAGATACGTGGGATTCGCATTGGTGAGCACAAGTGGTGCAGCCAGTGGATTAGTCAGTGGCTCCAGGGCACTGCTCAAACAAGGTTGACTGCGATAATTGCTTAAATTGGTGGCGCCACGATGGGTTGGTGCATAATCCGCATAGGTAAATGAAATGTTAGTCGGTGGCGGAGGTGCTGGATGTTGCTGTTGCTGTTGTGGTGTAGGTGGTGCCGCATACAGTTGCAACTCTGGCTGCATGGCATTGGGCAACGATGGACGCTTCTTGAACTCACTGAGTGCCATTGGTGGTGCTTTCGAGCGTAATGAATTGTGACGCTGCACATAGGCACTCGGTGGATGTGGTTGTGGTTGTTGCTCTTGTTGATGATTATCACGCAGCGAACGCTCTTCAAAGTGGTGCGCTTTTCGCTTAAAATCACTGTTATCCACACGTGGTTTGGCCACCCAAGGCAGACCAATGGGTGAAGTGGCTGTTGACGCTGGTGATGGAGTGTTGCTGTAACTGGGACGGGGTTGTAGATGCGACTGTGTTGCTGCTGGTGCTGCTGCTGTGGCCTTGCCACGACTACTACCTGCTGCTGTTGTGGACTTTTGGGCAATGGGCTTGTAAATGTTTTGGGTTGGCGGTTGTCCTTGTTCGATGGGTCGGAAAACGGATTGTGGTGCATGTATAAATTGATTGAGTGGTTGCTCCTGTTCACGTTCTCTCTCCTTTCTCGCTCTCTCTCCCTCTCGCGTTGTTGTTGCATACGCAATTCCATTTCCTGGCGTCGCTGTCGCTCCAATTGCTCCTGTTGCTGTCGCTGCCGCTCGAGCTGTTGCTGTCGCTCCAAGTGCTGTCGCTCCAGCTGTTGCTCGTAGTATTCCCGCTCCAAGCGAGCGCGTTGCTCGCGTTCGTAGCGTGCCTCCTGCTCGAGACGGAGTTGTCGCTCCAGTTCCTGGCGACGTTGACGCTCGAGAAGCGCCTGTTGCTGTTGCAGCTGCAACTGTTGCTGCTGGTCGCGTTCACGTTCCCGCAACAACTGTTGTTGTTCGCGCTGCTGCTGCTGTTGCTCCCGCTGCAGATGCTCTCGCTGTTCCCGCAGCAACTGTTGTTGTTGCTGTTGCTGTTGCTCCCTCTCCCTATCCCTTTGATAGTGATGCATCGGTGGTTGCGGTGGTTTACCTTTGGTTGCTGTCGCCGCCTCGCCCGTCTCGAACGTATGCTTGATATTTCCAAATTTATGCGTCCAATTCGACACGGATCGAGCTCCTGCCCAACCCAAACCACCCTGATGATTCTGCTTATTGATGAACGCCAGAAACTTGTGATCATTCTCGGTCTTTGGCTCAAACGGTGGCACCACATGTTGAACCCGCCGCTTAACACTCACTTGAACAGCTCGCTTCAGGCCTTGATTGGGACCAGCATTGTTGCTGCTGCGACTGTGATCCTCCAGCTCTGAGTCGCTGTCACAATCCGCCGAGCTATACTTGGCCTTCGCCTTGGGTATATCGATGGTGTTGGCCCGTTTCATTAGCTGCTTTTTGGTGCCATTGAAACGTGCAGCTTGACTCGATTCCAGACCGGATGCGGCTGGAGCAATCACTGGCTGATGATCCTGATAGTTGGCAAAACTGATGGCATAATCACCCGACAAGGGTCTCCGATTGTTGCTGTTGTTGCTGTGCGGTTTAAGCTGTGTCTTGTTCGTTTGGGGCACAAATTGATTGGGTCGATATAGTTGTGTGGTGGGTGCACCAACAATCGCACTGGAACTGGCATTGCGCTCTAGAGGAAGAGATGGGATGGTTGGTACAGTATTTGACTGACCACCCGGACTAGTTGGTTGTTTGTGTTCCAACATCAGCATATCCTCCATATAGCGTCGGGCATCGGCGAGTTCCTCTCGACTGACACCGACTGTGTGGCGACTGTTGCGTTGTCTTCGCTTTGCAAAACGTTGTCGATTGCTCGACTCCTGATCGGGACTCTCTCGATCTCCACCCGCTCCACCCGCTCCGCTTGTCTCACTAGGCAACTTCTCAGGTGCACTGAGTCCACTCTGCAGCCGGGCTATCAACGAGAGCAAAGCTTGACGTTGACCACCATCGACGGCCAGTTCTTGACCCAGTTTGAGGGAGCACTCGAGGCGGCTGAGTGCATCGGTGACTTCCTCAAGTAAACCACGATTTGCATCGTTACCACTGCGTTGTTGCAACGTGTCGCGTAATCCGGCGGCCAACAAACGCAAATCTTCACCGCTTTCTGTACCTGAATCTTCCTTTTGTGGCACACTCAATCGTTTCACTTGTTGCTGCTGTTGTTGTTGTTGTTGTTGTTGCTGCATTGTCTCGTCTTTTGTCGGGCTAATCAGTTTCTGGCTAATGCTATGAGAACTATTGCTACTACTCAATTTTTTATTGCTACTGCTAAGACTATTGCTCAAAGATGCTGCTCCTACTGCTGCTGCTCTTATTGCTGCTGCTGGCTGTGCCTCTGATTGCTTTTGCTTTGGCGTTTGTGGCAGGGACTCACCCTGTTGACCGTCCACAACGCTGGTGCCTGTGGTTTGCACCACCTGTTTGCTTAGCTCAACTTTGGCCAACTTTTGCTCGACCACCTTGGTTGAGCTTGTTGCTGTTGCTGACTTTGTTTCCGGCTTTTCCGACTGTTTTTCCGTCGGTTTTTCCAACGGTTTTTCCGACTTCTCCTGCTTTGCTTGTGGTTTTGGCTGTGGTGGTTTTACCACCACCTCCTCCTCCTCCTCCTCCTCGTCGCTGTCGTCGGTTACCTCCTCAATTATCTCCTCATACTCGCTGGCGCTGCTATCCTCCTCCTCCTCCTTTTTGGCAGCGGCCTTTGCACCGCCCGCCTTCAAATTTGTCTGCTCTAAAAACGCGCAACGCATAGAAATTTCATTTCAAATGTTTTTAAAGAGTATGTAAGAGTGAAAGAAAGAAAGAGAGAGAAAGAAATATATGTTTTTTGATTTTTTCTTATAAGAATTTTGAAAGCGTTGTAACGAGCACAACAACAACAAAATAACACGGCAACATAGTTTTGGGATAGGGTATACATAAAGCATGATAAACAGTCAGAAGAGTCTAAAAAGTCGAGCAGGCCGTTCACTTGGGCTGCCCGACAAATAATGTCTATATAACACTCGCTTGCGATTTGGGTAACGAGAGAAAGTAACGAGTTGCCCGAGTTGCAAGTGGGTTATATAGTAGAACGAATTTGGAAATTTGGAGAAAGGGCATTGTGAGTGGTCAAATCAAAAGCCAAGCATCAACAAAAGCCTGGCTTTTGTTGAGACGAGTAACGAGTAGGCAAGAACAAGAAAACGAACAACGTGTAAACGTTTAGCGATAGATGAACGAAGAGTGAACGAGAATGAACACTTGTTTAACGAGGTAACGAGAAGCATTTATGCTTTTAACGAACAACAGGTGAGCGTTTAACGAGAGAGAGAGATTAAACGAACGAGAACGAGTGAACGCTTAACGAAAGAGCGAACAACGTGTGAACGTTTAACGAGAGAACGAAGAAAAAGTGAACGCTTAACGAGAGAGTGAAAAACGAGTGAATGTTGAACGAGTGATTGTGTATATGGTGAAAAAACTAAAAAAAAGAATAGTTTAACGAGTAAAACATGTGACGAATACACGAAGAAGTGTGTGTGTGATTTTTTGATGACGTGTTAAATGAACTTAGCTGAAAATGATTTGTGAAATATGTAGACAAGTGAATGACTGATAGATACATATTTATCTGACTGACGAGTAATTGCAATACCTGGCCTGGAATATCAGTTTATATAGCTACTTTAGTCTAGCAACGAGTATGCGCTGTTTGCATATCTACAAGATACAAATACAGAACACAATCAGAAGCTATAGTAAGGCTACAGATAGTGTGAGACAGAGAGAGAGAGAGAGAGAGAGAGAGATTTATATAAGTATATTTTAAGAGATAGCTAGATAGATAGAGTAGAAACCCGTTATATATAGTCTCACATTTAGCAATCGTCTGGTCACTTCCTGAGACTGCCATTATCCATTGGGGTTAGTGCTGGTATATGCTGAGGTTAGGATGCACATTTTATGATAATCAAATAGGACTTACCTTCGCGTTCCGCCATAAGTTCGCGTAAACGTGCACGGATTTTGCGACGCTCCTCGTATGTGGAGGCCTGTTCCAACTGAAGTTTTAAGGAATCAAATCAAATGTTATGTGCGCGAATTAAAAATGTGTAATATTAATAAGATATTTAAGTCTGTTCCAAATTGCGATTTCGCTCGAAATGATGTTCTAATTAAGACACACTGACAAACTGACAAACTTTCATTAAATATTAAACATTTCTTAGATTTTTTAAAAAAGAGTTAAAAAATTCACGTTATTTCAAAACAACTGATTTTTATTTTGACTGAAGTATGAGATCAATCATTAATCAAAATAAAATCATTAAAGTGTGCTTATTTATCGAAAATAAATTCAATAAATCTATGAATCTATTGAACGTTTATAAATCAGTTGATAACTTAAATTCTCTCATAAGAACATTGTCTGCATTTTAAAAACCTATTCCAAAAATATTCAGAAGCGCGACAACCCTATAAGTTCTTAGGCGAAACGCATGGAATTGGAACAAACTAGCTAAAGGAAAAGGAAAGGAAGTTTATCAAACTCACCAATTGCCTAAGTAACTGCTCGTCCCAAATTTCCTCGATGTCACAAGTTGTTCGTGTAACTGGTGCTGAGGATGTTATTGTTGTCTTCCTGCTGTTATTAGTTGTAGTGTTGTTGCTGCTGCTGCCAGTGTTGCTAGTGGTGTTGTTGGTGTTGTTGGTGTTGGTGTTGCTGCTGCTGTTGCCAGTTTTGCTGTAGCTGCTGCTGCTAGTACGTGTCGTTTTCACCTGAAATAATTACAAAAATACAAATGAAAAATCATGAAAACCATTTTGTTTATCAACCGGAAAAAAAAGAAAGAAAAAATACGAAATACGAAAAATATTAGAAAAGGGAAAAACTATTGGTCTACAGTGTGTGCCGAAAAGTAGACGCCAGCTGTTTTGGCTTGACTCTTGCCTCTAAATACAGACGATGAGCGCATTCACCGGCAACGGCAACGGCAAGAAAAAAATATAAATATAAGAATACAAAAAAACCAATAGCAATTTAACATTTTGTCTCACGACCCTGATCAACGATGATAAGGCACAAATATCAAAATCACAACAACAATAGCAAGAAAAGCAAACAATAACAATAAGAAAAACAAAAACAAAAACAAACACAAACGAAATCGAACAACCAACAATTTGTCGTCCTTAGCCATGGCCAGACGTATGTATCTTCCGGCTGATTCTCAATTCTTGTCGCCAATTGTAGCCATGAGCCAAATTGTGTTGCCTTCCTTTTCTCCTTTTCTCGTTTCTCTCAATATTGCTTTCTTGTTTCTGCTTCGACGTTAGACAACAAACTAAACTAAACTAAATGAAAATGATCGAAACGAGCAAGCATACCTGGCGTATGCGTAATGCTGAGCATATTGCGCATACGCCACGTACAACAACAACCTCAACGCTCAGACAATGAGGAAATGCGCGAAATAGTAAATTCGTTGAAATCAATAATTAAGAGCATTTCCATGAGTCATTAACACAATTTGATCAATTCTCAGCTCTCCCACTGATCTGATCTGTTCAGATTGCGGGTCTAATTTTTGCAGTTGGAATTTAGCTAATAAATTTTTTATCTGCGCATGAATTTAGATAAACAAAGATGGATATGATGAATAGCTTATTTTTGATCGATCGATTTAAATCTGAAAGGTTTTCGTTAGATAATTTTAAATATATTCTTTTACTGTTTAAAATAAAGTTGTATTTTTCAAATATGCTACAATAAATTATTTATTACAACTGTTTATTAAAGCCATTTAATCTGTATTCAAAAATATCTTAAGACAAACCAGAAGAAAAACTGTAAATTTAATTGTAAAATTCTTCAAATTCAAAGATCGCCCAGTTTTTTTTTTAGCTGTATCCCATGGATTTATGCATTTGAACCGATCTTTATGGGCAATCATCTTGCTAACGATTTAACTGCACTTTTTGACCATCATGTACTCAAAAATCTTAAAGCATTTTCCACTTTTCTCTTTGTCCAGATACTTTGTATTTCAGTATTATCTGGCAACTGAATCTGAAGTACTTAAGCTATATGGTATAGAAGACATGCTGGGAGGGCAATAAAGCGACTGTAGACCCCGTGGAAAGATCAAAAAAGTTCTACCATATAATGTAAAAATGAAGATTCATTAAGTATACGCATCGGTTGCCCGCAATTGACTTTTTGGTGGCAAATTGGCAAAAAAAAATGCAAAATCAACACGAAAATTAAGCATTAAATTTAATTTGATTTCAGTACGTCAAGCGAATTTTCCGAATTTCCCTTTTTCCCCCTCAATTTCTTGTGGTTAAACAACTGACAGCTGTCCGAGTGAACCTCCTCCCCTCCTCTTCCTTCTCTATCCCGTTTTCCCGACATTTTCCCTCATTTTCCGACCAACGAACATTTTTTGGTTGTTTATAACAATTTGACCAAATTTGGTCAGCAAAATATTTCAAAAAAAAAAGAAGAAATTTCAGAAAAATTTCGAATATGTTCGAAAACTTGAGAGAGCGAGAGAGAGAAGGCGAGTGAAAGAAAGGGACGCACTGAGTAAGAGAGAGAGAGAGAGAGAGAGAGGCTAAACACGCGCTGCTATTTTTAGTTTTAGAGATTATTTAAGAAATACACAAAGAGACAGCGGGTGAGTTGAGAAAGGAGGGAGGTAGGGAGAGAGAGAGATGGGGAGAGAGAGGGAGAGAGAGATAGATAGAACTTGCTAGAGCGAGAGCTGCTTCCATATTTTAGCTTAAACGCATTATTGAACGTTCTTTTCCGCCTTCACAATATTTAAGTATACCTCAATAGAAGAGTTTATACACTTTGACAGACATTTTGTAACAGCTTAATAGGTAAGTATATAAGGTAAGTATATTTTAGTTATTAATAAGTTAAATGTGTAATTAGTTTCTTAACTTTTGATAAACTTTGATCTTTAAAAATATCAACACTTTTATTACGCTAGAATAAAGGCCATAAATGAACTACATTTTGACTGAAGCTGTCATTTTCTATTTATAGGGTATTAATAATATAATTATACCCTATATAGTACATTAAATTTACTCAATTTTATGCTTTCAATAAGCAACAAACAAAAATGTGAAAAACACCCAAAAAAAAATAAACACAAACTAATTTGTTAAACATTTTTCAGCAAAGAAAAAGAAAGAAGGAAAATCAAAAGAAGAAAAAAAGAAAAACAAATAGAAATGTTTTTTCATTTACAAAAAGAAAAAACAAAAAAAATACATATAAAAAAAGAAATGTATTTGTTGTATTTAATTTGAAAATTGCATTTGAATTTGATTTGCCTTTATTTTTATAACAATTTTCATAGATGTGACGTGTTGCTGGCTATTGTTGTAGCTTATATTGTTGTTGTTGTTGCTGTTGTTGTTGTTATTATTGTTGTAATTATTGTTGTTGTTGAATAGGCTTGCCAAGTTATTTGGCGCAATTCCGCTAAAGCGTAACAAAACTCACAAATTGCCGAAAGCAAAGCAACAAAAACAACAACAACAACAAAAAAGGGGGCAGGCAGCTGGTCATAAAGAAAGGTGGGATAGAAGAAGGGGGCAGGGGGGAGTATAAAGTAGAAGGGGATATGTAGGGGATAAAGTGGAGTGTGGAGTTTATGCAGCCAAGCATGGAAATCAAAATGGAAATTGCAGGCCGAAAGCCAAAAACAACAATTAAAAGAAATGCTGCCACTGGCGGAGTGTTGTTATTGTTATTGTTGTTGTATTGGTAGTTGCTGTTGTTGTTGTTATTGCTGCTCAACTGACCAAAGCGAATGCAGTCAGCTGCAGTTGTTATTAGTTGTCGTTGTCTGCAAATTGAGCAACAACTCACATTGGCTTTGACACTGTCGACTGTTGCTGCCACAACAACAGCAGCAGCAACAACAACAACAACAACAACAACAGCAGCAGCAACAGCCATATGATTAATGCTTTTAAATTTGTCTCTAGTAAACAAAATTGTTGTTAAATTTAGCCAAAAAAAGAAAAGAAATAGAAATAGATAAAGGTGAGCATTAACGTGAGAAAGGCCGAAGGCAAAGTTGTTTTGTTTCTCTATTTCAATTGTCTATCTTAAAATTTAAATACCTATCTATCTATCTATCTATCTATCTATCTATCTATCTATCTATCTATCTATCTATCTATCTATCTATCTATTTAGACTACTCAAATTTTTCAATATTTCCATGCTGCTCGAATTTGTCAAATATAATGCAAAAGATATTTACTTTTTAAATACAAAGTCTTCAAATTAAATTGAAAACTGAAAATTGTCTACAACAATACCCAAAATATAATATACTATAATTAAGTTTAAAGTCTGGAAACTCTTGGGACCGACAACTCGAATTTGTTGGCTCTTTTGCCAAGTTTTTTAAAAGAAACTATCAAAAGAAAAGTTATTTTTGAAAGTTAAGTATATTTATAATTATTTAAGAAATCATATAATAAAATTGGAGAACATTATCAAGACCACAAAATCTTTAATATCAATTTAATCGGTTTCCATAATCCATGAGTTTGTAATTTTGGAAATGCAAAAAAGAAATTTGACTTTAGCTTTTCATATTAAGTATTCTCAATTTACAGTTTGTGAAATTAAATTGAAATCTAAAGATTGCCCACGCCAAAAACCAAAAACCCAAAAACCAAAACAGCCTTCAATTTCAGTTTAGATTGCTTCCAATTTTCCATGAGTTTTTCATTTTCAAAACACAATGCAAAAGAGATTTGCTTTTTCCAATTTTCTTTAGTTTAGTTTTTGTTTTTTCTTTCTTTCTTTCTTTCTTTTTTTTTGGCATATTTTTAGACACATGGAAAAGGCAGAAAAGCTTTACGAACGGCAATTTTTGACATGCAAAATGAGCGAAGAGATGAACGAGTACAAAACACACACACAATCACACACACGCACACACACACACGCACACACACAATGATTATGAAACGACATAGAGCAAAGTGAAGAAAAAAATAATAAAATAAAATGAAATGAAGTGCAGAGTTGAGTTGAGTTGAGGTGAAGAAAAAGAGGCAACAAGATCTGCCACGCTGGGAAAAAAGGCTGATAAACTAACAGTTAACTGCGGGAAAAACCGGCTCAAAAAGCCAAAGCCAAAGCAAAACCACTTGCCGCTAGCCGCTGACTCTAAGCAAACTCTTTTTTTCTCCTTCTTTCTTTCTCTCTTTCTTTCTTTTTTTCTATCTTTTTCTAAGCAAACAACCAGCTGAGTGTGTGTTTGGTGTATGTGCGTGTGTGTGTGTGTGTGTGTGTGTTGTGTTTTGTCGTGTTTGTTTGCCCCCCAACAGAAGCTGCAAAATATTATTATTATAAACATGTTGCGCTCGAATGAGTTTTGTAGCTATTAAAAACCGGTTCGGAACCGAACCATGAACCAAAACCCCAAATACATTTAACACTTGAAAAGCCATAGCAGGGGGAACAACAGTTAACAAATTACAGCAAAATAGTTGAAGACTAAACTACTCTCAGAGTAATTCCAGTTTAGTACAAGATACTTTCTTTAACTGGAAGATACAAAATTATGAGCTAAACAAAATATGATATGTTTCTTACTACATATCAAAGTATATATCAATTTATACTTCAATATGTTTATATATCGATAAGTCAATCTATCTATTGATCAATTCAGTACGTATTTTCCCAAGGATAGATTTATCTATCTAAAAATATTAATTATAGTTGTCAATTTTTGATGAGTTCAACAAGTAATGAAAAGCATTTAAAATACTTAATTGCAGAAGAAATGAACAAAATTGGAAATCTTATCTATTCTGAAAGGATCACTGATCTATTAATGTATAAACTGATAAGTTCAACAGACTATCGTAATTTATATGCAAATAAGCTAAAGACAACTTACTTATTATGGAATAAACTTGGTTCATTTAAGATGAGACATCAAACAGATATCAGATATAATAAAAGCTAATCACTTAAATATGCTTATATGATATCATTTTGTACGTCAAATGAAAGTCGTTGACGTATTTTATTTTTGTTAATTCTTCAATCGTTTGGCTAATTTGTTTAACCATTCTATTAAGTATGCTTTCCCTTCCCTTTGTTTAGTGTATTGTTAAGTATGCTTTATTTATAGTTTATTTTGTGACCTATTTTCATTATTATTCAGTATTGAATTGTTTTCCATAATTTGAGTGTTTGGTGATTTTTGATGGCTTCGGTTCGAAACTGTTTCTATCCAAATCGTTTCGAGTTGGTAAAAGTAAAAGTATCTCTACTATGCGAGAACTATTTCAGAACTAACGCTAGATATAAATGTATCTATTTGTCTAAAATAAACTCAGAGATGGGGCTAACTTGGGCATTGTATTGAGCTTAGTAGGATCTATAAGCATGGCTGGTATTTGGTGCACAAGTGAACCAAAGAAATACAAAAAAAAAAAACGGGCCACAGCGATGCACAACTCAACTATAGATGTATCTATGTATCAGTATCTGTATCTGTAGATGTAGATGTATCTATATATCTGTGGCTATAGCTATAGATATGTATCTGGCCACTGGGCGCCCCGTTGCCCAAAATGCTCCAACAGACACAAAACGTTGTGGATTCGTCTCCTTATAAATAGTGTCTAGCGTTGCGCTATTTTTGTCGAAAATTTATCGTACGCTTGCGCTCTCATTCATGCATCCCTCTGGCAACACCCCTCTACGTAGTGCCCCCCCCACCCCCCCGCCACCCTCTGCTCTGCTGCACGCCTCTGTCTTCGCCACCTGCTTTTTTTCTGTTTTTTGTTGCTGCTGCTGCTTTCCGAAAATTTATTTATTTATTTAGTTTTTCTTTGCGAGGCGCTTTTTTCTTTGGTTTTTTTTTTGTCATGCTGGGAAAATGTATCATTGTATCTTTAGTCGTAGCGCTTTTTGTATCTTTTAGCTATATATTTATATTGAGGTGCATTTTGAGGTGTCGTGTCAGAAATTCTTCTGCTGCCTCTCAAATTATGCGCACTAAAAATAATTGACAACAACAAAAAAAAGGGGGGAAAGAAGCAACAAAAAAATTGAATTGAAGGAAATATGCAACAGCTGCCACAATGGACACGCCTACTCTTTAGGAGGCTGCCACACACATTCTCTGCCTCTCACACACACACACACACACACACACACACTACACTTACTGGTGTGTTCTTTGAATATTGTTGTTGCTGCCTCCCCTTCAGCTGTTTGTCCAAACTTGGTTAAGACACTCGCGTTTTGGCTTTAAACACAACAACAAGAAAAACAATAACAATCAACAACAACAAGTAGTACAACAACAACAACAGCAAGAACAAGAACAATAATAATAATAGTGGTAAAAAAAATAAACACAACAAGTTCTAGAACAACAACAACAACATGAAAACTTGTTGCCTTCGGCTTTTCAATTTTCCTTTTTGACTTTTTTTTTTCTTTGCTGTTTTTTTATTTTTTTGGTTTTTTTGTACTTGTTGGTTTTGCACTTTTATTTGTGTGATTTTTTCTTATTTGTTGCTGTTTGTCAGAGCTGAGAATATTTTCTTGCCTCTTCACACGTCTGTAGTCCCGTCTCGCTCTTTCGTGTCTTCTCCTTTCGTCGCTTGTCTCGTCTTTTTGTATTTGTTTTCTTTTACTTTCTGCTTGCTTTCTTTCTGATTCTTTTCTTTCTTTCTTTTCTTCTGTCTGATCGTGAACACAAAAGTCGCACAAGTGATCGATGCCGCCTCTGAGTGTGTACTGAATTGGCCAACCGACAACCAACAACCGACAGTCGACAACCGACAGCCGACAACCGACAGCCGACAGCCGACAGCCGACAAGCAACGGGGCCGACATCTCTCGACGGTTCATTCCCCATTTTCCCACTCCCCATTCCCCACTCCCCATTCCCATTTCCCGTCTCTATTCCCGTTCCCGTTTCTGGCTAAAAGCGAACATCACGCACACGGCACTAAAGCGTCACTCAGAGAGAGAGAGAGAGAAAGAGAGTGGGAGAGCGTTCAAGAGAGAGCGTAAAGTGTGAAAAAGTAAGAGAGAAAGGAGTGGGCAGCCAGAGAGAGACAGAGAGCGGCATAGAGAGTAAGAGGGGAGATCGTTAGAGATCTTAGAGCACATAGACAAGTGCTGGGCGCACACGTGGGTTTGCTTTGATTTGCTTATGGCCATTTTGGTGGTGCTCTGGTGGTTCAACTACTCAGCAAACTAACGGTCTAATACCCTGTAATCTTTAAGTATCTCTCATCTGGAGACAAGCCTGACTTAAGTTATATTTGTAAACACTTTTTTCAAGCGAATTTCTTAATTTCTTATTTAGATGAATAAATAGACAAATAGATTAGTTTAAATAGAAAGATATATTAATAAATGATCAATAAATAGAATAGAAACGAAATTCCGCATAAAAATCGGTCTGATTTTCTCAAAGCTATTCAAGTTTGATCCTTGAAACTAGCAACTGGCAACAAAAAGCTAATTAATTTGCAATTTTCGGCACGAATTTTTTACAAAAAAGTAATATTAGCAGTCTTCAGAACCGAATATAAAGTAATTTTTAATGTTAATTTGGACACCAGGAGTTTATTTTAAGGGAAAACTTTAGAGGGTAAAAATTACGACAACTGATCTATCATTCAAATTTGTTGAAATTTTCTATTACAAACAAATCTTAAAAAAAGTATTAAATTCAATATAAAAATGCTTTACTGTAGTTTAAGATGTTAGCTTACCGCTTGACTGTTGGAATTGCTGCTGTTTCTGTTCGATTGCGATTGTTGTCGCTGTCCCGCCGGCAACATGCTTTCCACACCTTGCATGATAACGCTGGCACCCAGAAATTTGTTAAGCAAAGCACGTGCCTCCCGATCCTCGGAGCTGTCGCCAGGTTCAACCACTGTAGAAGACATAATAAGATTCAAGGATAAGAGCTGAAGAAAGTTGGGAACTACTGATGGGAATTACTCACCATTATCAGCATTGCGCATGCGCTCGAGGACATCATCAACGGAGCTTACGAGACGCTCCTCGCCGCTGGTGTTGAGAAAGGAGCGAGTGGAGCTGGAAGTTCTGGTGGTGCTGCTGCTGGTTTGACGCAGCTGTGGTTCCATCTCCACCTCAATTACGCTGCACACATCATTTGACTCACTATCCTCCTCCGTTTCCTCATCCGCCAGCTCATGCTGGACTATGGTTTGGGATTGATTCGAGGCTGTGGACTCCTTGCGAATAAAGCGCTCGTTGATTTCTTTTGAGGAACCACGACGTTTCGTGACATTATCAATGGCATCCATTGGTCCGGTGATCTGTTTGAATTCTCGCTGTAACTTGGTGTTGGCATCCACGTGGCTTTTACGCTCCAACTGTTGCTGCAATGTGGCCAATTCTTCCGGATTGCTGGAGTAAATCAATTCCTTTCTTTCGTGACGCGGTGCAGATTTGTCATCCGCATAGAATTGCTCCTCAATGACATAACCTGTGACTTCTACTTATGGATAAGAAAAAAGGGATTTAGATTTCTTTTAAAAACTATGAGAGAGAGAGAGAGAGAGAGAGAGAGGGAATAGACTTACCTTGCTTTGTCTCACACGTCGCCGGCTGTGTCTTCTTCTTCAGCGCCCGTATGCCAAAGAGGGGTAAACCGTTCTCATCGGTGGGACCAACCCCATAGCTGGATGTGATGGAATCCTCCTCGCGACGTTTGCTCGAACTGGTAGTGGTGCTGCTACTGCTGGTGGTGCTCGTACGTGCCACCCTTCCACTGCTAATTGTGGTGTTGCTAGTGGTGCTCGAGGTGGAACCCTTACGGGGAGTCGGAGAGGCAGAGCCAGAACCACGCAAAACTTTACTGCGATCTGCCCAAATGGGACTCGGTTTGCTGCCCCGGCGATCTGGCGAGGATTGCACGCTGCGTGGACTTCCATTGTGGTGGTTGCTTGTTGTGGTGCGTGTTGTTACCGTTGTGGTGGTGTTCTTGCTGCCCGTCTTGCTCGTCGGACTACGACGACGTGGAGTCTGAGACTGAGTCTGAGTCTGTGCTGGACTAGCACTACGTTCGCGTGGTTTCACCGGCGGCTTGCCGTGTCCAGTGGTGCTGTCCGGCTCTGTGCGTCGATTGGTTATGGTGGTGACGGTGGTGCGTTCCTTAACGCTCTTGTTGTCCGGACTGCGACTGCGATCGCGTGGATCCAGCAGCTTCTCTGGCACGCGACGATTGGTGGTGCTAGTCTTACTCACTGGACTGCAGCTACGATCACGTGGTTGCTCCGCTGTGCGTCGCGGCAACTGTGGACTGCGACTGGGTGTGGAGCCGCTGCTGCTGCCGCCTCTTGGCTGCAGCTGTTCTGGGGCACGCTTCATCGTGGTGCTGGTGGTGGTGGTGGTACTGGTGATGCTGGTACCCGCATTAATCATGTTCTTTCTGATGAGTCGCATCTGGGCTCGGATGCGGCGACGTAGCTCATAGCTGCTGACCGTCTCGAGCAGATGCTCCAACTGCACAAGATCAAAGATCGATTCAATATCGATATCCTCACTGGGCTCAGAACGGGACGATGTGCGTCGGGGCACATCAAACTTGACAGCCGCATTGGGATTGCGTGGCTCAACGTTGGAGTCATCCTCAATGGAGGATTTGCGAGAATAGTGCGTCTTATTGATCTCCAGGGAATCGCGTCGAATGTGCTCCAAGGAGCTCTTCGTGTGATCCATGTAAGAGGGACGACGTCCACTCGGTTCCGAGTGGTTGGTTGGGCTAGGCGATTGCTTCTCAAAGATGTGGCGACGGGATGCCACTGAGTGTCCTGGTTGAGCCTGAGTTGGTCTGCTGCTGTGGTCTAAAAGTGGTTGAGTTTGGGTTTCAGTGGGACTATCAGGGAAGCTGTCAAGGTTGATCAAGGTGGTTGTTGGTGGTTGTTGGTTAGTTGGACTATGTGTTCTTGTTGTATGCTTGGTGGTACTATGCTCAGTGCTGGCTTTAACTACGGTGCTGGAGTTCTGGTGGAGTGGTGCCTTAATGGTGGTGGTGCGTCTGCCGGGCGATGTTGGTCGTGGACTAACGCAGTGGTCCTCAGTTGTGGATTTAGATTTAGAAGGCGAGGTGGCGCGTGGTTTACCGTCGTTCTGAGTGGGCTTAGGTCCAGATTCCTCAGTTGTAGTTTTAACTGTAGTGGTGGCACTCAGTGGTGCCTTAGTGGATGTGGTGGGTGTGGTACGCCTCGCAGGCGACTTGGCTTGCGGACTGTGGTAGCTTGGAGCAGGTCCAACCTCCTCGACATCGACATCAACATCGCTGACCACCCACTGCTGTTGGGTTATATGCTCTTTGCGCTTTGTGGTGCTGCTGGTGGTGCTATGAATGCTACTCTTACGCGTCTCCGTATCCGTTGATATATTGGTGGTCGGCTTGCCTCGTGGCTGCTTCTCTAGCGAAGGCTTACGTGGTGCAGTCGTGCTACGTATCGGCGAAGGCTGTGTCGGATTGGTCACAGTCTGATTGCGATAGGAACGGCGCTCCTCTGTGATGAGAGCAGTGCTGGGGCTACCCCGTGGTTGTTTGCGATCCACTGGACGTTCCAGTGGACGCTGTGCAAAGACCGAGGGACGATTGAGTATGTCCTTTTGGCGCTTAAGCTCAATCTTTGTCGTGTGGTGTTTGGACATGGGCTGAAGATCATCATCCGATTCGGGTTGCTCTAATCGCTCCACCCGCTTCGTTGTGGTTGTTGTGGTCGTGATATGTTGTTCTTCCAGCTCCGAGTCCGACGGCTGCTCCGGCTCTGATTCCTGATCCAATTGTGGTTCCGATTCCGGTTCACTCTGGCGAGAAATATGACGTTCAATGTTGGCAACCAGCCGAGGGGATTTCTGTGGTGCGGTGGGTGCCAATTTCTCGGCGGTGTCAATGAACTTGTTCACCTTCTGCGATACACTCAAGATGCAATCGTCCTGACGCAGCTCCTCATCGATATCCTCATAGTTAGGACGTTCGATTTCCCCCCTAGTGGGTGTAATGGGTTGCTTGGTTATATTCTCGGCGGTCTTGAGGAAGCGATCCACCTTCTGATCAATGCTCAGCAAGCACTCGTCGCTAGCTGAGACCTTGGCATGCTCATCGAACTGGCGACTAAAGGGGACCGATGTCTTGGGCTGTTTCACCTGCTCGGCAGTGTGAGTAAACTTTGATACCTTCTCGTGGACACTCAACAGACACTCGTCCACATCGATGCTGGTGCTACTCACTCCATTGGTGGACGTGATGCTGGGATAATCCAAGCTCTTGGGAGCCTCCACGGTGGGATTATCATGAATGTCCGCATCGATGCCATTGGCATTCCGAATTTCCGAAATTTGACATCCCACATAGGCATTGGCCTCCTCCTCGAAGATGGGAATATTGGTTACCACCGGCTTCTTTTTCGGCTCATCATCCGGCTCCTGCACCACATCGGGGTAACGTGGTTTGCCTGTGTCCAGCTCACCGATCACAGGTGTTGGCACAATGCGATCAGGCGATGGCTCCCGGGAGCTCTTGGCATGCTGTATATCAATGATCACGTTCTCCATTTCCTCGCTGTTGATCAACTGCTCGCTTAGATTGATGGTCTTCGTGGTGAAGCACTTGCTGGGACGAGTACGATCATTGGGTCGCTGAGCTGTACTTGGATTTAGGCTACTCATCTCGGGTGTAGTCTTCGGCTTCCCGTTTACCACCTTGATGACATTTTCACTTGTCGAACGGGTTACTTTATCCTTATCGCGACGTGTAACTCGCGGTACCGGAGCCGATTCCTTGCGCTCCGTTACGGGCAGCTTACGGGCCGGTACGGTCATCTTACGCTCTGTCTTGGGCGATAGGGTCTTGGGTGAAGTGTGATCAATGATGATTTCTGTATGCACCGAAATATTACTTGAACGACGACGCTCGCTAGGCACACGACTGGGACTTGTATCCGGTGACGAGGATTGTCCATCCACATCATCCGGATGAGGCTTTTGTTTGCGAGGCGACGACCTCAAGCGATCCTTTATAGACGGCTCACTGGGCTTTCTATCATTCTGAGTTGTGCGCGTGGTTGTTGTTGTCGTTGTGGTGCGAGTCTCCTCCACCAGACTATCCCGTTTGGCAGGCTCACGTTTGGGCAGAGACTCCTTACGCGGACTCTTTGTCGTTTTTTGTGGGGTTTCCTTAACAGGCTGCTTGGTGGTAGAGGTGCTGCTGGTTTTTGTTGTGCGCGAGTTACGTCGTTCTGTATCGGTTTTTGTAGTTTGAGGCTTTTTAGACTCGGGCTTCTGTTGCGATTCTTCTGGTTCGCTCTCCTGAGGTTGCTTCTTTTTGGGACCAGTTTTAGATCCATCAGTAGTAGGACCGACAGGACGTGTGGTTTTGCTTGTCTTCTCCACAGAAGTTTTGCCATTGCAATCAATGATCTTCTCAGTCACAAAATGTGTGGTTTCAGTGTGTGGCAAAGGCTCCTTTCGAGTGGGTGACGGCGACTTCAATGTCTTCCTCTCCGGCGATGGTGACTTTGAGGGACGTTTTGTGATGATGATGGTCGTTTCCTCATCCACAGTTATGGTATTCTCGTCGTCTTTGAGTTGCTTGCCGGGTGAAGAACGCGGTCCAAGCACATTCTTTGGCCGATCACTTGATGGCTTACTAGCTGCAGGACGAGGCTCTACCTTCTCTTTTGGGTATTTACCAGATACAGGAAGAGGTTCCTTCTCATGTTTGGTTGTAGGCCATGATGGTTTACCAGCTGCTGGACGCGATTTTATCTCATCCATTGAAGTGCGCTTTGTTGTGACAACAGTAGTCTCTTCATCCACAGTAAAAGTCTCCGCATCGTCCTTGGGATGACTGCTAGGAGACCAAGACGGCTCTTTCTCATCCCATGAAGGCTTACCAGCTGCAGGACGAGGCTCTACCTCATCCTTAGGGTATTTACCAGACACAGGACGAGGTTCCTTCTCATGTTTTGGTGTAGACCATGACGGTTTACCAGCTGCAGGTCGGAACTCTACTCCATCCTGTGACGTACGCTTCGTTGTGACGACGGTAGTTTTTTCATCCACAGTAATGGTCTCTGCATCGTCCTTAGGGTGTTTGTCAGGAGATGAACGTGGCTCATCCCATGATGGCTTACCAGCTGCAGGACGTGGCTCAACCTCATCCTTAGGGTGTTTACCAGACAGAGGACGCGGTTCCTTCCCATGTTTTGGTGTAGACCATGATGGTTTACCAGGCTCCACCTTATCCTTTGAGGTACGTTTTGTAGTGACGACTGTCGTCTCCTTATCCACAGTGATAGTCTCTGCACCGTCCTTGGGCTGCTTACGAGGAGATGAACGTGGCTCATTCTTAGGGTATCTGCCAACAGCCTCTTCCTCCACCGTTTTCTCAGTGTTTACTAAAGTTTCAATTTGCTTAGACTCTGTTACATCCACGGTCAACTCGCTACGATGGTGTACTTCAGACTCTGGCTCGGAGAGTGGCTCCTCGACCTTAATCACAGGCTGTGTGCGTACCACAATCGTTTCGGTAACTCGTCTGGGCTTATTATCATCCTCATCCTCATCGTCGGGGCAATCCTCGATCTTGAACTCAAAAGTTTCCGTTTCCTGAACGACAGTAGTGTTTTCATCACTATCAGTGTCATCATTATCCCCATCACCGTCGGGTTTTGGGACGTAGTGTCCTTGGGTGTCACCATCTTCTTCCATGCCTAAAATCTTGCGACAACGATCCTCGAAGGTTTCGCGACGACTCAAACCCTTTTTGCGGTAAGTGGGTTTGGTTTCGCAATCTTCTTCAACAGAATCGGGACTTTTCGAAACAAAACCACCATCGGGAGTTTCGGGAGACGAAGAACTCTTGGGTTTATCAATAACATCGCCTTCGGGCTTTGTAACATTGGGTACAGGGGATTCGGAAGCCTTACGAGTTGGCTGAATTAGACTTTCGTTCGATATAAATTCTTCGTTAAGATTTTTCGTTGTGTTTGTTACCTTCTGGGTTACGGTGCTCCTGAAGATAGCATCCTCTAGGAACTGTGTCGGTTGCTGATTATCCGAGGTTGGTTGAGGAACATCTTTGCGCTTTGTAGGATTTGTAGCTGGGAAATGTCTCTCAGGGCTTTGACGTGGCTTATCATCGTTCCTTCTTGGAATCGGTTCTGGCTCAGATGAATCTTTAGGCTTTACCGGCAGCTGTTTTCCAGAGCTTTGACGTGGCAGTTCCTTAGGCTTTGTTGGGGACCTTTCAGGACTTGACTCCTTAGGCAGTTGTTTCTCGGGACTGCCTTGACGTGGTGCACTCTTGGGAACAATAGCTGGCACCTGCTTTTCAGGCGTATCCTTGGGCGCAATTTTCCAGGGAGCTAACTCTGGTTGCTCTTTCTGTTGCGGTGACTCCTTTGGAATCTGTTTCTCAGGACTCTGACGTGGCGATTGTCTAGGCTTTGACTTTGCTGTTTCTGGTTGTTGATTTTCGGGGGTTTCCTTAGGCAAAGTCTTCCAGGGAGCTAATCCTGGCTGCTGTTTCTCAGGACTCTGACGCGGAGATTCCTTCGAAGCTGGTACCTGCTTCTCGGGGCTAATATAACGTGACGGTTCCTTGGGTTTGGAGGGAACCGTCCCTGGCAACTGCTTTTCGGGACTCTGACGTGGCGAGTCTTTCGGTTTAGGAATGGTGCGTTGTTTAACCTCAGTGGTGCTTTCATCAATAATAATTTGATCATCGATCTGAGCCACTTGCTCCGGCAGAAACTCCCGCTCCACCGAAGTGGTTTCAAATGTCGTTTCCCGCTGCATTGTGCGTCTCTCGACACTGGGCGACTTGGAGCTCCGTCTGGCCGGAGTGGGCTCATCGTTATCGTTAGCGATATCGTTATCATTATCAGGGTTTAGGGTAGTGCTGTTGTGATAGGGTTTTCTATGGCTCGTTGGGGTGTATCGATGTGGTGCATCTTGGCTGGGTCTGGGTGCATGTTGTGGCCTGGGACTCTTGGGCGTTGTGGCTGCTGCTGGGGGAAGTACATCACAACGTCAAGGCAATGAGCTAACAGATTTTGGGGCGGTTTTGGGGAGGGCGGTACGGCAGCGCTTTACCAGAGTGTGATTCGTGTGTGTACTTTTATTGGGTGCTCTACAGTTCCAAAACATGCCCAGCTATGTTCGTTAATGGATTAGTTACGACTACAGCAACGAATTCAAATTCATCGGCAACTATTCGAGAAGGGTTTTTTAAGGTTAATGGCACTACGATTGTTAGCGGCAGATACAGGCATGTCTAGTAGTTCAATCAGGCAAGCAGGCTGTGTTTATTATCAGTTATCAGTAGTAGAGAGGCGGTGTTAATATGCTCACAAATCTCCCAAATTAGTTGGCATTACTTGAGTTACATTTTTTAGATCAACCCCCGATAACTCAACTCAGCAGCACTATAAACATTTTAAAACAGACGATAGTATCGGCAACTATCGTACAGCTAAACTATCAACAAGCTAAGGATAGCTTGAGTTTCTTAAAATGTTTGCAGAGCATGTCCAAGTCCTGGTCTGTGTATGTGTGTGTATATGTGTGTGTGTGTGTGTGTAGGCAATACATAGAATATTTCACAGTGATTTCATTCTGTTTTCTTTTTTTTTGGTTTTTTCAGTATACAGTATACAATTTTTATTAGCAAAGTTCCAAATAAAAATAAAAATTACGTGTAGTAAAGATAGATAGATAAAGATATTGGTAACGGTATCATATTCATATAAAGTACGTATGTGTGTGTGTGTGTGTGTGGTAGTAGTAAAAGAAGAAGAAGCCGAAACACAAGGTGTTTCTATTGCTTTTAATTGTTTTGTTTTATTTGTCTTTATTTTTTTTTGATTTGTTTTTCTTGTTTTATTTATGCCTTACCAACGGTTTCAGTGGTTGTCACCGCCGTGGCAATACTGGGTGTCTCTTCTGGTTCAGTGGTTGCATCCTTATCGGACGGACCAAGCTTGTAGTAGTGTCTGCGGACACAGGGTGATTCGTTAACGGCATCCACGGTGCTTTTATTGACGGCATCAATTGTGCTCAGCTTTGTTTTTGTTAAGATTTCGCTATCAGACGAGTTGTTGTTGTTCTTGTTGGTGGTTGGACTTGTTGTTGTTGTTGTTGTTAGTGTTGGTTCATTGTTGTTGTTGTTGTTGTTGTTAATTGTAGGAGAAGTGGGTGGCAAAGAGAATATATCGGCTGGCTTAGTAGTAGCATACGTATACTGTGATTGGTTATCTGAAGGATATACATTCATATACAATACATAGATTCCATAGATAGATATTTATTTGTTGTTGTTTTCTAATTGTTTATTAATTTTGAATATAATAGATATATTTATGTGTGTGTGTGTGTGGTGTGTATATAGAGTGGTTGTGTGGTTGGACTAATTCGTACCTGTCACATTGGACGTCTCTGGAGCTGAAGATGGAGTCGGAGTTGGAGTTGAAACTGGAGCTGTGGTTGGTGATGGAACAGCAGCAGCTGTTGGTGGTGTGACTGGCTTGTTAATAGTACTTGTTGTGGTTGTTGTTGTCGTTGTTGTTACTGCTTTCGGTGTTGTCGGCGATTTGGGCGAACGCTGCGGCATAAGATCGATTGTTTCGTTAGAACCTTGGACGTTACGTGTCGTCTTCAGCTTGGTAACGACATGTTTACCCACACTCTTAGTGTTGGTGGTGCCAGGACTAGTGGGTCCACTACCCACATGTCGTGTCACCGTTGTCGAGCTAATGCGGCTCGATTCCGAGGGCGCATGACTATCGTGTGATCCTTCACGTCCATCACGTCTGTACGTCCTGTTCGATGAGATGCTCGATCGTGGTGTCTGATGGCCGCTGTCACGCCGTGGATGCTGCTGGTGCTGGTGGTGGTGCGATCCCGTCGAAGTGGTGCTCTCCGCCGGAGAGCTACTACGCAATGAGGCAGCAAATGCCCGATGGGCAGCATCCACTTCCCTCTCCTTTTGCAATTGCCGGCGAGTTACCGTTGTGGTTGTCTCCGTGGTGCTGCTGGTGGTGCCGCGACCGGGTGTACGGCTACCTGCCGCTGGTGTGGGTTTCCTTGGTGGCGATTTGCTCAGTGGCGAACGCACATTGGTGTTACGAGTGGGAGAACGGGCCGAGGGAAATCCCTGAGTTCCCGTGTAATCATCACGTGGTTGCGAACGACGTGGACTTGCCGGTGGTTGCGATTGCAGTGGTTGTGCTCGACGTTGTTGCAATTTCTCGGGTTGTGCATCAAAATCCTGATCCACCTGTGTCTCAATGATATGCTCCGTGTTGGACTTGTGGGTGGCGCTCTGTTTGCGACTCACCATCGTCGAGTGGTGCACCACCTCGCCATCGGGCTGATCGGGACGAGATCTTGGCTGCTGTGGTTGATCACGCACCGAGGGAAAACCATGTGTGCTATAATCCTCAACTGGAGCACGTCGTGGACTAGCCGGCTGCTCCCAACTGGGAGTTGCCGTAATCGAAGCCGGAACATTATCATCACTTACATATTGCGTCTCGGTGGTGCGCTGTGTGCTGCTGCTTTGCTTAACATTGCGACTCTTCTCGGATTTAACAATTATGATCTCCTCACCACCGTCGCCAGTTTCGGGACGATGACCTAGAAATTCCTGGGTGGGTTTATTCGATTTTACCGAGGGAAATCCATGGGTGGAGAAATCACTTGATGGTGATTGACGGGATGGTGTTGATGGACGTTGATGTTGATGGTTGGGAAACTCCTGAATGGGATTGTGTGGCATTGCCGAGGTATATCCCTGAGTGCCGAAATCCGGACGAGCTGGCGATGGTGCCTTCAATTTCTGGGGAGCACGATCATCGTACTCCTCGATGGTCTCCGATGTGGTTTCCGTGGAAAAGCGACGACTCGACTTTTTCACCGATGAATAGCTCTCCTGTTTGATGAGCTCTTCGGCATCCATCGGACGTCGCACCGTATCCACATTATCCACCACATCGCGTGGTTGTGACTGCGTCTGATGCACATCCTGCACACGACGCTGTTGTTGTTGTTGATTCTGGGTCTGGGTTTGGGTTTGACGCACTGAATCATGAACTTTGCTCGGACTCATTTGCTCCGTTTCGTAGCGTTTGTTCTTGACAATGGTGCCATCGGGCAGACGCTTCACTGTGGTGATCATCTTGACATTCGGCTTGGGATACTCCACAGTATTGGAGATGATCTCACCGGGCTGTGACATCAAATGCTGGACATGACGTTGATATTCCGGCGATGCCTTGTCCATATCCACATAACGCTTGTTCTCCTCGTAATGCTGTTGGGTTTCCACATTCCGAGTGCTCTTCGATTGCTCCCGGCTTTCCGAGTAACGTTCCTCCTGGATGCGTTGCTCCTCCCGCTGCTGCTGCTGTTGTTGCTGCAGCAATCGCTGCTCGACCAGACGCTGCTCCACCAGACGCTGCTCCTGGGAGCGTTGCTCCTCCCGTTGTTGTTGCTCCCGTGTCTCACGTTGATGTTGGTCATGCTGTTCCCGATGCTGACGATTGGTCGACTGATTGTCGAGCAAATATCGGGGCTTGGGTGCTGCACCCGCATCATCGTCATACTCAACAGTTGACGACGATGAGACAAACTTGGAGGTCGAAGATGAGGTTGTCGAGCTCATCTTCATTTCGGTGCGTCCACTCGACTCATCGCCAAAGACGACCTTCTCCTGGAGATGGGTATTCGAACTCTCCGCGGCCTTCTTGACGTAGTTTTTGTCATCGCCCTGATGGGATGCACTTGAGCGCTGCTCGTTGCGACCTTTGAACTCCGCAACGCCGCCACCATTGAGCTTCTCAACACCTGATAGGGAGTTGGTAGTGTTGGTGGTAGTAGGTGGAAGGGTTGGTTGGTAGTAGGTGGTTGGTGGTTGGTGGACATACAAACAAACAGAGTTGAGATACACACATATATATCAAATAATGGGACTGACTGAGACAAAGAACCCAACCACAATTGACAAATAAACTTACCATCTGTTTTGGCCAAAGTCTCCGTCCGATAGGCCCGTCCATCGGGACTGACTTCCGATGAGGTTTGGACATCCCAGCCCGTTGTATTCGGTTGACTCAATGTCATCGAATGGAACTTGAGCTCATGCGTTGGACTCATCGAATCACGCACCTCCTTCGACTTGAGGCTCTGAAAATTCTGATCCAAAAGTGCATCTCCATGGCTGGTAACCAACGGATCCTTGCCAAAGCCGGTCACGGTGTTGCCATTCGGTTCCGACATATCCGGTTCGTGTCTATATAGATTCCTCAGACGAGACTCTCGCAACTTATAAAGATGCGTTCGTATTTGCTTCTTGCGTTCGGAGTCCTCCGATTGCTGCCACTGCAAATTGATCGAGAAAAAAGTCCATATAAATAAATATAAATGTATTTTTATTTACTGAAACTGCAAATGGAAAATGGAAATGTTTGGTGACTTCTCAACGTCCTTGGGCTAATTGAACCGGCTCAAGTGCCGCTCAATGCCCACGCGCTACTTTTTTTCGCTCTCTGTAATTTTTTTTTCTTCTGTTTTTTTTTTTTTTGGTCGCGCACATTGAACAATCGCGCCTTTTATGGACTCGAACTCGACGCCTCGCACTGGCCGCCAATTAGCTGACACTAGACATAATAAACAACAACTTGAGATCAGATGACTTGAGATCAGGTTGAGGTTGAGGAGACGCTGAGAGAGCTGCAAATGATTGAGTCAGCCGCAATTGTAACTGACAATCGCCTCGTCATTGCCTTTTACATCTCTCAGAACGAGCGAGAAAGAGATTCTATTTAAATACTATAAATCAAACCAAGCATCCACCCACTGGCTATATCTTTTTCTCGAACTCAAAGCCCGGCTTTTAATAAACATTTCAACTTGTTTGTCAGCTGATTTGCATGAACTTTTCACTTTTCCCAACACTATATTATTACAGTTGACTACAGTTTGGAATCTTTCAGAGTTTCCAGCTTTAAGAGTTATCTGTGTACCAGTTGGAACTACTATATATTGAGTTGTTATTGAGCTCATCTGTTTAGATACCAAAGTTGTCCATGCTAAGATAAAACTTCAAGGATCAAGAATCACAATAATTTCTCAATTAATACTCAAATATTCAACAATAATGCTCCAAAAACTCTATAAATCTGTTTGAAATTATATATCGTTTAGTAGTACTTTTTTATTCAGCTTGTTATAATTGAAACTGATTATTTCACAGCTTTATGGACACATATTCTTAAGCTTACAATTAATTGCAATTTTTAAACTATAGTAATTCCTAGGATACAAATACTCATGAATACAAATACTCATGTTTTACGATCGTGAATCATTTTGCAAAATTGTCTGGAACATCTTTTGCAAAGCAAACGTAAGGAAAGGAATTTTGTAATCAATAAGTAGAACAACAATTATATTTTTATAATATTTGTCAAGCTCATCTAATGTTTATCGCTCAGGTATCAGCTGGGTCCCGGTCTATCGTCTATACTATATAGGTATATGTTTATTTTCGTTTATTATTCTTTTGTTGGTGCCAGTTATCAGAATTTTTAAAAGCGACGTTAATGACGCTTGATTTATAAATAAAGAAATTGCAAAATTCGCTGACCGATAAGTGTTTTGATGGACAGAATTAGAATTGTTGGATCAGTGAATGGACTGAATGAAGAACTGAATAGAATAAAGGAGATAAAAGAGGGAATAGACTTAAATAATAAATACAACAAAAATCAAGGAAGACAAAAACTAACCAAAAAAAGTAAGAAATTCAAATTGAAATAATAAATCGAATAAGGGAAAAAATTAAAGCCAGATCAACAAATAGAGTAAGAAATAAATTGACAAACCAAATGAAGTATTCAATATGAAATAAAATGAAGAATTGAAGTGCTCACTTCTAAATAAAGTGGTGTCACTTACACAAAATATGAATGTACTATATACTATATACTAAAACCGAAATTCGTCAACAGATTTTTGTTAATAATTGGCAGGTTTATCCGGCCGTATTTGGGCCAAGAGGAGGAAGGGAAGGTGCGAGTTGCTCTTGTCGATCAACAAAAATCGTTTGGCAAACAAATTTACTGAAGTTGTTTGTGCTCGAGTGGTGATATCACCACCACCAACTAGTCGAAAGCGGAAAACATTTGTATTAACAACAATAATAATAACAACGCAAACAACAACAATAATAACAATAACAATAATAATAATGAAATTGGCAAATGCTTTGTTAACTGTTTTAAATTTAGATGCTTATAAGCAAACTTCTGAGCAATGCGAACTTCCAAATCTCTAGCTAAAAATCACTGAAAGTCTCTTCGCTATAAAACATCATAAATCATTATCCAATTCCATAAATTATATATCCAACAGTTTCCTATAGCGAGTAATCACTGTCAACAAGTTGATATCACTCAGAAGGTTATTGTGTTTGAATAAATGCAAGTCAATGTTTATTTTTAGTAGAATAAACAATGACAAAAAATGATTTTCAAATACTTGATGCCAGTGATAAAATTGCCAACTTCTTAAGGAAAGTGACAATCAATTAATATTTAAATTGAAGAAAATGACTCGTATCAAATTAAGATAAATGATTGCCAATGGAACCATATAAAGTTAAACTTACTGTCGTCATCTGTTTTTCATTTAAAGTTAAGGAAACAACTAGAAATTCTAGTCAAGAATAAAAGAAACTTTCAATACTAACTATTATTTCTATTACTGAAAATAAAAATTTAACTACACTATTAATATGATCAAATATGTCGATTATTCGAACTAATCCTTACTTGGGTCTACATTAATATTATCCCATTAAAACTAAAAACTTTATAGCGAAAAATGAGTCATGGCATTAGTGGAAACTTTACTAATGTCCCCTCCCATCATCATCATCTGATTTAAATAACAGCTGACGTGTTTTTTATTCACCCGATGGAGATGGTCTCCAACATCTAACATAGGGAATAGACTCCATTTTCGCTGGACATTTATGGTTTTTACAGCTTTTATAGCTCGACTCCAAATGAGTGTCAAATGCCACAAAAGATGTGCAAAAAAAAAATTAAAAAAAAAGTAAAGACGATACAAAAGAAATCGAAGCGAAAGCTTTCACTAAAAATCGAGTCAATAGATGATAATAATAATAAAAAAGATATAAAGATACTATAAAGCAAAAAGAAGAAGAAGATAAGCATAACAGTCAAAAGTAACAGATGTTGCTAGATATGCGAGTTATGGGGCAGACACACAAAATGTGCAACACAGAGTGCAAAGCGAAAGAAGAAGAGGGAGAAAGACATTTGCACAAGGAACAGGTCGCGTGGCAGCCGCGATGTCGGCGTCGACGGCTGCGTCTGCGTCGGCGTCTAGACCAAGCGTCTTGAAATGCTGCCTTGCCAAATGACGTAATTTCTAAAAAGCGCCCCGTGATAACCAGTTGAAGTCGTTGTCGGTGTTGTTGTCGTTGTTGTTGTCGTTGTTGTTGTTGTCGGCGTCGCACCTCTGCTGCCAGCGGCAACCTGTTGACGCCGACGTCGCAGCTGACTGCAACTACCTCCTCCACCTTCGGCTCTCATCCTCTGAGAGACTTCGCCTTCTTCTTGATGATGACGTGACGTGCGAGATTTTGTTGATGCGAGACTGCCGCGAATGCTGATAAATTATTATTATTTTTTTCATTTTTCATTTCTTTTTTTTTTGTGCCGTTCATTTCTGAGCTGTCGTGTCAGCTTTGGAGGTCAACAATATTTTGTATATTTTTTGTCTATGCTTTTTGCCTGTTGTTGTTGTTATTATGATTGCTTGTAGTCTGTTCATTTTGGCAAGAAATCTTTTTTTTTTGATTATTGAAATTAAAATTTATTAAAATTTAATTGAGTCAAATCGGCAAACGAATGTCACAAAAGCACAAAAAACACGCTAAGACAAACCGCATTAAGCGCAAAGGAAGTGAAAGCAGCTGCTCCCCTCAGTGATGTCAACAAACAGCAACAGATTATGAATGAATTATAATTGAATTATTTTATAATTTTATAATCTTGCATACAAAAAAAAACACCTAAAAGCCAAGTGTCGAAAGTCTCACAACTTCACAAATGATAAATAGAAAATATAGATAGATAAAAGATACAAAATTGAGCAAGATACAAAGCTGAGCCCTATACCGAAAAATATATATAGTCAACCTGATCAGCCTATCATTGTAAATGTAGCACTCTTCCTGTTTCGTCACTAGCGTGAACTACTACTTAATAGCACATCTACTTTGCATCATAGTCGAATCTTCTAGCTGTTGATCAATTTATCTAGCAAGCGATAACATTTATCGGCTTTATCATTTGGCTATCAGGTAAAATTTCTCTCTCTCTCTCTCTCTCTCTCTTTACTTCAAAATTATCTTCTGTTATCTCACGTATGTTTAAGGTCTACTTTCTGAAACATGCCGTCGATCCACTTTATAAGAATTTTATTTAAAAATATCTCACAAGAGATTAAGTATTTCTTTAAAAAACGATAATCTGACCGGCAAATCTTTTTTCAAAGCTTAATCGAAACGGAAGGAGGAAGGGCAGCAACACGCCACCTGTCGAATGCGGCACGCAACATTGCGTCAACTAGACAGCGACCATCTGCTAACTGAGAATCGAGAACTGCCATTTGACATTGACAATCAGTTCAATTCGTTGAGGAAATTGTTTGCACTTTGCTGTTAATTGCTTGACGCTGGCTTCAAGCTCTCTTTTTTTTTTTGTTTGGCGTCAGTTGTTATTTATAGCTATTTCAATTTCATTTCAATTCGGTGTTGTTCTGTTCTATTCGGCTCTGTTGCATGCATATTAAAAGTGGGCGACCTAATTGCGAGTTGAGAATTGCGATTCCTAATTCGCCGCTTGCCAATTTGCCGCTTTGCTTCTATTTGCGAATTCGCCGCTCGCAGCGAATTGTGTCATTCTCGATGCTGACTGAGACGCCGACAGAGGCAGCGAACATTGTTTTTAGCACCTGCGAAGCCGAAATTGAAACCGAAACTGAAAACAATTCAAAATTGCGCATATTCTTAATTCGTATACCCTGTAAGCTGTGGAAAATGTATAAAAAGGGTATACTAAATGCAGGAAGATCTTATTTTTATATACATTATTTAAGGATGCAGTATTCTGAAAGCATTATAACTATTATTTAACTTTTTTTATTTGAAAAAATTAAGTATACCACAAGTGGTACAAGATCAGTTCAATTTGTCTAAATATTCCTTCGCGTATTGATAATTTTGGATGCTTGAAAATAAAACCTTGTCTTAAATATTCTCTACATTTCCCACTAATTACAAGAAACTAAAAACGAGTACGTAAAACAATTGTAGCTAAGCGGATTCCGACTTGTCTATAGGGTATTTCCTACTCCAACAGTCTCGAGTAAAATGTAGCGATCGCAATCTTTAGTAAAAATATATGTAAGTTCATTAACTTTGCACCTTTCCTAGGGTATCGTCTAGTGCATCATACGAAACTCTAGCATATTTAGCATGTTTTCGTTTTTATTCTGTAAGTTTTGTACTCGAGTACTGTTTGTTTTCAGTTTCAGTTGTCTTTTTTTTGGGATCTGACATTGCTCAGGTGAATAAAACATGCGGCGTCTGTTCTTGAAATGTGGAGCGCTTTCGAGGCCTTTACCATGCATATTAATCAGATAGAAGTATGGGCTCTTAAAACGAGTCCAACTCGATGACAACGCAAGAAAATTGTGTTATGTTGAACGGTGTAAGTTTTGTGTGGGAAACTTTGTCAACTTTGATCGATGGAGTTGTCGCTGTCAAGCCTGAAAGTTTTCAGCAACTTTAAAGTGTACACTGTACACTGCAATAAGCCTGATTTGGGTTAACTGTGACAAGTTGTCATCGAACAGACAAATAAAGCCAATCAAAATTCAATTTTCGTACATAACAAGGCAATAGCATAGCAGAAATATTATATTTAATACAATATTTACATATTTGAAACTTATTTTAGACATAAAATTCTATCATCTACAAAACTGTACTAAAGTTCCCAGGGAAAAACAAACTGACTGACCAGATAATTATTAAAACTAGTCAAGTGAATTGAACTGTGATCGATGCAACGAAAAATCCTATAATTTATGCCAGCTGAGAGTGATTATTCTATATGTTCTGGAGTAGGTGTATTACGTTCTATGGATATGATATGAACTCAACACAAATTAGCCCAAGGGTTTGATTTTTATTACAATAATTATAAGATTTCAGTTAATGAACCGCTTACCGATTTTGATCTTAATTTCTTTTGGCTATGATCGTATATCTATGAGGGGCAAAGCATTTGGCAAGGCCAACAAGGCCTGGGAACAGGTTCTATTGTAATTAGATTCATTTACAGATTAGCATAACGGCCCGTTGGCAATCAACACCCCCGCAGACCGAACTCTCTCTTTATTTATCTCCCGGCTTCTATAGAATAGTTTCAACTTGGAGATCTTGATAAAAATGACAACATACGATATACGCTAAACGATATTCTAACTTGAAGATCTTGATAAAAATGACAACATACGATATTCGCATTCGCCATACGATATTCGTTATGTGATATTTGCTAAACGATTTTCATTATAATTGTAATCATATCTTAAGTAGCTGAAGTTGAGATAAGGGTCTTTTGTTTGTTTACAAGTTGGCGGCCAAATTTGCTGACACAGTCGGCATACCGGCAGCGCAGTCAACGTCAACGTCGACATCGGCTGCGACGCCGCTGACTAACTGTCAGTTATGCAAAAACAAAACAACAAAAATAACACGTCGCCGCCCCGTTAACCAAACAAACTTGCAAATTTTTCTCAAAAGTGTGAAAGTTATTAGCAATAAATGTGAATGTATGTGTGAGTTAAGAAAATATGCAAAAAAAAAATAATAAACAATAATAGAAAAAGGTAAAAAAAAACATTACCTCTATATAACAAAGCTAATCACAGTGGCTCCTCCAAATAATGACAGAAGCACGCAGCAGGCAGGTAAAAAAGAGTTTGAAATTCTTTCGTTCAGTTGTTGATTTCGTTTATTTTTGATTTTTTCTTTACTTTATGTTTTGTTGTTGGTTCGTTGTTGGTTGCACCGGCAAAAAAAAAAACACACACACAGAGCGAGAGATAAAAAACACTTGGTTAGGTGTGACTAATCCTGTTGCCGTTTTCGCTGGGTTTGGCTTTTGGGCTTGAAGCTGTCGGTTCTTTAAGCTCGTGTGTACAGTAAATACATCAAATGTCGCTTTTAAGATTTTGGTTCTCGTTTTTGTTTGTGTTTTTTTTGGGTTAACAAAATAAAATAAATAAATATATATGTACAAAAAAAAATAGAAGTAACAATTCTACTGTTGTGTGTTTCTGTTGTTGTTTGGAGTTTTATTCGTTGTTTTTTTCTTTATTTTGTCAGGCGTTTAAACACCGAGCGTCGGGCACGTTACAATCGATCGAGCACCAAAATCAGACTGAAGTTCCCACATTCAGAATCAAAGCCGCGTAAAGTGGACGGCCGAAGCTTAGACAGAAGCAGCGCAGTCGATGACGACAGCGCAGCAAGCAGCAAAGATATGACCGAATACGACAACAAACAACAACACGGCTGAGAAGATGACAGTGACAGAGGTAGCAGCAGCGAAGAGAAGAGAGAAGAGCGAAGAGCTATGCGTGCTTTCTGCCCATCTATGCCTGTGTCTGTGTGAGTGTGTGTTTGAGACCTGCTACCTTGACTTGCGTGCGGTGTGTGAGTATGAGTGTGTGTGTGTGTGTGAGAGGAGCCCACTATCAGTGCAGCTTCGCCGTCTGCTCTTTTCTTCTCTGAATGTGCAAATACAAATGCAAAGAAACCAAAACCAAACAGCGGCTTAGCGTTAGGCAGAACAAAAACAAAAGCTCTTGACTTTGGCTAGCCAAAGACAACGGCAATAAATCAACAACAACAACAACAACGGCAACAAATGTGTGAGTGTAACGGCTTTGAGTCTATTAGAAGTTTTTGTTGTTTCCCTGCCTGCGATCACATTAATTTACTGCGAATTGCAATATGATTTCAGCCGAGCTTTGAGCTTTAGCAGGAATCAAAAGGAAACAGGAGATCAGATTGTGAATTGTTGTTGTTTTACTTCTGTTTTTCTGATTAAAACAGAGTTTAGAACTTTAGATGGAATTGAAAATAGAACAGATTTTTAATTTACATATTTATGATTAATAAGTTAATGAAAATTCACATTAATATACTATTGATCTTACTGTGTTTCTCTATTTATCCTTAATCCTTGCAGCGAATGTTAAATCAACTCTAATGTCTCGTATACCTTTAACATTTTTTATATTTTGAATTTTATATGAAATTTTGACATGTAAGGACTTAATTTGTTTTTTAATTCAGTTTTAATTTAAACTTTTTTTGTTGACCTTTTGTATTATATTATAAATTATATTCAAAAATTAACTCTATGCAAGCCCTAAAGAAGTTTGAGCTTGAATTAGTTTTTGTAAGTGTATTTTAAGTTCGACTATAAACCCTACATATGGTTAGTGTATATTGTTTACAGTTCAAGTCTGGCTAATGATCAGACGTCGATTGTTTGAAGTAAATTTGCATAAGGTAACTTCATAATGATATCGCCTGTGGGATTCGACTAATCGATCGTGCCCAAATGGAAATGGAAATTGGGGAGAGAAAAAAGGTTAAAATAACAATGAACAAACGTGTTCAAGTGTCCAGTTGAACTGACCCATTCCCCTCCCCTGACCATTGAAGCGTAGCGCCAGAAATAAAAAAAATTAAGAAAAATGTATGAGTATTACTCGATATAAATCACTCGATTGGTATTCGTGTATGAATACATGAACATGTTTCGGTGGGTGTTTTACTGTGGCAATTTCAATAACAATTCCAATTCCGAATCCGATTCGAATTCGAATTCATAAACTTTTGTCAACACGAATTGCCAATGAAATTGACGCCCACATTACAGACATAAGTATAATACATAACAATATTACTCATCCAGACGCTGCGCAGACGTCGTGGCTAGACGCCAGTCGATAAACGATAAACGATAGATCGATAGGTTGATATAGAAATGATGTTAGACCTGAACGTGACCAGTTGTTGGAGTTTTCCACACTTGCAGCACGCATTTGGCCAGCTGCCATAGATCTGGTCGCCAGACAGACTGACAGACTGAATTTGGTCAGACATATGGCCATAGCGGGTGTCTCTGTGCCAATTTAACTCAGGTTTTTTTTCTTTTTCTTCTTTTTATTGATTTATTTAGCAGTCAGCGCAGCAGCGACGCAGCAACAGCAACAACAGCAGCAGCAGCAGCTGCCCACGCGACGCTTGCCACAAATCATGGCCAAGAGATTGCCAACTGGCAATTGTAAAGCGGCCAACGCGCCAAAGCCTAAAAGTTGCAAATTGCCACTGAGGCTGGGGAATTGACCAGGTTCAGCAAAAACTTCAGCTGTGGCGTCATCGCCGCTGCCAAGGAGTTGCTGCTGAACAGTGTTGTCATTTTAGCTTATTTATAGCTTCACAGAATTAAAAAATGATTTCAAAATTCAAATATAATTCACTTTACTTATAATTGAATCTTTTGAGTAATTTATACTGAATACTTTTGTCATGTTAAGGCTATACCCTGATCTATTACAAGCTGGGCTTAAGAAAAACTCAGATCATTCAGCTTATGACATAGTGTATTGTACATTAAAATACACATGTATTGTAATAACTAAACTTAATTCAGCAATTTCTTATAATTTGCTAAATTTAAATTTGGGTATTAATTAGGTTTTTAGCTATTTCTAGTTAGTTTTTATTGTCAAATTAGCCATTTTAACCCGAAAAAACTCTGACAACACTGGCTGTCGAGGATGGGAAGAGAGCATTGGGGGAGGGCAAGGAAAGTGGTGGTCAGGCGAGTTCAAAAATTGATTCATGGCACCATGACTCATCCAAACTGAGGCATTTTATCAGGAGGCCAGCATCCCAATTGTCCGCTCTCTCAGCAGCAGAGAGAGAAAGCAACAAAAACAATGAGAGAGAGAGAGAGAGAGCGAATCAAAGCTGCGTCGACGCAACGTCTCGACGTCGCTGTAAGCGCTTGCGCCTGCGTCGACGTCGTCGTCTGCGTCTGCGTGGGCCGCATTATAACGTCTGCTGCTATTTTTGTAAAAAAATTCGTATTTATTATTAACTACATTATTAATATAGATGTTTTTTTGCCATTGTAGTTGCTATTGTAGTTGTTCATCATTTGGCCAAGTTAGGACGACGCGTCGTCATCGTCGTCATCGTTTTTCCATTGATTTTTTTAACGACATTTTAACGATAATTGCAAAGCTGTCTAAGCCAAGTCAGCACAACGGCCCACACAGTAAACCAGCCGACCGACCAGGCCATGCCAACCCCATAAATGACCCAATTTGGTCTGGTTGAAAACTGGGAACTTTGTGAATCTCTAGCTGTTTCTCGAATCAATCTCTCTGTGTTCTTCTTTGTTACTGTTGTCTTGCTATCTTTAAAGGCAATTGACTGACGCATCCAATAAACCGAACGGGAAGCCAATGAACTTGCAACAGGTGGTGCAACAAAAAAACAAATAGACAAGACAAGAAAACTAGGCAGGAAAGAATGAGAGAGAAGAATTGCAGCATTCAAATCAGCTGAAGAATAGAGAGAGTGTCCAGATTCAAAAGGGAAATAAATGTAAGATAAAAGATATACTCTTTAAAATTATAGAAAAGTTGGAGAATAAGTATGTAGGGTAAAGAAACTCTTTGTCAGGGAAAGTATTCTTGATCTTCATCTTAAGTCTAGATGGAAACAAAAGCTGATTGCTTTATAACGCCAAGTCGATCACTTACCATTTTCCTCAGCAATTCCTCGTTTTGTATGGCACCCAAATCGCATTCCAATTCCATGGCAATCAAACTTGCAACGTTCAGTGGCGACTCCTGCAAAAGAAAAACCATTCGAAGGCACATAAGTAATGTGAAAATGTCAGTTGGAGGCGGCAGTTGGTTGCCATCTGATGATGCAATTCACTTGCTATACCCTATATACATAAGTTCTACCAGAAAAGGTATGCTAAACTGCTAGCAAAGAAGTCGAATGTAGTTACACTAACTCTATTGTCTATTAACACTATCTTAAGTAATTGCAGAGACTGATAGACTTGATAGACTATAGGGAAATTAGGGACACAGCTACCTAAGCCTCTACAGAGGGTATATCCAAAATTTGGAAGAAATTCGAAAATAAATAGAAGTTGTGAAAGGTAGATAGATCTTGTATGTATATGTATGTGCTTGGCATACTAAAAGCCTCTCACTGGGTATCTGTCAGTCGATCAGTTGTGTATGTTACATGCTGCCAATACAAATGCGAATGCATTTTTCATTTTGATTCATTTTCTGTTGTCTGTGTTGCTGTTGCTGTTGTTGTTGTTGTTGCGGTTTCTCAAGTGAAGTACATTTGCTCAATTCGTACGTAGATAGATTCGTTAATATTATTTTCAATTTATCATGATTTGTGTGTGTTTTGAGCATTTTTTATTGCACTCTGTCGCAGCGACGAGGCGAACCAGATCCCCCAAGTCCAAGTCCCCAAGTGCCCAAGTCTCCCCCAAAACAAGTTGTGACATTTCCCCCGTAAATGGTTAAAATAAAACATGCCAAATGGCAATACAATGTTTTTTTTGTCTGTTGTGTTGTTTTCTTCTTCTTGTTGTTGTAATTGCAATTGTTGTTACTGTTGTTGTTGTTGTTGTTCATTGGATTGACTGCTGTGATTAGTTGCTATGGCCGCCAGCGTCGCATTTTGGTTTCAGTTTTGGTTAACATCAACGATGTTCGGTCAAACGGCAATTGAAATCCACAGCACGTTCTCAGAGCCCCAGCTCCGGACCAGCCAGAGACCAGGTCGGAGACAGGTGGCTAGAGGCGTACGAGGGGCGTCCGGGCGGCCAAAAGCCAAACAAGTTCAAAACCGCAATTGGGCAAATAGGCTGATAATTGTCAGTCAGTCAGTCAGTCAGTCGGTCGGTCGGTTGATCATGTGGAAGACTTATCTAAAGTTGAACTTGAAAACAACAATGCCGAAAAGTGCATTAAAGCAAAACCCTTCAAAGGTCAGGGTTATACGTAAATTACTTAAAAGGGGAAAAACTGATCTTATCTCTAAGAAAGCAAGACTCGATTTGAATTCTATTTAATTATCAGTCTAACTCAGTTACTACCTTATCTTATCTTATAGAGTTGTAAAGTTTATAGATTAAAAGTGTTCTAGAAATTAGACTAAGCTTTAAAGATACAGATGTGTCTACAAACCAACACCAAGTATACTCAACGAACTCTTAAAATGCAAAATGTCGCCTTCGAGGGAAGATTTCAATCTTATAATAAGAAAGGAAACAAATTAAAGGGCCTTGCTTATTCAAAACCTATTTTTCTATTCATTTCCAAAACATCACAAGATTTAAGTTTGATTTCTGAATCGCTTGGAAGTTTTAAGCTAATGCCAAGACTTCTATGGGCTCAAGGAGTCGATTCTAACAAAAGTACAGTTGTACAGAAGTAAATGCCGAAAAGCACCAAACGGAAGTCCTCTCAAACTATATTAGGCTATCAGAAAAAGATCTCAGACAGTAAAGATTAATTGGTTTGTGATCGCATTATTAACTCATAAGTCATAGATTTACATATGTTGGCTTAATTTGTAATTTTTCAATTTGATGGATCAACAGAATTATAGCACATATATGTGAGAATCGCGTAGGACGGCGCGTGGCCAATGCCCCGAACTGTAACGATAAATGACAAATTAAATGAATGGGCGCGTACTCATAAATTTTAAATGCCCCAAAAAAGTAAAATTAAAAATGTACGCTTTGATTTTGGTGTCAGATGATCATAAAGATCATAATATGGCAATGTGATTAACTTGTATTCCAATTTAAATTTGAATTTTTAATTTGAATTTTGATGGTGTGAGTTTTACATTTGATTTATGCGACCGCCTACAAGTGGCAAAAACAATGCGTGCGAAAGAGATGCACGGCTGCGTAATGTGATATGCATGATTGATTGATTTGCCGCTAGATGGCGCCAACAGCCAGCAGCCCAACAGGAAAACCACAAAACGCTTATAACAATGTTGTGGAACTTAATTTAGTTTGCATCACTGTGTATCGTAAGTGCAAGTGGCCGTGTATGTATGTATGTGTGTGTGTAATGAGATTCTCACCTGTTGCTGTTGCTTCTTATCAGAGACGTTGTTAATGTCGCGGCTTTTGTAACTGGAGACAAACAAATGTTAAAAAAAAACAACAAAAACTAAAAAAAAATAACTGAAACACAAACAACGGCAGTAAAGTTCTCCGTATGTAAATATTGTAATTGTATTAGTTAGTTCTATAATTCGCGGAAAGAGTTTGCTCGAATTACGCGTCTGCGTTTAGAATTTTCCAACAATGAGAATGATGGGAGGGGGCAGGTGGTTACACGAAACTTTTGATTGACTTGCGGTTATTACAAATAGCTGTTTATTATTTATTGAAATTACTGTTTTTATTGTTGCCGGCAATATGAATGTTATGTTATTTAAACATGAACAACAAAAAGTACTAAAGATACAGAATACAAATTCTTTACTTTTGTTAAATGTTTTTTTTTTATTATTATTGTTATTTGTTGATATTGCTGATGTTGTTGGTAGTGGAGATTGGCGATTGGAAACTGGGTGGAAGATGCGCACAACCGTTTGGCACGAGCGGAGGCTCTTAACTGATTGCACAAGCTGCAATTGTTGCTGCATTTAGGCTCGTCTCATAGCAGAGAGCTTGGCGCCAACTGCGCCGTACGCTGGCTGCGCAGCTGTGGGCAGCGGTCATCTTCCAGTTTCCAGTCTAGTCCAGCAGTCCCCATTTTCAGTCAGAGTCCGGATGTGGTTCGCCTCGTCGCAAATGTTGCCTGTCTACGTGTTGTGTGTGTGTAAGTGTGAGTGTGTTTGTAGTTGTCACTATATGATGTCACATCAACAACTGCAGCCATAGCAACCACAAATCAAACATAACCTTCAAAAAATCAAACTTAACAGGATAACCGGCGCTGCTACAATTATTTCTCAATTGATACCCTATAGCCGGCAGCTAATTGTCCTTAATCTCCAAGTTGGTAACTTCAAACTGATTTTTTATGGCAAGTTCAGAAAGCAGTGCGTTATGGTCAATCTTTGGGTTATTGAGAAAAGTTCGGTCCTTCCACCGATGTTAATTCGTTCTGCATTTTAACCCTATTAATGTTTTTTTTATAAAAAATATAAATATTATTTGTTTTTTCAGCTTACAAATTTATTGCTAAGCTGAGAAATTGAGAATTATACGCGGTGAAGTTAAGGTCCAGGCTGACTTTTCTCTGTGAACTAATCTGCATATATTCTAAATTCCACATGTAATCCTAACAAAATTATCGAATTTTACGTAAGCATATATTTTTAAAAACTGAACCTATGTTCATACGGAATGTAGTTTTGATCAGTATTTATTGTACCTGCGAAATATATATCTATCATAAATATCTAGCTTCCCTAAATTATATTATTATTATATTTAGTCTATTTTAATTCTTAGACATTGTCGTTAAGAAAGTATGCTTACACGTAACATAAACACATTTCATTGGACTGAGATTCCTCGATAAGGCAAGCGCCCTTGTGGCATGCAACAAGTCCAAAGTGAAACGCCTTTTCGAAATGCAAAGCGTAGCACAAAGCTCCAAAAAATAAAAAAAGTAACTAAAAAAACAAATCAAGTGAACTGCACCACATGGTCAGTGGGTTGTGCAGTTTTGGCCAAAACCACTGGCTGGATATGTAGAAACAAGTGGATGAGTTGCTGATGTTGTCGATGTTGTTGCTGATGATGCAGATGCAGTTGTTGTGCGTGTGCTCATGTGTGTGTGTGTGTGTGTGTGTGTGTGGTGTGTGTGTGTGTGTGTGTAAGGTGTGTGTGCATTGAATGTCAACGTCAACATTCAGTGTCAATCAAATGAAATCGAATGAAATGCTGCAAAAATTCTAGGAAAACATTTTAAATATGCAACTGGCACAAGGAGATCAGCAGCAGCAACAACAATTGCAACAAGTGGCAAGTGCAGCTCTAACGGTTAGGCAGAGCAACAATTGGCAGAGTGAAAGTGAAGACAAGAGTCGAAGGTTGAGCTGTCCTTGCTAGGGATATCAAGGTAAAAGAGACGGACGGGGGTGTTGCAAGTCGGAGTCTCTTGTTGAAAACAAAGTCTGACGTCAGCCTGAAGACTTGTGGCAAGTGCCATAAAAGGATTGGGGCAAGTTCTCTTGTGTGTGTGTGTGTTGATGTGTGTGTGGCGCAGAAAATGCACAATCGAAAATATCACGCATGAAAAATGCACAAAAATTGATTTTAATTTATTTTAAGTGATTCACTGAAAACGAAAATGAAATCGAAATAAAACTTAAACCTTGAACGCGCTAAATTTGTCGCCAACAGCAGCAACAACAACAACAACAACAACAGCAACTGCGCAATAAAAATGCAGTTGTGTGTGTGTGTGTGTGTGTGTGTGTGTGTGGCAGTTGCAAGTGTTGAGGCATTTAAAATGAAATATTTATGCAAGTTTTGTTTATTTAAACTATTATTTAAAATCAAGTATAATTTGTTATAATCATAATTTTTGCAGTTAAATGTCTACAACTAATCAGTGCTAAATACAACTTAGTTATATTATTAACTGGGCATGCCCCATAGCTATATCTTTATGTGCTACATTACTCTCTCTCTCTCTCTCTCTTTCTATCATTAAAAACTATAGTTAATAATATATAAATTTAAATGTTTATCTGTATGTATCGAGAATGTCGTCGAGATGATATCAATATGAAAGCAACAATTTTATAAAAAAAAATATAATAATTATATGATGTGTGCAAATATCTATGTGTATATAATTTATATATATATTTTAATGTGTAATGCATAATGAATGTATATGAAGATGTCATCAATTTGTTATGAAATGAAGCGTCTTAAAACGTAAACAATTCCATTTTGTAATCACAAAATTATGCAAATATTTGTCAAGACTTTTTGGAATTCAAAAAGTTTGTTAACAAATGTATAAATTATTGGAAAAATTTTTGGACATGTCTTGGAAATGCATCAAACTTTTGAAAGAGTTGGTTTTAAAAAAATGGACACTTTATATCTGGGAACTGAGATACAGACAGATATGTATAAACTGTTAACAATTAAAATAATAACAAAGAACGAGTATACAAAAAGTACAATTTTTAAAAAGAATAAAATGCAAAATGCACGAAAATTTAAAAAACTGTCCATTTTTTACTGTCCGTTCACAAAAAATCACAAAATAATAAACATTCAATGCAACTTGATAAATGCAAAATGCTTACAAATTAATACAAATATTCAAATGATTTGATTTGTTTGTTCTACATTTGAATAATTTGGAATGCCTTACAAATATTCATTTGAATGCTTTTATTCGTTTTTAATTTTGAGAAATCAAAATGATCATTCAAATGCTGTGAATTAATACTTGCAAATGAAATTCTATGGCTGACTTGAACTGAGAACAGAGAACTATATAAATTCGAGATGCCGTTTAACAATTGGGCATTTTAACAAAATTTTGGCACAGCTTAGATCTAAAATAATGCTTAACAAATACTCTATATTTTAATACTAATAGGTGTCTATGCAATTATCGTACGATAATAATAGTGTGGCAATACAGTTAGAGTATACAGCATGGCCGTATATAGCCTATAAACTAAAATACAATACAAGTAATTACTTAATATCTACAAATTGGAAGAACAGGTCATACAGTTCGATAATGGAAGAAGAAAATTGCATTTGTATTTGCAGCTTTGTTGGGATTGTTTTTGTTTTGTTTTTTTTAGGGTTCAAGCAGCTCGAACAAATAAAAAAATTAAACAATTATTAAAAAAAAATATAAGATTGCACACACATTGAGATTTTTGTTAGCAAGAGTACTTAAAGGACATTGGAAGAGGAAGAGTTTTTACGTTTACGTTTTTTGTTTAGTTAGTTTCCATTTCGTATACGGGGATTCAGTCCGTAACACCCAGATGGACCAGCTGTTGCATGGTGCGTTGCAAGTACGTGGGATCCGGGAACATATTAAACTGTGTCTTGTGATCAACACTATTCCAAATGACCACATCCTCGCGTCCCGTGGTCACCGAACGTCCGATCGAGAAAAGCAAACGACGATCAAAGGCAATTTTCAGAAATCGCAACACTTTGCGACCCAAAGGACAATCCGGCAAATAGCAAATTCGCGGAAAGCCAACAGCAAAGAAGGCACGTCCTGGATGCGGATGTTCAGCGGTCTGTAGTCCCGATGCAATGCTAAACCGAGTGAGAGAGAGAGAAAGGAAGAGTCAGTAATGATAAAGTAAAAAGAGACACAGAGTTTACTTACTCGTAGACAATCTGTATGGTGTTCTGACCCTCATGGCCGGGCAAACACTTGCTAATAATACTCCAGGACATGCTGCCAATGGGCTGATTGCCCACCTTCTCGCCATAGACAATGCCACAAACGGGACACTCGATGAACAGGTTCTGCTGCTATGAGAAAGGGAAAGAAATAGACAGAGTTGACATGATTAAGAATGAGATGGCAACAGCAAGGAAATAAAAAAATAAAAATGAATCGGAAGCAACTTTATAAAGAAATAATACAGGGTAAACTGTTTTTAAGACTGCAAAGTAATTCATCTTTTTCAATTTCTGTTTTTAAACTACTTTCGTAAATGTTTAACTGGCTGCAATTGACATGATCAAATATGAGATGGGAACTAAAATAGAAAACTACTTTAAAGGGGAATTCTTCTGCATTTACACGGTGCTCTTGAGAACGCTGGCTTTACTTCAATTCAAACTGCGTCTATTGCCGGCTACTTTCGTAAACGTTGCACTGGCTGCTTACCTTATTTAATTCGTTCTGCTGTGCAATTATCATGCCATTGAGACACTGCAAATGCATCAGATGCTGGCAGCGACTTAGAGATATGGCAGGATTTTGTGCCGAGTGCACGAGCTCCTCCATGCACATGGGACAGGGCTGAGCATTAGGCCATAATGGTGGCTCAACGACCTTGACAAAGCGTGATATCATGTCGCTGGCTGGGTCCACGCCCACAATCGAACCAGCGATTGATTGTTGCTGTTGTTGTTGCTGCTGCTGTTGTTGTTGCTGCTGTTGCTGCTGCGGCTGATGATGATGATGAGGCATTGGTAAGGGAGGCGGCACAGGCGCACGTTCGCCTAACGAGGATGGCGGCAATGATGGCACAAACACTTCATCACTGCCCAGGGAGCAGTCGAGCAGATCATTCACAGATATGGCAAAGTTACGACTACGCAAACTCTCCTTGCTCTCATGACTGAGATACGTTGAGACGGTATCAACACTCGGACGTCTGCGATGCGATTTAACGCTATTCGTATCCGTATCCGAGGCACGCGTACGTGAACGCGATCGATGTGATCCCATTCGACTGCTCCGTTGCGATTGCAGTGATCCCTCCGAGCAACGACTGTGATGGCTATTCATCGAGGAGGTTAACATGCTCTTGCTGCCATGTGAGAAATGTGCCTGATGTTGCATTAAATGCAACGTTGAACCAGAAACATTTGACGATGATGTTGCTGATGTCAGGTGATTGTTGTTGTTATGGCTGTGATTGCTGTGGCTGTTGTTGCTGCTGTGCTTTGTGCTGCTGCCAAAGATGTTGAGATTATTGAGTATCTGGCGCAGATTTGTTGTCGAGATTTCACTGTGCTTCTTGTGTGGCTTCCTTTGTGGCTGTGGTTGTTGATGTTGTTGCTGCTGCTGTTGTTGATGTTGCTGATGATGTTGTTGATGGTGTTGCTGTTGAAGTTGCTGCTGCTGCTGCTGATGATGATGATGATTATGCGACGTCTGCTGATGTCCATGCCCATTGTTGCTCACGGACATTGGCAACGGATGCTGCTGCCGATGCATTGGCGGCAACATGTTGCTCATTTTGGGCAATGTATTGTTCCTTTGCTGCTGCTGCTGCTGATGACTTGACGCATAATCATTTCCATTGCTGTTGCTCTTAAATTGTAATGCCTGCTGTGGCGTTAGCTTCACCAACGGATACGGCGCCTGCTGTGTACGCCGGATACTACGCAACGGACCGCTCGGCTGTCGCATTTGCGTTAAATTGCAAAAGTTAATCGTATATGGCAGGCTGATGTTTGTGTTGCACAGATCCAATGTTTGTTCCCCCTGTAAAAAGAAGATGTTCATTAGTTCATCGATATAATAGAACAATTCTTAAATTCATGCTTTTTTAAAAGGTGTTTTTTAGCAAAATAAAAACTAAATTTTAATCTTAACCAAAACCGGTTCGTACTAAGGTGAAAACGAATTTTAAAAATATATGGAAATTCAATTACGATAAAACAATATTTTAAATATAGAAATTCGATATAATTTAATATGAAATTAAGCAATTTGAAACACAGAAATGCAGCAAACGTATTTCACAATTTTTGTGAAAAGAAAAATTGTTTTTGATTTAATTTTCTCTTTTCTTTTATTATAAATAAGTATAGAGATTTATTTGACTTGACTACTTTCAATAAGAAAAAAACAAATATCAATAATTATTTTAATGTTAAACAAATGAGGAATTTGTGAAACTTAACAACTTAGAAGCAACGATGAAATTTGACATACAGACTTAAGAAATTCACTAATAAATACCTTAAAAATAATATAAACAATAATAATTCAAATAAATACTTACACGCGCCCAGGCATCCTCAATGATACACTGCACATGCATGTTGTAGGGCCGCCAGTCGCAGTTGCTGTCGGAACTGTTACTACTGCCACCGCCGGACCACTCCCACTTGGTGCCTTTGCCCGCCGGGCTGCTGGGCGCGTAGAGCATGCGCCGTACACCGATTGTTAGGAGACCCGCCTCGGATTCGGTATCCGATTCTTGGGTCATGGTGCGCACATTGACATAGTACTGTTCGAGGCTTGGATCCGCATCGCTGAGCATAACGCGGGTCAGTTTCTTGGCATGCGCACGCTCCAAGTGCTGTGACACGGCCGGTGAGTAGGGTAACCATTTTCCGCCGCGCGCCTCAAATTCCCAGACACAAACGGCATGCGTGTGATTGATGGCACCGTTGACGCCGCCCGCAGCACCACCAGCCCCATTGCTGGCCATTTTCAATTTGTTTTATCACTTCACTTCATTTTTCATTTGGTTTTCAATTGGTTTTTAAGTTGCATTCAATCAATAAGTCAATCAAATCTAATTTGCATTTTGTTTATGGTTATCGTTTACGTTTGCATTTGCGTTTACGTTCTAGTTTCTCGTTCCTCTGTTCTTTTTCTCCTCTGTTTATGCATTCAAATTCGGCTGCGATCGGTACTGACACTGCGACACTGCGACGAAGATGGAACACAAAATAAACAAAGAAATTAAAAATGGTGGCCCTGCTTGCACAGGGGAGGAGTGCATTGCAGCGATAAATTAACTACCTTTATTGCGCTAACCGTTGCGTATAAATAAGCGGTTTACACAGCACAACAACTTAAACATAAATTCGATCTGACTTTAATTAATTTATATGCAAATTTTTACATTTGGGCGCAAGCGCAAATGATAAAATTGAGCTGTGTAGTTTCGTTCTGAATAAGTTCACTTGAACGGGTCACAAAAATGAACAAATGAACTTATTCTTTTTTCATGAGCTACAACGTTCATTTTGTTCAGTTGATCGGTTGCTCTTCAACGATTTTTTGAACCTTATTCTGTAAAGTCGCTCAAATATTTTCAAGAAAACTGAAGCTAGCATTTAAATTAAATATCCGCAGCAGCTACCTATTCAACGTTCTTCGTTCATGAACAGCTGACCAACTGAACAAAGCCCTTCACATGAACTGCGGTTGCTCGAGAGTGAGTAAACAGGAGAGCAATTGAGCATATGTGAGTGATCAAGTGAGTGAACAAAATATTGTCCGTATTTTTGAGTACTTTTTCGAAACGAGTACGCAAAAAGTTTTCTTACTCAAAAATGTTACACAAACTCAAATTAACCAGATTTTCTTAGATTTTTCAGACATCGTTTAAGAGAACTAGGCTAGTTAAACAATCCCCACTAATTTATAAATTCATTGGCTTGATTTAATTTGATCCCATTTCTTTAATTAAGCAATATTGTTTGTTCATTTTAATTTTATTTTAAGTCGCGCGCCCAATATATCAATAATGCTTTCAGTATTTTTACATATATTTTAGTATTTCCATTCAAATATCGCGTGCAACACTAAAAGCGCCATCTGGCAGCAGAAATGATCAGAATGACAGAAATGCAACCCTGCTAGAGTCAAGTGTCAATTTTGACAAGCAGGCGACTTCCGCAGCTCTCTCCATTCCTTTACCTTTCTGACGGGCAGACGTAAAGCTGGTCTTTTTAAACGACCCGCAAATAAATCTGCAAATTTCGTTAGCATCTTTAAATAAAACTGCGTGAAAATGGTTGTTAAGAAGGTAAACACCGCTACCAAACCGAATAAACTAAACATTCCACTGCAAAGTGTTTCGCGAAGTGCATATGACAGAATGTCATACATTTTTTTATACAATTTTTTTATTTGTGTTTTGTTTGTGTGTTGTGAACGGCATACATATGTTAATATGTTGAATATGCTACTGTGCTGTACTAAACTGAATCCATTTCACCTTGCAGCCCAGGCCAAAGAAGAAGCCAGTGACCAAGAAGGTGGCCCCAGCACCATTGGCCGTTAAGAAGCCAGTTGTCAAGAAAGTTGTCAACCAGCTCTTCGAGAAGCGTCCCAAGAACTTTGGCATTGGTAAGTGTAACAGCATTTGGACTGCGTTAATTCAATCTTATTTAACATATTCTTTCCACTTTGCAGGCCAAAATGTTCAGCCCAAACGTGATTTGTCGCGTTTTGTGCGTTGGCCCAAATACATTCGCGTTCAGCGCCAAAAGGCAGTGCTGCAGAAGCGTCTGAAGGTGCCACCACCAATTCATCAGTTCAGCCAAACCCTGGACAAGACCACAGCTGTGAAACTATTCAAGCTGCTGGAGAAATACCGCCCAGAGTCGCCTCTGGCCAAGAAGCAGCGCTTGAAGAAATTGGCTGAGGCCAAGGCTAAGGGCAAGGAAGTCGAGCCCAAGAAGAAGCCCAGCTATGTTCATGCCGGCACCAACACCGTTACCAAGCTCATTGAGCAAAAGAAAGCTCAGCTGGTTGTCATCGCTCACGATGTCGATCCCCTAGAGGTAAGATTGTAAACAGAGTTCTTAATTTAACTAATTATCGCTTTTAATTCAATGATGTGAAATTTGAATTTCTTCAACTGAAACGTTTTTAATAACGTTTGCAATGTGGTCACTTGACAGCTGAGTTTTTGTTTATTGCGATAGAACAATTAACAAAACAAGAAAAGCACGTGTTTGTTTACTAATTTGTCTTTTACCTTGTTTACAGTTGGTTCTTTTCCTGCCTGCCTTGTGCCGCAAAATGGGTGTGCCCTACTGCATTGTTAAGGGCAAGGCTCGTTTGGGACGTCTGGTGCGTCGCAAGACCTGCACAGCCTTGGCTCTGACCACCGTTGAGAACAACGATAAGGCCAACTTTGGCAAGGTGTTGGAGGCTGTCAAGACCAACTTCAATGAGCGCCACGAGGAGATCCGTCGTCACTGGGGCGGTGGTATTCTTGGCTCAAAGAGTTTGGCCCGCATTGCTAAGCTGGAACGCGCCAAGGCCCGTGAATTGGCCCAGAAGCAGGGTTAAACAGCAGTTGCAGCCAACTATTGTATACCTAAAAGCATATGGACGTTAATTCAAGTTGAGAGTTGATCCCATACATACAACAACAACAAATAAACATTTAAGTGTACAATTTTACCAATTTTTTTTCTATATGTATAGTGTGAAGAGTGCTTAGTGGCGTTTGAACGCCTCTTGGCGTTCAATAAATTTATAAGCTACCAACGCGTTAATTCTTTTGCAATCAATAAGCTGGCTGGCAGGCAACATAATTCAATGATAAATTGGAGTCTTGATTTTCATGTTAAGTAACAAATTAGCGTCGTTCTTTGCTATAATATGGCTAAGACACTTTAAAATAATTTATTTTAACGCATGTCGTAGTTCCAAATGTGACCAGTGGTGCCGCTTTGTATTCTGAAATTAGCTGATCTGGCAACGCTGGTACACAATGCAAAACAAGAAACCAAAACAACTAATAGCAAAGCGGCAATAGAAGTTTTACATTATTCTGTTAGATTCTGCTAACTCTTTAGTCTGCAGGCCTAACATCACTGCCTCCGTTATTTAACAGACGTCAATTCTCCTCTTGTAGTTACTTCCTCTATGCATGTTCAAATTAATAAATCGGTGGTGTCGACATCGATTATTCGATATAAAAGTAGATGGCTCTAGTTCAAATGATAAACCGTTACAAATTCTTGATTTAATTTGTAATTGATTTCACTTTTAAAGTAATTTTATTGTTTAAATCAACAATTGAGAAAATCAAAAATATAATTATATTTTAGAGCGTTCCACTGCTCGTAGCTTTATGCTCTGAATGGCCTCGTTCAAAATGCTGAGCACCATGTCGACCTTCTCCAAAGTGGCATTCTCACCCATCAGACCAATGCGAAAAACGTGCTCTACGGTTGGACCTAGACCACCGCTTATTTCCAGATTATATCTGCAATTAAATAAAGAAAATTGAGATCTGAAATGCATGTGATTGAATGTCTGGGAACTTACTTTCGCATGGCATAATCGGCTACCTTCTTCCAGTCCACGCCAAATGGAACCTTGATGGTGTTGACTGTTGGCAGACGATCTGCTTCGTGCTGGACAAACATTTCGAGACCAAGCTCCTCAATGCCAAGTTGCAAGCGGGCAGAACATTCCTGGTGACGTTGAACGACACTCTTGAGACCCATGGCACAGAAATGAGCAAGTGCCTCACGTAATCCGTACAACAATGTGCTCGAGATGGTATGATGATAGCTTCTAGGTGTACCATAACATCCCCAATAGTGTCCAATGAGCAGTATGTCAAAGTAATAGACCTTTGGTTTGCACTTGCGCTGCCGGATGTGGGTCAAGGCACGTTTGCTGAACGAGATGGGCGTGAGACCGGCAGGACCGCCGAGTGACTTCTGTGATCCCGTATACGCAACATCCACTTTCCACTCGTCCATTAAGAAGTGCGTGCCGCCTAGAGAAGCCACCACATCAACCACCAAAAGCAATCGTGCTGTCGACAGAGCTCTCCAATTTCTGGTATGTGTCGTTGGAGGATTCCCGTCGAGGAATCGCCCTGGGCGATAAAGAAGATCCGTGGCTTGTGTGTATCGAAAGCGAAACGTATTTCCTCCAGACTCAGAGCACGACCGAAACTGGCCTCCACATAACGCACATCGGCGCCATACCGTCGAGCCATATCTGCGGCACGATGACCCCACACCCCCGTGATGCCCATGAGCACCACATCGTTGTCCTCAATCAGATTGCAGAGCGACGCCTCCATGCCGGCGTGTCCGGCGCCACTGATGCACATTGTGGCATCGTTTAATGTCTGGAATATGTACTTAATGCCCTCCTTTACCTCGTCCATGATCTGTGTGATCGGGAATAAGTAATAAAAACCATTAATTATAGTACTTTGCACCCATTCATTACATAGTCTTATCACAAGTACTCTACATTTATGCGTTCATCTCTATTGTGTAATTTTTCTGACAATGCGATGCGACTTAGAGAATTGATATCACAATCTGAAGATTACATATATCAGATTATTATAGATAAATTTTGTTTATTTTAGACAAATATTTTTAAATTCCATCAATAGATCTCTTCGCTTTATGGTGAAATTCATATGTTTGTCTGCATAGAAAAATCCACTGATAAAAGTTAAGTGTAATTATATTTTAGAAAGAATTCTCCATTTAAATATAGATGCATCGCATAAACGTAGAAAATAAATGTAAATAATTAAATATTTACTAAAGTAAGAATTGTATGCTAATAATGTATATATACTTATGTAAGACATATAGTTAACAAACCTGCAGGCACTCTGGATGCATGTGTCCAAGCACGGGATTACTCATGGCTTCCAGCACACGTTGTGAGCAGTTGGAAGGACCTGGACCCATCAAAGTCTTGCTGGGCACAAATAGTGGTCGCTTTAGGACCAGTGGCGGAGGTACTTCCATCCTTGACGTTTCTTCCTGATTAATTCTTACACAAAATGATCACAATAGTCCGTTTTTACGTAACGAGCATAACAATCTTATTATCACCAAAGAAAATAAAAACAAAACGATGCGCGACTTTATTGTGTTTACTTTAAAATATCGTCCGTTCTCGTTGAAATCTTTAGATCTGACTAAAACGCTTCACTAGCAGCTCGTGCGGCTTTATAGCTGTTCCGAAAACAGAGATTTTCTTATCAATGAAACAGCGCATATGAATGCACTTGAACAAGTGACAGGTAATGTATTAAGTTCTCTCTCCGATGCTCTATTATCATGATTAAATGAAACTGTCTGCTTTTAAAATGATACTGCGCCGTTTAGACGAATTGTTTGATATTCTCTTTTTTATATCAAAAGCCTTCCACAGGTTATAACCCCTTGATTATTATTAAATTCATTTCAATAGAGCAAATAAACAGATAATTGTCATACTCAGATTTGTCACGAAAAAAAAGGCATAATCTGTTTTTGAAATTTTCAAAACTGATAAGCCTGAAATACAAATTGCAATTGATAGATACGTGTTAGATTGAAGGGAGTGAGCTGATCAGATGTTTTATTCTTGTTTTAATCGAATTACAAATATGTACATATTATATATACATGGATTAATGAAAAACCAATTCCTCTACTGTCGGAAACACATTCCATGCAAGGGGTCATGTGTCAATGTAAAAACAACTGTTATAAACAAACTAAGCTGATGCGTTATTGTACTACAAATTGTATAATATATATGTGTATATGCAAGCTTTTTTTAATTCATATACTTTCCCTCTAATAAATTTTGCGCTTTTTGTTTAGCTTTTCATTCAAATGCTGATATTTTTCGGGGCATCGACAGCGATCAGAGAATTTTGTCATCAAATATCGATAGGCAATTACAATATAATCGGACCGCGTAAATAATAATTTCAAAAGGCTGAACAGCTGTTTTCAGCACGAGTATCTGCTGGCATTGCCAGACTATCACGACTATCAGCTACGACTTATTTAAGCGATCTGGCAAGCATTGCAACACGTGTAAAATCGTAAACAAAATGCTTTTATTGTAATTTCACAATATTCTAAACAGTTAAGAGTCAAAATGTCACGCATTATAGTCAAACAATTGCCCAAACATGTAAGTCAAAAGCCGTAACAGCGTAACCAACTTATATTAACACTTTCCTCACAGATTAGCGAAGAGAAACTGCGTAATATATTCGGTGCCAAGGGAACCATCACAGATCTTCAGCTTAAATACACACCCGATGGTAAATTTCGGCAATTCTGTTTCGTGGGCTACAGCAGTGATGCAGAGGCCCAGGAGGCAATCAAGCACTTTAACAATACCTGCATTCAAACAAGCCGCGTGCGTGTTGAGTCATGTGCCGCCTTGGGCAGCGAGGAGAAGCCGCAATCTTGGAGCAAATATGCCAAAGACAGCAAAAAGAATCTGGATAAGCTAAAAGCAGAACAGCCGGATGCTGATAAACCTGCCAAGAAGAGCGAGAAAATTAAACAAAAGAAGGTAGATGAGATTCTGGCTAAGCACAAAGATGATCCGGCATTTCAAGAGTTTATGCAAGCACACGACAAAACTCGCTCCCTTTGGGCCAACGATGCGGGCCTAAACACAGCTCAACAGGATGACGAGAAATCCACAGATGATGAGGCTGAAGCACCAAAAGCCACACAAGTGGATGCGGAACAAGATAATGAGGATGCAGAGGAAGATGATGATAAAGAGGAGGAGGAGCAAGCAAGTGATGAAAAGCTAGCTGAGAAACCGATCAGTGACTTGGAGTACATGAAATCATTGATGGCTGGCAATAAGGCAACAGAAGCGGGAACCAAACCGACGACTGATCAGAAAAAGAAAAAGGCAGACAAGAGTAATCTGGAATTGTTCACCATCAAGATTCACGATGTTCCGTACAATGCAAAGCGACAGGATATTATCAAGTTCTTTAAACCACTTAAACCCTACTCGGTGCGACTGCCCAGCAAGGTGCATGGCTTTTGCTATGTAGGATTCAAGACGGAAAAAGACATGGCCAAGGGCATGCTGAAGAACAAGAGTTTCATCAAGGGCAAACAGGTGTTCTTCTCGGACTTTACCGAAAAGAATAAGGTGACCAAGGCCAACCGAAATGGAGAAGGAACAGGAGTCAACGGAACTAATGAGGCGACAAGTGGCAGCAATGCCAAATGGAAACAGCAGCAGGATAGTTTACGTAGCGAAGAGAATATATCCGAGTCGGGTCGCATATTCTTTCGCAATTTATCCTATACTACAACTGAGGAGGAACTGCAGAAGCTCTTTGAACAGTATGGTCCTGTGGTTGAGGTCAACTTGCCCGTCGACAAGATAACACGTCAGATCAAGGGATTTGGCACAGTTACCTTCATGATGCCGGAGCATGCACTCAAGGCCTTCAATGATTTGGACGGCAGCGATTTCCATGGACGTCTGCTCCATTTGCTGCCTGGCAAGGAACTGGACAATGCCAATGAGGAGGCGAATGATGTGGACAATGATGCGGGCCTGTCGTTCAAGCAGAAGAAGGCGCTCAAACTGAAACAGAATGCTCAAAAGCCAATTGGTTGGAATTCATTGTTTTTGGGTGCCAATGCCGTTGCCGACATCCTGGCCAAGCAATTTAACACCAGCAAAGAGCGCATATTGGACACCAACGATGGTGGTAGCAGTGCCGCCGTTCGACTCGCGCTCGGTGAAACACAAATTGTTATTGAAATGAAAAAGTTCCTCGAGGAAGAGGGCGTCCGTCTCAGTGCCTTCGATGAACCCACACAGAAGCGTTCCAAGACTGTGATATTGGTCAAGAATTTGCCAGCTGCCACCGAGGTAAAGGAACTATCACCCATTTTTAGTAAATTTGGTCCCATTGGACGAATTGTTCTGCCACCCAGTGGTGTCACCGCCCTCATTGAGTACTGTGAACCCTCGGAGGCGCGACAGGCATTCAAGAAACTTGCCTACACCAAATTCAAGAATTTGCCACTTTATCTCGAATGGGCACCGGAGCACACGTTCACCAAGACACTCAGCGGTGAGGCCATCATACCCAAAACGGAACCCAAACTCGAGGAAGCTGTCAAGGAGGAGGAGGAAAAAGTTGAAGCGTCAAAAGAGGAACAAAAGAAAGAACTTGTTGCTGAGGATGCGGATGATGAGCCGGAACCAGATACTACCATCTTTCTGCGTAATCTCAACTTTAAGACCGTTCTGGAAACGGTACGAGAACATTTTCAGCATTTGGGCACCATTCACACTGTGGAAATTGCCAAGCGCAAGGATCCTCAAAATCCACGACAGTTAAACTCGCTCGGTTATGGCTTCATTCAGTTTAAAAAGTCAGCTGTCGCTTTACAAGCCCTCAAGGATATGCAGCTAACCCAAATCGATGGTAATCTTGTCGAGCTGAAGCGTAGCGATCGCGTCCTCAAGTATGTAATCACAGTTTCACATATTTCTACCATATAATAATGCAATCATTTCCAACAGATCCCAAGACGATGGCGCACGACGTCGCCAGGTGGAGCAGAAGAAACAGACTGGCACCAAGATTCTGGTGCGAAATATTCCTTTCCAGGCTCAATATCGAGAGGTGCGCGATATATTCAAGTGAGTAGAGAAACGATTCCTTGGCAATGGCAACTTGAAATACATTTCAATCCCAATCCTTACAGGGCATTTGGCGAATTGCGTTCGTTGCGCATTCCCAAAAAGATGACGCCTGGCGAGGATGCACATCGGGGCTTTGGTTTTTGTGACTTCACCAGCAAAGCGGATGCGAAGCGAGCATTTGATGCACTCAGCGCTAGTACACATTTATACGGACGACGTCTGGTGTTGGAGTGGGCCGACAAGGAGGATCAACAGGATGTGGAGGAGTTGCGCAAACGCACAGCCGCCAAATTCGATGGTGCTCAAATGGCAGTTGAAGCTAAGCGCAGCAGAAGCGCCTTCTTCGATGTCGAGGGTAACATTCAACAAACTGCCAACGATGATGACGAGGACGATAATTAATTATAGAAATACATACTAATAAGAGAATGTTTAAAATGAATACATGCTATAGTTATGTATGTGTAAATGTGTATATAATACTTTTAAAGACCATTAAAAAAGTTGTTTTAAAGTATTTCAAATTCGACTTGTCATTTTGTAATTACAGCTGGCAATCGATTGGCATTTAAGGATTTCCGGGATCATAGCTTCATAATTATTAAAGGCCTGCAAAAATTGGTCCAATTACGATGTTTCTTTGCTATTTAAAGGTTTATTTTGATGAATGGAATGTAGACACCATTGCTAAATCCTTGATGGGTTTCAAACAGTCAAGATAAAAGGAACTTTGTAATTCTACAGGATTATATGTTTTTAGACGTTATTTTCTTAAGAAAATTTAATTTTCAAGACTCTTCTGTTCCCCGTGAGCAGGCTTATCGATTTAGATTGAATATATAGACGTATCCAAAGAGGAAGTATTTTTAATAAAAAAGGACAACGCACAAACATTTCTAAATAGAATATATTTTACTTTATTTTACGTTTCTGTTTATATAAAACCTAAGTAATTAATACAAAACAAGACGAAAAAAAAAACAGAATTCTTTTTAAAGCATACACATACATATATCATCATCATCATCATTACATCAACATTATCATTCCGCAAACAATACATTTTTCATTTGGTTTTTTAATGTTTTGTTTTTTTTTAGTAATATGTATAGTATACTAATTAGTTGTTTATTATATATAGTATATAGATATAGTATGTATATGTGTGTACTCGTAATATTGAAAATATTTGCCGTTCTCTCTCTATCTCTTTTTACCCCTTCTTTGATGCTTCTCTAAATGATGCAATTGTTGCAATAAGCGGAAGGAAGGAAACCTCCATCTACTCATATCTATAATATATATATTGTATTGTATATATGTTCATTTTGTTTGTGTATTTTTGTATATATATGTATATAGATAAAGCATATAGTTTTCTTCTTCATTTGCTTCATATTGTTCTCCTTCTTTTTGTTTCTTTTCCTATTATTTCTTTTGTTTTCTACGAGTATACGAGCAAAGCAGCTAAAAGCCTTGGGGGAAGTGCCTGGACTAGGACCAGCAACAGTGTTGAACACTTGTCTACGCATGTACACCATGTGTGTGTGTGTGTGTGTGGGAGTGTGTTTGTGTGTGTGAGCGGGACTTGTGAGCGTTTCAAGCATAGGCCATAGTTATACATATGTAAGTTTGTAAATATTTTCTTGTGTAATTTGTAGAGTTAAATAACACTTTGTCTCTAATCCTTTTTGATGCGTGCCTGCAGGAAACAATAGAGTATACCCGCCTGTGCCATGACATCCACTGTGCTCGCGGCCAGAGGATCCTTTTGCTTCACCTGTGTCTGACCCGGACGCAGCAATGTTGGACCAAACACCATGGCCAGATTATGCAGCGACATCTTGTTGTCCGTCTCCTTCTCGTGCACCCTACGAAGGAAGCATTCGTATTAGTTATGAGACTGATTTCTGATTGAATCTCTAATTCACTTACCTTATTAGATGGTCGAGTATCAGATTTATCGAGGATTTGTTTGCTTGGGGCAGCTCCTCGTACACCTTGAGCAGCTCATTGATACGTGTGGCTTCATTGTTGTTGCTAAACGTGCTGAATGTGTCAAAGAAGCGCGGATATAACTGATCTGTGAACAGAGCCTCCGGCAGCTCACGCAAGAATGTCTTCAGTATGCCAGTTACCGAATGGATGTCCACCTCCCGCAGCAGCTGCTCCGCCTCATAGGCATCTGGGTAGAGAGTATTTGCCATGAGTAAAGACAGGGAAGAAGAAATGGTTCAGCGGAATCTGTTGCTTACCGGATTCAAATGCTTTCTTGAGCTTGGCCAGATCGGAGGCAGAGCCACTGACGCGATAACAGCCAACTTCGAGCATGCCACGTCGCTCCACTTCTCGAATGCAGGCACAGATGATAAACGGAATGTCGCGTTTCTCGCGTCTGTCAGATAGAAATGATATTGAATGTTAGTTGATGTAAAGAGATGTTGTTTTATATATATATGTACTTACTTTAATACTTGACTCATTTTGACACCAAAGAGCGCACCCGGCTTGGTGGTGGCACGACAAAGTTCGCCGGGCACAAAACGGAAGCTGGCGCTCAGCTCCAGAGTCTCGCTTAGCTTTATATTACGCGTTTGCGTCGTGTCAGTCAGCCAGCTGCGGCTTAGCTGTAATTCAAATAAATAATAATAATATAAATATATAGATGCCTTCTTCTGACTGCTTCAGGCATTCATTACCTTGAGTATATGCTTGGCACGCAGCAGTGGACGTTCCTTGGCTTCGTAGAGCAGCAAACGCACATTTTGACTGCCCTCGAGCTCAAGCATGAAGCTCTCGTTCCACAAGGGGCACTGACTGCGACAGATCATCTTTGTGGTTGCCTTGCGGAAATAATGTCCATATGAATCGACCTCAATGCATATATACAGATCAGCTGGCTGCTCCAGACCCTGTAGTCCCTGAATCCCTATATGCAAATCACCAACGAGCAGACTCTCATCATTTGTATGCCTCATCAGATAGGAGCCCATTTCAGTCTTCATGCCCTTCTGCATGGCCACAATGAAGGCGGTCACCTCCAACGAATTGATTGTATTCGCTCCAGGCAGATTACATTTTTGCTACAAACAAATGAAAGTTAAACTGATTGATTGATTGATTGATTACTTATTTTAAATGAATGAATCTACCTTGAGCGACAGTATCGAGTCCATCCATTGGGTGCGCTCGAAGTCGGAGCTGAGGAAAAAGGTCATGGTCTTGTTGTTGGCCTTATTGCCCAGGCGTAGCACCAAATTGGGCGTGGCAAGCACCAGCTGTGACTCCAGATCGGCCAGTTTGCGACGATACTTATCGCCAGTGCGTACACCATTTGACTCCAATATTAATTGATCACGCACCGATCGAAGATTGCGTTTCACTTGCGAAATGTTCGCGGGACTAGATTCCTTGAGGTCGGCACTTGTGTCCGACTCCTCATAGACATTGACATCCTTGAGCGGTATGTACCATTTGAGCTCGTAATCGTAAACGTTAATACGATCGCGACCCAATGCCTTATATTTGGCACAGGCAATCACATCATTGAAGAGGAACAAATGACGCAGCTTCCGATGGCCATCGACCAGTTCCACAATGAACGAGTTACGCACCATTCGACGTAAATTGCGATTCGATTCCGTGGGCAAACGTTGATTGACCACATTAAACTGATTCAGAAAGATCTGAATGTTCTTTTGCGCCTGACGCAACGGCTGATGATCCGGATGATTTGGCGGTGTCTCTCTCAACAGATCGTTAAAGACAAGTGCATTGATTTGAACTCGTGCCACCGGCTTGTGCAATAAATCCTCCAGTGTCAGTGATTGTTCCGTTTGCAGATTGACCACAATTGTTGAGACAATCTTCTTGAATTGCGGATTATTGGCACTACACTTCTTAACCGTTTCAATGGCCTGGCCATAATTATGCAGAAATGCGCTATATAAATCAAACATGTCCGCCAATCGTTTGAATGGTTCCCCAATCAATACATCGCCTCCTTCGTGCGACACAGTCGTCTTCAAGTCGCCAAGAAAGGCTGTGTGCACCTCGTGCAATTCATCGATTTTAAAGAAGATCGTATTCTCCTCCTCCTCCTTGATCACAGGCTGTGATGTGCCCAGCGTTGCGTGTATAGCTCGCTTGTACTGCAAATCAAGCAAAAGGATTAACTTTAATTCAATCAGGAGTCATTTTCGTGTACTTACCTGTGTCATTTTATTTAGACACTCCACATATATCGTCTCACTCTGTATGATGGAGCTCAGTATGGAACGTATTTTAGCTCCACGGGCATTGCCAGAGACCTGCACAGGAATAAGGATAACAACGATTACAAATATTGCTTAAATTGACACACTTGTGTTTTTTGTGGTGTAATCTACAAATGGTTGGATGGATGGAGGGCACTTTATATACACGTATCTACAACCCTCGCACCGTTTCCAATAATAATAAACAAAGCCAATGGGGAACAGATCATAAAATAAATAAATATATTTTATATACATATATAATATACATAAACATATCAAAGAGCTATGGGATATTGGGATAATACGTTTTGATTTGCATTTATGAGCTGAGTTGATTAAATAGTTTTGATTTATAAACATACATATATGTACATAGGAATGAGGGAATAAGCTAGATATTGATAGAGGCATATATGTATGTATATATAAAGACAGAGGCATATATACACAAAAGACTTTTCTATTGTATTCAAATATATGTAATATAAACTGTACCTATAAACTACTAGTTATATGTATATATATTTTTATTTAATTGCACTAATTCTTTCATATTTAGTTCTACTTTTTTGTTTATTCAAAAGTTTAAATAAAACTATCAAAACTATAAGTCAATATATAATATATGGCTCTAATTAAAATTCTTACACTTTTATTTAAAATATAAATTGAAAATGTTTTTTGTATTGCAGTAACAAAGTGTTGAGTCTATCATTTAATATTTAAACTTGAATTGAATTGAGTTTATAAAAATATATTGTGTTTTCATTAAGAATTGCTTAGTGCAAGACATAGCTGAAAGTGTGTGTGTGTGTGTGTGTGTCTGGAGGTGCATGTGTATATTGAGGAAACGGCATTGAAAAGTTCAAAAAACGAAACAAAAACTATAAAACACAGGGGGAAAAATCAAAAACCAATCACATTAAACATCGAAAAGCGCATTCAGGTAAAAAGCTAAACAAATATACGAGTGTGTATGTACAGAAGCATACGAGTAACAAATATATATATATCTATATATACATATATGGTACACATATATCAGAGTATACAATATACAATGACAACAATAACAAGAACAAACAAATATGTATATCTATATATATTTTTTAACTAAAATAGAACTGATTCTAGGCTTGACAAGTGTTCGGTACTCACGAGTATCGCTGAAACTAAGTTCTGTTGAGAGAAAGTAAAAAAGAACAAAAATAAAACCAATAAAATAATAAACAAAGAACAAATTAAAAAGAGGTGAAAGTTATATATGCATATAGTATAAAAAAAAGGAAATCAAAAAAATCTTGGTTAGTAAATATTGTCAAATATTAGTTAGCATTAGACTTATTAGTTTAAATACATACATAAGTTTATAATAAGAAACTCAAAATTCACACCTGTTTCGAGCTTTACTTTCAAACAAAATAGTTCCCTGAAATAATTAAATAATATTGGGAATTTTGTAAAGAGCGTAAAAGTCGAAGCAGGTTTCTTTAAAAATGCCATGATATTTATGATCCCTCAAAAGAAAAATGTCTATCAAAAAGCGTTAAATATTTGCCACTTAAAGGTTAATCAGCAACAGATTATTAACGTGAATTTGGTCTAGAAATAATATTACTATTGTTCAGATTTCGCTTGAAATTTGACGTTGATTAGACACGGTTTAGATTACAAATGTTTAACACTTGTTTTTAGATCAAAGTTATGACAATAATATCAGGGAATAGTTTTGTATCCCAGATAGAAATTGCAGTTAGGCAGCGGATAAATGAGAATGTTATATAAATCGATTTTGTAGAAGGAGTAAATGGAATTCGAAAGCTTGGTTACATTTGAAAAATAACTTTTAGTCTATTGCTGCAATGGTCAAAGATAACAGTTGCTTTTGTTTGCATATAAATAAACAGAATGTGTGTCAAGAACTTACATATGTGAAGCTCGAAACCTAAAGAATTCCCTATAGTTAGAAATTGCTTTTGATTTGTGAATAACAAATCAATTAGCGAAATGCGCATTGCAACGTAATATGTAAAATTTTGTAATTCTCTGCAGCTCATCGGTTTGTGTGGCAATTAGAAGTTGAGTCATTAGACAAGTTGCTTGCATCACATCGCCTGAGAGTGAGTCTCACACTCATGACTGCAATTAGTTTGTTAACTGATTTAACAAAGCGTGATTCAACAATGGCAACCACAATGGACTAATATACAGTAATCCAGTAAATCAAGACATTGAACAGCTAAACTTCAGTTGAGAATTAATGAGAGAGATACGCACCTTGCGTAATGCGCCTGGCGTCTGCGATGTGGATGTAGATGATGTGGATTGTTGTTCATCGTGTGATATGGTCCTCAATATGGGCGGACCTTCGTATTCTCCATCGCTATCCAACGAACTTGATCGCGTCTCGTTGCTCTGACTGTCGAGGGAAGAAGGAAGTATATTAGAATTATATATACATATTAGAAGAGAGCAAGGCAATCGATAATTACAGAAAATAATCAATGTTCACATAGTTGGAGGTACGGCCTGGAGATTCGGGATCCGTGACACTCGCTTGACTACTCAATTGAGCCATGGGCAACGTGCTGCCCGGCGTTGATAGATCATCGCGACTGGACGAGGAGCCAGTGCGTCCGGGCTTAATAAATACATACTCCCCATCGCCATTATCCAATGGCACGCTATCATAATACGGCTCAATGTCCGCCTGTTGTGCCGCCTTTGCGCTGTCCGAGCTCAATGATGACACGGACTCGTAGCTCTTGATCTGGACAGGTCAGAAAAGAAATACAGATTAGTAAAGAAGCAATAGGAATAATGTACATATGTCTGTTTCTCAATTTGCTTCACTTACAACTTCCGATATGCCTTGTGATGCGAGTGATTCCTTGGATCCCACACTCCGATGTGCCGACGCTGAAGTCTCTGCATCGCTGGCCTGCAATGAAGCACGGGATTTCTTCTCCAAACTGCTTGTCGAGCTGCTGTCAGCAGCGGCCAATTTGGCCGTCTTATTCAGAGTTGGTGAAGCTCCCACAGCGCCACGTCCAGCTGGGGTGAGAGCACGTCCTGGCGTTGATGCAGTCCTTCCCAGACTTCCGCCACTGCCATTGCCATTGGAACCAATCGTTACATCATTGCGTTTCGTATGCTCCAAACTATCCGTTTTACCAATCATTTTGCGACCCAACTCCTCCATCAATTCAGGAGTATTGGCCAACTTGCTAAGCTCTGGCGTTGTCTTTCTATTTGCTGCATATTTCGACTCCAGATTCTCTGATGACTTTTGTCGCAATATATCCGATGGTTTAATATTACGTTCCAACGAACTAGCTGGACTTTCGCCCGAGCTACTGCTCGGCAATGGCATCGTACTTCCCACATAGGGTGTCTCCCTCTTCGGTGACGATGACAACTGATGCTGTTGCTGGTTGGGAATGGTGGGTGGCTCCACACGTCGCACGTTCTTTGGCGGTGGTCTAAAAACAAAGGAGAGTTATTAATTTTAAATAGAGATTAACTAAAGTGTATGTTCGTTCCTAGAGATTGAATCTAAGTAACTAGTTTTTAATTTTCGATCTAATTTATTTGTGTTTATTTACTTTATAGCTAGACTTGATTTTACCCACATTCAAATTAACTATACTTTTTTTACTTTAATCATTGTTTCAATTTTCAATCTGTTCTAAAGTCCCCTTGTCCCCTTGGGATCTAGAGAAACTCACCTGGGTGGCATTTTCTTTTTGGCCTCGGCGGAGGAGAACATGGCGGACGGTGTCATCGATGGCGACAGTGGCGGGGCTGTGGCCTCCGTTGCGGCCTTGTTGCGTTGCTCCGGATAACGGGAGAATGTTGATGGCGTCGTTGGCGTGTCATTGACCGTCGTCGTCGTCGTTGTGGCAGCAACAGAAGCAGAGGCAGAGGCAGCATCATCGATGTCTTTGTCTTTGGCCTCCTTCACCTCAATGACGGTAACAAAGTGTGATGTCGACTTGCGCAGCGGCTTTGACTGTTGTTGTTGCAGCTGTTGTTGTTGCTCCTTTTCAATGTCTCCTCCACCTCCAGATGCTGCTGCTGCTCCTAAGCTGCCACTCGCCAGTGCCTCCTGCTTGCCATCATTCGGTGTCCTTTGTTCATTGGCTTTAAGCGCCCCGCTACCAATGGATGCCGCCAACTCAGTGATACACTGTTGCAAGGCTCCATTTGAGTCCTTCTCATTGCCGCTGTCTTTTTTATCCTCACGCTCGAAGCTGTGCTCCGTCATGCTGCGTTTTCCTGTGGGTGGTGCAGAGCTTAAACCACTCCCACCACCACCACCCCCTCCACCACTGTCATTCTGTGTGTGTGTGTATTTGTTGTCTGTGCTCAGGGACAATCTGTCCTTGTCCTTGCCGCCAGCTGATGACGCACTTGATGCCTCACGCAGATTCAAACTAGATTTCTGCAGAAAATACAATCAAATACAAATACAAATATAGATAGAGACGTCAGCAAAGTGTGAATAAATGTGAGTGTGAATATGATTGTGAATGTTCTTTTTATTAGATTATAATTAAAACTAACTAACTATTTTTAATCTATCTATTAATCCATAGTTATTTTCATATTACACTTTCTATACACTTCCCTTCAAAGTTGGGAATCTTTAAGATTGTTAATCTTTAAACTTTAATACAGCTGAGTAATTCTTAGTTACTTCCGACAATAAGTAGTTAATAGGAAACTACGAGTTCTTAATTGGAATAAAGAACAGATGTGCTTTTGGTGCTAAACTTAGTTAGCGTGAAGCAGCTGTGTCTTAAGCTGGATTAAATTGAAGTCAAGTGAAGTGATTAAAGTGAATAAGACAAGAAACGTGTGATAAACGTAGCCACAATTAAAACAACAGCAAACATAAAAGAAAAAAGAAGAAAGATACTAAATGAGAATTAAGTTACATCAGAAAAGTATAGATTCTTTGGAGGAAAATAGGAAACGAATTCCAATTAATATATAATGATATGTAATGATAATAAAAGACAGCTGAATAAGAGTGAAGAAAGAAACTAAACAAGAAATTATTTACAACAGAAACGTTTAGATTTATTTGGATGGAAATAGGAATTGAATTTCAATTAATATGTAATAATATGTAATGCCAATTTATTGACTATAAAGTGAGCTACTTTTAGAAATGCTGTTTTTGAAAGCAAGTTCCACCGTACTTGCTTCAACTTGTATATAGTTTATAATCAAAGTTGATGTTTTCTGGGAAAGAGATAAAGATTTACGGCTGCTGTTTTTCATTCAAAGAGTTACTTGATGTTTATCGCGATTTGTGTAGTTTGTTTATTTACAACGTTTAAAATCGTACTCTCAAGGCATAATAATATCATAATCAAAGCAAGTTTTCTTTATTCACCATATCGAGTGTATACAATTATACTATCTATATAGTATGTATGTATGTGTGTGGCACTAATTGAATCAGTTGAAAAAAGGTCAAAACACAGGCTGCACATGTGAAGTGTTCTTTGTGTTGTTGTGCAGTTCAAAGCTCCTTTAAGACAACGAGCTGCAAATTGAAAGTACTTTGTTGAACCTTCCACACACTTCCCTCTCTTCCCTTCTCCCTCTTTCAGCCACTCCCCTGTTAAGGTCATTTGCTCATGCCTGGCACGTAACGCATTTCTCTAACACGTTGCGAGCTCACACTTAACAACAACAACAACAACAACAACAACAAAGAAATAAGCAAAAGCAAATAGCCAAAAAAAAAAGAAGGCTAACTGAGAAATAAGCCAAACTTGGCGTGTGTCGAAGCATACACATAACTATCTATCTATATTGGCCAATTTGTTTTTGGCTACGAAAAAAGTGAAAACTACAAAAAAAATCAAAAAAAAAAAGAGAGCAGCTTTTTAATGTATTTTTGTTTGGTTTTTTTAAAGTCAGAGAAAAAGAAGCAGAAAAAAACAAAATAAATAAATGAAGAAAATTGGCAACAATGTTTTCTGTATTTTGCGATTACTTATTTTATTTTGTTTTTATTTTTGTGAGTGTGTCTGTGTGTGTGTGTGTGTTTTGGGGGGTGGCAGCCGGCAACAGTTGCATGTGTGTGTGTGCGAGAGTCTGTGTGTATATTTTTATGTGTTTGTGTCTGTAAATGTGTCCAAGCGAAGCGAAGAAGAAAGCGTGCAATAAAAAGTTGACGGCGAAGGTCGTACACACACACAGATACACACACAGATGCACACACACACACACACAGATGCACACACATACAGTTGCACAGACACGCACTTAGACATACATTAGATACATTCAACTGACATTTTACGAGCTGAGCTCAGCTTTTTGGCCGCCTCACAAAACTCAAATTCGTGTTCGTGTTCGCCATTTCGATACAATTATTTAGCATATTTTCAATCAACACACACACACACACACACACACTGAGACAATCGACAAGCTGGTGTGAATGTGAATCATTTGAAACGGAGCAACAATAATAACAATCACGCTAGTGACGAAGCATCTCAAAGAGCGCATACACACACTGTATATACTTCCCGAAATGTATAGCTTTAACTAATTTTACTAGGATTTATTTAAAAAAAAAAAAAAAAAAAAAAAAATTGTCTTAACCAGCGATCCAGGCTTAGTATCATTTCTGCGCGGATAGAACCAGTTGAGAATTATAAGGAACAGAAATGATAAAACTTCTGAAAAGCTGATTTTTTTCATTTTAAATTTTATTTATTAAATGAATAACTTTCGTCGGTGGCTTGAATATGCTTTCGTTACTAGACTTTTGCATAGTAATGATGCTTTTTTTTTAAACAATTACGACAACAATGACAAAGACATGTTTAAGCATCGAATTATTATTAAGTGTGAAATGTTCCGAGAAAAGTGCCAACAACAAAAAGTACATGAATTAAATGTAGAATGTGAATATTTTCAATATTTGCAAGTCTGTTCATAGCAGGGAGTTGAAGAATATTACAGCAAAGTCATGATACTCTCCTTTCTCCTTATTTGAATTCTTCCCCTGAGCTCTAAGCTGACAATTAGATGAACGACTTGAGAATACGCTTTAGCTATGCTTATATCTGAATTTAAAGAGTGAAGAGATATTCGATATCAATTCCATTAAACTTTCAATTGTCGAAATACATCACAAAGCTCTACGCAAGGTTGCTTGACTAACAGATACTCTGTAAGTTTTTTGCTTCCATTTGCGATATTTATCAAAGGAAAGATTCAAGACTAAGGAATTATATATATTTATTATGGAATTCTAAGAACATTTAAATTGCTTATCAAAAGTTTTCGTTTGTAAAAATACCCTGTAAATAACTCTTCCTACTGCTTCTCTCTTCTTTCTTACACGAAGGTTGCTTGAATAACTTTAGTGTTTATTAGGCGAACTTTATAAAATTTGTAGTATATAAAGATAAGACTTTAACTTGATTGCAATTTGTTTATTTTTGATTGGAAGAGAGACCTAAATACCTGGCTTCAAAATGAAATAGGTGTGAATTTTAAAATACTCTATGGTAAATAGTTGACTTTTCTTTTCATAGCTTCAAATGTCTTCAAAAGTCTTGACTACATAAAAATTTAAAGAAAGATATCTAAATATTCTATTTACTTAGTATAGACAGATATCAAGATCATTTAAACCCTTTTTGTAATTTTTTTTATACAGCTTTTGGCTAATATACAGTATTATTATGGCATATTAGGGAATTTTTATCCACTTGCTCTTTTATTTCCCTTCTACATTGTTGCCTTTTTCTTTCTTCCTCTTTCTTCACTGTGTCAGCAATCAAAATTCAGCTAATCAAATGCTTTTAATCATATTTAAATTGGCCAAAAACAAGTTTGGCAGTCTTTAAGTTACAAACGTATTATGAGTATGTTATATATGAACTTCCCCCTCACTTCCTCACTCCACATTTCACACTTCACACAATCTTTCTCTCTATCTCTTTTTTGCTGTCTTTACTGATAGCGACACCAACTGGCTTATCAATGGAGAGAGAGAGAGAGAGAAAGAGAGAGATTTGGATTTTGTCGTCTTTGTTGGCGGGTCTAAAGAGGACTACAAAAGAAGGGCATTACATGCACACACAAATGCATGTGTGTGTGTGTGTGTGTGTGTGTGTGTGTGTGTGTGTGTGTGAGTGGGTGTGTAAGTGTTGGTGTTAGTGTTGTACTTGACGTATTCTCTTAACGGGTTTTCTCCTTAGCTCTTTTGTTGTTGCTTAAGTCCTATAGTGAAGCACACACCATTTTTTTATGACTCGCTGTATGTGTGTGTGCATGTGTGTGTGGGTGTGTGTGTACTTGCGATAAGTTTATTGATTTCAACTAGTGATAAATATACAATAAATGCTTTGGCTTGTTGTTGCTGCTCACACACACACACACTCACGCACACACACGCACACTTAATCGTATCGTCTGCTGATTACGCACCCCTCTGGTCCATAATTTGAATTTCTCCTTGAAGGAAGACATGCTCCTCCAGCAGCAGCGCCACTTTTTTAATTATATTTTTATATTGTTGTTCTTTTCTTTTTCACACAGCTGTTATTATTATTAGTGTTGTTGTTGTTTTAGCGAGTGCAATTCCAAAGCAAAACACGAACCGACACGAAGCACGAATCACGAAGCAGGTACACGAAGCAATTGATTTGATAGTGTGTGCTCCGCCCCCTGCGACTGCAAGAACAACAACTAAGAATTAAGGCAAAAAAAAAAAAACAAAAACAAAACTAAAGTAAATACGGTAACAGCGACGCCTGCAGCGACGTCGTCGTCGACGTTGACCACGAAATTTGAGTCAACTGAACACGTTAACGCCACACACACGCCCAAAAAGAAATATATAGTATTGTAATAATAAAATATATCACACACGCACCAAAAACAAATAATAATTTATTTAAAACAAAATTTAGCACTTTCTGCTCACTTTCTTTTTATTATTACTATTACTTTTATTATTATTATTAACTGTGTTTTTACGTAATTTATTTGTTTTGCACTTATTTATTTATTATGAAATGCAGTTCTTTGTTTGTTCCCGGTTGAAGATTCGCGCGCGGTTGGAGCTCAACAAAGTGAGAGTAGGAGAGAGAGAGGGGGGAGGTAGGTAGGGGGCTCTACTATATATGGCGGGCAGCACCTGGTACTCAACATTGACCGGGTAACGTTATTTTCTTTTTGATTCTTTTTGGGGTCCCGCTTTTGAATGTTGTTATACACCGAACACTGATGACTGGCGACTCTGGCGACAACGGATAGCGACATTGAGAATGCGGCTCCGGTTGAGAGTCAGTCGGAGTCAACAACGACGACGGCGACGACGACGCGCAAAACCGAAAGAAAAAAAAAACCCACACTCACAGACAATAGTACTATATGGGCATAGACTGAGTGTGTGCGTAGATAACGCGGCAAAATTAAAGATATCGAAGTGGTAGAACAGACGAACGCACAAACGAACGGGCGGACTCCGAGAGAGAGAGAGAGAGCGAGAGAGAGAGTACGACGTAAGGTCTACGGCATACGTAAATAGAGTGGAGCCTTGGGCGGAAAGGGGGGAAAGGTGTATTAGAACGTCATAAGAAGCAACTTTAGTACTTGATATGCAAGGGAAGGTAATCAGCTGCAATTGAAATTAAGTTTAGAAGTGCAACAAAACTTAAACCTAACCGAACAATTTCGGAGCTCAAGAACTAACTATATAGCTCATCGTATTGGATTCAAAAGATTTTGTTGATTGAATAAGTCTATAGATTCAAAGAAATGTGCAACAAATTAGAGAGCAATGCGTATACACACACCGTATATACTCCACGAAATGTATTGCTTTAACTTATTTTATTAGGATTTATTTTAAAATTTACAAAAAAAAAAAAAAAATTGTGTCTTAACCAGCGATCCAGACTTAGTGTCACTATTGCGCCGTTAGAACCAGTTGAGAATTATAAGGAACAAAAATTAATTAATTAAAATTTCCTGAAAAGCTGATTTTTTCATTTTTAATTTTATTTATTAAATGAATAACTTTCGTTGGGGGCTTGAATATGGTTTCGTTACTAGACTAGACTAATGAATTTGAAATAATTTATTTGGGAATTACACAAGTTAAATTTTAAATTCGAGAGAAGTCAACCAAAGTGAATACAATATTAACCTGTAATTTGACGCCAAAGTTGACCAATATTTACACTATGATGGACTTAGTTGACATGCTAAATTGACTTGTTTGTTAACTAGTGTAAATCCGCTACTATTATAGGGCACTTTCAATTACCAGCTGGCTGAACACACACACACACTCACACAATTGCCGAGCTAAACTCAACTGTTATCAATGATGATAACAATAAGTGACAACAACAAAAAATAAGGGGTTGCCACTGTCTCTATCTATTAGTTGCTGGGCGCCTGGTAATGGCTAACGGTTAACGCAATCACGAGTAGCAGCAACTCTTAAGCTTGCTGCAAGATGATCTCGCACCACAACAATACCAAGTGATAACAAATAACAACAATAAGAAGAATGTATGAAATTAACGACTACTTACAATTACAATAAATATATACATATATGTACATATGTATTTACTTACAAAGTCTTTGTCCACGCCCGCGATTGCGTTTCCAGTTGCAGTTGCGGTTGCGCCATTGGCAGCAACACTGTGGTGATTGCTGCCACTGGGAGATTGTTGTTGTTGTTGTGCATTATTGTTCGATGATGCTCCTGGATTGTTGGTAGCTGCCTCAAATAATGTTGTTGGATCACCGCCAGATTCACGATATTTCTCAACATCGGATAGCAAACGTTCCAGATATTCAACATAGAGTGTCTCCTGTTCAAGTTCCTTGCTTAATTCGGCAATTTTGATCTTGTGACGCTCAAGACTGGCACGAACGTCCTGCTCCCAGGCATCGGAGAGTGAGCTTTGTGGAAATCGTTCATTCCACAAATGTTTAAAGTCATTGAAGACGCTCATCGTACAGTTAGAGAGAGACAGAGATAGAGGCCAGCAGCAGCAGCAGCTGCACCACCACCAACAACAACTGCTTCCCCCTTTCTGTTTGTTGTACTATTGCTGCCTTTATGCCACTGCCACAATGTAAGAGAGAACGAGAGGAGTACAGCGAAAGCTTTGCCTTTGGCTTACAGCTCAAGCTTTTATGTAAGACAGCGTCGTTCGTCAGTTGTGCGTTGCGTTACGTTGTTGCGTCGCCCTGGTCTGCCTGTAAAGGTGAACGTGCGTATGAGTGAGAGAGTGAGAGAGAGAGAGTGTGAGTGCATGCAGGAGAGCAAATGCGCTCTCTGTGTGCATCCTGGATCAACAACAATAACAGCAGGCAACGGCAACGAATTATCATCAGCAACAACAAAAAGACAGCACCAACATCAACAACAACAACCACGGTAGCAGCATCAGCGACTGCATCACGACTTTTTTAAAAGGTTTTTAGTTTCAGTTTTGTGTTTGTGTTTCTGTTTCGATTTCTGTTTCTGTTTCGGTTTCTGTTTTGTTCTTATGCTTTGCTTCTGCTGCACTTGCATTTGTAAATGTACATATGCATTTACATGTATGCTGTTGTAGTTGTAGTTGTATTTGTATTTGTGGTTGCTTGTTGTTGTTGTTGCTGCCCTTTCTCATTCGCATACATATGAATGTGTATTTATTTGTAGGCAGGCCTGTTTGTGTGCATGAGTGCAACTGCAACGAGAGATGCTTTTTGCTTTCAGTTGTTTTTTTTTTGTTTTTTAGTCTCAGCCAAGGCCAAAAAGTTGTTGTGCATCTTCAGCAGCAGTTAAAGAGGCGCAGACGCATTAATTTTTGTTCAGTTTTCACACACACACACACACACATGCACTTTTAGTGGCAGTGCCGCTCCTGTAGTTTCTGTTGTTGTTGTGACTGCGCCCATGTCCATGGCCTATGCCACAAGCGCACTTACGTATGCAGATCCTTTTTTGGGCCCGACCGACGCGTTAATTGATATTTATTTAGTTTTGTTTGCCATTTCACTGTGAATTATTTAATTCCAATTAGATTTCGCTTCGAAAAAAAATCACTTCGCACACACATACACCCGACAGACAACACATACGAGCCAGATGAGAAGAGTCTCCTCATTTGACAAAATTACCAGACTTTAATAAGAATCTAGTTATGAAAGTAAACCACATAACACCTGGCGGCGCTAAAGCCCAAGTGATGGCGCCACAAACGCTGTACCACTTTTAGGACGCGTTTTCTAACACTAACATCGATAATCGCAGAATATATTGTGTCTATCGATTAAGAGTTACTGATAATACTTTATTTATTGGAAAAACAATATGCACACACGAAATTTTACGAAAAGTTAACACAACTATACCGGCAGGTCAGTTATCCCATATTAAGCCTCTCACTGACACACACTGACAAAAAGTATCGATTGCAATTGAATCGATGAAAGTGATGGCTTGTTTAAATGTTGACAAGCACAGCCAACGACCGTTAAAGTTTAAACTTAAACAGGTAACGTGTTCAAAGTTCAATAGAAAATCAAAACTGTTTATCAAAGACCAAAACTGGTCTAATAGTTTGCCAAAAAAAGTAACGAGTAACCTAATTAATTTGTGCACCCGTCAGGTGTACGTATTATAGATATGTCTGATCGCACAGCACCAAAACAAAAGCTAAAAATATAAAAATTCAAAGAAGCTATTTGAATTACTAATGTATGAATGTTCGTATGTATGTATTACGATAGCTGTGAGGCGATTAACGCTTAATTTCAATTATCTTTTACAGCCTTACCTTAACTTATCCATGGTTATTGTTTGGGCTTTTTTTATCAAACTTGAAGATAATATGTTTATATATAGAGTTTGATTAAACACAAATGCTACAAATAAGTAAATATATTTTGTCGGCTAATCCTTTGGTCTATCGTTCATGAAAATTAGTCAGCCGAAATCAGGTAAAAAACTTTCTCAATTCAAACTGCGTCATGACGTCGTTATAGCCATAGAAACAGACGAAACGTAACGCTTTAATACCAATTCTACCAAATATGTCTTATCTCTGGGTATGACTACACGAATAACGTATACGGCATATAAAAGCCGAGTCTGCCATTGAAGGTCTTCATATTAAACAATTGGCAAGCATTCAAGGCACACATATTTAAATTTCAAAATATAATACGCTCTGCAAGGGAATATAAAATAAATAAATAATATAATAGTAATTATTTAAGAGTTTAATTTTAAGAATTTATAAGGATACTCACAAAATGTCGTAAGTAAATGGAGAAATATGGATCAAGGGATTGACGGTGTTAAAGTTTCTCCCTCCCCATTATTTGTGCAGTTGTCTCAAGAAATACGCCGTCCTTTGGATACTTTTGCTAGTAGCCATTGCTTGTCTGGTCGTAGGATTAGTCTTTGGCCTGAAAAATGATCCCGAGTCACAGCGAGAACGTCGCATTGGGGGCGTGGCCTCCAATGGCGTTGGCTGTGCTGAGATCGGTGGCCAAATGCTAGACATTGGTGGCTCTGCTGCCGATGCAGCGATTGCCACAATGCTCTGCGAAGGCGTCGTCCTGCCACACAGTCTGGGAGTCGGTGGTGGATTTGTAGCCACCATTTATAGCAAGGAGACGGGAACTGTGGAGTCATTGATTGCCCGGGAAACAGCACCAGCAGCGGCAACACGTGATATGTTTGTTAATCACGAGGATATGACAGGTGCCATCACCGCTGGTGTTCCTAGTGAGATCTACGGATATTGGCGACTCCATGATAAGTACGGAAAATTGCCTTGGCACACGTTGTTTGAGCCCACAATTGAGTTGTGTCGCAATGGCATTGAGGTTTCCACCTACTTGGCTGGCGTTCTGGCCAACAATGAGGAACGCATCAGAATGGAGATCTCCATGTCGGAGATATTCATAAATCCCGCCACACAAACTGTCTACAAGGAGGGAGAAATAATGTTTCGACATGTACTCGCCGATACCTTGGAAATTGTCGCCAAGGAAGGACCGGAAGTCATCTATCGTGGTGGACGCATAGGACGAATGCTTGTCGAGGATATCAAAGAAATGGGCGGCATTATTACCGAGACTGATCTACAGGAATACGAGTAAGTTATAGCTCTAATATTTTCTACCGATTAGTAATGACAGTTGTGAGTTTACTGTTTCTAAGGATAAGGGGAAATAATAGGAAGTTTGCTAATGAAAGCTTATAAATTATTTATAAAAAAAGAAGTTCTCGAGAAATGCAAAAAGGTTAAAACCTTTTAAAGTTGCTAATGATTTTGCTTAAGAAACCTTTTCAAAAATCTCTAGTGATTTTTTTAAAAAAAGCTATAAAATCGAAGATTTAAAACTTAATAAATTGGGTCACGTAGTTTAGAAACTTATAAATAATATAATATAAATAATATATATAATATAATATCTTAAAAAATATTCTAAAAAACATTCACTTTAGATTGGAGCTCGTATCGAAAGACATTTTTGAAAAAGTACCTCTAACATACGATTATTTGGCGCAAAGGAGTATTTTTTTCTTATTTCAAATACTTATCATAAATATGTCTTATTCTAAGCACTTTATAAGTTTTTGACCTTTATATTCTTATCTTATTTAGGAACTGGAAATTGTAAATAATGGCTATCTAATCTTAATGTAGCTTATCCAAAAACCAACTGTATCGGTCATTTCACCATACAGGCGTCTTTTAGTGGTCACTCTCTACCCTAGAGGGAAATATCTATCTGTCCACTCTACCAAAATTACTCACCCTTCTCTCCTTTGTTTCTCCTTTTCTCTGTGATCTCAGCGTGCGTTGGGAGGAACCACTTAGCAGTAGTTTTGCGAATGGATACAATCTGTATACATCTCCTTTGCCCACGAGTGGAGCTGTTCTGATCTTTATGCTAAACGTGATGAAACCACTGTATACGCCAGATCATAATCAATATTGGCATCGATTGATGGAGACCTTTAAACATGCATATGGACATCGCACCAATTTGGGAGATATACATTTTGAGCCGTCGATTTTGGAGACATATGAGAATCTCCTTGATCAGAATTTTGCAGCGGAAATGCGTAAATTAATCTTGGATGATGTCACGTTTACGGATATGAATTATTATGGGGCCAACTTTAGTAATGTTGAGGATCACGGAACGGCTCACATTTCAGTGATTGCACCGAATGGCGATGCCGTCTCTGTAACGAGTACGATTAATGGCCATTTGGGTGCCAAGGTTCGGTCCCGGCAAACGGGTTTCATACTCAACGATGAGATGGATGACTTTTCCACGCCGGGAAAGACCAATGCCTATGGTATTCCGGCCAGTCCAGCTAATTATATTAAGCCCGGCAAGCGTCCCATGTCCTCAACCTGCCCGAGCATCGTCCTCGACAACGATGGCAATGTCCAGCTGGTGGTGGGTGGTGCCGGTGGCTCCAGGATCACAACTTCCGTGGCCCAGACTATACTCCGCTACATTGTACTAAAAGATACCATTGAGAATGCGGTGAACAAGGGACGACTGCATCATCAGCTCGCTCCGATGCATGTGGATGTTGAAGCTGATGTGTCCAGATCTACGGCCGAATATCTACAGAGAATTGGACACAAACTCAACTATCTGACTGTCCACAAGGCATTTTCTGCGGTCACAGCTATCGGAAACAAGGATACCATACCGGAACCCGTCTGCGATCATCGTCGTCTCGGTAGCGCCGTTATTGTTGAACCAAATCTAGATTAATTTTACATCACACTCATAAAAACACACTCTCTTAGATCATAAATAAATTAAAATCTTTTAACTAATCATTTGCACTTTTCTTCTGCGAATCTAGTAAAATCTTTGAAGGTTTGAAAACAATTCAAGACTTCAATCAATCTTCAATGTCTGACAGCTGCTCTTAAGTAATAGAAAAAAAATTAATTTAATGAAATTACATAACAAAAAATGAATTTAATCCTTAACAAACATATTGAAAAAACAAGAAAACAAGCTAGAAATATAGTGAAAATAGATGATAGAGTTAGATTCAAAAGCCAATTACAACTTTCGCAAGTTACCATAAATAAAATTAAATGAAAAAAAAAGTTAACAGAAGACAAATACATTGATAAAATACAGCTATAAAATCGGACATCACTTAATCTATACAAAAAATTGATTAATATCTAGAAATTTTCTAATTCCCTCACTTGATAACTTGTTAACATACACATACAAATAATCTTAGACAGGCACTATATAATTACAAAATTGATTAATATAGATAGATTAATATGTACACACATGTATAAATAAAAGCTGAATATCTGGTAAAATTGATTTATCTTATTAATATTATTATTTAACTCGTACTAACTGTGCTGGTAGTTTCACCTGATACAGTTCTGTATAGGGGAACAATTTCACATACTTAATCGATTCTACATGGGTTATACAGACATATGTACATCCATATATTTAAATTTATATTCACATAATTGAGATATTAAATACATAGTTTCAAATTTACAGTAAATTTGTGTAATATGGGTAGCAAAAATATGACTTTTTGTATATGTACTTATAATAGGTAAAGGTTACTGCTAGTAAACTACGGCACCAAAATTAAGGTTTTAAAATCAACAAATTAACGAAAACGAAAATGTAACGCCAATTAAATCAGCAATCAGCAAAATTGTATTTAACTAAACGAAAGGCTTCTCCTTGGAGTAACTATCAGTTGTGGATGAGCACCGATTGCAAAATGAGTTGGAAAGTTGAAGGAAGGTTGAATGAATTAATGAATTAATCATCATCATCATCATCGATGCGTTTGGTTCGCTTTTTGGCCATTTTATTCTTTTTATGCAGCGCCTCCATGCGCATATCCTCCAGATCCTCTTGTAAACCTATACAGATATGGGCAGAGAGCAACGATTAGATGAGAACTTTAATGGTATCAAATTGTAGACTCACCTAGTTTCTTACTAATGAGTTCCTCGCGTTGCACCTGAGCGAAGCTGGATTCCATTTGAGCATCGTCCTCGTCCAGATCGCGATACCTGCGCTTATCATAGCCAAAGATGTCACGGATGTGCGATGATATGTCCTCCTCGCAGTCGCCATCATCAATGAAGTCATCCAGCTCCGAGTCATACTCGGAGTCATCTTCGTCATAAATGCGTCCTTGTTTAAACAGATGAAAAAATAGTTAGAGAAATATTTAAGTCTATAAGCTTAGCTTACTTAATTATAAATTAACATTTAACTAAGCTACTTAGTAACTTTTATACTTAGAAAGGATCCCATAACAAACTTAAATAAAATAATGTTCTTAAGTAACTAATTCTTAAAATTAAAGTATTTAATCAATTGCAGTTTACAGGCACTTCAATTCAATTGTCAATTACAATAATTTGTATTATCTTGAATCTGATTAAAGCCATTTAGGATTTCATTTAGTCTTGCACTCACTTTTGTTGGCCTTCTCAGCCTGTTTGCGACCCATCATCGGAGCGCCACGCCCACGAGCATCGTTTGAAGGCGGTGGTTTGCGTGCCACTGAACGCTGCTGATCACGCAGATCCTTGGGAGGAAATGCTCTTGGTTTGTTCGATGGATCCCTTGGTGGAAATTCTCGAGTGGCACCCGGTTTATTAACGCTAGCATATGGATTACGTGATTCCATTTTTACAGTGGGCTTAGATGTCGACGACGATGATGATGATGAGCCTGTGGCTGAAGTGGGCTTTGAATTGGCGACACTGAGGTGACGTTTGGCTGTTTGGCCATTGCTTGAGGATTTTGTGGTTGCACTAATTTTGGCGCTGGAACTGCCACTGGGAGCATTTGGCGCTGGCCGTTTAAGGCTATCACTTGTTGACTTGGCTTTGGATTCATTGGCTGACGATGGAGCTGCTGGCTTGGCAGCAACTTTGCCCGGGGTCGGAGTCGTTTTATTCAGCTTTGGTATGCGTCCATTGGGCTCCATTGCGCGTGGTTGTGACGAGCTAGCACCATTATCCTTGCGCTGTTCCTTGGTCTTGGCTTCCGTTTCACGCATACGATCACGCTGAGCACGCTGCTCCTTCCAACGCTGGCGTTCCTCTTGCTCTTTCTTTTCACGAGCCGACAGCAAGCGTTCGGGTTCCTTTTTCTTTTCGGGTACTGCAATGGAAACGGGCTCGTGTTGTTTCTTTTCCGCAAGACGCAACAGCGTTTGAAAGTCCATGGGCGGCGGTTGTGGTGGTCGCTTAAATTTGGGCTTCTTTTCAGCCTCCTTTTCCTCCTCGCGACGCTCGGCCTCTGGATTGTAAAGTGTCTTGGACGATGTGTATGAGCGGGCCACACTCGGATCTCTGGAGGCACGTGGCGTAGCTTGCACAGAGCTGTGACGCTGTCGCGTATGGGTTTTGGCCTCCTCGCGTTCCCGAGTTATTGCTGCCTTGACACGTTCCTTGGTGCCGGAGAGATCATTCAAGGATTGTGGTCGGCTGGGAGCAAAGCCCTTGTCCTCATGCACATCCTTGACCTTTTCAATGTACTTCTGATAGAAGGCATTCGCCTCGGTCGAAACATATCCATAATCATCGCCATCCGGCTGTTCGGTCCCGTCCAGCGTTACGGCCGTATTATCACAGTCTTTGGCATCCTCCAGCACCGACTTATTGGCCGATTTGGTGACTTTAAGCATTTTCCGAATCTTATTCTTGGACTTCTCATCCCGCAAGGCCAACAGATTGTTTAGCTTTTCACGCTCCTGACGCTTTCGCTCGCTTTCCTCAGCTTCGCGCTTCTGAAGGAACTTCTGTATGTTGCTCGAGAGTTGTTTGCTCTCCTTGCTCTCCTTTTTGGGTGGCGCAAATTTGGTGCTGTAGTATCTGCCGCGCTTGAAAATGAAATGAGAAACAAACAGGAGACAATTAGCATATTTCACATAGTTTCTCCCTCCCCCTCCCCCTCTGACAGTATTTAATTTGATTTTTGGGGTCATCGAATGACCCACTTGGCGATCCAAGACCGATAACATTTAATCGGACGTGCATTGATAGGTGCACCATGCGGGATTCTAGTAGTTCCTTGTCAACAGCAATTTGAGGAACACTTTTATAGTTAACCAAAACAGATTGCATTTAAGCAAGTCTTTGCAACCATTGAAACCCACACAAACCTCATCTTTAGTAGCTGCATCATTTTTCTCCTTGGCCAAATGCAACAGCGCACCGAAATCCATGTTTAATTTCAGTTGATTTAGACAGCGGCTGTTTTTAGTTAATTTTTATCACAAAATATTTAAATCGTTTAATTCGTTTTGCCTTTTGTCTCGAGACGTACGTACTCGTTGGCTGAAAACTCTAGAAACACTAGTTATTTAGAGATGTGCAAAGTAACGACAAATGACAAATACGGTACTGCCAACTTAATGAAATAAAACATAGTTGTTTCTGGCTAGAAGTCATGTAAAAAAACAGCTAGATGTTCAAACGAAATAGCTAAACAAATGTAGCCTACTTTAACAACTAGCAGTGCTTCTGTCTTTGAACATTTTTAAATACAGCTTACTTAAATGATTGAAACAGAGTATCAGTGCAAGTCAAATGCATATCTTAGTAATAATTCTTCTGTATTATCACTGAGAAATCGGCTGAATCTTAGCTAAATAATTAGCTTTCGAAATAGTTTGAGCTTGCCTATAGTAGCTAAGTTGACAACAGTGCAGGCAGCTCTGTTAAGCTTATCGATGAGTCGCATATATCGTATTACCTCGGAATAGTATCGCACAGCAGTAATAGTTTATCTTGTATATCGATGCAATCGAAATCAACAAGTAAGCCGTTAAATTTTAAATATGTATTTATTGATCGTAGACAAAAGAAAAAAAATTGTATTGCTTAGTGTTCGTTTTCTGCAAAGAGAGACAAAAAACACTACAATTGCGAGCTGTGTAAGGCTCAAATCTCAGGATAGGCGCTGCCAATGAGGCTCTTGCCTCTGTAGCGCCAGGAGTAGGTCACAATTCCAAATTTGCTGTTACCCAAGGAGACGGGACAGGTGCGATCTGGACGCAGCTGGAAACAGACTGTATAGAGGGCCAGTTCCAGTTCGGGGGAGGTGCCTATAAACATGGTATCCACTGGCTTGTTGAGTCCTTTGTGCGAAAAGCGTACTTTCACCACTTTTCCTTTCTGCAATAAAGAGTTTGAAAAGTGAGAAATATGGGAAATGAAAGGTAACTGTGGAGAAGAAGGAGAATCACTTACTGTGCCAAGGTCTTGCTCCTTCATGTATCCCTTGTAGTCAAAGCGACCGGCTTGCTCCTCCTCGGTGACATAGACCCAGTTGTGGAAGCCAATAATAGTGCCATTTTTCACCTCATGCACAAAGACATGCTCGAAACCAGAGCTACCGATCTTGCCCATACCCCGCGAGTATTGGGTGAACCAGAGTTCCTTGACGAGATCGCGATGTGTCTTCGGATCGGGTGTGACGAGTCCTTTCTGCTGCAGGAACAACATGGCCTGACGCATAACACTAGTGGCCATTACAGCGTCTAGAAAATCATTCTCCTCCTTGCGCTCATTGGCCGTCACATGTTCATTAACCAGCGTGTCCTGCTCATAGTTGTTGAAGAGTAATCTCATCTTGGCAATTGTCTCCGGCTGCAAGGCTTTGGCGTCCACAGTCAGCAGGCTACAGGAAAAAGAAAAGAATATCCTGAGTTAAGATGCACTGCACCTAGTTGAATTTTTACTTACGGTTGTGGTGCTTCATCTGCGCTGTCAATGGAACGTGTGCGTCCCTGCAGATTAACATTAATGTGGTTAATCTGACTGTTGGACTCTTTGGTATACAACTGTTCGGTTAGCTGACGAATCTCATCATCGCTGGCCACTGAGTTGCCCGATGACTGGAAGCCTGGACGCACTGTGGTTGTCGTTGAACCGCCAGTATGTGGCACAAAGGATACACCCGAGTTGCCACCGATGGAAGTACCACCAGTAGTGGTTGTGGTGCTACCATGGCCGGGAGTGACAGCGGGAGCTGGCTTTACAGCTGGCACAGCGGGATGCACAGGTGTGGGCAACGGGGATTGCCAGGCTGAAGGGGATGTTGGTGTGCCGGGCGTGGTGAACCTGGTGACTTGGGCGTTGGCAGCGCTGGAAGTCCTCCTTCACCGAGGGACGTCGTGGCACGGGCAGATTGGGGAAATCATCTTTGGGCTGGTGTGGATGCTGAGTGGAACTCGTAGGCAAGCTGCTACCGCCGCCAAAGCGCAAATCAATACCACCACCGGGTTGTACATTCGTTTTCGGACGCACTGTGGTTGTCGTGGTGCTGCTGGTCAACGGGGCCAGTCCAAAGCCGGGACGTTGAGCATTATTAGCGCCACCAGATGCTCCACCGGAATAACTTAAATCAAATCCACTTGGCTGTGGTTTCTGTGGTCGATACGGCGCAAAGCCTGGTGGCAGATTGGGTGCTGTGGAGGATGGCGCACCTTGCGGACGACCATGCTGTGGTGTTGCTGTCGGTATTGGTGTAGAGAAATGATTCTGTCCGGGCGCTGTCTGATGTCCAGCGGCTCCTACGGCCAACGGCCACTGAGGTCCATGAACGGGCGAAGAGCCAAATGGCGATGAGGATGGCGTATCCGGACGTGGTCCCAGTGGCATCAACGGTGCATGTGAGATGACCAATGGTGGTGGCTTCTGTACAGTTGCCGGTGTAACAGCTACAGATCGTGGTGTTGTTGTTGTCGTAGTTGTTGTTGTTGTGGTGGTGGTGGTATCGCTGCTGCCGAAGAACTTCTTGATGCCACCAAACCAGCCAGATTTCTTGGTCGTAGTCTCCACATCTGGAGCTGGCGTTATCTCGATTTCGCTCTTATAACCAGCTAAAAAAAGGGTTTGAATCATGGACCAGTTACCTTTTGTTTTGTGATTTCCTACCTGGAATCGCTTACCTGCAATTTCACACTGGCCGGCGATGACAACGCAAACAAACAACGCGCTCAATGCCAGGCAACGCATTTTGTTGTTGTTGCTGTTTTTAATATTACTGGATTTATTATCACTTTGCGCTACTTTGATCGCAAACTTCGTTATGGCACGTCGTTATTTGGCAAAGCAAAACAAAATAAAAAACACAACCAACTGGTCAGAGATTCAGCACACGACTGGAGACCTGTGGCAACGGCCAGAGACAACGGCTGTTCCACTGCTTACGCTACAACGACAACGGGCATCCGCCTTTAAGGTTATAATTGTTGTTGCTTTTATTTTTGTTTTTGTTTTTATTTTTTATTAATGAGCTAATGTCGTCGTCGTCGGAGCAGCGTTTAGCGTGGGTTTAGGCCGCTGATCGCTGCGCTACGATCTTTTGACAGCAGCATATCAGTGGGACTATAGCAAATAGCTTTTAAGCGTATGTACTTCCCCATCCTTGTTGGCTCTGTCAAGCTGCATGCTTCGACTTTATCTACGGTTAAGGTTGACTGTCAGGTCAAGCAGCTGTTGTCTGACTTCATCTCTCTCTGAGGCTGTATTTAAAATTTTTAATTTAATTATCACAATATTTATTGTAGGTTTTTTGAACTTTTACTTATGAATAAGTTCAGCAAATTGAGGAATTTCTACTATTTTTTTTTTTTTCCTAAAATATATCTTGTAGCGCATTGAGCAGTCGTTGCAGTTAAATTCTTTTCGATCGTTGCCTAAATTCATTTGAACTTGCCAGAGGACCAAGTGCAGAGATTCGTGGATTGTGGGCTGTGGATTGAGGCTTGTAAGGTTACAGGGTTATGCCGCAATTATGTTCAACTATATCTGTTCATTATGGGCTTTAATTACAAGCGGGGGAAAATATAAACATAGTTCCGAGATGAAAGAAAATAAAAATAGAATTAGATTCTTTGCGGTAGACTTTGATTTCATTTTAATTTGATTTACATGAGGTTTTATGACTTACATAAAATGCATAAAATTAGTCTGAAGCTTAGGCCCTTGAATGTTTAGTTTAGTTTAAGCTTCTCTTTCACTTGCACTCTGTCTCTATCTCTCTTTTAAGCGACCTGAATTCCATTGAATTCAAGTACTCACAATTATAAATTGCACTTGTTGTTGTTCTTGTTGTTGTTTGTTATATTCACTATTGTTGTTGTACTTAGATGAATTTTTATAGATGTTGTTTGCTTTGAGCTCATTTCTAATGAAACGAAACTGGAAACTGTGGAACGCTTATCAATTTTATATTCCCAAAAGGCCATTAGGAAAGGTTACGATTTTATTATTTTTAATTTTCTATTTCACATCAAACAATATACACATCCGTTAGGTAAGGCAACCATATATGTAGATAGATAATATATACATAGAATAATTTCCTATGAGCATTTAATCAAATAAACCAAACAAACATTACCCGCCACGAATAATTATAATTACTTTCGTTTGGATTGTGATGATTTTTTTTTAAATTGTTTTCCTTTTTTTAAGAGATTGTGAAGTGGAAATCTTTAAATTGCTTTATTTCTTTAGTTTTTAATGACAAATTTTAACCTTTGTTTGGAAAATATTTTTTAAACTAAACCAGAAAATACATTTTCAATAATATATTTAAAAATTTGTATGGTTACTTTTATAAATCTTAAGTTCGAAATGGCAAAATTGCCAGACTTTTACTTCCCAATCTCTAAGTTTTGTAGCATACAAAATAAAATTTACTGAGCATTATTTTATTGTTTTTTATATATGTAAATAAACGATTGTGACTAAACTTCATCTCAGATCACTACAAAATTTAAGAATACTGCAATAGTGAATTTTTCAACAAAGGGTATTATAAAGTAAAGTACTTGCTTTATTTGGCTAATCAAAGAAGACTTTCGGGTATAAGAAATATAAAAAAATAATATACAATTTTGGCTAAAAATGTTACTATTGATCTTCTGAGCTCCAAATCTGTAGAAGATCGAACCTCAGACACTTTTATGAATCAGCTTGCTTCGTATGGACTCATCCAGTGGGGGAATAGCCTCGCGTGGTATTAAAAAGGTAGACAGGTTGAACAGATCAAGAAATACTTTATAGCGATCACTATAAAAGAGACAGAGGGAGAGAGGGGAGAACTTCAATAATCGACAGGGTGCGAAACTGTATAAGGTGACGCACCTGAGTGTGGAGCGTAGATATTGATAGCCAGATGAGCCGCCAGTGCCCAGTTGCTGTGAACCGATCATGCGTTGCACCATGATCACATGATTGTCTAGCAGTGAAAGTGTAAAGTCAATCAATAAAAGGGAAAGCAGTAAAGGCAGGCAGGCAACTTACATCGCCACTTGGTGATCAGCGAGTCAATGTCCATGAGCAAGGTAAGCAATTGATGAGGTTGACTGAAGCGAGGCTCATCGCGATAGAAGGTGATCATGATGGCACCCTGTAGAGCTCGATGACTGAACCGTCGATCACCACGTTTTACCAAAGCCTCGTGTACGGCCGGATCAAAAATCGAGCGATAAACCTCGCGACGCTTTTCAATGTCCATCAATCTGTAGTTCTTGGCACGCTCAACGGGCTCCAAGAGAGCACTCTGCACTTGTGCCGCCAAAAACTGATCAACACTATCCTGAAATTTGGCCCAAAAGTTGAAACCGTCCTCTTCTAGGCCTGGTGTACGCTCCAACCATCTTTGGACCAACTCCAGCAACGATGGCTCATTCTCCGAGTTGATAATCGCATTGAGAGCTTGTGCATCATTGCCAAAGACATCTGTGTACTTCTGATTATATTTAACCCGCTGCTCTGTAAGCACTCCCAGTTTATTCTCCATCAGACGAAACTGCAGTGATTGAAAGCCCGAGGCGGGCGCCAGGTACTTGCGAAAGTCCATAAAGTCCAGTGGCGTCATTGTTTCCAATATGGGCACCTGATCCACCAGCAACTGAGAAGTCACAGAGACATAGATGAATTGAAGATCTTTCACTGATCATTTAATTAGTTCATAAAGAGATCGGCTAGTAAAGCTGGAGATCTTGAGAGATCACTATATAAATGATATTTAAGTATTTAATTTAAATGATACTTTCGATATCTTTATGCATTTTTAAATAAGGCAGTGTGAAATCATTTTGTTAATCCATCTTCTAGGGATCATTTTCAATCAGTTAAAAAAAACAGCTAAAATGCCTCAAGATCAATGCGAGATCATTACTTAAATATTATTATACTATTAGATTTGTAATCTAAAGATCATTCGAAATACTCCCTCAATTTGGAGTTTAGATTTATAAGATCACTTGGAAAACTAATGAAATGTAATTTCTGTTAAGATCGGAAACGCGTACCTTTAGTATAAGAACAACGCGATTTAAACGCTTGACAATTTCCAGAGTTTTGGTTTCATCGATGACCTCGTTGTTAAGCATGTCGCGTATGGAATCGAATTCAAAGATGATTTGTTTAAACCACAGCTCGTAGGCTACGGCGAGACAGAAGTATAATTAGATAAAGATAGACAGTAGTGTTTATAATTGAGAGATGGAGAGAGAGAGAGAGAGAGAGAGAGAGAGAACAAACCCTGATGCGTTATGATAAAGAGATGCTCATCGTGAACCGGTCTCTTGTCCTCCTTGGAGAGCATACACTGTGCATCCAACAGTTTATCCAGCATCAAATATTCTCCATAGATTTTACCCACCTCTGTGGTCAACGGTAAGGCCGAATCATCATGGTCATTGCTATCGATTAAATATCAATCAATTTTAGCATAGATTGAAGGGATTTCATGGTGGATTGTGTGGATTGGATTGGATTGGATTGGATTGGTGGATTGTCTTACCCATTGCCAGCATAAGGGCAGCTCATGTTGTGATTTGAGATTAGGTTTGTGTGTTGCGACTCGAAGCACGTCAAGCGGCAGACTGAACTATCATCTATCAGGCAATGTCTTGAGCCATACACCAATCACTTTTCTACACACAATCCAAAACAGAGTTGCCACCTAGCTAAAATATCAACTACCTATTCAAAGATATTCCATTTTAATTTATTTTTAAATATTTGTTTAAAGTCTTCTTTAGTTTTGTTATTTATTATTTTTTTTTGTTAAATCCGACTCGTTTTCTTTTCCTGAATTTTGTCAAGTTAAAAAGATTGACAAAACAACTTGGATTGTTTTTCAATTTACTTACTTCGATTTTTGTTGCTGTTGTTTCAATTATAGTATTAAATAAATGAAAATATTCCATTTTATTTAAGAGACGTCTATAAATGGCTGAATTGACTGAATTCCTGCTCGATTATTTACTAAATGATTTTCAGATTTTTTGTTATCAGGCAACTGATGTCACGACGTCAAGTGGTTTTCAAAAGTTCGATGGGTTTATCAATGTTATTGGCTCTACGAAGGGATTAAGTGGCCACATGCCAAGCCCCCCAAAATAAAATTGTTAAGTAAATGCGATTTAATAGTTTTGTTGTTTTTTTTTTGTTTCGTTTTTCGTTTTTACCTTTTTCATATAATTGTTTTTGTTTAAAATTTATTTTTGAGTCATTGGCTCAGTCATATTTTTAAATTTGTTATATAACTTGTTAAATTTATGTTACTTTTGCGGTTGCTCCACTTTCATCTTTTTCTTGTTCATTTTGGTTTTAATTTTGTTGTTCTATAGTTGTTGTTGTTGTTGCCATTGCCATATACACTAATTGTGTACATAAGTTCTATATAATATATATATATATATATATATATTTGTTTTCAAAATTGTTTTGTTTTTTTTGTTTTTGCATTTATTTTTTATTTATTTTTCTTATTTAATTAATGAATACACGTTTTTCACATTGTGTCTGTTGTTGCATGCCACACAAAAAAATCATAATTATCATCTTCATAACCATTCAATAGATTAGTGTATATATATATTTATTCGTTAATTTCTTGTTTGTTATATTATTTATATAATTTGTCAACTACATTTGCATAGAAAAAAATTAGTTATAGTTGATATTATCAACCAAGACAAGTCTAACAAACAAAAGAGTAAAATTAAACACAAAACTTTCCTTTAATTTTCTCTCTGTTGTGAAATTCTTTGCGATACTTTCATATATTTGTTTTTGCTTTTTTATGTATTACATAAACATCTAATATATATCATATATATATATGTGTATATATATGTATATATATATTATGCAAATCGCGCTGCTTTATCAATTCATTAAATTATTCATTTTCTCTTGTTCGGAAATTGTTCTTCTGTAAATGTTGTTCAATGTGGCGCTTAAAAGTGCGCTTTGGTTTTTCTTTTTCTTTCAGTTTTTCGTTATTTCCCTTAGTTTTTTTTTTAAAAACTACACACACATATGCATAGCCTATACATGTATATATGTATTCGTGTATATATAGTTTGGTATATATGTATTTATGGTGTATATATATATATATATGACTAAGTTCGTTTTGCGCCTTGGCTCTCTATAACTATATGGTAGACTAACTGTAGCACTTACTAACTTGCTCTGACTCACTTGCTATGCGTTGTCTTTGTCTGCTTATTGCATTTTAAACATAATTTATAGTATATATATTTTTGTTATATTGTTATAAGTTTTCTTTCTTTCTTTTTTCTTTTGTAATCGAGACATAAACGCAATATTATTTTTATTTTATCGTTTTCCGAATTTTAAAAAATAATATTTGCTTTATATTCGTTCGATTTGTTTATATTTTATATATATTCTATATATTTATATATAGACAGAGCTGTTCCGATTTTCACACTCGCCTGCAAATCACATTTTCGAAATTATGGCTCAAGTGTAATTCGGAACAGGCCTGTATTGTATTGTATTGTATTGTATATATACTTATGTAGTATTGTATGCACTTTTTATCTGTGTTTCTTTTCATTTTCATTTTCATATTTTTGTATTTTCTTTTGTTGTGTATTTATTTTAGATTCTTTTTTACCTGTTTCAAGTTCAAGTTTTTCTAAACAAGCTTTTGTTTTTGTTGTTTTGTTGTTTTGTTTTTTTTTGGTGCAACTTTGGCACTGTTACTTAGAAGTAGATGATTTTTAAGAATGATACAATAGATACGTATACATAGACCATACGCACATACCATACACATACACAGACACATACAGATACAGATTCGTATGTATGCATACATGTGCATACGTATGTATTCATGAAACCCAAACAAACTGCAGCTCACAAAATAAATACGCCCTCATACATAGTGCTCAGGGGGACGTTCCAGTAAACACCACCTTCACACCAAATACGCGCATATTAAATGTAGCGAATGAAAGTTCTATCAAATCAAAAATCAGTAATAAAAGCAAGAAGCACTATAATCGGCATAGCCGAAGTTTAAATACCCTTGCAGCGATGTTAAATTATAACAAAATAATGTAAATGAAGGCGTTCCCAAATTCCATATTGTCTGCAATTTCACAGATTTGTGGCATACTTTTAAGAGTCATCGGGCGCGCCTCAAGATGTGCTTTAGTTTTAAATCTTGAAATTGCAGCGAAAGTGTAATTTGGAATGCACCCACTGCAAGGGCATGCAAAACATATTGCATATTTTTAAAAAAAAATTAAAATAAAAATCGAAATAATAAATACACATATTTATTTATATATATATATATATTTAATACAATAAAAAAAAGTTTGGGGGAAGGCATACACATATAGTAAATTATAATAATAATTAGCTTAAGTATAGCTCTATTAATTAAGTTCTTTCATATATGATATTTACTACCTTGAGATTCAAAAAAAGACAATTTTCAATATATATATATATATATAGCATTGATGGTTTTGTTTTGGTTTTTTGTTTTGTTTTTGTTTTTGAAGATTTTTTGGTTTTTGGTTTTGATTTTTTTGTTCTAGTTTCGAGTCGAAATGGATGTGAAAAAGTTTCACTGTAGCAACAAATTGCACTACATACATACATATATACATATAAGTAATAAATATATATGTGTATACACATATATAAATATAGTATGATAATTTAAATATGTGTATGGATATAATTTAATGTAATTTAATTTAATTTAATTTAATTTAATTTAATATAATTTATGTATATTTTTACTTAAAACCATATGCAATTTTCATTGAGCAAACACGTTTTAATAAAGCGAAACAACTAAGCGAAATCAAAAGCGTTAAGAAAAACAATTAAGATCTCTCTAATCGTAGATGAACGACTTGCGGCTACCCTCTACTCAAAAGAAGTGTTCCTTTTTTTTGAGTTGACTTTACTTCTATGAGTGTTGATATATCTTAAACTTTAACAAGTGGAAGGTATTGCGAAGACTTTAAATTGTACAAATACAAATTGAATATAATATTATTGGAGATCTCTTTTACATAAAAACAGACAGACATCTTTGGTTATGTTTCTTCTTCTCATTTGAACACACTTCTTTAGTAAAGGGTATTTCAAAAAAGTGTAATTTCAACATTTCAGTTAACTCATCTTTCATTTTCTTTCTCTTTCTTTAACTTTCCTTTTTGTTTCTTTGTTTTTGTTTTTTTGTTTTTGTTTGTTGCATGTGTAGCACCCAGCATGTAATAAATAAATTCATTTACTTAGTTAATTTGGTTTACTATTTTGGTTGATGTGAAATTCGAAATTCGAAAAACTAACTTATAAAATCAACTCGAACTTCATTTCGAACTAAAATCGATTCCCTTCTTCTTTCCCTTTATATTTATCATATCATATACTTAATTTCGTTAGTATTTAGTTTTTGTTTCTGTTTTTTTTTGTGTTTTTTGTATTACGAGTACTGTTAAATGATTTCATTTATAGTGTTGTTTTTCGTTAACTTTACTTGCAGTGTTGTAAAGTGTATTTTTACATGCACAATCTAGTGTTGCATACGTTTTTGGGGCTGGGTTGAGCAGGGATAATGAAGGTGAATAAATACTATATGGAAATTTACAAACATACACACACTCACATATACACAGACACGCATACGATTACACACTGAAAGTAGGAAAAGAGGGAGATGCATATAGTGCGAGAGGGAGGGACAGAGAGAGAGAGAGAGAGAGAGAGCTCACTCGCAAGGATCAACGCGAATTTTGTAAACAACTCAACGAACTTATTGGGTGTTTTTTGAATGGAAATATCTCATTGTGGGGAGTATCAGAGTTTAGGGCTTTTGGCTGGAAGGCGTAGTGGGCGTGGCACTGTTAGCTCATCTGCCGCAGCCGCCGACACCGCCACCAGCACCACCCAAATGCACTGAAGTCGCTGACAACTCGACGCGTTGACACTGGCGGCGCTCGACAATCACCGCCGTTGGCAGCGACTATTCCAGCCCTGGTCATACATTCATCGCATAGTATACAGATCCCTGGGCGGAAGCAGCAGCACCTCCCACCTGTTGTTGTTGCTGTTGTTGTTGTTGTTGTTGCTGGTGTTGTAGCTGTTGTTGCTGCTGCTGTTGAAGTTGTTGCTGCTGCTGTTGTTGTTGCTGCTGCTGCTGTTGCTGCTGATGTTGCTGCTGCTGCTGTTGAGCTGCTGCGGCGGCGGCGCCGGTGGGTGAGACCATGGCATTGCAATCGCTATGCGAAACGGCAGCTGCTCCCTCGGGCACGCCCCTTTCACTAAAGCCCGGCATGCCGCCCTCTGCCCCAAACTGATAATGTTGCGTCATCAAACGTTGTTGTTGCTGTTGCTGCTGCTGCTGCTGATGTTGTTGCTGCTGATGGTGTTGCTGTTGTTGCTGCTGCTGCTGTTGGGCTGCGTTGTGCGGATGTTGCGCGTAGTGGGCAGCATGACCACGCCCACTTACCACATGCAGTTGCATGCCAGGCAGGGCGTAACCAATGGGCACCCTTATCGTTTGCTGTGTCACCTGAGCAATTACATTAAATGTAACGAGGGTAAACAATTAAATTAATTAGTAAACAGTAAACAGTTTTAATTAAAGATGCAACAAGTTTCAACTATAGTTTAAACTGCTACGAGTATTTAAAGTTATTTTATTTACAATTCAAATTGACCTATTTATATTTATTGTATATTAGTTTTTCCAACATTTGTCTAAATTTATCAGTTATGATAACTGCTTTAAAATATATCTTCCTTTTCATATTATATTTTAAGTTTTTTAACTGTTCATTAGGCAACATTTCTTAATTTCTCTGGTGATATTAAATGGTATCAATAGCTGAGTTCCGTAAGAGGATCAAGGAACTCCTCAGCTGATGCCCATTGCCCAGACTTTCTCTATAAATAAATCGTTCCCTTTCTACAAGATTTCCCTTTTGATATCTCTACAATTTCCTACTCTTCTTTAATTAATAATACTTTTATCTTCTTATCCATTCCTTTTCCATTCCCTAGACATTTTTAATTTACAGAAGATCTGCTCTTATCTTAGGATCACCTTTAGATTCAGAACTCACCTGCTGATACTCGAGTATGTTCTGTCGCTGAATGTGAGCCAATTTGGGATCTACGCTGCTGCTGGTGGCAAACTGTGAATAGGTTTCGGCATTGTAGGGTATCAGGACCATTGTCTGATGATAGTTGCGCAATGGAGGCGGTGACTCTGGCCTCCGTGTGGGACTGCGTGCAAAGTGGCTGCTGTAACTGCTGTGCTTGCTCTGCTCGATGGCTGTCGCTGTGGCCGTTGCTGTGACACTCTGACAATTCTGGGCTGCCGCATACAACAGTGAGGCATCATCGGCGGCACCCTGTTGGATCATTGTCTGGCGGAACATGGCACCAGCGGGCAAGGTTTGATAGTAGGTCTGTTGAATGGCAGCAGCATCCACAGGGAAACGTTGTTGCTCTCCGCTCTCACTGTAGAAGCTCCAGGTGCGTTGCTCTGTCTTCTGTTGGGCAATTGTATTTGCTTGCAACGCGGCAGCAGCAGCAGCCATCTGTTGTTGCAACTGTGCTGCCTGCTGCTGTTGCAACTGTTGTTGCTGCTGTTGTTGCTGCTGCTGCTGTTGCTGTTGCTGCTGCTGTTGCTGTGGCACATTTTGTGGCGAGGGATTCTGTGAGAGTTGCTTGGATTGATTGGGCATGGCATAACCTTTGACCGCCTGTGGCACAGGTTGACTACTAATCACCGTTGTTGGTATCTGTTGGGTGAGTTGCTCCTGCATCTGGGCGAGAATCTCATTTGTTGAGCTGAACTTTGGTTTAATGCCCCTCACCGAGGGACGCTTATTAAAGCCATAATCATTCTGTTCATCATCATCGCTGCTGGCCTGAGATTGCGACTGCGATTGGCATTGGGATTGTGATGCATTCTCCATGCCCGTATAGCGTTTCTTGAGCTGCTCGGTCCGCTTTGCCTCCGCCTGTGCAAAGGCAGCCAGCTCATCTTGCTGTGAGGTCTCCGGTGTCCCGGCAATCACATCAGGTGCCACCTTACGTGCCTCATCCACACCACCTCCGCCTGCCCCGCCACCAAGTGCCAATCCCTGAGCTGCCATCGCCACCGCAGCCGCCTGCTGAGCAGCTGCATCTCCTCCAGCGCCAGCACCAGCTGCTGCTCCAGCTGCGGCACCCAACAGTTGACTCATATTGAAATCAGCTGCTGCCGCAGCTGCCGCATAATGCGCATGCGCATGTGCCGCATGTCCATGTTGATGGGCAGCTGCTGCGGCAGCCAGAGTGTAATACGAGGATAGATCATCCTTGTTCCCGGCCACACAGGCGGTCAATGGGGCCAATGTCGAGAGGAACTGACGCTTGGGTTCCGTTTGCCTGGGCGGCGTCCGATGTATTTGGGTGTGGACCACAGGCACCTGGATACCCATGCCCAGATCTGGAGCCGCCGGGCAGCGACATTCCTGCCAAGAAATAAAGAGAAACGATTTTAAAACGATGTAAATATTTCAGCCCCATAGCTCTTACGGTTCGAGCTACACGATGGTCAATGAAGAAGTTAGCCAGTCATTGAATTGATTGCTGCTTTGTTTTTTCTTTTTAATCGCTACTCACCTGGGGTATTATGACAATGGGATTCTCCTCGAGCTCCATGATCTTCTCCTGCTTCTTGTCGCGACTGAAAATGTCGGCAATTTTCTTGTAAGCCGACGAGCCGCTGGATGAGCTGGATACGGAGCTGCTGGGAGAGAAACTCTTTTCGCCATTTAAGAATTTAGGAGCTAGAGCATTGGGATTCTCCTCGCCAGCGGGACTATCGCGTTGAGCCAACTCGGAGCAATCACGTTCACTGGCCTGATCCAGATCCTGTTCAGATTCGGCAACGCTGCGTGCCAGCGACAGTTCCTCGGCAAGATCCTCATCAATGTCGCAGGTGAGTTGCTTGATTCGCTCCTCCAACGAAATGTCCGACTTGACGGCTTTTTTTCTGTAAGCAGAAAATCCGATAGTGGATAGTGGATAACTTACTCTATGCATTACTTACTTGATCAGAGAACGTCGCAGAATGTTGCGTTCCATGCTGCGTCGCAAGGTGTCGGAGTCGCCACAGCTGCCGGGCAAATGGGTGACCAGGCAGCCGGCACGCTTGGACTCATCGAAGGCACGTAATGCCTCCGAGGTCAAGACTGGCGCCTGTTGGGCCGAGACGCTGGGAAAGAGTTGACGTACCGCCGAATTGGGACGCAGTGCATTGTTAAACAACGTCGAATGCTTCTTGATGGGAATCAGCTCGTTTATCTGATTCTCACTGTCATCCATCTCCCCGGACAAGGATTGTCCATCGCCATCGGTGCCGGCATTGGCCTGATCCTCGGTTACAAAACGTACAGAACGCTTGGTGGCACCACTCTCATCCTCGGAGGTGGTGTTGTTTTGATCATCCGATTGCTGCAAGTGTGGAAATCAATTAATGAATCCCAAAGGGAAGATCTAATAATAAATTATCTAAATTATTACATAAGAAGTTAAACTACAAATTAAAATTCCCACAAAGAACTTAATAAATAATATGAATATGAATTTTAAAATACAAAAATATCAAACTTTACATTATAAAATTAATACATTTAACTGATCAAATACAATTTCTAAATTGAAATGCTTGCAAATTAATTAACAATAAATAAATAATGGTAAACTAATTGTTGCTTACCTGTGAGATAGAGTCCTGTTTCCAGAGCTTGCCGCCCTTTAGGATGCCGCTGATCTGTGTGGCCGACGTCTCCTTGGGCGGTATGGGAGGCGGTTTCAGCTCATCATATTGATCCGTTGCAGATGCTGCAGCAGCAGCGGCGGCGGCGGCGGCAGCAACAGCTGCTGCCGTTGCACTCGCCTTGGCCGGCAGAGCCGGTGGCAACATCTCCGATGAAGCGACTCCTGCTGCACCACCAGGAGGTCCAATTGCTGGTCCAGTAGTGGCCGCACCACCGGCAATATCCTCGTGAGCCTCACGTATGATGCGTCGCTCGGTCACTGTGGTCATAGTGGTAATAGTTTCAACAACAAATCTTTTTTTCTTGACTGTGCTACTGTTCACAGTTGTACTTGGCACCAAAGTGGAGCCATAGCTGGAACCAGTAACGGAACCAGCGATGCCAGGACCGGCACCGGCGATGGGCCTGCTACTGCTACTGCTACTGCCCAAATCCTTTCTAACTTTAACTGTCATACACTCGCAACAGAATTAAGCACCGTATGTGTTTTTTCGAATATGTTGCATTCGACACAGCGAGCCGCATTATTTAGTGATTAGTAGTCGAGGTGACAAGACAAAAGAGAGCATTGTACATAATATGTTTTTCGGCATTGACAATGGCAATAGATATGGCAAAAACAAACAACAACAAAAAACTGCGGGAAAGTGAGAGCGAGATCGAGAGCGAGAGCGCATGAACGAGGCAGTACGATTGCGTGAAAGGTCGTTTGCGAGTGTGCAGTGATTTTTTTCGACTGATCTTGTTATATAACGCTCGTATAACAGTTGTATAACAGCTGTATAACAGTTGTATAACAGCTGATAAATTATTAGTTATGATAATTTGGTATATCGTAAGGCGTATATCAGTCCTAAAGTTTCCTTTGTAAACTGTTATACTAATTTAGGAGTGTCTAATCACTTAAAAGTGTATAACAAACGCTCAACAATTGTCGTGCTAAAGCCAATTGTATACCAGTTATTACAATAGTAGTATATCAGTTAGTAATATAACACTCGTATAACAACTGCACAAATCACCTTCGATGGGTGCCATATTTTGTAATGTCAATGCTTTGTCCAGTAGTTAATGCATGTAAAGGGGTTTTATGTCAATTTCTATATTGAATCTGAAGATTGACCAATTGACAAATTGAAATGAATGCTCTGGGTGAAAGTAGGTCGAGAATTTAGCTTGGAGGGAATACATAAATGGTATATATAAAATACACATTTATGTATGAATTTTAGATGATACTTTATTTGGAATGGGATTTTCGCATGGTAAATGTAACTGTTGCTTTTTCCCATAACTCGCCTTCTCATCGGAGATAGAGAGAGAGAGAAAGAGCGAGTGAATCGCATATGAGAAAGCGCTGTGCATTGCAAGGAATGGTTGCAAAAGTGCTTATCGATTTTGTGGCATGATACGATTGCGAGTATAATGCGCTATATACAAGCTAATGACGCAAGTTCGATTCGGGTTCGGATTTTAAACTAAATCTACGAATTGTGTATATTTTTTAAAACTTTACCTGCAGCTCCGGCTGTCGGCTTGTACTGGGATTGGAGCACATATTTAGGTCTCTCCTCGCCGGCAATGATCTCCTTCTGTGTGATCCGACGTTCAGGAGAGCTGGTGTGCAACGGCAACAATGCAACAGCTGGCACACCAATCGGTGTCAAGTCCTCGTTGCATTGTCCTGAGCTGCATTCTATTGATGAAGAAGAGAAAAAATGGAAAGAAATAGCGAGAAAGGGAGAAAGTGGCAGTTAGTTATGATCATAAGAACTTAACGTCTATTTTAGTTAGGGATGTAGGGATGTTTAATATTTTCGTAATTTTCAGCATTAGTTTTGAAAAATTATAGGATATAAAGCGAGTTATTAAACTAGTTGATTAAAGGTAAAAGCTCAAATTATAAAATTTAGAAAACAAAACGTTTATTTTCAGATAGTCTTAGGTGGAGTCTTTTGTATTTTCTAAATTGAGTTGAAATAAAGATGGCAAATCATGGTGAAAATGACATTACTCTTGACAATAACAATTTTTTCAATAGTGAAATTTTGTATAAAATAATGTTGGACTTAAATCAATAATAATATTTAACAGCACACTGCAAATCAACATTGATTGAGTGACCCAAGGACCCCTATACTAAACATCCATAATTTCTTTAGCTGCAATTACACATGCACATACATATGTACATATGTGTATACAGTGTACATTATACACACACTCAAACATATGCTGTGGTCTCTAACCGCATAGCGATTAATTGTTTTCAACTTACACTAGAACTACATGCACGACAGCGTTGCCAATTTAGCTATTAAGAAGCTAGACTAACAAATTTTGTATTCTAATTACAAACCGCAAATCAGAAATTCTTAATTCAATTTAAGCTTAAGGTCAGAATTAATAAATATGTAGCTATTTCCAGCTGCGAGTATTTTGGCTTAAGAAATTCTGTGAATTCTGTTTTTAGATTTTCTAATTCAAATATTGTTTTTAAATTTATTGTATAACGTTCTAAATTCTTAGAATATGCCAGTTAAGTAGATGTCTTAGATGTATCGAAATTTAAATATTCTCTATAAATTTAAATTTAACTCTAATAAGCTCTGTTAAGTGACCTTTTCATGTTTACGTCACGCGCTCAGCTTTAATTTAAGCCAAAAGCGGAAGCGCGCTTGAAGGACCGCTCTATAGTAGGGCTCGGCTGGACTGGGATGGGCAGGAAAAAAAATAACAAAATAAGGTTAGGCCGGACCTTAACTGAGCTGGGGTTCGACTCGGGTTTGGTCACATTCCGCTTCGTTAGGCGCAACAATTAATGTAGAGTCAAGTTTGAACCCTGGTTTTGACTCATTCTGTTCGGCTCGTTCCGTTCCGTTCAGTTCCGTTCGTTTGTCGCTTGATAATCGATAAAGCGTGACCAATATTAATGCAAATGTATAAGTTCCACAACCCCTGCCCCCCTCTTTACTCCTTACCACCACTCCGTAACCCTTGAGGTGGCCAAAAAAAAAAAAAAAATAAAAGTGTCGCTGCGGCAAAAGTTTTATGTCCTTGTATGGCTTCTAAACGGGCAGGAGGGAGGTCGGGGCAAAAGAGATGAGCTTACCCAATGAACAAACAATCCAATGAACAATAATAAACAACAACTCGCGCTTGTTTATCCATTAAGTAAAGTTGCCATAAATCAATCAATAGTTGAGACAACCCCAAAAACCAAGTTCAACATTTGCGGAAATGCGGGCGCGATTGATATCCAATTGAAATTTAATCGAATTATGGCTAAACTTTCTGCACTATATACTAACAATAAGTAGATATAGTACGATTATAAGTCTAAGATTTTAATTTATCAAAAATCATGCCATCATTATAATAATCGAATTGTAATTTATTATTTTTTGGCATTTGTTTAAGAAAGGAAGTTAAAATTCTTCCGTATAACAATAAAAATATGTACAGCTTTGGAATATTAGAGTATAGCAATTAATTACTAAAGTATTTAAACAAAAAGGGAAGTATTTTTATATACTATAACATTGGTTTAGTCATAAGAGTCATTCAAATTCATTGTCAAAGAAACTGCTTTCAAAAGGTTGCCTTGGTTCCCGGACTTGCAGTTATATTTTATGAGATTTAATTAACTATAAAATTACATAGAGCTCGTGACAAAACAAAATGGCGTCCAATTTACACACACATACAGAAACGATGACAGAGAGAGAGAGAGAGAGAGAGAGAGAAAGAAGGAGAGTCTAGATGTGGCTGGCAAATGTTTGCATAAATAATTCATAATTAGATTACACAAAGGCAAACGAAAACATTTGAAAAGCGACCCGCGGCAGTTGCCACCAATCTGCCTGCCCCATGCCACATGCCCCATGCCCCTCTCTTGGGACACCCGCTAATTGGAGGTAAAGTTGAAGCTTAGTTACCTGCATCCTGTAGTTGTTTGGCGGCACATTCGGCGCACTCGGCGCATTCGGTGCAAACACCCTGTAGGTCCTCATCGGTTTGATGTTGCTGCGACGTTGCATGATGCTGTTGTTGCTGTTGCTGCTGCTGTTGTTGCTGCTGCTGTTGTTGTTGCTGCTGTTGTTGTTGCTGCTGCTGCTGTGCGGTACCAACGGGCGGCGGTGGCGGCGGTATTTGACTGTTGCCGTTGCTGTTGCGTGCCGCCAACATTGCGGCACGTTGTTGCTGCAGACGTTGTATCACCTGCAGCTGCTGCAAATGCTGTGCCCCAAAAATGTGACCACTTAGCGCACCACCTAGCGTATTCTTCAGGCTATTATCCTTATAGCCATCGGGTGGACTCAGCGCCGCATCGTCTACAAAGTCAATTGGCGGCTGATACTTGGGACTCTGTATGGAGAATGGAATGGAATGGAAGGAAGGAGATGAGAAACCATTTAAAGTAAACACTTATGCTAGTTAACAACTATATAAGTTAGTTATGGTCTAAGGACGACATACATAATTATGCCCCCGCCGCAAATTAAGCTAATTGAGTTTTATAACCAGACGAATTGGGGACGTTACGTGTGGAGGTTGTTTGTGTGTGTGTCTCTGGTTGATGAACTGTGTGTACTCTTAGGTCTTTATTCGAGGGGGGATGTGTGGGGACAGTCGTTATACGACTATAACAACAGTTTAATAGCTATAAGAGTGAAGAGCAGTGATTGAAAATGCTTTACAATTGAATTGGGCATACAAACACAGCGTATAACAGTTTTATAACAGACGTGTAGCTGTTATACAAGCTATATTTTACAGTTATGATGTATAAAAGATGTCGATCGATTATTTATTATTTTAGAATTTGTGTAGCAGTTGTATAACAGTCATATAACAGTCGTATAACAGTATTAATAACACATAACTTTGGCAGGGCAACAAAACTATCATTAGCTGATGATATCAACAATAGTCGTCAGTCACACACGCCACCAAGGACAGGAATATGTTTACATGAAGAAATAAGCTCAAGTGCAACACGCACAGCAATGCACATAACCTCAAACTATCCATACATATGTACACATGTGTGTACATCTTAGCCATTTTAAGAATGCATTTGCAATTGCAATTGCAACAAAGAAGACGAAACAACAAAGTCTAGGCCAAAAGTTCGCCTCCGAATGCCAAGTTGGGTTTTTGTGGTTCGGCGAGCAATCAACTATACGTTTATTTTTTGTTGCTTTTTTTGGATAAAGTAAAGTTTAAGAACTGCCACATAAAGCAAAAGCCTCGTCGCTGTGCATTCCTCCTATAAATGTATGTGAAAATGGAAAACTCACAGTCTCATAACTTAGCAGTAAAAACTTTTCCACAATAATGGTAAAAACAACAACAACAACAGCAAAAATATTGAGAAAATGAAGAGAAAAAAATGTTTCATTTTTTGTTCCATTCAGTTTTTTTTTCTGCTTCTTCTGTTCATTCTTCGTCTGGCTGTCGCGTGTGTGGGTTGAAGGGAGAGGTGAAGAACTTGCGGCCGGGGGAGGTGGCTCTGGGTTATGCAACGCGTTTTGTAAACTTGTTACATACACTAAATGCATATTAAACTCTTGAGCGAGACAGGAAGATTACGAGTTACGTGCAGGGGAGGTGAGGTGAGGGGCAGAGATTTGGGGGTCTAAGGCAATGGGCACATGCTTGAGCGCCAAGTCAAGTGCATTGGGCGGCCACCCACTTGGCCAAGGCACTCAGACAGATAGAGGACACCAACCACATAGGCTCTGTGTGGGTGTGCACACTCAGTGTGCTGTGGGTATGTGTGGGTGTGCTTGCCACAATCTTGGGGGCAGGGCCTCTGGTCTGGTGGCAGATAAGCAAAAAGCGGCACAGCAACTCAAGTGACGCTCATGTAGCAGAAAATTGAAATTTAAACGCAGCTTGAGGGCCGCTTAGGATCGATGAGAGTGCCACAACCAGAAAGAGACAGAGTGAGAAAGAGAGGGGGATGGAGAGAGGAAGAGAGAGAGAGATAGCAAGCGGCTGCGACAGCAAACTTTAGCAAATGTCCTTTAACACACATCACGATAACGCGCCATTCAAGGCACAATTTCATAAAACAATACAAGTAAGAATGCTATAGTTGAGATACCCAACTATGAGATACCCAGCACTAATTTTAAACTCTACTGACATAAATAATACAGCATTATTTTATAGATGTAACTTACATTATATATGTATTAGTTTTTGATGCCATTAGGTGGCATTATTGATCATTCTAAATTCAACGCTAAAAGGATAATTCTATCTTATTTTTAGTTATTCCCAATTTAAGGAGGTGGAAACTGGCTTGAATAAATTCTGTAAGTACTTTCATATCTATAAATAGACATAATATGCGTCTTTTCACCAACTTTGAAGGCCTTAGGTCTTATAGGGAAAACATTAGGTGAAAGAAATTTGAAACCAACTCAATTTGCGTGGGATTTAATGAAGTGTGTGTGTCAAATTTGGTTGCACTAGCTCTTAAGCTCTATTAGACTTTTTGGTTCATACACAATGATTGTAAAGTAATACAATATACCTCTTTACTTTACGAATAAAGGCTGTAATAACAATAACACCCACACAAAACAGGACACACACAAATACACACACACACACACACCCTCAGTGTGCACAACAATGTTGCTGCAGTTGCGAGTTGTATAAAAGTTTTTAAGTGATTTATACAACACTTGCAAATGGAGCGTAGGATGTAAAAGGACGAAGGACGAAAGACGACAGACGAAAGAAAGGCGCAAGCTAACTACTGAAACTTGTGGCAACAACACGATGAGGCTGCTGCACGTATGTGAGTGTATGAGTGCGGTTGACTTGCAACTTGACTTCCCGTTCACTTGCCACTCGACGGGCGACGGACGAGGGACGAGGGACTAAAACAGGATACGACAAAACAGGATATAGGATATGCAATTTACAGACTACATACAATCAACTTGAAATATTTTACAATAGATACTTGCAACCATATGTATCTAAAGACAATGACAACAATTTCAAGTATATAATGTGCTTTTGTTATTGTTTCATATCGTTATTGATAACAAAAGGCGGTCAATTGTGACGTAATTGACAGGAAGGACAACAAGTTTTTCCTTGGGGAGGAAAAATGAAAAGGAAGAGAAAAATAAAAGTCTCTAAAATTGAAAGGGGTTGTTAAATCCATAAAGTGCAACTAGTGACCATTATGGGCAATAAGTACAGGTAAACTGACAATAAACTGAACATCGAGTCAGAAAAAATATCAATAAGTTTACAGACATATCAATCAGTTAGCAGACATACAGTGGAAGTAATATCCTTCATCCAAATAAATAACAATATTAACTAGCAACATTGTTAGTAAAACTATTCTAAATAAATTTAACTCAAATCTGGAATGAACTATGATAAAGTAAAGATATTGGAGGACATTATGTTGTTGACTTAAATTGTCAATGTGGTAGATGAAAGCGAAAAGGAGAAATGTGTTGTTGTTGCTGTTGTTCTTGCTGTTGTTTTGTTGCGGCTATGAAAAGAAAGTGGGACATGAAATGGCTTAGGAGAAATTCGATAAGACTCGATACAAAGCTAATAATTAGCTGTCGGTTTGTTGGACGAAAGCTTTTAGTAAAACTGTGAATTGAGAGCTTTAGCTCTAGGTACTAGATGGTGGTTGCATGTGCGAAGTGGCAAGTGGTATGTCGCAAGTGGCATGTGGCATGTGCCATGTGGCAGATACACCCACATAGAGGGACACATAAGCTGTCTAAGCACTTCAACTTTGGCCACTTGTACAACTCGACATAATCCGCTTAACGTGCAGGAAGTAAGCCTAGAGCTCTAAACAGACAAAACCAGAAGGAGACCAGACACCACTTTTTTTTTTTTAGGAGAATCATATCGTTTGTTAGTTCACTCGTTCACTCACCTGTGGCGTTCGTCCATCTCCGGGCTCCGTGGCATTAACCGCATAGTTGCATTGACAGCCCTCCTCGCAACAGAGACGCACCAGCTCGTGCTCGCCACAGGTGCAGGGCTCCTCGTCCTCCTCATCGTAGGCGCAATCCTCACGTATCAATATGATATAGTCCGCCTCGAAGAACTCGTTGCGTGTCTCGTCAAAGACGACGCGATTTTTACGCGTCGGTGGCGGACGATTTGGTTTCTTGAGTAAACCACGTAATTGGCCATTAACCTCACGCATATTGATCACGTCTGAGCTGGAGCTCGTTGTTAGAAATGAGTCTACTGTTGTTGTTGTTGCGGAAGTAACGAGGGGACTCGCTGTGTTGCTGTTGCTTTGAAGATTGTACTCGTTGTTTGGTTGTAGAAACTGTGCTGACGCTAGGCACTCATGACACTGGCAGTCGTTGCAATTGCTATCGCTGTACTCGCTATCGTTATCGTTATCGCTATTGCTGTCGCACTCCTGTTGCTCGCTCACAAATTCAGCGAGTAACTCGTCGTAACACTGAAAACCGCGTCGTTGTTTGGCACTGACACTCGAACGTTGATTGGGATTCGAATTTGAACTGTGATTGTGATTGATGTTCGAATTGGGATTGGTATTGTGATTGTGATTTTGATTGATATCGAACAACTGTAGCTGTCTCGCCGCTTTCAAATACTCGCCAAAGCGTTGCACATCGAATTCACTAAGTGTTGCCACGAAATTGTCAACGTCAGTGGACGATTTGTTGTCATAAATCTCAGCGTGCGTTGCCACAAATGCACTACGAATACCCAATGCTGTTGCTTGAGTTGCTGCTATTGTTGCTGCTGTTGGTGGTGTTGCTGTTGTCAATCTTTCAACCGCTCGTTGCACCTGCCCGTCATCCGTTTCAATTTCAATCAGCACCTGGTCGCTGTTGCTGTTGCTGTGGTTGACGTTGACGTTGCCGCTGTCGTTGGCGATGTCGTTGCTGTCTTTGACAGCTGTCAATTCAACACTTTCAATCTCTCTCTCGACTTTTTCGCACACGCGCAATGGCAACTCTGGCAACTCTGGCAATAACAACAGGGTATTCAGCAACTGCTCTGTATTATTGCTGTTGCTGTTGTTGTCACTCTCATTTGGCAATTGTTCGTCTTGAATACAATTTACATTTAATTGAATTGCACTTGAGCTTTGCTTTGACTCCTGCTTGCTGGCAAATTTAACTATTTTATTGTCCTTAACAGTGTCTGCTTTTAGCCATTTGCTTGCGTCTGTGAGTGTGTCTGTGATTGTTGCTGGGGGTGTGGATGTTGCTGAGGGTAGTTTCTTTGTTGTTGTGCTTGTTACTGTTTCTGCGCTGGCATTTAGTTGTATTTGTAGTTGTGGTTGTTGTTGTCTCAAGGATGCCTTTACACAATCAACTTCAGCAGTGACACTACAGCTGTTGTTGTCGTTGCTACTGCTGCTGCTGTTGTTGTTGGTGCTGCTGCTGCTACTGCTGTTAACGCGTCCCTGAAAATTATGCTGTAAGCGTTTCAATCGCTGACTGGCCACAAAATCATCCGTTAAATCGTTTTCAAAATCAATAAGATCGTCTTCGTTGCAGCTTGTTGCTGCGTTGCACTCGTTACTCGTCTGTAGCACGAACGAGTGTTGCTGTTGCTGCTGCTGCTGATCAGCGTCTATCGAATCGCAGTCAATAAGCTTGCAATCCTTACTCGTTACTTTCAGCTCGTTATTCGTTAAAGCAACTTTACTCGTTGCTGCTACTGCTGATGCTGCTGCTGCTGGTGCTGCTGCTGCTGATGATGCTTTGTTGTCTGCGCTGTTTTGCACATTCACGTTATCCACGTAACCGTCAGCAACAACAACAACAACTGGCACACTTTGTGGCAAGTTGGCAGCGCCTGCAACAACATCAACGACATTATCAGCAGGAACAGGACCGTTAGTTAGTGTTACAGTTGCTGCCCCAAGTTGCTGCAAATATGGCAATGACAATGGCGTCCTTAATTTCCCCAGCTGCTCCTCCTCCTCCGCCTTTACCTCCTCCTTCTCCTCCTGCTGCTGGTCTTGCTGATTTCTTTGCTCGATTTTTTGCTGCTGCTGCTGTTGCGTCTGCTGATTTAACTTTTGACTGCCACTTAATTTTGCAGTTGCTGCTGGTGCTGCTGCTGCTGTTGTTGCTACTTTGTCACTTTGCACATTTTCACATAAATTGAAAAAATCATGTGGCACGCGAGCTGTTAACGCATTTTCACTGCCTTCTTTTTGCACAAATTTTTCTCTACGTTGCGCGTCGTCGTCGTCGTCAACGTTGTCGTCGTCGTCAGCGTCAGCTGCGCTGTTGGCGTCGTTGTTGACGCCTGTATACAAATTTTGTGGCAGCCGTTGCTCAAGTCCAAGTTCTCGTTGCTGTTGCTGCTGCTGTTGCTGTTGTTGTTGTTGTTGAACACAAAAATTGTTAATTATTGCCACAGAATTTGCACAATTTTTGTTGAAATGTTTTTCTGTATTTTGGCCAAATGTATTGAAAATTGGCTGGTGGTTGTGCTGCTGCTGCTGGTGCTCAGCTGCGCTTGCTGCGACGACTGCGACGACTACTGCTGCTGGTGCTGTAGCTGGTGCTGGTGTTGCTGCCACTGCTGTCTCAGTGAGTTTGGCTTTGGAAAGCTCTTTGGCAATTGTAGGTATTGAGCAGGCGCTGTCGTTGCTGTTGCTCCCGTTGACGTTGCTATTGCTGTTAATGTTGCTATTGCTATTGTTGTTGCTGCTGTTGCTGACTGTTGTTGTCACATTGGGTGGTTGTTGACCATGGCCAGCATGGCCTGCGTTTGCGCATACGCTCCCGCTCCAACTCACGCTCTCACGCTCGACTTGCGCGCGCTCACAATTTGTGGCAACTTCCGTTGCTGTGTTGTCGTCGTTGTCGTTATTGTTGTTGCTGTTGCTGTCGATGTATTCAGCACGCGCATGCGCCTGCAACGTTTGCATGTCCATCGCTGAGTGGCACGCCTCTTCGTCCCGCTCCCTCTCTCGCTCCTGCTCCCGCTCACGTTCCCGTTCCCGTTCCCTTGCCGCAACAGTGCGCAGTGGCTGCCACGCACAATGCGCCTTGTATTGCACGCCAGCAACACCATCATCCTCAATGCGTGCCTCGCATGACAAATCGACAGCAGCAGCAACATCGTCATCGTCATCGCCATCGCCATCGTCAAATCGTGCAACATTGTAGCCTAGTCCACCATTAGTCATGTTGCCAGTCGCTCGAGTTGCAACGCGAGTTGTTGCTGCCTCAATTGCCACTGCAATATTATGCTCATTATGATTGTTTTTGCTGCTGTTGCTGCTGTTGCTACTGTTGCTTTTATAATTTGCATCTTCATTGTGTTTGCTTAGCGTTTTGTTTGCCATTGTCGCCGTCATTTTGCCCCGTTTTGTGGCATCATCGCATAGCTGCCTCTCCTTCTCCCGCTCCCTCTCACGGTCACGTTCCCTTTCTCTCTCTAGCACACTCTGTCCATTCGTTAAAGCCAATGTTAGCATGTCCACAATGAGCATACTCGTAGTTGCCACTTGGCATCCATACAATTATCGAGCCAATCTCTGCGGATTTAGAATTACAATTCACAATTAGTTCTAGTCCCAACACAATCAAAGAATAAGCTAAACTACTTATAGAATTATTGTAATCATAATCATAATCGTAATCGAAGTTGCAACAATCACTTGAAATGGATACTTTCCACTACCGTTAGATTCATTCACATTTTCTAGTTCAATCGATCAACTCGTTATCGTATTCTAATTACTTTTCTCAATCATTTTGATTGAAAATTATTCATTCTTCACATTATCTTGCTATTCTTCAACCTACTTTGGGTGCATTTAGAAATGCGATAAACTACAACTAGATCAACAACTTTAATGCTAATTAATAAGGTCATTTTCTCTAGAAAAGTTTAAAGCTTATAGTTTTTTCAGTTTCAGAATAAATGTAGTTCTATATATAAAGTATTCCAAAAATAAATTAAGTTATATGCATAAAACTATAATTTATACTATCAATTATATTAAATCTAATTTACAAAAAAGGTGTTTTGTTTTAGTCAGGGATTCGGGAACTTTATTCATTTATAATATTTACTGATATATTAAAAGAAAAGTTTGACCACATATAAATAGGTTTTCTTTTGAACGAATTTTTTAGACTATAAAAAGTTTTATTATGAATCTGTAAATACCACAATTTCGAAAATCGAAAGCTCAAAACATTTTACTAAACTCATAAAATAATAATACATTAATAATTACACAAGTAATTAAATAATCCTAACGATCTTTTAACTACTATAATAAAAGTCCTCAGAGCCTTAACTATAAGTGGAGTTATGATGTAATGTTCCTCGCAGCTACATAGAGAGAATTACCTATGTGACCTAAGACAAGTTCCGGTCGCTAATATATTAGCATATTCAAATTTGTTAGCCAGCTACACTGATATGTTGACAAAATGTGGGAGTTTTTCTTATCGGAAACTCTCACACAAATGTGAAATAGTTGACAACAGGTTCTTTAGCGAGGAAAGGGGAAACAACCAGTTGAATTTTCCACTTACATAACTCTAAACATAAGCGATATCTTAAATGAAGGTTTTTCCTTTAAACATATATTCCCTTTATCTACATATATTTTGCATAAATTAAATTTACCGGCGTTGACTTTTTTCAAGTCTGTGGAAATAACAAATTTAACGCGCGACTTGCTGTTGTTGTTGTTGTTGTTGCAGTGGTTGTTGTTGTTACAACAGTTTCACTGTGCGGAAGAAAAAACAGGTGCGCGTGCGCATTGAAGCGCATCCTGTGTCCAGGACACAAAAGAACGTTCTCCCCTCTCGCTCGCTCGCTCGCTCTTTACTTTTGCTCGGTAGTTTTGTGGGGAGGGCAATGGGAATGGGAAGAGATAATAGCGCTGCACGTTACGCGCCAATGCAGACAAAAAGACACCACCAAACACACACACTCTCACACACGTGCACAAAACAAAAATTCAACAAAAACAAAAACAAACACGACAAATTCTCCAGTTTCGAGCACTTTATTTTCTGTTCGTTGGTTTGTTGGTTTTCTGGTTGCGATCGCGGCTTAAGACGCACGTCCGAACGCGTTTCGTGGCGGAAGTTGACTGAGCAAACGAAACGACGCGAAACTGTTTTGGAGTATTTGACAATCGTGTCTTGAGACTCGGCTGTCGTCGGCTCTTTGTCGTTCGGTTTTCTTCAGATGGGCGGCCGTGGCGCTTGCGCAATGAAAATAAATTGAGCTGTAATGAAAGAAAGGTGAGAGAGAATGAGCGGGCAGAGTCTAAGAGCAGGAATTTTTGTACAGAAAACTACATAAACTTACCGATGAACGATGTTGTTTACAACAAACCATCCAGTCCGACAGGGTACCTCAAGAGAGTTATGATTGAACATACGCTTTGAAGTCTGTTTAGTCTTTTTGCGTGCAGATCGCATGAGCAGCAGCTGCGTGTGTTGCTTGTGGCAATTACGAGCTGCACTTGCAATGAGCAGCTCTCTTTGCGTATACCCCCTGCCCACTTTTTCTCTCCCTAACTTTTCCTCTAGGCAGAAGCCCTAGGAAAAGCTCGAACTAATCTAGGCTGACCACTGACAATTTACTTATACTTTAGACTCGGCAACTAAAGGGTACAAGGAACTAACAGCTTCATGGCAATGTTTCAGATGGTTTTTCAGTTTTCAATTAATGTCGGATATAGGATATATAGGATGTCCTAAATCCGTGTTTGATAATTTGTAAAACAGAAGCCGATCAGAGTCACTTTTCGCATCGTCGGACCAATGAAAGAAAATATTAGAAAATGTGCATTGGGTATCTTAAAAGTCGAGTTTGATTTTTATTTAAATTGTATGTGACAAACGTGCTCGTCGCACGATCTCCAACTGTATGTGTGTGTGTAATATATACATAGGAAGTACATACATATGTATGTATCTTTATAAACCTACCACAACCAACAAAAAAAAATTTAGATATCATAGCGTTGATTTCTTAGAATGAGAAAGTAGCGTCTTAAGTTTTTTTCAGATTGCAATTCTCAAATAGACGTAATCTTTGTTAATACCCATCAAGTAACGCAAGTGTCAATTGGGAGGGTAACAAAAGTTCAACACCCTATGTAGATTCTATATTCAAGCTGACCTGCTAGAATCCTTATATAGTACTTTAAAGACACTTTCTTCCGAAATCCGACACAAAAACCACAATTGAAATCTTGTTTAAAAATGTAGCTTTCATCAATGAGCTAAGAAAAAATTATGAATATATTTACTTGTACTTTAAATTAGATCTTTAATAGAATCTCCCATTTAAGTAAGTCCTTAATGCAAAGTGAATAATTGTCTTTCATCGTTTAATATAAAGTCTATCTAAACCTAATAAGAGTCTCGGGCTGGTTCCCACTAAGAGATCAATCAATTAACTTGAAGAAGCGTCAGAAGCTACTCCCACGATTGGTTTATGTGGCAAGTAAGTAGATAGCATGTTGGGATTGGAGGGAGGCAACTGTTTATATGTATATAAGAGTAGTACTTATGTATTAAGTACCTCTCGTACTTCTAAATGTATGTGTTCAGTAGCCCCATATAAAGTACACTCATTATAGGGCTATTGGCATTGCATGTGACTGACTTAAGAAGACGATGGATGTTGATGTGGATGATGATGATGATAATGACGATGATGACGACGACAGCCAGTGGCTAAAATGACAAACCCAAGACAGGCAAAGACAAATGGGGAAGATGAAGGGAGTAAAGGGAGGAACGGGAGGTACCGAGGTGCCGTTTTTTTTCCGGGGCAAAACTTATTACAAAGTAGGAACACAACACAAAGTGAGCAAACTGAATGAATGGAAAATTGTGGGAACAATGGAACGCAGAGCGTGTGAAATCGCCACCACTGACGACGATGATGACGATGATGATGACAACGAAGACGTCGACGATGTGGAGGATGACGATGTGGATGACGATGAACCACTGCTGCTGTTGCTGGTGGTGCTGGTGGTGCTTCAGATACAGATTCAGATTCAGACAGTATCTAAGTCTGAGCTACTATTTAGCACACAATGGCACTATTAAAGGTCGCTGTCTCAGGTTCCCAGGCAACTCTATATCATATATACTATATATACATATATGTATATGATATCAAAGTGGCTCAGTCGCTTAACTATACAGTGGAACCTCCCCATAACGAGCGTTTCTTTATAAATATTTATTCGCTCTTTAACGACATTAGTAAAACTTCCCTAAAACGAACGAATTTAAAAAGGTTCTAAGCTCTAACCATATTGAGTCAACATATACATATGTAACGTCTATATTTATGTCAGTATTAAACTAATAAAATATCTTCTAATCGAATTTGTTCCTTCAAAGCGATTAATTCTTTGTTGACACACAGTTGAGCGATAATCCACTTTGAAGTCTATATTCAATAAAAAAGTATCTTAAACTACATTTATTAACCTTTGTTCTTTATTATCAAAGTCAGCTTCTTAAGATCTGTTTCTATTTGAAACTCTTATGATTTATTTAATCTTATTTTTAGAAATCCTTCTTCTTATTGAAATATTTATATGTGTTTTCTAATCGCGTTCGTTTTAACGTATCAAGACTGTAACTGCAGCTATTTCATCGAAATAGCCGTCTTTAGTTTTAACTAATTTTCATTTGAGCTGCGTTTGCATTTTTATAAGCATAACTCTCATATGGTTATTATATGCACATATCTTAGCATAAGTGCGAATTCAAATGTATGTGCGAAATTTTCCTGAGTTCAAGGCAAAAACATTTGACGTTGCATTAAAATGAAAAATGAAAAATGAAAAATGTAAAAATGGGAAATGGATTTTATGGCAGTGCTCAGTGCACAATAACGTCTAGTTATGCACATGACTTGGCATTTTAAGCGATTGTAAGTTCAATGTTTGAGGCTATAAAGCACATGAGTTGACATTTGATATAATATGAAATGCAATTAATCAGGATCAGAGCTTTTATGGTATAATAAAAATCAAAATTTTAACAGATTTTCAATTTGGATATAATAAAAGCCTTAAAGCGAAGTTTAATAGTCATAGTTAAGGTTAAGAACTTGATAAATATTAATAGTAAATTAAAAAAATCTAAAAAGTTAATCTGAAGATTAAGTAAATTGTCATTTTTCATTTAGAAAATTCTTGACTTGCCTTCTCTGAAACTCCACAAATCTCAACAAAAGTATTTTAGGAGAAACCTGTTAATTGCTCTGTTACAATAAGCTAGATAATTGTACATGTAACACTTCCTAAACATGTCAAACGCTTGTCTAAATTAAGATGAACTCCAAATCATATAGAAACTCTTAAGAACAATTCCGAACGCGTTACTAAAATTCAAGTTAAATTTAAAGTCATAATTTCGTGTAATGTTCACAAAACATTTAGTTGTAAAAATTTTTATTATAAGGAAATCGCTTACAATGCGTTAAGAGAGGGAGAGAGGGAGAGAGGGAAGACCCAGGCACAGGCCCCTCTTTGCCACATCACTTGACAAAAATATACGCACACTTAGACATTTTACAAACTCTTTCAATGTGTTGTTCCTATATAACTGACAACAACCTACGGGCTTTCTGTGGTATCTTCTCTTTTGACATTATATTCCATTGTTTTTCTTGTCCGTCTGTTTGTGTCATTTTGCTTTGCTAACTTGTTCGTCGTATCAAATTCACCTAACTGAGTTTTAATTGTATGTGTCGAGTAAGTGTGTATGCCTTAGGTAGACCTCCCTCGAATCAAACCCAAACCCAAGTGACAAAAGGCAGACACCATCTGAGGCCAAGACTCTAACTTAAACTGAAATTGAAACTGAAACTGAGACTGAGACTGAGACTGAAATAGAGTCCCATTCTGTTTTGGCGTGTAACTCTATTTATGTCTGTGGAGTGTAGACCCCAAAATGTTGCCTTTTGTTTATGGGATGTACGATGTAAACCCGGAAAAGTCTTCATGTTCACCTGGCCATAGCCTTAAGATGTCTTCTCTGTTCGGTTTTCGACTGGGAAAAGTCGTCTACTTAGTTGTTTCAATGCTATCTGTAGATATAGGTGTTATGTGATGTAAAATATTTAACTTAGCTACTTAGATTACCTAAGATATAGCCTAAAGACTAAGAAAGGGTATGACGACTTCATTACGACTTTTGTAAAGTATCTATAAGAGACTTGTATTCTCAATATACTGATTATGGTCATCACAATGCTCATTTATATCTAAATTAATTGGCCTATTAGATAGTGAAATAGATAATATTGAATTATAGCTATATATTGTTGCATACATTGTGGCGTAACTTAAAACAGCCATAACTTTAGTTATATGCATCCAGACCTTTTTGCTGTTATGTCAGGTCGTTGATGATGTAAGAAAAGAAGGCTCACTTGGGGACCGATCTTGTACTCCTAAAGTAGCGGGTATGATGATAAGAAGAAGTCTTTTTGTCTATCTTTGTTGGCAAAGCCGATTTCAAACAAATACAGGATATCAATGAACACATGATATCAATGAACACAGGATATCAATGAATACAGGATATCAATGCGTTGCGCACTTCTTACTTAAGCAGTAACACTAACTTTCATTGTTGCAGTTATTTATACTGATAATTGGATAATCTTTTCCATTGACGTCGATGTCTGTGACTCTCCAGGCACCTATTGCGTAACATAAAAAGTAACATCAGCATCATTGTTATTTGGTCTTGTTCTTATTTCGAAAAAAAAGAAAGGAGAAATGCACATCGTTTGCGTAATTGGTAACAAATTATGTGACATTTGCGTCTGCGATTTGCAAGTGTCGTTGAATAACTCTTTTTCTTTGAATACACTTTTACCAAATGTTTTGTTTTCAAGCTTCAAATTTAAATATATCATATATCCTCAAACCAAAAGACTTACTGAAAGAAAGGAACAAATTAATTAAGCGACGCTAACTTTTCTATTATATTTGCTTCGTTGAATCAGGACATCGAGTTAATTACATACCACAATGATTTTCAATATTTGATATTCAAATACTACTTATTCTTTTATTCTATTTTGCCAAGTGGATTGCACAAACACAAAATTTGCCTCTCATTGTTTCACAATCAGCTAAAAATAGTTGGCAACGCCTTAAAGGCTGCTAGACCACATGCCTGTGTGTGTTACGAGTGGTATTCAAAATTGCCAGTGTATCACATAAACGTGTTTTTCTTTTTATGATGAAGCATATGAAAGGTACTGAGCCAACCTGAGCCAATACCTTTAAATTTGGGTAATGTGCCTCCTGGCTCAAAACATATTTGAGATGAGCTTTTATTTTTGATTTTTTAAATAATATGATTTAGATCCTGCATGTGAACAGCGGACATGTCACGGGGCTCAGTGCTGCGTTGTTAGCTCTTTCATTTTATCACGTGAAATGTGGACATTGAACACATGAAGCATATTGTATGAACTGAAATAAGCAGACACCACTCCCACAACCGCCTTTCGCTGATAGGTCGGTTGTCGTCTTTAAAAATTGTCCTTTATTTCGTTTATGGAATTCCTTCAAGAAATCAGAAAAGAAAAGGACCGCCAAATGGAAAATAGTTCTTCAAGAAATCAGAAAAGAAGTCAGACCGTTAAATGGAAAATAGTCAACCTTATTACATTTACATTCTTATATTTCATACTGTCCATTTTCAAAGTCCACTTTAACCAAAATAGGCAAAATACAGTAAAATATTATTTGTTTAAAAGCGCATTCGGTTCGCAAATAACAAAAATACGTTTCGCTAGGTTTCGGTCTAGTAAGGATGCATTTACTGCTATCCAGAGCATTTCCAAACAGTTGTTGAATTTTTTCCCGCAAAAAAAAATTAATTTTAATTTTAAGAGCCTTAGAAGCGTGCAAAGAAAATTTACCACCACAATCATGATGATTTTTAAATGAAAATAATTGAAAACATTTCAGAAACTTTAGTTTAATTTATCTAACATGAAATACTATTTTATATATAAAGAAAATTTATCATGTGTGCTACAGAAATCGCTTCCGCTTGAATTTGATATGAATTTCACTTTAATTTCAAGCGGAAGCGATCTCTGTAGTACCTCTGTATAAAAAAAATAGGTACATATGTTAAGATGGAAATATTAAGTGCTGCCACACCCCTAAATTCCATTCTGGCTACACTCATAAGCTGTAGCTGCACGAGTACGGCGTAAATAAGTATCTGCAAATATATGGTATGTGTTTGTAGTCTGCGTTATGATTCTATTATTATGGTAACAGAAATTGTGAATGGCATAGAATGCAAGCAGTTGTTACTCTTGGTGATCAATTCTAAATCTGACTAATGCGCGTTACGATGGCCCCAACCGGGCAGACGGGAACCAAGGCACTCGGACGAGTGGCGAGGGCAACACCAACAAGCAACAATATAAACACCAACAGCAACAGCAACAACAGCGGCCAAGGCAACAAAAACGAAAGTAACAAAGACAGCGACAATAAAAACTCACGTGGCCCTTATGCGTGACTTATAGTGCACATTTTGAGGCACATTCGAATTCGCAGCGAACGCTCAGCTTTGCAATGAGAAGAGCCAACGTGCCGCCAAAGCAACCCCATGCGTCCCACCCCTCTGGACACACCCACGCACCCCATCACCCCAAACAGCAGTGGCGACCACGAGTCAACGTCCCGGTCCCGGTCCATTCAGCATTCAGTTGCTGCTTGTATTGCCTTGACTAAGCGAAAGTAGCTTAACCCACCAATGGGCCGGGAGGGTTAACAGTTAACAATTAGTTTATTCAATGCATTTGCAACATATTTAATTTCGACAATTTGTTTGTTTAACTGTGTGAAAAGAAAATATTAATACTCCAAAAAACATTGGTAACTGAAAATCTTCATTATATTAAAAGTAAAGACAATAGGCTATTTAACGGCCCACTAAGGGTTAAGGACATCACCAGTATACGATGTTAGAACGAACAAATCCGAATGCACAACCCGATAATAATAATACGAAGAAGAACGCACGTTGTTGGCGCTGCTCCCTCTTTTGCTGCTGCCGCCTCTGCCGCCATCATGCATTTGTCGTTATGAGTGTGTGTGTGGTTTTATGAATGTATGCGAATATTTGCAAAGCTTGGCACGCTGGCGCCGCAATGCGCTTTTCTCTCACAGCTATCACAGGTTCTTTCAGTATTCGTGCAAGTTTTCAACAAGTAGGTCGCGCTTAGTCCGAGACGGACGAAAAGAAAAAATTCTAGTTGAACTGCAATACGGTTTATCTATCTAATTTATATATTTTTGTTTAAGTGCTTATGCAAAAGTGAACTCAATAAGTATGTATATACTTAAATGCAAACATATTTTGATATATGTGTATGTATTTATTTATAAATAAATAATAAAACATTTATTTCATTTTGTTCAATATGTCTAACTGCAATTGCAATGCGTAGATCGGCAAAAAGAGAGAGAGAGAGAGAGAGAGAGCGCGAGTGAGAAGATAGAATTAACGAAAGATCGAATTGTCGAATGAGTTATTTTTCCAGCAGAGAGGGAGAGAGAAAGAGAGAGAGAGAGAGAGCGACTGCGCGGCCATTTAAAAGCAACTAGAATTATAAATATTTGCAAAAAGTTCAACAACAACTTACGTAAACATTGTTTTTATTGTTGTCGCTACGTTACGTATACGTATGTACGTTGAGCGTGTATATTCATTAAGTGCTGCCCTTGCTGCCGTTTGTAAGTGAGTGTTTGTGTATCTGTTTGACTGAGAGAGATAACAAAAACAAATGCATAGGCCCAACCGGCTCAATACGTAAACAAAAGAGTAAAATTCCAAAAGCTCAACTTTTGATTGTCGTAGTCCCCAGGCAGATCTTTCAAATATATACGTTTATTGAAATGATCGAATTATGTTATGTTCTGTACCGATAAAACCAGTATTAATTAAGTGGTTAATCTGATATCCAAATTTAGTTACTTAGCCCAACAAACATACAAAAATACAAACATACATTTAACTGCGAAGAAAAGATTTCGTAAGTACTTGATATATATTTGAATGTACATTTTTTATACCCTGTGGGGTATATTAATTTTGATCTCAGAGATGGTAAGACCTAAAGACAGCTATTACTTTAAAAGTTTCGAGTCCCAATTCAATTTTAACAACAGAGTACTTATAAGTACGATTATAACTATCCTTATTTGTAAAGTATTATGTATTCATTTATTAACAAACAAATGTATATACGACTCTGCATTTAAAGAAATCTTAATATATAAATTTATAATAATAATATACAAAGTCAGCTTTGCTGGCCTCTCATCTTTTACATGTTGTGTTTGGCTTGCGAAATTTGATACAGTCTCTTAAGAACCGAGAATTACGTATTCTGAGCCCCATTATGTAAAATGGCTTTCCACTATGTTCGTAAAACTGACAACTCAGCTTAAATTATATGTTCATATGTATGCAACTTGCACAAAAAATGTTTCTGACTTTGTTTGAATATCAATTTTGGTATTTATCTAGCAGTGGTAGTAGAAAATCTCTTATTAATTTAGCGATCTGGCAACGTACGAATATGTAGCTTTAAGTTGCCTGCTCTTTGTTTTTGCTGCGTATTTGTTTTTATTGATGTTGTTGTTGTTGCTTTTCCCCAGCGAACACATAACGGCATCCGTCAGCAAGAGCAGCTGCAGTTGCACGTGAATGCAAGTACAATAACAACAAGTTTGCATGGCTGAAAAGCTTCTCTCATTCAAGCTTTTTTCCCCTATCGGGTTTACTCTCAATCTGTCTGTCGTGACGTATAGTTGTTGTTGTTTTGCTGGTCATCAAACGTGACGGCTTTACGACATTGAACTTGGAAAATACATATAATGAAATTCTAGTGGGGAGGGATATTAAAGATTACTATTTACTTTTTCTTCATGATCTATAGTATTCTTTTGGGCGCTTGCAAATAATCAACAAAACACTACAGAATTAAGTGAATTAAAGATATTTACATACTATAATATATTCCAAGATTGTTACCAAGAACAAATACAAAATGGAAGGAGAATCCACAGAGTCCACACACAATACTAAGGTATCCGATTCAGCATATTCCAACAGCTGCAGTAACAGTCAATCACAGCGCAGGTGAGTTTTCAATTAACGTTTACTATTAATAAATCAAAGACTAAACTAACGGTGCTTAGATATATGTATGTATAAATGCTTGGCTCTATAGATCGATAAAATTATACTTTGATCCGTAGATCCACCTGTAGATTTCGTTTTCGTTCATCACTTAATCTATAAGACAGTATATATATATGATATATAGAATTAGAATGATTGCCCCAGAGGTCGATGAATTTTCTATCTATATATCGATCAGTTCTTTTACCGAATCGGTCTGTAGTTCGATATATTCTTATACTCGTACTGATCAAAATCTGACTAATATAAATTTCTTTGGCTAATCATAAGAGTGATAAAATTATAAAACAAACTATCCTTAAGCCGATAGACTCTTTGATCGATTAATTTATATTGTCATTGATCATGTATTTGATAGTAGTATTGATTGATTGCGAAATCTATTGATTGGATCTACGAATTCAATAACTGATTCAATTAACATCACCTTTCTTTCAAATCCTCCCACCCCTCAGTGGCAGTTCGAAGTCGCGGCTCAGTGGCAGCCACTCATCGGGAAGCAGCGGCTATGGAGGCAAACCCTCGACACAGGCGAGCAGCAGTGACATGGTCATCAAGCGGAACAAGGAGAAGTCACGCAAGAAGAAGAAACCAAAATGTGTGGGACAGGCAACGGTAAGCACATCACTTGAAATGACCGAGGAATCACCTCTGCCACGGCCAAGTAGTAGTAGCAATTGCGAGAAACTTCAAGAGTTCCAGGATCCACAACAATTGTGTGAACCACAAACATCAAAGGATACAGCACAGCAGTTGAGTGAGCAATTACAGATGCAGTTGCTCGAATCCGAGCAAAATGAGGCAACAAATCAAATGGAACAGGCACAACAATTGCCAACATCATCCGGCCTCACGGGATCCACTTTGCCAACTGGAAGTGTGACAAATGCGGGCACTTCTCCTGTCACCGGAGCTGGAGGATTGGAGAAGACCAGTGAATCTGCGCCAGGTAAACTGGAGACGGCGGGAGGTGTTCAAGGTGTTAATAAACAGCAACAGCATGAGAAGACTAAGGAGGAGAGTTTCTGTTGTGTCATCTCAATGCACGATGGCATTGTCCTTTATACGACACCCAGCATTACGGATGTCCTTGGGTTTCCACGCGATATGTGGCTGGGAAGGTCATTCATTGATTTTGTCCATCCCAAGGATCGTGCCACATTCGCCAGTCAAATAACGACAGGCATACCCATTGCCGAGTCAAGGGGTAGCATGCCCAAGGATGCCCGGAGTACATTCTGTGTCATGTTGAGACGCTATCGTGGCCTCAACTCAGGCGGATTTGGTGTCATCGGACGGGAGGTCAACTATGAACCCTTTCGTCTGGGTCTGACATTTAAGGAGGCTCCAGAGGAGGCGCGTCCCGACAACTATATGGTTTCCAATGGCACCAATATGCTGTTGGTCATCTCTGCCACGCCCATCAAGAGCAGCTATAAAAGTAAGTCATTATTATTTTTAATGTTTATTCAAATTCAAATTCACAATTAATTTTAAATTGAAATATTATGGGGTATAAAATATTAAAATATTCAACCAAATTTTGTTGTTTGTTTCTAAATAAAATTAAAATTATCGAATTAAGCTTACAAGTTATTCTTAAAGATATGTTGGATGTTATCAGAATCTGTTTAGGGAAGCTTGACTAATCAATTTCAATATCATTATTAATTCTTTCACTTCCCTTCTTTTTTTCTCTCCACAGTTCCTGATGAAATCCTCTCGCCGAAGAGTCCCAAGTTCGCCATCCGTCACACAGCTACCGGGATGATCACACATGTGGATAGCGCATCGGTGAGTGCGCTGGGTTATTTGCCACAGGACTTGATTGGACGCTCCATTATGGATTTCTATCATCATGAAGATCTCACGCTTATCAAGGAGACCTATGAAATGGTCATGAAGAAGGGACAAATTGCTGGCGCCTCCTTCTGCAGCAAACCGTATCGCTTCCTTGTCCACAATGGTTGCTATATTCTTCTCGAAACGGAATGGACCAGCTTTGTGAATCCCTGGTCGCGTAAACTAGAGTTTGTTGTTGGACATCATCGTGCTTTTCAGGGTAAGTCACTATTGGGAGTTATAATTTAAAAACAAAGAAAAACAGCTAAAAATAAAAGAAGGATCCGTCGTAGATTTAAGAAATAAAGGATCATCTTTCAAGGTGTTGGGAGATTAATCAAGAATAAAAGGTCCCGTTTCCTACCGAGCCAGATTTATCCTTATGTGTTAATAGACTAAAAATTAATTCTATTATATAACAATTGCAGGTCCGAAGCAGTGTAACGTGTTTGAGATGGCACCCAATGTGAAGCTCAAGATATCGGAAGAGGCGCAGAGCCGTAATACACGGATTAAGGAGGATATTGTTAAGCTGTTGGCGGAGACAGTTTCACGGCCATCGGATACAGTGAAGCAGAAGGTATCCCGTCGTTGTCAGGCACTTGCCAGCTTCATGGAAACGCTAATGGATGAGGTGACGCGAGCGGATCTTAAGTTGGAGCTACCACATGAGAATGAGCTGACCGTGTCGGAGCGTGATAGCGTGATGCTGGGTGAAATATCACCACATCATGACTACTACGATAGTAAGAGTTCCACTGAGACGCCACCGAGCTACAATCAGTTGAACTATAACGAGAATCTGCAGCGCTTTTTTAACAGCAAGCCTGTCACTGCTCCCGTGGAGCTGGATCCACCAAAGGTTGAGAGTAACTATGTGAGAAGCACGATGCGTGACGATGCGCGCAGTACACTTAGTCCAGTCCATGGATTCGAGGGTAGCGGTGGCAGCGGCTCATCTGGCAACTTCACAACGGGCAGTAATATACGGATGAGCAGTGTGACCAACACCAGTAACGCGGGCACTGGGACATCGGGCGGTGGCAACTCGGCGGCGGCCAGCGGGGCCAGCAATAATGCGCCACCTATAACGGTTACCTTGACCGAATCTTTGTTGAACAAGCACAACGATGAGATGGAGAAATTTATGCTTAAAAAGCATCGCGAGTCACGTGGTCGAACCGTCGAGAAGAACAAGAAATCGGCTAATGAAAAGATGTTGGAATATAGTGGACCGGGTCATGGGATCGGGCATGGCATTAAGAGAGGTGGATCCCATTCGTGGGAGGGCGATGCAAATAAACCCAAACAACAGCTCACACTTGGTGGCGGCGTCGGTGTGGGCATGAATGTGGGCATGACCGATGGCGGCCATACGCTATCCAAATGCCAAACGCCCAATAACTCCATAACCCTGTCGAACAATCAGCATCAGCAATTTGTCCGGACCAATCTCAATTGCACACAGAACATCAACTTGTCGCCTCCGTTTTCGGTTGGAATCACAACACCCTCGGCACATAGCACACACACGGCGGTTGCTCAGAGCAGTTTCTCGCCACAACATAGTCTCTTTCCCGCCTTCTACTACATACCCGCCTCGTTGGCCAATCCTCCAGTCAATGCCGCAGCAGCAGCCATGGCTGCCGCCGCCGCAAGGGTAAATAAGCAACGCTTCCACAAAAACTGCGATCAGCCAAGCACATCGCAACAGGCAACGGCAGCGGCGGCAGCTACTGCAATCCCGTTGCAATATATGGCTGGGGTTATGTATCCACATCCATCGCTCTTCTATACTCATCCGGCGGCGGCGGCAGCGACGGCAATGATGTACCAGCCAATGCCGTTCTCGAGTGTGACAAATGCGATGCAGATGCAGCCGGAAAGATCGAGTGGCTCCCAGGCGAGTTACAATAGTACTGTCTATACGGTGGGTAACGATGTCAATACTCAATACTCAACACAGATCACCAGACCACAGATCACCAGAGATAAATCAACTTGTATTGCAGGCCCAGCAGGTAATGGTGGCGCCTCTGTCCACAACTACCAACAAGACCCAACAAGGTGCCTTTCATTCCATAACACCCGCCCAATTGCACCGTCCCTCCTCACAGGCAACATCAGTCAAGGCCGAACCTGGGTCCAATGTGGCGCCTTCGGATACATCGAAAAAGGAGGTGCCCGACTCACCGACGGCCTCCCAAACCGGAGAAGGTTACACATCCGATCAGCCAAGCAATCCAACCAACACCAAGGTAGGTCAAACATACAAATAAAAGTGCTAGATATAGTTGAGTCCTTGACTTTGAGATACCCGTTACTTTAATTAATTTCTTATTAATTGTATCTGTATCTCTGGCTTTCATATTGTACATTCTAGTAGTTTTTTTTGTAATGCTATGAAGATATTTCCTTTCAGTAGAAAAAAACTAATCATTGTTTTCCCATGTTTTTCCCCATAGAAATACACAGACAGCAATGGAAACAGCGATGACATGGATGGTTCTAGTTTCTCCTCCTTCTACTCCTCATTTATTAAGACAACCGATGGCTCTGTGAGTCCGCCCGAGAACGAGAAGGAGCCAAAACATCGTAAACTTAAGGTAAATTTCAAAGCTCAACTCTAGTTTCCAGTTAATATCTAATTTTATATACTATTTATAGGTCATAGATCCAATGGAAGACAAAATTCTGGAACATCCTGAGGAGGATCAAACACAGCACGGCGATGGATAGCAAACTAAGGTGCAGCTGCAACTGAATCAACTATTTAACAGTTACCAGCAAATAACCCCAAGCTCAAAGGCATAAACGAGATAGACACAAGCTAAGAACTACGCACTCCAAGGATTGGATTATTAATCAAGTATGCAGACCTCTCTCTATTGGATCAACTACTGAACACTCTCTCATACTCCACTTTTCTTTTTGTTTTGCAGTTTTCCAATTGTTTATTAAATTACAATGTAATTCGAGATGTCATTCGAATTGCAATTGCAACGTGCATTTAATTATATTTCAACATCCATAAAAATACAAAATAAACGTTGCAAGAATTCAATCCAAATACTATACCCCAATTTTATTTATTCAGAAAGAAATCATCGTATGGTATAAGATCAAATACCTTTTGTAGTATATCCCGTGTGGCGCGTGAAGATGCCTCCATTATCTTTGGGTTCAATACCTGTTCAAATGTGTTCCACTCATCATTAAACACCTTGAGAGTACTTTGACTAAGTGCAGGATCTTCAAATAGGTTTGTCATATCGAAGCTACCACTGAAAAGAGATAAAACCATATGTAATACATGTTATAGTTGGTACAGGGATGCTAGATTTTTAGGTGTTAAGGATCATCAGAAGAGATTCTTTCAACTAAACCAATGATCTTCAGAATAGATCGCATAATCTTACGAACTGGTCATATCAAACTTAAGCTAGTTACGATCTTACTACCACATACCTGCCGCTCCTTCCCGTCATTTCGTACCCAACGATCTTCAGATAGGTTAGTCCATCCGCTCGCTTCTCTGGCTGAAGATCAATAACTGTTTTGACATCCACTTGATTCAATTTAACGCTCACTTTGCCCTTGCTATCGATGGGCAGAACCAAGAATTTCCCTTTGATATTATAGTTGGCAGTGACATGTATGGAGGGTGAGCTCATCATCATGATTGTCTTTGCTGGCTTGGTGATATCCGATGGCGTAGCCATTATTTTCAGATCCTTGACAACCATAGAACTACCAAAGTGATGAACCGTGGTGTTTGTCATTATCAAATTGAGATGCATCGGAGTGTTTTCTCCACCGATCTGAGCACGTAGAGTGCCAATTTTCAGGGGCTCAATACTGGGCACATTATGTTCGGGAATTCCATATTTATAGTTACGCAAATAGTTTTGTCCTTGATCCTTGTAGCACACCTCATCACCGAGACGACAGCGCTGAAGTGATGATGCTGTATACAGATAAATAGAAACATCGGTTAAAAAGTGATGGACTTGGTCAAGAGGATCATCAAAGCTTACGCAAGAATCCCTCGGCGAAGGCACCACAGATCCACAATTGTACAAGGAAGACAATTCGATTGGACTTAAACATCCTCATCAAATGCATTTCAAAACGAAACTAAAATAGTTCGCAATTGTTCAGCACATTTTTATAGATCTTTTAAGGTACCAGTTTCAGTTCTGGATTCTTCAATCTATAACCGAGTTACGTATGCACTGTTAGTAATTGTTTAATCACAGCGTGGCTATCATTAAGCCCTGATTTATAAATGAATCAATTAATATGTGAATATGAAATAAAAGAATATGTATTATCTGGAACTCTTTATACAACGAAGGTTTAACTTGCTTTATAGTTTGTAGGTCTCAAATGATATGTAAATCAAATTAGATGATGCTCTACACGGTTACATATAGATCTACATATTTATAACACTCTCAGTAAGAGTACAGTGTCTAATTAGAATTATACTTCCAAATTGAGCGACAAGACTTTGTCAGTCTAATTCAGACATGTGTTTGATGAAACAAGTTTCTCGGTGAGGAACCGCCCTCAGATTATTAAGGGGTAATTACTTTAATACTTTATTCTCTTAGACATATTAATTAGCCACGAGCCCTAAGAAGTGTCACATTATAATGGGACTATATTACTACAGATAACCAATGACTTGTTCAGTATTGGCTTATAAATTTAGTATCTTTATTGGCTTTAACTACCTGTTATCCTGAAACCTATAGATGTCGTTTTTATTGATATCACAGAGTTTTTTTCCAGCCTCATTACACCTAATTACTAGTTAAACGATTCAGTTTAAAGTACAGATATCAAATTTAATAATCTACTAAACGGTTGATAATTATAATTATCGTTATTAGAGATTATCGGGTAATTAGGGTAATAATATTTATAATTATCATTATTCAATTATAATTGAATCAATAAAAGTACTTACAAGTGTGAATTGCGTAGCACAGTTATTGATTGAGGCCAAAAGGGAAACGACCTCAACAATGGAATTATTTCAAGTCATTAAGGATACAGAGCAGAATGTGGAAGGAAGGAGGAATTTCAAAGTGGAGTTTTTATTTCAACTCAAAAGTATACAATATTACGATCACAATATTTAGAAATCGTCAAAGAATACATCATAAGGGATTATATCCCAAAGTTTTTGCAATATTCTCTTAAAGGCACGATCACCGGCCTCCAAGATCTTTGGCTGGATATATGCCGATAGAGTTTCCCATTCACTGTTAAGTATATCCATGGTACTATTATGTAAGGCCAAGTTCTCATTGAACAAATTGGATAGGTTGAGGTTGCCCCTGAAAGAGGAAGGAGACGAATGGAAGATCATCGAATATAGTGGATGGATTATTTGCTTACGATCGCACTTTGGAGTCCGACTTATACTCGGTGATCTTTAGATAAACGTGTCCTTTGTGTCTCTGGGCCAGGACAGTGACTTGAGATTTGATCTGCACATGATTTAAATGGATGGTGATGTCACCTTTGCTATTGATGGGAAGAATCATTATCCTGCCCTTGACATCATATTTGGCATGCACCTCGAGTGCAGGTAAGAACAATTCCCAGCTGAGTTTCATTGGTTTCATAGGATCACTTAGATCGTTGCTGAATCCCTTGACACTCTTTATCACTATCGAATCCGTAAACTTGTGCAACGTCGTGTTTAAAAGTAACAAATTGAACGATAGAGATCCACTGGCAGCACCATTACTCAGGGCATGCACCTTGCCCAGTTCGATGGGATCATAACTGGATATATTAAGTTGGGGTATTCCAGTTTTAAGGAACTTCAAGAGGTTGTATCCTTGTTTTATCACACACCCCTCATCTTCCATATGACAGCTTTGCATTGGAGGAGCTATAAATTCAAGGACTAACAAAATTGCTCAACCTCGATTCATCTGGAACTTACGTAGATCAATGGCACCCGCTTTTGTAAGGCCCAGCACTACCAGGAAAGTAACTCCTGCTATTCTAACCAATTTCTGCGATCTTTCGGGTAACATTATTAACGGATTGGGTCTGGACTCACAACTAACACCTTGTATCGCCGTTCAATGCAATTTTATTTGAATTTCTTAAACCTTTCGAAATGAACACATTAAAGTGATGAACTCTGACTGTGACAAATATAAATTGAGTATTGACGATTATATTTTTAAAACTAAACAAAATTGAGTTTAGTTCGTAAACTTTTATGTAAAACAAGAGATTTTAAATATTGAAAATTCAAAGGGGAAACCCTTCTTCAAAATCGAATGCATTCAGAATTGCAGAAAATTTACCGTAGTTGGAATAAAGAGTGCAAGTCATGAAGAAAAATACATTCCCGTTGAAAAACGATTGATCAGAAATAGTCATATTTACTTATAAATTTAGAGAATTGAGTAGAAATCGACTCATCAGCTTTATAAATACTTAAATACTTGCCAGTTTAGGAGCCATGCACATATGCCCTATGTAGGGTGCATTTGGTATAGCTAGAAAACGTGCTGTTAACTGCTGGGTTTTAATAAGCTTAAAGCCATTTAAAGAGGTGTCGAGAGTTCAGCAACTTAAATAGGGTAATGTATTCACACCCGATATACATAATAATGATAATGCATACTAAGTGACTACTACTAATGACTCAGTTCTCATTTCATGAGAATCTTTACTAGCTAACAAAATTTTCCATTACTCCCTCGGCTGATCGCCGTAACTAAAACATTGCCAAGTCAATGAAATCAATAAAAAAATAAGTAAACAACTTTATTTACATTTATTGAATAAGAACCGGCTGACAATGAGTGCGAGAGAGAGAGAGATAGCGGAAGATGTGAAAGGGTTAGATGCAACAGATGAAATCTGTGATCTTTCAGATATTTAGACTTTAGGTTTTCGTCACATTATTCCACAGAGTCCGCTTGACGCTGGGCGGAATCAAATGATGATGGACCAATAAGATTAACCACCTCATCATAGTCAAGTGTCTCCTTATCCAACAATGCCTCCGCCAGCTGTAAAAGATAGTGCAAATTAAATGGAAACTGTAAATACTTCGTCTTGATGTGAACTGACCTTCTCCTGCTTTTCACGATGCAGCTTCCGGCACCATTTGGCGTACCTCATTATTAATAATCATCCAAGCGTCTTGAGAAGTGTTTGCTGCTCCCACCGCCACCTTCACCATCTCAGTTAGCATCCCGTATATAAATAGGACACTGATTATCAATAATGCCTAATTTCTTAGTCTGAGAATATGCAACTTTTGTGACCTTCTCAAATATTTATTCAGCTCTGTAGTCGCTTAACAGTTTTATTGAAACTATTTGATTTAATTAATTTGTTGAAGTTTAAATGAGAATCTATCGATATCGATATGTCAATGCGGCTTAACACCTTTCAGCCATAGGTGGCGTTTTGTGTGGAAAATTGAGCGACCGTTAAATTAAAAATTCTTGCTTTGACCGTTCAATTTGAATTTTATCTATTACAACCTACTTCTAAATTCTGTTCTCATGGTAATTTTGTGCCTATTTCTTGATTCTGCGGCCTAATGCATGAAGTTAAATTATATTAAAAGAATTCTACATTTGGTACATTTGCACCAAGGCTAGTACGCCTTTTATTTTATTGCCCACTCGGAGTATATCGATAAATCAGACGTAAGTCAATAAATTGCATGACTTACGATGATTGCCAGGGCTGAGGGCGGGTTTGCCAAATGAGAATTTCTCTACTTTGTCAATTCTATGATCTTTTATTATTTTATCTTATTAATTTAAATACGAATTGCTGATTGTAATTTGTAACAAATGAAAACAAAATTAATAAACATGATAATTGTCTAGTGCAGCCCTGAAAAATTTAATGACAGCTGGCAACGCTGTAATGCACAGCTGATTGTGGTCACTTTACTTTGCTGTGTAACAGCTGCAAATTTAAATTTCAAATTCAAATTGCATTTTGAAATATGGATTGAAATTTCTTTGTTGCCACCAAGCTATCAGCCATAACGACAAAACAAACAACAGTAAGCAATAACCAATGATATCAAGGCACATATTATGACACAAATTCATTCAGTTGCAGTTCATCTGCCGTCATTTACCAGTGTTGGCGCCACTTGCAACACACATACGTAAATACAAACGCATTTGGCGTCACATTGATGAGACTGCGGCGCCACAAGTGAGATCTTTTGATTAGAGATCTCTGACATGAGAGTCACGCGAAAAAAACAAACCTTACAAATACACTATAGCAAGGATGATCATGATGATGATGTTGATGTTGACGCTTGGGAGGTAGCCATAATCCGTGAGTGTGTGTTTGTTGTTTGTATGTTTGTGCCAACGCACGATTTGTGCCCAAGTCTGTGTTGTCTGCTAGCTGTTTGCCTGGTAATCAGATAAAAATATATTATGACGTACCAGACCGACTTTTCATTGTTAATTGAGCGGCGTTGGCGTTGGCGTCGCCACCACAGTCGCATCACCGGCAAAAAAACAAAAAAAAAAACAGAAACAGAAACCTTTGCTGGCAAAGTCTGACCAGACCAGAGCAAACCAAACCAAAACCCGGCCCTGAATGATTCGAGATTGAAACGTGCTTGTGTTGATATCTGTTGGCATCAGCGGCGGCGGCGGCGGCGTTGGCGGCGATGCTGCGTCGTCGCGTCTTGGCTGGCGTCTGCTTGCTGTCGCTGTCGCGTCGCGCCTCACCGTGCATTGCTCTTATCTTGTATCTCTCAGTTTGTATGTAGTATTTTTGTTGCTCTTGTTGTTGTTGTTGTTTTTCTCCTTTACATTATCGCATTTTTACCTGCTGCTCATGTGTATGACTCTTATTGTTGTTTGCCGTTAATGTTGTTGTTGTTGTTGCTGTTGTTGGTGCTGCCACGCTCCAGGTTTTGAGCTCCAAACGTGTCGCCACAATTTGCCGCCAAACGCAGCCGCCGCCGCCATTGCCGCTTTGGCGCCTAAAAATCAAACGAGGCGCCATACAACAAATTTTTAAAAATAACGTGCAACAACGCCGACATCGATGTGAAGAAGTCGAAGTCAACGTCGACTAATAATGTGATTTGTTCTCGGGGCTATTTTTGCACGCTCAGGCGCATTGTTAATGATCTTCTACTGCTTTCGGACAGACTCTCAACCAGATTCGCCTTGGCTCGACTCCGGTCTGGTCTGGCGACGTCTGCAGTTTTTACAATGTGATAATTTTAAACAATTTACTCCCCTTTTTGCGCCGCCGGCTCTGCTGTTTTTCCTTTGCGTTTAACGGTGTCGTCCTTGATGTTCAACAATAACTGGGGATCGGGCGGCGCCGCCTCGTCGTTTCGTCGTTTGGTCGTTTGTGGCAATTTCTGGAACACCGAGAAGATAACGCAGCAATTTCTGCGGATGCGGATCGCTAGTCATGAGATATGCATGATATGATTATAATTACATTATATGGCAAACAGTCACTGCGCTGATAGCGAGACGCATGACAACAACAACAGAGACAACCCAAATGAAAAGATTATGTTCAGTTTCCGACTACAAAATATCCGTTACTCCATTTGAATGTATTTTAATTTGAACTAAAAACTTTGAATTCGAATGGTTTCAATTTTACTGCTAATACTTTATAATAATAATATTATAATATAGTGTAGAATTGTCTCAAAAATTAATGTTGATCAAGATTATATATACTTTATGAGGTTATCCACAAAACGAACTTCTTTCCCCACAGTGCGCTCTGCCAAATTGTTTCTTGTATAACTTCCGAATTGATTAGCCGATTGAGATTAAATTCTCAAGACAGTTCCGGTGTTTAAAGATTCTTACAAACAGACTGATAGAGATACAGACAACCATGTTTATATCAACTCGATTGCTGAGGGTGATCAATAATCTATTTACTTTATGAGGTCCGACAACAATTTGACCGTTAAAAAGGCACAGATTTAAAATAAATATTTAAAAATACTATATATTTAAAGGAGGTAGAAAGAAGTTCTTAAAATATCTAAAAAGAAAAATTTTTGGGTTTTGTCCCTTTTTATAATTTTAATTTTAAAATGTACTCTTGAAAACAGAACAGATCTGTACGGAAAAGGATCAATAAATGTAAGCGACTCTTTTTAGATTTCAAGTACAGGGTCTATCAACAACAACAACAACAAATACTACTGCAGACAGAAGCAAATGATGACAGTGCTGATAATGGGCCAGCGACAGGGTCACTGCCAGCAGCAATAACAATAGCAACAACAACAGCAGCAGCAGCAGCAGCGACGTCAGCAGCAGTCGCATTTCCTTTCGTAGGGAAGTTGCTGGGGGTCACACATGCAGCTGGCGCGGCAGCAAGACGCCGATGTTGCTGCCGCGACACAACAGCAGCAGCAGCAACAGCAGCAGCTTCATTGAGAGCGCAATGTTGGTTCTGTTGTCGCTGCCGCCGTCAGCAATTTCATTGTAAAAGCTGCGACTGTTGTTGTTGTTGCTGCTGCTATCGTTGTTGTTGTTGTGAAGCTGGCACTCGCACGACATCGACAACAACAAAAGCAACAACACTAAGAAGAACGACGCTCGTTTGTCGTTCGTTCGTTTGATTCGGCTCGGCTCGACTCGACTCGTCTCGTTTATTCCATTCGGCTGCCACTCGTTTGGCTCTTTGGGCTCCGGCTTTGGCTCTGACTCTATCTGTGTGTCTCTGCCTCTGTCTGTGTGTGCGTGTGTGTGTGTTACTTGGCACTGGGCTCCCCAATCTTTCCTTCAAATAAAACCAGTGCCCGCTTGCAATTTTCACTTAGTTTGAGTCCGAACGGCGACAGCGCCGGCGTGTCCGTGTGTGCGTGAGTGTGTGTGTGTGTGTGCTTGCGTGTGTGTGCAACCGCTGTGCACAATTAGATCGATCGATCGATCGATGCGATACGATCTAAATCGAATTGAAATTGAAACTGAACTGAATTCGATAAACAACAACAATCGGCGAACGCGCGCCAAACTTATTATTGTTTGTATTTTGATTTTGTAATCTCATTTACTTTGTTTGTCTCATAATTTTATTGTGTTTTTTATCACACAACACGCGTGCGCAACAACAACAGCAACAACAGCAACTACAACAAAAGTTGAAAGAACGGAAATAAGAAACTAATTCAAATTCCGAAAATCGCTTAGTCATCACCGGCGCATATATTGTTGTATTTATTATTTTTTTTTGAGTGTTTTTCTTTTACTTTGATTTTTTTTACTGTGTTTTGTGTTGTGTTGCGAATCTGGACGCCCCGAATTGACAGCATTTACCTGACATCACCTCATCATCTTAACATCATAATCATAAGTATCATTATCATCATCATCATCATAATCATCATCGTGGTCGTCACCATAATTATAAACAACCAACAACGTTGTCGGCACTTGCGGTTAACTATCTTTATGGGCTTCATTCAGAGCAAAATTACCAAAACAATAACAAAAACAAAAACAAACACACGCAGAGAGCAACAACTATCAACGCGGCATACTACTAAGTAAGTACTACATACAAATGTACATGTATACGGAGTGTATCTTAAGTACGTGTTAAGAATCATACAATATCCGGTCGCTGCCGGACTTGATGGTCTAAGGAATTGTATCCCTATGTAAAAGTCTACCGAATACTTTGCACAAATGTTGACTGCTCTTTTCTGTATGGTTTTCGGTAATTTCCTGATTCAGAAACTTTTCATGTTCGTGGGAATCTGCAATTTATGTAGAATAAGAATAACAATATCAATATTATTAACCGCATACTTACTCTCTGATCCCTGATCCGTTGATCTGTTGATCAACCAATGTGGGCTCTAGTTTCCTGCAAAATAGTGCAAATTAGAAAATCTGTATAGTACTAATAATAAATTCAAAAACTTACTCGTGGCGGGAACTAAAAGATCCTTGAAAGTCAGGCAACTAAAGGTGACTTCTGTGCAGGCTTTTTATATTAAAAATTACCTTAGATCTAATCGTTAACATAACAATATCCTATTTCAATAACTTACAAACTGGACTTCCTGTAAATTTTAAGGCAAACAAAGTCTCTTGATCTGTAGTAGAATCTTAAGTGTTGATTTAACTATTATTAGTGATCAATGATGAAATTTATTGATATAAAAGTCCGTTGATATCTTAAGTTAAGTGTCGAGTCTATGAGAAGAAGTGTTTTATTGTTTTCCTGAAGAGACTTGAAACTAAGAAAAAAGATGGTATTTTATAGCTATTTTCGTGCTTTGTCTATTTTCAGTTATTTCTCTTTTTGCTTTTTGTAGTTTTTGCTTACTTTTTGCCTATCGGGCAAACAGTAGCCATATATTAAGCTAATTTCCTGTGTGATCTCAGCCAGCACACACACACACACACACACAGAGAGAGATACAAACGAAGCAGACAGTCAGACAGATCGCACAAGCACATTTTCAGATATACACATATGTATCTGAGAGATACACAAAGTGAGGCGAGCTAAATAAACGCCACAAGCAACTCCCAAAAATGGTCAATATAAACGCGCGGCGCAAGTTTTTTGGCCAAAAGGCAACAACAATGTATGTATGAGGCACAACAAATCAAATCAAATTAAATGATTGTTATAACGTATTTTGTGGGCTGCAGTGCGTCTCTCTCTCTCTCCCCCCCCCCCTCTCTCTCTCTCTCTCTCTCTCTGTCTCACTCTTTCTCTCGTTGCCTCTTTTGTGAGTCGCCCTGTCGGTCTGTGATGATCCGTGGCCATCCCAAGAAATGTCTGTGCAAAATTTATGGCCTGCATTTGTTGTTGTACAACAAGAAGCTGGAGTCACAGCGCCAGAGCGAGAGGGAACGAGAGAAAAACAAAATGGGGAAAAAACAGAGAGAGAGAGAGAGAGAAAAAAACGACTTTGCCATAAAAAATACATTTTCGGCCCACATGCGATGGAACCGAACCGAACCGACGCGGAGACGCCCGCCACTAAAGAAATTAAAATATGCTTCGAGACGGCGACAACAGCAACAACAACAACAACCAGACTCTACACATAGGTGAGTATCGTTTGGAGTTACGTGCGATCTGGACAGACAACCCCCCTCCCCTCCCTTAAACCGCCCCTTCACAGCCCTCTGCTCCCCTTTTGCCCCCTTTAGCGATCGTTAGTCGTTCCGCGTTTTACGTTAAAAGTTTCATTTCATTCATAAAAATAAAAACTCTGTGTCGACTTGGGTGTGTGTGTGTGTGCTCTGTACTGTCTGTGTGTGTGTGAGTGTGTGTGTGTATCTATGTGCCTCAATGAAACTACAACGCATGAATGAAAAACATATGTGAATGAAGCTCCGACAATGGGAGTTTCGGCTGGTAGGCGTACAAATTGCTTTGATTCTTTTTCTTTCTCATTTTTTTCTTTGGCTCGCTTCAAGAGAAATCTTCTAGCCCCCTTCATTTATAGCTAGCATAGATCTTTCCTATTTTTTATCTGCCATCTCCTTACAATATGATTTGGTCATATGGCAGAGGATCCTCAACTACTTAACTCTACTCGTATATTCGCTTTAATTGTAAAACGATCATCGACAGCTCATCAATTTGAAAGTTAAAGAATTTTAAAATTAAGTATTTACTAAAAAATAATAAATAATAATAGTGACAGAATAGAGTAATTGCTGTTTAAAAGTAAGAATATGGTAATTAACTTTTTAAACTAAATATCTTTAGTTGGTTCTGTAAGCAAATATTTGATATTTCTATGTTCAAATAGTTCTGGCAATCTTCAGCATTTCAAACCTTATGGTTCTTGGTCTTATTGATCAGATATTGATATACATAATTAAAAGATGATAATCACAAAAAGATTTTCATCAGTTTTTAGTATGTATTTACTTGAGAGATGATACACATATGATTATTTTGTATATCATAAATTATCATATAGAATAGAACTTTAATCAAACAAGTCCACATTAGACCACGATCAAATTAGGCTCAGAGAATACTATCTATATTGTAAATAACTGATAACTTGAACAAAATAGAATACTCCAAATGAATACTACTCTTTTCTATGATTTACAATGTTGTAAAACTCCCAAATAACAAATTGTATTATTTAATTTAGGAATATGATCTTAAGACCATTACCATCTTCTGTTAGTCTAGTCTGGAGAGTGCAGAGTATTTTGCTTTCGGCTTATAGAAGTTCAGTTTTGCGGTTGCGGTTGCGTTTGCGTTCCTTCTTGGGCTTGGAGTATTTTTCTTTTTTCTGGGGAATTTTTTGTTATTTTTTTCATTTTTCTGATTTTTTTTTGGTGTTGAGGTCGCATTATTTGCATACAAAGTCAAGATGATCTAACAGTAGAGCTCAGTTTGTCGCCAGTGTCGCAAATGGTGACGATGTTGATGATCATTATCATTATCATGATGAGATGATGATGTGATCGACTAGCCAAATGTAAAGCGACAACAAAACGTGGCTAATAAATTAGGCAAAGCGTCAACAAAGCTGTTGACAAATGTCAATTTTTGAACACCAACGCCAAAAACAATATGAATATAGTATATTTATGAGTACAGAGGAGAGAAGAGAAAAGATTGAGAGAGGAGACAGGAGAGATACTCAATGGAGACAATTTAACTTGGACTGCAGTGAAATTTGGCGATTGAAGAAAACAGCCAAAATGTAGGAGAGAAACTATTTTTGTGAGATCATTTAGCACGTGGGCAGAATGAACATTCAGATACGATATATAGTAAGATAAATCAAGTCCACAGTATCTTTGATAATTGAATGAGACTTTGGAAAGAGAGCTTTAACAAACAGATATCAATACATTGATATTGATATTGATATTGATGCATTGTGCATTTAAGCTGAGCGCAGTTCATCAATCAGCAATCAGTTGCCAGCAATTCCAATTCCAATTTCAATTCCAATTTCCAATTGGCAGACAACGAACCATGGCCAACAAAGCTGAGCTGAGCTGAGCCAACAACAACATCATTGATCAATGCTCTGCGGATGCGGATGCGTCTCTGTTTCTGTCTCTGTCTCTGAGGGGAAAGGTAATGAATGGATTGGGTATTGCACTCTTGTGTCTGCCGTTTTGTCGTTGTCCAAATGAAAATTCAATCAATTGGCTGACATTTAATGGAGGGAGCCGTCAAATGTGATTGATTGATAATTAAAAGTGGCGCCTTCCAGCCGACGCAGTGCAGCATAATGAATGGACAGCGCCAATGGCGATGCGATTGCCATACAGACTGTCTCTCAAGTCTCTCAAAACCTGGACTACGACTTGGACTCCAGCTCGACCTCGAACCGAGACTTGGACCACAAACACTGTGACTAACAGACAAGAGTGGGAAACATACAAATATTGCAATAATCAGGAAAATACACATCTTTATTATGATGGTAGATAACCGAAAATTGGTAGATAGTTTAAAGTTCTTGATTGAAGATAGCATTTTTAACAAATTATTTGTTAAATTAAAACCTACTTCATTTATTTCAAATTCTTTAAATAAAGCCAAGTAAGTCTAAAATATTTCATTCAATTGCTAAATTCGAAAAGAGCTTCAAAAATCAAAATAAATGTTGAGAGTAGAATATTTTAACTTATAAGTTTTAACTTACTTATTAAGCTAAAAAAATGAATGACTTAATAAATTAATCAATTGAAAAATAATCGTACATGAATCAAGATTTTTCGTACCAATCCGAAATCATAAGACTTTCAACAAAGTTTCGAATGTTTTCTGGGAATTCCGAATGTTTTTTTTAACTTTGTTTATACTATCAGATAAGCAGTTTCAATAAGAAAACTTAAAGATTGCTAATTTTGAGTTATTACAGTCTTGTGCATAAGTATGGCGCTAGATAATTTGTGCGACTCTTTCAAGTTTTGCCGCAGTTTTGGGAAGAGACTGCTTCTGTCTCTGCGAATTGGAGACTGGAATCAGAATTAAACCATCATTTTATTGTCAACAGTTCACTTTGGGGTTTTTTTTGCATTGAATTTGAATTTCAATTAATCGTGGGTATCTCAACCAATCGTATTGTATCTATGACCAAATTTGATGAGAAAATACTTATTTAGAACTTTAAGAAATTGTTGAAATAAGAGTTGAACAAAAAATAAAGTATTATAAAGTTGTTATCTGTTGTTTGAAGTTCTTAAAAAAATGTTTTAATTTGAACTTTGACGCTATTTTGCCAGGTTCCTTATATAAATAAAATTTATCTGACTCTGAAGGCAAACACATTTCTCCACTTGTTGCTTTTCACATTATGCAGATATCTTCATAAGTTGAGCTGCTATATTTCTATATTTTTGCTATCCGTTTTGACAAAACGAGCCACTGTGCGGCGCCTGTCAAAGGCGCCAACCAAATCTGTGTCTCGTTATAGGTTCTTAAGAGTATACTTCATTTTTTATTCAGTTTGGCAATTTATAAAAGTTTAATTGCTCATCAATAACTATTAACAGAAAATGCTTGTTTAATATTATATTAATTTGTAAAGCAAGTAATTTTGTGAAAAATCTTTCAGTTACCTTTCTAAGATTCTAAACTTTTAGAAAAGCTTCGGATTTCTTATGAAATAGATTTTTTACTTTCTAGATAGAATACAAAAGTAAATTCTAAAAATATTCAGTTATCATATTTGGGATTGATTTGGTACTTTAACGAAATATGTTACATTTTAGTAAATATTTTTATTATTATTATGATTGTGAATGAAACTAAATTATAAACTGAAAACTTTACGTTTTAATACCCAAGTAAATAACAATATTTATCCTATTTAAAAGTAGTTATCTGAGATCAGTTTAAGTAATTTAAGAAGCAGATTACATTTTAATTTTTTATCAATTAAGAAGAATATTCGAAATTCGTTGAACTTTGCAAATATTGAATTTCTCATGTGATTTGTAGATGTTTTTTTGGCCACGTTTTGCGTTTGGCGAATTTGAAAGAAAAGGTTTTTAATTTGTTTTCAAGCTAATGAGCTTTGTTTAATTTTATTAATGGAATTGCCAACATTTTTCATAAATTACAAATCGTGATCGTGATAACAACTACCAAAAACAGCAACAACAACAACAACAACAACAAGTTGCCAGTTTCATCTGCCAACTGATTGGTTGGACTAAAACTTCGTCATCTGCTCATCTGTTGAATAATTAAGTTGTCGTGTGTTGCTTTTGATAATGACAACAATGGTGTTGTTGTTGTTACTGTTGTTGTTGTTACTGCTGTTGTTGTTGCTGCTGTTGTTGTGTGGTTTTTTGTGCTTGTCTTTGAAGCGCCGCATTCAAATTATTTACTTAATTTTATTGCCCGTGTATCCATCTCCATCGCCGTTAGTTCGCTAAAAAGTTAAAAACAAATCAGATTTTATTTATTGTCTAGAAATAGTTTTTTTTCTCTCCCCTCTTTGTTGTTTTTGCTTCGTTTCTTTTGTGATTCTCGTTGTTGTTGTTGTTGCATATTTTCGAAGAAATTTATGCCATAATTGTTGTCTAGCCAGGTTTGCATCATTCATGGGGCAAACAAAGTGCAAATGTCCTGGGCAACTTGCAACTCAACTGCCAAGCAGCAGTGGCGCCACAGCCAAAACAACAACAACTAATTGCTGCCTCACCAGCAGTACCAGCAGCAGCAGCAACAACAACAGTTGCTTTGTTGCAACAACAATAATGTTGATGAAATGCGCTGAATTGAAATTCAATCTCATTGCAATGGCAAAAATCTGAACCTAAAGCGACACCAACACTGCTGTGGTTACTTGTTGTTGTTGTTGGTGTTAACTGAGCCAACTTAAATATGGCATTAATCTTGGATTAATTCGAATACAAGTCAAATAAATAAAGCATTTGATTTAAGCTTAACGCATTAAATTAGCTTAATTATATATTTGTTATATGTTTTGTGTTTTTCATTGAGCTGTTTTAATTTTAAGCTGATATTAAATTTATTTGCTTACAAGACTTTTAAATAAAACACACTATATATCATTCTTTGATTCGATTTCTATGGGAAAACTAACTTTGCTTTAAATATTGTTATATAAGTTCACATTGAACAAGGTCAAAGTCTTAAGTGCTGACTTATGAACGTTTGGAAAAATAAATTTTAATATAATGAGATTTTGAAAAAAAACGCCAGATTTTGGCGGGAGAAAGAGCTAGACTTGGCGGAAAGTTCTAGATTTGTCAAAAAACGCCAAATTGAGTCAGAAGTCAGTCATAATACGGATAGATCAGATTTGGGCAACAACTTGTATATTTTCGTGTTATCTTTAATACGGACATGTTAATTAGTATACTATAATAGTATGATATATTAATCCAATTTGTATGTGGCAACTATCATTGGGATTTAACTGAGCTGATATAAGTTTTATTAAACTGAGCTGAGCTGTAAAATTAATAAGCTTTAACTGTGGTTTTGTATAACAAACTATCGCTTGAATTACTAATTATAAACAACACGTTTATCTATATTATATTTAAATAATACATAATAAATTTAAATAGTAATAAATATAACAATATGTTGATATTGTTGACTATTAAGAATTTAACCACATCAATTGTGTATCTTTTATATTTAAATAATATATAATAAGTTTAAATAGTAATAAAAATAACTAATATAGTGATATAGTTGAGAATTACGAATACCTTTAACCACATCAATTGTATATATTTTCCTTTCAGTTGGGAATTTGCTTTAGGGTCAAGGATATAATGCAATCGCTGCCATGTGCCCGTTAATTGTCAAGCTGCTGAGACGCATTGATAACGGCTAAAACAGCCCAAAAGAGAACACAGTCCAAAGCAACAGAAAGGCAAACAGAAGATAGAGAAAAAACAAACAGATCGAAGGAAGAGGAAGAGTTAGTGATAGGAAGGAATCTAATATAATATTAAGAGAATGAGAATAAAGCGCTTAGGCGCGAGCACTCTGCTCCTTTTGTGGTTCAGCTCTGGGGCCTTAAGCCTTAAGCTTTATGGCCTTCACACAGATGAACTGCTGGAGGGTGAGGGGCAGTTGGTGGTACCACAACGTGTCCACTCTGATGGCACATTTATGACACACACCCTCAACTATGCCCACGATCGGGATCATCGACGGCATCGGCGCAATGCTGATCCCGAACTTCATTTCCAGTTGCCGTTGGCCAATGAGACTCTGCATCTGGAACTAACGTAAGTGAATGTGAATAGTGAATAGATGCTCATGGTTAGATTTTGTTACCCATTGTTACGTTTCCATTGCAGGCCACACAGCTATTTTCTAGCACCTCATCTCATTGTGGAGCGACATCGTCGGGATCTCAGAACCCGTGCGCCACCTGCCGCCCATCAGCTGAACTGTCATTTTCATGGCAAGGTGCGTGGCCAGCCGTCGGCCAATGTTGCCATATCCACCTGCTCCGGTCTGGTGAGTTAAACTAAAGAGGATAATAGGAACAACTAAAATGTATAGGGAATTTATATTTGTCAAATCTGATCCAATCAGAATAATCTATAATTTCACTCACTGACTGACTGACTGAACATTCTGGATACAAAACGGTAAAGGGTACACGGATAATATCGAAAGTGAATCCACTAACCACTGAATACTTGTATTAAATAATTGAATAAATGTATTCAATGGTTAGTTGTGAAACCTATATAATTATATATCCGACTATAATCGGTTACTAACCAATTGCAGATCTATAATCTACTGTCATTTCGAAATGTAGGATTTCAGTTTACAATTTGATTAATTTTTCATGTGTTCGAGTTCGTTGCCTAAGTCTTTTGTTTTTAATTTTTTTTTTTGTTCGAGTTTGTTGCCTAAGTCTTTTGTTTTTTAAGTCTTTTCGCCTGTTTCTTTTGCACTTTTCCACCACCAGGTGGGGCACATTAAGACGGCCAGCAATGAGTATTATATAGAACCCTCCAAGCAGTATACGCCGGATCTGAACAACGGCCATCCGCATGTTGTGTTCCAGCGCTCCTCGGTGAAGCCTAAGAAGAAGGTAAGCTACAGGGTGCATATAATACAGGGTGAACATATTCCTTCTTGGGTGTGTGAGTTCCTTTGATTTGTGAGCATTTGTATATTTTGTAGGCGACACAACAGAGACGACGCCACAAGCGAAAGCGGAAGGAGCAACGCACCAAGGGACATGTCAGCAATTGTGGTACACGTGAGCCGCGAAGACGCATGGAGACGCGTCTGGAGTGGCAGCCGCGTGGCAAGTTTAAAATCCAAGGTGGACGCAAGGTGCGCCGCAATCACCATCATCATCATCACCAGCAGCAACATCATCAGCAACAACAATTTCATCATCATCATCATCATCCACACACCAAATTCAAATACAACACTCAGCCATCAGAGCAGCAGAGTCCTCCTGCTACGAGAAGCAAACGTTCGATAAGCAGTCCACGGCACGTGGAGACACTGATTGTGGCAGATGCAACCATGTCCGCGTTTCATAAGGATGTTGTTGCCTACTTGCTGACCATAATGAATATGGTATCGGCACTGTACAAGGATCCTAGCATTGGCAATGCCATTGAGATTGTTGTGGTAAGGATCATTGAGCTGCAGGAGAATGATACGGCACCGGAGTTGAATCTAACACAGAATGCGCAAAAGAATCTCGATCGATTCTGCAGGTAAGACAACGGGGAAATCCAAATACATACCAAAAGGTATCTCTCTCAAGTGTCTCAAGTGTTGCAGCTGGCAACACAAACTGAACTCGGAGAACGAGAATGATCCGCATCATCATGACGTCGCTATACTCATCACTCGCAAAAATATTTGCGGCAACAATTGCATGTGAGTTGCATGTGGCATGCTGAATGTTGCATTTTGCTTATGGCTGATTTGTATTTGTATTTGTTTGCTTGTTGCAGGACTCTGGGACTGGCCAATGTGGGCGGCATGTGCAAACCGAAGCAATCGTGCAGCGTCAACGAGGACAACGGCATCATGCTCTCCCACACGATCACGCACGAATTGGGGCACAAGTAAGTCGCAGTCGGAGTCGCCACTTCCGTCAGTTGGCAGCCAGCTTGTGGCATATGCACATTTACATACACACATATTGAACATGCAACCAAAATAGACACAAGTAGTTGGCCAACATCGAAATGCACTTCCAGCCGGTCACTTGGCCAGCGGGCATGTGGCATGTGGCAAGCAACAAGTGGCAAGCAGCAAGTGGCTGGTGGCAAGCAGCAAGTGGCAGGCGGCCAACGCACGCAAATGCATCAATTGATCGCAACCAAAGATTTATGTGCAGCCCAATTCGTTTAATGAATGAATGAATTAAAGCCACAATAACAAAAATCAAATATATACAAATCAGTCGAGTGCACGCGACTGTACAATACCCTGTGCCAGTGAATAAGTGTGTCTTCAATATCTTTCATACCCATTGTCCGATAGTGATTCGGACTCCTTTAAGTATCCTACAATCATTAAATTTCATATATAGTAAACTTTATCTAGTTGCAAATATAAGAAGAAGTCTTCATACCAAATTCCCTGAGATGCTTCCGTTTATCCGAGGGAAGGACAGACAAACAATGCTATATTGTCTCGACTGTTAATTTTGATTCGAATTAGATGTACATTAAAAGGGTCCGTCTCCTCCAGCCTGTAACATACTTGTTCACCCACTTTATACACTCGCACAGGGTATAAAGACAATAACAACAACAACAACGACGGATGCTTTGACACCTGCGTGTGTTGTGACAATGATCGCCTGCGTTGCACGCCCACAGTTCAGTTCAGAAAAGAAAAAAAATACACAGTCCCCCCTTTGATTTTCAAACTCAATTAGTCGCAGACTTAGAGACAACACACACTCATAACATATGCGAGTACTCATAACTAGGGATGGACACTCGAATTGTTAAAAATATATGTGTTTATTCTTGATATTCTTGATTTCTTCAACTGCTGGAAAAACAGCTAGGAAATGCTTTTCAAAGAGCTCAAATGATACAGTATTCAATTCTCAAGTATTGTTTTGTTTTCAAATTTTATTTAAAACTTTTCAAGCACACTAAAGCTCATATAGAGTGTAATAATGTTCATTAAAATCTAGCTTAAAGCTTTCCACATTTAAGTTAAAGGAAATTGATATATTGTTTTGCATTTTAAATTCGAATTTGTAGACATGTTTAATTAGTTAAATTGAAAATCCAACTTCTAACATAATCTGAATTCATTACAACTTCATGAACAAATTCTGCAGGAGTTGTAAGAAACTTTGAATCACTGGGTAATCCTTTTTTAAAGTAGTCTTTCTAAACTTTACTCTGATTTAATTGTAACCAATTAAAGTTGAAGTTTAGTAAATTGCGTGTTCATGGCATGATTGATCAATCACTTTTGAAGTCACAGTTTACAGTTTTTGTGCAACCCTGACACATGCAGACAAGGAATGAGATGGTTGGTGGCTACTGTGGAGTGCGAGGAGGAATGAAGGGGAAAGCGTAACAATTTAGTAGTCAGATCCAGTGGCTGTCGCAGTTGTCGGTTTGTCCAGTTGTCCAGTTGTCCGGTTGTCGTAGGCTTATCTCATTTCGTGTTTGTGCCAAGTGGATTTTTGTAAAACGCCTTATAAGCGCAGCCAAGTGCCCGTCAGTCTGGCGTATTCCGATTGAGTCAACCAGCTAGTCAGCGGATCACCAGATCAACAGATCACCAGATCAGCGGCTTAATCGTCATACACACACATACACACACACACAGACATTTATACACGTGGTGGGAAGTTGTTGTGACTTTTTATACCCACTACTTGTAGACTTAAAGGGCATGCTGTATACGTTGTAATCTATGTAACAGGAAGAAGGCGTGACTGACTCCATCAAGTACTTAAATATGTATAGCATTTGTATATATGTATTCTTGAACTGAGCAGGAAATTAAAAAGTCCATTTAAAAACAACATCTATTAAAATTTAAAAAACTATACAAGTTTCCATGAATATCAGAAAGTATATATCCCACATATACCAGAATTTTCATATTAAAACGCTTTCTATATTGTTATCAATCATTTTAGCTTATCGCTTCAAAAATAAACTTGATAATTATATATGATATGTGAGATTTCTAATATATTTAACAGTATTTATGGTTATTTTGAGTTTTTAAGTAATAGTTTGCAATTTTTAACAATTGAAATTTAAATAAAAACAAATAGATTTAGATAGAGGTAATTTATACAGGACTTTTGCAGTTTTCACTTTTTAATTGCACTTATTTTATAAAACGTATTCTTTTACTTTTATTTCACACTTTTATTTCTGTTAAGTGATTAAGAATTATAGTCTTTCACTGTGGATTTCAATTTATCAAATCAAAATAAAATACAATTTGCACAATTTAACCGAAATTAAATTAGAACATGTAAAAAGAAGTGTACTTCCGGAACAGTCGAAGTTAAGTACAGGGTATCTTTAAGTAAGCGACTTAACTATAACGATGTTGTTGTGATTGTCGTTGGGTCGTCCGGTCATCGTCAGGTGGCAGCCACTGACTAACGATCTGTTTATTCACTCTCTCAATGTGTGTTGTTATTGTTGTTGTTGTTGTTATTGTTGTTGTTATTATTGTTGTTATACTAATTTAAGCACTATTCTAATAATCAGGTTTTTCACTTGCTTTCGGATAGTCACACAACGTGGCATAAATTGCTTGTCGTATTTTGTTTATTCGCTTCCCCAAGACAAAACAAATAATAAATCTCGGCAGGTGGTAAGAAAGGGGAGAGTGAGGTGAAGTAGGGTAGGATAGGGTAGAGTAGGGTAGGGTAGGGTGTGTTGAAGTAAGCTACTTAGGATGAAGTAAGGTAAGATGAGCTGAAAGGGCTGTGATGTTGCCAAGAATGTTGATCTAGTTTAACCCATTTTTTAGCTAACCCCGCTACGTAATAAATTTAACATTTCCCACATTACACATTGCCCAATGACATTGGCTTAGTTTTCTTTCTTATATCTGTTTATCAGACTTGTATCGTTATTAATTTTCAATACTTTCATAGTGTTACTTTAGATTGTATTGCTTTTTGCATTTAACACAGCGGCATTTCTACAGAGAAGTGCAACAATTTTTGAATGGATTAAAGTGAAAACTAGAGATTCAAAAATTATAAATTTTGGTTATCCGAAAAATTCATAGAGCACCTATTTTTTAATATTTTCAAAAATTTAGGAGTAGCTTTGATAGTCAACCATTTTATATAAAAACTATGTGTAGATTCAATTTAGATCAATAAATTAAATTTATAGAATCAAGATATAGATCAAAGATAAAATGAGATTCCGCACGAGTTTTGTTAAAAATTATGCAAGTTTGAAGTCTGCTAAACGTTAGAACCCAACATGAATTTTACAAAAGAGTAAAACTTCTAAGAAAAAGATTTAAAGTGTTGTTGTGCAATAATCTGGGAGCCAAGTGTCTTTTTCAAGTGACTGTCCGGGATTAAGAAAAATGTATAAATTATGAACTATGTTATATCTTTTACAACTGTTTGAAATTTGGTTGAAATTGGCTTACTACTTATATTATATATCTGTCATAGTTACAATAAGGAGACCAAGTACAGGTCTCTACGAGGTGTTAAAGTAACTTTTCTCTCTTGTTCTTTATAGCTTTGGAATGTTTCACGATACGGCAAAGATTGGATGCCATCCACGCATGGGATCCATAGTGCACATTATGACGCCGACCTTTGGGGCGGATACTTTGCAGGTTTGCTGGTCGAACTGCAGTCGGAAGTATATCACCCACTTTCTGGAGTAAGTATTTCGCTGATAACCATCACTTATCTACAGATATTGATAACTTTTCGTTGCAGCCAGGGATTGGGAGAATGTCTTGATGATTTTCCGGAGCATATGGAGAAATATCCGATAACGTTGCCGGGGGAACGTTACAATGCAAAGCGGCAGTGCCGCATGCAATTCAATTTGACGACGGATAGCGATGTGGGAGCTTGTTCGGCACCACATGAGTTCTGCTCGACGTTGTGGTGTCGTGTGAATGGCGAATGTGTGACCAACATGCGACCCACCGCACCGGGCACAGCTTGTGGCAAGAACAAATGGTGTCAGAATGGCAAATGTGTTCGCATGGAGGATCTGAAGCCCATCCAGGGTGGCTGGGGCAATTGGAGCGAATGGAGTGAATGTTCACGTAGCTGTGGAGGCGGTGTATCCATTCAGCAGCGGGAATGTGATTCCCCTGTCCCAGCCAATGGCGGTGACTTTTGCATTGGGGAGCGTAAGCGTTACAAGATCTGCCGCAAGAAGCAATGTCCAGAGAACGAGCCCAGTTTCCGGGCACAGCAGTGTGCACGATATGATAATGTCAGCTATCAGGGTGCCACCTACAAGTGGCTGCCCTTCTTCGACAAGAGTAAGTGCATCCATCCATCGGTTAATAACAACTTTTAATCACATCTCCTTTCTAGACAATCCCTGTCGATTGTTTTGCAGCGATGTGGATGACACAATCATTGCCAACTGGGGCGAAACTGTCCTGGATGGCACTCCCTGCACATTGGGCACGAATAACATGTGCATCGATGGCATCTGCAAGGTAAGTTCGACTGGGGTTTGGATTTCGAGATAGTCGCCCGGCGAGATCAATTAAACAAACGTTTCATTCAGAAAGTTGGTTGCGATTGGATCGTCGACTCGGACCTGCAGGACGATCGTTGCGGTATCTGTGGCGGTTCTGGTGATCAATGCAAGCCCATAAAGGAGATCTACAGTGAAGCCTTCAACGTCAGCGACGGTGTCTACGTGGAAATCGTTAATATTCCCGCACGAGCCCGTCACATCCTAATCAAGGAGCTGGCCAATTCACCTCACTTCCTCGCCATCGGTCGGACGCAGGGCGACAAATTCTATTTGAATGGTGACAGCCTTATCTCCATGCCTGGTGAATTTGAGATCGCCGGCGCCGAGAGTCTATACGATCGCCTGGACGAGCAGGAGACTATCAAAATACCTCAGCCCATACAGCATTCCATTGCGCTATTCGTAAGTCTGATCACTAGACGATCTATATAGCTGTTATCTGTTATCATCCGATTAACCTCTAGGCAATTGTGCGCGGCAACGAGAGCAACACGGGCATCTACTATGAGTTTACGTTGCCCGCCATCAATGTCAGTGCGGGAAGACAGCATCAGTGGCGTCTCAGCAACTGGACAGCCTGCTCCGTCAGCTGCGGTGGTGGTGTCCAGCATCGAGAGCCCATTTGCCAGGAGAACGGCAAAGGTAACTACTCATTACTTACTAAGATTTCTTATCTTATATCATTCTTATTTTTAATAGTGCTGCTGGATAAACTACCTTGCTGGACACATGCAAAGAACAAGCGTCCTTTGCGACAGACTCGCGCCTGTGCCGAGCAACAGTGTCCGGCTCATTGGTGGCCAGGTCCTTGGCAATTTTGTCCGGTCACCTGTCGTCAGCCGGGCGCACCGATGCCCCAGAGACGTCGCTCCATTGTCTGTCTCGATCAGCACGATGTTGTCGTCTCGGATTCGCAGTAGTCTTCTTCCCAGGCTGCCCGAAACGGAACCATGTGAGGCATCGCTGCCCGAGTGTAAAATAAAGCTCTGAGTCCCCAGGAACTGCAACTGATTCTAGGAACTGGAACTGCAAACGGGGGACGATGTAATGCCTTATGGAGATGGAAACTATTTATTGCAATTAATAAATCTAAAGCTAGTTTAAGTGAGCTATAGAATCCCCCAAAATCCCCACAGATAGACAGACATATGTATTTATTTTATCAAGTTGCAAGTTTGAACTGCTTATTAAAAATTGACAATCGGTTGTTTAATTGCCCTGCAATCAGTTAAATTATTTGTGAAAAGGAAACTTGGCGAATGAAGATTCTTAGGTAATTGAATTAAGGTATTCAACAAATTGCTGCTTACCAGATTTTTGTTTTAGCTTTGTTGTAATTTCAGTTCCAACTATAAACCCTGCTACAGGGTCTACTTTCTCACCTTTTTCCACGTCGCATTTCAATTCAGTCTCTGTTATTGTTATGTTTCTCTTCAATGATGATTAATGTATTTTTTGTTACTTTAAAGCTCTAACTATTATAGATAGATATGTAACTTCAGGAACAGTATCAGCATACCGTGCTTAATCCGATATATAGTATACACTTTATTCAAGGGCTGATTGATGGCGATATTTTAAAATTTAAACATTAAACTTGTTTCGATCTAAAGATATTTTATTTCTCCAGGAGAGACCAGGGCTGCATTTGTGCCTATTCTGAGGGAAAGCCAAGTGTTTAGAACTTCTCAAGCAACCCTCGTATACAGAATTCGATCCTAATGCATGCAGGGCATAACAAATTGTACTTAACTTTAAAAAAAAAACACATATATTTATATATAGAAAATTAATCTAATATAGATTTGCTTAAAGAGAAATGAATAAAAAAAAAATTGTAGGATCTAAATGATGTATGTTTAAATGAATTATGTACTATATGTAGTATTATCTATGATCAATCGTATATTGTAATTGTTTTTTTTAAATGAGCGAATAATAATAATAATAATAATAATACACAGTTATATGAAGATCATAAAACTGGAACTGGAACTAGAGTTGAAAATTGATTAGAAACGCGTGTTGTCGGGCATTTTACGGAAATAGGCGATTTTATCCTTGGGCACACGATAGGCATGCATCCAGCGACTGCCCTTCCGCAAGGATCCATCGATGCCATCCTTCCAAACGCCTTGGGGAAGGTAAACTGCAAAGTGATGGAAAGGCAAATGATTTAGAACTCAAGACTGATTCAAGGTCCGATTAATTGACTTACCTTCGCGCTCCTCACGTCCTGCATCGAGGATGGGCGCCACAATGAGCTCCTCCCCGACAGAGAACTCATCGCTGACTATGAGACAGGCGGGATCATGGGGATCAAGCATCCAAAGTGGACGCACCAATGGCAATCCTTCGTTCATCGATGGACTTAGGTATTTCTTGAGCAGAGCTATCACCACCGTCTGACGCACCTCCTTCAGCTCCTGAGCAACCCGAGTGACCAGCTCACTGTGATACTCATCGGGTAAATGACTGAACTGCATGGCGGGCAGGAAGGTGGCAAGCTGAAGCCATCGGATGAACAGTTCGGGATCTGGAAGCGGTGGCTGTCCCAGTGAATAGAATGAGACCATTTTGGTGAGCGGATGTTGAAGCAAATAGTCGCCACCAATGGCACCCGGCAACACAAATGGATAGCCAATGACACCATAGTTGAGTACGGCGGCTAATGTATCCCGTAACCCCTCCCAGGTTCCATTTGCCGGCGGCGTACTGAGGAATGTCGGAGGTTTGGGCACAACACTGGCTGTGGACACGGCCATAAGACCAACGCTCTCGAGGCTTGTGGTCAGCATACGAGCATACATATCGGGATTATCCAATGGCTTACGGCATTGATAATAATGTGGGAGATTGTAGCCAGTGCCGAGATCTAGATAGAAACTCTTGACGCCATATTCATCCTTCAGACTCTGCAGCTTCTCAATCAACCAGGGCACAGATGCATTGTTCGTAATATCCAGAACACCGGCACTGGAGCTACTCTTGTACCGGGTCAAGGCCGGAATACTTCGTTCCGAGTAACGTTCATAGATGAGAAGTTTGCGAGCAACTGCATCCTTAAAGTTCGCACTATCCGTACTAATAAAAGGCTGAATTGTAAAGACTACCTTAAAGCCACGTCTGTGCAGCACATCGATGGTATCTCGGAGGGTGGGAAACCGGGTCTTATCAACCGTAAAGTCACCGATATTCTCCTGCCAGAACTCGTTGATCACAATGTGTCCCAGTCCCATGGCAATGGCATTCTCCGAGTAATCACAGATGATGGATTCGTTGAAGGAATCACGATGCTCCTGGTTGGGTATCTGCCACACTGGCTCCTCCAACATCGAGTGCAATTCCCCAATGTCCTGCTCCGTGAGGCCATCCCACAGACTCTGCTGGGTCATCAACATGTGCAGACTCCTCATATCCTCCGTCGTACAGATCTTGTAATCCAATTGTGGCAGCGGCGTCAATCGATTCACAAAGGTAAAATCATCGTTGGCTGCCCGCAGACAGAATTGATTCTCCGTTCGATTGATTCCCAGCTGGAGAGGAGTACGTTCACTCACCTGCATGGCCACACCAATGGAATTGATGAAATACCTTTTAACGGCATTGCCAAATTGATGGACCTTGTTGTCTCCACTGGCATAAGGCATGAAATCAAAATTGGCATAACTCAATGACCACTCCTGTCCCTTGGTAATCCCCCCGCCAAACCAAAGTCCATTGTCCCGCTTCAGTTCGTAGCAATCCGTGGGCAACAGGCCGGGTGTCAAAGCCTGCCACTGGAGTGTATAACATCGAAAGACCTTCTTATCCTCAAAGTTCATGTGAAGACGAGCGATTCCATTCCATTCGATGCACACACTTCCATCACTTCGACGATTCTCCTCGAGACAGTGAAATGGCGCCGAATCGCTGCCCAGTGTGACTCCCAAATGACCATGGATCACCTCCTTGTCATCATGACTCAATATACGAAAGATGCGATCCTTTGAGTTGAACTTGATCTTCTGGAAATAGCTCTTGGTCAGCACTTGCTGATGATATGCGATGTAGGCGTAACCAATCTGTACGAAAGTAATAAGAATCAATCATAAGAAGATCACTTAAATCATTGATTGATAACTTACCAGAAATATGATGATGAAGAACATTACGATGACAAAGATCTTGATCTTGTAGTCCTTAGTCTCGCGTTTCTTCTTGCGTATCATCTGTGGAAAGGCCTGTCAAAATGTACAATCTTCTTTCAAACTTCATTCCCTTTCTAAACGTTACCCATCTTATCCTTAAACATTCCTTCTTTGCTTTCTATTTTCTCCTTACTTCTGAAGAGCATTTTGATTACAAATATCTTGATCTTGTAGTCCTAGGTCTTGGGTCTCTTCTTCCTAACTTCATTCCATGTCTTATCTTTACCTATCCTTAAACTTTTTCATTGCTTTCTATTTTTTTCTCCCTTCCATGATTACAAAGATCTTGATCTTGTAGTCCTTAGTCTCGGGTTCTTCCTAACTTCATTCCCTTTCTTAACACTACAAAGCCCAACTTCTCCTTAAACTCTTTCTTTGCTTTCTATGTTCTCCCTTCCATGAGCTTCTTCCTAACTTGATTCCCCTTCTTAGCATTACTAACTAAACTTATCTTTATACTTCTTCTCTCTTCTTTCTTCTCTCTTCTCCACTCTCACCTGCATCTTCTCTCGCAGCAAACTGGCCAACGAGTTGACACTCGTGATTGAGGCCTGATTGCTGGTGACACTGTGGGTGTCAAAGTCACTGGCCAACATCTCCTTGCTGTTGAGTCTCAGAGCGGGCAGAGGGGCGATGGAGGCGCGTCTTCGGCTACGAAAGCGATCGCTAAAAAATAAACAAAATAAAAACAAACAAAATTTGAGTGATTATCAATCCAAATTGTCTCATGTTAGATTTGATAACCTTTAAGTTTTGAATATTTATGATCATGATCGTATTGCTGATAACTAAGCGATACTCCCAAATGATCTACAACTATCAAAGTGCTGACAAGTGTATTATAAATAAATTATAAGATTCAGATATGAAAAGAGAATAGTCGTATCTATTATCAGATGTTCTTGGAAGCCATGACTTTTTTATGGTAGCCATGACAGGCATTTGTCTGTCTTCCTATCTCAACTGTCATTTTCAAACAAGAAATACAAAGATAAGTATACAAAAATATATATATATTGTCTCTATCAAGACGTCTATTTATGACACTATAAATCGAAATCAGCTGGAATATATTTTTACTTATTACTCTCTTCAAAGTTATTTAAATTTGTTTTGATTGTAGAAAATATAAATAAAGAACTCTCGTACTTTGTGATCCCAAGTCAAGTGTGATACTACAGATATTTGTATATTTGTCGCTAAGTAAATCGCAGGCGTTAGATTTGATTTAGATTGCGATTAAGCGTAGTTAAGAACTTCTCTTATCGCGTTTACTTATCTGACTGCAAAAGAAAAAATACAAGAGAGGTAGGATTGTTTTGCTCGACTAAGGGATACCTTGTACTTGGTCATGAAACAAACTGTGGTATACCAGAAGATAATACCCGTAATGATATATGATGTTAACCACAATAAAGGGTATTCACACAGAAGGTTGAATGGAACATCTGTCATTGAAAAACTGTGAGCCTTGGTTTAATCGGTTACGGGGAAAAAGATACTTGTATAAATTTAGTGACCCATTTAAGGTCTTTAAGTTGGGGAATACTACTTATATGAAATGAGTATCGCTTTGGTTAATCTTTATGGCGATTGTATGCAAATTTGTGGCACAAAACAGAACCGTTAATGGGTCGTAATATATGTGGATACTACATTAAGTACATGCTCGTTATTGATAAAGGTCTTTAGCAGTCGATGTAAGTACTTAAATGCTCACATTATTCACATATAAATATAAATATTTATATTTATTTATTCTCTGTATGTTTTCAGTTGCACAGATCTCAATGTAAAATGCATTCGTCGTAAGGCCATTAATAAACTTTGTTTCGACACCAAATTAGCACATTTGCGAGTAAAGACGGAGATACTCGTTTTTTAAATGAATTGATTTACCTGTAACTATATTAAGTATATAAATATTTCTATATAGATATTTAAATCGGCTGGCTTTAGGGCTCAGCTTAAATTGAACGCGCGTTTTCTCTCTGTTCTTATTACGGCTAATCACAACTATCTACTGAGCTTGGGGCTGCTTTAAGATATATAAAATCCGGACATCTCAGATATATACAAATGACACACGCCTGCTATCTTTATATACCTACATATGTATATGTGAGTATGTATATACTTTTGATTCGTTGTTGCAATCAACAAAGTTTTCATGAACAACAACAGCGACAACGACGACATCGTCATAATGTGTGTGTCTCGGTCTCAGTCTCAGTCTCAGTCTCTGCCTTTCATTTACTTATCAACAACGAGCGAGATTTGCTTTTACCTTCACCTCCACCTTCCCTTCTCCACCAATCTCCTTCCCCTCCATATCAACATTGCTACGACATTAATTTGCTTAAACTGCAAATTACTCTCACACGCACACGCACACACAGAGAGTAACAAAAAATAAACATACAATATTTAAACGAGCTCAGAAAGCTTCTTAACAGGGGTTGGAAAGCGCAAGCGCAACGACAACATTGCTGTTAAAGCGCTGTCTGTTAGCAGCTCTGTTAGCTGTCATATCTGGTTGTTACACAGCTCTGTTAATTAGCAGCTGGCATTTATGTTATATTTAAATTGCAAACACTGTTTAAAATGCATTGGCTTTTAAATGAAAAGTTTAAATAAATTGATATGTTTATAGATAGGTTTTTAATTAGATTTATATTAGATAAAAATATGCATTTATGAATGTTGACAGCACACAAAGAACTATGCAAATATGTAAATAAAATTATAGTTTAAGCGTATCTTGAACTTTTAATCAATCTTGATTTAAAGTATAAATTAATAAAAAATCATGGAAATGCAGGTAAAGTAAAGTAGAAGAAAACGATGTAGATAATAGCACTAACTACAGTTAGTCCAGCTTTCGTTTCTCTTACAATTAGCTGTACAAATTCACAGGAATGTCACTTTAAATTAATAATAAACCACAACCGATTTTAATAATTATACTTTCAATTCATATACTCTTAATCCATCAAACTACCAATCCTAACTAACTGGAATTTAGTCTCCACATATTTAGAAGCATTTTAACTGTCTTGCTCCCAACCTGGAATGTTGAATAAGGCACGTTTATAGATATTCCGCTATTACGCTCTTCAGCCCTCTTCGATTCCCTTTCGTACAATTAAATTTGATGCCAAATGACGTGTCGTTAATGTAATTTAAGCAAACGGCAGCAAAAATAACAAAAGCAAAATATCAGCGTCTTTAAATTAATTAATTTAATTACATCCTGAACTTTGGCATGATGCGAGCAATGAATTCGTGCTGAATGCAATAAGCGGCTTAGAAATACCCAGCAGTCAATTATAATTATAGGGTATAGAAGCGAACAAATTAGAGTGATTTATTTATTAAATTCAACGACTTGAAGATACTCTGCACAAAGTATTAAAATAAATGATCGATAAGATTAAAGTTCTTATATTATAATATTATATAATAATAATAATAAAAACAAATTACTTATTTACTTGAAGACTGTCATAGCTTAAAATAATCTATTAGTATATGTATCTAGAATGTCTAAAAGTTTATTAATTTATGCGTCTTTCTTCAAATGTCGTATTTTAAGTTATGACACTTTTCTAGTCAAAGAACGATATGTCTATACTAGATGTATATAAATTATATACAGGGTATTTGACAGTTTAACAAGCAGAGATAAGTACACTGTGAATATGACTAATTAACACTAGCGTGTCAAGTGTTATTGAAATAGCATAACTGAAGTTCGAATTGAAGCAAAGACGATGCATTTGAAGGCCATGGGAAATAAAGACGCCATTCGATTAAAGTTATCGACTTACCGATAGACCGGCTTCTTGACATTGCCAAACTCATCGCTGCTGTCATCGTCATCCTTGTCGTTTCCGTTTCCGTTGTCCGTTGCATTGCCAATATCCGGAACCACTTGAACTGTTGTGGGTGTGCCTACACTTGACGCTGAGACATCGTCGACAATCTAAATGTGAGAATTAAAACAGATTATTATCGACATTTAATTAAATCGGTCAATAGCTGGTAAGGCGGGGCATTATTATAAAATGCATATAGAAATAATTGTGAGATTGAGACGCGTGTCATATGATGCTTCCGGCTTTTGTTTGCGGTAATCAGTTGAGATGCAAAAACCAGTTCAATCCAGTCACAAACCAATATTGATCGGATCAGATTGGATCGGTTTATACATTTCGGACTTAGTACCTGCCTTGACCGCAGTTAGCTCTGATCTTTCGTCCTGCGAAGTCATCATCCCACTTGACAGTCAACACACAGATCGCTGACTCCAGAACGTTGTTCGTCGTCTGTTGCCTTTGCCGGCTACTTGATAATTGCTCGAATATTGTATTAGAAATGTCGGCTTTGCTTGAATTTCCCATCAGCAAATGTGTCTGTCTGTGTATGCGTGAGTGTGTAAATGTGTGTTGCTTTAATCGCCATACCGAACACGAATACTACTATGTACATACGAACTCCATTATAACGAACTCAAGCAGAATCAAACAATAGTTCACAACGAGGAAAATCTTATATAGAAATCTGATTAAATACACGCTTATTTTGCTTTGGGAATAAAACCATAGAGACGTTCGTCAAAGCGTTGCTTTACTGTACTCGTTCTTGAGTGATTAATTACGAAGCTTCGGCATCGCATTTCTCACAATTTCATTGAGACTTTTGCCATAGAGCTCGCTCACTTATTCAATTCGAGGGCGGCACAACAAATTACACTCAAAATTACTGTTATTCGCCAAAAGTTGGCAAGGGACTAATTAGTTTCATAGAAAAATTACAGTAAACATATAGTTTTTTTCGAAAATACTAATTCTTTAACTTTACCAAATATATTTTAAAATTAGTAGCTATTTCAAAATTTGCAATTCGAAAAGTCTGCAGCACTAAAGTTTCATCAAAGTTAGTTTTAAAACTTACACTAATTAAAAAAAATACTTCTTGACGCGTTTTAAAAAGAATGTAGCAGTTTTGCTGGACAACATAAATTTGTCATTTCAATAAAATATATAACTATTTAATAATATATATAATATAAGTATGATATAACATATTATGTTCGTTTGCAGTGGATTAAGGTAGATATAGGTTTGTTTTCTGGTTTGTCTTTTTCATCTTAAAAAAGAATGTTCCTTACACTAATTTTCGTGTTTTAAGAAACAGTGTAGAAAAGAACGTTCTTCCATCAAAAGTTAGGGTATATTATACATCTTATTATCGTTGGCAATCCATCAAAGTGAGAGACATACAATGACAGTTATCTCAAGCAAAACAAATTGTAAACAAATTAATGTATTGGGTTATTTAGAGCCATTGGCTAAAAGTGTTCATTGTTTAAGTATTTACCACAAAAAAATCCCCTAATAATTATTAAAAAAAAAATAAATGTGTTTACATGAATTTATCGAGCTTAGGTGTTGAGTTTGATTTAAAACTAACGGCCATATATCGCAAATTGTAGATGATAATTCACAATTTCTATTTGTATTTCGTTATTCCTTCTTAAACGTTTACTGACATCACTATTTTGCAATACAGCTCAAATATGAATGATTAGTTTTATACAATTTATTGTCATCTACTCGTATGTCGATAGATTTTATAGAAACTTATTGAACTAGTCTCGCAGCTACCACTTTGACTCTGGGCATGAAATTTTGATTTTGATATCTGGCGAGAAATTTGCCGTGGCAGACTCATAAATTACTCAGTTCAGTTGACTTGGCGTGTTTTTTATAATTGCAGCCCACTAGATTTAGCTTTTAATCTAAACTACTTCCCATAAATTACAGTCTATCGGGTCTTGGACATTGTTCCTGTTGTCACCGCTGATCGTGGCCCTCAGTAATGGCCACCACATAGTGGGTGTAATCAGATGTCAAGTATTCTTTCAACTATCAGAATCGAATAAGCAGTTAGACAATTAAAAAGTAGCTTTAATTATTAAACTAAATGTTGAGCTAATTAGTTAATAATTATCTGAGTTATTTATTTAAGGAAAGCTTATGTATATAAACAAAGAATCAACAGCTCAATTGAATTTTATATTATATGTGTTTTACACCAATAAATACTTAAACCATTTTAAACATAAAACTTTAACCGCATTCCACTGGATTAATTTTTTAAAAGTAGTACAATATTTTGACAAGGTACAGTTTTTTATGACTTGCATCCCAGAAATTTTGATACCGCCTTGTGTTTTCCGGTAAAATATCTGAAATAGATAATAATTTTCAAATCCAAAAATATCTCTTTTAAAAATTACCTGTTTAATTACCTATTTAATTTTCAAAAGAGATATTTTGAATTAAAAATTGTATTATTTATTATTTTTTTATTTTAAATTAGCTTAAGCTGTTGTATGATAGTAGTATTCTAATTAAGCGTAAACTAAACCCAAGCAAATTTTAAATAAATAAATTATTTTCATTTATTATAATATATGTTGCAATTTATTTAGGCGCCTAACGAAATTCAAATTTCATTGCTTACTTTCGAGCTGTTCGGCATTAGACTGTTAATATTACTTCAGGTCCTCTCCTACCCTATGAACTAATGTAAAAGTGTAAGCATATAAGTATTCTTGATAACGATCAGCAAACACAGAAAGATCTATTATATTTAAATTTTGTTTGCACTTTGTTGCATTGTTATTAATGTAATGCAATATTTCGCTATGTAAACATACCCTATAAGTACCCAATAACCATGTACAGGGTATAAAGAACTTGAGAAAGCTATATAAACGTTAATTTATAGATTTAGATTGAAATTAATATATAGAGTTCGAAAGTTGAAATTTTATACAAGTGTCCTTAATTCACACTTAAAACTTAATCGGAAAAATGTTAAAATTTCTCATCTGGAAATTTAAGTTCCATGGATGAAATTTTTGTTGGATTGCGGTCAATGAATAATACTTCTGTTAAAGAATTTTAAGAATGATTTTGAAGTTAATAAAGATTTATTTTTTGGGGATAAAGAACGTTGAAAATTAAAACTGTTGTAAGAGATTCTGTTCCACATTTCTAAAGATTTGCGTGAATCAATGATCAATCAGTCAGTGAGCAGAGGGTATCTGCTAGTCGCATCCACTTAATTTATATGCCCCCACATATTGCCTGAGTATTTGCAATTCACATTAATTAGATTTGAAGTGTAAACACAGGTGAAAAAACAACAATAATGGTTTTAGAATAGATCGAATGCGTCTCTTTGATGATGACGATGATTTGAAGTGATGATGTGATGATGACATGATGATAACATCATTTTATGATGATGATTTGAGTTGACTTGAGGTTTTTGAAATATTCCGCCGTCAGTATAGATTGGACTTTATGGAAAACTGATTGGTTGGAATAAATTTAATTTTTTGCTGCTTATAAGAATTTAGTGTGGTTTTTAGTTGCTTCTAATAGAAATTCAATGAATGTGCACATATTTTGGTAAACTAAACTCACTCACATTGTCGTATATTGTATAGATAACACTTAATGAGCGTTTTATTATTACTTATTATTTATTTTTTTTTAATTTTTATATGTTTTTTACGATCCACACGACTGTCAAACTGAGTGTGTGTGCAAACTCGTTTGCACAGTAAAATATAGAGGTAGAGATACAAATTAATTTACAGTCCAAGTACTCACACTTTCCGTTTGGCTCTCCTCGTGCAACGCCTCCTGTGCCTGCATCTGATGCCGCAGACGCAGTGCCTCCAATTCAAGCGAATTGATGCCCGATGGCAATGAAATGGAATTACGTCGCAATCCGGGACCAAAGTGCTCCCGATCCCGTTCTCTTTCTCGATCTCGTTCCACTTCCTTTTCCATTGGCGGAGGTGTTGGAGTTGAGGTTGTTGAATGCAGTGATAAGATCTCTGGCTCAGTTGGCACCTCATTGATCACAATTAGATGTGGCAAGTCCAAGTTGCGTCGCTGCCCCAACGTTAGTTTACATGCATCGGTTTTGAGTAAGAGTTTCTCCTGTTCCTCCTCATCATCATCATCATCTTGATCATCAGCATAGGGCAACTCCAGAGATTGAACGTGTTGTCCGTTCAGTGCAAGCAACGGCTTCGATTGCGGCATCTTTGCTGTTGTTGTTGTTGTTGTTGATCAAGGGCTTTCACGATATATTTGTTTACACAATGTTTACACGATGGTGGACGGACGGAGACGTGTGCACGCGAACGCGTCCAGGTTGCGACTCGCAGCTGAAACCAAAACCAATTGCCCCTAAAACCGTGAACAGCGTTGAGAGCACAACGTTAAGCTCAGCTGAGCACTGAGCGGAAAAGAGGAACCAAGGGCCTAGACGACGGCATGGGACAAGGGCGAGGGGTAGTGCTTGTTTTGTAGGGGGTGGGTGGTAATACTTAATATGATTATGAGCCATAAAGCCACCGCGTCGATTTACCTCTTAATCATCATCATCGTTGTTGTACTTATCATTATCATCCCATCCGACTACGAATTACCTTTTTTTTACATACATATAACCGGCACTGATTACGTATGCGACGCGTTGTACGCATCGCTTTTAACTGGGCCGCCGCCTGTTAATTTTGCTTTGTTTGCCAAATAACATTGTTTATTGTTTATTGATTTAGTTAATTAAATTCATTTTTAGCCACAACACAACAAACAAGCTCGGATCGCTCTGCATTGCCAACCTAATTACCCAATATCCCTATCGCCCTCTCTCACTCTCCCACTCTCTTTTCCCATCTCTTTCTTTCTCTCTCTCTCAATCTCTCTTTCTCTCCTTTACACCTTGTCTCACGGTCACACTCGATTTACGTCTATGGTTTAAGCTGTTATCAGTAGACATAAAACGCTAAATCGCGCCAATTGATCAAATATTACCAACAAGCGTCAAAGGTTTTTCTTATACACTACCCAAAAAAGCATTGCACACTTTGTGGAATGGGTCTAAAATTTCTAAATAGAAATCTATATACTATAACATTTCTTTGACCTTTCAATAAGTAGGTCAGTAAATTTGACTAGAATCTACATAGAAAATCCATCAATTTTCATGTGTTTCATTTGCTCAACTCTGATTAAATCGGCGCCAGAAATCTTATACTACCTATACTATACTCTTTAGTCTATACTTAACTATTTGTTTCTATTAATAAGCAGCGCAGTCTGAATATTTATTAAGTTTAAGCAATAAATCTACATTAATACTACTCCAGATAAATTATAAATATAATTAATATTAGAACTTATACTGTAGCAGTATTTTTATTCTAATATTTTGAAGTATTCTAAGTTTGGTTACTGATCCATCTACATAATATTTTATTTATTAATTTATTTGAATTGTTACTACAATTAATTCTATAGTAAAATAATAAAGCCAGAGCAACTGATTCCTTCAGGCCTCACATATGTAATGAGCAAAATCATGTTAAATTGTGTTTGTATCAAATATAGTTTCCTGTACTAATTCCTGAACCATTAAAAGGAAAGTGTGATTTGAATCTAATTCGATTTTCAGCATTGGCTTAGTTATAGGGTATGCATTATGCGACGCCTTGGAATCTTCATTTTCTTTGTGTCGATTAATAACATGTGTTACTGATCGACCAGAACATAATAGCGAGAGAAGTGAGGTTCCCCTAACCCTCCCAACCCTCCCACAGACTGACTATCCCCATCGATCAGCTGATAAGTTGATTAGCGTACCTTTCCAACAATAAGTATAAATCAATCGAGCTGGCTATTAAACTAATTCGCAATATTGTGTTAATAAATAACAACTTTGGCAATTCTGCAGCGAATTGAATGGATTGAAAATCAATTGATATATGGATTATTCCAATCACACACAGTGGAACCTACCAATTGGTGCAAATTTACTACATAAGAGCAGACTTTAAATGAGACACAAGTAGACTTTACTTTAGTTGAAGTAAAAGAGGTAGGAGAATAAGCTTCACATTTAGCGGGTCTTTAATATAGATCCACATATTTCCTATGAATTGCAATCGATGTTATAAGACTTAATTTACAAATAAATAGAAAGGCTTTCCTTTTTTATTATTTAATTAATCGCAAATTAAATTTTTCCTTGAAGAAAATTCTTAAAATCAGCAAATTTAAGATCATGGTAAAACTGCAGTTTGTTTAGAAGTGATCACAATGGTTATTCTAATTGTAAGTAATACTTTTAAAGTTTGCAAAAAATAACAAAACATTAAATTTTTAGGTTCCTTGTTTAAATATTCTCTTGCTAGACAGAGAGGCTAGAAGAGGAACATCTAACAATATATAGAATATATGTATATAGTAGATAAATCGATAAATACAAAATTACAAACACTTTACAAAGTGTAAAACGCACTAAGCTAAAGCCCTAATTACAACTTCAAGTATAAATAAAGTACTTGGTAATGCGTTACAGGGTATTGCCTAATTAGCATGCCACACACGTTGGGTCAACTCTCTCTTCCTCAGGTAAGTGGTGTGTGAATTTTTAAGTCGCAGCTGTGTCTATTGGCAAATGTTTATGGCATTTAAATTTGCACATCCAATAAATTCATAAGTGTATTGATAATAACAGCTGTCAGACATACCCTGTAATTGGTTGAAAAATCAAGCTATGTACTTACTTAATATGTAATGGAATCCTTTAGTAACTGCGTAATTTACTAAACTCAATTCTCAAACTAACTATTGTTAGATATTTGTTTGTAAACTCATTTAAAAAAAGTCGTAGCAATTTTTGAAAAGGGGAAAAAATTCAATCTTTATTTTCAATAAATTGGTAATTTGTTTAGTTGTTTTTTGTTGTTGTTTTTGTTTTTGTTTTTGTTTTTTTTTTCCAGCGCTTCTTCTTATCTCTTTAGATTTCGTTTCTACAATTTGTTGCTATTTTGTGTTATTTGTTAGCTTGCATTAATTTTTTTCTTTATTTTACTATTTGTTGTATTTTAATTTACATTTGACTCGCTTGTTAAATGTGTGTGTGATACTGCCTGTACAGTAAATACTCGATATATTGAATACGCTGGCCAGCGCATGAGTTGAATGTAATTTGTTTTTGTAAATTGTTGAATTTTCATTATTTATTTATGTTTATTAAATATGTAAGAAAACATTTGATATTCAAATTTTTTTTATCTTCGTTTCAATCGATTTTAAGGAATGTCTTTTTGTTTTTTGTTCTTCTTCGTTTTTTTTTTGTATATTTATGTATTTATTAATTTTTATTTTATTTTTATTAGCATGTTTCATGATTTTGCATTTCGATTTAATATTTAGAATAAAGTATATGCGTATATTGTTGCTGTTGTTGTTCTTTTTGTTGTTGTTGTTGTTGTTGCTTTTCCTTTTGTTCATTTACTAAACGTACACATACAATTACAATTACAAATACAAATACAAATTGATGCCTTTGTAAGTATAAGCTTAAGTATTAGTTAATGTATTAACATTTTTGTTATTTTTTACATTTTCTCTTCTTTTTTGTTTTTCTTGTTTGTTTGTTTGTTTGTTCAATGGTTGTTGTTCTACATATTTTTCTTTGACAATTTCTTCTCTAAGAAACACATTTGATTACAAAAAAAAAGGAATAATAATAATAACTTAGGGAGAAATACATAAAAGTCATATATAATATATGGAATATACATACATAATTAGTTATCGAACTAAAACGTAAAACGTTACTACAGTAAATGGCCAAAGAACGATGCATGGCGTCCAAAATTTGATTACCTCCAATCAATCAGATTTTTGTGTTTGAAATTTTCAAAGTGATGCGTTTGTAACGTATCCAACAGATACATTTGTATGATACAGATACGATTAATGATATAATTTTGTTGTTGTGGTTTTTGAGACACACAGAGTCTCGAATTACACATTATTACATCGCACAAACTATTACAATATGTTACATAATTTGAATAAATAATACAGAATACAAAACGATTCGATTACAAAAGAAAAAAAGACATATATATATTAATATACAATTACATAAATTGAGAACAAAGAGGAAGTTAGAGAAAACACAGCAGCAGTAAAGAGAATGAATATATATAGATATATAATCGTACATACATACATACATAATAATAATAATCATATCATAGTGGTAAATATAATCATAATAATAATCGTGTAAATTGTAAATATCACAAGCAGACGTCACTTGCATCGTTGATAAATGTAAATATATTTATATATATGTATATTATATGTATGTATGTATATATTGTATGTGTGTATATATTTATATATGTATATAATGTAATGTGTATAAATATAAATATAATTATGTGTATGTGTGTGTGTGTGTATGCTTATGTAGCTGTGTCTGTGTCTATGCTTGTGTGTTGTACTGCTTTATAAAGTGTTTAATTTTGTTTCTTTTTTTCATTTTTAATTACAATTCAAACTTGTTGCTTGTGCCTAAGTACTACATGTATGTGTATGTGTGTGTGTGTGTAGGTGTCTGTGGGTGTGTGTGTGTCTGTGTGTGTGATACAAAAACAAAGCACTGACCTACATAGCTCAGGCTCAGCCTGAACACTAAACTATATTGCCTTCAGTGGTCTTGATCTGCTTAGAGACTTCACTCTATGCTAAAGATTCAACATTTATTCAGCACACACTTTCTCCCTCTCTCTCTCTCTCTCTGTATCTCTCTCTCTCTCTTTCTGATACACACACAAACACAGACAAAGAATTTCTTAGGCGTGTTTCTGTTTCTTTGCCTTGGTTAAGTTACCATATTTATATAAACTGTTCTTCTTAAATGTTACTAACATTTTCTATTACAAAATTAGAATGAGTACATAATTTCAACATGTTTGTTTATCGCTTTACAAATCATATGTCTATGTTATATAATATATATGTATATGTTTTCTAAATATTAAGTTCTATTAAAATTGACTTTTTACATTTTAGCAGTAGTTTTGCTTTTGGATCTACATTTGTATACGAAAACAAAAAACAAACTTACAAAAAAAATTACTATTTTAATTATAAATGATTTTCGCTAATTGCTTAAAATTTACATATGTGTGAGTGTGTGTGTGTGTTACAATTCTTTGTTATTATTATTATATTATTTTGTGATTTTGTTGTTGCTTAATAATTAGTTTGAAATGAGAATCGTCGCTGCTCTTAATTTGCATCATGTACTTAATCAATGCCGGACTGTGTCTGGATGTGTGTGTGAGTCTATGTGAGAGTGATGTATGTGTGTGTATTTGTGTGTGTTTGTGTGTGTTTCTCGCTCTCTTTCTAACACTAACTGCTATCTTTAAGTCTAACAATAAGTGCTAAAGTGCTGAAATATTTGAAACATTTTGTTGTCACTGTTAACATTTATTTTCGTGTTGTTGCTGTTGAAGCTGTTCTAATTTCTAATTGTTGTTGTTCTTAATGTTGTTGTTGTTGCTGCTGTTGCTGATAAACCCATGCACATGCCTATATAATCAATAGCTTTCATTTTGCATCATTTAGAATATTCAATAGTCAATATATTTTACAATATACATAAGATATACTTAAATGGTATCATAGATTCTCTCTTTGACCTTGGACTAAGTTGACTGGCCTTCTAATTAGGGTCTGAAACTGAAATTTTAATTGAAACAGACAGAAGACAGACAGACATGACCGTCAGCTGCCTGCACACCCTACAATTTCAACACACACCGCACACCTAATTGTAATTTACGGAAATTTTACATACAACAGAATAGAAAAGAACAAAAAAACCAAACAAAACAAATAAACTTGGAATTTAGAAGAGTGTGTGTGTGTGTGTGTGGGAGAGAGAGAGAGGATGTGTGTGACTAAGCCTGCCTAGGGGTTGGGGTTGTGATGTTGATGTTGATCTTAACATGATTGAGTTGCTTTATATATGGATCTGATCAATACGCTTGATGAGCCTGTTGTAGGATGCCTCTTAATCACCGCTATCTTCCCATTTACGCTCCTCCATGATACGATCAAAGCAGTCCGCAAGAAATGCGTGCTAAATGCAAATAACAAATAGAATCAATTAATAATTAATTTAAAAGTTATTCAAGTTACTATTTATATTTACATATGGCGTGTAGACTTTAACCCAACGCGCTGGCTTATCTGGACGATTGTACTGAAAGCAAAATGACATGGACTCCTCATCACTCTCCGACCGTGTTATGCTGTCCCATGTTAGCTCGACCATTTGAGCCTCCAGCGATCCATCCTCCCGACATGCGTGCAGCCGAAAGCTTTTCATTCCTGCAAACATCAATAGTAAATTGTTAAAATACTATATGTATTCATTTTATATATCTTTCATGTCAAAACTTAACCAGCTACAAATTCTGTCTCTTTCTTTTCTGTGGTTTTACGCTCAATTGAATGGTAAATAGGCCCTATTTTGGAAGCTATAGTAAACCCCATAATATTATAGTCATGTAAGAAGAACTTCCAAACTTCAAAACCTTTATGAGAACCTTTATGTTGATTATAAAGCGCTAGTTTCTCCTTAGCTTTAGTCTATTTAGTTGTTTAGCTTTACGTCTTTTATTAAGTAGTGTTTAATGCCTTGAGTTTTAATCTATATAGATGTTTAGCTTTACATAGTACTCTACATTATTAAATCAAATCAAATGTATTACATCAATCTTTAACATAATTTTAATGGAATTTGAAAGAAGAAGAATAGTGTGAATTTGATGTTTCTTTAACTATTAATTACTTGTTGCTTCGAAGTTAGTAAAAGTGTTTTCTGTGGTGTCTTTTTAAATACAACTGCTTACAACACTCCTGGCTTTCAATTCAACTCTTTACATGCAATTATTTTGCACTTGTAATTATTATTTTTAATCATGTGAAAATCTGCTTTTCAACATATGGATTTGTACTTGAATCAGAGAAATAACAACTGTTTCTAATCAAGTGAACTTAAGTGAAAATCAATAAAAGCAGTAAATTATTAATGTTCCCAATTAACGCCAAGAATAGTAGCTAATACCTAACTACATCAGAAAAGAGCAAAGCACATGTCGATTAAAAGAAGACAGATTTCTTTTTTAGGTACATGACAGATGTCGAATCATTATAGAGTTGAGTGTGTACCACTTTGTACCACTGGTAACTCACCCACGGCGGGTACAACATGACCCTCCTTGCGACTATCACAGGAGCAATGGGGAAAGACAACATCACCATAGCCGGGCAGTGTACGGGCCAGGGCCAAATAATCGTTAGCCTTTTTGGCGTCTTGCAGTGCCTTCAGTTCATAGAGTCGGCCATCGGCCCGAATATTGCCACGATTGACCTCATCCACTGCCTGATAGAAGATAAAGCGAGCGGCCTGTTCGCCCTCCGGAAGTGTTAGCTCCTTTGAAACGGAGAAGAGCCAACGGCGTACACAGAGGCATGTCGATGAGGCGGTACTGTAATTCTGTACATAGAGCTGATGTGGTATCTCATGTGGTTGCAATTTGCGTTCGAAATTATATTCCACAATCTCAAATAGATAGAAATATTGTTGCGTATAGGCGGTGAGATTGGCGCGCTGCACCAGAATCTCCCAAACGACCTGAGCATTTGATGACTTCTTCACGGACACCGTGGTGACCTCGTGATCGGGCAGCATAACCTTAATATCCACCGGCGATGCGGATATATCATCTTCGGTATCAGTTAAAAAATCCTGTACAGCATCGCTTTCGGCAATAACCCGAACAGCGCACACCTTCTCCAAGTATTGCTCCAAGCCTCGACGCCGAGTGTCCAACTGTTGTTCACTCAACTGAAATGGCCATTTGCCGGGCAGTTTTGGAAAGGTAAATCCACTGAATTCCTTGCGCAGCATCGAATGTAAATTGGCAAACTCACGATACCGGCGTGAACACAACTGTCGTCCGGCCATGTGGATATTAAAGACAATATAGCGTTCCCCATTCCGATTCACGATGCTGTAGTCGGGTATGCTAGAAAAGAGAGTAGAGATTAGTTTTAAAGGTTCGTCAATCCATTCTAAGGATGAGTATTGATACCTGATGGGCAATGAACGCTTGTCGGAGTAATCAATGTAGGAGTAGCCACTTTGATCCTCCTGTGGCTCCAGTCTATCGGCCTCCTGCTGTGTCACGGATATAACCGTTAGGGTCAGGCAATCCCCGCCAGATTTAATCAGATCCACCACCTGTTTGTGTGTGGCACCTTCAACGCTAACGCCATTGCTGCAAGTATACAAAAAAAAAAACACCAATTAATTGAGTTGATTTTGCAATTTGTAAGATCAATCAATGTTGCATCCACACAAACCGCAGACATCGACGCTCAAAGGCACTAAGCTGGGCAAATTGTACACCATGGAAAGGTAACATATTCTCTTTTCTTTATTCTCTTTTCTAAAGGAATCCACACAACGTTGGCTACAAGTCGATTGTCAATTGTCAATTGCGGAGCTACTGTCATAGGCGGATCTTTTTAAATTTTAAAATAACATCCAAAGAGAGAGAGAGAAAGAGAGAGAGGGAGAGAGATTAAAAGAGCGTTGCAGTTAATTGTGGCACTTGTCAAAGCACTGATAAGAGACGCCAGCTGCAACTCAAGTCCCAGACAAACGCGATTCGGGTCAAGTTGAATTTGCTTATGATAAACGCGCATTCGAGTTGTTGAACTGATCCATGGAGCAGCTACTTGAAAGCAACTGGTTGACAAACACTACAACCTAAGTCCTAGGGGGAGGAGTTCTAGAAGCTTGCCGTAGCTCTGGAAGTCCTAAATAGGATCACTCATCATCACCTGATCACAGTTGTTCATAGGTTTAAAATAATTGCTATAGCTCTAGAATCTTGAATATGATCACTCAGTTGTTCATATGACACTTTAAGATACTTGCTATAGTTCTAGGAGTTCCAAATATATTCTCTCTGTTGTTCCCAAGACACTCTGTCTGAGACACTTGAGAATCGTGTCAAAGGCTAGTTTCGAAACAAGTTAAAACTTACTAACAGAAAAAGCTAAAGTCTAGAGAAATCGGTTGCTGAACCTGGATACTTTTTAGCATACTACAGAAAGTATAGAATTCTGGAAAATCCATTGTGAACTCACAAACTCCAATGTTTCACACAGTCTAGTGACCTAACTGACATTTGTAGTTCTCAATTTCTCAATGAAAACTGCCTAGTGACGTAACTAATGCCATTTATTTTTAAAAATAATCTAAGAAATAAGAGACCACAAGACAATGCTGACATACCTCAGTATTGGACAGTCGACAACGAGCTAGTGACGTAACTAACGCTATCTGCTATTTTTAAAACGAGTCTACAATTGACAATTGACATAGCTAAATAGAAAACCGACTAGTGACGTAACTGGAACTAGTATCATCCTAAAATAAACTAAATCCCTACATATTTTTCTGTTGATGATCCCGTCACATTTTTGCAAAAATCAGTTCATAGCATTTTTGTCAAAAGTTTATAATTATCAAAGCCAAAAATTCACCAGTCAGACCACAAAGCACAACTGATCCGCATGGATCAATCAAACATGCTTACACCAGCAGCTAGTCGGCTAGTGACGTAACTAACGCTATTTACTATAGTCGAACTATAGAAGCTTCTGTAATTCACTTTCAGATAAGCAAATGGAATGGCTTTAAAATAAATATTTTTACAAATCATGCAATTGAAACAACATAGTTGTTTCTACATACATAAATATACTATATATACCATATTTATATCTGTATGAATGTGTTTCAATGCACAATTCCGACACAATTCTTTGTAAACCAAGTAACCAAGTTTTCCCTATTGGCTTTTTTTTCGGCTAGTTTGAAACCGGAAAATTGAACGCGAAAACTGCATTGGATGCCGGCTACTGATTGTTGTTGTCCAGTTGACTTCTTGGCTTGCCTGCCACTGCCCCATGTGGCATGCCACTTCAGGCATCCGTTGCAGACGTCGTGGTCTTTGGCTAGGCCAATACTAATACTGTTCCTTCATCTGCTGCTACCTTTTGTAAGACTCTATATATATATATATATAGTTGTATATATATATACATATATATATATATATATTGGTATGTGTGTGCGTCTTTCCGGTTTGACTTTTGCCACTGCAGCTACAAATAAATAAATCGCAGCTATCGTGTTTGTCGTGTCGCTGGTGACGCACAGAGACAACAACAACAGCAACAGTGACGATAACAACAACAACACCAACACCAACAACAATAACATGACTCAGAGAATAGCATACCTAACATATGTACATAATAACAATTCGTACAATGCATAAGAAAGAACACCAAATGTTACGTTTACAATCTGCTCGACGAGCCAAATACTCTACACAACATATTCAGAAGTAATTATAGATTCACTTTAAAGCTTTCGATTTCTATAGCATCTAGAAACATAACCAGTACTTTGATTAATGAAAACTAACAAGAAAATCTCTTTTTGCTGATATGTGATTTTAAACATTTTTATTTAGGTCAACTTTATTAAATACAGACACAAGTTAATAAACTGGAAAAAACTTTTTGCTGTTCCAAAAACTTTAGCCAGCGCAATAACAAAGAATACATTAAGCTACAATGGAGCAAGCTCGACAGTAGGAGGCCCTGTACTTTTTGGGAATAGCAAATAGCAAAAAGTGGTGAATAGTTGTAAAAAATAAATAGTACGAAACGTATCGCCTAATATATACTTTAGCGTTTCTTTTTCTTCCACCTACCGATTCGGCTGTTAATGCTGAACAGGAATATATACACTCTATGGGGTCTGCCACGCCTCCTTCTGCCTGTAACGTCTGCCTGCTTACTAGACTCTTTTGTACTCATTTAAGTACAGGGTCTAAAAAGTAGCAATATTAAAGAACTTTTAAGATTTCTGAGCAAGTACATATTTCCAACCGATATTTCCAAAGCAGTTCCGGCATACCGACCAAAAGATATATTTAAATATATACATATATCTCGATGTATTTCCTGAAATTTTTGTATAAAAAATTTTAATTTTAAAAACATCAAAGAAAGTATCTAGATAAACCAATCTGATTCAACTATCGTAGCAAATTTTTCATGTTTTCTGTGTCTATAGCTAGTCGATCTTCACACTCTTAATAATTCTTCGTCACTGGCGTGAACAAGTGGTATAAAAGCGGAAAAGTATTCAATACTTTGTCCATTCCATGGACTTTCTGCTGCAGAGTATTTAAATAAGTGAAGAGAGACAGAGACGAGATATAGATTGAGACGAAGACCAAGAGAAAATCGAAGATGTAGAGGTGTACAAGAAACCAGTTTCAACTCATTTCTAAATAGAAAAGCTAGAGACCGATAGTTAGGTGCAGTAATAGTTGAAACTGTAGAGGGCGCTGCATTGTTGTTAATTAAATATTAATCTAATTTCAATGCACTTTATTTGTTGGTTTATGATTTATATGTTATTTATGTTTTTTTATAGTTTTTTTTAACTAACCAAAAAGTGCGCTGAAAACTTTAAAAGCATTTGATTTATTTGCATTTTCTGTGTCAATTTGTTTATTCTGTATTTTATTGCTTGTTTGTATGCAGAAAACAGTGTGTAAATAATATACAAATAATAAAATAACACAAGTGTAGTTAAAGCCCACAGGATAAAGTATGCAACTGTAGTCTTTGAGGTCAAATGTATCTATCAGTTGTATTTATTAAATCAAATTAAGTAGCCATAAAGAAAACATTATTGTAAAAGTAAATTTAATTTAAAATGACAATCAAAATGAAGTGTACTCGATTTTCACTGAATGTAATGTGAATTTACCCCACTGGATTGTAAAGGGGGATAAGGGGGGTGAGGGGAATATCTAAGAAACATGCCAAGGAACATAACATAAATCAATCAAAGTTAATTCATTGTTGATAGAGCGAGTTTTAGATACCGCGCCATGTGCAATTACTATGCCCTGTAACTAGAGAGTATCTTAAATCGAGTATGACTATAAAAGATACTTAATATGTACTGCAATTCAATTATTCAATTTTTACCATATTCACGTGGAAATCATGTTATGGAATGCAAAAGACGTATACAAAAGGCAGGAATTTTATAATTTCATTAAATTGTTATTATAAAGAAAAGAAAATGCTACTCCTGAAAGCCACTGTCAACGGTTTAAGGATAACAGAGCCTTTTTATTCCTTTTCTTTGCTTATTTGTGATGATATTTAATATTCGCTCATTTGTTAAGAGACCTCGTTACTCGTTACTGACTAAAAATAGAAACGCCAATCAATGTTGGGCTACTAATATTGAAGTAGAAAGAAAGAAAGAATGAAATCAGTCAATTAAAATTAAACCTTAAAGCAACAACTGACAGTTGAGTGAAATCGAGATGTACTTTGGAAAATTACAAATTATTAATAATTATAATTAAAGCAATCAGTTTCTTTTTGTGCATATTAAGAACATAAATATTACTCAAGTTTGTTATATTAATAAATTATTTAAATGATAACTATTCATGTGAATACAGAAATATTAATACATATAACAAACTTAAGTTATATTTCTTAATTTACATAAATAGTTTTCATTTAATTTATAATTTTATAATGTCTGAAATAAGCCAAGAAAAGTGACAAACTTGAAAAATTAATATTTAAAATATAAGGTCTCAAATAACTATTTTAATGATAAACTTACTTTAAAATGTACAAAAATGTACAAAAATTAATGTCAAATTCAGAGATATTAATATCAAATAACGCTTATCAAATAAACTTAAAATTCAACAAATTTCATATAACTATCCGAATAATAAACATACTTTAAAATGTACAGGAATTAATGTTAAATTCAAAGATATTAATATTAAATAAAGCTTATCAAATAAACTTAAACAAGTACCTTTTAATTTCCTTGTTTTTTTCAAATTTCTTTCAAAGTCGTAAAACAAAAACATAAACAGCTAAACGCACTGACTAACTGGGATTAACCAGGTGCTTATAAATTGTCCATGAACCCCTCATTCCCATTCCAATCCCATTTCCATTCCCATTAACACAAACACAAACAAAAGCAAATAAAAATAAAAGAAATTGAAGGAAGGAAAATAAGTGAGGCAAATTTATGTAGTACTTTTACTTTACCCACAATTGGGGGTCAGGCGAAATTTTCCGTCCCGTTGAATAGTCTTGAATAAACAAGAATTTGATGTATAGTATATAGTATGTGTGTATTATATGCACATATTTAATTGAATTTGCTTCTCCACTACCCCTATATAAAAAGGAAACTAGTCTAGTTCGGGGAACATTTTGATCAATTTATGTGATTAACTAGTTCACAAACGAGTTCTTTATTGAGTTTGCACATTCAAAACAAAGTTTTGCTCTCTGCAAAAAGCGAGATAGCCATGTGTCAATGGAGGTATTAGTTATGGGTTTAGTCAGCTGGCTAGTCAGTGATGAACGCACGAATCTAATTGCCATAAGTTTTCAGACATGCATAATTGAATTTGGTCTTTTAAGCCATCAAATACTTGGCTTAAGTATTGTTAGCAAAACTGCAAATTGTTATGTGTGGAAGAGGATTTAAGTTGGGGGATTAAACCATAGTGTAATTGAGTCCTCGAACTCAAGGACGTGTGTTTAATTAAATACAACAATTGTTATTAAATTTTTTTAATTGCTTCTCTTGTTGCATTGATTTGGTATTGATTTTTATCATCAAATAAAACTCTGAAAATATTTTAAGTAAATCAATTGATACTTTTTATAGAAACTAACTTAATTTTAAAATTGTTTCTCGGCATAACTATTATTATATAACTTTTATAACTATTATCAAAGGCTTTATATAGCTTTAAGTTTGCCTTTGTAAGTAGAACTTAGCTGTAATTTATTTTATTAACTATTTCCAACCGTCCTGTTTATTATCCTATTATAACCAAATCTTTACTTAGAGTACTTAACTTTCCCATCAACATTACATTAATATTCCAGGAGAGTCTTATTATAAGCTCCACAAACCATAACGTTGTTGCTACTCACAAAAAGGATAAACACAATTTATCATATTAAAAAGTCCTGTGCTTGCAAAGGTATTTTTGTGTTACGAGTATCTTTTTTGTTGATGTTGTGGCAAGTATCTATTTCTGGATTATCCATAACAAAGCCAAATCTACATTCAAAGCACACCCTAAGCTGAACTGAACTGAAAGTGAAACACAAACAGAAGCCTCAACGTCAACCTCAACCTCAACCTCATCGGCTTATCCTAGTCCATAGTCCATAGTCCATGGGCTGGCCTGAAACACTGGATGACCCCAAACCAGACCCAGACCCAGACCCAAACCCATCCCAACAAGACCCGACCCGAGCATTGAGTGACGCAAATCTATCGATTATTCTGGGGCAACAACAGCAACAACAACAACAATAATAACAAGGGCATTAATAACATGAACAACAGTAGAACATGGACACAAAACCACAAAACATCAAATTCGTGGTAGCATCAAATAATATTAAAACATACAACTCGACAATGCTGATTTCAACGAATCTGAAATACCCTCAAGGACATTCTGATGCAAAATCTTTTCACTAGAAATTTCAATTGTTAAAAACTTCTTCCCTACAGAGATAAATAAATAAGTATCTTAACTAGAACCTTCAATGCAATCTCAAAATTCTGCATAATGAGAGAGATTCAAATAAAGTACCATCTACTTTAAGTGAAATACCCTCAAGGACATTCTGATGCTACATCTTTTCACTAGAAATTCCAATTGTTAAAAACTTCATTCCAAGGGAGATAAATAAATAAGTATCTTAACTAGAACCTTCAATGCAATTTCAAAATTCTGCATAATAAGAAAACTCTGGAGTGTTTTTTCCCCAAGATTCAAATAAAGTAGCATCTATTGAGCTTTATATTGTTATTGTTGCTCTTCTTTCTTCTACATTGTTGAAGCATTGTAGTTGTTGCTATTGTTGTCATAAATGTTTTAACGAGCCGCACGTCGAACAACAAGAAATGCAAATAGTTCATAATCCTCATTGATTGCTTCGCTTGCAACCTTCCCACCCAAATTCTAAAAGCAACAATACAATGTTAAGTGGCAAGTGGCAAGTGCAGCAACAATCAAATAACCTGCAACCACACAGAGCAAAGCGCAATAGATGACGAAGACGTAGAAGAAGACGCACAACAAGTGAAAGTCACACACACCCAAAGACACAGGTTTCCATATTCAATTGCAGTTTGTATATTTGATTAGTTCTTGATGATTTCTATAAAGAATCAGGCAACATTTTATGGCATAGAAGGATACCTAAAAAGGTTAAAGTTACACATGTCAATTAAAAAATTATTATTATAAAGGGATGCCATAGATATTCAAACCAACCTTAGTTTGATTCGAAATCTCTAGAGATTTCTGTGGCACACTTGATAGATAAACTGTCCTAAAAGTATTTGAAAACTATTTTGTTTCTTATTTCACCCTGTACTTTAAAGAGACGCCAGCGACCTCTGTGTTTATCAACTGCTATCTTTGTAGTGGCGCCATCTATGGAAATTTCTGGTATGCAACATTAAAGAACAATCTATAGTGAACGCTTTCTGTGATGTTTCAGTGATTCCAAAACAGTTGTCACTGTGATTCAATTCATATATGTAGTTAGTATCACTTTCCTCGATCTGTCAAATCACAGACGAATATATGTACATATATCTATATCAGGGCGATCGACCAGATTGGCGTGGCATACAAATTGAAGTCAAACAATGGAACTTGAACAAAAGTTATCGATGCAACTGGTCAATTTTGGACACGCCACTTAAGAAGCCGTCTAATCTAATCGTTTGGTTAGTTGTTGTTGTAGTTAAGCCAAATCGAGGAATTCTAGAAGCAAACAATGACTTGAGGTAGAAGCAGAAACAGAAACAGAATAGTTGAAAAGATGAAGGCAACAAGGGAACTGTTGTTAGTTGGAATAACGCTGTGGCAGTTGATCCTCGTTTGTAATGGACTCGAATGCTATGCCTGCATTCGGCCGAGGATCCTGAGTGTGCCACGTCCGGGCCAGCAGCTGGAGGTGGAGGAATGTTTGGTGGAAAATGATGTGTGTGTCACGTCGATCACAGCTGGTCTAACACGACGCGGCTGCTTGAGGCGACTTTATCCAAATGGTTACTGTGCCGAGCCTTGTGATCGCTGCAATACGAGTCTGTGCAACCGACATGTCTATCCTGTGGATCGTCTACGTTGTTATCAGTGTAACGGGGCCCAGTGCATCGATGTGAGCGAAAGACCTCAGTTATTGTTACCATGTCCTGTCTACAATGCCGAGGATCGTTGCTACACAAACATTTTGCATTTGAGCAACACACAACGAGGATGCGAGCACACAAATCTACCCAAGGACTGTCCACATGTCTGCCTCAAGTGCAACTACAATGGCTGCAACTCGGAACTGACCATCAGCGAGAGTCGTTGCCTCCAGTGCACCTCGAATCGCCTCTCACCCAATCCCGATTGTCAGCGAGATCAACAGCCAGAGTTGGATAATGACAATAAATGTGCCTTGAACAATGCAACTGTGACGCAGTGCGTCAACAAGGTCATGTATGGACATCGGGAGCAGTGTTACACGCATCGAAACAATCAAACGGATGTCCTACAGCGCGGTTGCTCCACCACAATGGGTTTCTTTCCCACCGGCGAACTGACCGAATGCTATGGCGACAATTGCAATTCCCAGTGTCAGGACATTGCCTGTGCCACATGCAACTCCACCAGCGATGCCAATTGTCGCACTGGTCATGCTCTCAAAAGCAATCAATGTGCACCCGGCACCGTTGCCTGCTACTCATGCGAGCAAGGTTAGGGTGAGTCAGGCAAAGGGTTCACTATAGGGACAACAATAGGGATAACAATATTTTAATTTACATATTTTTATATTAAAATATATTGTCCTCAAGATAAAGAGCTCAGTTTAACTCTGTTCTAAGAAGGAGATCAATTTCAGATGATTTTATTCTAGACAAACAAAACAAATCTAATAAATACTCATAGTTGAGTCTTATCATGAATTAATTTCAGTATAACCTTAATCCCTGTGTCGATAAGATCACGAACTTTCAAATTGTGGCTGAATTCATGAATTCTTTAATTTGTGAAACGCTCACAAAATGTCAGAAATGTCAATGAAATGTAATTAATTTCATGAATTGAAGCTGAATTAGGCGCAGCCAACTTAACCTCACCTTAACCTCATGAAATGCAAACTCAAATCGTAAACTTCATGGCATAAACGAGTATATCTTGATCTTCGTGATAATAGAGCATTATGTTAACTTCATTTCAGATACACAGCTACGTCGTGGCTGTGCTGATGCGGATTTCCTGCCCGGAGTCGGAGAGGCATGTCAGCTGTGCCGCAGTGGCGACATTTGCAATCGTTGGTCCGTGCGGAGTTGCTACCGCTGCAATTCACAGGAGCATGGCGATGATTGTGCCGAGATGCTTCAACCTGCCGAAATGACAGTGAGCAACTGTACCCATCCAACGGAGTTGTGTGTCAGCACGGTTATCAGTCGTCTACAATTGGTTCACACGGTGCGTGGCTGTTCCAGAGAGGTACCTGAATGCACCTCCAATGATCCGTACTGTGTCCGCTGCAATGGCAGTCTCTGCAATGTGGCACCAACCTTGTGGGCCACCAAGCTGGCCACACTACAACTCCAATTGCCAGGAGAGGTTGAGGTTGAGACTGAGACACAGGCTAAGAATCACAGGCTGCTCGACTATCTGTTGCCCAATCCGTAAGCAAAGCAATTACTTGAAAGCATTTGGATGAATAAACAATAAACGACAAAACTTTAACCCAACAACCTCAAACCACATTTTCCCACTTTCCCCCTCCCCCTACCCCTACCCTAACACACAAAAAAAAGCAAGAATAATGTTGATAAGACTGCGTCCGCCCTTGGCGTAGGATGTGGAGTGATGTTTGCGGCTTTTTATCCAGTTGCCAACCGGCACAAAAAACGCCCCTCCTAAGTGAACTGTAGAGCGGAGGAGGAGATTGGGAGAGCGGGTGGAACAGTCATCAGCAGGGCTGGCTAAATCAGGGCTACATCAACTACAGACTACAAATGCACGATTCAAGTAAATCAATTAAGAAACTTAACAAAAAAGTTGTGTTTAATTCAGTTAAATTTTTATAGATTTGAAATCATTGAACCAGTCTAAACATGACTAATTCAGCTGCTTTGAGCTAGTTCACAATTGTATGTGAATTTGTAATAATGTTCCCACATAATTTGAGACATTTGAAAACACACGAGTAAATATAGTGATAAGTATGTGCAATAACGTAAACGATAAGCTGGTAACTATATAAAAAGATTCACATGTTTGGGGGATACCCTGCCTCTACCCTGATCAATTTGATATATCTAAAAATAAATATAAAATATACACTTTCGATATCAATTCGAGTCAAGTTAATCAGCTTATCCGCTAATATTAAAAGATTATGCATTTATTCATGAATTTAATGAGCTGATTTAATTGGTTCAAAAAAGCTCCTCATAGTGAAATGAAGCGAAATATTTATATGTATTTAAGCATTTAAATGTAAATATCTATCTATCTTGTTTTTGTGCTTTTTTGTTTGCATTTTACATTTTATATTTACTTTGTTTGCTCACGCTCCACCAAATTATAACCGTTGTCTGTTGTCTGCTGTGTGTTGTTGTTGTTGCTATAGTTGATAATCAAATGATGAGCGCTATAAAATAACAACAACAAAGAGCAAGAGCAACAACAATAACAACAACGAGACTGCCAGCTGGCCCCAGAGAGAATAATGCACTCAACGCAAAAGTGCGAAAAAGGAAAATGATGAAAAAATTACATTTAGCCAGTTTCTAGCCTGTCTGTCCCTGTGTGTGTGCGTGGGGGTGGGGTGGGTGTGTTGTGTGTGCAGGGATGCCAACCTGGGTGGGTGTGTTTAAGGGGGGAATTTCGGGCTTGCTTGCTACCGACGATAATTAAGTTGTTAGACACCGCGCGCGCGGCTCGCAACGAAAATGTTGCTAAAATTATTAATTGAATTTGTGCGCAGGTTTTCGGTTTTCGGTTTTCGCTTTTCCAGCTGGGTATGAAGAAGAGACAGACGACACAGGAAAGGTTATCACAGCATTGGCGCCGCAAAATTCAATTATATGCAACGTGTTTTGATTGATAGCATAGCTAAGGGAAATTATTTAGCTGTATCGCGATAATACAAAATGTCATAGATGCAAACAAAAGCTTATAACGAAGAGCGAAGAGTGAAGAGCACAGAGCACACACAGAGAGGGCGGACAGCAAAGGACAGAGAGATGGGAGAGAGCATAAAAAGCAAACGCGTGTCATTTTGTACGAGAGTCGTTTGTGTTGGGTGGGTAGTTGCGGTGGGGGAGGGGGGGTCGTGAGGTGCTAGGGGCACTTTAATTAGCTTGTTTTGAATGTGTGAGCGTGTGTGCGAATGTATGCACATCTGTCAGTTTCTGTGTGCGAGTGTATTTGTAAGAAAAGTGTGACTGTGACTGTGTGGACAAACAACGGCATAAACATTACGCCATAACAACAATAACAATATGAAAATGTTACCAGACATCACGGCAAAGTTCAGTAACAACCCTCTCTAGCTCTCTCTGTCTCACAAACACACATGCTTAAGCAAGCAAACAAACATACACACACCGCACACACGCACAGGAACAACATAACGTTATTGATTCCAGGACCCCAGTGGACTGAATACAACTCAGTTTTAAGTTTCTTTTCCATTTCGAATGGAGTCGTTCAGTGAGTGGGCGGGCGGGCTACTCTCTTTCTTTTCCTCTCTCACTCACTCTCTCTTTGTCTTTTTGTCACACAGTGTCACTTTAGTTGGAAAGCGGGACAGGGCGGGGCATGAGAAGCAGGTCAAATGCAAGGAAGCTTTTGACATTGAAGCTTAGCTAGGCTATCGGCACTTACATATATCGTTTATCGATAATGACAATATTACTACTTACACCTCGAGTATGCGATCGCCTTTTTTGATGCCTGCCTTCTCGGCGGCGCCGTTCTCCAACACTGCGCTAACATGCTGAAGGGGGGCGTATAGTTCACCATTGATGGATCGCAATTGACCGCCCTCGGACACCTGTCCGCGCACATTGAAGCCAAAGCCAGTTTCCGTCTTATAGATGGTAACGACGCGCGGTCCATTTGCGGCTGTGATGGTGTTGTTGCTGCCGTTGTTCTCGCTCATTGCTGCGCCGCCGGTTCGCAGAGCACACTCACTCACACACGAGTGCACACACACTCACACACTCGCACACACACACACGACACTGTTGTTGTTGTGGTTGTTGTTGTTATTTTACACAATTTTGCTGCTGTTGTATATTTGCGTAACTTTTGTATTTTTGCAACTTCTTTTTGCACTCAAACATTCGCGCGCACATACACACAACGTAACCGAAACATGAATATAAATACAAATACACATACAGGCTATGACAAAGGTAGAGTGAGGCAGGGGGACAGGCGGCAGCCACTTTTACTTTCCGCAAAACCAAAAACTCGAAATTCACTGCAACTCCAGCTTCGGAATTGAATCACACTTTGTTGAATAAGTAGTGACTTAAGTGTGATGTGTTATGGCTTTGCGATTGCAATGGATATGGTTTGCATTTCGTTAACGTTAACAGCAAACAACATGCGTACCGCACATTAATATTGCATATTGTTTCTGCTTTTTTTTTTAATCCACTTTTGCTTTTGCTTTCTTTGCCTTTGCCTTTGCCTTTGCCACTCACCCAACAACTGCTAGGCGCTAATGTTTTTAGGCCTTTGCCACTCACCGGTTCACAAAACAAGATTCAACATACTGTGTTGAAAAAATTAGTTCCGAAACTAGACGGGCTCTTTTGGTGGCGGCGGTAGCATCAAATTCAATAGTTCCGTAGTCGACAGCGTATGGGTTTTTGGGGGCGCTTTTACATGGTTAATTTATTTATTTAGTAATAAAAGCAAACAACGGGGCACCTGGCGACGCTAACAAACAAAAGATGGCGCCACCACTCTCTTAGCAACTATGGTAATCCACAGTAGGGGGATTCCTGCAATTGTCTTGTTTTTTGACTTGCTCCCGTTTAATTTTTGTAAATTTTCAAAAAGTTCACCATACTGAACTTTGTATGCACCTATTTTTTAAATCTGTATCATTTAAAGTTAAGCCCCAAAAAAAGTTGGAAAAAAACCCAAGTTCAGTTTAATAAATTCAAAAATTACTGGAAAAAGCTTTCTGTTTTAAAAGTTCTTTTAATGCATATTTAACCACGCGCTTTAGCATCGAATGGAAATTAAGATAAATAATAAATTATTTAAATTATATATACATAAGTGTGTATAATTCTATAGATAATAGTATGTACATACATGAAAACGATAGTACTTTTATTAGAGGAAAACTCTTAAACAGTTCTAGGATATAAAAACACAGATTACATTAAATAAATCTGACCACGGTTTTAGTTGTCTGCTACAAAATACAAAATGAATTTAATAAAAAAATAAATATTGTAAAGAATAGGGAAAAGTGACAGTTAATATTATAACAAGCATTCCAAATAATATTTATTATGCTTAAAGGAACAAATATTATATTAAGGAAGTTGTCCTTTCAACTACATGGGGAGATACAAACGTACATTTTGAAAACGGAAATAGAAATAACAATACGACAATCTTGAATTTACTAAAACATAGCCATGGACAGCTCGAGGCACTTGGAAATATTATAACTTCTAAATAGGAAACTGTTCGATTGTGCTTGTAAATAAATAATATTAGGGACTGCAAAGGGCAATGATTTGGTTTAGTTGATTGAGGTGTCAGGGAAGAAGAGGGGACTGTGTGTACACAGGGGCACATTCATATCATACATTGGCGCCTTTGACACGGCGCCATTGCCTCTAATGGGGGCGTGGCAGCCATGACAAGCGCGTTTGTAAATGTTAACATTTGTGTCGGGTGGCTTGGGACATAACATAGAATAGTAAATAAATATTTAAAAAAAATAATACCGTTTTTATACGAAAAGAATAGAAGGAAAGTGGCACACACCAAGGAAAATTTTCAGCAATGCTTTTTCTTTTATTTACTTCACAGCTATAGGAGCTGCTGTAGATGTCTTGGGTCTTGCTTATGAATTTATTAAACGTGATATTAAATTTAAATGTCCAGCTTAGAAACAAAGCAACTATCCAAGTATTCTTCATATGAGAATTGACATACATACATACATACATACATAAGCAGACTCACGCATACAGGCCACACTCACACACACACACACACACATACACATACCCAATCGCACTCGCACACAAAATGGCGTACGTAGATTATAACGGCATATCGTTGAATCCTCAAATAAACACTATGAAAAATAAGTAAACTTCTTGATAACAAACTTTTCGTCAAAACAGATTATTCTTCCTTTATATATATAAATATATGTTAATGTGTGTGTGTAAATGTTTGTATGGTATGCATGCGTGTAATGTATGTATGTAACTGCATCATTTTGTTTTTGTTAATACGTACATGTTTTTGTTGTTGAAATTGTGGATACAAATGAATACACCTAACATAACAGTTAAGAGGAAATCGCGTACTAAAACTTAATATTTATAGTAATCATAATTACAATATAGAATAAATGAAGAAAAACACATTTTGCCTATAACAAAATTATATAATATTATCGGATAGACTTAAGATCGCTGATTTTGCATTTAGCTAAAAAAAATATGTTTATATTTTATGCATAAAGTTGAAGATCACTTAAAATCGAATCCAATATATTAGTATAATCATAAAAAATAAAAACCTGGGATGCTCAAACACAATTTGAAAACTTTTTAAGTTTAACTAAAACAAAGAAGAAAAAAAAGTTGGATATAAACTCTGAATAAGTATGTGTTGGTGTGTGTACTATATGTTTTCAAAATGATTGGTTACACAGTCGAAACAAATTGGTTACAATTATTAAGAGAACCACATGTGAAATCGGATGTTTAAGTATTATTAACATATGATTTTAAAAAGAATTACAACTGAAATATATATAGACCACGGTTTTTGCCTTTAGCTTACTTGTCTAATACTATTATTCGGTTACAGACTAATCGACTAACGACTACATTTCATTTTTAATGTTAATTTTATTTGTAAACTTAAGTGTATTTAATGCGCTACAAATTTTAACTTTTTCTTAATATGTATAACTAATTTCCATATTGTGGTACTTGTTGCTCGTGCTAAACTCATTTAAATGTTATTAATATTATTATTATAATTATTATCAGTATTCATAATGTTATTATTACGTTTTAGCCTAGAAAATAATAGAATACATAAATACATTCCCTTTGTTGTAATTCACTCCCAGCAACTTTTATCCTTTCCAATCCTTGACAATTTCATTATTTACAGCTTCAATGTGTGTGTGTGAGTTTGTGTAAGTGAGAGTGTCTACAAGTGTGTGTGTTTGTGTGTGTTTGTATTTTGTAGTTGGCTGGTGAACTTTTTGTTAAGAGCATCTAGTAAGTAAATATAATAATAATTATTTCTAACTCAGCTTTTATCAGTTTAGTGTTATGTTCTTGTTGTTGGTGTGGTTGTGTGTTGTTGACATCACAGACATGTTGCGTGGTGTTGCTGCCGTTGCTTGTTGCACGCTCAATTCCACAGCAGCCAACGTTAACTCTTTGTGATCTCGAGCTGCTGTTGCTTCTGCTCCCACCATTCCTGTATGCTGCATACCATCTGATGACGTCGGAAACGCGTCGATTCAATGACACACATGTCTATGAAATCCGATTTCATTTCCTGATCACCCTTGATCAAATTCAAATGCTCCAACAATTGACTGTAATCCCGTCCAGGTCGTCGTATATCACGAAAAATTTGCAAACGCAAATCCACATTATGTTTACGTGCCGCTTCCCGTTGCTCCTCCGATAATCCACGATCTGGCGATGTCAAGGCTGCTTCTCCATTGTTATTGTTTGTATTATTATTGTTGTTGTGCGTCGGCGATGCTTTCAATTCCAACTTGGGGCTACTGTTGTTAAATGTCCTATGGCAATTGTTGCTTGTACTATTAGTATTATTGCTATTGCTGTTGACATTGTTAGTATTGTTGCTGGTGCTGCTACTGTTGCTGCTGTTGCTGTGATGATTGAGTCCGCTACCCCAATAGAAATGCGGATTACTGTTAACAGTTGAGCTAGTGCCGCCAATGCCACCAGCTGTGCGCTTCAATGCATCAAAACTATTTGCCAAGAGATCAGTGTCGATATCATTGTCATTGGCATCGCTGGCATTGCCATTCAATGTGCTGCTGATGCTGTTGCTGCCGTTGCCACTGTTGCTGATATTGCTGCTGCTGCCGATGCTGCTGCTGATGCTGTTGCTAATGGTGCTCCCACTGCCACTGTTGCCATTGTGGCACGTCTGCAATATGCGCGAGATCTCCGAGGCATCATTGATGTCATTGTGACTGAAATACGTTGTTGGTGGAGTTGTTGTGCTGCTGCTGCTGCTGTTGGTTGTTGTTGCAGCTGGCGTTGCTGCTGGTGCTGGTGTTGTTGCTGCTGCTGCGGCTGCAGTTGATGCTCCAGTTCCAGCACCCGATAACGCTGTTGCTGCTGTTGTTGTTGCCGACGCTGCTGGTGGCGATAACATCGCACCACTTCCCAATCCGTGATGACTCCCATACCCATTGGGGACCAGCAACAGCGGTGGCATTGCTGCCGCACCTGTTGCAATCTTGTTCATGGCTGATAGCGTCGATGTCGCTGTTGCTGGCATCATCAGCATTGCACTGTCCATTGCTGTTGGCATGGTGCTAACATTGCTGCTGTATGCCGCATGTTGCATGGTCAGTCCATTAAGTGGCACATACAAGACATCGTTGGTATTGTTGATGTGACAGTTGCTGCTGTTGACGGCATGACTGTTGATACCGCTGCTGCTGCTGCTGCTACAGTTACTGATGCTATTGCTGCTGATGATATTGCTGCTGCTGCTGTTGGTGCTGCTGCTGCTGCTGCCGCAAATGTCGGGCGTGCCGTTACTCGCTGCAGTTGCTGCTGCTATTGTTGTGCTTGTCGATATTGCCGATGTACCAGCAACGGCAACAGCAATGGGTGCTGCTGCTGCTGTGGCGGCAACAGTTAATGAGTTGTTACTCGCGCTGCTGTTGTTGCTGCTGCTGTTGGTAATGTTGTTGTTGTTGCTGCTGCTGCTGCTGCTTATACTTATGCTGCTACTGCCGCTGCCGCCATTGCTGCTGGTGGTGTTGCTGCCGCTTATGTTGCTACTGCTGTCCGCTTCAATAATGTTCGCCTCATCACTGATGCCATTGATGAAATTGTGCACATAACCATTAAGCGGCGTCTCCTGGTCACTGATCTCCTCCTCGCTAAAGTCAAAGGTACATCGTTCCGTTGTGTGCAGTCCAATGGACATGCCGGAATCATTGTTGCTGCTGCCACCGATGTTGCTGTTGCTGTTGCTGCTGCTGCTCGACGTATCCGAGCAGATCGAGGACGCATAGCTGCTGTTGCTGTCCTCATCCATCATTAAATCCCCGAGTCCAACGCTGCCACACGTTGAGCTGGATGACGAACTGGCTGAATTGTTGCTCCTCATGGAATCCGTGGAGAGTCGACGAAATTCAAAGGCCCGTGGCAATGGACCTGCCTTCCGCTTACGCCCCCGCGCTGTTCCATCCAGTTTCTTCGAGTTGGGTCCCATTGGACCGCCCCCGTTGCCGTTGCCACCGCCAATACCACCGCCTAACATAAGGACAGACATGCCGGCACCGACAGGACCCATGCCGCTGGAGTTTCCACCACCGCCTCCGTTGCCACTAGAGGATGGGGAGACGCCACCACCATTGCCATTAGGCGATTTCATTGGCGCCACATCACTGAGATCAGCCTCATCCACCATGACCATGTGCTTATCCTTCTTATAGGGATTACCAAACATATGCTGCCTCACATTGGTCGGCTCAATTTCCCGCAACGGATTATCCTTGTTCTTCAGATACTCCTGATAGTTGCCCATCTCGGCAATTGGCAGACAATGGCCCGAATCTTTGGCCACCAGACTGGCTGGTCGCAGGAAAGTTTCACGCATTCGGGCAATCTCATCAATCAGATCGCGACGTGGAATATCAAAAGGATTACGATATGTTTTCGCCGACGACTGATGCGTCAACTGAGGCACCACAATCGTATAATTCTCGACAGGCTCGATTTCGGCATGCAGCTTGGCAAACGTATCCCGCAGCAATGGATGACGCACCAAATCCCGACGCAGTGCAGCACCAGTGCACAGTTTGGCCGTTTCCACTTGGCGATACGGTGGCTTCGGTTGTTTTAGCTGCTTGTAGACCTTGAGACAGAGATTCTCCTGATCCTGCTTGGCGGTGTTTTTAATATGCTTCAACTGATTGGCTATGGTCGGGGACAGATAGTTGTCCACATTCTCGGGCAGCAGGAATTGCAGCAGCTGATAGGGCACATTGATATTGACCAAAGCCTTCCGCAAGAACGGACAATAATACGGCGGTATGGAGCGGACATAGGCATTGAACTTATACATGAGATCATTGGGCGGACTCATGTTGTACTTGTGGATGAGGTCATGCAGGAGTGGCAATAATGCCGGATAATTATAGGCCAGCACGTACAGATGCACCTGGGTAAAGTTGGGAGATGCCTTCAAGTAACCAAAGGGCAATTCAAAGCCATGCATCCCGTTGGTAACAATCACCTGCCAGCATTTGTTCATCTCCCGTTTGTTGAGTATCTGTAGCGTTAGAGGACAGCCCTCAATTTCGTATTTATCCACCGGGAAACTGCGCACCAACTGCGGCTCATCCACGGCGGGTGTTAAGATCTTCAGCTTGGGATGTGCGTCGCGTGGTGGCAACGTTATGGCCTTCGAATCGGGCCAATAAGGCTCTGGTAATGGCCAATAGCCAATGGGAAAGGTCTTTTGTGTAATATGCTTTTGTACGTAGATCATCTTTTTGATAGGCTGGAAGACAATGTCGGGCGTGGGTTCGTTCGATGATGTTGCTGTTGATCCACCGCCACCATTTCCACCACTACCTGCTGCTGATCCGCCTGCTCCACCTCCACCTCCGCCACCAGTGCTGCCTCCTGCTCCAGCTGCCGAGCTGTTGTTGCTGCCGCTGCTGCTGCTACTAGTTTCCTTGGGCAACATTGGCTCAAATTGCAGTACGACGCCGGGTTGAACTTTCTGCACAAGACTCTCAATGCATTGATTGAGAACATAGTGACTGCGTACACGATATGATCGTCCACCGGTCACTTCGCACATCCGCTCAATGGGCGAATCATCATGAGGCACTTTACCATCGACTCGTTCGTCGATTTTATTGCCGGGCATGCGCAGCACCAGCGAAAATAGACGCTGATCCCAGCGGAAGGGCTCTTTGGTGAACTTGGTGCCGGGTATTTGATTACTCAGCGGCAGTATGATCTCCTGGTGTACACCATTCCGATGGGAATAGCGACCGCCATCAGTTATTACGATAATCACCGATGGTTCCAAATAGAATGGGCAACGTCCTTGACCATATGTATCGATACCCGATTGCATGCGATTCAAATTTAATAAATCAAATGCATTACGCAACGATTCGCCCATTGAGGTGAGACCGTGACTTTGCAGATTTTTCAGTTCATTCATAAAGGTCGCATGATTCTCCTTCCAGCCGGCTTTGACATTTGCCGGTGGCTCCTCGAATGTGAGCAGCATATAACGATCACCTAAACAATCCTGTGTACGCTGACGATATTTAAGAAACGTTTCAACGGCTCCCTTGGCAATGTCTAGATATGTCTTTTGCACACCATTCACATACGCCTTCTGGCACATGGACGACGATGTGTCCACCAGAAAAAGTATGATTGTCATGGCTGCTGTTCCTGCTGCTTTCCCAACTCCTACTCCTGCTCCTGCTCCGGCTCCTTTTCGTACTTTTCCTACTACTCCTTTGTGTTTTCTTTACGTTTGTTCTTCTTGTTCCTTGTTTGATTTGTCAAATTACTTTTGCTCTTTGCTTTGCGGTTGTTTCCTTGCAAACTCTACGAAAAGAATAAAAAAACAACATATGTATATAACACACACATTCTCACACAAACTTCACACATACACGTTGTGATCAGCGAGAGCGAACATAATTTACCGTTTTCTTAAGTTGTGCTTGGAGAGTTGCTTACATCCGCAGTTGAAGAGCGAGAGCGAGAGAGAAAGCGTAAGTGTAGTGGGTGTAGTGTTGTGTTGTGTAGTGTATTCTTTCACTTTAATCTTATTATTAAATTTTTATTTTCTTCTGTTCTCTTCTGCTTTGATGCTATTGCTCTTCTTCTTTACTGCTCGCTAGCAGCAAACTTCTTCTTGTTGTTGTCCTGGACTAAAGCAATTTGCTCTTTTTCTTCGTTTTACTGTGCCGCTTTTATAGTACATGTTGCGTGAAACAGCTGACATTTGGATTTACAAAGTAGAAGATAATATAAAATCTGCAAAGAAACACAAGAGAATAGAATAAACAATTAACATTACAATTTACATGTTGCACGTTGCGCATACGCACTGTGTGTCATTAAGATGAAGTAAGTAAAAACTATTGGCTGATTTTGTAATACACTCAAAACACACACACACAGAAAGAGTGAGAGAGCGAGAGCGAGCCATGTTGGTACATCTATCGCCTTCGTAATCACTGATAATGCGCAAGCAAACACAAACATACACACATACACGCACAATTTGGACAATAAATGTGCTAATTTTTTTTCTCGTATTCTGATGGCGACTTTAAAGCTCTCTCTCTCTCCCTTCCTCTCTCTAGATCATCTGCGTTGTCCTCATATACATATGCACATCCCCAGCAACTTTTTTGGCTGTGGGAAAAAGGTTTGACACAAATTCAAATGTCAGTCCAACCAACTCTAATGCGCCCTACCTCAGTCATTATATTGGCCGCTCTACAAAGTCATTCATTCAATCTACACTAACTAGGCTAGTATACGATCACTTTACTAGCATTAGAGATGACACTAGGTTTCTCTGCACGATATCGATACACGTTCGTGTAAATCTGTTTTGTTCGCACACGTACACTTATGAGTATATTAATAGGTACTCGTTTCTAACTTGCTTTCACTCTTTACATGAATTATCAAGGCCTTCTTTTTTGTATAGTGATCTTAAATATAACTACACACATGCACACAAACACGTTGATTAGCTTGTGGCTCAAGCACGTGTGCTCTTCTATGAGCTCTCACGATCGTCTCATCTCACTGTCACGCACACATCTCTAATTGGCAGCAAAAACTGACCAAAATTAAAGAGAAAAAAAATAATCAGAAGTTATAGTAGTTAAATTTGTGGGTTGATTTGGTTTACCCACGTATCCCCATATAAACGTTTAAAGGAATGTAAAATGACGCGCTGGCCAACCAAAGTTCTTATCGATGCGCCGCTAGCATTTGCCGTTGTCATCGCTGCCGCCGCCTTCTGGCGACTAATTGACTGAGTTTTGAGTACAAAGCACTCAATTTCTATTTGAATAGGAGCACACACACACAAACAAACATGTGAGTGTACTAAATTCACGCTCAACAGCGTAGCTAAGCGTTGCCACATGGCAAATAAAATGCACAATAGACAACCAAAACGATACTTGCAGGTAACCAAAAACAACACGTGGATATAATTATAAAATGATCTTTTTCTGGTCGGTAAATGCATAGTAAAATGTGATCACATATATACAAATATTTGTTAAACACTTAATAACATTAGCATTTGAGTTTGGTGGCAACGCCAACAAGGTAACAAACAACAAAGGATGGAAGGGGGTTGACCATACTCGATGCTCCTGCTGTTTTATATTTTATATTTCAAGACAATAACAACTTTCTGCTTTGATTTACCTCTTTATATAAAAAAAATACAGTGGATTAGTGAATGACAGCTTAGAAACAACTCGATATGTGCAACGACCTTGCCATACAGGATCGCCATTAAAATTTTAAGTTTTATTGTTGCTGTTGTGTGTGTTTGGGGGGAGGAGGAGCACTATTAGAGTGACCTTAATTTTAAATGCGACATGAGCACGAACGAGAACTAATTTACATGTGGCAGTGGGTTGGTTGTGGGTTCGCTTATCGGCTTATCGGCCTTTATAGTGCAAATTGACTATCGAACGATATACAAATGCAGTGTCGCTTTCGATTAAGACGAGCGAGCGCGCCAAACTTTTGAGTGTTATCGTGCCTTTGATTTGCATCTGATTGTGGGTGCATTGTTGTTATTTGTTTTTGTGTTATTAACTTTATCACAAGAATTGTAGCGCTCACTAACACAAACTTGCACAACCATACTCACTTACGCACTTAAAAAAAAATCACTGAACATAAAGTGTGCTATTTAGTAGTAAACTGGCTAACTATACGGCAACTGCAACTAGAAGAGACCGAGAGAGAGAAGGAGAGAGAGTAGCACGGATGCAATTAACCAAAAATAATATTCATAATAATAATAATCAGAAATATATTTAGTTACTGTTGCTGAATTTTTGATTAGACGAACAAGGGGGTACTCTCAATGTTGTTTTGAGCGATTTTTTATTCTGTTATATTTTTACTTTGTGCCAACAAAAAAATTTATCACCACCTCCGGTTCCGTCCCGCGGTCACCGACAAACGACCACAGCCACGCACTCACACAGTTATAGACACACATTCACGTACGTATACACACATACGTGTGTTTGTGGATGTATTAAGGTGCATAGCCCGTAAGCACACAAACAACAATCTTTAAACGCGCGCTCTCACGCTCACTGCTGCTCCTCTCTCTTGGCGTTCGCTCGCTCGCTCATCCAAGCAGCCGCCCCCGCTGCCCGACCTCACAACCACCCATCACTAACAACCAACCAATCCACTCGCCAACTGACTGACTGACTGACTGTCGACTGCGATGACGACGACGATGGCGCAAACAACCGACCGACCGACAGTCGGACGGACAGCCGAAGCAACACGACCACGACACGACCAGTCGACCAGTGGTGGCATGTATGTATGTATATGTAGATATTTGTATGTTTACTTGTAGTATCTCAGCAGGCGGGTAAGTTTGCTTCACACACACACTGTGCCCGTCACTCTCGTTGCGTCTCGAATTGTCGCCTCTGCCTTTTCTATTGCTATTGCTCCTGCTTCTTCTACTCTGGCACTGCTGGCCGACCAACCTCTCTGTTCAAAAGTGAAAAACTAACTGAGACGCTGCGATTGTTGTAATTTTTTATGGATATCGATAGCTCGATAACAGACAGGGATGTCGTATACTGCAACAGCACAGAGTTGGTTTGATTTGCCGATAATACAAAATATTAGATTTTACTCTCCAAGTCCTGCTGACCATAGCAACAAAACGAAATGATTGTGTCAAATCTACTAACAAATTTGTTAGTTCTGTTGAGAAATATGTACATCTAGTGATTCAGTTCGGATATTTCAAGCGACACGCATGTTTATCGTTATCGCTGGTAGGCAGGGTCGTTAGCCGGCACACATGTTACTTTTGTTTTGGCGCGCGAACCCAGCAGATAACACTAAACAGCAGCAACAGAAAGATATCTCCGGATCGATAATTATTTAGTATAGGTTTACAGTCGAAGTACAATGCCGGAGAACATAATTGCCGGAATTCCGGTGCATTTCCCCTTTGAGCCATACGAGGTGCAGCGCGCCTACATGGAAAAGGTGATTATATGTTTGCGTGATGGTACAAATGGTGTGCTTGAGTCACCCACCGGTACCGGCAAAACTTTAAGCCTGCTCTGCTCCTCGCTTGCCTGGTTACGCACACGTCAATCTGAGGTGGAGCTGAACAAGCAGAAGATGCAACACGAACAACAGAAACAGATGAATGCGGCTTCTGTGCTGAGCAATGAAGTCACCGCTGCCATCAACAAGGCTAATAATTGGGGAGTTCCCAAGGTGATATATGCTTCGCGTACACACTCCCAGCTTAATCAGGCAATGCGTGAACTTAAACGCACGGCTTATGCCAATATGCGATCAGTGGTCCTTGGCTCCCGTGATCAGTTGTGCATACATCCGGAAGTGATGCGGGAGCAGGGAAATTCAAACAAGGTGAATATGTGCAAGTTAAAAGTGCATGCCAAGACGTGCTCATTCCAAGCGCGTGTTGAGTCGAAAAAGGATCATCCGGATTTCCGTGGTCCCACCATTATGGACATTGAGGATCTCATCAAGGTTGGTCAGCGTCTTAAGATGTGCCCATATTATGCCTCCAAGGAGCTGGTCAAAGATGCAGATATCACATTTATGCCATACAACTATCTTCTGGATCCCAAAGCTCGCAAAGCCAACAAAATTGAGCTAAATAATACAATTGTCATACTGGATGAGGCGCACAACATCGAGAAGATATGTGAAGAATCTGCTTCGGTTCAGATAAAATCCTCTGATGTGGCCATGGCCATCGAGGATGTTACGCACATTATGAAAATGTTCACCAGTGGCGAGTCTGTGGACACCGGTGGCGATGAGCCAAAAGATTTTACATTAGATGATCTTACCCTACTTAAGGAGATGCTTCTGGAGCTAGAAAAGGCCATCGATGGCATTGTTGTGCAAAACAAATCCGAAGGAGCCACATTTCCTGCTTCCTACATCTACGAGGTACTGGGCCAGGCAAATGTAAGTTAAATAAAATTAATTATATACTCATCCCAGCTAATCCCGTGTTTAACTATAGTTTACCTACGGCAATTGCGCTACGATCGTTTCCTTGCTGGACAAGCTGGTGCAGTATCTTATGGTGGCTTCCCAGCATTCTATGCTTCGTAAGGGCGGCAGCTTTATGCTGCTATCCGATTTACTTAACATTGTCTTTGCCAACAAGGAGGATGTCATGGCCAAGGTGCATCTCAGCTTTAAGGTCCATGTGGAGATCGAGGAAACCAAACAGACCAAGCAAACGGCGAATAGCAAAGCGGGTACCGGCTGGTTGAGCAAGGGTAACAATACAACCACAGCGACAAAGATAGCAAAGGTCGTTAATTTCTGGTGCTTTAATCCTGGCTTTGGGATGGAACAGCTCCTTAATACACATTTGGAGTGTGATTCTAACCAGCGGCACATTGGCACCTCTCAAGCCCCTCATTGCCGAACTAGCCATACCAGTAGCTCACTATCTAGAGAACCCGCATATTGTTAATGAATCCCAGGTGTATGTGAAGATCATTGGCACGGGACCGGATCGTGAGCAGCTGATTTCCAACTACAAAAATCGGTAAGTGCTAGACGATGAAGTGTAAGATTTAATTGCAAGATGTTTTTCAAATAAATAGTGTTTCCAAAAATTAAGAATTAATAATGATGTCACCTTTAATTTTCAAGTAATTTTTAGTAATTAAGATTAGATACTGATCCAAGTTAAATGATGTAATATTAGAGTAGTAGTTAGCAGAAAGATAGATTTATGTTTTTGTCTTGGTAGTTGGAATCGTGTCTTTATATTGAATGTGTGCATTATTTTTGGACAGACTATGAGATTGCTAAGAAGGCAGGTAATTTGCATATTTAAAAGACAACTTGTTGATGTATATTTCACCATGTTAGTAATAATTTAAGAAGTCTAGCAGCACGCATAATTAAAAGACAATTTTCGACATGCTAAGTAATAATCGGGGGAATCTAAATCGAAATCATATCGGCATCTTCGAAAGATTGTTATCTAATCCAGAAATGAAAATGGGCTTATGATATAGAGAAACTAAGATCTAAGAAAGAAAACAATAGTGAAGTTGATTTGGGTGCAGATTAAATGATATCTATAGTATATAATCTAAAAAGACTAGTTTAAAGAGTGCTTGTGAGAGTGTATTTCACCATAAAAAGTAATAATCGGGATCTATTTTGTATGTTGTTTTGAAATGGTTTAAAAGATGCCTTAGGAAGATACCGATGTGCCTACATTTTATACGATCTATTCTATATTATACTAACGATCTTACTTGTATGACTACCCGCAGCGACAATCCAAAATATATTAGTTCCTTGGGTCAAACAATTCTCAACGTATCACGGATTGTGCCAGACGGTTTGTTGATCTTCTTTCCATCGTATCCCATGATGAATTCGTGTGTGGACGCCTGGCAAGCTAGTGGTCTGTGGGCGGATATATCGAGTCGGAAACCAATTTTCTTGGAGCCACGTGGCAAAGATCAGTTTACCAGCACAATGGAGGAGTTCTATCAAGCCATACGCGATTCAAAGGGTGCCTGTTTCATGGCTGTCTGTCGAGGTAAAGTCTCTGAGGGTTTGGACTTTGCTGATCGCAATGGACGTGCCGTTATCATTACTGGATTGCCATTTCCACCGCTCAGGGATCCCAAGGTGATATTAAAGCGGCGCTATCTGGAAACCAATCGTACCAAAGAGAATCAGTTGTTAAGTGGCCAAGAGTGGTATAATCTGGATGCAACGCGTGCCGTCAATCAAGCAATTGGTCGTGTTATCCGGCATCGTAATGATTATGGCGCTATTCTTCTCTGTGATTCACGCTTCCAGGATGCCTCGCAGGTGCAACAGCTTTCAAAATGGATACGTGGACATTTAGGTGCTCGCCCACAGAGCTCACCATTTGGTCCCATTGTTCGGGAGCTGCGACAGTTCTTTAAACATGCTGAGGAAACAGTCAGTTGAATTGCATTTCTACATTATATACAGTTAACATCATATCGATCCAAACAGATGGTCAAACCAGATGAGCGTGCGGTTGAGCCATTGCTAGAGAATGTCAAAAAAGAGGACGAGCTCACATTGGCGCCCGTTACCAAAATCAAACGAGAGCCAGGCACCATGGGTACCTCCAAATTTCAACTAGCCTCAGAGCTTGCAACGTAAGTGAAAGGATCTTAACCGATCCTATGTACGACTGTCTCTTACTTTCTGATCATTGTCAATATAGGAAGGTTGAGATGGCCAACTCCATAAAGACCTGGACGCCTGCGGATTATGCCAACGTTGCGGGTCGAGGATCACAAAATCAGCCAGCGCCCAATGCGATGGATTTTATGAGTCGCCTGAATTCGAATGTAACTGTAAGTTTCTCACCTTGACAACAACTTTACCGTCTAGATAAACTTGCCGAAAAAAAGCAAAATTTCAATTTTATCTTCACTGTTAAGTTAAACTTGTTTTAATGTGTAATTTCTTTGATCGGCAGAGCATTGACTTCAATTCCACGGACAGCGGTCTGGTGAAGATTCACAAACGTGAACGCAGCTCACCCACAGCCAGCGAAACATTGGCCACGCAAGCGATCAGTAAAAACGTTATAAGCTCGTCAATGCTGATGTCCCTATAAAAAGCGAACCAGGCACTACGAGTAGTCAGAGTCAAAGTAATCTGAAGAGTTTGACTGCAACTCCAACGCAGTCCCAGCTCAAAGAAGCACCCGAAAACCGGACAGATTTCTTGCGAGAGGTTTGTATTTCGATAATATGTATAATGAAGTCCATAGTTATTAAGCCTATATTGTTCTACCAACAGGTGCGCAGCGTTATCAACAGTGATCAGTTCCGTAGCTTTGGCAAAGCTCTGGTAGACTATAAGACAGGAGGAGATGATGCCTTCGAAACTCTAATGACTCTTATCCTGGATGTGCTTGGTGCGCCGCATCTGCGATATTTGTTGCTAGGCTTGCGTCGCTATCTGAAGAACGAACACAAGGCGGAGTTCGATGTGCGTTTATCCAGCTTGGAACTGTTCTAATGACAACTACTAAAATAACTTTACCGTTTCCTTATGCATTATATACCACCATTCCTAAATAAGGGCCTTATATTTAATGTAAAATTTTGTGAATGGATTTAAGAGTAATCTTAAGCACACAGTTATATTCTAGTATTCGATTATCTTAGCGTATAGATCTAGATTTAGTCGGCGAATCAGGCTACACAATTTAATTTGCCCCTTACTTAATTCATATATGTCTTTGTGTATTTAATAAATACTCGCAATAATTCGAAACAACAAAGGGCTTTTTTATAACAAAGGTACATTTTGAATGATCGTTCCTAGTGCAACTATATGATATAGTAAGAAGTCTGATTTTAATCTGGATATTTTTTGCTCTTATGATTCCAAATACAATTCATCTGTGGTATAGAATTAACTGTCCAGTAATTAGTATTTAAGGAATTATTGGAATGATTAGAAAAGCCGGCACAATATTTTCACACTTTCATTAAGTTTTATTAAAAAAAATAAAAACACTTAAACTAATTTCTTAAAATAGATACCAAATAAAATGGATTTAATTATATAATTACTTGTATTGTATAATTTGTTTATGCTTATGGTTTTTTGCTTGCTTTTTTACTTTACAGTTATTACATTTTAATTCGATTTAAGTTACAATTGTTGTTGTTTAACGTTAGATTTGCGTTGTCTCCTTTCGTCTGTTGGTTTTCTTCTTCTGTTTTCTTTTTTTTAAGTTTTGCATAAGACTTTAATCTTTTAATTGTGTTTTTGGTTTATTTATGATTTGGTTAAGCGATGGGGGGGCAGGGGGGGCGTTAAGCAGGCAGCCAAACGCAATGAATGGGCTGCAGCGTCCGTCACGTCATTCGAAAGACGTCAAGAAACCGAACCAGCAGCCTTAACCTCAACCTCAGCCGATGCGACGCCGCCGCCAGATGGCGTCTGTGCGGGCTACCCACTCGTCCGTTACTATCATATTTAAATTAACAGTTATCTGGTACAATGATTACTCGATAATTGAAACATTTCGGTTCCAGCAGCACTTAAAATTCTCCAAAGATTCTAATCTCGCTACATGATTGTAATACTTTTCACAATAAGCTACGAATTAATTGTAAACGTGAATTTCAGAGACTTTCTCAATAAGTTCTTATATGTCGAAACCATTGGGAGCATTCAGTAGGTAATTCTGATCAAATTTCCGTTATCGATAATGTAATTTTAAGGCAAAAAACACCAGATTTTAAATTGATATATTGGCGAAGGGCGTGGTTTTGTATAGAAAAAAACTAGAAGAGATTCTACCTATTTAGAATCAAAATATTATGAAAAAGTGCATTAATATATCTGTATTTCTACATCGATGCCCAAAATGCTATTAAAAGCGTTTACCAGAAGACAATCGCAAATCTTTTGATCTTTGATAGATGATAAATGACTGATTTATCCTGGTGAACGCGACCACTGATACTTTTGGATTTTTTCTAAAGATTAAATAAAAAGTTATCATATAGTAGGCGGATTTGTACAAAATGTGTAATGCCCAAGCAGATACTGAATAGTAATCCATCACAACTAAAGAAGCGATTACTGATAAAATTATCTACTGAATGCCCACATTGACTTTCGCATATTCGAACTCATGGCTATTTTAATCTCTGAAACATTTATATAAACAATGATTTTAATTTTCGAACAACCACTGTACCAGTAATTAGCTATTAACTATCGTATATTGCATATTCTTATCGTTGTATGTCTATGTAAGTGCTCAAAGGATATGTGATGCTTTGTTCAAAACTTTGTTTAACTATTGCTAGAGATGATTTTTTTGATTATGAAAACACTACATCAGACCGATTGAAGACATTACTCTTTCTTTCTCTCTCTCTCTCTCTCTCTCTCATTCACTCTCGCATTCGCTCTCTATCTATCTTTTGCTCTCTCTTTCTGTATGGTTAATTTCTATTTTGTGGGTATGAATCTCGCCTTGACCGTCTGTCCCATTGGGAGATGGAGATGTTGTTGCTGCTGCTGCTGTTGCTGTTGTTGTTGTGCCTGCTGTTGCATATGCTGATTGATCTGTTGCTGTATGGAGAGGCCACTGGCACTACTGATAATGTGTTGACTGTGCAACGGCTCATTGATCTCGATCTTGATGGCCGTGGCTGCCAGTGAGGCCTTGTTCTTGTTTTTGGGCGGTCTGCCACCTGCAAAAATAATATGATTATGAAGTCTTCAAGTAAGTACATCCCTTATATATAGAATGGGTTGATATTTTTAATCAAATTTCTCTACTTACGTTGCCCCGTCGTATGCTGCAACGAGAGCGGCTGTCCAATCATGGCGAGCGGCTGTTGTGGCGATTGTAGTGTGATGGTCTTTTTGGAGCGCTTCGGTGGCGGCAACTCATGATGTGAGTGATTGGTGAGCAAATGTTTGGATAGATGCTGTCGGACTGCAAACGATTCCGCACAATTGGCTACCGGGCAGTTTAAGTAGCGACCCTCAACATGGCGTTGCACATGCTTCTTGAGCAAAGACTCCTGATTAAAGCTACTGGGGCAAATGTCGCATTTAAATTTGAATTCATCATGCATCTTAAGATGCTGATCGAGATGCGATTGCTGCAGAAACTTCTCGTCGCATTTGCTACACTCATAGGGAAAAGCCAGTCCATGAGTCTTCATGTGCGTATGCAGTTGCGATTGTAGCTTAAAGTTCTTCTCCGGACAGCGTGGACAATAATATCCGGTGACTCCGGCATGTGCCTGCAGATGTTGATTTAATGAGGTGACTTGCGTGAACTTCTTGCTGCACACATTACAACAATATTGTTGCACCTTATGATGAGACTTCATATGATTGTTCAAATTGGTCACCTGCAATATACATTTATTAATAAAGTTTAAATAAGTATAAGTATTTCTCAGCTTGACATTTACCTGCGCAAAACTCCGACCACATTCCGGCTCATTGCATACAAAAGGACGTTCGCCAGTATGAAGACGTCGATGATTGTTTAGATTTGTGATTTGGGTAAAAGTCTTTCCGCAATCAACACACTGATACGGCCGATCATTTGTGTGTATGCGCTCATGATTGCGCAAATTGGCTGCCTGCGTGAAGCCTACAAGAGGGGGAAATGGGGAGAGAAATTAATAAGTTATACTTTTCAAAGAAAATATAGTACTATATAGATAGCTAATTTCATTAATTAAATTACAGCTATTAGTATTATTGAAATGTCAAATATTTATATATAAGCTATGACCACGGCAGCTTTATTAAGATATAAACATTTTTTAACTAAAAAAAAGATTACAACGTTCACTTGGTCAGTTTAAATTCAATTGTGTTTTAGAATAGAATGACATATTCATCGATTAAAACAACTGACTTAGTTCATGATTTAAAAATGAACAATTGAACTCGTTGAACTTGAACTTATTTAGCAAATTGATTTTAAAATTGTTCCAAATCTAACGGTGGAATTACACTAACTGACGCAGCCTCAATTTGAGCAGTCAATTGTTGGCAACCAAAGACAAAGCATTATTTACATGTAGTTGACGCAACAGTATAACAAGTTGTCCACTATTTACACTAGTGTTGACTAAGTTGACATTACAATTGACTTGTTTCGTCAACTAGTGTAGATCCACCCTAACATTTGAATTATGTTGACAATAAGAATTTTGTTAGACACTAGGTTAAAGGAGAGTACGCCACAGTTCTATTTGTATATCCCGAATAGTATCACATACCTTTGTGGCAGAAGCTGCAAACAAACTTGCGCTCTGCTGAGTGATTGCGTATGTGCGTCATGAGCGAGGATTTGCGAGAGAAGGTCTTGTTGCACAGCGGGCAAGAGCCCTCCTCGTTGAATATCAGATCCACCTGTGTTCAAAAAGAGCGGGAGCGAGACAGTTAGAGTTGCATTTGATAGCTTTTAAAGCTTTACTAATTGCTAGTATCACACTCACACACACGCACTCACGCACAATCAAACTTACGCTCAACAAGCTGGCGGTCAAAATGGTTGCAAATTTAAATTACTCTGTGCGGAAATTCTTTGCAAATTTTAAATATCTGTTTACTGAATATTATTATTTTTTTTTTAAATAAAATTGTGTATCGCTGTTTTTTTTGCGTGCCACGCACACCCACATAAAAGCGTCAACTGAAAATGAATTTTTTTCTCTTTACACAGCGCACAAAACGTCGTGCAGTCGACGTCGGCGTCGCAGTTGCCGTCGTTGTTATTTCTGCTGCTGCCGTCGTGAAAAGCAAAGCAAGAAAAAGGCAAGCAAACAGCGCAGATATTAATGAAAAAAAAAAACAAAACAAAATAAAAATAAAGGAAAAAAAAGAAAATGGGCAACAGACATCAACGAAACCGAAGCGTAAATACCCTGCAATTGTATGTGCATTTATACCAAATATTTATGAACATTGAATACCATAGTAAAAGTAATTCAAGATAACAATAACCAATTTAACAAAAGTTATAGGGGTTATAATAGTATTCGAGCTTAACTTTTAAGATATTGGAGTTTAAATAAACAGCGTTTTAGAGCGAGACAACATGTGCCAGGTAACCGTTTGTCTGGCGTTTTCAATTTATTTTATTTATTTATTTTGTATATTTTTTTCAATGTAAAATGGCCGATAAAAATATAAATATAATATATTTATTTAGTGACATTCTATGATATCAGTATGCCTTAATACGCGTTACAAAAAAAAAACTTAGGGTATTTGTGTTGTTGTTATTGCTGCTGCTGCCAATATTCTCAGTGCAGCAGTGTGAAAAAGAAAGGCACAAGCAAAGCGTAAAGAAGCAAGCTAAAGAAAAAGGAAACGAACTATGAATGTACATTAATACATATGTCTTTATACATATGTACATCCGTATGTGTGTGTCTATATATGCATGTATTACTGCGAGTGTAATTTGCAGTTCTGTATAGAGAAAAAAATAATAACAACAATAAACAAGACAGCAACGGACAAGTGCAGCGCCAGGAGCTGCAGTAGGTCCATTTGTGTGTTTGTGTGAGTAAATTTGTTGTCGTTAGCCAACACTGTTACCGACTGTAAAATTCTATTAGTGCACGTTCTCTCATTCACTCTCACTCACTTGCTCACACATTCGCATTGCTGCTTACTTACATCTTCAGAATCGTCCTGCGATTGTAGATTCTCGGAAGAACTTGATGATTGCAATTGTTGTTGTTGTTGTTGCTGCTGCTGTTGTTGTTGTTGCTGCTGCTGTTGCAATTGCAGTACAGCGGCCACAGCGCTGCCGTTCGTCAGCTGTGCTGCCACCGAGCCTCCCTCACCGCTTACCGCTGAAGAGGCAGCAGCGGCAGCGGCTACTGCAACAGCCGCCACAGAGGCTGCTGCACCGTCCTGCACTCGCACCGTTTGATGAAAGTTTGAATTGCTGGTCAACTGTTCCGAGCAGCGAACGCACGTGGGTATGCTATAGCCGGGCACTTGGAATAACTGAAAAAAGTCCAAAATATATGTATGTAGATGTTACTTTTTTCAAGTTCCATATATCGTCGAATGTTGGGAAATTGATCAAAATTCTGTTATATTTCTTTATTTTAATAAATGATTTGCCGGGCTAATCAGTTCGTTGAGTTATCATGTTTATTATGTTATAAATCATTTAAAAATGGATCCAAAAAAGGTCACGAAAATATGTTTTGTCTATATTAGACATAAAATTTAAAAACTTAAGATTTTGTAAGTTTATTTATGCTTTAAAATTATTCCTTTATTTTTGCTTTAAAATGTTTCAAATAATCGATCATCAATCGATTTGTTATTTAATCGATGGTAAAAAAATTCGATTACTCAAACATGGATGTTTTTACAGCCTTATATAGAAGATCGTCAGTAATGAGACTCCAATTGGCGTGTAAAAAGAGAAAAAGAAAGTCTGTTGGTAGAAATAATCTAAAAGAAAAAAAGACATAATAACGCTTTTTTCGGAGCATACTCCCCTCCACCTTTGCCTTCTAATAATAATAACCAAGGAGCTCTTACACTGATCCACGTACACACACACATTCAATAGCAACAACAACATAGACCGACTACTACAGCGTTGGTTTGTTGTTTTCATTTCATGTTTTTTTTTCACTACAGCGTTGTTATTCTTTCGTTTCTGTTTTGTTTTGCTGTGGACAGTATCACAGTGGCGTGTTGCACAGGGTTTAAAAGGGGACAACGCTAAACTGCGCTAACGGTAACAATTGTTGCTCTTCAATTATATGTACATTTACGTGTATGTGTCTGTGTGTTTGCATGCACGTGTATAAATATACAGCATATTAAAGCTCGACTTTAGCTTTGATACCTTAAAACCCCTCTGAGTTATAATTCCCTCTTTGGCCACACCGCTGCTGCCTTTGCCGGAATTTTTGTCATTTTGTTTTATTTCATATTATTTCGTTTTGTGCTCTTGTTGAAAAGGAGTCAAAATGAAAAGCAGCACACACAAACCGAATGTAAAAATATTTTTTTCTTATACGTATGTATTTTCAAGTTGGCGGCTTGAGCAACTTTGACTGAGTTGGCTAAAAATAAACGGCAGCAATAGTTGGGGGGCTACAGAAACACATACAAATAAATATACATGTATGTATGTGTGTATATACGTACATGAGATGTTTATGTTTGTACTAGTGTTGAGTAAACACTGCTCACTTAGATGAACGTGTTCACTTGTTCCAGATGGTTTCAACTTTTTTTTTTGGATATTTTAGTGCTATAAATGTCTAACGAGATTGGGATTGCAGTTAATTGTCGCTAAAATTTCATTTTTAGATTTAAATATGGTGCAGAAATTTTGTTCGAGCAATTCCAAAAACCTAACAACTCATTTTTGTTCACTCACTCATGAGCAGCCCAGCACTAGTATGAACGTACATACATAGACACATTTGTATGAATATTGTGTGAATGTGCGTGTGCGCGAGCCAAAGTTTTGCCTTTGGGGTCGTCGTGATGTGCGCGCGCTTTTCAACCCCCACCCAATTTTAAGATGGCAATGCAGCCAGCAGCAGCAGTAAAAGAAGAAGCAGCAGTATAAAATCCGCGCACAAATTCAATTGTTGTGCTTTTCCCCCGTAGCAAAAAAATGAGACAAAAATCAATAGAAATAACAAAATACACAACATTTAAATTTTTAGGTTTTAAATGTATTAGAAAAATGTATTTATAAAAAGAACAAGAAATATAAATAGTGTGGCTAAACAAAAAAGAAATGTTTACTATTTATTCGACTTACCGTTGCTGTCTGAAAACACAGCCTACAAATGGTGTCCATGACTCTGCTCCAGATTGGCGGCAGGGGCAGGACAACGTGCTCTTAGCGTCTTGCAGTATTGTTGTTCCTACTGTTGATGTTTACTGTTGCACATGTAGTAGCAATGGGCCGGGGGATAGGGGCTAGCTTTACCGGTTCGAATTTACACGCATCCAAAAGCTTTAATTACCTTGTGTTCTTTTTTTAACCAATGCAATAACAACACTGTAACACACACACACACACACATCCACAGACGCACACTGATCTGCGCTTGTTTAGTTGTTCTTGCTACTGCTGGCGTTGCCGTTGTTTATGTTTTCCTCTTGCACTTGCTGCCTTTGTTGTTTTTGTTGTTTAATTTCTTTGCACTTTTTTTGCGTAGGGTTAAAACTGCACTTTACTTTTTTTTCTTTTTTCATTTACCATTCACGACGAAGTTTTGGTCCGTCGTCGGTCGCGAGCGAACGAACGTTTTGGGGCCCCTGATGTTATTGTTTGGGTGTGTGTACGCGTATATGTTGAAAAAAAAATACCCATGGTGGTGTAGCCGCACTCCTCTAATGCACGATTGAGGCCAGCACTTACCAAACAGCTGCTGTCTCTATTTGCAGAACGTACAAAAACACAGAAATTGCTGTCCAACACTAACTTCCAGTGCTCATCAATCAAGCGCGTAATTTGAATTTAAAAGGCTTGTGGAATTAATTAACAAATTTAATCAAACATAAAAATACATGCACACATTATTTACTTAGTAACTAAAAATTCAAATTTAAAACGTTTAAATAACCACTTAAATACAGTAGACAAATGTCCAAAAAAATAGATTGAAAACCAAAAATGATAACGGAAATACAAAGCGCGCTCGTCTATCAATCCAGATTGCAATCTCCTGTGGTGTAAGTGTTGTCCAGCCACTTTTATCAATCTCTTCTTCGTGACTGAAATCCTCAGAAATGTTGTTATTATTGTTCTCATTAAAATCAGATGGTTCCATGTTGTTGGGAACAGACAAATTGGATGCAGTAGCAGGAGCAACATCTGCGCCAAAAGCACTTTCTACAAAAGTAACATCAAGTTTCCGATTGGTGCTACTCAACATATGGAGGCTTGACCTTCGATTTGGGACTAATGGTGGGCCTAGCACGCGACCTTCCGGAATGGTGTGTATGGGCAAATTGACCGTCAAATAATTGTTAAATGGTAGATTGCCGCTTAAGGAACTGCTATCCGCCTGTCGTCCAGTGCCTGAAAATGATCGTGATCGAGTTTGGCTGCGACGACGAAGCAAATGTGGTGACAGTGTCGACTTGAGGATGTGCTTGCTGTTTAGCTTCTTGATGGGCACGTTGTGTTTGCGACGCCAAATGCTGTTCACAAATGCAAACTCAAGCATGCTGCCAAATATAAAAATGGTGCAGCCAAGAAACCAAACCTCCGAGACCTTAATATAGCTGACCTTAGGCAGTGTCTTTCCTGTGGGGCAAACACAAAATACAGAAGAATTCAGATAAATGTTAAAAGTAAAGTACATACGAAAAATACTAAATACTAAAAAAAAGATACAAAATAAATAAGAGCAAGGTATTTTTTATGATTAATTTATAAATATTATTGATTTTTAATTCAGTTAAATACGGTCTCCAACAAAATGAAGAGCCGTTTATTGAACTAGTCAACATACCCTGTGCAGAGGCCAGTGTGATGAATGTTAACATGGTGCTAGTGCCGAGAGTGATTCGAGGCGGAGCCTGATCTGCTTGCAACCAGAAGGATACCCAGGAAATGGCCACAATCAGCATCGATGGGAAAAAGTAGTCCATAAGATAGAAGCCCACCACACGCGTCAGATGAACCGTAAAGCTCAAGGAACTGTAATTTCCAGCAAAGGCACCATGTCGCAAATCGCTAAGATCAGCATTGATCACAGTCTCGTTGGACCAGGATTGTCTTAGATTAAACTCAGTCAAGTGCAACTCTGGATCGTATGTAATGGGACGCTTTTGCTCCCAATGCAACACCAACTCCGATGTGTTATACATCCAGCTCTCCAATACCGTGGAGCAGTGCTGTTCATCAAATGGAAATTTCTTCAAATTTAGCCAGCAGTAGAGCGTGGCCTTAATGCGTGTTGACACAATCACAGTGCCATCCGGCGATATGGACGTTAGTATATCCTTCTCCGTGGTGCCTTTTAAAAAATAGTAATGTAATATAAATAAAAAGTATATCATAAGGCTACATTTAGAGCGCCAAAGAATGCAGAATAAATTTAAAAATTACCCAGTATACTCGAGTCACGCTCATTGGCGAGGAATATATGTGGCATCCAGAGAGAATCGCGCAGTTGTTGTTCACCCAAAATAGGTTGCAATCGTTTGGGGGATACATTGCGAAAGTTTAGGCGGGGATCCAGATAGCGCATCTGCAGTAGCGCGAATATTTTGAATTGTAGATCATGCGCTTCTAAATTTTGCATAAAGTATATATAGGCTCGCATATACACATCCACGGGAAGACGTTCACCGACTTCGGTGTAGGTGAGTGGACGCTCTAGGCGATCATAGCGGCAGCCGTGGGTTAACCGATCAATCAGCTGCGTCTGCGAGAGACTGTCACCATTGTCCAGTGTCGGACAGTCGTCGTCTGTCGTGGCACTTTGACTGCCACATAAGCAGTTTAACAAGACCGATATAATAATAAACGAGATTAACATAGTACAACAAATTTAACACAATATAAGGTAATAAAATGATTTGGCAAAATGCGCACTTCAGGCGGCGAGTGCTAACGGTTAAAGCCACTCATACATATGTTCACAAGAAGAGAATCGCGCTAAAATTATTCGAACTGGAACCAGTGTTGCCAATTCAGCTATTTTCCCGTCAAATGTGGTATTTTTCTAAGTCAAATTACGGAAAAAAATACGAAAGCAGCGGTTCTGAATAAGTTCAATCGATTATTTTTGAGTTGTGAACTAAATCAGTCATTTAGTTCAGTTGTCTAACTTGAATTAAAAGAAATCCGCTTCAAATTATTAAATTTATAATTAATTTGGTTTGCTTCAATTTAATATTCTCTTTGTAATAAAACAATTTTATTTAATTTTTAAATAAGACTCTATCGATATCGATATAATAACACCTTTTTGCAATAGGTGGCGTTTTGTGCTAAAAATTGAGCGACCGTTAAGCTTAAAACTATTGACTTGATTGTTCAACTTAAATTTGTACTATGCCGTTTATTTTGGGTGGGTGCATGTTTTTATGTGTGTTGTGCGTTTCAACTTGCAGCGGCAACAGCACCAAAAAACCAAAGGGCTCTCTAAGCAGCGCTCTTTATCTTATTATAAACCAACAAATGTATAAGAATCTATTTAAAAAGAAATTACAACACCTTTAAGTTGTGCAGCAGCAACGGTTGACACAGCACTTATCCGGCAAATGATGCAACGCAGCGCTGAACATTTACCGCGTCCACCTTCTTCGAAGGCCAAAAGCGCACTAATGCTAGTCTGGACGGAAAAGTGGCGGGCAAGCGACGAAAGAACCTAGGATCGCTCACAACGCCTGCTCTCGCATAGTGAGAGCTTCGCTCACGTTGCATATGTATGGGTAGACGGAAAGTGGCTGGCAAGCGGCGATTGAGAATGGGTGCGTGTGTATGTTCGCTGTTGAACGATTGAGAGTGTGCGTGTGTATGTTCGCTGTTGAACGATTCAGAGAGTGTGCGTGTGTATGTTCGCTGTTGAACGATTCAGAGAGTGTGCGTGTGTATGTTCGCTGTTGAACGATTCAGAGAGTGTGCGTGTGTATGTTCGCTGTTGATCGATTGAGAGTGTGCGTGTGTATGTTCGCTGTTGAACGATTCAGAGAGTGTGCGTGTGTTTGTTCGCTGTTGAACGATTGAGAGTGTGCGTGTGTATGTTCGCTGTTGGTCGATCCAGAGAGTGTGCGTGTATGTTCGCTGTTGATCGATTCAGAGAGTGTGCGTGTGTTTGTTCGGTGTTGAACGATTGAGAGTGTGTGCGTGTGTATGTTCGCTGTTGCCAACTGTCTCCTTGTACTTGACGCTTTCTCTCTCTCAACTGTTGCGCCGCTGCTGATGCTAATTGGCTGCTTGCGTTGTGTGGACCGTTCAGAAGCAATTTAGTTGCTGTCCGGTGCAGACCTTTGAGCTCGCAAGGAATAGGGATCAATTAATTTTTTTTTCGGTGCTGTGATATAAAACACAAACAAATTGTATGTATTTTCTCAACAATTTTTGCAATTAAATTGTGCACAAATTGAAATCAAAGAATCAACATTTAATAACAAGCATTGGTGAATTATTTTATTTTTTTTTATAATTTGGCTTCATTATCTAGACACACACACACTCACACACATGCACCCGCCCAAAATAAACGGCATAGCACAAATTTAAATTGAACAATCTAGTCAATATTTTTAAGCTTAACGGTCGCTCAATTTTTAAAATAATGCGCCACCTATTACAAAAAGCTGTTAAAACTATATTGATATATCGATATCGATAGATTCTCATTTAAACTTCTTCAAATCAAATAAATAAAATTCTTTTATTTAAAGCAGAAGATTAAATTAAAGCAAACCAAATTAATTATAAATTTAATAATTTAAAGCGGATTTCGTTTAATTCAAGTTAGACCACTGAACCAAATGACTTCACGACTCAAAAATTATCGATTGAAACTGTTCAGCAAATTGAACGGAATATCTCAGCTCTGTCAACTACCACCTAACTGGCAGCACCGACTAGAACAGACCGAAACTATCGATGTTGCAATTGATACATCAAATATTTGGATTGAATTGCGCGCTCCTTTTATATGACTGTCCGTTCGTTAGATGGCGCTAATGTTGCATTAGCTCTAAACCTTAGCGCGAAACTTAAATTATATGAAAACAATTATTTATTCAAATAATATGATTGAATATAATTAGATTAATTGAACTATAATTAAAATAAAACTAAGCGCCCATAAATACATTCTATTATTTTTTCTTTGCAACATGAAATTTATTTAAAGCAACTGCTGATAAAAAGTAATTGATTATGCATTTGATAATTATAAATTGTTTTCAATAGTTTTGTCAAAGTTAAAATGGATATCTGGCTTATCGACTTTATTAACAATTTTTGCAAATTTATAGTATTTTCTTAATCTATGTTATCCTAGAAAATTAACTACGTAGCCTGTAAGGTCATCCCGAGGTGATACAGTGATTTAATAAACAGCCTTTGATTCCGAGCAATATTTCCACATCCAGTAACTTAGAGGAAGTAAAAATAAGGTAAATGATCAGATTACGTGGCTTTTCTTCGTAATCAAGCTTTAACTTACTTGATGTTTCTCAGTCGCTATAATTAGTCTATCAAAATTCGATCCTGCTCCCGAAAATAATCTGTCAGGTGATACTTATGTACCCAGGACTTTCAAGCTACATTAGTTTGATCAAGTCTTCTTGGTCATGGTTCCAGTATTGCATTTGTCGGCGTTATCATCAAAAAATTACCGGAGGTTTGGACTTCATAATTGGTTGGATTAGACATTTGATTAGATGTGCCCACAAAATTCGTGTAGCTATCCAAGTCGATCTATTTATAGGCCCTTTACAGTGTGTTCTTGTTTTGAAATGCATCCAACTAGGCCTTGGGATATCCAGCCCATGATTTGCTCGTCAAAGACGGATGACAACTTGAAACATACAATGCAGTCCCGTATCGTCCTGCGAGCTACCTTCCTGCAATTAATAATCCAAAATTTCTTTCGCAGAAAGGCACAAAATTACTGTGCCCCGACATGTATATGTTTTTTCAATGTGTTCTTTATTGCTTGTGTAGTGTGTATATATTTGTATTATATTTATTATAAAACCTATAAAACAATCCTCTGAAGAACGTTGGAACATCACACTTGGCATTGAAAACAGAGTGTTTTTTTTTAAATGGTAAATCGGATTTTTCTACAGGCCTTGGCTTAAAAATAAATTCCAGCATTGTGCATTTGACAATTTAAACATTTTTGCAACTATCCATTGGACAAATTCTTTGTTAAATCTTAAGTTATTAATACATTTAAGGTTTGGCTTATATTTACCTTATTTGCAGGTCAATAACCAGGACCTTCCCTACACTCTCACATACTCTCCACTTTGACAACGTAATAGATATTTTATTAATTTTAGAAATATTACAACAATAGTTGTGATATAAGACATAAGAACCTGACATCAGAGGCAGCGTTCGAACTCACAATTGAATATCTTGAGGGAAATACAACAAAACAGAAATTTTCAACAATATAATATGGTCAATCCATAGAACACATCATTTTATATGGTAAATCTATAGAAAACATCAGAGGCAGCGTTCGAACTCACAACAGAATATCTTCAGGAAAAGGCAAATGAACGAAATTTAATAGCAATACACTGGGAAATAAATATAAGATAGATACTATACTGTCAGAACAGATCACAGATCACCTTTATACTTATTTTATATGGTCAATCCATAGAAAACATCAGAGGCAGCGTTCGAACTCACAATGGAATATTTTAAAAGAAAAGGAAACAAATTCCAAATTTAGCAATTAAATCTTATGCTAGTTGTTAAGTTCATTTTTAAGATTTAAGTAAAGTGTAGTATGTGCATATATTGAGGGTACACTGTACCAATAAAATGACATAAATAAGCATAAATACTTCAGCAACATATTGTTGCACTACACAAACTGCTAATTACTTCAACATCTACATGTCCATTACAAAAGAACAGAGCTAATAAGGAAGACAAACGGATTTAATGAATCAATCATTACAACACACTATAACTAGTGTCTTTTAATATCAAATTTTGCGAGCAGACATGATTTTTATCATATTATTGGAAATAATATAATAAAATGCAATATTGTGATCTTGATCTACTCTTGGTTACCAACAGAACCTGACATCAGAGGCAGGGTTCGAACTCACAATTGAATATCTTGAGGGAAATACAACAAAACAGAAATTTGCAACAATATTATTATGTGTTCAATCCATAGAACACATCATTTTATATGGTAAATCTATAGAAAACATCAGAGGCAGCGTTCGAACTCACAAGAGAATATTTTCGGGGAAAAACAACAACACCTATATAATTATTTTATATGGTCAAATCTTGCAAAAATGCAATCTTGCATTAATTAATTCACACAACCTTAAATATTAAGTAATAAAAATTTTTAACGTTAAACGAACTCCTTTCCTTCTGTACTTAATCTTGGAACTGGCCAGGAAGGAGCCTTGAAAGAACCTTCATGAGGAGCTAGCCAATGAGGAAAGAATTCTCAGGATACCTAACTATGATTAGGTAATGTGGTCATTCCGTTATCATGGGATCACGGAAAGACTTAACTTGTATATAAGAAGCCATATAATACACAGACATATCTATAATGCATGGCGACCGTGAAGAAATCAACCTACAAAAAATATAACCAACGGCAAAAGTAACACAATAAAATAGATATCAACCAATTACATCCTACCGATAGGGAATGCCTAGAGAAGATCATCGAATGAAAATCGCGGAAGCTATAGAAAACAACCCTCAAGCAGGACCAAAGCCCTTGATAGTAGAAGACTACAAATTGTAACTCGGAAAATACACTAGTCGGCATATTTAGTTTGAAAATTACAATTGTATACAATACAATACAACAAAAATCTAATCAAATATCTAATCAAATATCTAAATTTTAATATAATAAGTCATTGCATAGACAAAACGATATCTTTACTGCGATCTATAAAGTACAGTTCAGAATCTAATTAAGTAGAAGAGCTTGTATCGATCACATTTAATACTGATATCGAAGACAAAGTTCTGCATGTTTAAGATATTAACAATAAACTAAGTATGATGTGTAATTTAAGCTGCAACAGAGCTAAATCTATATCTAAAACCCAATTCAATAATAGATTTCTATTTCATTCAATCAATATAGAAAAAAAAGTAGTATGCTTATAATAAACAATGTTAAACAAAAACAAATTATGTAAAAAAAAGTTAAAAATAAATATGAAGTTAACTTAAGCATTGAAATATCTAAATTGGTTGCAGTATATATAAATTTTAGACTATTTTTGAATGAAACTACTTGTAGTACTTGCAATATAAATAATATACACACATTCTATTATTTCTTTCGAAAGAGGAGATTCATTGTGCTTATGCTTATACATTTATGTATGTATGTATTATAACATTTTCAAATATGTATATACATTTGGGGCTGATATACACACAAATACAAATGCTGAAATCTAATACGATCATCAAATTCTTGTCGATCGTCTTTCACTGAAGTGCTGACCAGGCACTTAAATTTTACTCAGAATTTCCTATGTACCATAAAAATATAATTCCTCTCTCACACACACACACTTATATCACATTATAGCTCAAGTTAAACAAATGTTTTCTTACTTTCAAAATGGAAACTATTTTGCACATATACATATCTAGAAATTTTGAATATATTAATTTTAAGTAGGACTCACATTTCGATCGAGAGCTGCAACTGCATATAACACGTGAGCCAGCCTTTGTCAGTTTATATTTTCTGTTTAAGAAAATGTTTAAAATAAAATTCTAAGCTTATAATTTTTCTACGTACCAATCATGGTTTCAACAGCAGCCTCCAACTTTTTATCCCATCGTAAATACTTTGTGCGTTTTATTTTCTGTTTAGGAATATAAGATTTAAACATAAAATTCTAAACTTTGATGTTTTCTGCGTACCAATCATAGTTTGAACAGCAGCTTCCAAGTATTTATTCCACAATGAACATCAAGAGAAGACTCCAAGTTCGCTGACACGCTTCAATTCGAACTAATCCAATGCAAAATGATTGTCGATAATGAAATTGACATGATGTTTATCGATAACGAGATCAACATCATGCCAATCGATCGACAGATTAACAGTTAACTTATCGATAATGATAATAACATGAATAGATTATGTTGTGTTCGAATTATGTTGCGTTGACCGTTGAAATTTTAAAATACCGACAATTGCAGAAATTCTAAACATGCCTGACATAAAAAAGTGACTTTCAAGAAGGATTAACAAAAAATAAAAAAATACGTACATGTCTATCAATCACACATCTCTGAAAATTACTTTCGATTTCCCAAATTTATGCAAGTTTAAAGTTTGGCAGCCCTTTGGTCTGGAAACTGTACAAATAAAATCTGCTGTCTCTTTTTTATAAGTTTGATATAAATTTTTGAATGCATAAAATATTATAATAATACATAAACTTGTCTTAATATAAAAACAAATAATTGTTATACCCAAAATAGAAGCTTTGTGCATAGTGAGATGAATAAATTAACGTACACAATTATAGAAGAAGACGTGAAATTTAAATTGCCGTCTATCAGCAGACGTTGGAAAATAAACAAATCTATCAATTAGGAAAAAAGCTTTAAGCTGTCAAGACGCCCACGCAGTTTGCAAGTTATCTGTGGTTTCTGTCGCCCCCTTTGGGAGAGAAGGAATTCAGAGCTGAAAAATGCTTTCGAGAGTTGCAGCATTATTTGTTCAACCCCATATATAAATTTAGCTACTACCCCCAACCCTTAACTGGTCTCGAATTTTCAGTGAAACAGCAATGGGGTTTTCCTCTTTCAGCTTTCATGGCGCATCTTGTCATTGGTAAAAGTTTTTCTTTTTTTTTTTTTGGCGCAAGTTAAGCTTATTGTCGCCGCCCAGGATATCATCCCCCACCCCCTGAGAGCGCCTCAAGTAGCGGACTGCCCACCCCTGAGCCTGCCAATCGTCGAGTGTTGCATGAATTATGAGCTCCAGCTAAGATTTATGAATCCAAGGAAGAGGCAAAAGAACCCAAAACCCCAAAGAAAATATAAAATCTGTCAGCTGTTAAGTTGCCGTTGTAAATTTGCCGCAATTAGGTTGAATTTCAATTTCCTTCGATGCTCTGGGGCCTCTCCCTTGTCCCCCTGTCAGCAGCTAAGTACTTACTTTGATTACGAATATAGTACAATGAAATGATAAAATGATGACAACAGTTCCCACAATCCCCACAATTCCCCACATTCCCCAAAGTCCTCAGGCCATAGACATTCTTCAGCATCAGCACACGCTCATAAATCAAACAAGTCGATTTTTAGCGCTTTTTATCGATGCCTTTTGTTCGGCATGCAACTGTACATTGTACTTTACATCCTTTTTTTGCCATCTCTGTTTCGATATTTGTACTTTTTTACTTCCTGATTGGCTGCCACTGCAGTTTTTCTGCCTCAATGCCCTTATGGAGGTAAATCTAGAGCTACAATTAGAGGTAGACGTCGATGGTAGAGAGAGGGGTGAAAAGTGGAGCTTGTTGTCTGGTTGTAAATATGCAATCTCGTCCTATTTCCATGTATATCATATTTTAAATACACAACAATAAAAAAAAATAAAGAAAATGCCAAAAGATGATAAGCCAAAAGTATCCATAACAAATTGACAACTTCTTTTAGGTTGTTAGAAAGCATTCTCGTATTTCCAAATTGGTAGCTTTTGAAAGAGGGCCAATCTTAAAAGTTGTCTATTGTCTGATCTCGTTAACTGGCCAATTATAGCATGTAAAAATGGAAAAACTTCATCAGAAATTATATATGTAGAAAATCTTAGTTTCTAAAATTGCGAAACCCAATTAATAAAAAATTTATAGTAAGGAACTCCAATATAAACTCTGTTAGAATTGTCTTTTCTAAAAAGATGTAATTTTCTCATTTCATTGTGTGATTTTTAATATTTCAATATGGATTATAATTTGAATTTTAATTGAAAAATATACATATGTATGTATATGTTAAGTAGATACTAAGTTTTTAAGTTGTTTAATTTTGTAAAGCTTTCTTTTATTGAAACATATACCAAAACTTTCTAGTATTTGCCTACCCAGATTTAAATATCCATATTTAATTGCTAACTATAATTTTCCCAATTTTGTTTTCCTAATATGTATATCCTTATAACAAGACTCATAGTTTTGTCTTTCCAATATGGTATCACATTTTTAGGAGATATGAAGCAGTATTTAGAATTTATAAGAAATTTAATTTATAAGGTTTATGTCAGGATTAAATGCGTATTACAACTGAATTGCTCCTTTTTCTTTTGTATGCAGCTCTAAGTAAACACTTAAATTATTTGGCCTCAGTATTCTGACCAAGTCCACCAAGTTCTGGGGTATCTCTGCTATTAAAATACCCTATTCGAAGGGTTTCCTCTCTGGCATTTGGCAGCAACTGCAACAACAAGTGAAACGGAAACGGAAACGAGCCGGCGAGCGTGTAAGTCGACCAATTGCCACGCCCACTGTCCAAATGCGAGAACTCATATCGTATGCATGTTCATTACGCGCCCACGCGCAAACAAAATCAATGAATGGTGTAAAAATTAATATCCTGTGCGCGCAGAAAAAAAAAACACAAAAATTAAAAATAAAAAATCGCAAAAAAATGAAATAAAGGATGTGAAAAACAAGAGAGAATGAAAAAAACTCGAACTGGCAATTCTTATGCCAAAGAGTAGACAGGAGGAGGGTGGAGGGTGGAGGAGGATGGAGGGTGGAGGGAGGCAGGGTGTTGGCAGCCGGCAGCAGTTTTAATTTACACAAAGCGTAGTCAGGCGTGTAATGCGACAACAGCAAAGGGGGGAAAGGAATATAAAGGAATGTGCAGCAGGGGGATAACCGAGAAAGAGGAGGAAGAGCAGAAGGGAGCTCGCTTGGGAGACACAGCTCCACAATTTCGCGACGACGATTTAAGAAATGCCTTGAGGCAGGCAACGCAAATAACGACGGCGTCAAATGATTTATGAAATTGCTTTTGCCGTTGCATACTTTGAGGCGACGAAGCTGGAAGTTGGTAGTTGTCAGAAGTTGGACTGGGGATTGAAGTGGGCGTGACAAGTAGGCGTTGAAACTGAAGGATTGTGTTCCACATCAATTAACAACACATGAATAAAAGTACTACACTTAAAAGAGTTGCACTGAAAGAGTTACTCAAACTTGTAGTCGAAGAAATTAGTAGGATAATTAAAGAAATATTTCTTATATATGGATACTTATATCAATCTGTAAAAGATTCTTCCAGCTTAGCCTAGAGACTCTGAAATTTTCAAATATCTATAAATGGAGAAAGAAAACCATTAGGTAATTAATCAAGTGTCTTCTTTATTGGAATTGAACTTTTAGCATAAATTTGAAATTTGGTATTTGTGAAACTTAATCAATCTGTGTGACGGATGCCTCATCGTTGCTGGAGCAGCGGCTGCTTTCGCCATCGGTGCGATATTTGATTGAATCAATGATCTCCACATCAATGTCACGATCATTTTGTAGGCTATTGCTTTCGAGTAGAGCACCAGCCGTGTCACTGGAGCCCCGTCCCAGCGAATCCTCATCACAGAGATCCGCACAGGCGGATGCCGATTCCGATTTGGCATCCAAATCTCCACCAGCTGCTGCAGCAGCCGCCTCCTGTTGTGCCGCAAATTGACTATAGAGTCGTGGCAGATGTTGCAACATGTAACTGGCCCCAGATTTGGACAGATTTGCTGCTGCAGCTGCTGCGGCGGCTGCTGCTGCCGCTGTACTTGCCGCCGGCTGATTCTCTTTGCTCTCCCCAAGATCATAATACTTGGCGTAATGCTCAAACTTACCCAGGCCAGCAACACCACCAACTGTCCCGGAATTATCACCGCTAGCACTGCTGCCGTTGGCACAGAGATTAATGGCATCATTCTGTGCCGACTTGGGTATGGGTACAGTGAAGGCGGATCCATGACGTTGTTTGCTCAACAGATTGTTGCTGCCAAGACCACTGGCAGCAGCAGCAGCCGCTGCCGCGGCAGCAGCAACTGATGAATCATCGGCGGACAACAAGGCACCTGTTCCTGCTGAGGTTGTGCTGCTGCCATTGCTGTTGGACAGCGGGGAGACATTCTCCTTCTTGCGGTCATAGATGTGACCCGAGACGCGCAGGTCAATGAAGAAATGCAGAGGATCAATGCCATAGGGAGCATAGAGTGGTGGATACCACACTGGTGGTGGTGGTGGCAACACTAGATCTTGTGGTGGCAACGATGCTGCTGGTGGCGTATTATCCTGCAATGTGTTGTCCACTGCGCCGCCAAGTGTTGTTGCCTTTGCCAATGGTTTTTGCTCTTCTTTCGTGTAGGCGTACGGTGAGGGCGTATGCGTGGGTGTCAGTGTGGGCGTGGCAGCTGTCTTGTTGGTCAATTCGAGAGGCTTTTCAGTGGCTGTTGTTGCCGTGGTATTCGCCTGTTGCTGTTGGTGCTGCTGTTGCTGCTGCTGCTGTTGTTGCTGCTGCTTCTCCTCGGCATCACGTCGTTCTCGCAACTGCTCGTAGTATGGACGATTTGACCAGGATCTTTTACGCGAACGTCGCACCATTGCTGCCTGCTGCTGCTGTTGTTGCTGTTGTTGTTGCTGCTGCTGCTGCTGTTGTTGCTGTTGCAACTGCAATACACGTGCGGTTTCATTGTTGCGCGTTTGCACCAGCGAACGCAGCATATCGCTGAAGAAATAATTATTCGGTCCCACAGGTGCCGAGTATAAATAGGGAGGCGTGGCAGCCATAAGGCGGCTGACATAATCCTGATTACGTAGCTCATGGATGTTGCTCTTCCTTGGCGTCAATTGCTGTGTCCCAGCTGATTGCTGTTGCTGCTGATGCTGCTGCTGTTGCTGTTGCTGTTGGTGCTGCAGTGACTGTTGTCCCGCGACGGTTGCCGCTGTTTGCTGTCCCGCTGTGGGCGTGGCTGGCACTGCAATGGCGCCGCAGTTTGTTGTTGTTAAGCTGCCAGTGTTGCTGTTGTTGCTGCCATTGTTGTTGTTGTTGCTGCTGCTGCTGTTATTGCTGTTGTTAGCGTGGCTGTTGCTGGTGTTGTTGCCGTTGGTCTCCTTCATGCTGTGACTGCTGCAAGAAGAAGAGCCACAAATTGTAAATCAAATACTTGATTCAAGAACGGGTTTTCATTTCGATCTCAGCCACTAATCTGAATATTGATGTTCTTGTAACAATTTTATAATTGAATTAAATTTTTTAAATCTATTTAAAAACCATATACTAAGGCTGAGAGTCATTGACATTTGATCCGCATAAAGTCTTAATTAAAGAAATTTATTTCAAATACAAATGTCTTTAAAAAATTGAAGCTTAAATCAAGGATCTTAGGCAAAATTTGTAAACATTATCAATATATCAAGATAAAGTTTGCAGATCCAGAAAATGCTGTCAAACAGGGAAGTAAAAGTTAAGATATAGCGATAAAACTTAAACTAGATTACATGAGCAAAGGTAATAGATTTAAAAATCTATTGATTGTATGTATGTATACATATATGCTAAATATTTATTTATTTATAAAAGTTAGATATAATTTAAATAAACACTGATTTATTCCTTTGGCTTAAGAATATTAAATAATTTCAATTAAAATTCATCAATCGAACAACACAAAATATAAAACAGTTCTCATCAAAGTTTCTTTCTATTCTTCAACTTCAATACAAAGTGATAAAATTAATTTTCATCATGTATAAAATAAAAAAGGCATAAGGCTATATTTGGCACACCAAAGATTTAATACCCTTGCCGAGATCTGTATTCAACTTGCTACTAATGTAACCAGTATAGTTAGTTTAGGTTAGTTTGCTGTTTTGCTACATCAATAATTATCGATTATAATCGTCCATCGTTTAGTTCTAATCGCTGATCGGTTTTCTTAAGCTCGCCTTATCTAGTTGCTCCGCGTTTTTGATTGAAAATCGTTGTGTGATCGGTCCAATTGGCTTAAATTGTGTGTTGAACGGTCAAGCTAAGTTTTGTGCACGTTATGCATATGAAAGTTGTTAAATTAAACAGCGTTAGTTTGTTAAATTTAGTTTTTAATATTTGCAAGTGCTTTGTTTTTGTATAGTTGCCAGCGAAGCACCCGCTTTGTTCTCTTTGGCACCATTTAATCTAACGCTATCCCGCTCCTTCCTACGCATTGCGAATGCTTGCGACTTCCTTTGAGTTGCTCGTTTTAACTCCACGCTCTCTCTGGCTCTTTGGCGCCATTTAATCTAACGCTATCCTGCTCCTTCCTACGCATTGCGAATGTTTGAGTCTTCCTTTGTGTGCGCTCTCCTTGTGATCGTTGTTGTTGCTCGTTTTAACTCCCGCGCTCTCTTTTATGCAATGATACATATGTATGCGTGCACTTCACTTTGCTTATTTTCGTTTTAATTGCCTGCGTTCATAATTTTAAATTCGTTTATGACGTGTGTGTGTTGCAGCCCGCAGCTTTAGTCAGGCTATGTTTTTTTTTTGTTTTTGTTTGGTGTTTTAAAATGAAGTGATCACAGTGTAGTGAAGTAATTTGTGAAAATTGTGTGTAAATCTAATAAAATATTATGTAAAAAGGTAAGCTATATTTCTCTACTACTATAAATATGTATTCTGTGTCATTTTAATATTGCTCCTCTTTTTGAGTGTTATGCCCTCTGCAAGGGTATAAAAATATTAATAAAATTGAAACTAATTGAAAGCATTTTAAACACAAGACCGTCTCTAAAACGAACTGCGTTCTGCATTGTCATTTACGGTTTTTAGGTTTACTTTTAGTTTTTGCTTTTGGTTTTAGTTTTAGTTTAAGTTTCATTCTGCTGTTGACTTGAATAAGACCGTTATTCAAGATTTATGTCCATATTTGCATTGTCTTCGTTAACGTCTTCATCTCGACTGTGTTCTGTGCCGTGTGACACGCCCATTGCCACTGCCACTGCCACTGCCACTGCCGCCCCCTCAAAGCACTTGCAACCATCTCGACAGATTTATATTTAATCTTGCTGCTGTTTTGTCTACCTTTTACATTCACTCTCGTCTAATGGCAATTAAAAGTGATTTCTCATTTGCTTGGCTCCACAGTCTCTAGACTGTCTCTGTGTGTACTCAGCCTTTGCTCAATAAACACCACACAGTCTAAGTATATCCTAAATAAGTGCAGAAGGATTCCCGAATGAAATCAGAAGAGTTCCCATTCTCTGCGATCTTTGACAGTTAATTTATCAACAGAAATTTGGAACGAAATATTTTGTATACTTTTTTTTAACGAATTAATGTTTCCAGTTCAAAACATATATCTTTCCCTAAACGGCTACTTTCTATCTCCCGTATAGACTTCATCTACTTTATTACATCCTCTCAAAGAATTAAAAGTATTTTAGTATCAAATATTTCAAATATTTTAATATTGCGACTAATTTATAAAAAACTAACGAAATTCATTTATCAGCAAGAGCAAATTAGATGAAATTATCAGTTGGTAAAAAGTCTACCAAATATGTGTAATTATCATGAGTTTTAGTTACCGAATCTGACATTCGACTTTCAATGATAACTTTCCGAATGATAAACTGATGTTAAATGTCTAGAAACTAAAGTCAAATTCAAAGATATCAAATAAAGCTTATAAAAACGTTGAATGAATGGTCCTAAAGGTTTAGTTCTCTTCATGAAGTATGATTTACAGTTTAGATACATTTTTAATGTTGTTTTCTTAAAGGCAAGTTTATCAAGACTAAAGTTAACGGCCTAAAATTTGTCAGAATTGCTTAACGAAAGTTAAGAAATTTATATGTTTATGATGTATTTTTATATAAAATTTAATTTAAATTTGTATTTTCTTTATATTCTACAAATGAAAGGAAAATGAGTCCCAACATCTTGATCTTAGGCTTTCAGATACTTAATATTTTGAGTGCCAATTACTGCTTTATAGTGTTGCAATAAGTGTAATAAGTAGAATATAAACTGTTGTTGAAGATTTGAACATAACAAATCTGTAGTGATAAAAACTGTAGCATAGTTTTGTGCGCTAATATCGACACTTGTGGTGAAACAACTTTTGTTGGTTACTCAGGGGGTTGGGGAGGGGTAATGCCTGCCGTGTGGCACTGTAAAATTTGCATAGAAAAACAAATGGCATAAAAACAGACACACACACACACTCGTACACTCGTACGGTACAGAAAAAAACACACTCGTTGGTAGTCTGTTAATAAGCTTACATGACGCGCCAAATTCCAGCAAATTAAATGTTTCAACAGCTGCCAACCTCAACTACCCTTTCCACAGCAAATTCACAGAACACACACACACTCACACACACACACACTCAGACACACACACACTCGCAGTTGGGGAAACAAACTCAACTGTTGTGTTCGCCGCCTGCCAAACTGAGGCACTTGACGCCGTTGCCGTTGCCGTGTGGCATCCACGCAGTTGCCTGTATCCTGTCGCTGTCAATTCTAAACGCTCAACCAACAACAACAACAAGAGGAACAGCAACATCCCCGTCTAACCTGCTTTACCCCCCCCCCCCTTCCCTCCCCCGTGTCTCTATAGAAAACTCGTCTTGTTGCTCTTTCATTTTCGCATTTCGAAAAATAAAAAAGTTTTTAACAAACCGTCGCCGCTGCTGTCATCTTGTTGTTGTTGTTCTTGTTGGTTTAATTTCGCCTTCAGTTTTTTTTTGCCATTTTATTGTTTTTTCATTTCGTTGTAAAAATATAAAAGTTTTTAACTGTCGCCAGGCGGTGAGTGGGCGTGGCAGGGGGAGGGGAAAAGGGGAGTTGGAGGTGGACAAATTGGCTGCGTTCCGTTAGTTGATTTGCATTTCTGTTTTTTGGCAGAGGAGCAGCAGCAGCAGTAAAAGAAGAATCATTTCTGACAAAGTTGAAATTAGATTATGCTAATTAAGGCGTGGCAGTCAGTCCACTATAACGCCCCCCACTGATTGATGCGGCAAAGCTTTAATTGCCACAGTTGCTGGCAGCATTTTAATATTCAATCAGCAGCTGGCAGCATCTATTTAATGGCCATGTCGGCAACTTGGCCAACAACAGCAACAGCTTCTTAACTTTTTGCCAGCTGAGATTAATGCCGCAGCTGGTAAAAGTGCATCAACAGCAACTACAACTACAACTACAACTACAGCAACAACTACAATAACAACTACTTCGACTTCAACTTCAGCTTGTTTGTTGTTTGTCTTCTGGCTAATAGAAATAAAAACTTTGTGCCAACAATTAAAGCATGCAGCAACTGTTGTTGTTGTTGTTGGTATTGCTTTCAGCTTTGGTGGTGCTTAACGCTGACAGCACTTCACAAACTTACACTTGGGTACGGTACTACTGATTGATACCGCTATACAGCTATAACTGTATACTTTAATCATAAATCAAACCAACCCTGGTCCTGCTTCGCGGACAACCCTCAATGAACTTAAGATGAGATCCTGTTGGAGTTGTGGTTGCAACACACACTTAACTGTCACTTTACGGGAACAACCTTATAACATAATTACAGCATATCAAACATGGCTCAACTCCGGACTGAGAGGCTGGGTGAGAGGTCATTCTCAATCCAAAGGCAGTTCTGCAACCCTTGCAAACATATCCATCACATCAAAGGCCACAAACTGGCGCCCAACTGAGGGCCCTGGAAATGATGTTACGTACCACAGGGAACCAACCAATTCTTGATTCGAATTTGTTGCTCTCTATGCATAGCTTAAAATTCATTATTAAGGGAAGCAAATTGCTCGCGAACTGATTAAGGAAACTTTTCATCTCACATTTAAATATTTTTTAATTTGAAAATCTTGATCAAAAACTAGCTAAAACTCGTTTCTTTGGGTGGAATGTGGATTTCAGTGGACAACCGATTAAACATTTAAATTTATTGTTAACTAAACTTTGAAAGCTACTCCGGAAAAACAATAAGATCTAGCAAGAAAACAGCTTAATTTGGCGAGAAAAAAGGCCATTTTTGGCCATAAAAGGTTAGATTTTGCGCTGGTTTACTATTACACTTTTCCTTTTAATTAGAGCTTGAAATAAGCTAGATTTAGCGAGAAGATCTTCAACTTTGATGGGGACTAAAATCTGATTTGACGACAAAATTGGCTTTAGCTGTGACAGTGAATCTTATTAAGCCAGATTTAGCGGAAAAGACTAGAGTTGGTGGGAAAAAAACTTTGATTTGACATGAAAAGGATTGATTTTGGCGAGAAAAAGAACAAACTTGGCGAGAAAAGGCTAATTTTTTGGGTTTAGTTAAGAAATAATAAGAGCCGACTATTTTGTTAAAGGTCTATAAGCCAAGAGTTCTGTTCCAACCCGCTTCATCTAAAGTATTGTTTCCTCTACATTAAACCATAATAAGCTCTACAAAGAGGCTCTTCCGGTAAGGCGTCCAACCTAAGGCGCTGTAAAATTATATACAATGATAGTTTCAAAAATTTCGGGAACAAAAATTAGATCTCCTATGTTTTTTGCCCTAACTGCTAAAGCGTCAAAACTGCTAACGTTGTTAAAAGTTCTCTAAGCCCTTGTCCATTTAACTTCCCCCAAACACTCGAACACACACAAACACACACATACACGCTCCCCACGCTTAATGTACATGCACAGACATGTCGTTTGTGGTCGGTGTTAACGGTACAACGTTTGACTGTGAATTAAAATAATGTGCCACTTGTGGCTCTTTTGGCATGTGTGAAACTGAAGGACCAGCAGCAGCGGCAGGACTGGAGTCCAGTCAGCTTCTGGTTACATGCGAGTATATGAGTATAAAAGTAACTCCGCCCCTGAAAAATTTGACAAACTCACATTTAACTCTGACCGTGGCCATGGTTGTGTCCCTGTTCCCTGGTCCTTCTTCCCTGATTCCTGTGTGAATCAACACATGTGAGAGACAACACATCGTTACCCTAATCGAATTTGATTTGAACCCTTTTTTCGAGGACATCTCTGCGAGATTGATGTGTGCGGGGTGTGTTGTGTACGAGAGTGTGTGTTGTGTATGTGTGTGTGTGTGTGGGGTGTGTGTGTGGAGTGCAATCCTTGACGCTTGGCTGCACCTTCGTGCGTATGAGTTATGCTTAAATAATTTTGCAGTTTATGCGCTTTGTTTGCACTCAACTTGTAGATTTCGGACTTCGGGCTTCGGGTTGTTTACCAGGGCTCAGTTTTATTTGATAGACTCCTTAATTTCTGGGGGATTGGGTTCAGTGGTTGCTCGAGGCACAAGCTTAACAAAGAACCAACAGTTCTGCTCGTTGAGCACTTTATATGCCAATTGAATTGGTCGCAAATGATTAAATCAGAGAATGAGTTTAATCTTTAAACCTAATCCTGTGAATTCGTCACAGAGCTTAGCTTAAAATATACTTGGGAAATACTAAGAGGATATTAAGGGTCTTCAATCTTATAAGATCCAACTGGTACAGGAATTAAAGAAGCATCATTTAAGTCAAATATTCTAAAATTTAGCTAGATTCGACGGCTTGAAGTCTCCAGAGTTATTTTTCTGGAGTTACGTGAATTCATTGTACTATGTGACAACTTGAAGGATAATAGTGTGCAAACTACAACACTAAGCAACACTACAAAACAGTCCTGTCTTTAAAAATTCGATATCGAATTCGAAAAACACACTGCTTTTTCTAGCATCTCTTGTTATACCCGTTGATCGTAGAAGGTGAGGAGAATTTTCGTTTTGAAATCGAATTCAAATTAATCTATTTCAATTACTTTATTTCAATTTCCAGTTTCAAGTTTAAATAGAACACACTATGCTTATGCTATCGTTATTTAAAATATTCCTATATTATCCCTAGAACTGCTTTAACCATAGCACACTTTTTGGGTTGTATAAAGAATCGCATAAATATAAAAGTTCATACGATTTGAAAATATCTATAGTTAGTTACGTTAGTTACAGCTAGTTACGTAACTGTTATGACAAAAACTTACACAATTTACAGAATCAGGCCAACTATAAAGTCTTTTCTAATTCTTTCAAGTGATGAATCTTCAGAAAGAACGGAAGTTTTAAGTTTCTTACAATTGTTATTCGTTTGAATTTTGAAAACAACACTATTTATTGTAGAAGTAATATGATCTCTTACCTCCTAAAAATGTATGTCTGACAAACAACTCTAAAAGACATGCTTGATACAAAATTATTTGAAGAAAACAATTATTAAATTGTTAAATATGAGTTTTAGAACAAATTTTGAAGTGAACACACTTTTTTTGATGCCAAACAGCCTTAAACAAACTCTACTTAATTAATTATCAAAAACGAACTTTAAGTTAAAAAAATATGGACCCCAGAAGTAGTATCTAAATTATATTTTTAATTTTACTTTATTTTAATTTAAAGTATAAAGAATAATTATAAATTATAATAGTTTTAGTATTGCTTTAGGAAATCATAAATTTTATAATAAATTTATATAATAAAAGAAAATTAAAATATTTTGAAAAATTTGTGAGTAAAAACGAATATTTTAGGACTTTAGAGAGCACTTTGAAAAATCGCTGTAGATAAGCCAAACTCGTAAGGAGTTTATTTTTATTGTGATATTCTTGATAAAGTTATATTAAAAAGCTTTACTTATTTTCAAAACATTTAAATTAAAGATTTTACCATTAGGTTAAGATTAGTATGATCAAGTTATTTGAGTTTCACAATCAGTTAACTAAGAATAAACCCAAGTACATTATAAAAGTTGTAGATTATTTGGGGTAATTTATGAATTCGTACTTAAGTACTTTGTTTTTCTCATTCATAGTCTATAAATATTACTCTATTTGTTTATATGTTAAATGCCGGTTATTTTAGCATTTGTTTGACTTCATTTTATTAAAGACATGATCTTTGATTATGCACACACTGATTGATATTGATTCACTTTTTGAAAAATATATCAAAAAAAATATATAGTATATAGTACAACGAAACTTCACGTACTTTGAGATTAGTGTGGAATACTTTTGGATGAGTCGAAGATAATAAGTCCTGACACTGAACTGCCGTCGATGACAGTTAAAAATCAAATGAAATGAACGCCCAGCAAGCAGTCAAGGCAAGGCAATAGTCAGTCAGTCTCGCAGGACTCGCAGGACACAGCGCACGCCAACGCCAACGAATCTGAATCCGAATCTGTTTCTACTAAACGCGAGTCCTGAGTCCCGAGCAACCTTCGAGCATTCGGCACGGTTTTAAAATTATGAAATCGTTGTTTGAAAATGAAACGAGGCGTAAGCAAAAAACCAACTTGGGTGGGTGTTGCTGCTGCTGCTGTTGTTGCTTCTGCTGTTGTTGCTGCTGTTGTTGCTGTTGGTGGTGCGCAGCAGCAGTAGAAACACCAACAGCAACAGCAACTGAAAAGTGTTAAGCCAAAGTGGCAGCAATCGAGCCACCCTCGTTGCATGCAACACAATGGAATTGCAGCCGATGCACGAAACTTTTGCGAATTAAGTGTCCTGCTAAGAAAGGCTTAGCTGACAGATCAGTGTTAGCAATGCGATGTTGCCGCATTTCACTAACTTAATTTTGAAATAAAGTTTGATTTTGATATTTACCTCTTACGTTTGTCAAATTGGAATTTTATAAATATAGCTGTTAATGTCGTATTTTACTCAGCTTAATCAATGAATAACACTGCTACTACCAATAATAATAATACTAATAATAATATCATTAATAATAATAATAGTGAACACATCGTTAATTTATCACATTATTTGACTAAATTTAAATTTTAAACCATTGAATATAATACATTGTTAGTGGTTAGACTTAACATACATATTTAAACACGTATTGGCATTATCAAAGCCTACTTTTCATCCTTTCATCCAACAAAAACAATTGTTCAACTCAAATGGTTAGGAACTTTTAAAAAACGATTCAGCAATATTGGAATAAAAATTGTTTAACTTAATAATACCTAAATTATAGTTTCTTATAATCATAACTGTTATTCAGTATATATATAGTATATATATTCAGTATATCTAACATAATTAGTTAACACACAAAGGAAAATGTGAAAGTTATAATTACATGTTTTCAACAGAAGCAGTTAAAAATGCATATCTAAATGATTTTTTTGTTTATGGTGTTTTAATGAATTAATTTTGTAACTTAATATTATAGTAAACTCAGCATATTTCTTAATGTTACTAGGCTAATTTAGATGTTGTCAAATTTCATAGTCGCATGCAACGTTGTCGCACTTCATTACAACTTATTATTGTCGGTCTGCCTGTCCTGCGGTCCTGTTTCCAGATAGAACAAAAGATGCTTATGAAAATGGGAAATGCTGAAATAATAAAATGTGGAAATGGGAAATGGGCAACGTGTTGCTAAAACAGACCGACCGACCGACAATCCCGGCAGTTGTGTGTGTGGGCGGCCCATAAGCTTATAATTTCTATTACAATAAAAGCGTTGCCAGTATGTGTAGGTGTAGGTTGAGCTGCGTTTCTTTTTTTTTTATTTTTACCATATTTTTTTATGAATATGCAAAGCGGCAAGCGGCGTCGACAGCGGCTGCCTGTTTGCGACTTCATTAGCGACACACATCTCTTCCCTTCCCTGCGCCCCAAAAAGGACCAACAACCATTGCAGTCGGTGAAGCGATTGTGTTGCGGCTGCTGCTGCTGCTGGTGTTGCTGCTGGTGTTGCCAAGCAATTGCAATGTGTCTGACTGGCTGAGTGTCTCAGTGTGAATGTGTGTGTGTATAAGGGTAAGGCTTAATTTTAAAGGCGGAGAAAAAGAGTACAAAAATGTTCATGATAATACAATATAATGTAAAGCTTAAATCCGCTTCGATCATTTTAGTTGGCTTATATTTTTTAGGCTTCAAATACCTCCTCTGTTTATGAGCTGATCCAATCAAATTTTCAAATTTTCAGCAACGTTTAAAACCTTAAGTTATTCCGTGTGCTAAATTTTGAAGGATGTAGCCACAAAATTGGTCTTGTTACTCGATTTTTAACAATTTGGTTGCTTCAACACTTATATTCTCAAAGATAGACTGAAGAATTAGAAAATGCCCATGTGAAGTTGTCAATTTCTAAATATTCCCTATTCTAATGAGCAAAAAATACTGTTAGGTATGCAATATTATATTTATGTGGCATATTATTTTGTTTTTGATTTTCCAATTTAAAGTAGATTTTAAAGTAAGTATCGATCTCTATAATTGTTTAACAAAGAAGGTCGAGGTCTATGTTAAATCATTAAATTATCATTACTTAGCCTTTGGATAAGTTGTCCTAGAAGTTCTCGCATAAGTTTATTTTAAGTTGTTGGAAATAATAGCAGAATAATTAAATGATAAACGAAATAATTAAAAAAAATATTTGCCATATAAGAATTCTAACTTTCATAAATAAGCCGAACCCTAGCGAGTATGTTTTTATATAATTGTGGTATGTGGAATGTGGAATGTGGTATGTGGCATTCGCATCTACATTCATGACGTTACTTTCTTTTAGCAATGTGCGTTGCTTGTTATTGTTTTTTTTGTTGCTGTTGTTCTTCTTTGGAAATAAATACCGTTTTAGCTGTTCCCGTTTGTCAGACTTTGAGTGCGTTGTTCGAGAGAGAGATACACTACCCCAGCCTCCTTTTCTATTCCCTAACCACCCATATTATAAACCCACCCATACTTGCTACTTTTTCACACACACACCCACACACACACACACACACACACTTCATCGTCTGCGCTGCACATCAAACGTCAGAGCAGCAGTCGCAACGCGTCAGCTCGGAAGGAAGCTGTTGCCTGTGAGCCGCATTGTCTACCGGGCTCCATCCTCCAACTCCCTATCCACCAACCCAACTCCCCCCTCTTTTCCCCATTTGCCTATTCCTCAGAATGGCATTGCACAAAGGCTGTGAATGTTTACACTTTGGATTTGATGCTGGTCGTCGCATTTTTCTTTTTTTATGAAATTTGTTTGGTTTGCTCTGCTTTTAAATGTATTTTCGGTTAACGGTTGTTATGGCAATGCCTCGGGAATGGGTAGCGCCGTGTAGCAGCGGCTGTTGCCACATGGTGGTGGAGGAGAGGGGAGTAGTTAGGGCGCCACGAACAGACACTGTGGCAGTGTTGCATGCAGATTTTTAAGTGAAATACAATCCAATTGCAAGTGATACATTCCTCAACTTGACAGCATACAAATTCTACACTGCTCTGTTGCCAAATTTCACAATAATCTTTATCTTAAGTACTGCTACGTTACCATGTTAAATTTCATTTGGTTCTGGGTCATATTTCTTTTGGAATGTGAATAAGATTCTTAAAACATTTATACCAATAAATATAGTTTTACTATAGATAAGATCTCTCCATTTCAAGCAATGCTGTATTGCCAAATTTCAGTACAATCATGTTATTTGGAATATTTCTGATTCCCTCTTTAATATTATAAGAAAAAAGTCTCTTTTTTTAGCTTTTCAAACTTCTTATGCCATCAATAGTATATATTTTGTAAGAGATCTGATCAGCATAACAAAGAAAAAACTGAACCGATTTGTAATATGTATTTTAACTTCAATCTCTCGATCAGCCCAAGTTAAAAACAACTTTTGAATTTCAGTTACTAGCTTGCCTATATATTTAATAATGAGTATATAGAAATAGTTCCGATAATAATCTCTTTTAAATTTGTTCATTTTAAAGATTGCTTATTGGTAGTTTTTTCTTTACTGTGTTGTCAAACTTCACACAGTTGCCTTTTATTGTTGTTGTATTGTAGTCAAGGGAAGTTCCTAGTTGTCTGTTTTACCTTGAAAGGATATGGTACACCCCCCCCCCCCCACTGTTCCCGCTGTCAATGGGTATCACCTGCAGACGTGATTGTTCGTAGTTAGATGTACATATAGGTAGAAAGAAGCAGCATATGTAAGTATATCTCTCATCTGTGGATAGTTTCAGTGCAAACGCGCAAACGTCTCCACATATGGCACACAATTTGTGCCACTTAAGTGTTGCGCATCCATTTCCGCTTAGGCGGCGTCAACACCCCCATCCCTGTCCCCATCCCTCCCAGAACTTGGTGCTAGTATGAAGCACAAAACGCAACCGCAGCGAACAACTCGTCGCCACATTATCCTGGCCTTTATTTTTTTCAATTTTCACTCGAGCGTTGATTGAAATGTTCAACGAACGACACACACACACACAAACACACACTCTGTAGATAGGGTATGGGAATGGGAATAGGAATGGGTATAGGTATGAGAATGGGAATGGGAATTGAGGACATGCAGCAGCCGGCAGCAGTCAGGACGAAACAAGGCAGCTAGAAAGAGACCTGAGCTCGGATGGGCTGAGCATTATGCCTGGATATGGGATGGGATGGGATATAGGTGGTTCAATGGGTGGTTGGTTCGTTGTTTGGCTAGTGGGTGGGTGGGTGGAAAGGGGCTCTTTGGATGCTTTGTCGGGCTTATTTGTTTGTTTGCATATAAATTGCAATGTGCCGCCCGCTTCGAAATTTTTTAGATTTTCAACTTTGTTTCTTGCCTTTTTTTTTGCTAAATACTCTTGCTGCTGTTTGTTGCTTTTAGTCAACCGCACCACCATCATCATAATCAGCATCATCATCATCATCATCAGCATCGTAATCATCATCATCACCACCGCAACCACCAACCACCTCAATTACAGAGTCCGTCTGCCGTCTGTCATTCAGTCACTTCGACCAAGCCATCATCAGTCCATCATCCATCAAGGACAATCAACTTTGAGCTTCGCGTTTTACGTTTTACGTTTCATTTTGCGGCTCACATTTTATTTTCATATTTTCATTTCCATCAATTTTTTTTTGCTTTTTCATTTTTGACTCCCCCGATTTTCTGTTTGGTTTTTGGTTTGTGGCTAATGAATTAGTTTCTGAGCATTGAGTTGGTAATTATTTTAATGAAAATCCGTAAATTGAGACCTATCTGTATATCTAATATATATCTAACATTAATTAAGGAATAATCATATAGTAAAATAGTTAGACTTTTTTACTAGTAAACCAATTGGAAAAACTGGGTAAAATCTTTTGGCTACTGATACCAGTTGATCCTAGCTGGGATCTAATGATCGAATAATGATATCTAACTTTCGCACCTAATATTAAATATAGTTATTAACTAAACAAATGTTTAGAGTGACTAAAACGCATAGTAGAAAAATACTAAAATTTAAATAATCACTTTTAAAATGAGGAAATGTTTTCTAACAAAACTTTCTGGATAAAAATTATAACCTAAGACAAAAAAAGAACATTAATATATTATAAATTAAAAGAAAAACAAAAATGGAAACTCGAGTTATGGTAATTAATGTTAGGTCTCATATAAATAATAGATTATCTTTTTTGGGTTCTTTTGCTACAAATTTCGCTTTGGGGTTAGACAGCAAAGTCTGAAAAATGTTACTTACTTACGTTAAATATTTGATATAAATTTGAAGCTTTCTTTTTTGCAACTTTTTCCGAAGATTTCTTTCGGCTTTAATCCCTAATTAAATGTAAATCAATAGTGACTCAGACAAAGAATGTAAATAGAGACAGCTTCTCATTGCTTGACTTGGTGTGCTGAAAATGAAAAGATATCTATATATATGTATATAGCCTTGTGAGCTCAATTGCAACTTACATTGAGTTCGTTTATTGAACTTTAATTTCATCTTGACCTAGCAATAATAATTGTAATCTGAATTGGAATTTGAAGCCATGCAAACAAAGCTTTAACTATTAACTAAATGTATAAATTGCATACAAAATAAAGAGGTGAAATCGAATCCTGCTAGCTGGCCAAGTGGAATAATATGTACTATAGATTGTAGATTTCTAACAGCAACGTTACATAGATACATAGATAATACAAGAATTAATAGTTGAGCTTAAGGACAAAGTCCACATCCATTTTGATGGCCGGCTTTCGCACATAAATGGCCAAATTTCGTTGCTCCACCTCCAGCTGCTGGCTAACTCCATTTACGGTTATGGTAGCGCTCGTTGGTACGCGTTCTAATCCCGCAATGACAATACGTTCGATCCAGGAATCGGATTTGTATTTTGGTTTGCCAATAAAACGATTCGTCAACTGATTGTTGGCAAACTCAAATTCGGTATAGATGTTTTGGCCATCGCGATAAGCATAGGATTTCTCATCGTCCAAGAAGAGTGTGCCATCAGCCTTGCCCTGACGATCCAGACAAATGATCAACGTATACGGATCGTGCAACATTAATGTGGATGCACGACGTTGACGCTCCTTTTTGGGCACAATGCTGCCACCACGCTGCCAGACGGGGATCTATAAATGGACAGGGTATCTATAACAGGAACTATCGAGATCATAGTACGGAACCTCACCTTATGTTCGGTTACTGGTATGCTTTCGTAGCCGGTGCGTTCCTGGCGTTGATACGTGTCCACATCGTACCAATAGTCGCCATTCTTCTTGTCATCAATGGCTGGGAAGTAGACGTCCACTTTGCTCACACCTTGCTGCATAACGGGACGAACCAACAGACGATGCTGCACCAGCAGTTGATTATCGATAGCGAAGGCTTCCTTGTCCACCGGATAGTGGGCCAACAATGGTCGGATCACTGGAGCACCAGTCTGCTCCAGCTCATAGAAAGCGGTGTACCACAATGGCAGATAACTATACCGTTTAAGCAGAGCGCTCTTGATAATCTCGCGAGTACGCTCTGGGAACAACCATGGTTCTCTCCTCTTGGTATCGATGTGAGCGTGGGCACGGAAGAAGGGCAAAAAGGCACCGGTTTGGTACCAACGCTCAAGCAACTCGCTGTCTGGGTTGCCAAAGAATCCACCAATGTCGGCGCCACAGAATGAGAAGCCAGCAACGGCCTCCGTCAAGCACATCTTAATCGAATGCTGCAAATGTGGCCAATCTGCGGCATTATCACCTGTCCAAATAGCCGCATAACGTTGTGAGCCAGCAAAATGAGCGCGAGTCAGGATAAAGGGACGCTGGTTGGGATCACGTTGTTTGAGGCCAGAGAAGGTGCCCATGAGATGCATGTGACCATACAGATTGTGCACATCCCGATGCTCCCAATTGCCATAGTGCACCAGATCTTTGGGTGCCGTAATTTCGGGTCCATTGAATACGGATGGCTCGTTCATGTCATTCCAGATCATAACATTTTCGTTGACTGTCGTGAATTTGGACAAATGATATTGGCTAGCATAGTAATCACGCACCACGGGATTAAAGAAGTCGGGATAGCTGGCAGATCCCGGCCAGCACCAGCCCTCATAGTCATTGCCCTCACGAGTCTTCACATAATATCCGTTCTCCGTGCAGTCATTATGGAAGAAGTAGCTAGTGTCCCGCTTGATATGTGGATCAATGATGATAACCAAATGGCGGCCGAGTTCGGTGAGGTTCTTAATCATGGTTAGAGGTTCAGGGAACTTGAATTTGTCCCAAGTGAAGTAACGTTTGCCATCGGTATACTCAATATCCAGCCACATCGTGTCCATGGGCATATTGTATTCATCAAATTTGGCCGATACGGTGGTCACATCACGCTCATCATTGTAGTTCCAGCGGCACTGATGATACGCCAGCGAGAAAAGCTGTGGCAGCTCGTGGGTACCAGTTAGAGCTGCATACTGCTTGAACACATCCATGGGCTTGGGGCCAAGCATAATGAATGCATCCACAATGCCCGACTCGGAGATGAAATGTGCTACTGGAGGTGTCGTCTTCCTTGATCCAGACACAAAGTTGACCAGCGAGGAGACCACATTCGTCTCGGTTGTGTAGATATCAACCCAGGTCTCGGCGGCATTTTGCCAGTAAACTCCAGCAGTGCGTTGGGGACTGCAATTAGTTTAATTAAGTTTCAAATGGTATATCAGATATATATCACTTACCCATGACCGTAAAGAACTGGCACAGAACCATAGAGAGCCATTTTACTATCCACCACGTACTCGAAGACATCCAGATTGTACAGGCGATAGGGATCAGTGCCAGATGTAGACTTCAGAGCAAAGCTATCAGCATGCTCCGGGATGCCAAAGAGCATCTCTGCAGCGGGGAATGAGAAATCAAGAGCAACTGCTTCGGGTCCAGCGGGTTTCGAGTCGTGATGAGACTTGAAGTTCTCCTCCCATGCGCCTGGATCATCAATTGTTTCACCAGCTGGCTCAACATTTTGTTGCTGCTGTTGGGATTCATCGCCTTCATTTGGATCCGCCTGTTGTTGTGGCTTCTTACGCAGATGCTCGAAATACAGCCAGTTTTTGGCATTTACAGATACAACAAGCACATCATTCTCATAAAAGTCAATGTGGAATGGATCGCCATGTACAACCGCCTTTGAGCTACCAGATGTAATAGTCAGCTCTCCATCCGACTCCTGAACGCGAATGCGAGCCGTTTCCGGTTGTCCTTTCAAGGCGTGCTCAACACGATAGCGTGGAGTTAGCGATGCCTTCTCATCGATTTGTAAACGGAATGTGCTTCCAACCAGTGCCTCCAATTTGAATGTGAATTGATGATGGTTTTCCTTGGTGATCAGATCAGCGGTAATTGAATCCGAATACGTATTCAAGGTGCCCGGAATCAAAGAATATTTACTACCCGAGCTTTGCACTTTGCGTGATCGCCTACAAAAGAGAAAAACAAACAATTGCAGATAATTTCAAGTGCATAATTTATAATGTATGTATTTAGGGTGTTACCACCAGCAAATCACGTGTGTCAATAACAATATAGATAATAATATATATATACATACCTGCAGAAGCTGCTTTGTTCGCATGTCTTGAAATTAGTTGGATCAACGCCAGTACCAAAGTTGATCAGCGCCCCAATTATGAGGCATAAGAACAGTGTGCACCTCATTGCTCCCCTTCACTCTTCACTCTTCCCCTTCGATCAATGTGTGGATACAATGTTGATTTTAGAATCCAATTTTCAGTCCAAACTGCAATTCACATACAAAAAGCAGTTAAACTAACATAAGAAAATTAAAGTTTAAATGTGTGTTTTATATTTGAATGAAGTGCTGGATTCTCAAGGCGTCCAAGTTGAGTTAGTTTAAGTGAAACGGCTGTTTAAATAAATGGTGCTATACCAAATGACACTGGTGTTCATATTGATGGGACAGTCACATTACTCTGCGGCGCTATGACACTGATTTTGGACTTTCTAAGACTCCAGTGTGAACACAGCATAAGTTTCTATAAACTGCCAAATCAACGATTTAGCACACGTCAGACTTTAGATTCGATTCGACTAGAGCCGGCAACTAATTTTTAACTAACTAACTAACCTTAACTATAGACTTAAAGTGTACAAATTGCAGAAACTGCAGTCGCCAATGCATACTATATATATAAAATATTCTTAAAGCTCCGATTAAATATATATACTTATATACTATATATGTGCAATGTTTATTTTGTAGCCGGCATATTAGATAAACGAGTTTTTACACGGCGCTTGTTGCAAGACTCTTTTCTGCCAATTGTAGTTAAATATATACAAATATATTGTATATATATTGTATAAAATATATTGTATAAAATTGAGAAGCGCTAACACTACATTATTTACCTGCAGACAAAGGCACTTTAACTAAATAAAATTGTTGATTTTATATCGGAATATCGATGATGATTTGAAGGATTGCTGCCAACGAAGAGTACAGCAATATCGATAAATGTAGCAAACGAGATATCGATACTAATATACTGAAAAAATACCGAAAGCAAAGTCGATAAGGATTGCTGCCAACGTAGACCATAGCAATATCGATATATGTAGCAAACAGTTATCGATATTAATATAGTGAAAAAATACCGAAAGCAAAGTTGATAACTTTTGCAACCGCCAAAATAAAATCGAGCATATATATACTGTGAATATGGACTGTAAACTTTTAATGGACACGTGATACAATTTTTGAAATAACAAAAAATGATCTTAAATTTAGTAGCGAATTAAATTGCTTATGGGGAACGAGCGTCGCAGACTCATGCACTTCTCGCGATCGATAAACAGAGCATTGACCTTGTTGCGCAAATCTTCTTCCAGAATGCAACGGGTTTTTAACAATGACTGGTGGGTGGCCTCCGCCTCCTGCAGCTTATGATGCAGCACATCCACAGTGCCCTGAATGTCCTGTACCTCCTGTACAAGACGATCATGTGCAGTATCCCTAAATAAACAAAAAATAATGAAGGTGAATTCATGATTAATATACTAATAAATTATGATCATCTTACTTGCAGAGTTCCATGCCCTCGCGATGGGAGCGAGCCTCGAGACGTGTCTGTGCCACCTTGAGGGGATTCGACTTGTCTTGTATGGCTTTCTGGAGCAGAAACAGATGCTTCTCCATGTCGAACAACTCCTGCTGCACCTTCTGTAAATGCAACTGTACACGGTTTTTGGCTCCGGCCATTTCCTGGGAGCGTCTATCCAACGCATTGTTTGTATTGTTCCAAAAGTCCCAGACCGATGAGGCCACGGCATTCACCACGTTCTGAGCATCACTTCGCAGCTGTGAGAGCTTGGCACGTTCGGCCTGTGATCGTTTCACATGCTCACTACTGGCCAGTGCCCAGGAGTCCTGAGTACTGACCGTGGGATCGTACTTCTCAATGCCGCCAAAGTATGTGATGCCTCGACTATAGTTATTCAACCGATGACACATCGAGTCAATGCCCATTGTGGACTCCTTTTGAGTAACATCTATTTCCAGCAAATGCTGGGCACCTCGGCAATCAATCGCCTGCTTGGCGATCTTTTCGTGAAGTTCCTTAAGACGATCTCGAGAGTTGCGTAAATGGTTAATCTCCAAAAGCAATGCCTTCTCCACATTGTCATGCACCTTCTCCATGCCTTGTCGCGCCTCACGATGAAACAGACACTCTTGGGCAATATGAAGGGGTATCTCCAAGTCCAACATGGCTTTGCCGCACTGACGCTGCAGCTCATTGATGCCCGACATCTCGCCAACAAGTTTCTCTAGCTCTGCATTCAACTCATTTCTCCAAAATGTCAAGTCCGTAATGCGCTCACCAAGTCGACGTCCAGCATCCCGTTGTCCTGTGGTTGCTGTCTCGTCAGTCTCACGCATCAGACGTATTGCATCATTACGCATACGCTCCGATAGATTGCTATGAAGGGAATCATTAAGGGAAAGAGGCAATTAATCCTTCTTACTCACCGATTGGTGTTAGACTCCCCGTAGATGCCTAAGTTATTGTTGTGCCACTCGTTGTTGGTGTAGCGCGTATAGAGAGCAGCACGGGCCGCATGCTGAGGATTACGCTCGAATCCAGTAACCAGATTTGGGAATATCATACCCTCAGTTTTCATGCCCTGCGGCACAAAGCAAGGTTGGGTCATCTGATTGGTCACCGGCTGCTCCGGCATATGCTTGACCTCGATCATCTCAAATGCCATTTTTGGACGCCACGGATGACGCTGGGTTGTTTCGTAACTAGCTGCTAAGCGAGAAGGCACCGTCGGACCATTAATGGGCTCCATGCAGGGCGGTGCTCCCGCCTGACTCCATGGCTGCAATTGGGAATACATGACACTTTGGGTCGGCAACGGATTGTGCGAATCGTGATGGTTCGACATGATTCAGTTTCAACTATATATAAGTGCAAGATAATCAAGAATTTCTACTTCAAATTTTGGTGCAGTTACAAAAAATCAGTAAAAAATATTTGGAATATTTTACGACACGATATGAACTGTGCGAGATTGTAGAAGAAATGAATTGAGAAAAACGCTTTCCGACTAAGGGCTTAAAGCAGCGCCTACTGGGAGAGATTTTGGATAGATTTGGATTTGAATAGTGCCAAGTGCTAGATACTTATGATGATGGTTTTTGATGATACATATGATTCCATGAGATTGCGATGATCCTTGCGTTCTTTGTACTCGTTCATATCCGAAGTTGGCCATTTATCCATCAGATTGTCCTTGACCAAACGATGATCGAAACTGTGATTCTCGATATATGAGTGCTTGTGGAATTTGGTGATCTCTTGACCTTTTAGTGGTGCCATTTTATCATCCAAATTGTCTTGTGCTTCACTCACAATGGGCACACTTGAGCGTAACAATAGATTCTTAAGAGTTTCAGGTGCCTTCTGTGGATTGGGATTCCGTTGTCTTGATACAGTATCTTCTATCGCCCAGCAGAGCATTTGCAAAATTCAAGTTATTAACTTTTCAAGTTATTTACAGACGGTCCAGGTATCTTACGGCTGTCACTGAAATTCCGTAACTGAATACAGTTCAATGGAATCCACACCTAATATTTCCTGACTTATTGATTTAACTTGGCTTCGGTAACTTAGTAGCCGCTGTTTATGTTTGTTTGTTTTTTTCTTTTTCGCGTACTGCACTTTGTGAAATCAATGACCATGACAGTATTGGGAATTGGGTTTAAGTTCAATGTCCCACTTAGCGACAAACGAAACTAGGACGGAATATGTTATTTGGTTGAGTTTCAGAGGATGATACGCCGCTTAATACCTTATTAAACAGAAAAAAAAAATATATATATACATATATTTATAAGTATATTTATTGTTTACTTGCAAATTGTTAATTTTACTTAAAACTAATTTTATAGTTGCAATAAAATGCAATTTAAATGGCGCCAAATACTTTCAAACGGATAGATCGACTGGATAACGGATTTGTATCGATATTTATAACGAAAAATACCTATCGGAATTCATAAATCGGCTAGAAACATTTTGTGCTTACAAAATCAAGATTTGTCAGCACAATTTGTTCAAAACTAATTAATAATAACTAAAAGAATATTTCACTGAAAGCATTGCAGATATTAATAAATAAAATACCAAACATTTGTTATCGCAAAAATATCGATAACTCACGATTACCAGCAGTGTGAGTGCGTACAATACCAAAAATTTGTTATCGCAAGTCTATCGATATTCTGGTAACTCACGATTACCAGCAGTGTGAGTGCGTACACACATGACCGTCACGGACACACTGACACACACACACACACTCACAGATGTACACGATGTGTGCTTTGAGCACGAAACACCAACGCAAAAATCAGTAGACAACGCTTGCAAAACGAAACGCAGGCAGAAGCAACAAAATTTAAAAAACAAAAACGATCGAATGTGAGAGTCAACGAAATTTGAACAATAGTTTGTGTGAATGCTTTCAACAGCAGGTAAATTTATTTCAATATACATATATATTAAAGAGAACAACAAACCCGAAGCTCGCGATGAGCGCCAACAAATCAAGCGAGGAGACCACAACAACAACAGCAACAACAACGACGACAACGACTAATTCATCGACAATCGAATCGGAGTCGGATGCCACCGCCACCGGTGATGGTGACTTGGCTGCAATGGAGGCGGAGGAGCGTGCCGAACTGCAGCAATTCATAAGGGAGCAACTGGAGAAGATCGATTGTAAGCGGCAGTTGCGACAACAAAACTCCAATTTTGAGCTTCCCGGTGATACGTACTTCGCTGGCCTCGACTCCAGTCTCAAGAAGAACACAGCGTTTGTGAAGAAGCTAAAGCTTTTCACAACCACACAATTGGATACGCTGCTGCGTGAACTGTCGGCTCTCAATTTGAGTAAATATATATCGGAGATATGTGCGGCACTAGCCGAGGCCAAGCTGAAAATGACAGATGTGCCCGCCGTGGTGACGCTGGCCTCCAAGCTGCACCGCACCTATGCCGACTTTGATGCCCAGTTTCTGGAGGCATGGCAAAGGCACTCAATATTAAGGCAACCGAGAAGATTAGTAATCCGAGCAAACTACGTGTTGATCTGCGTCTTTTTGCCGAGCTCGTGAGCTCGGGTGTCATCCAAATGAAGCCGGGATTGGCACAACTGGGGATGGTGTTGGTACAGCTGATAGCTCAGGATAAGGACGATCATAGCAACTTCTCTATAATTCTCTCCTTTTGCCGCCACTGTGGCGAGGAGTACGCTGGCCTAGTGCCGCAGAAGATGCAACAGTTGGCCAGCAAATACAACATGGAGGTGCCCAAATCAGATTTCCTTAGTGCCGACAAGCAGCTCAATCTTCGCACCATGCTCAAAGGTTACTTCAAGGCCCTCTGCAAGCATGTGTTGGCCGAGCAGGCGGCTCTGATGAATATGACCAAGATCATTAGACGTACCATGGAGTGCAAGGGTGAAATTAGCCAGGAGAAGCGAGAGAAATGTGAACTGATGCAGGCAAGCTTCGATAAGCTGCTGGCATCGGCTCAGTCCCTATCGGAGCTATTGGGCGAGCCGCTGCCGGAGCTGACCAAGGAATCGGAATGCTGTAATCCGGGCACTGTGATTGACAATATGCTCGATAGTGCCGCTTTTGGTACTTTGGATCCCTGGGGTGATGAGGAGGCGCGTGCATTTTACACCGATTTACCTGATCTTCGACAATTTCTGCCCAACTTTTCGGCACCCAAAGTGGATCTTGAGACGCTCGAAGAGCCAAAAGAACTGACCGAGGAGGCCATTGATGCCAATATCGATGCCGAAATGGACATTGATGATCCACCATCGACTGCCAGCGATACAACGCTCGAAAAGGAGCAGGAAGAGCAAGCAGCAACCAATGTTGAGGCAGCTGTATCATCACCTTCTACTTGTGCTGCGCCTTGCGACAAGAAAATGGGCAGCGCCCTGATGGAGCTGGGACGCCAGCAACAACAGCAGCAGCAACAACAGCAGCAGCAGCAACAACAACAGGATCAACAGGTACGTGTTGAAATCTGAATCTTAAATCTTGTCGAGTCTCTAATCCCATTTTGATTGATTTCCAGCAGGCTCAATCACAGAATCAGCAACTGCGAAAGCAATTTGATGTCTTCCTTCAGAATCTGTTCAACTGTGTCAACAAGGAGCTCATCGATTCGGCGGCCATTGAATTTCTACTCAATTACAATACGAAGCATCAGAGGAAGAAGCTAACACGTACCATATTCAGTGTGCAACGGACACGACTGGACATCTTGCCATATTTATCGCGATTTGTGGCAATTGTGCATATGGTCAACACGGATGTGGCTGCAGATCTGTTGGAACTGCTGCGCAAGGAATTCAAATGGCATATTCGCAAGAAGAATCAGCTGAATATTGAATCGAAGCTGAAGATTGTTCGCTTTATTGGTGAACTGGTTAAATTTGGATTATTTAAAAAGTCCGATGCTTTGGGTTGTCTTAAGATGCTGCTGCGTGATTTCATTCATCATCACATTGAGATGGCATGTGCCTTTGTGGAAGTTAGCGGTGTCTATCTATACAATTGCCGAGATTCACGTCTCCTCATGAACGTCTTTCTCGATCAAATGCTACGAATGAAGACCGCGACCGCCATGGATTCACGTCATGCGGCACAAATTGAGAGCGTTTATTATCTGGTGAAACCGCCGGAGTCGGCAAAACGGGAAGTGACACCCCGACCACCCATGCATGAGTACATTCGACACCTGATCTTCGAGGAGCTGTGCAAACAGAATGTCGAGAGATGTATTAAAATGCTGCGTCGCATCAATTGGAATGATCCGGAGATAAGTAGCTATGCCATCAAGTGTCTGAGTAAGGCGTATCTTTTACGTTTTCCCCTCATCCGTTGCCTGGCGGATCTTGTCGCTGGTCTGAGCTCGTATCAGCCGTGCTGTGACAATTGTCATTGACAATGTGTTTGAGGATATTCGGGCTGGGTTGGAGATACATTCGCCAAAGATGTCACAGCGTCGCATTGCAATGGCCAAATATCTGGGCGAGATGTACAACTATAAACTGGTCGAATCGACGCACATCCTCAACACACTCTATTCGATAATATCACTGGGTGTTACCTTGGATCAGAACGTTGTATCGCCGCTTGATCCGCCAGAAAGTCTATTTCGACTTAAACTCGCCTGCATGCTGCTGGACACCTGTGGGCCATATTTCACCAGCCAGGTTACCGCAAGAAGTGAGTCAGAAGTATTAAGTTTTCCATTGAAAGTGAGCTAACTAAATTCTTTTGTAGATTGGATTACTTTCTGGTGTTCTTTCAACACTATTATTGGTTCAAGAAATCGCATCCGGTGTTTAGCAAATCCGAAAACACTTCCGATCTCTTTCCCATACTCGTGGATCACACCTATCGCGATTGTTTGTCCGGTGTGCGTCCCAAGCTGAAATTGTACAAGAACCTGGAGCAGGCCAAGGAGGCAATCGATCAACTTCAGGAGCAATTGTATCCCCAGCTGAAGGCCAACAATAACAACACACAGGATGAGAATTTGGCAACCATCAGTGAAATCAGCGAATTGGATGAAGGCGTAAGTTCCAAAGCTGTTCATGTTATAAACTCGCAAAAAATACTCATAGCTCTTGTTACTTACTAGGTGACGGATGACTCCGGATCATCGAATGATCAGCGTGAACGTCAGGCTGCTGGTGGCTCAGAAGTTGAGCAGATGAACGATTGGACTGAGTATGAAGCGGAGCCAGTGCCACCACCGGCTCTGCCAGAGAAATCCAAAGAGGATCTTGAGTTTGAGCAAATGTATGAGAAAATGACAAGTGATTCATACCAGGAACGGTTGAAAGAGCCGCCCCTCAAGGCCACCAACAAGGACATACCTGTGCCCATGATGGCGCGACTGCAAAAGAAGTCCTACGATCAAATATTAAACAATAATGCGCCACAGATCTCAAAGGCCACCGCCTCAGTCTCATCATCAGCAGCAGCAGCATCAGCAGCAACCTCCAATGCTCCAGATGTGGCCAATAACCAATTACCAGCTGCGGCAGCTGCAACATGCAGTGAGACGCCTGCAGCCACAGAGTGTGGCAAGGCCGGCGGCGGCGGCGCTGTTCCCTTTGTCCTAATGTTACGAGGCAATAAGGGTGGCAAACAGCAGTTCAAGTCTTTTGTAGCACCCTCGGACTCACAGCTGGCCATCAATCTGAAGCTACAGGAGCAGAAGACCCGCGAGGAGAAGGAGAAAGTGAAGCGACTGACGCTGAACATCACCGAACGCATTGAGGAGGAGGATTATCAAGAGTCATTGCTGCCATTGCAACAGCGCAACTTTACCCAGAGCTACTATCAGAAGCCCAACAAGCACAAGTTCAAGCATCAAAAGGGAGCACCCGATGCGGATTTAATATTCCATTAAGCCAACACAATCAACTGATCACCATGTCACCTGGTTACTTCCCAGAGGATGCAATGCCAAGATATCTCTAATGTATCCGCCAATCCGATCGATGCCTTGATAATGAAAATGCATGAGGCATAGGCAGACGGCCTAATGCCCAATGTCCTGTATACCAATGTTAGCTGCTATATATTGTTGTGGAACGTACTTAAGTGAAAGTAAAAAATGTGTCCTATCCAAGTTAAGCGGATGTTAAGCGATGTTCGGCAAATGTTCGGCGAATATGATATGTACTATAGCTAATGTGTGTTATCTATTTATCTATGGATATATGTACATTGTACATAGAGCTGCAAAGATTTTATAATTGTGTAGATTATAGCCGCGTCCAGACTTGTTTAGAAAACGAATTTGTTTTTTATTCAATAAATGCAAATGATTTCCAGACTTCTTTCAATGTGCTTTTACTTATAAACAGTTGTGAATGAAAACTCATAAATTATTGTGTTAACAAACGATTTCTTAGAAAGTAAAGGAGAGCTGGAGATACTATAACTACTTGGTAAGTCTGTTGCTTTATATATATTTTCTATAAATACTATACTTTTTAAGCAAATTCTAGTTGTTCTTCGATTCGTAGTACATAAGACCAACTCATTAAATTTCCCTTAATGCTTCCCTCACATCAGTTAAGTCAGCAACTTTTCTCAGCTTCCTTCAGATTCTGCATTTTATATTTTAAATAAATAATTCCTAAACAAAAAGTCTGGTCAGAATTTGACCGTTGAAAACCGTATAAATTAATTATTCAAAAGTAATATATAGAAGTGAAGGAGAATGAAATGAACATCTAATTTTAAAAGGACATGCGACCCGGAAAGGATTAGTGAAAATGGAAACCAATAAATGTAGTTACTTTTTATTAGTGTCAGTTACTTATTTAAAACAGACCCAATCAAAATTGCGTATACGCCCCATCGAACGAGTTTAACACTTAATTCTTTTCATTTCTTTCATTTCCTGTGTTCAGAATTGATTTTCTAAAGTTCTAAATTCATCAAATATTTCAGTTGGCAAACAAAACAAAACTCATCATCGATTAATAAAACACAAATAGTATTTTTCTTTGTTTTTAATTCACTAAAATTAAGCATCAAACTGTTTTGTTTTATTTGTAATTTTATGTTCAATTTCGTTAAAACTGCCAATGTTTCCACCATGTATTTTGTATTTATAAATCATTATTTACTTTTTTTCATACACTCAATTAATTGTATCGTTGTTTTTGTTAATCGTAATCAGTACAAATCGCAAAAATATATTTGTTTTTTCTTTTCTTTTTAAATAGCATTAATAAACTATTAATTTAAACTGGAAAATACACAATGTTTTCCAGCATATATTTAAAAATACAAATCGAGCGTTTTTGCTGTCCATAAATAAATTCGGGGCACATTGTTGTTGTTTATCTGTTGTTTTTCATTTGTTTAGCATTTTCGCTCATATAAAATTAACAATTACAAGCTTAAATGTTAATACGCTTAAATATTAATCATAAAGTTAGATTTAAAATAATAAAATATAAAAAAATCAAATAAAACTCAAAAAAGAATTGACGGCAAACACAAAAAAAGAGGGCGTAAGTCACTAAACACATTAAAGTTAACAAAAATGATGTGGCTTTTGTTTTGTTTATAACACATTAATTAGCGCCATTCAGTTTCTGTTTTCAGTTTTCTTTTTTGGATCGTTCAGCTAATAAATAAATTGCTATATTGCATGGACATTAATAAATAAGCGATCCGAAAGGCGGGACAAAGCAAAAGTTGTGCCAAAATACTTAAATGTTAAGTTAAATAAAAGTAAAAATTAAAAGAATTTATTAAAAAATAGTAGAATCAAATGTGCTCCTCGTAACGCTATCCAAACATGTCCATCTACATCAACAATTCTCTTCTTTCTCTCTCTCTCTCTCTCTCTCTCTGTCGCTCTCTCTTTCTTTTTGGAATGCTCTCCGGAAATGGAGTTGTTATCGCTATGAGGAGCACAAATTGATAATAGTATTATAGTTATTACAAATATGATCGTTCGTTAGTTAGTTTTCTTCTTTTGTAAGTAACATAGGCACAATTTGGTTTTTTGTAGATCGTTTGCTGCATCGATTGATAAATTGATTGATTAATTGATTAATTAATTGTTGTGCGTTGTTCTTGCTGTTAGTTTGGCTGCTTAGAAATGGAAGCTTTTCCTTGTTTGTTTGTTTTTGTTGTAGATACATATATAAATCTAACACACATATATTGTATATATAAATATATACGTATATATAGTATATATATTGCAAGGCACAATTCGTTTGCTTTGTATACTCTATGTAATACATAAACACATACCATACAAACAAACATATGTAGTTGTACATATGTTGTATATATGTTTGTATATATGTATGTATATTATATAAAAATCTTTTGACTTAGTTTAGAACGCGTTTCAATGGCAGTTGACGACTTTTGTTCAAGCATTTCTCTTGCACGCGCACCAGTTGAAAAAAAGCTGCTACGTTTGAATTACATTTTTGGAGGGAGGGAGGGCAAAATAAAAACAGGGACAGAGGGACAGATTAGAAGTCAGATCAGTTATATCAGAAATATTATAAACAGTCGGTTGTTAAATGGCAAATTTCACTAAAAACAATTGGCAACTCTCTCATTCTCATCCTCATCCTGATCCTTCTGCTCCTGCTCCTGCTTATTTGCCCGCATAGATGGGATTCTTGAAGGTGGAGGTGGCCTGCTTGTAGATAGGATTCTCGCCCTACATCAAGTCAAAATCAAAAGAAATGTTATTAATAATCAAGTTCAAAATATAGATATATTTATGTTGTGCAATTACCGTGTCCCACTTGGCGTTCATGCGCTCCTTTTCGAAGCGTGCAAACTCACGACGATCATGGATGGTGGTGAGAAGTTTCCATAACAGCAGTATGGCCAATCCCACCAGAACAATGGCCGCAATGACACCCAACACAATACCAAGCATAAAGACCTTGGGCGGGCATTCCTTGTGCTCCTGGGCATGCACGACCAGCTCACCCACTTCCCTGTATTTGAACGTAAACTTGCAATCATCCTCATCGAAAAAGACACACAATTGCTCATCCTTGTCCTCATCGATCTTGACTTTCTCCACACCAATGGGCACGAATGTGGTACAGTTTTGGCACACTCCTTATCATCCTTGAGGACGCCCGTCTTGTACATTTGACACTGCACACAATCCTTGAGCTCATGGCAACGTCCGGAGCATGTTGGGCATTTGTCACAATATTTACCCGAATAGCGTCCATCATCGGTGGACTTGCATTTGCAGACACCGCACTGGCAGGTGCCGTGGCCAGAACAAATCTCCCCACCATCTGGTGGCTTACATGTGTCCGTCGCCGTTGAACAATCACAACTGCTGCCCGACCAGCCGGGTTTACATATACAGCGATTGCATACACATTCGCCATGCTTCGTGCCGGAGCAGAGTTCATTCTTATTGCGCTCACAACTAAAGTTCTCGCACTCACAGAATCTGCCAGAGATGATTTCAGCGGGATTGGCACGCTTATTGCAATCACAAGCACACCACACAACTGCCACGTCCATTGCAATCGGCGGCATTCGTATTGTTGCCCTGGCGACACATATTATTGTTGATATTGTTTAAATGCACATCCGACATGGAGCATTCACAGGTGTTGCCAAAATGCTGTTCATCGCATTCACAGATGCCGCACATCAGTGTCCCAGAGTTGCTGCAGCTCTTCGAGTGCTTCTCATAGCCAGTGGAGCCAGGAGTTTCGCAGGGGCACGAGCACAGCATCTCCAGATCAATAATCATGCTTTCATTGATACCCACTGGATAGATTTGTATAACCTGAAATATGGACAAAGAAAAAACATTCATCAGTTAAGAGTTTACTTTTATCACAGATATTATTTACTCTTATAATCGTATATACAAACCTGATTCCAGTCGCGAGGATTTGTCGGGCATTTGGTAACCGTAATGTTGGCCGTGAATGTGACCTTGTCTCCGGCTTGAGACGCTGCATTTGTTCGTCTTGACCAGTTGTCCATTGGTCAGACAGGATGAATAATATGTGATCTTAACATCACCCGTTGCATTGTCCTTCATTTCCACCGTTGATGAAATTTTCTATAATGATCAAAATAATAATAATAAGCAACATGATTATCAGAAATATTGATAATCAACTTACGCTGTACTCCTCGCGCACCAGATCCACCACATTGGACGAATCATTGGACAAGATGGCACTGGATGAGCCCTCAATGTGTCCGGATAGCTTCTGGTAGACGGAATACTGATTCTGTGTGACGGCAAAAATGATATTGATGGCATTCTGTTTGACCTTCTGGTTGATCTGCGAAATGCTCGGATAATCCTGAATAATCGAATGCGTGTACATGCCCTGACCATTCAAATGGCATTCACCATCGTTGGGCGTGATCACGCCACCCAATTTACCATCGCCCGCATAATGGAAACCCGCATCCGTTGAGAACACAAGCAAACGACGTGCCTGTTCCCTCCATCCCACCTGCTGACGACAGGCAATGGCCTGCATGATGGCATCAAGCCGCCTTCGGGTGCATCCAAATTACCGGATACCGCTGCTTGTTTTACCTCATTCTATTGTTATTGTTTGTAATATAGAGTAATTCCAATTAGTTTAATCAATCAGTTTAATCGTTAGCTGATGTGTGGTGCATTAAGCAGTCGATTGATTCAGTTGGACACACTCTTGTTGACGGAATGAGATTAACAGTTGTGTTCCCAATTTCAATTTCGATTTGGATTTCGCCAATTTGAATTTTGTTAATTTTGTAGAGTTATTTTACTCGATAAGCTATCGGGGAAATTGGAAATGGGAACAGCTCTCGCATTGTTGTGTTCCCAATTCCAATTTTGATATGGATTTCGCCAAATTTGTATTGAATTTTTGGTTAATTTGTAGAGTTATTTTTGCTCGATAAACTGTCGGCGAAATTGGAAATGGGAACAGCTCCCGCATTTGGGTGCAATTCTTCAAAGTGTTCTCAATCTTAATCAGTTAAAAAAACTGGCAGCTCAGATAAGATAAGATTTCTGCCCATAGACAAAGACTCCAATTCAATCATATCGACAAGAGTGTGTCCAGGGGGTGGGGGAAAGGTAGGGTTATGCCAACAAAGCTTTGATAGGGATTCCTTGGAATTACTTAAAGCGTTAACATGCAGGCGACAAATGCTATAAATGAACTACGATCTTATGACAAGTGCAACAACAAAACGACATAACATTAACATTAATAATAACATTACCATTAAAACAATTAAATAAATGAGATGCCCAAAACCATGACACAACAAATGCTATTATCAAATAACAACAACAATAACCATAATATATAATAATTAATACCATCAAAAAAATTAAGTATAGTTCGTTGGGTTAGCGGCTAATTAAACGATTTGTCAAAAATTTGAGCATGGATTCTGATTGGTTTAGTTAAATGTAACGGATCTTTTTCTTTTTTTTTGGTTTTTTTTTTGGTCTTTGGGTGGGGACAACTTACAGAGAATCTATATGTGTCCGTGCTCAAGCCATGATGTTACGATAGCCATAGGGAGCATCGCATTTGGGGCATGGCTCCTCCAGGCTAAATTTTGTACACGAATTTTGGTTTTGGTTTTTGTTTTTGATATTTGTTTTTTTCGATTTTTGTATTTTTTTTAGTGTGAAGCAACAAGCAACCGATTTTTCACAATATTCATACACACACATTTATATATTAGATAAAAATATATATTTATTTAGAGCGAAAGAAAGAGAGAGAGAGAGAGAGAGAAGAGTGGTGAGCATATATATGTATGAGAAAAAAACATAAAAAGAAAACAAACATAAATCAACTAAAATAAAAGTAAAATTAATAAAATTTCAATAAATCTAATCATGTAATATAATGTAAGGATATTAAGTTGTCATTTTACTGAACCCAAGTTGCCAGACTGTTCCACAATCTGCATGAATCAGTTTTCTAAATAACAACAATGTTTGTACGACATATATTTAAGAGTGCAACAGACAAATGCCATACGATATGGATAAAAATATATATGTATATGGTTTACCGATACAAATTTAGTGAATGACCCATTTTGCAAACCAGCAAATGCATAAAATAAGCAAATCAGTTTCTATTGATCATTTTTGATCGATCTGGCAGCACTATAATATTTCGTATACTTATTAAGTTGGCCGCACTTGATCAACGGATATTCAAAAGCTGAACTTGAGCTCCAATTTGCTTATTTTATGCCTTTACAAATGTTTAAACACTAAACAAAGAATTTAATCTTCTTTGATTAGTGGTTCAAACTTAAAGATACACACACACAGTTACAGATACAGATACACACAGAGATATAGAGATATGTAGTACCAATGCTTATATAAGATATACATAAAAATTAATGAATATGTTTTTTAAAACTAAATATGTAATAAATGAGACAGATAGAGAGAGAGAGAGCGCAAGAGAGAAGGCATACCTAAGATAAATGCATTACGATACGATACGAGATTTGATAATACGATATACTATTTACGATATACGATATATAGATATGCGAAAAGATCGATTGTTAGGCACCAAGGCAACAATAATATGATAGCAGAGGGAGAGGGAAATGCGTTTTTAGAGATTGCAAACACAGAGTGGGAAAGAGAGAGAGCGGGCGAGCGAGAGTGAGTAGTATGAAAGACTATAGAGAGCTGGATGTGAAGAATTGCAACAAAAATATTAATTTGGCTCTTACAGAGAAGCTTTCGGTGTTATTGCTCAGTGGCATGTGATTGCGGTAACCATAGGGGGCCTTGCAGTTATCGCATGGATGCTCGAGTCTTTATAATAAAATATACATATAGAATAATACATATATTTATTATATAGCACATGTTATCGAACAGTTTGTCGGTGGTTGGTTGTGGTTGAGATTGCGTTGATTGATGGTGGATATTTGTTGGTGTTCGCATTCGATTTCGATTTCGTTATCGATATCAGAATATCGAGTTCGATTACGTTTTGTTGTTGTAGTTGTAGTTGGAGTTTAATCGTGGCGTTAGTTTTGTATTTTTTGTTTGGTTTGCATAAAAGTAAAATTAGGTAAAAGAACGTTTTATGAATTAGTCAAATAGATAGTACATACAAAAAAGAGAGAGCGTCAAGTTAAACTATTCATAGATCTCAAAAAACAATATATATACATAATTAGAATTAAAAAAAGAGTTTAATTCCATGTTGAGTAAGCCAATGAATGAAGCGGTTTCTTATTTTTTTCTGTTTGATTTGGAAATTTTTAAAACACTTTTGGTTAGGAATCATGATAGGAAACGTATTACGTGTGTTTAAATTTGGTAGTTCGATTCTTTTCAAGAGCTGCTCACACTCAAGACTTAACTTAATAGGCTATATTATTATTAAGAATATTATCGCTATTATTGTTTACATTATTCCTATAACACTCAGCGATTCAGTTGATTCAAATTCCCAGAAATCATGACTAACACAGTCAATTTATAATTTCTCCTCGATCGCTCATTGTTTGTTCCCCTGAAATTTCCATCCATATCGGCTTTGCAATCTAATTTCTCTTATAACTTCTTTAGGACTTAGGCATTAATCAAGTAACTTAGGATTAGGATAAGACTCACTTTTTCGGTATGGTAGATACATAGGGCATCAGCACCTTGTCAACAAAGGAACCGAAACCTAAACGGAAATTGGAAGTTATACGTTTCATGGTCTCTGATAGTTTGTCGCCCAACGCAGACAGTTTCTCTTTGTCATCCTCCATAGACTTGGACAGATCCATCAAATAGTAGAGATCAACGGGATAATCCTCGGCCTGGGAGTAGCTCACATCCAAATTGTGCACTTCATCTATAGAGGGCAGGACAATTTTAAATGAATATATATATCAACTGATCAACTATAGCTACTTACTGATTCGCAGCTTGAGACTGACACGTTGGGGCTTGATTTGTACAATTTCACCAGCGGCGGCAGCCATTCCTGCTGATCCCGAGGCACTTTGCATTCCCGAACTGGAAGCATAACCCGAACTGGAGCCCGAGCTGGAACTAGAGCCATAGCTTGAACTGGAGCCGGATGCACCATAAGAGCCAGATGCAGAACTTTGCTGATGGGCACTGCTCTCATAGGATCCACCCGATACGTATTGACCACCAGCCCAGGCGGCACCACCGCTCGCCAGTGTCAAATCTTTATTGATCAATATACGCTCCGATGTGTCTGGATTATAAATGAACTCCTCGGGGCATACATCCGCTTTTGGTGTGTGCAAAAAGCACCTAGGTAGATCTCCATAATCCGATTTCATGCACCAACCGCAATTCTGTGTCTGTATGCATTCATGGCAGGAAACTTTGTTCATACACGGATTCTGTTCCAATTTCGCGGGTGACTGATCCATCTGTGCCGCCGTACAGTGGCTCAATGTGCAGGCAAGGATGCACAGCAGTGTCAGGTACATCAGCTGTGACATCTTTATTAATGCTTTTTGCGGGTTCTTTCGGTGGGCGGAAGTGGGTTCGGATTTGGGAACGGGAACGTGAACGTGTGCAGGTGATGTTCGTGTTCCTGTGTCTGTATCTCTCATCGTCGCTTTGCCAGCGCACGCTCTTCCTCGCACTTTATCTCTCTGTCTCTCTCTCTCTTTTTTTAGTAGTTAAGGCAGCTCTCTCGCTCGTTCAGTTTGGGGTGCGATAGTTTTTTTAGTGCAGCGGCTATAAAATATATAAACATAACATGAGTTTTTTTTTGTATCATTAATCCTCAAAATAATTTCCTTTTAAAATGCGATCAGTCAATATTGCGAGTCAATTATTCACTTTATTTTAGCTTATTTAGAATTCTGATCAAATGTCTCATTTCTACTGATACACATTGCTTAACAGTTTCGTAAGGAGTCAGGAACTACATAAGATTGAATTATTGAATTCATTTTAATCTGCAACAACGAAGGAAATACGAGATTCGAGTTTCTGGTAAACCGTTTATTATTGTTTATATTTACTTGCACCCCAACACCAGATATTGTATATATTATAATACTTTATGTATCACAAAAAATATTTGTTGATTAACTATACATATGTTATTACACACAAAGATACATATGTACTATGCTCGTTCACCTTTCGTTAGGGTATAACAAACATCTGCTCAGGTTTGCCTTGCCTTGTCTTGCCTCATGTTTAATTTTATTTCACTCACAAGCTTACTGTTGTTGTTGTTGCTTCTTCTTCTCGTTTTATTTTTGTTGTTTTTGTTGTAAAGCTATACAATCAGCGCCATTTCGTACGAAACGAATCGAAAATCAAATTGGATATGACTCATCCTCTACGATGTTGGCTGCTGTCGTGCAAGGCAATAACAAAACAAACAAAAATACAAACACACACACACGCACACACACACAAACATATGGCTGCTCTCACATGAATTTTATGAATAAGAGGCCAAAGGCAAAAAGCGTCTAACTTTGATGATGAGTGACAAAATGTCAATTATTGCACGAATCACACGTCTCAAATCTGGAGCGAGAGCGAGAACAGGAGAGAGAACAATAGGCAAAGGTGTGAGGCGGGAGAGTGAATGCAAGTGAGTGAGTCCGTGATAGTAAAGGTTTTCTTGTGCTTTTAAAACGTAAACAAAGAGGGCGCTGCTAACAGGACAAAGACGCCCCTTTTATTGCAAGCACTCCCCCTTGCGTTTAATATGGATAAGCTTAAACACATACATATGCATACATGTGTGTGTGTGTATAAGTAAAGCATACTTTAGCACTTTTTTCGAATTCACGTTGTTAGTCATGCAACGACTGCGGCGCTGACGTCTTCCGGGCACAAATGAATGAATAATCAATTGCCTTGTAAAAGTGACACTGGAATTTAAGATTTTTGTTCAACTGCTCTGGGGGTGAGATTATTAATGCCTCAAATAGGAACAAAGGCTGAGGTGACCATTTCCATCTGCAGAGGGCGCACTAACAAAAACAGTACACACACAACACACCAGTACAATGTACAGATGTAGATTGCGTCTAAATATAACCAGAAAAGAAACCATGCGTACAACAACAACAACACAGCTGGAGGGAGCAGCAGGGAGATGCAACAATTTGCATGAAGAAAGAGAAATAATAAAGCAAAAGTTGAGCATAGGCGCCCACAGCATAAATATGTACATATAGATCATATAGTACATTCATCTACATTTTGGCCTCGCGCGCACGCCCACAAGCATCAACAGCAACAACATCTGTGCTACATAATGTGGGCGGACGAGTTCCTCACAGATCAACCAGCCCAACTGCGGAGAGAGATAAACACAGCTACACAAACATGCATACACGGTATGTGTACATACATACACATACAGAGAATACCAATTGGAGTTGCAAGCTCCTTGGGATCAAAGTAAACACGGTACAAAAGGTTGGGGGGGGCTATTTTATAATCAGCTTGACGTTTGATCGTCAACTTTTAAAGTGTTGCCACCCCGTTGCAGACTTTCTGCCCGTACTTTGTTCTATAACTCCAACAGAAGAAGCAGCAATTCAAGTGGAGGATATTCCCATTGGCACTCAGAAAATAGCACTCAAGACATATTCACACACACACACGCACACAAGTATATGAGGCGTGCCTGAACGTTTGTATGTGTGTGCGTTGCACGGTAGTCATCGTCATCGTCAATGAAATCATCATCAACACGACCGACGACTTCCCTTTGACCAAAGAATGCAGTCAAAATTTATACAATTTCTTACTAATACAACTTCTTTCGCATTATTTCACGCACACCCTAACACTTGTTGGTGTTATATTTGACCGTTTTATGGCATTTCAATTAGTAATTCTATAAAATATTTCCATCAGGGCGCGACATTGCTCGCTGCTGTTGCTGTGGTTTTATTTTGATTTCACGCACACACTTGTGGAGTTGCCCACACACATTTATATGTACACATAAGATCATACATAATTTTAATAATGTACAAAATAAGCGTTATTTAACGGTTCACTATTCACCGAATATACTTTCCATACACCACAAATTACTGCAAAAATGTATGACACCAATTAAAGTAACAATAAGTTCAAAAAATAAAAGATAGCAAAATTTATCACAATTACTTTTGGCGACGACGGTTCCGCACTGCCTCTCGATTATTACAGTTGTGTCGTTTAGTGTTGGGTTTGCGCACTTTAATGTAGTGCTGGCAAAAGTATCGAGGCAGATCCGATAGTATCGAAAATCTAGGAATTTTTCAATAGTGGGATTCCTACAAGTACTCTGCTTATATTTTAGATTCTCAGGGTGACAACATTTTCGTTATTTGGTGTGGGCACCCTACACAATTTGTATGGAACAGCTGCGAAAAGCTCATTCGCACTCAGCGAAAGCAATTTTTAAGCAAATCAAAAGCAAAGCAGTTGCAGGAATATGCCAAGTATCATTATTTTTTTACAATACTCGATACTGACTGACCGCTCTTTTTGAATTTTCTCAAACTGAAATGCAAAGCGACTGTGAGTAAAACTTCGTCATGCTCTGCACATTTTCTATGTGTCGCGGCGTACTCTATTTTCTTACTTTACAATATAATATGAGAAATACAATTATTTTTGTAACTTATTAATTATATGCAGAATTATTGTCAGTTTTTTGCAAAAAATACTCCACCTATACCGATGTTTGCGAACTACTGCGAAAAGTACTTCAATGATATACTTGACTATCGATATATCACTAGTGCCATCGTTGACTTGCCAGCTCTAGTGGTGAATGTAAATAAACGCCAACCATAAATTTTAAGTTTGGCTGCTTAAAAAAAAAACAAAGCAAGCGCAGTGAAGTCATCACCAATCAGCTTAATCAGTGAAACAGCTAACACCGAAAACGAGAAGAAACGCTAGCCAAACAAAGAAAGATAAAAAGTTTTAGTGCAAAAGTTGAGTGCAAGCTAGTTGCAAGTGCGGAAGGGGAAAGGGGCGACCTACGCGTCGCACCATGGAAGACTATGATATTGATATCGATTTGAACTTTGTGCAGCTGAGCCGGCAGCAATTGCTGCAGCGCTATACAAGTGCTATGCGCCAGCTGCGACGTCTTGCCGAAGCCAATTATGGTGTTCGTCCACTGAGCTTCGATAACTATGTGATCTTCCAGTATTTCCAACAACGGAGTCAGGCGCCGCTTTATAATACAACAACGCCGTTGATGGCATATCTGAAACTAGAGGTACTGCATCATTTGCTTGATCGTCGGCGTAAAATCCTATGCTGGCTATTCTATCTAACTCTGATGTCTCTCTGTGTGGTCGCCTATCGGTATGAGACGAACAATGGAGCGAACAATGCACGAATGGTACAATCTCTGGTGTATCCAGGCATGCGGATGTGGCGTCGGGTGACCATGCCCCTAATCCAGCGTTTTCCCCGTCTCACGGAGCTCTACGACGAGTCCTGCCTAATGGGCAATCCGTTCTTTCAGGTGGAGGATCTCAGCTGCGGTCCCTGTGCCAATGTCGAAAGCGTTTGGCTGGAAAGCGATGAATGTGCTCAACTTTATGCCGATGTAGAAAATAATGGCATTGGCAAGAATCTTAGTGTTAGCCAACTTGATGCTGACCTATTAGCTGGTTATAAGAAGCTGGCACAGCTGCAGCACTGCCGGAAGCCTACGGATATGCCTTATACGTTCAGGAGTAATGAACATGGCTTTGATTTAGGCGATTTTTACAAAATATATGCAAACAATCTGAAGATCTTCCAGCGTGATGCGTATCGGGTACATTCCACCAATCAAGGCGTCCACAATCTCGAGGATCTCTTTGGCCAATTTAACAGTAGCAGCAGCAGCAACGGAAATTCCGATTCTGTTGATGTCCCAACGCCATCTTGGTCACAGCATGCTCATAATCTGTGGCGATGTAATCGCATGCTGCCCGCCCGTTTGTTGCGCCCCATCTTTGCCCGTCCAATGCGTTTGCCCAGCATGGGTGTGGCTCTGGAACGTTTTGTGGCCATTGATACGGCCCAGGCGCCAGCTTATACGCTTCCCGAGACCGAATGCCCTAATGTCTATATCCACCAGGCGGTAGGCACACGTTTCATCATCTTGAGGCCGACCAGCGAATGTCGTCATCGCTGTCGTACGCTCTCCATGCGTCTCACTCAATCCTTTGTGCGTAAGTAGATTTGTTCAAGTAAGAACAGCTAATCCACATTTGAATCTCTATCTCATTTTTAAATTCTTTACTTTACAGTCAATTATAATTGGTTGTACTGGAAACCGATTTCAGCGCCAGATCCCATATCTGAGTCCATGTCCATCAGTCTAATTGGTTCCTACTGCTAGGTGGACAGTGTTCAACCCACTAAACTATCCTATATATATTTTGGAAAAATGCCCAACCAAAATTGCAACTACGTAACGAATTTTTGCCGATTAGCTTGGAATAACCACAACTAACAAAATAAATCTTAATATCGATTGAGAGAAACGAGAAAAGCGGAGACCATTCAAAATGGCAGCTTTATTAGCTATAAGTTGTATGTCCTTAATTTGTCCTTATAGTTGATAAGTTTAGCTAAGCGAGAACAAGTCCTTATGATTTCACTTTATGTGTTCCTCCTGAAGAAAGATTTGTCTTTTCTTTTCTGTAACCAATTGCATTTATACTCGGATATAAGTTTTAACCAATTTATAATTTAACCAATTATCCAAGCGCCATTCGCTGATCTTAAGCCGTTAAAATTGTAAATATGTATGTGTGCGGATTTGAGTTTTAAAAATCTTTTTAGTTTAACCATTTGCCAAATTATGAATTAATAAATTCTGCAGCTATACATAATAGAATCGTTGACTACACTCTTCATTGCTTCGTCACTAGCGTGAACTGCTTTAAAAATAAATATGATGAGCTTTCTTTGTTCCCCCAAAATCGAAATAACAAACAATATTTTATAAAAGAAACGCACTTTTATTTATTGCTTAATTTTTATCCTTTGTTAATGCATCAAAGTAGGAACCGGTCATTAGATCAGCTGGCTCTATTCGGAATGTTTTACAGAGCTCCTCGGCTATGGTCTGTCCCTCTTCCAGTGACTGCTCAGGACGCAGACACACTTCAAACTCCATAAAATGTCCCAAATCCTGGACGTCGTCCATGTGAATGCGTGTCTGATCATACAGGAATAGCAATCGACGCTTGGCAAGCACGCCAAGTGTACCATTTGATTGATGCAGTATCTTCTCAAGAACAGCGGGCTCGTCCACCTCGATTTTGTTGTACTTGGACAGTTTGGGACCAGACACATCGGGTCTATCGTAGTGAACCAGCTGAGAACGGGCCGGGGCTTCTAAGTAGCGCAGTTTTAGGCGGCCGCCCTGTGGGGAATTGAAAAAAACATCCCGCTGCACAATTAACTCGCCACCGGCGCCAGTCAAGTTCTTGGCCACGTCCAAGCGGCGTTTGAATTCTTCAGGACCGCCAGGAATACGGGCTTTAATCTCTACATTGCGTTGATCCGGAGGAGCAGCTGCGGCGCACATGTTTTTATTGTTTGTGTTGGTTTTTAATAGTTTGATTAAATTACTTTTATTCTTTAATATTAGAAAATGCCTAAATTGCATTTATTTGCTTATTTGAAAGTTATTTTGTGAGTTGTGCTTTTTGACCAAGTTTCTCATCAACACGCGCGTTCTTGTTATCGATATCGATTAGGCGCGCGAACCGCAAATGATATGGCAGCTCTGACAAACTACCAATCGGTATTGATGCACCTTGTGCTTGGCGCCAAAATGAAATTATTTCAAATTTCAAAAGAAAAACAATGTAAGTAAAATGTATTTAATATAGTTTTAAGTTTATTTATTAAATATGCAAAATATATGCACGACAGTATTCTCATTTTTAAGTGTTTAGCTACGGTACCATAATTAATGTGAATGATTACGTATTTTTAATACGGGCTAATCCTGAAACTGTTCTGTGTTGTGTACACTAATTTGATTACGATTTAACGAACAGCAGGCAACTTGATCGAACAGTTGACTGGCAATTGAAGAGGAAAAGAAAACTAGGGTACGAAAAAGCAAATTGCGAAGCACAAAGTTTAAAAACTTAGCTTTTGTACTATTTTGGTTTAACCTTTAACAGCCTTGCCCCCTCCCAGCTGCCATTCCTATCTAGAACTTTTCGTATTACCGCGGCAACTTTTCTGCATTAAATATATAATTATCTAATTATTAAAACTAGTAATGCAGAAATCGTACACTGCTCTTCGTACTGAATTTACAACACCATGTAAACAGACACCAATTGTGGCCACGTAATTCTTTTCGAGAGGAACAAAATCAGCCTCAGATCTGACAGGGTTCCAATCAGTTGCAGATATCTTACTGTTAGTCATAAAACAAATTTTAAAAATCATTCTTATAACGATTTTTCGTTAAGCAGATGCTTATGGTAAATGGAAATTTAAAGCTTTTCAATGTCAATGAACAAATCACGCTGATTGATTCACATTCGCAGCCATCTAACGGTAGACAGACATTAAAGAAATTACATAGAAGAAAGAGTAAATACTTGCACAGACGTACATTTGTCTTTAAGACACACATTGTATGGTACATACATACATATGTATGTATATATTTTTGTATGTACGTCAATAAGCGCAAAAGCAACAAACATCGAAAAGAAAAAAAAAGAAAAAAAAGAGAAAAAAGAAACAACTCAAAATATAGACACACCACTTGCATAGTCTCCTGGTCAGGCCCCGCTTCGTGACGCGCAATGGTACATGGTAGGTGGGGCAGAGGGAGAGACTGCGACGGCAACGTCGACGGCAGCGGCTATGATGACGATGCCGCGCAACAACTTTGGCAGCTCAACACAAACACTTTACATACATACATATGTATATACATACATTTGTAAGTATGATTGTGTGACCAAGGGCGTCAGAGGCGGTGGCGTTTGCGTACCCTGGGCGTGTCACAGTGTGTGGGCGGACGCGGACGGTAGAGGGCAACTGGGTGGGAGGAATATTGCCATCAACTTCCCATTTGAAAGCTTTGTGCTCGTTTTGTGGGTTCGGACTTCGGCAATCGGCGTTTGGCGTTCGGTTTTTGTGCCGATTCGTTATCGTTGTTGTTGTTGTTGTTGCTTATTGCCCTGTATGTTCGAAATGCCAAAAGCAAATTTACTTTTAATTTGCTGCCATTTCGCTCTCTTCCTCTTCTTTTCCTTCTTCTTCTCGACGTTCTCTTCCCTTCCCTTCTGTTCCCTTTTCTTCTACCCAAAAATCGACGATAGCCGAAAGCCCCAGAAACCGTTTACACCAAAATGACAGGTGTAGGAGAGCATTGATTTTTAATGTTGTATGAACTGTTATTATCATATTTGTACATATATATTTACATATGTAAGTTTACCAAAAGTTTAAGCACACACTTTTCAATATAATATATGTACATATTATGTATATGAATTTTCTGTGAACATTTTTGTTTATTTATTTTCCAATTAATTATACAATTAATATATGTACATGTTTATGTCATATATGAGTTTGTATGAAACCCATTGCGTGAAATCACTTCGTGAAATGGTGTCAAAAATGCGTTTAGAAACAGAATTCCATAACACTCGAAAGCTGACTATGAATTCAGGCTCATTAGCAGGAAACGGCCAGGTGCAGCCAACTTAAAGTTTTAATAAAATAAGGTGGCAACGCTAAAATTGAAGATCGTCTATGCAGAGTAAAGCATTAAATAGCAAGGTAATTAAGTATATAAGTAAATGCACTGCGTTTATACAAAAATATTGTTGCTGTTCGTATAATTATACATTATATTGTACGCTTACGTCCTATCAACTGACTTAAAAACTTCGTGAATTCGTCGTAAGTATGTTGCAAATTTTAAGCGATTAAAACCAGATGAAATGTTACTTGTAAACGTTCTTACCAATGTACATACATATACAAAAAGTAAGTAAACATTTCGACATCTGATACCAATATATGTACATATAATTATATTCATAATGAAGTCATACTAACAGTCCTACAATACATACAATATATTTATTCAAGATCATTGTACTTGGATATCGGCACTCCCCCACAATTTTTTTGCCAAACCCGTTGGGTGTCATTTAACTAATACCCTACAATACCCGGGGGACCCTAACGCTATCAGACAAGCTGCCGGCTGAGCAGCCTGATATACAGCACCCCTTGCCATCTTTGACAAAATTCCCTTTTCTTCAAACGCGCATTCAATTTTGTATATGTATGTATCTAGGGAATTATTATTAACTATGTATATGTATTAAGTATGTATATATGTACATATATATGTATGTACATTCATGTTTGTTTGCATGTATTGAAGCTTTTCGAGCGAGTGAACGGATATCAAACAAAAAACCCGTATCCGACCAACCGGCATACATTCACACTTGCACACACACGCTCACACTTTGTATGTGTGTGTGTGTAAGTACACAGAGCCATTCACACAAAACAGATACGAAAATTTAATGCAGTTTTCTCGATTTTCTATGTGGAATTCTCCGTTCCCTCTGCTTCTACCGCTGCCGCAGTCAACGTCTACGTCGACCGACAGACAGACAGACGCGACAGACAGACAAACAGCGACGACGACCTTCGCTGCATCGTGTTGTTTTGTTGTTTTTCTTCTTCATCGTTTTGTTGTCGTTGTTGTTGTTGGTGGTGGTGGTGGCGGTGGTGTTGTTGCTGCTGCTGCTGCTTTTCGTTGCTATTGTTGGTGTTTTTGTGGCCCTCAGTTTGGTGGCCGCTGCGCTGCCGATGGCACAAAATGTATTGGCCATATTATATACATACATAGATACATACATACGTACATACATATATACAAAGTTATCTATGCACGTGTGTGTTGATACCTTTTCTGTATGTATCTGTTATGTGGCTCTAACTGTTCCCCTCTCTCTTATTAACTCTCCTTCACACTCACTCTCTCGCTCTCTCTCTCTCTCTCTCTCAGAAGAGCTCTCGCTAGCTTTGTATATCTGTAAAAACATATACATAAATACATACATATGTATGTATTTTGTGTAAAAGTGTGCGTGTAACCAGCTGCGACTTTAAGTTTTTGTTGTTCCTGCTGCTGCGAATTCGCTCCCAGCTGTGAGTGTATGCAAGTATGTATGCGTCTGTCTGTTTGTTTGGTGTGTGTGTGTGTGCAAGTGTGAGTTTTGTATGTTTGAGAGATACTTTGACCTTTTTTCACATCAAGAAGACTTTGAGCTGTGGTTGTTGTTGTTGTTGTTTTTGCTGCTGCCACAGTTGCCATCGCAGCCGCAGAGAGATCATTGCAGATTATGGAGGGCACGTAATGTAGTATATAAGCGTATATCTATGTACGTAAGTACATATACATATGTATCTAAAATAGACAAACATATACAAGAAAATACTTAGATAAATTTACATATAAAATTAGCATTTCTTTGGTATATGGGCATATTTGGGGAAAGGTCAACCTAAAATTGATCAAAGGTCTTCTATTTTTTGAGGAAATATCTTCCAGAAACATAGAAATGTTACTTAATTTAGCTGAATGCACATGAATTAATTTATTACGATAAGAATATTAGCATAATTTAAGTTTTTCTATATTTTCCAAGTGATCTAAAGTGTATATTTTTATCATATTTTCAATAATATTAAAGGAAAATTTATTATAGAAAACACATATTTTTAAATTTACAAACAATTTAGAGATCATACCTTAGTTAAAATGACCTTACGCTGATTAGATTTGACAAAGTTATGCAAGTTTTAAATCTTTTAGCGCTTAGGAGTAAAAATTTAAAGATTTAAAATTTTTGTTTTCAAAAAGATCAAAATGTTAAAATTTTTGACATATTTATTAGAGGTCTGAAAATGGGTACACTTTTTTCTGCACACTTTCGAATGAGTGTGAGTGAATGTTGTATTTATATACTTTGAGTATATTTGAGTGCAGTACACTATTCTATAGTATTGTGGAGTTCGAAATGAATGCATTTATGCTGACCTGTAATAAGTATATACGTTAGAACAGATTCGCAAAAGGCTACTAGCTGAAACCGTTGGTTAAAGGGTTGCAAAGTAGCGAGGACTTAAATTTTTAATCCATTCAGTAAAAGAACAAAAGTATCTGAGCATAAGTACATTCATAAAGTATACATATCTCTGCTGCTGCTCAATTGTGACTTCATCTGCTTCTTTGTCTTTAATTTTTCAGAAATTCATTTTATTATTATTTTTACTTTTTGCGCTTTTCTTGCTGCATGATATTTGTATGTATACATATATATGTATCTGTATGTATATAAGATACATTTCTTGCGGTCGCAAGCATCGATTGTATCCGTTGGGATGTACATATATACATGCTATATAAACATATATATACATATACATAATGGGGAAAGTGTGAGTGGGTGTTGTGGCGTGTTCAATGTTGGGGAAGGGGTTGGCCAACAAGTGTCGAGGCGTACACACAATTTCTGACAGTCCTGGACCTCTCTCATCCCTTGTCAATGCCAACGCTTCTTAGTTCCGGTTCAACGGACTCTTTCTTTTCTTTTTTGGCAGCTTACCAAAAAGTGGCAACTCTCTCTCTCTCGCTCTGTCTTTCTCGCAGTCTTTCACTGAATTCATCTTTCTTCGTTCTTTGCCATCTATTTGGCTTTTCATTGTTGCATTTTGCTTTTTGGCTTTGTCTTTTCTTTCGCACTGCAAAATAAATAAATTATCAATGTGTATGTATGTGTTTATATGAAAATGTATCTGTATCCGTACAATGTATGTATCTTATATACATGCATTTATTTATATAGTACAACAATGAATATGAATAATTGAGACTAATGCTCATACAAATACACACTTGGAAAGACGCAGATATCTATATGTATTATTATACATATTTATATATGTACATATATAATGGCAGCTCTATCTGCATGTGTGTGTGTGTGTGAAACGCGGCGCGAAGAAAAGCGCAAAACGCAAAGCAAGTAGAAAATCCATATGAAAAACCAATTTTCTTTTTATGGCTTGATTTCTATATTTTCATGATTCAGAGTTTGATACAACTGTGGGAACCACATGGCGATTGTAGTAGGAGGGGAATCGCGGGGAAGCACCCAATGCGTTGGTCGGGGGGAGGTTCTCTTTGCTTTAAACAGGGGATGGAAACACAATACATATATTTAAAATGTTTTATATACATATACAATCGTTCACACTATGTTTGTATATGACTGTATTCCTTGGTCAATTTATTTACTATTTATATCTATCTCGTATACTTCCCTATTAAAAGAAAAATATCCAAAATATCTATATCATTTATTGCGAATCATATGGGTTAAAAGATGCCAAGGTCGAACCCTCTTTCCAGGTAATCGAAAAGAGCATTGGCAATCAGGTAAAAAGGGACAGTGCACAAGCTTTATAGGGAGGTTCAATAAATCTTTATATAATCAGGTAGCCGCACAACATACATAGATACATACAAATGTTGACAGATGTTCTCAGATTCGCAATCCATAACAAAAATTGAGTGATTATATTGATATACTGTATTCACATAATCTCAACGAAATCGGTTTAGACGAATCTCAGCTTAAACTTGGCTTACAATCTTAAACTCTTTTAGTTCTTTGAACCCTTTGAAATACACATGCAAAGACATATTTGATATATTTTTGTACAACTCTTAGATCAGGATTGTTATAGTTTTACAAAATATTAAAATATGTAAGAAAATAAAGTTGGGTGTGAAGTATCTTAGTATCTTCCTATATTCCATTATTAAAAAACTCCCTAGTCCCAACGATAAGTAACTTTCCCAGTCAATAACCTCCCTAGTCCCCATGACTAGTAACTTCACTTGTCCGTAAGCCCAAAACTTTTTTTGTTTCTCAAGCGAAATTTAAAATTACTTTTGTTGCTTTGTGATTGAAGTTGCTTTTAACATTATAAGGTATTCAATTGTAGACTTCAAGTAAAAATGTTCTCTTTTTTCACACAGAAAACCTTTACCAGAACTTTTGTTTTACTTAGAAGAAACCTAGTAAATGTTTAAATAACAGTTGGATGCGGAAATATACTTTCAACATAGGAATCGAATACGATATAATAAAAAAAACATATGTTTCCAAATAATGTTTCTATTTTGGTTTCAAATGCAACAAATCACGATATCGCGTATTTACTATATCCAGATACAGCTGTATTTACCGATCATATGCCAAAATCATCAGCAACGATCACACTTTAGGCTGCACATATGTAACTTAACATATATGTATGTATGTAAGTACAAACACATACATATATACAAATAAGTATATGAAATTTGCTTGTAAATTCATATTAATTGATGAATCACGCCAAACAACAATAATAATAACAACTACAATAACAGAAAACAACGCGTGTCGTGTCAACAAAAATAAATTTACATACACATTACAAATACTTACATACATACATATTTACATACAAAACTGTGACCTAAACAGAGTGCAAAATAAGTAAGCAAAAACAGTGACTGTGACAATCTCTACAAAAAACAAAGCCAGTATATCATTAACAAAGAAAACTCATTTTGATCTACTTGCTTTTACATGTGTAAATATCCGTAACTATCAGTATAAATTCACAAATATAGATAAATACTGCTACTATATGTAGATGGTTTTTTGAGGTTCTTTGTTTCATAACAAGTTGCATGGTAAAACTGCAAAAGAGTTGACAGCTCTGCGATCGCCATCTTGAATTTCCTACTGAAAGAGATAACAACAAGAAGATGGCGACCAAAAGGCTCTGCTTTAAGCAACTGTACTTCATATTTTAAATAGCTGCCTGACCTCACTTCTCCATCTAACAAATACCGTCCACAAGAATGGTCACCCCTTTCCCTACCCTCTGCCCCCACTCCAATTCACTTTTCGCGCTCTCGCTCTTTCTCTCTCTCTAGCTCCGTCTCCCTTTCGTTCTCTTTTTATCCAGCATGCTGCTAATTTAAAAACATGAATTGGCAAAAAAAGAAGAGGAACGAATGAAAAAACAACAACACCAAATATGTGAGAACGAACAAAGTTTTGGTGTACTGGGTGCGCCGTCGTCAACGTCGGCAGCGGCATCGGCATCTCAGCCAGCGTCAGCTGTTGTGGAATTACCTGCTGTTGCTAATCTCGCATACTTACACATACACATGTATACTTTTACATCTGTGTGTGTGTGCATACAGATGCAATTGGGATGTCGCAGAAGATGTAAATTTCAATAATTCTGCAATAGTTTAATAAATTGCATGTGTAATCCGACCCGACTACATAGACAATCTACATATATTGGGAAATTACCGTGTGCCAGACGCTGGCAGAGTTTATATATGTATGTATGTATGTATGATCTAACGCATCCCAGCGTAACGGAATTTTCAGACCATGTGAAGAAGGCGTTTCCAACACTCTGTGATCCTTATATACTAGTACTAATTACTTTATTTAATGATTAGAAATCGAATGACTCTTTAAATTGTAAATAATATTAAAATTAATTGTTTGTTTTAACAACAAATTATAATTTGAGCTCCTTATATCCAGATTACTGGATATAAGGGTCTTAGTTTTTAAAATACGAATTGAATTGAACTTCATTCAAAAAAATATTCCGTCGGGAAGCCCATCGTGTTAAATTAATTCAGGTGAAAATTATTTAATTAAACAACATGCATATGTTTCTTAAGAAAAAATATCTGAGATTTGACCAATCATCCAGATACTTTTTCCAGGTTTTAAATTTGTAATTAGCTCTCATTTATAATTATTAATATAATTCAGGGCGATGTAAGTAATTATTAAAAAGTAATAAGTATTAAAACAAGTAGCCGCCTCTTTGACTCCCACACAGCAGCTCTCACTGTGGTCGATAGATAGCAGCAGTAGTCAACAATCAAATTTCTCTCCATTACTAAAGACTTCGTGTAAGCTCATGGGCCATGCCCAGATATCATGTCAACACCTGCCTATTAGTGTGTGTGTGTGTGCATGAGTGTGTGTGATAAGAGTACCTCACATGCACAAACACGCACACGCATGCACGCACACTTGCACAATAGGAACAAGCTTATAACTGTGCTTCTGACTTTAAAACATGCGGAAACGTTGGCGTTGGCGTCGTCGTCGTCGCTGCTGTGCAAGTTGTTGGTATTGTTGTTGTTATTGCTCATTGCTGCATGGGAAAATTTTGCGGCTGGCGCCAGCACTCGAAATTTTTGCCGACGCTTTCAAGCGACGCGTCGCTATGTTGTAAATCTAATCGAACGTCGTACTTTTCCTTGATTTGACGTTGCCACCAAATACGAGAGAATGAGAGCCCACACACATACATGCATACATGCATAAGTGTTTTAATGCATTGACAATGTTTTGATGACGCCAACGTTAGCGCCAACGCAAGCACCCATTACCAACGTCTTCTTAATGGTCATCGTCATCGTCAATCGGCAATCGTCATCGTCATCGTGAGCGCTGCAGACAGTACGACTGGGACAGTGGTGTAATAAATTTTGCCGGCCAGTCAGACACATGCATGCGCTGCTGCTCAAGGTCGCCAGTCGTCAGCAGTCTGACAAATATTTTATTATGCAGTTACGAGAAGTGCGTTGACAGCAAAGCTTTGAAAAGCTCTCAAATGCATGACGTACTTGCCTACGTTTGTACGTTTTATGTAAGCATAAACATACATTGTACATTGTACTTGATAGGAGATGTCAGTGTCTTTGAGAGGAGACCTCTTTCACATAATGCTTACGCATTTATCAATACGCAGCAGGTATTTGTGTGTAGCGCAATATAAATGGTGTTGATAACAACAATAATAAAATAGACAAGGCAACACGCTGATGACGATGATGTTGAATTATGACGTCGACTGCAGTCACAAATTTTAAAGAAAGATTAAGAAGAGGAGAGCGAAACAAATTTGAAAGAGCGCTTATGAGAGTCATAACGGATTGTTTCTGCCACCGTTGTTTTGGCAAAAAAAAAGTACAAATGGAAAATGAAATCACAAGCAAATAAGAACACTAAGCAACTCGCATTGAAGCAAAACGGGCGAAAGAAAAGTAAAAGAGAAGATGGGGAAAAAAATTAAATCAAAACGAGTTAAATTTACACCAATCTCACATACACTCGCAAGCTTACAAAAATTTATATATATATATATATATATATATATATATATATATATATATATATATATATATATATATATATATATATATATATATATATATAGAGAGAGAGAGAGAGAGAGTGACAGAAAGCGAGGGAGAAAACAAAAAGATTGACAGAAAGAACGAAAGACTGAAAGAACGAAAGATAGAGAGAAACGAACGCACATGCAATCATTCACGCGACCCGTCCGACTGCTGCCACCCACAAGGCCCCGAGCCAGCGCAGTCGTCGTCTTCGTTGCCGTCGTCGTCGTTGTTTCGTATAAAGATATCAATCACCAAAAATTGTTGTCCAGCTGGGAACAGCGTTGGCAGAGAAACGTGGGTGGCTCTTGAAGTAGCGATTATGATAATGGGTTATGTATGTATGCACATGTATTTTATATGAATGCATATACTGCACTCGTCCAAATAGTATACATACAGTTTGTCAAGTAATTGTTTGGACAAAATAAAACAAGTTAAACATTATATTTTGGTATTAAACTACATGCAAATTAGTGTTTAGGTATCTAGGTGTACTATTTTCTTATATTTACTATAATTTACAAAAATTTCTCTTTTTTATGATTTTTAAAAATATATTCTAGTTTTTCCCTTAATGTACTTATTGATACTTTTCTGTGTACATACAAAAAGAAAATAATTTGTCTCTTAATATTTTAATACCATCAAATGTGGGTAAAGTACTTTGGACAATTGATAAATATCAGTTTTTTTGATTCTATTATTTTCGTATTTATCAAGTCTTTTATTCGCTTCTGCATAGATCAAACACACATCTATTTATCTTACTTCCAACAACAACCTTTTTTTGTGAAATTTGTAATGAATGTTCATTGTGTAAATACTTTTGACCGCATATGTATGTATTAAATGTACATACATACATACATAATATGTACATACATATTTTCGTTTCACTGTTCTCTCCTCTTTCTCTGTCATTACCAGCCTATACAATAGCCGGCCTTGCGCAACGCGCTCGCTTACTCATTCCGCCGTTCGCCTCTCTGCCTGCTACCCGCTCCGCCTGCTCTTTAATCTCGAGAGTCACCAGAGCCCAAAGACTCGCAGTCGAGGCAGGCCCCGTTTCGTTCGCAAGGCACAACAAGTTTTTCAGCAGAGGCAGCGATGGCGGCGGCGGCGACGACGACACACACATATACAAATCTATGTACATACATACATACGTACGTATATATACATATATATTTTCATACAGTTAGTCAATTATGTATGTGTTTGAACAAATTGAAAAGTTCACAAATTTAATTTAGCAAAAGAATGGATTTTCTTGATTTTTAAATGCCTTTTATGAATTCTACATATACGATTGTATGTATTTTATTATAATTGCCAATGCTTCTTAGAAAAAATTAGAAAATAAAATAATAACATCTATTGGGCTTAGCTTTTTATGATAAAAAAGCGATTATGGGAATGTATTCACTTAGTTAAAACATTTACTTGTCCTACTGTACATACAACTTACTATATCTAACTGTAATGCCAAAATCCCCTATTATAACAGAAACAATTACAACAAAATGTTAAGAAATTCATATAAAAAAACTTTTATATGGACGCCATATAACAGTAACAACACAACTTTACACAACTCGCTTATCTATCTCTCTCACTCTCTCTCTTTCTATCCAAGCATGTTTGCTCTGCCGCCTCCAATGGCCGTTGCCCCTTTTTCCCCACCCCTTGCTTTTCGCACGCTACGTCTACTATATTGCTGTTGTTTCTGCGGCTGCTCTTGTTGTTGTTTTTGTTGTATCTGCCTTCTTTTTTCGTTAATTCATTATTGAGGCCAATTGAATTTGTGTGTGTGTGAGTGTATGTGTGTGTGTGAATGTTTCTACGTGTATGTGTGCCTAGCTAGCAGCGTGCTTGAATGAGTGACGAACTGACGGGCCGACGACAACGACGAACGTTCGCCTTGCTTGCTTTTGCTTGGCGGCCGACTGACGAGAGCCTGGCAAGAGACTATGCAACACGTTTAAATATGCGCATCGAGGCAGCCGACGGCAAACGAGCGAACAACGAACAAGAAACAACAACAGAGAAAAAAGAACACCAAATACATGCTCGCACACTCACACACACAGACACAAACACGCATAGCCCAAAATGACGGAGCGTTGCGTTGCAGCAGCATAGACGGCGACTGCGACGCTTTCTTGAATGTATTTGTGCGTGCTTATATACATGCATGTGTGTGAGTAAGCCAATCTGTGTGCACAAGTAAATTGAAAGACGAAGAAGAAGCTATTCGTGTAGCTGCGAAGTTTGATGACGACAACACTTCGACTATAGTAAAGTCTAACTGTACGCATACATGGATATGTATGTATGTGTGTACATATGTATATTTCGAAACAGCGCCAACTTCAGCCCCACCCACCAACGCACAGACATACTTATTTACCTACTTATAAACGTATATAGACATGTATGTATGTATACATACATAGGTATATATATAGGCAGACCTAAACAATTTGTGCGATGTTCGGTTATTTCTTTATGATTCTTTTCTATCGCGTTTTTTATCGTTGTCGATTGTTCGTGTTGCTTGTTTGGGTCAAAAGTTCGTTGGTCCGGATTGTTTGACATTTGACATGCGCTACGTTTATAAGAAAAAATGTTGCAATAGTTGCAACAGTTGGTCAACTTATTAATTTATTTTATTAATAAAAGCTAAAATAGAACCGAAACTTATATTAAAAACTTACATGTAACTTAATGAAAGCTTTAGACTAAAATCTGAAAAGATAAAAATTCTGGGATTTACCAAAAATATTTGATTCCCCATGTGTTGTTAAGAGGATATAGAAAAAATACGCTAGATTAATATAATAATAAAATATGTAATTGTAATGTTGCAATTGATTCATAAGTATGTATTGCCTACATATAATCGAGGGAAAACTTTGACACAAATACGCCCCACATAAAGATGAGAAGCGCAAGCGTCTGCACCAACAACTATAGAGCAGCTATTAAAAAGAAAGAAAAGAGAATACAAAAAAAGATTGTCGCGTTCGCTGCCAGCGTCGACATCGGCGTAGCGAAATAGAAACGACAAAAGAAAAGGAAAGATGCAACTGATGCAAACGTTCGTTCATAGCAGGCGACAATATCAATTGCATACCCAGGTGGCAACGCTGTCATATTCCATCAAGGGATATTATAAGTTTAAAAACACTTTTCCATTATTGCTTATCATTTAATGGAGCTGCTTGAAAGCTTTAATTACACTTGCAAAAATTGTAGCGACGAGTACGGAATGTTCACAGGTATAAGACCAACAGCTACTCCACAAGTGCCTAAATGAGCAATGAATGGTAATTAACCCATGTACATACATACATACATATGTATGTATGTATATTCTATGCGTGAGTTTGAGTGTTAGTTTGTTTAAGTTACATGCACTCCATGTAAGCAAAAAGAGCGGGAGAGAGTGAGAGAATGTGCAAGCGAATGAAAGTGCATGGCGTGGCAAATAAAGTGTTTTGTGGGTGTGTACAGTGTACACACAAATTTATTAAGCACGTCTTTCTCTTCTTCCTCTTCTGTTTTAGCTCGTTTATTTGCATAGATTGCAATGGCAACAGCAACAACAACAATAACAAGTCAATAACAAAATGATAAGCAAAGATGTGGATAGAGATAATGGGGACAAAAAGTATACTTGCTGTTTTTGGAAAAGTTGTAATTGTTGGAATGCGTAAGTGAAGAGAATATTAAAATATTAAAGTTACTCTACAGTGTAGAGTCTACACTACACTACACAGGACTAAGACTAATTGGATTGGACCAGTACAGTAAACTATGTCATTTTGGCCACTTTCCAAAATACCAAAAGTTTAATCCACCAAAGTGCTAAACATTCTAAGGCCCCATATTTTAACCACCGCTTTCCTCTTTTGCCTCTTTCGTTTCCTGTTTTTATACCCTGTGTGGGTATGGGTATATTTAGTTTATTAAAGACTAAAAGTATCTCACAAGGAGAAGGACTATAAAAGACTGATAAAAATAAAAATCAATATAAATCTTGATAAATATATTTTAAAATCAATAATACAAATTATTTGTTACTTTTATCTTTAAAAGAGATAATGTTATTATAAATATTTTAATATATTTTAACCACAAATTAAATTATGGTTCTTATGATTGATTTTTTTAGTTTAAATTTTGAGCTGTAACAAATATTTCGGGTCCCTGACATAAATTATTAGAATGATCCTGATTATCGGTCCATTTAGTTCATTGGTCGTTTACTTAAACGCATAAAATGAGACGAGGCTTTATTTGTAGTATGAAAGATTCCCCAAGACCAGAAGTTAAGTTAGTTAAGTTAAGTTTCTCCATTTAATACATTGAATATATGTTTGAAAAATGCAAATTTAGAGCTTCCAATTTATCGTGAAAAGCTAAATGTGGTTAAATGTATACAAATGTACAAACGATTTTTTTCTTTTGAACATTTAGAGATAGGAAAAGATATCATTCATAGTTGTTTACGGGGGAGTGACATTTCTTTATACATATTATAACATTACATTATGTATGTATGTAAATGTTCCTATGGGTACTCTCTCACGGTTGCAGGTGCCTTGCGTTGGGCAAATTCCCGACCCCCTCATCCACCATTCGTCATCCATTTTACACTAATATCAAAGCGGGGTATTGAAAGTGCGAAACTAGCAACAACATGGCGAACTACCAATAACTCACACCGACCCTCTTTTCACATTAATGGGAGAAGGCGGGCACACTCTCTCACTAACACATGCACATACATACATACATAGTATGTACATGTACATGCTTAGCTGTGTTTACATAGCAAAGCGCGCACGAAACGGGGCCTTTGGTTCGTTCGCCTTTCGCTGCTGCTGTTCGGACTGCTGCGACGACCGACGACGACGAAAACGACGCTTATCGATGCCTTTGCGTGCTTGAACTGTGTGTGTGCCTGTGTGTGTGTGAGTATATACATACATACATATATAAATAGAATATATATAAATGTATGTGTGTGTCTGATTTATGATTGTGTTTTATAATTTACATACACATACATATATATGTATGTATAGAGGAGATACAGTCATGGACAAAAGTATTGGCCATTTGATGATCTCTCGATTTATTGCCGACTTTGTCGCATATGCAAATCATTAATACCGAATAACTGCAAAGCGGAACGAATATTGGATGTTTGTGTGCCTAAAAATCTGCAGTATAATTATCAAAGTCAATCTAGGCATTCTTTGAATAGAGGTTAAAAAGATATTAGAAGAGAAAGTTTAAAACATTTACTTTTTTCAAAATAATTTATTTATTTGCTAAAGCCATAAAGAATATTTTGTAACTTAGCAATAGTACAACTGCCAATAGTTTTGTCCATGACTGTATGTCTATATGTATATATGTATGTACGTTAGGGTCGCAAATTGAAGCGGGGAAACACTACGGTCCGGACGTAGCACATTTCGAATACACAAATACGGGAAAGACCCACACGGCTGACTAATTAGAATACCGTTTCGAAATCAAAGCTTCTTGTAAACGTATACATACAAATGCACATAAATATTTATAAACATACGTACATATGTATAAAGTTTGTAAATAAATAGCAATGAAAGTAGAAATGTAGAAAAAGTCGAAAATTAGACTTAGTTGGGAGGGAAAAAGCTTCGCTCAAAAAGAAAGAACAAGCTTTTAAGCGAGAGAGTGAGTGGGCTTAGTGGAATGGGTCAGGTAAGTGCTTGGACTATAAAACGAATGGGTTTTTCTTCTTCTCCTTTTTTTTTTTATGAGGAAATGCACTAAAAGGGCGACCTTTTTGCGCTGCGCTGTGCAGCTGACGCCACAGCCGCTGCCTTCGTCAACGGCGGCCGAAACCAGCAACAAAAACAAACACACACATACCCGAAGCGCTCTCGTGTCCGTTGTTCGCTGTCCGCTCTGTCATCGGCAGCTGCTGTCTTGTCTGCTGCGGCCGGCTGAAGCGGGGCCTTTCTTGAGCACAATGCGCGAATAACGAATAACGAAAACTTCTTGCATACACAAACTAGAAATGAGAAAGCAAGAGGGAAAGAGAGAGAGAGAGAGTGAGTGAGCGAGATAGCGGCTCACTTTGATAAAAAGGGAACGGGTACGGGAACGGGAATATGTATGTAGATACATTGTACAAAGTCAGCCAGGGCCTGCGACCGTAGCCGTACCCATACCCATTCCACTACCCTACCCGTACCCATTCCCGGACCATGCCCATGCCGCCATGCTGCATGCCACAGAAAATGTCTATTGCTAGGCATGGGTCGTTGGTTGAGGCGGGTGGTGGTTAAGGGTCGGGACGGGACGGGGTTAGCATGGCAATGCCAAAAATAGAGACGCCCCCGCTTACTGTTTACTCTGCTGCTACGAAATACACTCACACACACACAACGGACGGTGGCATATTTGACCCACGCTGCAGCTGAGGCACAACATAGAGCTAGAGCCAACCGTTGACGTCGCCGCCATCAGCTCTAGCTCTCTATGTGCTCGAATCGTACATGGCTTAAGCTTCACTTGTACAGTGGTATTGAACCGATGATTAAGTGAACGGACTGTTTGAACATGTTCATATTGCTTACCTTCAAAAATTCTGTCATTATTCGAAAAAAAACGAGCTCTTCAAATTATTTTATATTTTCATAATAATTGAACTTAATAAATAACGTTATTTGATGAAAATTGCCTTACTGTTAATTCCTATAGGCCTGAACAAGACGAAAGAATATATCTAGTCACCATAATAGTATCTATATCAAATGTGTTAAGTTGTTATTATGATTAATATTTTAAATATAGCGGAGCTATCTTTGGCTATATGATATGGTGATCCGATCCGATTATAAAGATAGCTTCAAAATTGAGAGACTAGTTCGCATAGCAACAGACGGACCTGACTATATCGACTTAGCTCGTCGTTCTGAACAGGAATATATATACTGTATGGGGGCTGTTAGGCATTCTTCAATGCGTTACACATTTCGTAACAAAATTATAATACCACAATATCGAAAATTGATAGCAGTGCAGTAATGCCTCAATAATTGCTCATCAATATTTTGCCAGCTCTGCTTGGGTTAATGCAAATTGTTCCACTGTATCAGTGCCGTTGTAGTAGCTATAGCTGGCAGCGTCGCTTAGCTAGTCGATAGAAGAAGTGCACAAGGGGGTTGCAAGGTGTGCGGTGTTGTTGGTGGGGAACAACAATTTCAACTACAACAACAACAACACTAACTATGGAGCTGGGACTATCGGCAAGCAGTAATTCGGCAAAATGTTCGTTGCATACTCGTGTATCTTTCGTCGACGTCATAGTCGTTGTTGTTGCTGCTGCAGCGGCTCTATGTGTGTATGTATGTATGTATGTATGTATTTGGTATCTGTGTCTGCATATATTTCATCGTATACACACAAAGCTGCTGCGCTGCCAGCGTCGACGTCGGCGTCACTGCTATGTACACAAACACTCACTCACACACACAGATGCGCGCGCGCACACACACTCACTGTACGTGTGTACGTCTGCCTTCAGTCGACTTCGGTTGAAATAATTTTCGTAACAACGATCACACTCGTTTGTGTATTGCGAAGACGGGAGGACGTCTCGTCGCAGTCCGCAGAGCTAAAAGCAGCGTTTTTTTCGCGTCGTCTGTCGCCGTCGTCGTTGTAGAGCGTCGCGTCGGCGGGTGTATAATCAAAAACAAGAAATAATTTATACAATATACTACATATTATAAATTTACATTGTAAATAAAAGTAATAAGCTATATAAAAAGCGACTATGCCGTTGTGTACATTTTTTTCAAGTTTTAATATTAATTGCAAAAAATCAGAAATTGTAAGTGCAAATCAAAGAAAAGAGTAATACACATACATACACAAATATATATATATATAATGTACATATGTACAACAAACATAATTTACGTGCGTTTAAAAGAGTGCTTGGAAAAGAAATTTGCAAAACATAAAACCTCATATACACGCAGTCTCTGCCGCCGCTACAACAAAAACAACAACAAGAAGAAGCTCAAACACATACTACATACAAGAACAACAACAACAACAAAAAGTGCGCGCGAATGAAACAGCATTATATACAGCGATAGCAATAACAAAAAAAAAGTCAAAAGCAAAAAGCAACTACAAAATAACATCAACAACATAGCAGCACGTTTCTTTGTGTATGTGTTTGTGTTTGTTTGTGTGTGTGCATGTGGCCAACGGCCGAGACCAGTGTTGCCATATCTGTGTCAGCTGGCTGTATTGAACATCGCATGCCGGGAAAAAAAGAGAGTGATAGAGAAAAGAACAAGCGGCGGCAGCTACTGCACTCTGCCTGCGTGAGTGTCTGTTTGAGTGTGTGTGTGTGTGTGAATTGTCCAGCAATTTGTTATTTTCTTTTTTTTGTCTTCTATGCATAGTGTTTCTTCTGTGTTTATAACAAGTTCTCGTTTATTTATTTTACCTAATTGCAGCTAATGCAAAATCAATTAAAGTTGCAAACACAACTATAATAACACGCATCCAAATAATTAAAACAACAACAACCAACACAAACATCAAGTGAAAAGAAGAGAGTGTGTGTGCGCAAGCCGACAAGGAGAGAGAGAGAGCGAGAGAGAGAGCGAGAGAGAGAGAGAGTTGAAGAAGCAGACGACGCCATGTCGAGCAACGATGATGTACAGATCACCAGCGTCATTGACCAAAATGGTCAATCGTTGCCGCTGCATGGCACTAGCCTTGGCAGCTCCTTTGGGCCGCCCGTTAAACAGGAGCGTCCCGATGATGCGGAAATCCGTGAATTGGCCGCCAAAATGAAGGAGCAACAAAAGCAACAGGCCGCCCAACAGGCCAGCCGTCAGGCAGCCATGCAGCATGCAAATGGTGGCAACACTGGCGGTGGTGGTGGCGGTGCTGGCGGTGGTGCAATGCAACCACCAATGACTAATGGTAACGGACAGACCAATATTATGAGGCTATTTGTCACGTCACCAAAAACTACCCAATGGTACAATGCAAGTGGTGCCGGCATTAGCCTCAAATGGTCGTGCCAATGGGAGTATAGATGGCGAGAAATCGGCACAGAAATCGAGTGGTGGACCCTGCGATGAGGAATCGATCAAAGGTCACTTTGGTTGGGCGCAATTTGGCAAGGTGCCAATACCCTATATCTACAGGCAAACGGAAAAGTATTGCTCGGTGCGAATGATCGAGCTAAAGCTGCTCGGCAAGTACCTGAACTGCCTGCATCCGGACATTTACTCTAGCTGCACATGTGTGCGAAGCTACTTATATTACGGATGCGGAGGCTCGCCTATTCATTGAGATCAATCACAAGCACTGTGATGGTGAATTTGGTCGTGACATCTTCACGCAAAAGGATCTCGTTGTGCGCCTAAGCGATGCATCCAAGTTCTATCAGTTTTTGGATATATGCTATCGCAAACTGGTATCCGGCAGCAAGACACCATCGGAGAAATGCGGTTTTATACGGATCAACAAGGAGTCCGTGGTCCCATATACGGTCCGGAATGGTCAGCAGGTGGTGCCGCTCTTCTATTTCGAAGGTGAAACCGAGAATCTGAAGACGAAAGCGGAGCTACTTAATGGCTGGGATTTGGCCTATTTGAAATTCTGTTGTAAAGTACAGGGTATCCGCAATGAACTCTTCTCCAGTGAAAATGTTGCCGTCATATCTTTGACCGATATCAAAAGTTATTTTCCCAATGGCACCGAATTCGAGGATTATTGGCCAAGCAAAGTGGTTGATTCGAATCTGTTAATTGGTAATCGGGCCAATGCCAATAACTCGGTCAACTGGACGCGACAACCATCGGCACCACCACCAAAGGTCGCTGGCAGCGGTGGCGTTAATAGCAACAGTGGCGGTGGCAGCGCTGTCAACGCCGCGGCTCAAAAATCCCAACAGCATTCCACAGCAGCCAGCGTTGCGGCAGCGCAGCAACAGCACTTGATGAAACAACGGGCTGCAGTCGCAGCGGCAGCGGCCAATGCAAATGGTGTCTCAAACGCTGGCAATTTTCCCTCACCAGTCGCGGCAGCGGCCGCAGCAGCAGCATTCAACTCACAGGCAGCAGCTGCGGCAGCTGCAATGCTCCAAACGCAAGGCAACACGCGAATGTTGACACAAGCCACTGTCCAGGCTTTGGCCAACGGTAGCTGGATGAATTCCCAGAACAATGTACCGCAGCTACATGCCCAAATGTTGGTGAGTAATTTCTATTTGTTTAATAACAAATGTACAAACAAACGTTTTCACTATAGTCGTTTTCTCATTTACTATATGTATCTGCTTTTTGGCCAATTGTAAGAAATAGAATACTCAATTTACACCGAGAACGTTAAGCGAAATAGCCATAGATACCGGCGAAAACTAATTTAGACTGAAAAACACCGATATTGTGAAGCCTACTTATAGTATTTGTTTACTTTTGCGAATTGTAAAACTAGGAATTGCAACATTAAAATGATTGCCAGAAAATACTTACAATGTACCATAATATACCTATCATTTCCTTCATATACATATCCAAACTGTTGCTCCAAATTGTAAGGCTAGAGTTGCTATATTTTATCGTTATATGTATCAGTTTTTATTTACTTTTCTTTCGATGTCACATCTCGTTCTTAGTGTGAATTGGCTATAAGTTTCCATTTGCACAGATTCTATGTACAGAATGGAGTATCTCTCTATATATTCTTTTGTCTACATTCGACTCAAAAATGACCTACAGAGAGGGATGAAATTGCACATACATACATACATATTTATATATATTAATGTTGGCATCCCATTGACCAATCGAACTTAAGCTTATTAAACGATACTCCGTGATAACATTTACATACGTATGTATATGGATAGCATCTTAATAAGGCTGTGTAGGAATATGTTTTTAAGAAATTCATTAAGAGAGAGTTAGTTTATGATTTTGATGAGGTCTTGGGCTTAAATAAAGCATTCATCAGAGTTGCTGATAGATCTGATAGATTTAACAAGATTATGAATTTCACTAGAAATTTAACAAACAAATGTATCTGAAGTGTTGTTAGCTATGACCAGAAAGCAATCGATATTATAGCATTTATGCCATTGTATCAGAATTTAGAGACAAATCTGGCCAACTTTTTACATAGATACTTATATTTATTATTACAACTAATAGTATGGAACCGTTTTTAAAATTGAACCCAGTCACTCATTTTTAAAGCTTGTATCGCTTTATCGCTTCTAACAGTTTTTTAAACTTGTGGGCACATAATAAAGCAGAAATTTTTGGACAAAAGTAATCCCATTTACCAACGATTTAAAAATTGTACCACTGCTGGGTACAAATGTACCAGTCTCGGTACAAATGTACCAAATGCAGCAACAGTGGCTCTAACAACAACAACAACAGGTTCGCTGTAGTAAAGCTTAAAGCTGTGTGTGTGTATTCAGTTGGCTTACTCCGTCTCTCTCTCTCTCTCCTACTCGCTCTCTCTTTCAATACCAACACAACATAGTCAACTGTTTTTGTGTGCGTTTGATATAAAAAAAAATTCATTAATAAATGCCTTTGAGATTATTTTTGTGATTGTTGTTGTGACAACACATTTGTTTTTGCCGTGAGTGAGAGGGAGAGGCAAAGAGAGAGCTGGCAAAGGAGAGAAGTATCAAAAGTAATTTTTTGTCAGTAATTACATACATTCACATACATTTGTAATATCTGTAGAAGCAAGTATGTATGTATTTCTAGCTGTTTTAGTTTTTTTTTTGTTCAGTTTGGCATTGCCGGAGCCGTAGCCGTAGCCACAGCAGCTTAGAAACTGGGTCATGCATAGATATAGCCGAGCAAACATTATTCACATACTTACAAGATGTAAATATATACACACGCTCACACACACACACACAGAGACAGGCAAAGATGTGTATGTATGTAATAATGTTTATGTGTTGCTTGCGGCAACCTGTTGAGGTTTTATCTCTCGCACTCTCACTCTCCCACATTCACACTCACATTCACACTCACATCCACATACGAATGAGTGATTTCTAAACAATTTATTCACTGTTCTTTTTCTCTCTTTTTCTTCCCCCCTCTACCCCACTTGTAGCAGCAAACGCATGCGAATGCAAACCGCGTCGGCACCTACCGAGAACACCTAAACAATATGATGTTAAGTGGGAACAGCCGTCAAGCGTATACGTACAACAATCCTGCGATTTCCATGTCATCTGTGAACAGTCACAGTGGTGGGGGTAATGCGCCACCTCCGTTAGTTCGTTCAGCGGCGGGACAAAACGCAAATCACATGTAAGTATTACTCGTAGTCGATTGATCTATCGATTGTTGTTATCGATTTGTTAATGCGCTCCGTTTAAACATTTTAAAATTTAAATCAAAGCAATTTGCAACTCAAGTTACAATTAGTTTTTGCTACTTACTTTGATTTTGCTTTTCTTTATATGCATATGTATGGATAAATCAAATACCATACATATAATATTTGTTGATTGACGATTGATTGATTGATTATCAATGGAAAAAAACAAAACAAAAACAAATAATTTTTTTGAGCAGAAATTGTGTTTTTCAAATTTTGTTGTAATTCGTTTATTATGTGTACATGCATACATTACTTTTTCACTCTAAATTAAGTTGAATATTTTTCTGCCATTAGGGTACCACATGACAAAAAAAAAAACAACAAATTAAAAACAGCAGCAACATTTTTTTTTGTTCTCTTCTACTATGCACCGATTGTTTTTTCATCTTAGTTTTAATCCGAAAGAAAGAAAAAAAGGAAAGAAAAAAAGCAATACCGAAATCGGCGTTTGTGCACGCATTTTATTTAATAATTTTAATAAACATTTCGACTGTGTTTACCAATTTTTCGATAAATATGTTATGAAATTATGAAAAATAATCGTTATATGCATAACTTATTTGCTATACCATTCGTTTACCCCGAAGTCACGCCACATTATTTTTCGTAATTTATCCAACACTCTAAACAAAATTAATAAAAAATAACAGAAAAAAACAAATCAAATCCAAACCAAAAGTATCCATGTTTTTCTTATTGTTGTTGTAGTTAAAGACCAAAAACAAAACAAGTTTTTTCCATCGCATTCGGTTTTTTACTATGAAAGCCCTTTGAAGTATGTTCTTAGCGTATTTCTCTTATGGCTTTACTGCATTTTATGTTTTTCAAAATATTCAATAAGTAAAATGAAATTGATTATTAGCAACTTTTTAAACACTTTTGCGTTACCAACCAAATTATATTCTCGAGTTAACACTCAATAATGAGAGAAAACACAAACTCATAAACACAACATGGTCACAAAATTAAGAAAATAATAATAATAGGGTGTTCAGGTGCCAAAAACCAATGTAGGAAATTTACTTTTTCTCTTTTTTATTTTTCTTTAGAAATAACTAAACTAATTGGGGTGATAGTTGAACGATAAGAAGAAGCTATTGTGAAGGTCTTAGCTTTGTACGCACACACCACACCAACATTAGTATGATTATAAACACACTTAAAATAATTCAATCCAACATGTCACTCATATTCACTTTGTAGTTTAATTTGTAATTTTCTTAAATTTAGTTTGCATGCCCTCAACTTGAACGCTTTTTCAATCAATTTCAATTTGTTAAGCTTGTTTAACAAAAAAACTCTAATTGATCTATTTGGTCTTGTAATACAATGAAATAACAATAACTATATATGTAAACGTATGTATCTACATACATACAAGCATATACAATTTTTTTCTTCTTATTTGTTTTCTTATAAATACAAATACATTTTTTTTCTTTCGATAATTCATCATTTGCAGGCAATGTTTCCGTTTTGTATTATACTTGCATAATTTCAATGAGATTTTTGAGATGAAACGCTGATGATTATAAAGGAACTACAACATATTTTGAAAAACATGAATTCGCATAAACAAGAATTAACAATATTTAGAGCAATATTATTTTTGAATATATTGTCATTATTGTTATTAATATATAAATATATACAACAATATATATATATAGATAAAGCAAACATATACTATATACAAACATATAATTTATGGCTGTGTGTACTGACTACCCCTAATATCTTATGTTGCACTTGAAATGAAATCGAAAAAAAAAACGAAAACAAAAACACAAAACAAAAAACAATCATGACTCATGACTCAAGTACAAAAATAACAACGAAACAACAATAACAACAGCAACAGTTACTACAAAATAAAGCCCACAAAAAACAACAACAATATATGGAAATTCTGAAATTTTGGTGACAGGTATCCCCCTATGGCAGAGACTCCTCCCAACCACACACTCATCCGCACACTCAACCTCAACCACAAGCTCGGCCCCAAGAAACGAATCGAAATCACAAGAACCGCCATGAAAACCGTCTGCACAGATTCAGATACTTAAACAATCCCCCCTCAAGATGAGAGATATAGAGATCAAGATAACATTATATATAATGCGTGTACAAGTTGATAATTGGCAAAACTAAAACTAAAACTTAAACTTCAACTAAAACTTAAAACAAAAAAAATAAGAACTAGTTATTCCCAAACAATAGATTAATCTTAGGCATATTGAATTTTTCCAAAATTTTCCTTTATAAAAATAAGATGTCAAAGATTAAAGATTAAAGTTTAGTGTACCAAAAATAGAAAAAAAGTAAATAAAATATTAATAATAACTGTGAAATTTGAGATAAAAGCAACTAGCAAGTTGGTATAAAATAATATTAATACACACATTCACACACACACACACATACACAGACGCACAATCACTCATCGCATAAGCAAATTTTGATGTACTTATAAGAAACCATACACACATACATAAAAATGTGTTAGTCATTAAATGGCAATAAAGCGTTTAGGGCAAAATAATTAATATATTACACATAAATAAATGTACATAAAAAACAAATCAAAAACATTTTCAAGTGTTTTAAGAAGAAGGAGAATAAAGAGAAACAGAAGATGAAGCAAAGCTTAAATTACAGGGTAGCCAAATCTGTAATTTCGATATACGATATACAATTAACGATAACTCTTGTGTGTGTGTTTTTGTACACTGTCAATTAATGATGAGATTTAGGTATGCAATTAATTATTAGACAAGTGTACATATACAAAGATATATATGTATATACGTGTATGTACATATCTAAAAAAAAGAACCAAGTTATAGCGAGTATCAACAAAATTTGAAAAATGCTTTAAAATTGAAAAGAAAAACAACAATTTAACAAATCAAGAAAACAAAAAACAAAAACTGGAAATTTTGCAGCCAAGCTAAAAAGCGACTCATGTATTGTGGATAATGTTTCTAGGTCAAATGTCGACCAATCACTGGTGCAACAACAACAGACACAACAGCAACAACAACGACAACAACAACAACAACACCACCACCAATATAGCACATTTAACCATGCACAACAACAACACTCCCCAAACACGCATAGTCCACGTAGCCATCACGGTCATGTCCTTGCCAACAGCAACAACAACAATAGCCACCACAACAACAACAGTAACAACAGCAATACGCGTAACTCCTGCTCGTCCAATTCCTCCTCCTCCGCTGTCAATTCCATTAACAACAACTCGCCAAATGCCGCTTCTGCTTTGGCAGTTGCTGCCAAGGCAATGCAGGCCCTTTTGGGAAGTCCCTTTAACTATAATATGCCCTCCACTCGTGCGGACTATACGAATCTGGCATTGTGGAATCAATTGACGCCGGCCGAGCGTTTGCTTTTCACCCAGCAAATGAAAGATGCCGGCATTGGAATTGGCGGCGGCGGTGGCGGTGGTAGCAGTTTGGGAGTTGGCAGCGGCAAAGTTGCCAATGCGTCACAAAAGTCGCATGGCTCGCTGGGTGGCAACTTTCCGGCGTTGCCATCGCTGCAATTGGACACGGATCTGATAACCATGTTGGACTATAATAATATAATAACAGAACAACAGCAGCAAGAAGACTTCTGGCAATGCTAGTGGTGGAACTTTAACGAAGCCCAATATCCCGCCACTAATCTCAGATGAGCACCACCAGCAGCAGCAGCAGCAACACCAGCAACAGCAGCAGCAACAGCATCACCAACAACAACAAGAGCAGTTGAGTGACAAAAAGCATCGAGGGGGTGGTCTAACGACGAAAGCCTTGAATTCCACACAAGCCTTAGAGGATTTTGAAAAGAAATTCCGATCTCTCCACATCCATAAAGACCATTGCGAGTTCGAATTGAATGCGAATGCAACGCATAATCATAATCACAATCATAATCAGAATAATAATGCCCATCCAATGCCCTCGTGTATCTCGCCGCCCATGTCACCGGCAATTGGTGTCACCAATGTGACAACTTTGTCACTGGCATCCTATCCGAATGTGACGATAACACTTCAGTTGCCCGGACACTTTCTGCACTCACCATCCAGCTCTTGTTCAAGCTCAAGTGCATCCACAACGTCGGCATCACCCAATAGTATTGGTGGCTCCTCTGCTGCTGGTACTGGTGCTGGTGCTGGTGGTGGTGCACGTCAAAAGAGTGTTATATGCTCAACTAAATCCAATTCCCTGCCATTGGCCATTCTTTCGCTATCAAGTGGCAGTGGCTCCTCTTCTGGGTCCTCCTCCTCCTCGGGTACACGACATAAACAATCGATTAGTGGTTACGGTCGTCAGTCACACAGCCATCAGTTTAGTATCGGTGGCATCGGTATTAGCCACTTGGACAGCATAGGGAGCACAACCATTACACCAAGCACCACACCCACTGACGTTATCGATTTGTCTTCATCCCGAAGGTCATTAGCGGCCTCCGCTTTCCATCAGCAGCATCATCAGCAACAACAGGCAGCAGCAGCCGTCCAACAGCAGCAACAGCAACAGGCAGTCGCCCATCAGCGCATGTCCGCCGCCTTAGCTCAACATGCCCAACACTTGCAAAACGGCGACCGGAGCAGCGAAGTAGTGGAGGAGGCAGTGGCAGTGGCGCCTCCAGCGGTGGCTCCTCATCCGGTGGCGGCAGCAGTGGCAGATCCAGTGCCACACAGCGCATCAATGCATCTACTATGCATGCAGCCGCTGCAGTGCGCTGGGGACACAAGGTTGTGCGCATACCCGAAATACCCACCAGCTATGAATGTGACACCGTACAAGGTGCAAAGGGTATGCGTCAATAAGCATTGTGCCGCTGCATCAATATGAAGCCCTACAATGACTCCGAGCAGCTAATGACGCTCACCGAATTCCAAAAGAACTTTTTCCCCACTGTCGCCCTGGATCATTGCAAGCGATTGATTGAGGCGCTGGGCGTGGAGCTTTACAAAGCGAATCGGTAAGTGGAGATTGCCAATTGCTACGAAAGTAGCGAGTAAAAGTAACGAGTTAATGTACAGATACATGGTATATATGTAAACCGAATCGATAGTTGTATTTTGAACTTTAGTTTACTCGTTACTTTAAAATAATTATTTCCTTCTCGTATCAAGTGGCGAGTTAATGTAACGAGTAAATTTATATAGAGTATATATAAACAAAACAAAATATGTACTTAAATATAAATTAACTTGTTACTTTTAACTGATTTGTAAATTTGCTTACAATTTTGCAAGTAAAAGCAACGAGTAAAAGTAACGAGTAAATATGTAGTAGTATTTTTTTTTAATATATGAAGTACTTTTATGTATGTTTATCATACTTTACTGCGTTTAAAAGCAACGAGTTAAAGTAACGAGTAATTGAAGTATCAGAGCGAGAAACTTTGAAACTTCGTTAATTTGAGGATTGTGTTTTAAACTCTTTTGTAACCTAATCGCTAATTGAATTTTATCACTCCCTTTTTTTCTTTTTGTGGAATGACAGGCGACAAGTGCAGATACTCATGGAGTACGATCGTTCCTATAATGAGAATATGCCCTTGGTGCAGGTGCGCGACATTATCAAATATATGACACAGTTGACTTTCATGACACGCCAGTCTGAGCAGCCGCCGTCGAAGCGCACGCGCACAAGCTAGGAATTAAGCTGGGGAGCACAACATTTGCCTAATACAACAACAACAACATCAACAACAGCAGCAGCAGCAACAACAGTATCATTATCATCATCATTATCAAAAACAACAGCAACAGCAATAACAACAAACAGCAACAGCAATACAACAACAGCAACATCATCATCAAAAACAGCATCAACAACAGATACGCATGCCAAACAGAAAACGCCCGCATCTCACTTGGCACCGCCACCAGCACCACAACAACAACAACAACAGCAGCAGCAGCATCATCACCAACAACAACAATCACAGCAGCAGCAGCAACCACAACAACATAGCCACCACCATCATCACCAGCAACAGCAACAACAACAGCAACACTATCAACAACAATCAGCACACAACAATACATACGAAATGTTGTACTCCCACAACCAACACCCGCACCCGCAACCTCACCCACAGACGCATGCGCACCCGTTGCAAGAGTTGCATGCAACGCAGCCAACAACAGCAACACGCCAGCAGCAGCAACATCCACACCAACAGGAGCAGCAACGTCAGCTAAAAAAGCGACAGCATGCAGAACACAACAGCAACAGTGGCAGCAGCAGCAGCAGCAACACCACCAACAACAGTGGCACCACCAAACTTAAATCCGCTGCACAGCAAATGGCAGAGGCAGAGCATGCATATCTGTCAACTCTGTATGGCAAAGCGGCTGCCAATATGCTTAGTCCACCACTAAGTGCTGTTGCTGCCGCACAGGAGCAGCGACACATCATCAGCAGCAGCAGCAACAACAGCAGCAGCAGTGCCAGTGGCACTGCCTTTGACTGGAGCATAACAAGTGATCAGCAGCAGCAGCAGCAACGTTCGCGACGCTGTCCGCCATTGCCATTGGCACAGGATGTTGTGGCAAGCGGTGCTGCTGCCACGCGTGTGGCAGCTGTTGCCGCGGCAGCCGTTGCAGCCGAGCGACAACAGCGTCATGCCATCATGCATCGACGGCACAGTATTTGTGCGGCAGCAGCGGTGGCTGGCATTGCTAGTTTATCGCCAGCATCGTCAACGAACTCATCGTCGGCAGCAGCATCACCAACGGCAGCAGCTGCCGCATTAGCCGCTGCCTCCTACTATGGTGCTTTCTCTGCCCCCTATCATCATATGAGCGCTGCTGCGGCAGCGGCAGCAGCCCATCATTCACATGGTCAGCCGTCGCCGACCATTTATCCACCCACGCCGCCGCCATCGGCGCCCTGGGTGCATCCCTGGTATGCAGGCGATGCGTTCTAAAACGTACGCTCCGGTTAGCTCCATGCTCCCATATGTACATTGTAGTCTATGCCTAAGTTATATTTATTAACTTTAAGACAAAACATTTTTTTTTTAAATACTTAATTTTTTTTTTTTTTTTAGTTTAGTTTAGCGTAAGCGTAAGTAGGTTAACTCATTTTTGGACATTATATGTCGCAAGAGTAATTGTTAATCGATGATTAAAGAAAAAGTATCGATTACTAGCGCTCAGAACTATCGTTAATTTTCCTTTTCGCTTCGTTTACAAACAAAAAAAATGATTCTTATTCTGCGACATTTTTCACTGAGAACTCAAAGAACTGATTACATTAAAAAGCCACAGCAACTAAATACAATAACAACTATAACATTTTCAAGGACACACACACACACACAAACTCACTCACACACACTACAAGACACACTTGAAACTAATTTAAAAATTTCGATTCTGTTTTCAATGGGCGCTCGAAACAAAATAACTAAAACTTTAAACAAATAAGATGAAAAAAGTAAAAAAAAAAAACAATACAAAACAGCAAGATTTACAGCTTGTTTGCTGGCGTCAAACTGACTGCATAGTTAATAAAACAATTTCTTTTTTTTTCTTAGCAATTTACATACATATATAGACACACATATATATGGATGAATACATATATAAAGTCATTAAATTGTAATTTTAAGCAAGAAATTAAATTTCTTGTATCCTACTCATAAACAAAACACAAAAAAAACAACAAAAAACAAAAAGCAAAAATGTATAAACCAATTCATTCAGTTTGTGTCGGTTTCTCTGCAGGAATTCGAATTCACACAAACCAATCGTTGAACATGTTCCATATAAGCAAACAACTACTTATGTACTTTGTAAATGAACAATTTCCAAGTCTTAACATTATTCTAAATACACACACAACACACAGATAGAGATGAGAATACGACTAACAAAATGAGAAGAGAAATATGTTTAAAACATACAAAAATAATGATTATGTTAAAGAATGTATTGTATGTGTGTATATATATATATAATTGTATATATACATGCATGTATATGTGTATAATTTACGTAAATGATATCCGTTTTATGGATTATTTGGCAAAGTTAACAAAATAATGAAGAACATATTTATTTGTATTATTATTTTTACTATTATTACTTTGACCATTATTTAAGATATACATACTATAATTAATATATGTTTTGTGTGCTGTTATTAAATTAGATGGGAAATAACTTGAAAACTTTTGTTTTAGTTTCAGCCGTTTAGAATTTATTATACACACATACCCATGCCCTAGAATTCATACGTACATATAGTACATAAATATGAACAGATATATAAATACATAAACAAATGTATATATTTTTATTGTTAATTGAAGCCGTCAAAGTATTTATCAATCGATTATTTTTCTATTTATTTATTTTGATTTTGAAAGGCCAACAGAAAATAAGTTAAAATAAATTTGAAAACAAACGCTAAAGATTTAAAGAATACAAAAACCAAAAAAAACGGTCTGTTTTTATTTTGGCGGTTACTCTTCTAAAAAATAGCTAGTAAGCAGTGCTGTGAAGTGTTGCCAATTCAGGTGTTTTCCCGTTAAATCAATCTATCAATTGCTGGAAAATTACGAAAGCAACGGGCCACGGGAAGTGTCATTTTTTGAACAGCAGATGGCGCTACATTCATAAGAGAGACCATGCTGTGGTTCATATTTGTGTCGATAAGTGCTATCGATATATTTTTGATAGCGATAGCTATGCGTTAACGGCCAGGGTTGTTTGTTGTTTTTGTCTACAACAACGTATATTTTTTTATTAAATAAAAACTATTTGATTAGTATAAAAACGACTAAAAATTTAAAATGGATTGATTTCGTTGCCATATTTTGAGTGAGGAAACTTTTTGGTGATTTGCTTCTGGAAATTACTTAATAGTGGAAGTGGTGGTATGGCGCCATCTTTTGTTTGTCAGCGCCGCCACTGAAAGTTGTCTATATTTAGAACTAGCTTGTTATTGAAGTCTGACAAATCGCTGCTTAAGCACTGTGCATACGTAAATAATAATAAAGCGCAGCCCCACGGCCCCAAGGCGTCGCAATGGGTTTTCCGCGTATTCTGAGCAAAAATAATAAAATATATACGAAACTTGGCGAGTTCTGTCTATCCGGCGATAGCTTCTGGATTGTCTGTCACACTTGCCAGGAAGAGCTGCAAACGCAGGACGCGTTCTGGAAGCACATACAAGATGAGCACAACTTTCTGCATGGCGTCGCCAAGGTAAGTGCCTCAATCCCTAATTCCTGTTCCCGTTCTCGAAATGATCAATACGCGTACATACATACACTTGCACACGCATACGCACACACCAACAATTGCCTTTTTTGTTTTGGCGCCCAAAATGTTTGTATACATTTCTAATTGTGGGTATTCTCCATTAGCAGGAGCACAGTCGCACTTCCAGCTATTGTTTAACGGATGTAGAGGCAGCGGCTGCCACAACCAGTGTGACTACAGCCCAGGCAGCGGGCAGTGTCACAGCCGTGACTGTGCCGTTGGCCTTGTACCACTGTGCCACCAAGTACACCGAGGAGGAGCAACGTGAAGTGGCAGCTGCAGTTGAGCTGCATGAGGCACAACAACAACAGCAGCAACAACAGCAACAGCAGCAGCAACACCAACAGCATCTGCATCAGCAGCAACAACATCAACAGCAGCAGCAGCAACAACAGCAACAGCAGCAACAGCAACAACAACAGCGCGACGCAGCCAAGGAAATGGCCGAGTTGCATGCAGTTGAAGGCAACACACGTAGCAGCAGCGGCATCGACATTAAAGTGGAGCCCAGCAGCTTGACGCTACCACCTGAAATGCAGGCAGCGGCAGCTGCTGCTGCTGCAGCGGCAAATACCACAATATATCATTTGTCACAGGTGGTGCCAGCGCCGCCGCCGCCACCGCCAACACCCAATTTTGTCACCGCCGGAACCTCCACAACAGTGAGCGTGAGCACAACGCCACCGCATGGTGTAGGCGCCGGTACAGCTGTAAGTGCAGGCTTAGGCTCCAGCTCCGTAACATCCGCAGTCTCCAATGCAACAAGCAATCCAGCAATCATGCAACAAACGTCGTGCAACTCCCTCAGCATGACTGTGGCAGCAGCAGCAGCGGCGGCAGCAGCGGGCATGCCACTGTTGGCGGGTCAAGAGTTGGCGCCAAAGGATTCAAACAGCACGACGGCGAGTGCCAGCAGTGCGGTGTCATCGGATGATGGGGAACGTTGGTATATCTGCGATTATGGAGCTTGCGGATTGAAGTTCAAGTACAAGTCGAGAATGGAGCTGCATCGTGTGGTGCACAGCAAGGAGCGGCGTTTCAACTGTGATATGTGCAGCGCCTCCTTTAAACAATCGTGCAATCTGTCCACGCATCGCAAGAAGAAACATTCGATGCGGGGCATCAAGAGCGAACTGTTGCCGCAGCGCTTCTAGGCAAGAGGTCGCGTCGGGTCGGGTCGGGTCGCTAAACGCTATCAATCAGCTTATCAATTGATTAGCTCCCAATGGGAAGTGCAAGTTTTTTATTAGTGTTAGTAATTGTAATTATACACATACAGTCTATGTCCCCTCTGTCCTTCAATTTTAATCATTTATTTTTAGTCTCTGTTGCTCTTTGTTTTTAACCCTAAATGGTATAAATATCGATATAAGTTTTTACTATATACACATATATATATATAAACATATATTCAATGTATTTTAACGCATAGTAATAATCCCTTCTCCCAATTTGCTCCCATCTCTCTTCTTTCCCTTCTCCCCTGCATCCCTAGACGATTAGGCAAGTGTAAATGTTTAAGTGAGGTTATGTTAATCTCAATGGGCATAGCTGGCAAGCAAATTGGTGTACTTAAACCGATTTCAGACTATTCCAATTAATACGAGCATACATATATATATATTTATGTATACCATATGTTACGATCTAGATGTACATGCAATTTTTATGTAGTAGTTAAGAAGATTTGGGGAAGTTACCGTTAATTTAAGCCACATTTTACTCCGTAAGCAGCCATCTTAAAAAACCAGTTTCAAATCCGTTAGTCAGTTGTTAGCAATTGCATATTAAATACATACATATTATACATATGTGAACCCCAGCAAGCGATCAATTCAACAAAAACAACAAAAATACATACCTTAATGATTGTTCAGCTTAAAGTTTTTGTATGTTATTTATTTTATTATTGGTCTTGAGTCGATTTTTCGTACTGTTATGTCGCAAATCATATTTCATTTGCCCATTTCTCGTTGCAAAATGCGATGCGTATTTTCAAATTGGGCGCGTACCTTACCGTAACAAGCAGCTCTTGTCATGCAGCTCTGCCCTATATTGAATTGAAAATTGAATTCGCCTGGCTTGTGTATTAGCTGCTTCCCTGGCTCGTATACTGGCTACAATAATTATAGCACTTAGCTTGTGGCCAAACCAATGGTTTTTGTCTGACCAATTCGCCTGGTGCGTGTACTGGCTGCTATAATCATATTGTATAAAATCAATTTCCTTTGGATTAATTTCCTAAGAGGATTTTGAGTTGCGGCGAAATTCAATAGTGGGAATTCAAAGTTGTTGAAGCCATAAATTAAATATCATAACTTCGAAAATATTTAACAGTTAATGGCAGAAAAATGATAAAAAAATAAATGTAAAATTGTGGTAAAATAAATGTAAAGTGGGGTTAGAAATCGAGACATATTTTAAAAGAAGCGAATAAATATTATCTATCTAATTTTGAATTACAGTGGAGCTCCCATAATTCGAAATTGCAAAGCAATCACAGTTTTTACAAGGCTCAAAAAAGTAAAATTCGAATAGTCGGGGCTTTTATATTTCATTTGGCGACATCACTGTCAACAAATCTAACGGCGATTTAACGACAATAATTTTCGCATTGCATTACGAATTATAAAAGGTTACGAAACAAAATTTCAATTTATAAAATGTTCAATTTTCTTTGCGGATTAAACGAGGGGATTGCAAATGTATGCAATTTTTCTGAAGACACGAATTTTTTTAAAGGGGACCACATTTACTACGAATTATTGAGGTTTTCGATTTAGCTGGGGAGGAATTATCGGGATTCGACTGTATTTTATTTTCATTCATCATTTTCTTGGTTAAAAAATTAATTTTATTTAATGTGTTATTTGACGCCTCTTAAAATTTAATGAACAGCCGACATACATATGAGAGTGTTTGTTGTTTGTATTGGTATATTGGTTTGCTGTCTGTGTGTGTGTGTGTGTGTATGTGCGTGTGAGTGTGTGAATAGCTCAGTGAAAATATGTATGTTGAAAGCACAGTGAAGAGGAAAAAAGCGCAAATGAAGCGGAAATTGAAATGTATGCGCCAAACGAATGTTACTCACTGGATTTTTGAAAGGTTTTTTGTGTTGATGTCTGCTCTGCATTGCAATGCACACCAACACTGTCAAACATACAATACACACATACACACCCACACTGATAAGCACGCACGCAAGCTCAATTTGTTTACAGGCCTTGGCTCTGTCTCACTTAAGTAGATATTTACATCCATACATACATAAGTAACTTTCAGTCTGACTTGAACTTGAACTGCTATGCTTAGGATGAGCGTGAGTGAGACAGTCTGATTGTGTTAAGTGCTGCATAGGAGGAGTTTTCAAGCAAGAGTGGGATGGTAAGATTGAGTTAAATTGTTGCAACTTCTGTTATAAATGGCTCTGATTCTTATTGAATTATTTATTTAACAGCCTTTGAGCTTAGTTTGTGCACTCTTTTGACTACTCTCCCTGCAGCTGATGATGTTGCTATTGTAGTTGCATTCACTTTGTTATCACTGTTGAATGCGTCGCCGAATTAAATATGCTCAAACATCGCAAGCTTTCAATTGTTTGCCAAATGTAAAAAGGCAGCGAATAAAACAAAGAAAAAAAGACAGAGAGAGAGAGAGAGAGAGAGAAAGTGAGTGAAATAACGTGTGCGCTCAATTAGCCAACGAGGGCTTAAATAGCTTTGAAGAATGTCGTATCTGTGAATCTGCGCTCCGAAATGCAAGGACAAGTTAAATAACTCTCAAATTGAAAGAGCTAATTAAAGCTGTACAACACATGAGAAGTATATATATATATGTGTGTATGTGTGTGTGTGTGTGTGTGTGTGCTGGATCAAAAGGAAAACTACGCAATCAAATTAAAATTCCTCTTTTTTCAGTGGCCGCCTCTTTTTCATTTGTTGTTTTTTCACCCACTCTTTCAGTTTTATATAAAGGGTATATGGAACCCCTGCTGACATTTTAGCAACTAAACTTTTTATAGATGCAAGTGATAAGCAAAATTCCATTCCGTTAAATTTACAAAGTCTTAAAACTGAGTGAAAAATTCTGCATTTGCACTTTGTTGTTAGGATTACAATATGTTTAAGAAAAGCTTGAAAACTTGGTGAAATATTCGATTGGTTTTCTTCTCTAACTAACAACTATTCAAAAAATCAAAATATATCAAAATATGTATGCTTATCAGCTAGTTAGCTGAGTTCTAGACTTTGTTTACAGGGTATATCTTGTTGGATTAGCTTCGGACTCTAAATGCTAAGCTGCACAGTTTATTTCTCTGTGTCTGTTGACTTTGACTTGTTTTTGTTGGCTGTTGCTCATTTACAGTTGCAGTTGCAGTTGCAATTGCAGTTGCCACACATTTGTAATAGATGAAACATTTGTGCAGTTCTCATTTCCCTGACTGATGAGACCCGTAAACGTTTGTGATAACTTGTGGGTCTAATTAGAACGCTAGGTTGTGATAAGGTTGTGGATTTTAGACTGTGGACTGCTTGGGAAATAGGGGAAAACCAATTAGCCAAAAGATACAAATGCTGTTTTCTAGCATTCATCAAAAACTATTTGACCCCAAAAGAAATGACAACAAGACTTGTGTTCATTTTGATGGCCTGTTGGTCATAAATTATAATTTATCATTGGCCAAACAGTTGTAAATTGTAAATCGTTGCACAGATAATGATGCTAACACATCTACACGAATTATATACGCATTTATATGTATATATATTTGTGCAACTGTTGCAGCAATGCAATGGGCAACAAGATTCAAATAGGGAGATAATAACTTGAAATGTACAAATAATTACTTTGTCGAAAATCGAGCAGCCACAAGGATAAAGCACTTTTCATTGGGTCTTCATAAAAATGCTTTATATCTACTAAATAACAGTCCAGATTCGCAATAACGAACGTCACTAAAAAAATGTAATCAACATTTTAAGTACAAAAACGCTTTGATGTCTTCATACTGTATATTTCAGGGTGAACTTTTATTCGTAGCTTTATTTCTTTGTAACAATGAAACTGGTAACATAAAGTATGTAAAGAGACATAAATAATACACTTACATATGTATATGTATGTGTTTGTGTATGTAATAGTTTGTTTGAGTCATATTCGGTCTTATTAAATGTACATAAGTAATTGCTCAATTGTTGAACGGCTTCATCCTCATTCTTAGTTAGGCTATACTAAGTCTATTTATTATAAGCAGAGCTCTAAGCAGCGCTCAAAGCAGCGCTCAAAGCAGCGCTCAAAGCAGCGCTCAAAGCAGCGCTCGAAGCAGCGCTCGAAGCAGCGCTCGAAGCAGCGCTCGAAGCAGCGCTCAAAGCAGCGCTCTAAACAGCCGTACACTGTATGCGTGTGTGCGTGACTGACGGCTCTCTGAGCAGCACTACCTCTGCCCACTGCTTAGTGAAGTGCTGATCCTCTCCGAAGCTCTGGGCATGCACACATACATACAAATGCGTGCTGTTGCATTTATTTATAATGTACGCGTACGCTTGCTACTGATTCAGTTCGCCTGCAGCCCTTGGGCTGTTTAGACCTGCAACCGCAGGCAATCTTCGTTTGTATGTATGTGGAATTCCATGCAACTATTTGGAAAAATTGGCCCACAAACTAAAGATATCCAGTTCCCCAGCACCGCAAATAAAAAACGCATTTTAATATAAGATTATCAGATTAGCATATTTTATTCTTAAAATCCTATCCTTAGGAACTAACATTGAATCTATGCTTATTTTCAGCTAATTTTACACCTGATAAATAAAATATAACATAATATTAAATAACAAATAAATAAAATAATAATTTGATAATTAAATAATAATATATTATAATATTAATATTTCATTATGAATTATTTTAATATCCTTTATAATTAAACAACTTGTCGAATATTATTCAGTTAAAGTGCAGTTGATAATTAAAATATAACATAATTTTAAATAATAAATGAATAAAAAATTAATTAAATAATTTAATAATATTTAAATAACAATTTAAAATAGTATCAAGATTTAATTTTGAATTATTATAATTTCAATTTTAATCAAAGAACTTGTCGATTATTAAGTTGTTATAGTACTAGCTTTTTTGCAGCTATTTTGACACGTTCCTGCTGGAGGATAGCGATATTGATACTGTACGGCTATTTGACAAATTATTTTGCCATTATTATCAGCATTATTATTTGCAATTAATTACATTATAGATGTCAAAGATGAGACCACAATCGGAAACCAAAGTCCAAAAGCAGTTAGCAACAGTTGCAATCGGACTCGAATTACAATTTGCGGTTGAAATTTGTTCGTTTTGGGTAATTTTCTCTTTACTCTCACACTCACTTATCACTATTCAAATGCTCTCTGGCTCTCTCGACTTCCAGCACTGGAAGCTAGGTGACTTGGCAACATTGCGTATTGGTTTTCGTGTGACGTTTGACAACATTGTAAATATGAGTATATGGAGTTTAATAAATGCCTTAAATTTACAATGTCACTGTCCGGATTCGATTCAAAACAATACAAAATATATATACATATATGTGTATCGGGGATGTAATAAAGCTCAACATTCTACAATACTCACTCTAAGAAATGAGTTTCTATATTTAAACATTTCATTTAATATTTTCCACTATTGAAATTAATAATTGATAAAATTAAAAAAAACCTACATGGATAATTACAAAGAATATTTTATAATTAAATTTGTATGTATTTTAATTTAAATAATATCAATAAAGGCAAGAAATGCCATTTCCGATATTTTTTAATATATACAACTATTTATAAATATTATTGAAGTGTGAAAAATTCAATTTTAATAAAGTATTTACTAAAAAAATTATGATTTAATTTTGAATTAAGATTTTATTATTTTTTAAACAAAGCTCTTGTATAAAGTAAAATATAAAATCAAAAGAAGGGCATTATAAAGTCGCTGCATGAAGATTGTCGCTTTCCAGTCAATTTCCAATGTGTTCTCTTAAGTTCTGGGCAATTTACTCTTATGGGTGTAGAATTTAGAAGGGAGAAAAAGGATGTGGCATGCCACGATATGTCTCCTCTGCTGCCCCCTTACCATTCAAGTGTACTGATAGACTCAATTCTTAGGCTAGCTTAGAAGCAGTTACATGTGGGATAACGTAAAGGATTTAAGCTACTTGCCGGTAATGCCAGCCGTTGAGCCCCGTTACGGGAATGAGATCTGCATGGGGATGTGTGTGAGTGTGTGTGTGTGTGTTGGGATATGTGTGTGTGTGTACATATGTGTGATGCTAAGTGGCATGCAGGTAAATGTAGCCGCTGTTTGTATAGGCACACCAATTTGGGGGCCATCTCTGAATTATGTGACTTAGTTGAATGTCTAACGGTTCACTATGGGAACATTTCGCATTTCTTGTTGCAGAATTAATTAATAACTTAAAAACGAAACAGCAAATCCTGTATAGTATTTTGCATATGGATTAAAATTTTAATTGGCAGAATGGGCAAAAAACCGCCTTTATATTTTATATTTTATAAGGTTGAAATCTCTTCAGTTTAAAATAATATAACTTACACGATATATTCTGAGATCTGTGTGCTTTGTCATTATATATTATATTTAGAAATCAAGTTACATTTGCTCCGACTTTTGTCTTAAAATGTTGCATACTTATGAGCGTTTTTTTTACACTTTTCACTTCGAGTTCTCAACCTGTTTAAGCTCGGACTTAATGGCTAGTGCGAATAGTAACTCACATTCTTCATATTGTTTTCATATTCAGAGCTGTTTTTTCCTTTTTTTTTAATTTTGTTTGGTTTTTTTGTTGGATCTGTTTTTGTTATGGATCTTTTAAATAGTTTTTTCTTCTCAAACATTTTTTTCTTGTTTGTTTGTTTGAATTATATTGTCATTTTGCTTTCGTGACTTTGGTTGGTTTTTTTTGACTAGATTTTATACATAAAATTTTACACAAAATCTTTTTGTTGGCTATTTGCATATTATTTGGTTTTTGGCTTTTTGTAGCTTGTATAATCGATAAGATTATATTAACTTCTTAATTAACTTCTTAAAGTTAATTTTTGGTTTTTCTTTTGTTTGGTTTGGATGTGCTGTTATTTCGGCTCTTTTTTATGGATTTACTCTTCTATTTGTTATGGCTATTGGCTTTTTCTTTGGCTATCTCATCAACTGCGCTGTCAGTGAAACAAAGCGAACAAAGTAAGTAAACTTGAATTCAATCTACACATATTGACTTTAATCCTTTCCTTTATTAGAACATCATTTTGCGAGCTACTGGAGAATATTTCTGGACATCGTCGTGGAAATTTAAATCATTTGGCTGCGAACAAAGTAAGTAAACTTGATTCCGATCTACACATTGACTTAAATCCTTTCCTTTATTAGGATCTCATTTTGCGAGCTTCTGGAGAATATTTCTGGACATCGTCGTGGAAATTTAAATCATTTGGCTTCAAATAAAAGATAAAAATTGTATATCTAGCCAAAACTATTTTTGATTTTCGATATTTCCAAGCATGTTTCATTTTAAATTAAAATAAAGTCATAGTTCAAAACTTTATTTAATGTGCACATTTCTGAATAATACATTTGTTCCAAAGGAAATTGGAACCGATTCCATAGTGCGGTGCCTTTGCCAGGCCAAGTCAAGGACAAATGAGACGCGGCTTCACTTTTCATAGCCTACTTATGAGCGCTTCAAGGTAAGACTAGCTGCAGCTAAAGCATTACAAGAAGGTATCCTGGGACGGGATATACGAGGACAGGAGAGGAGAGGAGAGAAGGGAAGAGGAAGACAATGACAATGGAATGGGGAAAGGGGATGAGGATTTTTGGGGGCAGTCGTACAATGGCCGTTCAATTGAGCACCATTGAAACGACGCGTCGGTATAACAATGAATACTCCAAACAGGACAAACAGGACAAACAGGAGTCGTACATGAGTCATTCCATTGCCAGCAACAATGGTGGGCGTGGCATGTGGGCCACTGGGTCGCTCAATCTCATATGAAGTAAAACTTTTGGATGGATTTTTTTTCTCGTTCTCGTTATTTCTCTTATTTTTTTCGTATTTCGTTTTTCGTTTTTTTTTTGTATGTTTTTGTTTTGTCGGATTTTTTTTTCATGAATTAAGCAAAGTTTTATGGAATTTGTTTTGGATTTCGCTCGTTGTTTTACGCATGCAGCTTCCTTATTTCCTTATTTTATATGGGTTTTTTTTCTGCTTTATTCTGCAAAAATTGTTTAATGGTTTTGCATTTTTATATTGGTTTTCTCAGCCCGGATTAGTTTGGCCATTAAAAGAGCACATTGAAACCTACATAACTTGCCATCATCCCATAGGCAACAAGACGCCCAAAGTTAATGCTCTGGATCATCTCTTTTTTAGGCTAAGAAGAAACCAACGCGATGTGGGTTAAGTTTTCATATTGCGCTTGAATTGAATCTTGAATTGAATAATGTGTATTCATTGAAATGAAGGTCCTTTGAATGACCCAAAAATACAAATGCTCTGCAGAATTTTGACGTTAACATTAATGTTGTGTTCATTTTCAAAAAGTATTGTATAAAATAAACTCAATTCGTGTTGATTAATTCAGGTTGAGACAAGTTAACACATTAATAAGCTACCAGATATGGTAAATATGTAGTATGAAATAGTAAATAAAATAAGCTAACAGATATGGTAAATAGTATGTCAATATAGTTACTTGTACTCTATGGCTGTTCATTTCATGTGAATAAAAATTTAATATTTACTATTGGATAAACTTTTTGTGACTCGGATATATCACTGTGCAAGCGTAGTACGTGTGTGTATGTGTGTGTGTGTGTGTGTGTGTGTATGTGTATTGGGGTTTTTCTTATTTCTTATTGCCATTTGACTTGGCCATTTGTCCATTTGGGCTCTTTGTTCTCAAGGCTCATTCTGTCTTTGTCTCATCCTCTGTATGTGTGTGTGTGTGTGTGTGTGTGTGTGTGTGTGTGTGTGTATGTGCGACGAAGGCATTTTATTTTATTACATATTTTTCTTTTAATGTAATTTATTTCATTTGCCTCCTGACTTCTCCTGACTTTTTATCTTCTGCTCTGTCTAGGCTCCCCGCGCCTTCCCCCCCCCCCTCTCACTTATTCTTCCCTCTGCCATCTCTTGCTTCTTGCTTGCTTTTTTGCGAATGTCGGGCAGAAACAATCATTTGATTTTCTTATTTTGGCACTTAGTTTGGCATTTCGGTTTGGCTTTTATATTCGACGCAATTTAAGAATGACGTCTGTCTCTTCCAACCTCACAAACTTTAGCCATAAATCACACTCGTTATGAAAGTACCAGTAATAGTCGCATTAACACACAGACACTGCAAAGAATATAAACAAATTACCTATAAAACAAATTGTACTCGTGTTTTAAATATATAAAACTGATTGTAACTGTAAACAAATACTCGATCTATTTATTTAAGAGAGTTTACAAAGCAAATAGAACAATTATTATTAATTATTTGTATTACAAATATCCATTAAAACTACTTAATAAGATTCTACAAATAATTTTAATTGATCTTCCTTTTGTCTGATTTTTATAAGAGTTTTTTTTTTTAATAAAGAAAAGTCCTTAAAAAAATTAATAATTGCAACATCTGTCAACTAGTTTTTGATTTTTCTATTAACTTATTCAAAAACTATTTAAAAAACATAACATTTTCTTTTAAAAAAGCTTTAAATAATTCCATTTTATAATTAATACATTAAAAGACATAAAATAAATCTTTTCTTTGATTTTTTTTAAATACTTATTCGTCATTAAGACTTATTAGATACAAATTATGATTTTCCTTAAAAAAGTTTCAAATTATTCTTATCTTTGATTAATACATGAAAAAAACTCAAGAACGAAACAACAAATCTTGTATAGTATTTTGCATTGGGATTAAAATTTTAATTGGCAGAATGGGCAAAAAACCGCCTTTATATTTTATATTTTATAAGGTTGAAATCTCTTCAGTTTAAAATAATATAACTTACACGATATATTCTGAGATCTGTGTGCTTTGTCATTATATATTATATTTAGAAATCAAGTAACATTTGCTCCGACTTTTGTCTTAAAATGTTGCATACTTATGAGCGTTTTTTTTACACTTTTCACTTCGAGTTCTCAACCTGTTTAAGCTCAGACTTAATGGCTAGTGCGAATAGTAACTCACATTCTTCATATTGTTTTCATATTCTGGGTTGTTTTTTCCTTTTTTTTTAATTTTGTTTGGTTTTTTTTTGGATCTGTTTTTGTTATGGATTTTTTAAATAGTTTTTTCTTCTCAAACATTTTTTTCTTGTTTGTTTGTTTGAATTATATTGTCATTTTGCTTTCGTGACTTTGGTTGGTTTTCTTTTACAATATTTTATATATAAAAATTTACCCAAAATCTTTTTGTTGGCTATTTGCTTATTATTTGGTTTTCTGTTCCTCATAAATGTGCCTACTTCTTACAGTAAATGGCAATTGTCGTGGCTCTTTCCAGTTCGAATATTCGGCTTTTTGCAGCTTGTATAATGGATAAGATTATATTAACTTCTTAATTAACTTCTAAAAAGTTAATTTTTGTTTTTTTTTTGTTTGGTTTGGATGTGCTGTTTTTTTGGCTGTTTTTCTGTAACTTGATTTACTCCTCTATTTGTAAGGGCTATTGGCTTTTTCTTTGGCTATCTCATAAACTTCGCTGTCAGTGAAACAAAGCGAACAAAGTAAGTAAACTTGATTTCGATCTACACATTGGCTTTAATCCTTTCCTTTATTAGGAAATCATTTTGGGAGCTTCTGGAGAATATTTCTGGACATCGTCGTGGAAATTTAAATCATTTGGCTGCGAACAAAGTAAGTAAACTTGATTTCGATCTACACATTGACTTTAATCCTTTCCTTTATTAGGATCTCATTTTGCGAGCTTCTGGAGAATATTTCTGGACATCGTCGTGGAAATTTAAATCATTTGGCTTCGAATAAAAGTTAAAAATTGTATATCTAGTCAAAACTATTTTTGATTTTCGATATTTCCAAGCATGTTTCATTTTAAATTAAAATAAAGTCATAGTTCAAAACTTTATTTAATGTGCACATTTCTGAATAATACATTTGTTCCAAAGGAAATTGGAACCGATTCCATAGTGCGGTGCCTTTGCCAGGCCAAGTCAAGGACAAATGAGACGCGGCTTCACTTTTCATAGCCTACTTATGAGCGCTTCAAGGTAAGACTAGCTGCAGCTAAAGCATTACAAGAAGGTATCCTGGGACGTGATATACGAGGAGAGGAGAGAAGGGAAGAGGAAGACAATGACAATGGAATGGAATGGGGAAAGGGGATGAGGAATTTTGGGGGCAGTCGTACAATGGCCGTTCAATTGAGCACCATTGAAACGACGCGTCGGTATAACAATGAATACTCCAAACAGGACAAACAGGACAAACAGGAGTCGTACATGAGTCATTCCATTGCCAGCAACAATGGTGGGCGTGGCATGTGGGCCACTGGGTCGCTCAATCTCATATGAAGTAAAACTTTTGGATGGATTTTTTTTCTCGTTCTCGTTATTTCTCTTATATTTTTCGTATTTCGTTTTTCGTTTTTTTTGTATGTTTTTGTTTTGTCGGATTTTTTTTTTATGAATTAAGCAAAGTTTTATGGAATTTGTTTTGGATTTCGCTCGTTGTTTTACGCATGCAGCTTCCTTATTTCCTTATTTTATATGGGTTTTTTTTTCTGCTTTATTCTGCAAAAATTGCTTAATGGTTTTGCATTTTTATATTGGTTTTCTCAGCAAGGATTAGTTTGGCCATTAAAAGAGCACATTGAAACCTAACTTGCCATCATCCATCCCACAGGCAACAAGACGCCCAAAGTTAATGCTCTGGATCATCTCTTTTTTTAGGCTAAGAAGAAACCAACGCGATGTGGGTTAAGTTTTCATATTGCGCTTGAATATCTTGAATTGAATAATGTGTATTCATTGAAATTAAGGTCCTTTGAATGACCCAAAATACAAATGCTCAGGACAATTCTGACGTTAACATTAATGTTGTGTTCATTTTCAAAAGTATTGTATAAAATAAACTCAATTCGTGTTGATTAATTCAGGTTGAGACAAGTTAACACATTAATAAGCTACCAGATATGGTAAATAGTATGAAATAGTAAATAAAATAAGCTACCAGATATGGTAAATAGTATGTCAATATATGTAGTTACTTGTACTCTATGGCTGTTCATTTCATGTGAATGAAAATTTAATATTTACTATTGGATAAACTTTTTGTGACTCGGATATATCACTGTGCAAGCGTAGTACGTGTGTGTATGTGTGTGTGTGTATGTGTGTGTGTATGTGTGTGTGTATGTGTGTGTGTATGTGTATTGGGGTTTTTCTTATTTCTTATTGCCATTTGACTTGGCCATTTGTCCATTTGGGCTCTTTGTTCTCAAGGTTCATTCTGTCTTTGTCTCATCCGCTGTGTGTGTGTGTGTGTGTGTGTGTGTGTGTGTGTGTATGTGCGACGAAGGCATTTTATTTTATTACATATTTTTCTTTTAATGTAATTTATTTCATTTGCCTCCTGACTTCTCCTGACTTTTTATTATCTTTCTGCTCTGTCTAGGCTCCCGCGCCTTTTCCCCCTCTCACTCACTCTTCCCTCTGCCATCTCTTTGCCTCTTGCTTGCTTCTCTGCGAATGTCGGGCAGAAACAATCATTTGATTTTCTTATTTTGGCACTTAGTTTGGCATTTCGGTTTGGCTTTTACTATATATTCGACGCAATTTAAGAATGACGTCTGTCTCTTCCAACCTCACAAACTTTAGCCATAAATCACACTCGTTATGAAAGTACCAGTAATAGTCCCATTAACACACAGACACTGCAAAGAATATAAACAAATTACCTTTAAAACAAATTGTATTTGTTTTTTAAATATACAAAAATGATTGTAACTGTAAACAAATACTCGATCTATTTATTTAAGAGAGTTTACAAACCAAATAGTATACTAAGAACAATTATTATTAATTATTTGTATTACAAATATCCATTAAAACTACTTAATAAGATTTTAAAAATAATTTAATTGATCTTCCTCTAGTCTGATTTTTATAAGAGTTTTTTTTAATAAAAAAAGTCCTTAAAAAATTAATAATTGCAACATCTGTCAACTAGTTTTTGATTTTTCTATTAACTTATTCAAAAACTATTTAAAAAACATAACATTTTCTTGTAAAAAAGCTTTAAATAATTCCATTTTATAATTAATACATTAAAAGACATAAAATAAATCTTTTCTTTGATTTTTTTTAAATACTTATTCGTCATTAAGACTTATTAGATAAAAATTATGATTTTCCTTAAAAAAGTTTCAAATTATTCTTATCTATGATTAATACATGAAAAAAACTCAAGAACGAAACAACAAATCTTGTATAGTATTTTGCATTGATATTTAAATTTTAATTGGCAGAATGGGCAAAAAACCGCCTTTATATTTTATATTTTATAAGGTTGAAATCTCTTCAGTTTAAAATAATATAACTTACACGATATATTCTGAGATCTGTGTGCTTTGTCATTATATATTATATTTAGAAATCAAGTAACATTTGCTCCGACTTTTGTCTTAAAATGTTGCATACTTATGAGCGTTTTTTTTACACTTTTCACTTCGAGTTCTCAACCTGTTTAAGCTCAGACTTAATGGCTAGTGCGAATAGTAACTCACATTCTTCATATTGTTTTCATATTCTGGGTTGTTTTTTCCTTTTTTTTTAATTTTGTTTGGTTTTTTTTTGGATCTGTTTTTGTTATGGATTTTTTAAATAGTTTTTTCTTCTCAAACATTTTTTTCTTGTTTGTTTGTTTGAATTATATTGTCATTTTGGTTTCGTGACTTTGGTTGGTTTTTTTTGACTAGATTTTATACATAAAATTTTACACAAAATCTTTTTGTTGGCTATTTGCATATTATTTGGTTTTTGGCTTTTTGTAGCTTGTATAATCGATAAGATTATATTAACTTCTTAATTAACTTCTAAAGTTAATTTTTGGTTTTTCTTTTGTTTGGTTTGGATGTGCTGTTTATTTCTGCTCTTTTTTATGGATTTACTCTTCTATTTGTTATGGCTATTGGCTTTTTCTTTGGCTATCTCATCAACTGCGCTGTCAATGAAACAAAGCGAAGAAAGTAAGTAAACTTGATTTCGATCTACACATTGACTTTAATCCTTTCCTTTATAAGGAAATCATTTTGGGAGCTTCTGGAGAATATTTCTGGACATCGTCGTGGAAATTTAAATCATTTGGCTTCGAATAAAAGATAAAAATTGTATATCTAGTCAAAACTATTTTTAAATTTTCGATATTTCCAAGCGCGATAAGTGAGCTGAAACCCGAAAGACAAATCCCGAAAAATTTCAAAACTGAAAATTGTGCTCGGTGACACGTCTGAAACGTTTGACAGTTAAAGCAAAAAGTCATATGCTTAACTTTAGTGACCCTATGTTTTTTAAAGCTTTGCTGCAAAATTTTTGTACATCATCAAAATACAGAAATATTGTACATGTTCAATCTGACAAAATACCAAAAATAATGTAGCATACTTGTTGACGCTGATTTTAAGCATTTGCGACTTGGAATTCCCAAACTGTTTAAGCGAAGCCTGAAACACTTGCCTATGTATTTGCTAACAGCATTTGTCGGCCACATTTATTTATTTGTTTTTCTTGTTTTTTCATATTTTTTTTCCATATTTTTTTCATTTTTTTTCATAATTTTTTCATTTTTTTTTCATTTTTTTTTTTTCATATTTTTTTCATATTTTTTTCATCTTTTTTTTATATATTTTTTGTTTTTTTTTGTGCAATTTTTTATTGTATATTTTTTTTAAATTCTATTGATGAAAACAAAAGTAGTTTCAAATTAAAGGTAATGAATTCTGCTAAAACTAATACAAAGTTTTTACTTTTCGGACCTTGAAACTACGTTTCGATTTCTTTTTCTGTGGGACATCATCTCCATCTTCTTTCTCTATCTGAATATCTTGTCATCGGCAATTTCGTACTCTTCAATCCAAAAATGTGCATGGATCTTTCCGTTCTTTTTATTCCAAGTGTACTTCGATTCGCCAGCCATCGAAATGTCTTGTGGGTATAAAAACGGTCCCAGTATCAGACCAATTTTGTCCCAATGCCAAGAAATGAATACCATTGCAAATTATTAAAGCTCATGTAAGGATAAGAACACAAACAAACACAAGACACCAAATTATTATAAATGTTTGTGACTGGGACAGGTGCAACGGGGGCATCCGGACATCCACGGGAAGCAGCCAAAATCGGCTTCTCACCATCCAGCACTCCATCCATCGCCGCCTCGGATTGAGCCTTCCTTAAACGCAGCTTCTGGACTGACGCCTTGCGCTTCGCCTCAAGTGCAGCCCTCGACGAGTCTGAGGTCAGACTGCTATCATCGTCAGATGATGCCATCTCGCTCCTCTCGCCCACAAACTCACTCGACAACTCGCTGGGCTTCTTCCTGCGTGGTGGCATAGCAACCACAAGTAACTTCACTGCTGGAAGTTACCGCAAGTAGAGTAATGGTAAATAAACAAACAACCGTTAGCTAATAACCGCGATAAGCGAGCTGAAAGCCGAAAGACAAATTCCGAAAAATTTAAAAACTGAAAATTCTGCTCTGTAACACGTCTGACACGTTTGACAGTTAAAGCAAAAAGTCATATACTTAACTTTAGTGACTCTATGTTTTTTAAAGCTTTGCTGCTGTTTTTGGCTGGTTTTTTTTGACTAGTTTTTTTACATAAAATCTTTTTTTTTTCTTTTTGTTTTGGCTATTGGTTTTTTTTCTCTTCTGTTTCTGTTTCTGTTCCTCATAATTGTGCCTACTTCTTACAGTAAATGGCATTTGTCGTGGTTCTCTCCAGTTGCAGCTTGTATAATGGATAAGATTATATTAACTTCTTAATTAACTTCTTAAAATTAATTTTTGTTTTTTTTTTTTGTTTGGTTTGGTTGTGCTGTTTTTTGGCTGTTTTTCTGTAACTGGATTTATTCTTTGTTTTTCTCATCAACTGCGCTGTCAGTGAAAGTAAAAGTAAACTCTGTAAGTAAACTTGAATTCAATCTACACATATTGACTTTAATCCTTTCCTTTAGGACATCATCTTGCAAGCTTCTGGAAAATATTTCTGGGCATCGTCGTGGAAAATTCCTTTTTTAAACAACTTGCGAGTTTATTTTTCGATCAATATAAAATTTTCAGGACAGATAGATCTTAATGTGAAAATCAAATACATTTGTAAGATACGCTAAATGAAAAAAATAATATAATTTTTTATATCTATGCATAACATGAATTAATTATTTTTTATGTTAATTTTTTATAGTACTTTTTCGTCACTAAAGTGCAGGACGACTACATTATGTATGGCTTTATAGATATAGCTGCACAATATAATTTTCTTATGCAAATAAATGTAAATTGTAATTCTCTATTTTTTTCTTGTTGTTTTCATTATTCTATATAGTACTTTATATTTCGCTTTATGACTTTAATGACTTCACAAATTAGAGTATTATTTCGAAAAGTTTGTCTTTGATTTTATTTTGGTTTCTTAATATTTGCTTTAATTTCTTTAGTTGCTTAATTATAACAGCTTGTTACTAAAATAAACATTTGTGACTTGTACATTTTCTTAATTTATTTCACTTGTCCTGAGAGACCTTTTGTATAAGGCTCCTTTGACATGGATTAGTTTTTAATATTCTCGCACATGTGAAAGATGGCAAATTCAGTTATTTATTATGAGTAAAGGTCGTTGTAGTGTTTATAGACTGTAGTAACATTAAGAAAGGTCATATCAAGTAATAAAATAAAAGGCCAGTCAGTCAGTCTGGGCAGTCAGACATTATTCGTTAAACTAGTGAGTTAGTTAGTTAGTTAGTCAATCTAAGCCAGACTGGGTCGAGTTGCAGGTCCCTTTGCCGAGTCCCTCGATACTATATAGTATATATGTATGTTCACATACATTGCATACTCGTACGTAGTATATCCATAAGTTTATTGCTTTTGGCTTTGACTTTAAGTTGTTATTGCCAGTCGCAGGCCAACTAAGACTACATACATACATATATAGTATTATGTTATGTAAAGTGTTTTTGGCACGGGACACGCACAAAAGCTGGCACTGTATTGAATTACCAATAGGATATGGCTTGCACTGTGCATGTGAATCTGTGTGTGTGTGTGTGTGTGTGTGAATGTGAAAGTGGGAAGGAGAGAGAGAGAGAGAGAGAGGGTCGTCGGGGGGTCGTAGCTGCTCAGCTTGTCAACATTTGAAGGAAATATCGTTTATTATAGTTAAATGTCTGCTGCACGTCAACGCCGGCAACTCTGGCAACGCTCTGCTGATGACTGACTGACTGACTGACTGACTGACTGACTGAAGATGCCTGGGCCTGAGCGACGTTGATAGCTTCCGTGTACCCTCTCTCTCTCTCTCTCTCTCTCTCTGTCTGTCTAGGTAAGTTGCTGAAATATAGTGGTAGGGGTAATGGGGGTAGAGGGAGGGGAGAATACAGTAACGTGTGCAAATGTCTTTTCATGGTTTCCGTTTGGCTGCACACACACACACACACACACACACACACAGAGAAGGGGCTAGAGGGCGGGGCTGCTTGAGTGATTTGCTCAGTGAACACACACACACATATTTTAAGATTCATCCCAAAGCTGGGAGTTGTCTCTAACAAAGGATAACGGAAACACCAAATTATAAAATTTAATTGACTTTCCAACTGACTCTGAATAATTTCAAATAAATTGTTTATAATACCCTCTACACACAAAATGGCTTTTTTAAAGGGTAGACCACAAATGTATATGGTAGACTTTATTATGTCCTAGCAACATAAAGTTAGATATTAATTGGAAAGTTTAGCTTGACTCGAGCTCAAAAGTTAGATAGTTATCTTTAATTAAGTATTATACAATTTCATGAAATGTACATTTCGTTTAAAGATATAAATTAAGATACTTCAATAAATATACTATTGATATTCTTATTTGGTATATTTCTTCACTTCATTTTGGTTTAAATAGTATTCCTAACAACGAAAGTGTCTGTGTATCTGTTAAAGTTACCTTATTTATGAGTCTTAGGGTATTCTTTAGTCGAGTACTCCTACTTGCAGCTGTTGTTGTTGTTGTTGTAATAGGGGACCGTGTTTTCAGCTCTTGTAATTGCCATAAGGCTGGGCGATTGAATTGAGGCTGAAACAGCTTGGCTAACAACGGTCAAATGGGGCTGGGCGTTGGCCGTTGGGTGTTGGACGATAACCGGTAAAGTTGAAATTGAATTTCAATTGTAGCAGAGGAAAATAATCCAACTCGCATTAAATAGAACATCGATTAACGGTACTCAACTCCAAATGCAGCTGCAATTGTTGTTGACCAACCAACAGTGAATGACAGCGAAGTCATAACAACTTCAACACATTGAGTCGTTAGTCCTTTGGTAGTAATCGCTTGCTCCTTCTAATTTCAACTTGAGTGAAAATCGTGAAAAGTCGAGTGCTCAAAAAGTGTTGCCTGCCATTGGAGGCATAAATAAATAAATTAATAATTGCTCGACCCGACAACAGAAATGACTACCCTAATATACATACATCACATCATAAATATAGTATATATATCTATCAAATATTTACAGTAAACTCTGTGCAGTTGACCAACCTGTTTTCAAGCACTTTTGGCATTTATTTTTATTGCGAGCAGCTGCCAAATTTACTTACATAGAGTTGATATAAGTTTCTATTCCACAAAATAGCGTCGAATGTTATGAGACCACATAACAATCCTATAATACAAGTATACACATTCATATACAAATGTATATATAGACATGTGTTACTTTTTAAATCTTATAGGATTTGACGAACGAGTCAAGTTCTCTATAAGTTTATTAAAAAAGTCAAATTCTTGAGTTGCTTGAGTTTAATACACTTATAATAAATACATATTTTATATGTTTTAAATGTACTTTAAGTCATTTCATTTAATATAAATTTGCTAATTATAATACGAGTCATAATATATATTCAATTTTCATAAATATCCCATATTATTTCAATTAAAGTCAATCAAATTTTACAGTCCAAAAATTGGGAATTTCTTAAGGATGTTTGAAATAATACAATTATAATTATATAATATACTAAAAAGTAGATAACTTGATAAAGTTCAGTTACTGTTCCCGTTTGAGTAGTTAAAAATTCATGAACTACCTTAAAAGCTTGGTTATGTTCGACTTTAATACATTTTAAAGATGCAGAGTATTTATAAAATGTAGCGTTGCAATCGTTTCCTGTTCCTTTTGCCCCTTCCGTTAGCGATTCGTGTCGAAATTCATGCATGAGCAACCAATATCAATTGTCCCCAAGCTTCGAGTTCCTCCTGCATTCCTCCATTCTTCCCCTTGGAAAAATGTTCCCCTTTTACCAGTCGGTTATTGTTGCTGCTCGAGCATTAAATTGCTTTATTATGCTTGACGTTATTATGCCCGTTGTGCAATTTGTTGCTGGTCAGCTGTCCACCTACCACCAACCACCTACCTCCTGCCCCAAATTCCCCCTTTTCAGCTAATACCCCTAAGCTCCAGTACCCATGTTTTCCTTTTCAGCCCTACCATCCTTTATATACAATATATTATTTTCCGTTAGTTCGCTTTGTTTGGGCTTCGGGGAAATTGAAAGAAAGAAAGAAAGAAAGTAAAAAAAAGAAAAGAAAATCAAACATGCTGAGACACATCAATGGTTCATGGTTCTTATTTATTTATGGCATTCTCAAATTTAAATTCGCCCGTACGAGTTTTCAAAGTTGAATCCGTTGAAATTGAGTTTCAGAACACGCTGCAAATATAAATTTATTTATTATCATATTTTCTTTTTATGTGACATATCTGATTATAAGTACTTACCATGGCAAATCGAATTTATTGCTTGTATTGGTGTGTATCTGTGTGTGTGTGTGTGTCTCAACACCAATTTAAATATGTATTGTCTACTTTAAGGCGTCAGGCGTAAGGACAAAGCCCGAGCAAATCGCCCGCTAATTGAAGGTGTACAGTGTACACTGTACACTGTACAGACACGTAAATCATTCAATAAGCGCTTTGTGACATTGCCAAACAGATTTGAGGCATTTGAGCCACGCCCACTGGCAACGTCAAGACAACTGACGCCTAAATACCAACGCACTCTTTCTCTTTCTCATGCTCGTCCTCTTCCTCTTGCGAGTTGTCGTTGATTTTGTGATTGAGATTGGGATTGGAATTGGGATTGGGGATATTGTGAATGTATGTATGTAGAATGCGAGAATAATGCCCATATATCTTTCGATTTGCACTCGCAAATGCACTGGCATTAGTCCCATTTGTATGTGTGTATGTGTGTGTGTATGTGTGTGTGTATGGGTGTGTGTGTGGGTGTTGGTCCTGCAAAGTGTTGCCCGCTGTGCCGTTGATTCCAATGTGATGGCATTTGCTTAGGGAAGTCAGCTTGGGGTAGTAGACAGCAGCATTCGCCATCATTCGTTTTGCTTCTTCTTGTATGCTTATTCCTGAGTAAACAACATAAATTTTTGTTAAAGTCAACAGGACAACGTTGCTGAATGTCCTTGTACTTGTGCTTCGACTTCTGCTTGTGCTGCGACTATGACTACAGCTTACAGATCCAAAGTCCTTTTCCATTTCCTTGCAATGGCAGCCAAACTAAATTCAACCAGCTTTAAGTGGCATTCAGAAATACTTAAAAACCCCCATTTTAGTCTTAATCTCTGACGATAGATTGACTCATAACATGAGGGACAGCAAATGTATTTAAACATTGATCTATAAGCTGTAGAAGCTAATTTTGTTGTTAGCGAATTTGACAAAAGTTTCAAATGAACTTCTCCTGTAAGTTTCCCCTTTGCTGATTACGTTATTTCCCCCGTTGACTAGGGGAAAAAAGTTTTCAAATAGGTAAAACATTAGTGTTTATGCAATATTTACACTAGGGGCTTTATGGATGCCCAACTAACTACCCTATAAATTTAAGCAGTAGTGTATAGAAAAGTAGCATATACTTAAGTTATTCAAGAAGTATATCAGAGCAAGGATCTAGTTAGCTATAGAATTTCTGAATAATGACTCTGCTGACTTCTTCTGATAATTATATGCATATTTTGTATTATTTATTACACTGTGAGTTAATAAAATCTCATTGCGTCTCTTGACATTTCATCCAATTATCCGCAGATAAGTCAAAAATTATGCGTGCCACGTGTGAAAATCATTTTACAGTGTAATCTGAAGTAACTGCAATTGTTGTTGTTACGAATTTTCCTGACCATAATTCACTTCTCCGTGCATCTGTTGCTCAGCTTCTGGTTCATTCCAATTGCCAAAGTGTACACTGTGAGAAATGATACATAGATACATAGATAGATTCTTTCCTTGCAAGATTTAATCAGTCGGAAAATAATATCAGACAGCACAAATACTAAAGACTGAAAGGAGAAAATAAGATAAGGAAAGATTTTAATAAAATAAAACTATAAAAGTCATATATATCTGAACAGTATCCAAATATTAATATTTATTAAAAGACAACACTTTTAGAATTAAGCTCGAATAATCTCTATTTTCATTTTGATGATTGAATTATTGTAATTCTTTGGCTGTTGATTAAAGAAACTCTGACAATTGTTTTACAGATTGCTGTTTATGTTCAGATAAGCATTTAAGCTGCTTTAACAAACATACTTGGTTATTTCTTGCCGTGTATTTGGCCATTGCCAACTATGCATGCATTCTGTCCTCGGGCACATCCTGGGAGCTGAAAACCTGCGAAGTTTCCATTGCTTCTGTTGCTATCAGTTTTCCCAGCAGCGCGCGTGGGAAACACACACACACACACACATACAATGTATGTATGTATATATAGACAGGATACTCAGGATACTCAGAGTCAGGTCGATGTCATTTTAAAGTCAAGTGAGACGCCACTTGTCATACATTTTTCAGTTTCAGTTTCAGTTTCAGCTTCATTTTCAGCTTCAGTTTCAGATGTTCTCCCTACAGATAGAGATACAGATACAGTTGGTGTCACCTTGCTTGCCAGGTTGCCAGGTGGCCTGGAGATGCTCTCAACGAAATTGATTGATTGATTTTCTCCCAATGCCTTATGGGGGTTCCCCTTTAAATTCTTGGTAACCGAACTCTGCATTGAGTTGGCTTTTTGTTTAGTGTTTTTAAAGGAAATGCCATTAATGTTTAATCTCCTTACACTGCACAGCATTCTGAGAAATAGACAGACACACAGACACAGGTAACCACAAACTTACCTACATACGATTTGTAAGTCTTTGATTTTAGTTGCAAACTGTTTGTTGTCTGTAGATATGAAGTTAGCTTTCTTCCTTGTATGTTTGTGCTTCGTTGACTCATGGCTCATTAGCCAGGAAGCCAGAAAGAAATAAAGCCAAGGATTTTGGGTACAGATTAGGGGAGTCCCACTGTAATTATGACAACAGTATAAGCAAGTTTTTTGTCCCAATCTGTGGACGGTCTTAAAGTTGTCATCCGATTACAATTCTTACAAAAAGAATATGAAGAGAAAGAAGAATAACATCTTACAACATTTTTAGATATCAAACTTGGCCAAGAAATGTGTTCAAGTTAATATATGTATGTATGTATATGTATATGACCTCACTCCACTGTAAATTGCAATGGTGGCAAATGTAAACAAAGCTCTGATCACATGTTTGACTTTGACGCCCTGGTACAAAGTCAGGGCTGCAACTATACAACTGTAAATTATCGCATTAAATGTGCTTGAAAATACTGACTTTGAAAATATAGAATCAAAGCCACAAAACTTGAACTTTATGCCAAAAAGTCTAGCTTTCCTTCCAGTGAACATTTCTTAGAATCTTTCCGATTGAGATGAAATTATCAGGACAGATTCGGACTAGAGGCTGGTAGCGTAATCTTTAATTGAAAGGTTTGCAATTTGTGGCAACAATTCGTCCAGGCAATAAGGATTATAAAATCAAATCAATCTAATTGCAATGAGCAATTAAGTTTAAATTAAGTTCCTTTTAAGTTAAATTAAATTGTGAAACTTGTATAGCATAGAAAGTAGCCACGTGTATTTAAGTTGTCATTTGAAATTTAAAATATGTTTGATATTGTATTTATTATTTATTTATTTTCTGTTTATTTAAGAACAAATTAATAAACACGAATCGTTCATGAGTAACGAATATTGTTTACTTTTCGTTAATATTGTACAGAGTGTATAAATGTAGTGGAGTGGTTTGTAAAGCAAATCTTCTCCACCATCCTGCCTGATGCTTTTGCTTGTGTATGCCCTGGAGTGCACTTAAATGTCACACACCCACACCCACACACACCCACTCACACACACATTGAGTAGCCGCTGACACGGGCAGGTCGTCAATAAAGTGCAAAATAAATATAATAAAAATCAGTTACGAGCCAAACACACCACAAGTCAAACACTAAAACAATACTCGAAACTACGTAACTAACCACGTCTCTCTCCTTTCCTTCTTCCCTATTCCTAGGTGCCTCTTTTCTTCTTCCTTCACTCCTTTCCTTCTTTTCTGTTCTTTTCATTCGTAATAGTCACCGGTGCAAATAATGCATGCAATAAATAAGACCGAAAATCTCTCGAAAGACGTCGCGTTCGATATGGAAAATAGCAATACCCTTCAAGCCGAAACTTTGTATACTCTTCATAAATTTTAAAAGCGTAAAATATATAGAAAACAAGGAAAACATTAACTTTGTCTTATGTTAATCAAGTAACACAACTAACAGTCGTAGTAATATGTACATATTTTGTAGCCTCTTCCAATTACAATAAATTAAGGCTATTCGGAGACAGTTTAAATTGTGGCTAAAAGCCTATCGAGTAGAAAATAAATTAGTTATAAATATACCACACAATTGCATATTCAAATTCTTACCTCTTAAGTTAAGAACGCACCAAGGTCCCAAGTCAGTTAAAATAGAGCTTCACATATTCATGTCTGGGATAAGTTACTTAACAGATCAATTTTGTAAACTTTTTCAGAACAAATGCGAAATGTTTCCCACTTATCTTAACAATACTTAATAATCATTCAATCTTTTCATTCATTTATTATATAAAATTGTAAAGATTTTGAATTTGTAAAATATTGTTAGAGAAATCCACTGGCTGATATGGTCTTGTTTATTAAAGTATCCAATCCAATACCAAGTTGCCAAGTGCCGTTCAACCTGAACCAAACTAAAAACTCGACTCTGTAAATGTGGCTCTGGCCATGGAAATTTGTACGCGAGCCAAGCTGTGAATCTGATTACACGTAAAGTGCTATGGAAAAAAATTCGATCACGTAAATTGAGTTTACACTTTAAGGAGGAGGAGAGAGCATCTCAGCAGCAGACACCACACACCACCGCAAACAAAACATTTGTGGCAGGCAACACGTACATGGCAAAAGTACAAGTATTTGTTTAGAGACCCCAAGGTCGAGAAGTTAACTGAAGTGAGGTTAAGTATTAGATTTGGTATTGCACTTTGACCAAAACTGATATTTGCAAGTTTACTGTACTTAAGCAAACTTTTTGGACAACTGCCTTTGAATTTATCAATACATTTAATGTTTACGTTCATATCATGAAATGAATTTCTTGCGACAGGACGAGTAAAAAGTGTTTACTAAAAACCCGTTAACAGTGGAAATATTTCGTATTACAATGTGTAAGAGTATATATTAAGTTATAGATGTGTGAGAGAGTGTGTTGGTGTTGGTGTGTGTGTGTGTAAGTGTGTATGAAAACAAAACGCATTTTCCAAGCTAAAAGTGAGAGGTGAGAGTGTAGTAGAAATTCAGATCTATCGTTAATCTGAGGAAAATGCGTTTTTGCTTCATCATTACAATAATTGTTGGTTGTTGTTGTGTTCATTTGTTAATTTGTTTGTTGGTTTGTTTGTTCTTTGTTGTATTGTGTGTTGTATTCATTTCCATTCCCATATAGACAGACACCTTAACATTTAAGGTGTCCTCCGAGGGCAGCAACAAGCTTGATAAGCTGATTGCGTTTGGCCTTGATCACATCCTGATGCAGCGGCTGGACTCCATCCACACAGTCAAAACGATTGACATAGTCGGTCAACTGATCGGCCATGCAGATGACATGGATGCCACAATCATAGTCATGCCTCTGCTGCAGACAACGCATGTTGCGGAAACGTGCATTCCGCATGTTGAGCACATCCTTAATGGTGTTCATCAGCTGCTCGGAGCTGGACGTGTTGCTGCCACCATACGAATCAAAATGAAAGAAACACTTGTCCGGCCGTGAGGCAACCAATAGAGTCCAACGGGCGCCACTTCCATGGTATTGCGACTGCGACTGCGACTGAGTGTCATTCATGGCCATAAATATGAATGGTTTGTGAATGGCCTTCATCTGATTGACCAGCAACGATTCCAGCTCCTTATCATCCATATAGAGCATACACTGCGATTGCTCCGGCGTCACAAACAGAAAGTCCAAATTCGTTTTGTACTTGACCTCCTCGAGATACGCAAAATAAAAGTTGAGTATCGTATCGTTTAACCAATGCGGTCCATGCAACAAGTGAACATCACTCATTCGCACCGCACTCTTGCTCAGACATGCCATTATTGGATCGGCACGGGATGTTCGTGGTTTCTTCACATCGTTACTATTGGTATTAGTATTAGCATTACTATTACCATTAGCAATAGTATTATTATTGTTGTTGTTGTTTTCATTGTCGCCCATGGCATTCTCATCCACCTCGTTGTCCAGCTTTTCACCTTTATCCGATTCTGGTGTCGCCTCCGATTTTGCGTCTGCAGTTTTTGCCTCGGCCGCAGCTGCAGCCGCCTGAACACGACGCTCGGCATTTTTCTTCTGTCGCATATTTCGTGGCATTTTTACAAAGCCCCTTTCAATATCCGCTAAATGGATTATGGATTATATGGGAATACAATTAATTTCACACAGTTTTAGAGACAAACTTACACGAAATACGAGTTTTTGTTGAATCGAAAGCCAAAGCCAAAGCAAAAAAAATGAAATAAATTTGGTTGAGTTATGTCAAAAATTTTCAACAACTAAACGAAACGTGCTTTCAGATTTTCGGCGCCCACACAGCGTTGCCAGATCTGTCATAAATCGACTAAGCTAAATCTCCGTTAATAGTTCATAGGTCATAGTTCATAGCTCATAGGTCCAGTTCGGTTCGGTTCGGTTCAGTTCAGTTCCGTTGTTCAGTTCCTTTGTTCGAGTCCCCAAATCGTTCGTTATATATTATATAATATTTTGTTTTAAGCAAATAAGCACATGAGTCAACTTTTTTATTGTTATACATTTTTCTATTTGTTACTTTGAAAATTTCAATATCTTTTATATTATATTTTCTATTTTATTATATTTTATTAATAAGAACAGCTCCGTATAAGTGTTCATGTAGCAATACTACAGTTTCCGTAGTGGGTATGGATATCGCCTGTATATAAATTGAAGGATTTACTTTATTCCTTTAATTTATGTCGCTCATTTACTAGAAGAAGGACACATCTCCTATGTAATCGTATGGTAGATGTAGTTCAAATAATTTGTTCCCTTGTTCCTTTAATGTTCATTCCACCTAAAATAAAAAAAAATAAAATATATATATAAAAAAGCATTTAATAAAAAACCACTTGTGACTTAAACGGATATTATACGGTTTCCCTGGCGTCAAGATCTGATGAAGGATTCTAGTAGAAATTGACAAAATAATACGTATAATTGAAAAAAAACTCTAGTTCCCGAGATATCGGGGCTTAAATATAGACTATATCCATGCCACGGAAACCGTATGGTAGAATACATAATTTTAAGCCAGATCTCCTTTGACTTACGAGTATATTGTGGTATAATTCAAGCAAATACATATTTCTGTATGTAGCTCTAAAATTGTTCTACTATTTGGTTATCGGATACTTTATTTTTGATGGAGTCCCACAATTAAAAAGTTACTTCATCCGTCTGCTCATATGTATGTATATATAAGGAGTTACAAACCAAATTTTGTACTTAAAGCTGCTAGGGTTTCTGACATTAATTTCTTCTCAACGTTGATGTTAATGAATATACTTAATGGATCTCCCACTGCCCACATACTCTATTCATTGCAGTATACCCATTTACTTAGCCAGTAACGGGTATGCTATATACGGATCACTTCAACCTCCTCTCTCTTTAAAAGCATTCGTTTGTCAATTGTCGTGTCATCTTTATTTGCACAGGCTGCCATAACAAATCTAGTTAATTAAATACACACAGACAAAGCAATAAGTACAGACATACATATATACAAGTGTATATTTTAATTTTTTTCATCTTTTATTTTGATTCATTCCTTTTAGCATGCATTCAGGATTTTTTCTGCACTGGCACGGTCAGGATTTATTAAAGGGATTTGTCGTCGTTTTCTTTTTCGTTGTCGTCGCCATAATTTCATTTTCTCGCCTGATGCGACGTGCGCATATGCCACGCCCCTCAGCTGCTGCGCCTCTGCTACTGCCTCTGCTGCCACAAGTCCAACCAGTTTAACAGTTTTGGCCATTTTTCTCATGGCTCGCTGCTTGGCAATAACTGTGAAAAATAACATTAACGCTAGCCAGGATTCGCGGGACATCAAAAAAATTATATGCCACATACACATACATATGTATGTACAAAAAAGCCTGTGCGTGACTCATTTGCATATGGCACATTCGTATTTACATAAATATATACATATGTATGTATGTATATACATATTTACAGTCAGTCCAACATTTATTCGTACACTCAGTTCTTAGTTCTTAGTCCTCGAAGGTCAAGTTTTCATACTTAAGTTAACTCCTTTTATGCAAATGTTAACAGCAGTTATTTTGCAATAAAATGTGTTAGAAATACAAACGGTATTTTTAATGTACACAGGAATATAGGATAAATATAAAAAAAAAATGGTGAAAAAGCGAAAACTCGAAAACAATTTGTTCATCTTATTTCAAGCATTTCTAAGACTCTAATTATGTCTTTTAATATGGTTTATTTTATAAAAATTTGTAGTGAAAATATGTCTTAATCAAGTTTAAATTATATATACTGTATTCATAAAAGACAAGATTACTCAAAAATGAAAATAATAAAACTATATTTAATTTAATAATGTTGATATATAGTATATTGTATTACAATTTATTAATTTATTAAAACATGTTTTCTAGCTCCACAAAACTTGTCTTATAAATTTATGCGCTATTCACTATACAACATTTAATTCATATCTAAGATTGACATTGAGAAGTTAACAGCTTTAGGAATTTTACTCTATTATTAATATTAATATTATAAATATTATATTATCATGTTTTATGTTAAGTAAAATTTAATATTTTTACTTGACATTTTTTCTTTACTTTACATTATAATATTTGTATCCTTTTTAATTGAATTTTCTATATTTCATAATCATATTTTGTATACTCCTCATTCCTTGTGAAGTGTACATCTTTCATTTTTGACATACGTTATACCATTTTTTATGAATCTTTTTTCACTTCCTCAACACAATATAAAAGGCCATTGATATAGAGCAGAGAATCATCTATTTGCTCGGAGAATCTGCTTATCCTGCTGCTATTTAAGGCTTCGTCATGTTGAGGCTGTTTATGGCTTGTGGCTTTGATGGTCTGCAGCTCATTTAAATTAACTGCTGAGTTGAGTGTGCCTGCCCCACAGCGTATGCTTTTGGGGCATGCCACAGATTCAACGCAATTCGTGTCAGTTATTTAAAGTTAAATGTTCATATGTACAGTGAAAACTCTCTTGGGCGGACAAGTTTTATTCGCTCAAGGTAAGACGCTTTCTTGATTAAACTGGGATCCGTATTGGCCGGTCCGTATTTTTGTTCTAAGGGATTCATCGGAAACCGCCAAACCGGATCACTTCATCATAGAGCAGCCGTAGGGATAATTTATTTTTAAATTTAGAATCAATTAATCAGTGAAATCAGGACTAAATATTTGACAAATTTAAGCAAGTTTGAAATCTGTTGACCCTTGAAACTGGCAACTTAACAAGTAAGTTTTTTTGTTCCTTTTTGCATTGATTATTTACAAACAAAAATAACTCTTTAGAATTAAATTTACAGTGTTCTTTTATACAAATTTTAAATAAAATTAAAAAATAATTAAAAAACCAAAGTTGCCTACCACGAATTGATTAAGAGTGAAAACTTTATTGGATATGCTTTTTACATACCTATTTAAAATTGTTGTTGTTGTTTCTTTTTGGCTGCCATTATGCAACACTGGACTCCCCATGGTCAACATTTCCAGCAAATTGCAAAGTAAACAGGCAGAAGCCGCAGAAGAGGAAGCAGCTGGAGCTGAAACATTCGCTTGAAACGCCTCACTTTCAAGTTAAATATGCATGTAAAAAAAAAAGGTGGCACTAGCCAAAGCGTCAAAGTGAAAAGCCCGAGGTTGTGCGGCACTGTGGCACTGTGGCACTGTGGCATTGTGGCAGTGTGGCAAGGTCGGAGGGAGAGAGGCCGTAGATTGGTCTGCAAGAACCGCACGCATCGAATCCGCCTCGAAATCCCAAAAGTAAATGCCACTTAAAATGCAATTATAACATTAACGTGGCAGTGGCAGTGGCAGTGGCACAATCATGGATGAGGTGAGGGGAGTGCAATGGGGGTGGTAATGGGAGGTATGGACTAGCGGTACTCTAGTGCTTGGTTGCGGCAACAGTCATCGCCATCGTCATCGTCATCAGCAGCTCTCTGCAAATCGCCAGAAGCGTAACTCGTAATTGCCAAAAACATGGCAGCTGTTAGCCGCATCAGAAAGCAAAGTTAAAAGGAATGGACTTAAGCGTGAGTACAATTCATATATACTACATACATATGTATATATATATATCTGTTTGTAAGTATGTATATATGTTCATATATTTCTAACGTTTCTCATACAAAAAACTATTTCGTTTAAATCCATTTCTTCAAGCTCTTTATAGCATTTCCCTTTGATTCCATTTGATTAAAACTTTGCAAACAGAGAGCTAGATATATATTTTCATGTGTTGTAATAATAAATTAAAAATATAACAATATTATTTGTCTGAAATTTTAAATTAAATAAAATTTAGTTGAATATGTTTACTTCATGTATTTTATTTTCATATGTTGGAATAATATATTTAAAATAATAACAATATTATTTGCATGCAATATTTGTTTGCAATTTCAAATGAAATAATTACTTTAAACTTACCATTTGGTCCGTTATATATAATATTATTTTTATGTACTTACATATTACTTACTATAATTGATTTATGATTTGTTGTAGAATAAGCCGTAGTCTACGTATAATTTGGTTTTGTAGTACTATACTCATGTTTATGTACTCAGTGAGTACAGTGAATACCCATCCATAGGTTTATAATGTACTCTCAAGAATTATGGCTTCTTTTCTTCAGAGTATAAAGAAATTTGGAAGCATTAGTTTTAAATTTCAGATGCCACGCATGTTGCCTCTTTTTCAGCAAATTTGTTAAAGTCTTGTAAGTAAGTCTTGTAATGTGTCTTCTGTTGAAATATTTGTTATACTTTTTAGAAGAGAAGTTGTAAAAAGGTTCACATTAATGTGAGTCCAATTGGAAACTCACAGCGGGGGGGCAATAAACCAAATAAAATACCTGCAAAATGAGCCAGAAACGAGAACGAAAACAAATCGAAGCAAAACAAACATAAAATGAAAACAAAACAAAACAGCAAAGAAAGTAATATTGAGAGTAGTTAAATTATTAAAGTTTTCGCATTTAAAATAAATCGAATTGCGATACATATCTTTATCTGTAATCCTTTAAATACAACCAAAATTCAAGGGGATTTAACAATGTGTATCTTAAGCATGTACATTGTACAACCTTTTGTGATGATGTAAATTTTGTACGGATTCAAATTAAAATGTGCCCAATAGCCATCAAACAACAACAGCAACTACAACAGCAACAATAACAAAATGTTTGTTCAAATTTATTAACTCACGCGATACTTTTTTATATGTACCACGTTAAAATATGCATAACAATAACAGCAACAACAAAAACAACACCAGCATATCCTGTGCAGTAAAAAACAAAGAAGCAAAAAAAGGACAGAAAAAAATGAAAGAGGGGCAACAAAACGAAATGCGTATAAAAATAATGGCAATTGGGACATGTAAATGTTGAGGACTCGAGTTAAGCAGATAAGATTCTTATGAAATTCGTGTTCATACACACAAACCCACACACACACACACACACACCACACACATACAAATACAGCTTTAAGAGTTACAGCTCGCCAATTACTTAATTTAAAGTCATCTGTTGCTTTGCAACAGAACCTAAAAACCGAAAACCGAAAACCATGTTGGTGACGTCATAATTCCCTCACAATAATTAAGCTCAGCCACTCTTCGTACTCTGCTGCAGGTTCCGTACACTGTATGCGTGTATGCGTAACGAAGGGCTCTCTGAGCAGTGCTGTAAGCAGCGCTCGAAGCAGCGCTCAAAGCAGCGCTCGAAGCGGCGCTCAAAGCAGCGCTCAAAGCAGCGCTCGAAGCAGCGCTCAAAGCAGCGCTCGAAGCAGCGCTCAGAGCAGCGCTCGAAGCTGCGCTCAGAGCAGCGCTCGAAGCAGCGCTCAGAGCAGCGCTCGAAGCAGCGCTCAGAGCAGCGCTCGAAGCAGCGCTCAAAGCAGCGCTCAAAGCAGCCGTACACTGTATGCGTGTGTGCGTGACTGACGGCTCTCTCAGCAGCACTACCTCTGCCCACTGCTTAGTGAAGTGCTGATCCTCTCCGAAGCTCTGGGCATGCACACATACATACAAATGAGTGCTGTTGCATTCATTTATAATGTACGCGTACGCTTGCTACTGATTCAGTTCGCCTGCAGCCTTTGGGCTGTTTAGACCTGCAGCCGCAGGCAATCTTTGTTTGTATGTATGTTCAATTCCTTGCAATTATTTGCAAAAATTGGCACACAACTAATAAAATAAAAATTAAATAATTTAATAATAATTAAATAACAATTTAACATAGTATTAATATTTCATATTGAATTATTATAATTTCCATTCTAATCAAAGAACTTGTCGAATATTAATCTGTAATAGAACTACCTTTTTTGCAGCTACTTTGACACGTTCCTGCTGGTGGATAGCTGCTTACAATTGGCCGCGTTCAAATCAAAGCTGAAGTCAACATTTGCCTTGTTGAGGAGTCTCAAGGATAAGGTTCTCTCCTGCAAGCGTGGTCTGATAATCAAGTTGATCACTGTCATCAATGGAAGACTGTACCTAACTGTAAGTACAACATTGATTTAAATTATCATCTCTGATATGCAAAATATATTTTTGATTAAATTAATTTACTCTTTCTTGCAGATCGGAGTCTACTCTGCTATGTTGGACTTAGCATCTGCTCCCAATTGGCCGAGATTAGACACACAAGCTTTCGCCTCGTTGATTAAGGTCCAGTCTCAAGGAAAAAGGCTCTCCACTTCAAGTACGGTCCGATTTCCATGTTGATCCCTCATGGATTAATAAAAGACTATACCTAACTGTAAGTAAAACACTGTTTTAAATTGTCACATCTGACAACATCTGAAAATAAATTTGCTTTTTCTTGCAGATCTGCGCGAGGAATTTAGTATTTTTCGCTTTTGAATTTACAAAATTAAGATTCTTCGAGCAAAGTTTTCATTTAATGACGCCTATTTCTTGGCAAGTCCGGCTGCTCTTTTCTTTTCTGTTTAGCAGTTTAATAAATAACTTCAAACTCTATTCTCCATATATGTATATTGATATTTAATAAATAAGCAGGGTATCATAGAGTTAAAATAGTAAAGTGTGTGTGTGTGTGTGGCAAGTGTTGCTAATGACACTATTCGCAGTATTCAAAATTTACACATAGTATCCTTGTTGTTATGCTTGCTGCTCTGTTTGGATTTGATTCCGAATTGTTTCGTAACTTTTCTGTTGCATACTACGTGGGGCAAGAGTCCAAAGTTTTAGCCCGTAACACGCGATGCGGATTACCGCTGATGTTTTCGTTGTTGCTGTTGTTGTTGCTGTTGTTGTTGTTGTTGTTTTAGACTGCATAACTTTGGTTTGCTAATTAAATGCGCAGGAGGCACATGAGTGTTGCCTGGCAGCAGCAACTCAATGAGTTCTTCACACCGCCAAAAGTCACCATCACCGTCAACAACGACGACTCGACTCGACACGTAATTGAAATAAAAGAGCTGACGACTCCTGTGTAGCCTAGGGGTATTGTAACATATAGTATACAACACACACACATTTCTACACACACCTGACACACATGCACACTCATAAATACACGTTAGCATGCTCTGCTTGTTATACACTAACCAAAGTTATTCCAATTATGCCACAACATGTGTAACATCATTTTGGTAAATAATTTCAAACAATTTTATTTATCATGTTTTATTTCTTTTGACTGACATTTGGTTGAATGTCTTAAATAACTAACTGAATGCTAAACACAAATTAATGTTATATTTATATATATATTTAGCTGTTAAAATTCAGTTAAACTAATAAACATTTGCACAAACATAATAGACCCATTTGTACTTTTTTAAAGAACAGGATCTAAAAATCATTAACAAATCTCTAGAGAATTTTCTGACAACATTTATTTGCTCAGCTTTTAGCAAAATGTCTGTGTATCCGAAATTTCAGAGTATTTGTTTTTCGCATTTGAAGAAATCGACAACATTTATTTCGAATTTAAAAATTCAATTACTAAATATTAAACATTGGTAACTTTCATAAAATGTTTATTCACTTTGATAATAAATTTGATTACAATAATTCAATTTGAAATTTCATCAACATCTCTCAACAAATATTTTGACAGTTGTCGAAAACATTGGCTATTGTTTTTTGCGTTGTTTTAAGGTCGATAGAAATTTGTTGAACATACCTGTAGTCTATTATTATATAAATAATTATTTATATTATTATTATTTATTTATTTATTATCGTTTATTTATTACAATATAAATGTAAATATGTCAACATGAATTTAAAACATTAAGGACTATTTTTTCTAAGTCTATATAAATCTTTATTTAGTAGATATCTTTAAATTGGGCATTAGTTTCTATACATATGTAGTTTTTATAGATAGTTATTTGAGATCTTATAAAGACATTGGAAATTGTAGAAGTTACTGAGATCCAAGTGCTGCTGGCTCGCATAATTGTCAAAGACATAGCTGTATCGCATTAGCTGGAAAAGAAAGGGTATTAAATCTTCTAATTGTTGTCGTTAGCTGTCCATTCATGGTTGTTGTTTCTTTTTTTTATTCTGAAGCGCCTGATAAATGCTCCCAAAATGCGGTAATTACATAAGTGCCGCCTGAGCTCTGACTGTCAGTAATCTCAGCCTGTAAGCACACACACACACACACACACACACACACACACACACACCAGCACGCACACCTGCACTTGTGGCACCCTCATTTGTCTGTCTACTTGTTATATTATTTTTTGTTCTCACATTATAATGTCATCATTTAGAAGCTAAAAAGAACCCACAACTTGGAACTTTATTTTCTTTACTTATTTACGTTTTCTTTCGACTTTTTCTCCCTTTGTGTGTGTGTGTTATATACTCTCTTGTGGGTGTTGTGTGTATTGTGGATGTAAAAGCAAATTTATAATATACCGAAGCAACCATGTGGAATAATAAAGATACAATTTATACATGAATATATTATCAGCAGGAAAAAGCAGGTTGCAGGGTCGTTGCTCACTTTTTTACATTAACTAATCTCTCAACATTCCAGTAAATGCCTCTGCTTTGAACATTTCTTGGAACTAGTGCCGAAATTAACTACACAAAAAGCAGATGTCTCTTTAACAGATAAAGTAGCTAATTAACTTTTGATACAACTGCTGCAGATTGAAGTTGAAAATTCAGTTTTAAATTCAATTTAAACTTATTCAATTCAAGATTTAATTGGAAATTGAGTTGCAGTTGGATTTAAAACAGAGATTCTTTGCTCTTTTCATCACTTGCAATCTTGTGTCTAATGCAATGCAGATTTTATGGAGCAAAGGGAAGAGCAAGCGATTTATTATTTTTATTACGTATACGTCAAGTAGGTTTACTACGTCTCACTCCAATTCGGTTGTCTCTCAAAAGGGGATTTAATACTTGGTTGCTTCAATGCGAGTTTGCGATTTTATGATGGTAAACAAATTGCGGAAATACATAAAGTACACTGAATACATTTCGTCTACCTACCCGACCCGACCCGACCCGTCACGCCCCTCCTTTTTACCGGTTACCTACCGGTAACAGTCAGCTTATGAACAGCTGTCGGATATGTTTTGCAGCTGCCACGCCTTCTTCGCCCTCCCCATCACCATCACCATTCCCCTCTACACCAATGCATCGTCGCCTTTGAGCATGAAAAATAATTCGACTTTTGTACCCAATGGTCCCAAGGATGCAATAAGGTGTCCTGACATCCCAGCACAATAAATTTGATGAAAAGCTCACAGGAAATTCATAACATCGCAACAAAAATAAATAGAATTGAGAAAATTTGCTTTGAAATTGAAGTTTCCTCTGTTCATATTTCCGAAAGGGATTATTTTTGTTTTCAAAGTAAAGAGAGAAAAAAGCATTTGCGCAAAAGGATTTTATTCTATTATATTTTCAAAGCAAATTGAAAATAACATAACCGACAGAAAGATTTATCTCTGATTTAAGATATATATATAAATATTTATGGTATTTTGCAACGGGTATCTTTAGGACGATCATTCACATTGTCACTCTCATCTTAATTCCATACTCTGCTCGGTCCTTGTCTGCTATCTTTTGTGCTCATTTCGTAAATGACAAAAGAAGCGCAGAGCAGAGCAGATAACATCCTCCACCTGCCACGCCCCTTCAATGACGCCTGCCCGCCTGCCTGCCTGCCATTTAGGCAATCGATAAGACGGTGAATTAAAATTTGTTTACGACTTTCGCGTTTTCATTTTGAAATTCTGTCGATTAATTTAAGCATTAGCTTTGAGGTCGGATGGGATTAGTTAAAGTGCTAACGAGCCAACTTTAACCTGAACTTCTCACACCAAAAACGCGATCTGACTGATCAGGTGTGAAATACTGTTTTCCAATTACGTCTAATGGGTGTGAAAAAGAATTTCTCCATTGGGTTCAAAGACCGAGCTATGTACAATATATATGTATGTTATGTATGTAAGCGTGTAAGTCTCCAACGCTTATTATCAGAGTCAAACATAAATTTTCATTTTCATGCCATTATTTAGAAAGTCATATCGTTCTTTCATGCGCACCTGCTGGGACCCAGTACCCTGAGAGAAATGAACGTGTCAAGCACTCGTATTAATGTTGGTAATTAAGAACGCACTTGAAACTGCAAATCAAGTCAGCTAATTAATGGGAACGAACTCTTCGTAGAGCAAATAAATAGAATAAATCCGCTTGACTAAGAGATACCCTACAGTCAATTCTGAAATAAATGCTGTTCTTATAGTCCGATTATATTATTTCATGGAAATGTCTTTGGTTGATCAAGAGTTTAAGTAGTGTATAAAGTTAGTTAAGCTATTGTTTCTGGATTAAGTTTAATAATCTTGAAGAAATTGAACCAATTTAAAAGAAAAATGAATACATCTCGTCAGTACACTCTAGTGACGAAAGCAGACCGCAAGACACACAAGCAGTGATGTTTTTATTATAAGACACATGTCTGGTTGAAAGTCAACAAACATTAAACTCTGTCGTCTGTCTGTCCTTTGTGCTGTTATCCTTTTCGATTTTTGAATGTCGAATGTGCCTTAAAAAGAAGTTCAACGCAATATTCATGAATTCGAAATGAACTTCCTATTGATATTGATATGAATATTGATATGAATATTGATTGCTTGCAATTGAAAATGGCATCGATAAGTATATTGAACTGGACAAAAGCATATGATTGCAATTGATTGGCACTTATTATTCAAATGTACACACTTTATTGAGTGTATTGAAGAGTTGAGCATTAGAATTTGCGATATTTTGACACCCAATGATATTTAGGAGCTCAACTTTGACCCCCATGGCTAAGGTCGACACATCAACTTAAGCAATTCGAGCATGTGAAAAGCAAGCAACTAAATGTCCAAATTGTGGCATTTGAGGAACTGTTTTTGGCCAAAGCCATAGCTAAAAGTCAGGACCTTTGGCCTTTCTCATAAAACCCTCAATTCAAAATGAGTGTGTGTGTGTGTGTGTGTGTGTGCTCACAGATGACAAACGGCCAACAAAACCAGAGTATAAAAGATTATAAAAGATGTGAAGCGTAGAAAGGTTTTCAATTCCTCTTTCCCTTCCCATCTCTTCCCATGCGACACACCGCATAATGTAAACAAAAGTGCGACCAACGCGAATCATATAAAAACATTTTCATAAAGCCACCATAACATATTATATGTATATACTAAGGACAACAAGCAGCTGAAAGGACGCTATATAAACTTAGGTAAATTTCCACAGGCGTTGCTAAATAATTAATAAAGTTTTCTCTTTTTTTTTGTTTTTTTTTTGTAAAAAAACAACTTTTGTCCATTTGGCCATTGCTTAATTTCTCAATTTTCATTTAGCAAGTTTTCCTTTGGCTGCTACTTTGTGTCCTCCACTTTTTCTCTAGTTTTTACTCGCCGCTTTTAATTTAATGAAAACGTTATGCATATACAGTATGCTCTCGAAATATGCAATTATTTCACTTTTTAAAGTTGCTGACAGAAAGAAGAAACATATGCATAGGAAAATAACTTTAAATGTTTAAAGAGCATAGGAAAATGGGATACTTTCAAGTTATCGAGTATGTACCGTACTATGAACCGCTTGGGATGGACAGTGATGGATTTGTGGTAAGCAGAAAGTTATGAGTTATATTCAAAGCTCCATTTTTGTTTGAAATATAATTAAATTACTCTACTTAGTTTGTTTAAGACATCAACTGCCGATAACTGTCGATTATAGCTGTATTTCGATTATATTTCATTACTATAAGTATCGATCAGAATTAATTTAATATTAATATCATTACTAATGAATGTTTTCCTAAAAGCAAAGCTAAATATAATTTGCAAATGTGTTTATATTTGTACAGAAATAAATGGCAATTACTTATGCCATAAATATGACTTTATGTACATATTCTCAAGAAGATTTCAATCAAACGTCCATGTTTGTGATTTTGTGTAACTCCAGGCTGTGGACATAAATCAAATGTGTGGCAGCGCATGGAAATTATACTAATTAATAATACATATTGCTAATTAAATGCCATTCATGAGAACGACTTGTGTCTAGTCCCCGTTTTTGTTGCATACAGCTCTTATGTGCTTCTCTGTGTATCTATGTATGTGCAGCATTGAATTTAGTATATACATATGTATGTATGTATGTACATAGAAGACTAATCGCAGCCCGGTCAGGCAGCCACAGTCTAATGGCCAATGGCGTGTGGCGTGTGGCAAGCGGCGTGTGGCAAGAAGTGCCGTTGAGTTTTTATGGCCTCAAAGAATTTCCAATTGCGGCGCAGTTAAAACTGTCAGCTGTTGTTCCGGTGATTTGTGGCTACATCAGGGGGCAGCAATGGTACAATTGCTTTAAATAATGACTTTAAATGGAGTTAACTGAACTCAAAGGCAAGCATATAGTACATATACATATATTAATCGATTACAGGCAACGACAATTGTCTCTTGCTTGTAACTTTCACCAAGACTTACTTTCTAATACATATGGATATAAAAATCACCACTTTTACAATTTTTTAATGTTCAAACTTTTAATTTCATTTAAAATTTGTTTAATTCATCATCAACAAATGTTATTACATTTTAATCAATAGTTTTACTGCTCTCTATTTTTGGCACGTAATTTATTTACAACTTTGTTACTAACAAATTCTAGAAACCATTTATCATTAGCTTTCAAAAATACTAAGAAGATCCTGGCTTTCCCGAGTAAGGATCTAAAATGCAGCCTCATGTCTGAAATAAATGATTTAAAATTACTATTTTTTTTAGGAAAGTTTCATTCAAGAAAGATTCTTAAAGTCTTTTTTCACATCTGAAAAACTACATTTTATTGACTACTTCTATTGGTTTCTTATTAACAGTAATGTTAGCTTAACATAACAATTCGATTATCTGTAGAGTTATTAAAGATCGATTGATATTGTTGTTCGATTTGCAAATAAAATTGAAACGAACGAAGGGAAAGGGGAGGGGAAGGGAAGTGACAGTTCAAAGACACACGAAAGTCATGCAAAGTCAAATAAAATTTAGCACGCAAGCAAAGACACAGTGAACACCTCCTAACGCCAACTCCGACGACGACAAACATTTATATAAATTTATATATTTAAAATGTGCTCTTCCACAGCGGTTGAGGCTCAGAAAATGAAACCCCTTTGGCATCTAAAATTGGAAGGAGGTAAAACCATTCATATGTATGTACATACATATGTGACTGGCACAACTTGAAGCCGCCTTTGACTTTGACTCCAAATGTGTTTTTGTTGTTGTTGTTGTTGTTGGTTTTTTACTCTTTCGACGCGTGTTTGCCAAGTCGAAAATTTATTTGAGTTTTTCCTTTGGCCTCGACAACGACAAGGACGCAGTTGTATCTACTGTCATTGCTGTTGTTGTTGTTGCTGCTGTTGCGGTTGTTGTGTTAAATCTGCATTAAGATTTCATTTGCCAACATTTCGATTCAACTTTAATATATATTTACTTTTGGAGCGTAGGTGAATTCCCCCAAATAACGGATTGGCGTGTATTCAAATAACAGCTGTGTTCAAATAATGCGCAGCCACATGAATCGTTAATCGATTGTCAAAGTCCTCTTTGAATGTGAGTTTTTGACGTAAACAAATACACACACGCGTACAGTGGAAACATACAATCTATATACTCCTCAAAATTGTACCTGTCAATTTTTTAACTGTCGTAAATTTAATTTTCTCAGGGATTAACATTAAAATCAAAAATTTATATAAAGTGTTCTAACATTTGTATTTTTAAATGCCAAGTTTTATATTTATATAATTAAATAAATCGAATTTAGACTTTAATGTATTTTGGGATTTGTTTTTTTATATAAATTATTTAAAGTTATATTAAAATTGATGCTTTTTTAATAATCCTAACAAAAGATGTACATATAAAATGTTCATCATTCCTTTTCTGAAATTGACCTAAAGACCAACATTTTGGGGACATTTCGACTTAAATTGTCCACTGTATGCGCTTACATATGTATGCTTTTAGTGTAGAATGTTTGTATGTAAATTCATTTTGAGTACCATTTGCTTAACTAGACTAGTTTCTGTTGTTTGCTAGACTTTCGCTTTGAATGAATGTAGCACAAATGTAGACTAGAGTTTTTATGTTCGCACATTCATAAATGTGTATAAATGCGCTTGAATGCATGTTGGGTGTTCCAGAAAATGTTTACAACATACAATATTCATCAACTGGAGAAGTGACCACGTTGGAAATTTGTAGTGCATTATTAAATTATAAAACTTTAATGATATTCTTGTGATGCCAGAAATAGTTTTAGATTCAATTTATATTAATTTTAAGCTGATTGAATAATAAGTAGCTTACATGAATGTGAAGCTTTAGAACTTTCATGAAACTTAAATGTTTTCAGCTTATTTTTCCTAACTCCTTTTTGTACAACAACAACACTTTTCCAAGCATTAAATAAATAATTATTAATTTGGTAGGACTTGAACTGCATTGTTCTTCAACTTGAAAGCAAATCTGAATGTTTAGAAACACCAAGTATTAAGTATTTTAGATCTTTTAGTTTGAGCCGATTCCCCCATTTGTTTTGGGGACACTACAAAATCAGCTGCTCTCGAAATCTAATCGTAAACCAATCCAAATCAGTTTCCGGAATACCCCTATTTTATGGTTACCAACCAGTATATGTTAAGAGGTATATAGGGGATGACAGGCGCGCTGTTTTGATGTTGTGGCGCTCAAAATGAATTACGCGATGCTAAACAACAACAGTAGCACCAACAACAACAACAACAACAACAATAATCACAACTAGGATAACGAGAACAACAGCAACGTGAGGAATAACAACAACAACAACAACTGACAGTCACTTCAGGTGAGACGAAGTTGGCGACTTTGTCGTCAGCTCTGGCTTGTTGCACGTTGATTGCTGTTGGCTGCTGTTGTTACTGTTGCTGCTGCTGCTGTTGTTGTTGTTGCAACAACTTTGCATGTGAAAAAGCCATTTGCACGCAATGTAAGACCCCTGTCATCTCCCACAGCCCCCTCAATTCCCCCGGTCCTTCTCCATTGTCCTACAAACTCCCTTTAGTTGCTTTTGGGTTACAAATTTTTTTGTTCGTCTAATTTTCATGAAATTTAACTGCAATTTGTGTTCTTTCCGCTTACATTCAAATTATTTGGAATTTCATTTTGTGCAGTGCTCAAAGAAAAATGAAGAAAGCGAAAGTAAATTTAAAAGACAGCGAGAAATAAAAAGAGTGCGAGAGAGAGAGAGAGAGAGAGAGAGAGTGGGAAATTGTTTTCCACAATAGGCAAGGCCAACAGAAGCGACAAATAAATTAAATAAAAATTTGCCTGGCCCGCTTTTTATGCCTTCTGGTAAGACGGAAGTGAATGATTTATGCCAGGGGTAGGTGCTAGATGGCAAAGGGGGAAGGGATGGCCGTGGGGGGAGGGGAGGGGTGGTGCGTGCTCGCCCTTAAGTTGATATTTCTTTGTGCGTTTTCGCTGCTTAATCCTTTTTGCACTAATTTATTTACTTTAGCTGCCTTTTCAGCTAAGCGCATAAATCAAATAAGCAAATAAAAATAAATTTGAACTTTTCTTCGTTTTTCTTTTATTCTGCAGTTTTCTTTTGCTTGCTAACTCTGTTGGGCTGCTTTTTTTCTGTTTCTTTCTTTGGGTGTTCGTGTCCACGAACCGGCTTTAAAATTAATTAAACTAAAAAGTTGCGCAAAAATGCCGACAAATTCATTTAAGTCGAAGTCGGCCAACTTTTTCTTTACCAAGGAATTGGTAATGAAGTCACTGTCGGGAGGATAAGAGAGAGATACGAGAGAAAGAGAGAGAGAGAGGGAAGAACGCTTGGAACAAAACGAGAATCTGGCAAAAAGTCAGCGAAATGGAAACTTTTGAACTCAAGACTTGGCCCCTCTCCCGCCCCTGTGCGTATGCAACAGAAATTTGCATTTAATGCAAGTCGAATGGCATCAGCTATCACTTACAAGTTTCTCACCCAATTCCATCCTTCTTACCCTACTACTCTTCACTCTTCCAAAGAAGTCTTAAAAATGCCCAACCATTTATATTATTCAAATGCCCATCAATTTGGAAACTGCACAAAAGCCAATTTGATGCACGTACTGTGAACTGTGAGCTGTGAACTTTGCCCCTAACAAAGCAGAAACAACTGAACCGAACCGAATCGAACCGAATTTCTACGAAATATCTTACGATTCTACGGGCGGACAGGTAACAAAAGCTTTAACAAACACAACAATGACATTAAAATACCCTGTAAGATATCTATTTAAGATCCAGACCTGTTGAGGTTTCTACTTTTGTTTTGAGGAAGTGATTTTCCTCTATGAATGTAGAGTGAAAAGCTAAAGCTACTACTAACCAAACTTAACTTATCTCTTTTCCTAGTGAGAAACAAATTCAAAACATAAGTATTTTCCTGACTGTATTTTCTAATCTTTATAATCATATTGTAGCCAAATGTAAAATATTCTTTTTATTGCCATTAAAGATCTCGTTTAACTCCCATCAAAATATGTATGACTACGTCTACAGTTATACGCCTCTTGTAAACTCAGAATAGAGGGAGTATAAAGCAAATGTCAAACATAAATCCTGGTCAACACATAGAATCACAAAAGAGATACCCACAAGTGGCAAACGGAGACGAGTTTGTAATGGATTCCATATATTTGCGCCACATTTAAGCACATTATATGAACGCCAAATAGTTTATATGTAGTCCCAACACACACACACACACACGCACACACACATTATAGAACTGAGTTGTGGACATGTGAAATGTTGTGAAAATACCCAAACAAATTTGAAGCTCATTATCATGCACATTTCAATATCAATTTCCGCACATATCGCACTTGCGGTAGAGACATGAGAAATCCTTTCAGACGTTTTACAAATGTCCTACATTGAGCCTGGCGACATTCAAGCAAGAATTCATTTTAAATGGAAAAGCTATTTATGTATACATTTGTGTATGTGCGTGTGTGTGTGTGTGCTTGGGTGTTGGGAAATTGGGTGCTGTCAGCTGTTTAAGCCTTTTTTCCATGTGTGCTTGTCTCCGGTCAAGTTCCGGCTTTGATGTGGAAAAGGCAACAACAACATTTGCATAATTCACTGCCAGAATCCACCAAGTGCTGATTGCTTTCCCTCTGTCAGCCCCGAATAAAGGGGAAAAAAGAACCCAAACACCCAATTTACTATGCATTTCTTATCTGTCAAGCAAAATTAGATTCCTAACCCAACCTAGTCTCGGCATACATTTTGGCCAAGAAATTAACTACGTTAATATCAGATTGAAAACAAGAAAGAAAGGTTATCTTGGGTAAGTTTTGATTCATCTTATTGAATTTTGGACTAAACGGTTTATTTAATCCAGGAAATCAAAGGGAAACAAATATCGGTTCCGGTTCTAATACGAAACAAGTATTTTGGTAAATGGTTCTATTTCGGTTTGAATTGTATTAACGTTTATATATCGACCCCTTAGCATAATATACAAATTTCTGCGATTATTAAATTTTTTAAGCTTTAAACATACGATGTATTTTGGAAAGTCGAACAACCTTGCATTGAAAACTCTATTTCAAAGTCACACGCATTTTTTAAATAACAATTTTAAATAAATATTATCTGTTTTGGGAAATGTGAATTGGATTTGAATTTTAAGTATTACGACATACATCTAATTTCTGTACGCCTGGAAATTGTGTGCCTATATCTTGATTCTCCATCCTAACTCCCACATTCTTTCTGACTTGTATTTTGCTAGTCAACCAAAAAAAAACATGTATTAATTTCTGAATTTTTGAATAAAAACCAGTTAATTTGGTGAACGGTTCTAGTTTTATTCCTTGATAACATGAGGTCCTCCACATCTACTCCCTGTACATGTTATGTACATAACAATGCACTGCAGCTGTTATTTTTCACCCTTTACCCTTACCCCTCTTAAATAAAATAACATAGTTTTGTTGAAATGAAGATTTGTGTATTTTTTAAACCAATGGTTCATATTAAATAAACATTAGTGATACAAAAAAAAATATTGAGAAATACTTTGAGTTTTAGTTCCTTCTTTTAGTTTTCGTAATGTTGCTCTTCCTTCAAAACACGCCACAGTACGACGAATGGAAAATCATTATTATTTGAGTTGTAAATGTAGTTGGTGTTGCGGGTGTTGTTTGTGTGTGAACGTATTTGTGTTTAGTTTAAGTTAGCTTGGTTAATTTTAAGTGAAACTCATAGACGCTACACCAGCTAGTCTAGAACTAGCCCTTAAGACTGGTCATTCCCGCACGCATCACTTCGTCGACGAGTAGCAAATTGCTGGCAATGATGGAGCAGGAGTTAAGGATCTGCTTTTTGACAATGTAATTGTCGTAGACCCCCAGGTCGGTCGGCTTCATAGGCTCTCCAGTTGCCAGATCGAGACCCACCAGTTCAGGACTGAGCCTATCCTCGACAGTCAGCTTGACAATGGTATCCTGTGCATCGTAGCCGCTGTTTATGGCCAGCGTCTTAGGAATGACCAACAGAGCATCGGCAAAGGCCTGCACGGCCAGCCGGGCCTTGCCCTTAACCGTGTCCTTATATTGGGTCAATTCGTTGTAGGCACGAACCTCAAAGGCACCTGCACCGGGCACCAAAGCCTTATCACCAATGGTATTGTTAATGGCACGCAGACCATCACGAATAGCGTCCTTGATCTGAGTGATTGTGTGCTTGTTGGGTCCCTTGATCAAAATCGTTACCGACAGCGGATTCTTGCAGTCCTCAACGAATGTGTACTTGTTCTCGCCAAGCACATGCTCGTAGACAGAACCGGCAAAGCCCAGATGCTCCTCCTGCAGATCGTCAAAGGAGTTCATGGCAGTGCCACCGCAAGCCAAAGCCAGACGCTCCATGTTACGGCGCTTGGCGCGACGCAGGGCCAGAATGCCTTCCTTAGCCAGAGCATCTAAAGAGATGGGGTCAATGCCCTTCTGATTGATCAGCACGAAGGTCTTGTCGGTGCCATCGCATACGGAACGCTTCAGCTCGATGACTTTCTTTACGCGTTGATCAATAAAGTCACGCTCGGCACGTACAAACGCTTCGCGCTCAGTTGCCGTCTTATAAAAGAATCCGGAGTTGACCTCAGCTTTCTCATACTCCAGCGAAACGTTGGCAGTAAGAATATATGCGTTCTCCAGACGCTTAGGCATATCAGGATGACGAGCGCCATGATCCAAGACCAAACCGCGCACCAATTGGGTATCTGTGTCGGTCTTATGTTGCATCTCCATCAACTCCACCATGTGAAGATCAATGGGCTGTTGTTTCTCATTGGCAATGGTTAGCACAGCATCAACACAAACTTCTGTCAGCAGATCGGCGAGCTGAGGATGCACTTTTGTCTTCAAGCTTGTGTTGGCAATTTCCATCAGATTCTTCTTGTTGATTTCGACGGGCACCTTGACCTTATCGAGCACTTCCAGTGCTTTGTCGCGTGCCTTTTCAAAACCCTCAGCCATGATGCGTGGATGTAAGCCCTCCGACAAATAGATATCTGCCTGTTTCAACAACTCTCCAATTAGCATAACGGTGGTGGTGGTGCCATCGCCTGTGGAATCATCCTGTGCAGTACTGGCACGTGCAATCATCGAGGCGGTAGGATGTTGAATTTGCATATCATGCAGCAGCACGTTGCCATCCTTAGTGATCTTGATGTCGCCGGCACCAGAGACTAACCTGCAAAATTTAAAATAGCATTACAACAAACGTAAATTACCATCAGGACTATGTGTGCTGATAAATCAACAAACATTATCGATGTATCGATTCAGACAACTACAGCGAACATTCGAGAATGCACACAAGAATCATACTCCACCTCTAACTATACATGTACGCACACACATATGTTTGTATGGGTGCTAGCGCGTGAGGCATGACAAGTTCAGAAACAAATAAAAGAACTATTACAATTCTCACAATATAAAAAATGTTTCCACATTTGTATCAATGAAATCATAAAAATATTTGTTTCATTTATCATATAATTTTAAACAAATGTACGTTTAATTCTGACTATTGCTATCTCTGTCACCAGATGACGCATGCCGCTATTCCCCATTGAACGAGTGGTTTTAACCTCACTTAGCGGATATGCCGCAGCTGTCGCAAATTGTTTATTAATTGCAATGCCTTAGTTACATCTGTGCAACAATTCTTGAAGATTTGTCCGAAGTATGCTTTAAACTCGCATTTAAAGATTATTACTTACATTTTAACAGTTCCTTTGGGTCCCAAATTAGTGCGCATCACATCCTGCAAACCTTTCGCTGCGCTGATGTTAATCGCCAGCGCCTGTGCTGCACGGGCAAATTCAGCCTTTGGGTTTAACAAGCTAATTGAAGCCATTTCTGTGTTTTACGTTTTAACAAATATTAAACTGGAAAAATTAAATGCAACTGCAACACACGCCGACTTGTTAAAGAAGAATCACAGAATAACCGATGGTATCGTTTTGTCGTTAGTGCCAGAGATTTATGTACGATTATTGTTACATTCGATATGCAGCTCATCTGCTCGTGCCGATATCTTATTAGTAAGCTGACCAAGTAGCAGCATTGCATTGCAATAATATAAATTTAATGTTTGAATTAATGTTGACATAAAATTCTAAGATCAAAAATAAATAAAAAGGCTAAAAAGATATCTACTAAATTCGGATGCTATTATTAATAATAAATCTTTTCAGCTATCGATATTAGTAATAGTGCCATCTTCAACCTATCGAAATTATTGAGTGGGCAGTATCTAATAAAAACATGTTTGCATTTCTTGTGATCCGAAAAATCCTATAATTATAAAAAATATTAAAATTCTTAAATGATTTATTCTATATATAATGGATAAAGGTGTTTATGTGTTACATTCGATCGTGGGAAAAATTTATTGCCATTGAATCTATGAAAATTGTAATATAATGGTCTCATAAACAAGTTTTGAATACAATTAAATCTGTTTAAATATTTGTTGAAATCCATTTTTTGTTGTCAGTTGGTGTGTTGATATATCATTCAGGCCTCGATAACGATAACGATACGTAAACTTATACATAGCACGCATCACTAAACGAAACTAATTCGGCGACAGTTTTTTTTTTTTATTGAAAGGAAAAATATAATTGAGATTAAATCAGTGCAGTGTTCCCTTATAGCCAGCGTGCAACGGGACGCTATAAGAAAGTAAACAAAGATTTTAAGGGGAAATAAACAAAGTCGCGTGGGGCACAATGAGTGTGTTGGCATATCCACGTACAAATGATGAGGAAATTTTTCGTCAATGCACAAAGGATTGTGGTGTTGTGACGGCCACCGAGGACTTTCAGTATTTTGCCCTACGATGCATTTTCTGCAGCGAAAAGTTTCTATACTTCGATGCATTCATTGGTCACATGCAGACAGTGCATCTGGAAGGAGGCACAAGCTCAGGCAGCAACATGGGCTACACCATGGGATTGACAATTGGTCAGACCATGTCGATAAGAGGCCTGGACGATGCTGATGATGATGATGTATCACGTCACGGTTATGGCAATGGGGGCATACAACAATTTGATGAGATCGAAGACTTAACCGATGCTGACACTGCCCTGCTAGAGCCCCAAATGGTCATCAAACAAGAGCTGCAAGAATTGGAGAGCAGCGACAACGATAACGATGATGAGGATGACAATCTAGCAGTGCCCGATGATAACGACAATGACCATGGAAACGATGGTGATGGTGATGACGATACCGAAGCTATACTGCCCGAAGAAAATGATCTACCCAGAGCCAGCACCAGGTCACGCATGAAATTGGCGGGGCCACCGCCATATCTTGCCAGGCACAGTATGCCCGCATTAGATGTGAAGAATGAACCATTGACCGCTGATGGGGATGACTCTATGGACGACTACGGGGATGGTGATCAGAATTATATGGATGACAATTCCGGCGAATATCCAGATTACAATCCCAGCAGTTATAATGCTCATGGGAACAATGCTTCTGCTGGATTATCCGACTTTCTGAGCTATGATGAAATGGTTGAGGAATCTCTGCTTGGCGTATGTTTACAGTCTATCAATTACTTACTGTTTTCCCATCATTAATAATACGTTCTTCTCTTTAGCGGGATCGAGAGCTGACTATGCACATAAAGGACCGCAAAATGATACAATTCCTGATACACTCGTACAAACGTAATCCTTTTCTGTGGGATCATAGTCACGCTCAGTTCCGGGATCGTGTGAAGCGGGCACGTTTCCTCGATTGGATAGTGCTTGAGTTCAAGAACCGTTTTAACATCTCACTCGCCAAGGACGCCATCACCCGCAAATGGGATAATCTGCGAACTGTTTACAAACGTGAATGCAATCGCATGGCTCTCGAAAAGACAAACATCAGCACGCTGTGGTATTTCAAGGAATTGCACTTCCTTAACGAGCTCTATAGCTACAATTCGAAAATGTCCGATGCCGTTGTCAAGGTAAGTGGGCAATGCATGCAATTCAATGCCAACCAAAGTGCATTGAGGACTTATTCTGTGCTAGGTACTGCCACCGGATATACGAGTGCTAAACATACATAAGTATAAACAAATGCAATTAGAGTAACTATTGTGTATTGATGCGTACTAAAGTACCTTACAGGATTCCATTTTCAATGGAAATTAATTTAGTTCCTTTTTAAAAATGTATCTTTATACCAACCATGGTCATTTTCTTGTTGCAAATGTCTCCTTAGTCTTGCCACTTTTATTACTGAATATAAAGCAAGTAAATTATTGAGTTGATTGATAATGAGTATCATTTGTTTTGCAGGAAACATCCTACAGACGTCGATTCTCAGCCATATGGAACGATACATCCACCGCCAAATTGCTGGTCATGGTTAAGCGCTATCAGTGCTTTTATAATCGCTTCGATCCGGATTATCGCAGTAAGGAACGTCGCGGCGAGGGATTACAACAAATGGCCATGGAATTGCAACAGTTAATCGATGTGACCACCATACAAATTTCAAAGCGTATCTCGCAGCTACGTTTCGATTACTCGAAACAGAAGATGGAACGCTTGACGGCGGAGCGTACGGGTCGCAAATTTATACCCAATTACATATACTATGATCAGATGAGCTTTATGGATGATGATATACCGCCTTTCAAGTGCGAACATTGCGGGGAAATTGTTCAAACTCTGCGTGAACTGGACCTGCACATGCTGAGCCATCAACCAAGTCTGGGTGGTGGCTACTACTGTAACGTGTGCAGCATACAGTTCAATAATGCGGATGAGTTTGAAAATCACAAGCAACTACATTTGGGAGCCGGCAATGAGGTTAAATACAATTGTGAACTGTGCACGGCCAGTTTTCGGGAAAAGTCCAACTATGATGAGCATTTACGTCGCCACAATGATGAGCTCTTCCTGCCCACGTTGGCCCTGAATCACAGCATACTCGACAGCACTGGTGGCGATGTGGATGCATCCGGTGCGGATTCCTCCGCAGTTGCTGGCACTGGTAGTGGAATTGCTGGTGATGATGAAGAAATGTTCGCACCGGACGGACCAAAACCGTATCCATGCGAGGTGTGTCACCGGACATTCGCATCGCCTGGTCATTTGAATGCGCATCGGGTTGTGCATCAAGATGAGCGCGAACGGTGCTACAAATGCGATTATCCACAGTGTAGCAAATCGTTTGTCTCGCGCCACAGCCTCTTTGATCATCTGAAGCAACATTACAGCAACGAGGAATTCAAGTGCGATATATGTGGAAAGAGCTTTAAGTCCACCAAGAATCTACAGAATCACAAACAAATCCACGACAAAGTCAAGCGCTACGTTTGCCAAATATGCGGCTCGGCATTTGCCCAAGCCGCTGGCCTCTACCTGCACAAGCGTCGTCACAATCGTCCCAATGGCAGCACAGGATCAGTTGGTGGTCGCTCCGGGCGCACCTCACTGTGAGCGATAAAGAAAAGATCGTCTAGACGATCACGATCGCGTTAGCCTGGATAGATGTTATAGATACACACAAATACACAGTTCTAAATTATTGAAATGTCCTCCAATGCCAACTTACGGCAGCTATTTTTTAATTTCCCAATTAAGTTTTTGCATATATTTTTATCATAATTACACTATTTTTAATTTGTATTCTAATAATGCATAGTTTATAATTTTAATTATTATTTTTTTTGTTTTACACACAATACAATTTGCACTTCCATTTAACGAAGCGCTGTTTACACTTGTACTTAAGATTCTAAGTATTTACAAATTGTCCGTAACTAAGCCAAGAACTTAGACAATGTAACTGTAACTTAAAACACAAACATATACATATATATATTTAGACACTTATATATATACACATATGTATATGTTAAACATCTGCCGTCTTGCTCGCACAGCAACTCAACAGCTCATTTTGGTGGAAAAGTAAAAAACAAAAAAAAAATAGAAAAATCAAAAATAAGAGAAATGAAAAGCATAATTTAATATGCGATCAGTTCGATTAAATATTTGAAAATCAGAAATCGAGACAAAATACAAACATAACTAACAAATATGTTATTTTTTTGTCATGTAAAATAGTATATTGGATAAGAAGAAGGATATTTAAGACATTCCCCCAAAATGCGCATCATGGTAACTAAACTAAATAAGTAGTATCATTGACGAGGCAATGAGGCAAACACATTCCACACTAGTTAAGTGATTAATAAGTGTCAAAACAAGTATTTCTTAAAGTATTTTCTCTATGTACAATTATTACATATGCATACAAATTATATTTATTTAACATGTTGCATGTGCGCAGGGCCATCAAACTGAATTTGTAACTGAAAATTGAAACTGAAACAACAAAAAGCAAACAACAACAATAATAATCATATTATTAATAATAATAGCAACAACAGCAACAATAATAATAACAGTTACTAAGCTCAGCACTTTGAAATTAACATAACTGTAATACATAGTACATATACACATATATATATATATACATCCATCTAGTTTTAGTTAACATAAACGACTGAATCTGAAAAATACATTTTACATACACATACACATATAAATGTAACAAACGAGATAAACGAGACGGAAAATGATCCCGAGTACAGCAGACTTAATAAGCAAATTATTTGTATAGCAGCTATTATAATCAATATTATTATTATATGTAAACTTTACTTTATGTCTGATTGCAATATAAATTTAATTAATAAGTATGTAACATTGAAATGTTATTCATGCAAAGAAAAAAGAAAAACAATCTTATTGAATACTTCATTTTTTTAATCGTTTCTGTTTTTTCCGTTACCCGTTTTAATTTTTAATCCTTTTGGCATTTCAATCAAATCTATCAAACATTTTTTGAAACGAATAACGCAAACATGCACACAAACATACAATTATACAATTAATAATAATTATGTCTACTTTTTTAAGCAAACAAATTGACCTTAGACATAAGTTCATTTAGCACAATTGACAACACAAAGCTACAGCAAACATTGAAATGTAAATTGTAATGAATGCAGCAGCTCTATCTAAGTATAATAAGAAGTTTGAAAAGATTAAAACTTGCTTACTCATATGCTTTAAGGACTATAACAAACACACACACACACACTACGAACTAATCAGATAGGAAAAACTTGCGTCTTTCGTATTAGATTCTTATTTTCAAGCATTGTGAAATAGTTAACAGCAGCTGTAAGAAATTCCAATTTGTAAACGAATTATTCAAATTCGTATAAGAGGCCGTAACAAAGTGCGCTTCCGTAAGCTATTAAAACCCTATAAATAATACAAAATACAAATGTATATATGTACTTGCGTACATATGTATGTGTATATTAATATACTATACATATATTAATATAAGAAAAACAAAACAACTGCAAAATATAGAGAAAACAAAAGAAACAAGCGCACACAGAGATTATCATTAGAGTCAACCTCTATCACATGTAAATTTCAATAAAATAAAATTACCATTTTATTTAGACAGTTATTTCTCATATCTTTCAACTATTCCCCGACTTATTTTCCTGCACAAAGATTTGTATTAAAAAGGAAAAGATATCGTTTTATTTTATTCATAGATAAAGCTAAGTTTAAATGTATTACATCTTGTAATTAGATAACATTTCAAATACGAAATATGTAAACTGTAGTCCCTTATTGTAAGAATGTACTTGAGATTTGGTTCAATACTTTGGTAACCCCCTAGAAATAAATATAGAACTATTTTGAGTACATTTCCAATGTTCTGTTAGTTATTAACCAATGACGTACTTAGAACCATGAATTGTGCTTATCAACACTTGTTTACAAATTGTGGGACGTCGGGCCGTATTATTAATCCCAAATGATAGACCCCAGTGAATTGAGGCGCTAGTTGCTTTATCAGGAGGGGAAATAATGAGATAAAGCTTATGAGTAATTCAATTATTCCAGACAGGGTCTAAAACAAAACGTTTTCACTTTCGAGTTAAGATTGAACTTGTGGCTTTCTATTGTCGTTAGTAATATATTTCGATGTCTCTGTTGGATAAGTTTAAACTCCAATTGTTTGTTATCCTGATCCATATAATGTATGGATACAAATGGATCCATTTATGGCGCATCTCTTTGTTTTGTTGATATAGCAGTATTCTGGTAAACCCGTGGCAAGCAGAGCTTAAATTTAAAATACTCTCAGATCCATCGGTCACGGCCTCAAGCCCCCATTCATTGAATGTTTTTAGGCTACAATTCACACGAGCACGTCAATTAAAAATGGCCAAAGTTGATTTAATTCATTTGCGTCTACCGCCTGGTAATTAGCAAATCTAAATATTATTATTATTACCGGACTTTAAATATGTTTTGGCAACATTTTGATTAGCGAAAGCACCTTTTGCCTTTCCATTCACCGTGACGCGTTGTTTTTATTTTTATAGGCAGAAACAACTGGCAAGCTCTAGAGATAGAGTATATAGTAAATACATATGTATGTACGTAGAATTGTTTATACTATTTGAATATAGTATATGCCCATAGCACCTAGATACCTAGCAAACGAATAGAAACGGCAATGTGACTGGCGCGTGCTCGTTTTTGTTTTTGGTATTTTTGTAGATATATACATAGATATGTACATAAAGCTCTATCAATGTCAATACTTTTTGGTGCTTTGGTATTTGTAGGGTATTTATAGCGATACCAACGAATTTCAATTTGTGGTAAACATATTAATCAAAATAATTCAGGCAGCCAGCTGATTGACCAGACCCAGAATGGGAAGACAGATAAGATATCAATATCAATAAATGAAAGTCAGAGAGATTGTTATTCGATTTGTTTTTTGCTTCTTTTTTTGTTGTTTGTGCTTTAATTTTTTGTAACTCATGGCAGGTTTGACCGGCGACATCTCAACGTTAAATATTTATATTTAGCCAACGGCTCTCATATTTATACATATGTATTTACAAACTTCCAAAACAACTTTAACAAAACAAAATAAAAGTTAAGAATTGTTGCTGGGTGATTTCAATTTGACTGATCCGAGTGTTGACACGACGACACTGCGTCACTGTCCAGAATCCTGACTAGAACTAAATAAGTTCCCCGTGCTCGTTCACTTTTATGATCCTCACGCGCTCATGCCGCTTTGCCAGGATATCCTCGATATTCATGCTGGTGTTGTCACCATTGGCGAATAATCCAAGATTATCTTTGATCAGATGATCGACGGCACAACCATCACATTGTAGTATAACCACACCACTGTAATAGGCTTCCTCACTGATGGTCTTCGTATTCCGAGTGTTGCACAATTTGCACAGGTACACTAGCTCCATTCGACGTTGCATGCGTCGGAAACGCTTCAACGTTGTTGGCGACAATGAGCCCGTTGGCTTCGCCCCCGTTCCATTCTTGCCACCAATGTCAAACGGCTTGGCCGTAAAACGACAGGCATCAAGTATCGAGCGCGGTATCGATAGTGGCGCTGTCCTGAGCGAATCCTTCAGCGATTGATCCGCATCGGTATCGGGCAGAGGCACTGCAGCTGGCTGTTGGGTGGCATTGATGATAGCGTTCTGTCCATTTTGGCGGAGATAGTTTAGAGTACGCGAGGTAAAGATATTACGCAATGCATTCATTTTACATCGGCATAATAATGGTGATGATAATTTGATTTAGGGATTTGGATTTATTCTAAAACAAACACAGTCCAACCGCACGTGGGAATAATTTAGATGATACTAAAGAAATGTTTACTATCTCAATCTCACCTACAGTTCATTAGAGTTGGGTCGTTTCGTTCTGAATAAGTTCAAATGAACGGGTCATCAAAATGAGCGAATTGTGAGCGAGCAAGGTAAACGAAGAACAAATTTTACCTATTTTATTTTACTATCTACACAAAATTAATGAACAAAACCAATTGAGCAGAGATTTTGCATGGATTTTTGTATAGAATTTTCTATAATTTTCCTGTCTTCCCAGAATTTTTAGACCTCGTTGAAAAGCGAATTTCCACTAGTTGGGACCAAAAAACCCCAGCTAATGGAAATTCACTATAAAGGAACTAGGCCCCCAGTAGTATTACATAAACGAAGCACGTTCTAAAAGAAGCCGCTTTATTTAATATAATTTTTAATTAATTGGGTTTTTTAAAATTTGATCGTATTTCTTAATAAATTTCTTTAAAAAATAAAATTTTCACTTAACGATAGATTTATAAAGTGATCACTACGAGATCGATAGCAAGTACTTATCGCTAATAAGTAATAATCGATTTTTTTATGAACCGTAACGATAGTTTGGCATTTCGGTTTGACTTTTGAGAGCCCACCGTATGGGCACACTTGTGCACGAATTATTAAATTTGGGGAAATTGAATTTTAAAATAGAAGTGTAGTTTACAACATGAGCGGGCACTTACTTGAAGTTCAACGCATACTATCTGAGCTCTCATCAGATAAACCAACAGCTCGCAATAAGGCCATAGATCTTTTGGATCAGCAGCTCGACAATTTCCGGGACGCTCTGCACGCCATATTCGTCTCAAATCAGGAGCTTTCCTGGACAATTCTATTTGAAAATGTCTTGCAAGCTATTTTTAAGGTATGTCTACTTATTAATATAATAAAATTCGCTTATTCATTATTCAAACAAATCAGCATGCAGGTAACATACAAGCGGCCAAGGATAAAACCTACAAAACTCTGGCTGACAAATGCTATTTGTATGGTAATGTAATGGACAAAATAATTGATTACAATTTAGAAAGTAAGTATGTACATCTAATACATAAATTGGTAAATATCGAAAAACTTCATTTACGTAGTGGGGAAAGGCAGAGGTGAACACTTTTTGTCAAAGTCCACGATATTCGAAGCCTTTGAGAAGGGAATTCAACAGCGCACTGTTCTCAAACACTTTGGTGATCATTTTATCAACCTGGTGGACAGAGGCATCTTCTTATCACAGACCTATGTCAGTAAACTGAAAGTCAGCGAATACAGTCGTAAGTTGGCGTAGTAAATCTGGGTTGCCTTTGTATTAACTACATGTTTCATGCCTCCAGGTCTTTTATCATATCTATTCGAGTTGAACATTGAAAACGATGAGTTCCTGCACTCCAAGATATTAAAATGCATCACAAAAACAGTTCAACTCGCCAGTGATCAAGTCCAGCTCCATCCCGATCTGGCGGACTATTTGCCCACACTAGCCAGCTACATTCAGGATGAAAGTAGTTCGAGTAAACAAATTGAACTTGTGCGACTTTATCATTTATTCCTAAGCGAGGCAAGTACTATCTGAGTACTTCAAAATTGTATTAATTAACAATATCATTTATCCATTGGCAGCTATCTGTTAACTATCATCATAAGCTTTGCACTTTCGTGCAAGAGATATTACCGAAACTCTGTGATTTCCACAACTGTGATATATTTCGTGACGATACCAAACATGTCCTCTTTGAGTGTATCATATTATCCCTGCATGCATTGTATCCTAAATCAAATAAGCAAGACTTTAGCACATATCAGTTGCCCTTCATTGAGAGCTGGCCTCAAACTATGCACAAATTGAAAACCATTATTGATATTGAGATCAGGAAAGTCTCCGTGGGACGCAACAGGAAGTTGATGCAGCTAATAAGTGCTGAATTACCTGAGAACTTTTACAGAATGTCAGCGCTAATCATGTACATTGTAAGAGAACTAAGCACACAAATTATACCATATGATTACGATAATAATGGGCATGTTTTTGCAGGTTCTTTGGCATATAGAAATTAGTAATCTCCCAGAAGCTGATGATGTTCCAAGCAAACGCTTTAAAATTGACCAAATGGAAAGCGTCATCAAATTAATTGATAAAAAGGAGACTAGCTTTAATGATATCTGGTTTGCCATATTCGCTGAGCTGCTTCAGTTAAGTAATTCAATTATAAATACGGCCAATTATCAGCAGATTCTACAAACGACGCTAGATGTCCTGCTTATCTATGGCAATGAGAAGAACCTAAGGAATGTGCGTCTTTGCCTAACTAGTATACTTCGCAAAGAGCGCGAGCTGCTTGAAACAGAATCTATACCCGTTGATTATTTAAATGGTCACTGGTCTCGAATAGCCCCACATTTAATATCAGACAGCCGTCCTAGTGCCGACGTCATAATGGAAAAACAAATTATATTACAAGCTCTTATTAAGCATAACAAACTAAATGCCACAAATTGTGCCACATTATTGCAGAGCATACAAAGTAATGAGCTTTTAAGGCGCAACGAATGCATCACCACAATCCGTGACATATTCATACATGCCGATCGTTGTGGCTTAAACAAAGCTTCTGCCGAAATGGAGCCCATTATTAACTGGGCCTATACCAGCAGGAAGGAGAATGCCACACAAATTATCCATAACATAGCTGCCATTGATCCCAAACTCTTGGCAGATACATTTGCAATTGGGATCATTAATTTCCTGGACGAACAGCAACTGCAACAACTTTCCAGCAACTCATCAGAGAGTCCAACAGCAATTGATTCAAATATCCAGCTACTGAATTACAAATATAACAAGCAGTTGGTTTGTTTGGGCGAAACATTTCAGTCGACATTGTTGAAAAATTATAGAAAATGCTCTGAAACTAAGCAGGATACCAAAAACTGTCTTATTCAAAGCAATTATGAGCTACTAATGCGTCTGCTGAATTTGCCAACCGACAATGATCATTCCGACACTGCCATTACCAATAATCTCAAAGGACTTTACCATCTAATCTGTACCATGGAGCGTCTGCTGCACTACAAAGTCTTTGATGCTGAAAATCTGATGTCGTGTCCACTTATAAAACGCTTTGGCCTATTTCTAAGCCAAATTGAAGTACGTTTATTTATTGATTTATTTTTTATATTATATATGTATTTACTCATATTTTTGCAAATAGTTTCAGTATAAAGAATGTCGGCAGATATTGCACAAGCTTCATTTAAGTACAATTCTAAAGCTACAAATGGACGTCCTCAATGTGTTCAATTCAAATGAAATACTTTTGCAGTATTTGGAAAAACAACCCATAGAGATGCTGATTGAGTTTATTGGCGCAGTACTAAGGCATAATGGTAATAATTAGTTTTATAAAAATAAATGACACTAGCTTATTTAAAAGCTTTAGTTCTACTTATTACCTATTTTAAAAATAATTGCCAACAGTTTCTGTAAAGTCTTTTGGAAGCTATTGTCATTTAGTTGTACAATTTCTTAATATTCAGCTTATTTAATCAATCTTTTCCACCCAAAATAGCAAATCGCACAGATCCCATAGAAAGCGTAGATCGTGCCGCAATATTAAATTACTCTCTGCGTATACTTGGCAGACTTTATGCCAACAGTTCCTATAGGGCAGATGCCTTTCAATTGATGAAAACTACGACTGCGATTTATGCGAAAACCAAAGAAGTTCATCAGCAGCCTGAAGAAGTGTTGCTAATCACAGAGGTACTTTGAAATTTTGTAAATTTAAGCCAAAAATATGATATTTCTATATTTTTGTCTCATAGATGTTATGCAGCTGCAAGAGCCTAGAGTCCGATGATTTAGTATGGCTGGTGGATAAACTAAAGGACATTTTTCAACATCTCCATACAAATGTGAAAATCATGAGCCAATTGGTTGAGCACATTCCAAGTAAGTAAGCAGCCTGCTATTTATTATAGATATATTCTAAAACGCCATTTAATTTTAGATCTTTTTTACTTCGCTTACAATATTGAAGATGTACTGGATGATATGTTGATAATCTTGAATTCACTGCTAAAGGTAGCCCTAAAGAAATCGTATCCAACTCAGCTTGCGATCAAGATTGTCAACTGTGTAGGCGACATTGCCCAACGTTGTCCCAACATCTTTGAATTGGAAAATTTTGCTGTGATTTGCAAGTCGGTTGCAAAGTTTCTGAGCATCCCAACGTTTGAGGTGCGCTTAGCCACAACATCCACACTTACTTTGTTGCTAAATACAAACTATTGTGTGAATAATAACGAGATTGATGCGGTTAACAAGTGTGAGCGACATTTAGAATTTTGCAAAGAACTTTACGAGAGCATCGAATGGAAGAAGTTCACGGCAAGTCTAATCTATTAATTGGTTAAGAATTGTTTTAACTTCTTTAACACTTGCAGTTCATCGTTGGTGATCTGGAGCAAAATAGCAATTCAGTGGCTGTTCAGACATTGGTTGCTTTCTTTGCCTTCACCTCGTTTCATCAGGAACTTGCTCTGGAACATTTGTTAATCTATTTCAATAAGCATAAACTAACTGCGAGTGGGTTTGATTTTAAAATTTCTGTGATCTGAAATCCAAATTGTATATCATTTTATGTTGCAGCTAATTTCAGTGCCTTCTCGACAATTGTGCCTGGCTATAAGTTGACAATGCAACAACTAATGAAACCCTATGCGGATTCAATGCTTAATAAATGCAGGTCTCTGCATTGGCCTATTAAGAAGTAAGTTAAACTGTTATCGTTATCCAGCTGACAACTAAAATCTCGTATCTTTCAGATTTCCTTATTATCTGTTTTACAATTCAAAGGAGGAATTTCTTAAGGATCATGCCAAAGGCATTGTGGCCTATACTTATATATATGACAAGCCAAATGATATTATACAATACAACAAGTATATCAAAGATGATGTAGGTATAAAGTCGAACTTCATTTTGCCTAGCTTCAAGATTTGTATACTTTTTTTTTTTAAAGGAATACGTCAATATACTTAATGCCTATTTATCGTTGCGTCATTGCGATGAGGCTCAAGGAGACGAATTCAAGCAGCATCTTGAGAATCTACAACATAATCTAGAAGAATTTCAACTGAAACCCTTGGAAGTACCACTCAATGCCATGACACTTTATTATATGATCCGACTATTGCTGGACGAGACTCAACTGTCCAGGCTGTTTGGCTCAACGGTGCATTGTAATAGAGTCTCATCGTGGTATAATATTTGCAAGAGTTCTCTGTTTAGTACGATGTTCAGACGTTTGGTAAGCTATTTAAACTTAATTTAAATTTACATTTAATTGTTATTATTACATTTTATAGAAGGGCAGCACACATTTCCCACAGGATACACGCATTCAGACCATGTTAACGCTGATGTCCGAACATCCACTTGTATTAATTGATCTGTTGACAATACTGAAGACTGATTGCCATGAGGCTGTAATTCCCAGTCATTTGCTGCACTGCTTTTTCCTTTTCTGCACCATTGCGGATGCTATACTTGATACTGCCAAGGATTTAGAGTGCACATACGATGCTAGCTCCATTTTAATGAAAGTAATTTGTCCCTATTTTGTGTGTGATATTTGGTTCTTTGTCTGTCGCTTTCTTCTGCACAGTAAGTAATCCTCACAACTTTCCATGCAACTCTCTCTTTATAGCTACTTAAATACTTTCAGCCAAATGCGATCAGTTGCAGAGAGCAGGATTGGAATTCCTGCAAATTATGCAATCTAAGCAGAATCTCGCTTTGAACGAATCTTCAACCAGTTTGGATGAGTTGGCCAAGTTATTGATGTCCTGTGCCCAGCATATGGAGACAAGGCAATTGAGGCAACAGGCGACAGCAATATTGAAAACATTTAGCGAATTATACAGCCAGCAACTCAATAAGCAAATCCTTTTCGAGGAGAACAGCGAATGTGAGGCACAACCTCGTTTAATTGACGCTAAACTCCCAAGTGATGCTGGACTTGACATTAAACATTTCTTAGAGGCGTATCTAAAACTGAATCTACTGAATGGATGCTTAGACGGATTGCGTGAATATGTGAGCAATTATTTAATTATTATTTCAATTTAAACTTGATAATTTCGGGTCATTTTTTATTAGATTGCCGAGCATAAGGTTGAGCTGCAACAGCATGACGAGCTGCTCTTTCAGCTCATCAATCGTCTCATATGCATGGTGCGTGATTCACCCAAAAAAGAGAGCAGCATGGAAGCACTCAAGTGTCTAGCCGAGATTGGACCACTTAAAATGCAAAACAATTTCTATTACTTTCAGACCGACTTTGATGCCTTCGTTCAGGTAAGAAAATCGAATCGATAATTATCATAAACTTCTAAACATTTAATATTGTTTCAATCCCTTTGCAGTCCAATGAAGAGCCAATGGATCAATTTATTAGCGTCATTATGGAAACATTAGATAAGCAATTGTTTTACTTTAATACGAGCACACAACCGGCGCTTATCCAAGTGATTGGACATGTTGTCAATAGCGGCAGTGGATCCAGATTACACGGTATGTATTAACAGTATATGGAGTATCTACTATCTACTAAATTTTCTTCTTTCCCTTGCAGTCAAGTGTCCAAATCTGCGCATCTTTTTTCAAAAGAAAAAATCGAGTTTCCTCAACTCGTTTGAAAGCATTCCTTCCATTGATTGGTTAAATGTGTTGAAATCCTGTGAACATTTCGACTACGAACCATGGATTTGTGCATTCATGTCTAAGGCTTTTGATGCATGTGGCTGGCAAGGATTCGATACACTTGCCTTGAACTCCTTTACATTTGCCTCCGACTGCCTGCAGCCATTTATAAAACTGCTGTTGGCCAACAAGGATCAGCACTTGGAAACTTTGTGCCAAATGCTTAACCATTTCTTTGCGAGATTCTGTGAGTCAACACGGGGTATTTATCAGGAGAAGCGTGCGATTAAACACTTTTTGTTTATGTGCGAATGCATTCGTCTCACCAACAATTGGTATGTGTCTCTCTTTCTAATTCATGGTCAATCTTTCTCTTTCTAACATTCTCACTTTGTTTGCAGGCAAATTCCCATTGATCTGAGCAATGTTATTACGGCCAGCAATCATTGCCAGGCATATTTTCTTAGCATTATGTATTTAGAATTGTGGGCTTGCGAAGCGAATAAAACGACAAATCAAAACATTTTGGATGACGAAAACTTTGAAAAGTCTGCAAAAAAGGTAAGCTATTCATTCTATTTGTTTTTTACAAATGTGATTGATGAAATTCTTTATAAGGCTTACGAGTCTATTGGCTGTTTGGATGCCATGTCTGGTTTTTTGAATCCTTTGCGTTCTCGCGTCGATTATCTTAGTTTGAATAACGATTTGTTTGGCTGTTGTCTGGAATCGGAAAACCTGAATGAGCCCAATAGCGAACTATGTGCTAGCATTATGAAGAACAATGGCATGTATTCCTGGGCTAATGTTCTAGAAAAAATCATGCCAGACGACAAGCAGCTCGATTGTGAACTCTTATGGCGACTGGGACAATGGGATGAGCTGGTGGAAACCCAACCGAAGGGATCTACGTCCATAAACATGGAAAACGAGTTTCATCAACAACACTATTTGGCACTGAAAAGCATCAAGAATCGAGAGGAAGAGAACACCACGTCGGCAATTAAAAATGCCTATCATTGTGTGAAGGACGTTCTGCGTGATATCAGTATCGAGTGCCTTCAATCAGTCTATAAGTATATGACCTGGTTGTCCACACTTCATCAGGTTGAAGACTTTGCTCAGGTTTGTAAAACTCAAGTACAATTTAATAGTGTATTTTAACGATTGTTTTTCCAATTCGATTTACAGATTCAATTTACTACCCAATTATCGGCGACTCAAATAAACGAAATATTCAACAAGTGGCAAACGGAATTGAATCTCACTTATGGTAATTTTAACTGCAAGGAGCATATACTCGCCCATCAGATAGCGCTCTTTAAATTGGCAGGAACACGTGCCAATCGGCGCATAGAGCAGTATTATAAGCAGAGTCCTGTGGACACGTATTTGCTCAAGTGCATCAGCGTCTGCAAGGATGCGGGTAAATTGAATATGGCTACCAATTACATTGCCAAGTTGCGTAATCTTCCCAATATCAAGGAACCCACAAAGGTACAAGAATACTCGAATTTCTACAATAATTCTTAACTAATGTTTTCTCTTATATATTTACTTTATTTTATAGATATCCGTGCTGCTGGAGGATGCGGATGTGCATGTGAAGACGGGAAATTATCAGATAGCCAAGGCAACACTGCAACATGTGGTCAGCAACAGTGCATTTCAATATTGCTTACAGCGTGTGTCCGCATTGCGAATGCAGGGTGAATTTCTATTGAATTGTAATGCCGAGAGTTTTTCCAATATATTGGAGCATAATTTTAACAAATCTATCAAGCTATTGGATCAGTTTGAGACACATAAACCCACACTTATGACTAAGTATCCGGATATATTCACATGGTCGACATTTGGCACATTTGTGAATGATAATCGTAAGAAAGCACATGCTGCAATTGCAAAATATGCGGATCGGGAATATCAAAAATTGCACAATTATCGCAGCTCGCAGGAATACAAAATGATTGCTGAAATAATACAACAGAATCGTGAACTGGCTAACTCGGTTAGTCAGCGGGAGAAAACCGATCGGGATCGTCGTGTAGGTGCCATACACTTGAATCGTTTCGCCAACCACGATGAGGCCGAGCTTCTACAGATCGAAGATAATCTCACCGAGCATTTGTGTACAGCAGTCGAACATTATATTCTCTACTGTCAACTGGATGATGGCTCCTCAAGTGCGGAAATTTATCGCCTCATTGCGCTCTGGTTTTCAAATGATGAGAACGAAAGAATGCTGAGCAAAATTAACGAATTGATTCAACGTGTACCCAGCTATAAATTCATTTGTGCCCTCAATCAAATGGTTAGTCGTTTGACCTCCAAAAACGCCGCCTTTCACAAGGTGCTGGTTGAGGTGCTGGTACGCTGTGGTCAGGATCATCCGCAGCAAACATTCTATCAGCTGTATCCTTTAGTCTATGCCCACATGGATGGCAACCACAGCAATACACAGCGTGCACAGATTGCCAAAAATATGATTGCCCAAATAAGTAAGAATAATCCAACAGTCGCCAATTGTAGCAAACAATTCAATGCCATGTTTCCAGGTGAGTCGACCAACAATTACTCTTAATATTTACGTTACCATTTACAATTATTCCAACATGTAATTGAAATTTTAAAAATTTTTAAATACATTTCTAATTTATTTCTCATTTCTCTGCTTCTAATAGCTCTCATTGACTTTGCCAATACGTATCTTGTTCAGGAACCAAATGGTAAGAAAGTCATCAAGGGAATTCCTGAAAAAATACGAAAATTGAATAAACTCAATCTGGACAGCATACACTGTCCTACAATGCCGCTATCGTCGCAGCCCAGCAAGAACTATAATATAATCAGTAAGTTTCGATATTTAGCTTCTCTTATTTCAGTTTCCTCAACTTTAAAATAATTCTATAATTTTTCACGCAGGCATGGTTGAATGGAAAAGTGAATTTACTTTATGTGGTGGCTTAAACGCACCCATTAAAATGTCATGTCTTTGCTCGGATGGCGTGGTTCGTCCCCAGCTCATAAAAGGCAAAGATGATTTGCGTCAGGATGCGGTTATGCAACAAGTGTTTGGTATTGTTAACGAACTGCTCAATAACGATTCGGAATTCGTGGAACGGAAGCTCAACTTGCGCACCTACAAAGTGACACCACTTTCCATGCGCAGTGGCATTCTCGAGTGGTGCAGCAACACGATTCCCGTTGCCACCTATCTGGTGGGTGATAGTGCGGGTGGTGCGCATATGAGATATCATCCCAGAGGCTGGAGCAACAAGAAATGCCGTGAGATGTCAATGGTACAATAGAGAATACTCTTTTGAAAATGCATTTACATTTCTATAAATACTGATTTGAATTTGATTTGCAAATTTAATTAATTTTCAGGCCGCTTTGCGTAAAGCTGAATCGATACGAAAGACCGTCTATGATCAAATTTGTGCGAATGTGAAACCTGTATTCATCATTTCTTTCTGGAAAAGTTTCCCATACCGGGCGTCTGGTTCGAACGTCGTTTGGCATACACAAATAGTGTAGCGGCCACCTCAATGGTTGGATATGTTCTGGACATTGGAGATCGGACATACACAAAACATTCTAATTGATGAGCAGACAGGGGAAGTGATCATATTGACTTTGGTGCGTAAAACTTATGAATTTAAATCGTGTGCAGTTCATTATTCCAATTATTTATGTTTGCATGTTACGCAGGAATTGCCTTTGAGCAGGAAAGATTCAGGCAACCAAGGAAACTGTACCATTTCGCTTATCACGCGACTTTGTTGCACCTATGGGCTTCTGTGGCACCAATGGTGTTTTCACTAAATCCTGCGAGGCCATGATGCATGTTCTGAGACGCTACAAATCGGTTTTGACCACCATACTGGAGGTCTTGCTCTACGATCCCTCTTCATTTGGGGTGTTCTCTCAAAACAGGACCAATCACAAGAAGAATCATCCTAGTACGTAAATGAAAATACTCTTTATAATTTACATGCATATATTTATTCATCTACGTATATCTATATTTTTTAGAGGAATCAAAGATCTACTGGCACAGCGTGCCCTTATATTGTACAGCATAAATTAGAAGGCAGGGAGCACGGTGTAGTGGACAATTCTAGTGTAGAGACACAGGTTCAACGTTTGATTAACGAAGCAACGTTGCCAAGCAACTTGGCTTTGTTGTATCCCGGCTGGGATCCTTATCTGTGATACAACTATTACATTGTTTGTTACACAATCAAAACATCACTATTACACACACACACACACTCCCAGTTGTTTTTTCCATACAAATACATTCATAAATAAATACCTATTCATAAAAAGTAGAACGTTTTAATTGGATTTCAAAATCGATTGCAATTTAGAATCGATAAGAAAAGTAATAATCGATAATCGTTTGGCAGGTGTGCTGCCAGACTAGTGGCAGCCTACTGACAATTACAAATTCGATTGGGTGGCAGCACTGGTGGGCCAAGCACAAATAAATAATATTAACATTGAAGTGAAAGTGTATATATTTAAGCAGCTTTCATGCAGCGCTAAAACCATAACAATTGCTGAGACTTACAAATCATGAACATAGACAACACAAATCCACAACAGTCGTCAAGAGATGGACAACAAACAACGACAAATACTAATAATGATGAGGAAGAGGATGCTGCCAAATCGCCAAATGATTGGATTCGTTTATCACAATGGGTGCATTGTCTATGTGTCGTTACATTCGATCTGAACCTGGGCCAGGCACTCGAGTATGTTTATCCGCCCGAATTCATGCCCAGCGATCAAGAAGTTAGCAACATTTGCTATATGGCCTTCCCGGACTCGAATTCGGGCTGTATGGGCGATACCAAGTTCCATATGCGACTGCGAGCTCTTGGGAACAATACTCCCAATACTCCTGCCTCATTACACAGTTACAACGCACTGTGTGCTCCCGCCATGCGTTGTGATAGCAGCCACTATTGGGGATTTGTTTACTTTCGCCAGAAACGTGATGCAAATTTACCGCGCGGTTATTTTCAAAAGAGTTTAATCATTATCACACGTCTGCCGTTCTTCAATTTGTATTATGATGTGCTCGCCCAGTTGGCACCAAAATATTTCGAACAGGGCAATGAATTGTTGCACAAGGCTTGTGAACAAATCAACTCTCAATGGCCCACTTTGATGGTGGGACAAACACTGGAGTTGCCTCTCTTGGAGTACAACTATCAGATATGCATACCTAAGGCCACCAGCAGTACCCGCAGCAAGGTGCATACGTCCCAGGTGTCTTCATCCTCCCCAGTATCTCCAAGTTCTCCCAACAACCAGCAACTGGAGATACCCACATCTGTTAAGGTGCTTGCCTCCGTGAATGAGGTGGAACTCTTTCATAGCCTCAACTTTGTCTTGGATCATCTGTATACGCTGTGGGAACTGGTCATTACCGCAGAGCCAATTGTCGTTGTAGGCACTTCACCAGCCGATTGTTCACACATGGTTCAGGCTCTATTAGCAATTATCGCACCTCTCGAATTCTGTGCCGAGGCGCGTCCATATTTTACAATACACGACAGTGAGTTTAAAGAATTCACACAAGAGAGCCCCAATCGAAGCATACCATCTGTCATCTTGGGCGTAACAAATCCATTCTTTAGTCAAGCTCCTCAAAGATTGGCCACACATGCTGCGACTGGTGGATAATCAGGTATGTTTCTATCGGAACTCGTATGTCCTTTTTAAATTTTGATATATAAATTGAACCTACAGAAAAACATGCAGCAACAGCAGCAGGAATTGCTGCAAATGCAGAAGAATTCACGCAATGGGAATGTGAAGTTGCAACAGCCGTTTGCCAACAATCACAACATCTTGAATGGAAGTCTCACCGCAGCAGGAGACAGCTCAACTGCCGGACTGCACACCAAATACAAGCCGTATCTGAAAAAGGACAAGACACTGATTAAGAAGGTGCTGCTGGGCATGAAAACAAAAAGGCCGGAGCATGTACAGACGGCATTAATTCGACGATATCTGCTGGAGTTGACGCAGAGTTTTATGATACCGCTGGAACGTTATATGGCATCGCTGATGCCGCTGCAAAAGGATATAAGTCCATTTAAATCGGCACCCAATGCCAGCTCATTTAAACTGGATGATTTTCTGGCCACGCTCGAGACAGCGGGACCGCAGCTGACGTCCCCGCTCAAGGGTGACTGGAAGGGTCTCTACAGGCGCTTCTTTAGATCGCCAAATTTCCGTGGCTGGTACGAGTCAAGGCATCGGGAATTGCAATTGACACTGCAGGATCTACAGCTGCAGGCGCTATCCGAAGCGAATCTGGAGCATTGGGCCCACGACAAGCAAGAGGTGAAATAATTGATATGATACTCAAATTAAAACAAAAACTGAATCTCTACAGTGATAAGACCGAGCTCGAGGGCATCACGAGCAGCACACAGCGTCAGATACGGGCACAGATTGAGTGCATGAAGGGATTGCTGCCATCTGATTTGAAGAATGTTGTGAATCTTTGATCGTTTGTGCAGTTCATTAGCTAAATATATTTATATATGTATATGTACAACATTCATATTTTATCCCCTGTCATTTTATATTTTGTAGTTGAAAACTGTATATGATATTAAAAGATTGATTGCCTGGCAGTTAACAGAGTCACAAAAGAAAATAGTACTTTAAGGAAGGAAGGAAAGAAATCCCTTAAACTATAGTTAGATGTTTATCCAAAATGCATGTCGTTTCTTTCCTTACACTTATAGCATGTAAGTCAGATTAGATTTCTGTACAAAAAAATAATCATATCCACAATGTTTTCCAACAAAATGTATATAAATTAATTTGTCTTGCCGCATTACGGATTTTACAATTTAGTCACATTATCATATTCAGAAATTGTAATGCCTTTGTCTATCCAGGCACAGGGCAATATAAATAACTATTCCTATTGTTGTAATATATATAAAAAAAAGACAAATTGATGTTAATGCCGAATGTTTTATGTGAGTTTCTCAAGTAAAAGTAAATTAAAAAATTAAAAATTCATTTGTTTTACTCGCTCCATTTTGCTAGAAAAAGGAAAACTAATTAATTATTTCAATTTTGGGGGTTCTTTTGATATTATTTAATTTTATTTTAGTAATAAAAAGGTTTTAAATAATTTAAGTTATATCAAACTAAACATTTTTAAATCAGTAAACTAAATTTATTTTTTTCATGAACTTCCATCTTCTTTTTAATACGAATAATAGTCAAAAGTTATAAACCTAACCATAAAAAAGAGTAAATAAAATCTTATTTGAATTGAAAATACAGTATCAAAAACATTAGAAGATATTGAGTTCTAATATTATCGTTTTTAAAATGTTTTCGAACTTTTTCCTCACGCTTTAGAAAGAAAGAAAATTTTATGAAATTCTGTAATTTGTTATTCGAACCGGAACAAACATCTGAGAACTCTTTAGATACGTGTAGACGACGCGATAGTAGAATCTTAACAAGCAATAGGTTCAGATTTTATAATGGCTATTAAACTGGCCATAACCAATTGATTATAAATATGATAGATGGAAATGAAAGCACTTAAGTTGCAATTTTTTATTATAAATATCGAAAAAAACAAAAAAGTATTGGTACTTAATGGATACACATTAGTATTTTGTACGATAAATGAGAACAAATGCAAAATATATATTATGATGTGGAAATGTTGATACCTGAGATAAGATGCGATTAGATTAGATAAGAAAGACAATATCATCGGCGACCATTATCTGATTGTCCTCGGTCATGCGATGCATGGCTGCATCAATTTCTCCAGCTGTAAATGGTTCGATATTATTCTCATTGATGGCCGCTGAGATGCGACGAAGGGAGAGACTCTGTTCCCGTGCCTCACGGAACAGACGTTGCAAGCCATTCTTGAAGGCACCGAGACGTTCATCAGATATGGTTGCAGGTGTAGGAGTCGCTGTGACGGCTCCAGAGCTCGTTTGACTCTCCGAGCCAGTTGTGGCTTCACTGTGTTGATTCGCCGGCAAGGAACGACGAGTCTCGCGGCGTGTAAGATCACCAGCATCTGGTTGTGGCGTCTCAATGTCCTCATCACTGTCGTACATGGGATTTGGATCCGGTTCGGTGCGTGTGCGCTTACTACGACGCGATGGAGAACGTTCACTGGCAGCATCAGCAGCAGCATCATTGGCACCCTCCTCCTCATCCGAGGAGCCACCATTGCGACGTCTCTTGTTGCCACGGTCCTTCTCCAGCACCTTCTTAAAGTAGGCAAACTGCACCAGCTCAATGGCCGAATGGGCATCATCAATTGTCACCGTTTTGGACATGCGAGCACGAGCATGGGCCGTTGACAAACGGATAAGTGTCTCCAAAGTACGTGCTGTTATCGGTTGAGTACGTGCCACATCCGATTCGACGGCTTCCTGGGAGCGTAGACGTGAATACTCATTGGCAATTGCCTCGCAGGCCTGCTCCGTTAGCTTGGGCTTCATGCACTTGGCAATGTGAATGTATTTGCGCATAAATTCCACAGAGAGAATCTTCTCATAACGCTTACGTGATTTGCCATGCAATAATGCATCATATTTCTCATAGACCTCCGTTTCCTTCTTCTGCAATAGAAAAATGGGAGTTTACTAAATGTGTTTACTGGTGTTAAGGATTAACGGACGTACCTCCTCTGTGCTGGATACAAAGGCCAGTGAATCGGCATAGGTGCTGCCCATGGAGAGGGGCTCACCATCAGCCTCCTTGGGATTACGATAGCGATGCATGCGCACCACATGATCTGAAATCATTTGATCCACATCGCTATCAATGACATCCAACATGACAAACAGCAAATCGAAACGGGATAAAAGTGAATCCTGCAAACCAATATTCTCCATAGGCGTCTTATATTGATCGTACTAAAAATGAGATGATTAAGATGATTAATCAATGGTTTATTTTGATAGTAAACTAAAAGACTTACACGTCCGTAGACAGGATTGGCAGCTGCCAACACAGAACAACGGGCATTCAAGGAGGCATGTATGCCAGCCTTTGAGATGGTAACGCGTCCCTGTTCCATGACTTCGTGGATGGCCGTGCGATCAATGTCGCTCATCTTATCAAACTCATCGATGCAGACAACGCCACGATCGGCTAGAACCATGGCACCAGCCTCGAGACGACGTTCTCCCGTATCCTGATCCGTTGTTACAGCCGCTGTTAGACCAACACCGCTGGAGCCGCGACCCGTTGTGGGTATGGCACGTGGTGCTGTATTCAGCACATAACGCAAGAGCTGTGACTTTGCTACCGAAGGATCGCCAATGAGCAGTACATTGATATCGCCACGTAGACGTGTTCCATTTGGTAGAATCTTCTCAACACCGCCAAGCAACAGGCAGAGAATTGCCTGCTTAACAAAACTATGACCATGTATGGATGGAGCCAAACTCTTGCTAAGCAGCTCAAAGATATCATTGTTCTTGGCCAGTTTCTTGCAGAGCATAATGTCCTCACGGGAGATATCCAAATTGCTCTCCTTGCTAAGCAGCGATATATTGTTGGCCAACAAGACGGTGCGAAAAGTGCCGGATGTGTAGCCACCATTTTTGCCAGGCAGACAACGATAGTTGCCAACGATCTGGACACGATCACCGGGCTTACAGCGATCGACAAGATCATCGTCACACACAATATCCACGGCACGGGGCAATTGTCCAGCGGGCGCCTTTTCGGGCATCTCCTGTATGGTTAATCGCTGATGATCCTTGTATACGGATAGGCCAAACTCCGTTTCCAGCAGATTGCCATCGTCATCTTTTGTGGGATAAACAGCACTCGATGGCACCGCCTCAAATGAGGTCAAATCTGTATACTTGCGCTCCAGAACCTTTTTTGTAGCTGGACAATAATGGACACTGCGCACGATTTTAGGATGAATAAGTGACACCTTGGTGACTATGCCCTCAACACACACCAGATTACCCAAATAGATAGATGTAAGGGAGCGTGGCGTCACATGCCGATTGCCGAAGCATCCCTCGAATCCCACAAAGAAATCCTCGTGCTCTTTGGCATAGCTGGGATCAATGGTCGACACATATTCCTTGAGTGCGCGTCCAAATGCCAGCTGTTCATCAGAGGCGTTGCTCAACAATCCAAGGGCACGCTGTTGATTTTTACGCTTCAGATCGTTGATATTCACAACCAGGCGCTTGCTTTTCTCGGCAATCATGTCTTTAACATGGCCAGCATAAATGCCTTGATCCTCCTCATCGTCCAGAAAATCCACATACTCGCGTTGTATATCTTTAATGTACTGTTCCGCGTCGTGTGCCATTTTCAAACAATAATTCAACAATGAACAACAAGGAGACGATTTGCAAACGCAATTGCTTTCGCACGCCGTATGCAATCGGACTTTTGGCGGGAATCACAGTCGATGATTTTAATATCGGTTCATCAATGGAAAACATGCCTATCGGACACTCGATATTTTTACATTTTCAGCGATATATCGCAACACATCGCTATTTATTATCGTGCTTGTTGCAGTGCTTGCTATCGATAGATTCCTGTGTCAATCGCAGTTGCAGCAATAACCAAAGTTCATCTTTAGTTGTCATTTGCGTTGATTTTCATCAAAACATAAAAACAATTTATCCTCAACTTTAAATTAAATACTCGGTTATTTTTTTGTTAATATGGACACTGGAGTTAATGTAAGTGAAACTTAAGTTAGTTGCCAATGGATCTTCAATTCAAGAATTCTTGCAGAGACACACTCCAGGTGGTGGTGACAGTCAAGACGAGGACAACAATATCGTAAACGAGCAACCAATAGAAATAAGTTCAGATTCTAGCGATGGAGGAGAAGGAGGGGCAGAATCTGATGAATCTGAATCTGATTTAGATTCGGATAGTGATGTTAGTGTTATTAACTCAGTTAGTGATAGCAACGAATCACACAATGACAGACGGTTGGAGCATGAATTTGAAACCCTATTGATGATGCCCTCCAAGGAATACAAACAGTACATGCGACTGTGGCACATTGCAGTGTAAGTTCTTGCAACAATTGGTGGTCAAATGCCACAACACAGATAATTGGTGTCACATCAGTGCCATTTTGTGTCACATATTTATTGTAACTGTCATAGAGTCCGTCAAGTTTACGACACCAATTATTTAAAGAGTTTTTCGGTTGAACTAACTCATGTGACTCCATGGAATTGTGACCCAGTGTGAACCCAGCTTAACTCAATTCTTTTGTGGTCAATTACAGAAAGTTAAATGAATTCGGTAAAATGGTGGAAGCCATCGATGAATTGGAAAAATTTGGCGCAATTCCATCCCACATATGGCTCAAGTACCTAACGGCACGCCAGACAGCAAACGATGACCCTTATATTACCAACTATTACACTAAAGCGCTGAGCAGCTATTATGGTAATAAGTGATGGCCTAAAAGAATCTTATTATCCGTTAACATTTTATTCTCTTTCATTTTTAGATGTCGAACTTGCTGAATTTATTGTGAAGAGCTTAGAGGAGAAACCACTTGTGGAGCATCAGGAAATGTGGATCAACTTGTTGGCTGATTATGGCATAGAACGTGTCGATTTTATAGCAAAATTCCGTACCCTTCTCAGCGGTATTTCTGACAATGATCAGGCTGCAGAAATCGAGAAAACATTAAGTACCCAGTGCGTGACATGGAACTGTAATGAGGACCAATTACGGGAATTTGAACAGTTAATAGAGGAGTTTAAGCAGAAGCTTAAGACAAGCGGCGGAAACTCCTCTTGGCTCCAGGAGATGTTCATTCTAAGGATCGACACCTTGACCATTGACAAGAATATAAAAATTGCATTGGTTAAATTAATCTTTGAACGTAGCTTGGCCAAATACCCAATGGACAGTGGCCTCTGGCTGGATTTCATAGCATATATGCGGAAACCCATAGAGCTCAATAGTGTAGAAGAGAACTATACCCAAATTAATGATGGATATCTAAAGAGCAAGCCATTGGAGCTGATTGAGCGGGCATTGATGTCGCAGCCAAGTGTTAAACTGAATCACATGTACTTGCAGTTAATGGAACAAAATCAATACAGTCTGGAGAAGATCGATGAGAAGCTGAATCTTCACTTTGATCGCATTGAACGTTACATGGAACAGACTGTAGAACTACAACTGGACTATTTGGCTTATCGAGTACGTAACACCAACTGTGAGGATGAAGAGCAGGTGAGTTATCTTGAACTGTTACAAGTTTTCAAATTTACAAATATTTCATCTCTGGACAGGCTAATGCATTACGCGTCGCATTCCGTCATGTATGGGATCGCTTATCGGAGCAGTATGGGGAAATGGCAGACACTAGCTATGAGGTGCTTCAACTATATGCGCTGGTCGAGTATGCCCAACTTAAGAGTCCCAGTAATGGTGCTGCCATCTGGTCTGAGATATTCAGTAAGTTAAACAAGTGCTATCACTTTAATACATATTAAAATAATGTGTTCATTTAGGTTATCCTGGCAACAGCAAAAAGAGTTATCTGTGGTTGGCCTATGCCCAGATGGAAAGCGAGCATAATGGTGGACATAAAATACGTACTGTGCTGCAACAGGCTTTAACGGCACTGCCAGGAGAGGTTGAAGGTATAAATGATCTGTATCGTCGCTATGAGCGTTGCTTTGGCACCTCCGATACAATTGCCGAATGCCAAGCATTTTGTGAGGAAATACAGGAAAAGATCTATATACCTAGCCGTCGGCGTTCGACAACCTTTACCCAAGGCAGGAGACAATTAACGCCGTTTCAATCTAATGCAGATCGAAAGCATTTGCCACAAGCGAAGAAGTCTATAATAAGGGAAGTATTGCCACCGAAAAAGCCGTTGCCGCCTGCCAAGAAGATTACCCAAAAGAAACCAACTGCCGATGAACCCAAAGCACTAGCTTTTTAAGTACTCCAGTGAGTTGTCAATTATATTATCTGTTTGTTGTGAATTTACTTCATTTCATTTAATACATTTACAGCACAATTGGAAGCTAATAAGATATTTATAAAGAACCTGCATGCCAAGTGCACCAAGGAGGATCTAACGGAGGCATTCCAAGAATTTGGCACTATCAAGGATGTGCGTTTGGTTTTTAAAAAGTAAGTAGAATATCTGTTAAATTCAAATGAATATACTCAAATAATATATATTTATAGCAACCAATGGTTCAAAGGCTTTGCGTACATTGAATATGAGTTGCCGGAAGAAGCACAAAAGGCGGTCGAGGGTGGCGATGGACTTGAAATGGTGGTCAAAAGGTGAGTCCCTCCTAGTCCTAAGCTATTTAATATTTATTGTCAACTATAAACAGTCTTAGCCAATTAATTTATCATTTAGCTAAACATTTTAAAGTAATTTATTTTAAAAATGAAATAACATTGTAAAGTATAAGATTACAAAATTGAAATTGAATTGTATACCTTTAATTGCAGATTGTGGTTGCCATTTCGAATCCGCCGGTGAGAAGTGCACCTGGGTTCGCATCCACAGCAGCAGCAGGAGGAGCAACAGGAGCGTTGGGAGATATTAGAAAAGCGGATAAACGTCGCTTTCCCACCACGTTGATACCCACAAAATTGGTGATGCAAGAGGTGAAGCGTCGCAAGAAGCTCGAATTGGATGAAACGGATGACATGGAAACGGGCACTTCTTTGGATGCCAATGGGAAATCCAGTGATGCAAATGGCAAGCAAGCACTTAATGATAATGAAAATGAATCAACCGCAAAATCAGTCAATGAATCCGCACCAGATGCTGCACCCAAATCGAATGATGATTTTCGCAAGCTCTTTAATATTTAAGTTAAACATAGGAAATTGAGTAATGTTAATACGGCAAATATCGCAACGAGAATGCTACTTAATCTAACTGTAAGTTAAGTTAAACACACCACACACATTTTTCGACAAATTGAAGCTGGCCACAAAGATACACACACACACACACACACCCACACACATCCCCATACAAATGTTTCCCTCTGTTTGATTGTAATTAAACTTGCACATGAATGTATTTTTATAATATATTATATAGAGATATATACATATATAGTACATATGTATATGATTATTATTACATGTATATGTGTATCTGCATAGATGTATTTATTTGTAGTAATACAAAATGTGAATTTTAAGCATGCGTTGTTTGGCAACTTAGTGACCTAACTGAATAAATGAGCTAAAGTCACAGATAATAACTCTTGATCCATTTTATTAAACCTAACAGATTTGAGATAAAACGCACTACTTCATTATAAAGATTTCATATGTCTAAGATAGCCCTCTGCCATCTTTTTTATTATGTTTTACAGCTTTTACATGCAAAGTATATTTATATACAAATATCTAGAAATGAAACTACGTTTTAAATTTAACACTTTTGGTGACTGAAGCCTTGATGCCGGATACTTCTCCGCCGTAACGTGTAACTTCTTTTCGAACAGAGCGTACAGCACCTTTACGCCGGATAAGAGCCTTGCGATATTTGCCACGATGCTTGACACGTGGATTTCGCACTTCCTTCTTGCGATGTGGTGTTAGACCCTTATTCTTGGCCATTTGATAGGTGATGCCGCGTCGTGCAAGTTCCTCATCTTCCACCTCCTCCTCCTCTTCCTGTTCAGCCAGCTCCTTAGTGTCGTCGTCATCATCATCATCCTCATTATCTGTACTCTCATTATCTTCATCCTCTTTCAGATCAACCTTTGCATCCTCGGACTCATTGTATTTGTCAAGTATTTGCAATTTTGCCTTGCGCTGTGCTACATCCAGCACAGTGAATGCATCTCCATCCTGTATACGCTCTAATAGAGCCTCCAGTTGTGGCCTTATGAACTCCACATATCGCGATGCCAACTGATCTCGAAGATGCTTTAGTTGCACAAGACGTTTGACAACCGGATGATACTTGACATTATTTCGTTTGGCCTTTAGCAGCAGATAGAATGACACGTTGGAGCAGTAGGTGAGCAGTACATTCTGATAGAGAGCGGCAAACTGTAGAGCCGGCACCAAGGGCACCTGATGATTCCTCACATAGTTAATAACAGGCGCCGTTAACAGTTGAACTTCGCTCAGATGCCGTTGGAATTCCTGGGTGAGGCCCATAAACTCAGGTGAGTCTTTTTGCAGTAGCTGTAGGCGCTCACGCTTGCCAAGACCCGCCAGATCTGTGGTTACCTTGATGGTCTCTGTGGCTTTCACTTCCTTATGCTTGTCTGATGCTTGAGCCGGCAGCTCCATGTCGTCCAGCAGAAAGTCTGCCTCGTTTAGCTGTTTGGCTAAACGCAACTGTATCTTTTTGGCCTCTTCCTCCTCTGCCTTGGCCATGTCCTCCTCTTGGGCATTGTAGCTGCTATAATCGGGATCCACGAAATCAGTGTTATAATAGGTTTTCTTGTTGCTACCCCAGTTCATGGTGTCGGGCAGATCCCCATCATCATCTCCGGCTCCTTCGATATCGCTGTCCCGCATCAGTTCACCCACATCATCGTCATCTTCGTCATCATCGCTGTCGCTGAATAACAAAACCTCCTGTTTTCCATTTTTTTGATCCGCACGCTTTTTCCGTTGCTTACGTAAATCCTCCAGTATTTCCCTCTCTTCTTCATCGTACTCCTTCTCGGAGTCGGTGAGTTCATAATCATCCACTTCACTATCCATTTTTAACTTAAATTTAAATTTCAACTATAATTTGGGCAACACGTGCCGTAAACAAATGTCCACCTTAGAGATGGACAACTTAAGGGAATCAGTCACAATTTGATATCGATAATATGCCGATAATTTTAAAAATGTGCTAATTATTTTAAGATAAACTTTATTTATTGTAAAGTTTTCAGTCTTTTATGCTTATTTCAATATTATCTATTGAATTTCACAACGAGGCACAATTTTTTCGCTTAATTCGATGGATTATCTTATTTTAATACTAAGGGAAATATTACAGTCTTTTCATTATATTAATTATTTTATATATGAGACATCACTTATTTATTTCATATATGTTCAAGATGTCAATACAATTATATGCACATGTGAAGTGATATCGATAATCGACTGGTTTTAAAAACCTTGCTTCCGGAATCTGGCAACGCCATAGTTACAGTTATTTTTTTATCTGGTAAATAAAAATGTGCTTGTGGTTTTTCTGAATAGAATTATATACACGAAATATTCCATCATTTCAATAATGAGTAAATTTAGTAAGCCCTATAAATCACACGCCCGCCGCTATGAGGCAGGGTCGTTTTTTAGTGACCCTAGATTGTGTGAAGGAGACTGGAAGCATGACAAATTTGAGGCGCCTCATGAAATATTAAAAGAAAATCTGGATAAGGCTACTTTTAGAAATTATCCTGAGATACTTGATGATGATTCTGAAGATGAGCTAACTAAAGATATGACTGATAATGAAGAATTGGATGAATTCTTGACCACTGTTTATAAGAATTCTGATGTTTCTGCGCTTACGGACAAGATGAAAGACCTCAATCCGTTTCATGACGTAAATTACGATGAATCAATAACATTAGATTCACATTCGAAAGAGATTAACACCAATTTTTGGAAGGACGTTAGAGAATCAATTTTAGACATGATGCACACAAATGTTTGGGATATCGGGAGTGACAGTGAGGAAGAAGAGTCTCAATTGATTAGAACGAGCACAAATCCCTTTTTAAATATATCTGAAAACATAAAAGATTCGGATAATTTCAGCGCTGAAAGTAGCATGAATAGCTATATACACTCTCAGGAAGCAGTGCCGGCTTATGCACTAGTATGTAAACTATATTTTACTAGGAGTTTCCATATTTTCTAATTTAAATCCTTTCAAAGTCAGATGCCGTTTTTTGTGTCGATAAACCTAACGAAGCTGTGAATCTCGGAGTCGAGTTGCCTATAGCGCCATTATTGGAGGAGCATGGAGTGGGAAATCAGATTATACTAACGGTCACCGAGGTGTGTGTCTATCCAGAAATAATCTTTGTCAATTTCTTAAATGATTGCATACTGTTCACAGGTATATAGTCCATTTCAGTTCTGGTTCCAGGAATCACAGCAGTATCAAATCTTACAACGGCTGAATCATGAAATGCAGTATGCTGTGAACTTAAGGATAAAGCTACCGTCACACAGTCCGTCTATTAGCTATAAAATTTCGTGTGTTCACACGACAACGTTAGGTTTTTAACTAAAAGTGCCGCAAAAAAATGGACCATGTGACGACAGCTCAAATGATTCGATCAACCTCTTACTGTTTCTCCTATCTCGTTCCAGTACATTTTATTCTCGATGCGACTTAAGCTGGAAGCTATCACCTTACTTTATAAAGCCCGGATATATGTGCGTTGTCCATCATAAATGGGTTTGGCACCGTGCACGCATTGTTGATGTTCCGGAGACAAAAATGGTCTCTCTCCATCTTGTAGACTATGGTATGGCGGCCAAGGTTCCGCCTGAGGATCTATATTTTCTTCATAAGAACTTTATGGACTCGCCGGTATTGGTGATGCGCGGCACATTGGCCGATGTGTATCCCTTGGGCTTGCACTGGTCATTGGATGCTACGGATAGCTTTAGGATCTTGGTATGTGATCGTGATATGCATGCAACCGTTAAGGATGTAGATTTGGAGGAGCGTATTCTGTTCCTTAGTATGTGGGATAGGAATGATTCTAAAATCACAATCAGCACAAGGCTGATCAGTGCCGAACTGGCTGGTCACAGTCGGAACTACTGTAATAAAGTACGTGCGATCAACAATGGACGTCGCGTTCGCTATATCCGTGAACGTCTACCTACGTGAGTTCCACCAGGGATAACTGATCATATCATATATATATACATGTATGCTCTATTCATTTGTAGCTTCGATATGTTGGAGTCACAGTTGTTTGGTACAGAGACCGACGACTTCGAGGATACGTTTGATGATATCATCTATAAGACCGAATTCTTAAAGGATTTTGAAAGGCCTGTAGTACCAAATCCATTTCGGAGTGGCCTTCAGAAGGCTCTTATCGACTGGCTGGAGAAATATAAAACGATGAAGTTAGCCTGGCGCAAAACTCAACAGATATTGAAGAACGATTAACAATTTACATAATGTTTATGTAGAACTGTAAACGCACATTTTCTGTTTGAATAGTTTTAATGACAGAATTTTTTTTTTGTTTTTTAATTTTTTTTTTACATTCTAACATTAATCTAATTTACAAATAATTGTCATGTTATTTATAATAAAAGAGAAATGTAGAATAAGATCCAAATTTCAAATATCTATTACAATTTACGTAGCGATGAACGTGATTGAATTCAGGATTGAAAGCTCTGGACTTGTTCTCCTTCCGGGTTAGCTTCGTTGCCAATAGGTCGAATATCAATCGGAACACGCGTCGTCGTCTTCCAATTGATATTTGGCCTATTTGCAACGAAGCTGAACCGGAAGCAGAGCAAGTCCAGAGCTCTCAATCACGTTCATCGCGACGTCGTATTATTCGACTTAAGAAATTGACATTATATTTAGTAGGAGGCACAAATATATTTGTTTCTTCAATCTCAACCAAAATCAAAAACGCCAAAAAACACTTTTTTTTAAGAAGGTAGTCTTACATAAAAATGGTTTTATCTCCGAATTTATGCAATGCCAGATATCATAATGTAACCAAATCCGAAATCTTTATTTCTGTAAAAACAAAAGTTAAAATTTATCGATTTTCGATAAGGTGCACTTACTCTGCCTTGTAAATGGATTTGTGGTTCCTGGCACCCTCTTTATTTTGGTGACAGCCAAACGAGAATGTGTTTTGTGGCATTTAATTGCCATACGTGCGATGCACAACATGATCAGAAGGATTCGCCTGTCCATCATGCAAATCCAATAAATTTATTTCTGTAAAAATAAAAGTTAAAATTTATCGATTTTCGATAAGGTGCACTTGGTCTGCCTTGTAAATGGATTTGTGGTTCCCGGCATCCTCTTTTATTTTGGTGACAGCCAAATGTGAATGTGCTTTGTGGCATTTAGTTGCCAAATGTGCGATGCACAATGTGATCAGGAGAATTCGCCTGTCCATCATCGTCCAGTTCCATGATTTGCATTAGATCCTCCTGCATTAACGATGGTCCCCTGAAACTTTGATAATTATCTGAAGTTTGTGATGCCGGAACTGTAGTGTTCCTGCTGTTGTCCGGATCTTCGGCTATGGAGATGCTGATGTTGGGCAATTGTGATTCCTCGGGTGCAATAATTGAGCGATCGTGTATAATCTTTATCAAGGGCAATGTTAGGGAAATGCGATGCCAGCGATCCGAAGCTTGTTCGGATGGGGATGCGGACTCGAATAAAGCTCGACTTGGTCGCGGTACTTGAAAACCTGTTATTTGTGTGGTCATAGCTGTCTCCACATTGGCTAATTTCAATGCCTGCTGGCTGGTGGTGGGCACATCGTCATCGTTAAGCTGGGAACTGTTCAATGTATCGGGTTCCAGTGCCGTTTGCATCTCTACATCCGATTCAGCATTTGTCACATTGTCTTTGGCATTGTCAATATGATCGTTGGTGCTGTTGGCCATGATATGGTTGTTATTGTTGTATCTATGATGATCCTGTGATTCTATCTCCAATAGCAAATCACCACGCAGATGGTCATCGTCCGTCACAGAGATGCAGTTCATCACACGCTGAGCGGCGGCAATCTGACTGCGCACTATATTGTGGGTGGAACGTGAATTGCCATATTGTAATCGCTGCTGGAGCATGGAACGCTTAACGAGATCAGGATGAAGTTGACTTGTTTCCAGGACCTGAACTTGGGCCGGTTGATTGTCGGCGCGATACAACAATGAATCGATAACCTCCAGACGCTGACGGCGCTGTGCTATGCGTTCGATATTCGAACGGGATTGTGCATTCCCATAACTGATGCGTCTAGCGGCCCGTTCTCGCCGCTCCTGAGCCACACGTCGTGCTTCATCCGCAGCACGCATTTTGGCCGTGGACCGTAGTTCACTACGCAAATAGAAACCAGTGCCATTCTCCGCCAGTTCGGCATTGCGTCGGGAGATCTCCTGGCCAAGTTCGCGGGCACGTTCAAGTGCTTCGAGACGCTCGCGACGCTGTTGGGCCTGTTGTGCCTCTGGCGACAATGGCAGCATCGTTAATGGTTGCTGGCGATGACGCAATGGATGCGATATGCTTGGCGACTCATTAATATCCTCGATTTCCCGGAATAGCCGCTTGAGACGCACCTGACGCATCTTCAGTTCAATCGTACGATCATTGAACTCCTGGATCCGTTCGTATTCCTCTCGTAAACGCTGCAGCTGTCCATTCCGCCGGCTATTGTTGAACATGCGCCGGAAATATGGTGTACGCTTTATTTGATATGACATGGCAAAACAGATTCCAATGGACAATAGGGATTACTTAACAACGAATTTGGAATAACAAAATGTCGCGACAATTCAATGGTGAGAACTAAGTTTTTTATTATTTATTTTGCGCTTTTTATTAATGCACTTGAAAATTTTGTACGCTTTCGAAAAGAGAAATATGAGTTCCTTGAATTGTAGTTACACTGATTTACTGATGACTGAAAAATGAGTCCAAAAGTCAGCACCTACTGCGATCCCAAGTTATAGAAGAAAAACGATTTTATTAATTATATTGTCAAGTCTTAGAAATACATTTATTTTCGTGTTTTTTAAATGTCCAAATACTTAATACAAATCTCGTTTACAATACGGTCACAAAACGTTTACAATACATTAAATTGTTCATATACATATGTTGTTAATAAATAGAAGCGACGCCTGCGTCAATTGTACCAGGTTATATTGAGTCATTTGGCCACTTTGGCTATCATGTGAACCAATTTATGTTCATCGGCTCCAATAACTTGGCCCACTCGTCGATTGCCCTTGAGGAATATGAATGTGGGCATGCTGCGAATTTTATACTTGTCCACCAGTTCGACGTACTTGTCCACGTTGATCTTCAGGACGACCACTTTGCCTGCATATTGGCGTGCCAGAGATTTGACCGTCTTCTCAATATCCTTGCATGGACCGCACCATGTTGCATAGAAATCAAGCAAGACAACTTTATTTTCGGCTGCTTCAATGCGTTTGTGGAAATCGTTGACACTGCGAATGGTGGTAAGAGTATTCATGATGTAGAACGGTTCACTGTTGTTACGGTTCACTCGACAAAGTTAAAGCACAATTCAGTTAATATTAAGTCAGCTTATAAATTTTTGCAGTTGCAGTGCTGCTATTTATAGCAATTTCTTTATTAACTGGAATGCACATTTTTCGCGCGCTTTTTTCTCACCACAAAATGGCGCATACACATATGAGCACTACAAAAGCACAACACCAATACAGGCTCATTCAAAAATAAACGGTAAATATCCAGCATGTTAGCGCTGCCACCTATTTGGCAATTTCTGCTATCGATTAATGATATCAACGGGCGCAATATTCAAATAGTACATGCACAATCGTAATCAAAATAAATACGACATTTTCAAACTGTCAGAAAATCTTTGTCATTTGTTTGACGTCTGTTTTTTTGCCTATATCATTCTCATTTTTTCTCAGTCGTCTGGTGAAGCTGAACAAATTATATTTCCAGAAATTTTCCACGTAAATAGTTGCTATCAAATCTTCAAAAAACAAAATATTTTAAAGTTTGAAATTTTCAGCGAAATCTATAGCAAAAAAAAATCAAAATGGTTCATGTGATACAGGGCAAGGAAGACTTCGAAAAGCAATTGTTGAATGCTCGCGACAAGCTAATCGTAATTGATTTCTGTGCCAACTGGTGTGGACCATGTAAAGTTATTGCACCAAAGCTGGAGGAATTGGCCGCCCAATATGCGGAACGTGCCGTTGTCCTCAAGGTGAACGTGGATGAAAACGAGGAGATAACCGCTGAATACAATATAACCAGCATGCCGACATTTGTCTTCATGGAAAACGGTGTCGTTCTGGAGGTCTTCGTTGGTGGTAATTCTGATAAATTGGTGAAATCTATGGAGAAATATGTGGGCGATGCCGATGAACCGGATGAGATACAACAGCAAATGAACTCATCATCGGGAAATGTCGCCAGTGGCGGTACAATGTGTGATCTTGACGAAGAAGAAGCCGAAGGTCCTACCGAGGTGGCATTGGATGTACCAAGGGCCACCAGCGACGAGAACGTCCTGGAGAATTAAACTGAATGAAAACTATTCCAAATCTAATCCAATGAACACTAAGACACTTGGGGCTCTTACACCATAATACTTTATACCTCGCAAACTACGAAACACGAAGACAGTTGGTGTTCTTTACAAATCGCATAACATTTTCTACACAACAATATACAATATTCGCTACACAATATCAAAAATCACCATTAAACTTGACTTGTCGCCAACTCAAAAGAAAGAAACGCCTTTACCAATCAACACGAAGAAAATTGGTGTTCTTTACAAATCGCATAACATTATCTACACCACAATAATAATATATAATATTCGCTACACAAAAATCACTATTAAACTTAACTTGTCAACTTTAAACTAAAGACTTTCTTTTCGTAAATATATAGAGGATATCGGGCGTTTACTGATCAATCATGAATACGTTAAGTATCCTTTAAATCATAATTAAAATCAACTTTTCGTGAATAAAACTTGACAGAGAGTCAGTAATCCAATCTATAATGCTAACTAAACTAAAGTATGAAATCTGCTTGTTGGTTGTACATCAGTTTCTGTTTATTTGATTATTCTAATTAAGTTTAAATTAGGATTTTGTTAAAAAAAACGTTGATTGTTGTGCATTCAATATATAAAATCCTTGATACGCACAGCAATATGCTTTCTATGTACTATATATTTATATATATGTAAGGATTAAATTGATGCATTGCTTTGTGTGCATTACTTTTTGGCAAAAGTAATTTTCATAGCATGTGTTGGGGTAATCTTGAATCCCTGGAGGGCTTCTTTGGCGGCATTGCTCTGAAGTTCGGTGGTAAACTCGACAAAGGCAATATCGTGACGATTGGGAACCAGACGCACCTCCTTGAATCCAGGGAATTGATTGAACAGCATCGACAGCATCATTTCGTTGGTCTCCTCGGGTAAATTGGTGAGGAAGAGAATTTGATTTGGTGGCTGCTCTGTTTGTGTATTTGGATTTGAATTTTCTGCGCTTGTTGGCTTCTTCTTCTTGTCCCTGCTTTAATTTTAAAGGAAAAATTTGGTTATCCACCAGTTTGATATTTCATATATAATTAATACTAACTTTTTCTCGTCGGCTCCTGGTGCCGGTTTTGGCGGTTTCACCTTCTTTGGTCTCTCCTTGTAGGTGCCCTTTAATTTTGCCACAATATCTGAATCGGTCTTGGAATAACCAATGCGCATGGGTTTATCGTAGAATGGGAAGCCCTGCATTGTGCGAAGAGCATTGGAGGCACTGCCAATCTCCTTAAATATAACAAATGCCTGTCCTCGCATTTTCAATGTTGTCATCGCCACAATATCAAGTATTTGGCCGAATTGAGAGAAAATCGCATAGAGCGATTTCTTCAGCTCTTCCTTCTTGATCTTCTCGTTGAGATTGTTGATGTAAATTGTTTGATTTGGACGTACATCCATTTTGCTAATTCAATTTAATTTAATTTACTTCAAAGCAAAACAATTTTATTTCAGCAGAAAATGCTGGTTTTGTCGTAGGCAACTAGAGATGTGCAAAGCAAACGTTTGACAGTCGCCATGTTTGCTATGCAATCGATGGGTGAAGAATAAAAATACATCGATAGTAGTCACTGTGATTTTATGCGTGACTGCGATAGTTTTTGGTAAATAAATCGATAGCTTGTGGTTGCTTAGCCTAATATCGTTTTTGCCGGCCGCTTTGTGTCGCGTCGTTCACTTTATTTCAATTTTGCAACTACTTTGCAACTTTTAATTTTATGCAAAGCCGCTCACATGTTGCCCCTGGGAGATGACAAAAAGGATCGCTATGCCAAGTTATCATTTCTTGGTGAGGGTCAGGTGCGTATCCCTTAATGTGATTTGTAATGCATTGCAGTTATTATTATTATTATTATTGTTGTTGTTACTGTTGCTCTGCTGCAGTTTGCCATTGTGTACAAAGCCCGGGATATTGTGACCAGCCAAATTGTGGCCGTAAAGAAGATTAAGAAGGGCAGCCGAGATGAGGCACGTGACGGCATCAATCGCACAGCATTGCGAGAAATAAAAATATTGCAAGAATTGCAGCATGAGAATATTATTGGATTGGTCGATGTGTTTGGTCAACTGTCGAATGTTTCGCTGGTCTTTGACTTTATGGACACCGATCTGGAGGTTATAATTAAGGATAACAAAATTATACTCACTCAGGCAAACATCAAGGCATATGCTATAATGACGCTGCGTGGATTAGAATATTTGCATGTCAATTGGATACTTCATCGCGATTTGAAGCCCAACAATTTGTTGGTCAACAGCGATGGAGTTCTCAAGATTGGGGATTTTGGTTTGGCCAAGAGTTTCGGTTCACCCAATCGTATCTACACTCATCACGTGGTGACACGCTGGTATCGTTCACCCGAACTTCTATTTGGTGCTCGTCAATATGGCATTGGGGTCGATATGTGGGCCGTTGGATGTATTCTTGCCGAGCTCATGTTACGTGTGCCTTTTCTACCTGGTGACTCAGATCTGGATCAACTGACACGCATCTTTAGCGTGCTGGGCACACCCACAGAATCCGAATGGCCGTACATCAGCAAACTCCATGATTATCTACAATTCCGTCACTTTACGGGCACACCTCTTGATAATATATTCACAGCTGCCGGCAATGATATGCTCACTTTAATGCGTCGTCTCTTTGCCATGAATCCATTGAAGCGTTGCTCCTGCCGCGAGGCTCTCAGCATGCCCTATTTCCGTAACAAGCCAGCGCCCACAGTTGGTCCCAAATTGCCAATGCCTTCGGCAATCTTGGCCGCCAAGGAAGGAGCCAATGCGGCGACTGGCGAGGAGAAACCTCCATTGAAGCGCAAACTTGTGGAGACCACAGTTCGGGGCAACTTTTTGCCCCAAAAGAAGAAACTGATGTTCTAAACGACACAACCAATACTTACAATATTCACATTCAGGGTTAATTTATCTAGTAAGTAATCTGCGACAGCTGTTAACTATAATAAATGATAAGCCATTAGTTATATACTGATATTCCACTCTGATGAAGCTTGTGAAGGTTGACTTGGACCTCTTCTAAAGTGATTTACAATAGTTAATTGCATACTTTGAGGTCATATTTCTTAAGCAAATTACTTGGAATCCTTTTCCATCTTCTGTTTGAAACTAACATTTAAATTAATTTGATTATTTGGCTGTAGGGATTCCTTGAGGGATTGACCTAGATAATCTAAAGTGAGTTTAATCTTTTCAAAGCTTGGGAGGCTTTGGGTGACTGCCAGGCCCTGATATGTTATCGAATGTCAGGCTTCAGTCATGAAATAGAATTTGTAGTGTACGTTTCGGTTTCAGTTTTTGATTAAGCGGTGAAGACACCTTTTTGGTATTAACTTGGCTCAAGCCGTGGCAGCAGAGCAGCAACATGCCGCTCAGCAGGAAATTGGCCATAGGCTCCGATGAGGCGAGACGTCAACGGGCCGAACTCCGCACCAGCTACGGCAATAAGTTATCCAATATGAATCTGGGTCGATTGCGAGCAAAGACAAATGGGGTCAGCTTGAATGCCTCTACAACCACATCAAGATCAAGATCATCGTTAGCAACACCGGGAACGGCATCGTTGCGAAGGATTGCTTCTAGTTTCGCGCAGGTGAGCGATGTGGATTGTGGTTCCTATGCTGCATTGCCGCACGAGGATTCCGAGGATGATTTTAGGGAGGAACTTGCCGAGGTTCTTATACGTAGCGAGCCCTTTCACTTGGCGGAAACAGCAACAAAAGCGGTTAAGGCAGCTGGAGGAGGTACAGCAAATAATCCCAGAGCCTATCCAGTAAGCGCATTGATCAATAGATCAGGAAATGGAACCGAAACTGAAGCTAGCAATGAACACCTTCGACAGAGACGCTTTGACTACTCGGATGAGATACAATCTCGGGCCAGTGAGCGTTGGGGTCAAATTGCGTGCACGGTGTCTGCGCTTTTCCGAGTGCGTCGGATTGCGCAAGCGGATCCTTTGTCGGAGTTGCGACGTTTAAGGGAGCAACGGGATCTTCTCGAGTCATTTACACGTCCCTTTCTTTATGAGAACGGACCGCATACCAAAAAAGTGTAAATCATGATCGATCGATCAAGGAAGAAGATTCAAATTTGAAATATGCAAATAAAAATTTACAATACTCCCAAATAGAAAGAATTTCATATATTTAGACTTTTTTGTTGTCTTTTTCTTTGTCGTTCAGTTTTGGATCTTTCATATATCTAATCTTTTTCTTCTTACCTCTTCCATTTTTAAGTTTGCTTGTTTTTAAATGAGATATGTTTAAATTTCATTCACATTCACATATATTCATATTCGTATTCATTTACAATATTCCAAAAAAAAAGATATTCATATGCTTCTACTTTTTCTTCTCTTTTCTTTGTCCGTCGTCGTCGTCGTCTTTTTCTGTCGTTCGTGGCAAATGGGGCAGCACAGCTTGTTTAGGTTAGATTCGATTCTCATCCTGTCTCTGTCTCGCATCACTTGTTGCTGTCTCTCTTTAATAGCAACGGCATCTGTCGCGTGGACATTCCGAGTTGTAGTTCAAACATTTATCCATACAGTATGTATCAGCTCCTTCCTGTCCTGCCAGCTCTCCAATCGCTATACAGTCTTGACTGAAAGGAAGGAAGAGAAAAGACAAAAATAAGTTAAAGATTAAGATTAAGAATGATAGAGCCTCTATACTCACGGACAATGACAGGCAGTCTCCGGGCAATTGGGTGGATAACGCAGACAGTTGATCTCACACCAATTGTCAATACCGGGAAGTGTACGGAAAGGTGGTGCTCCAATGCACTTTTGATCCCTATGAACCGATGTGGAAGGGAAGATAGGTAAATTGGGGAAAAAGAAACAGAAGCAGAAAAACAAATATTAACAGGAATAAGCTGCAACCTCTGGAAATAAAATGTATATTATTTGTATTGTTCTTAAGTCCAGCCATAACCTCACTTATAAATTATACCCACAACTAAACAGTAAAGCGCCTGACAAAGTATGTAATATCTGTACTATGTATATATAATGGCATCTCTATCGGCTAAAAGTTAAGCCAAGTATATAAATTTGTTGATGACTTTGGAAAATCTAGCCGTATTTTCCTTCTTAATTCACTAACCTATAGGTAGTTTCTTAACGATGAGCCACAGTAATCCATAAATCAAACTTTATAATAAGTTTCCAGTTTTAAAATCCGAAACTCTTCTATTCGATTCTAGTCAAATTGTTCTATAACTCATTTGTTTTTTTGTGTCACGCTGAATTTATATACGACATGGGCGTCAAATCGGTTCCGTTGCTCTAAAACATTATTTATCGAATAGTCACACGTCTATTTACCAAGCGTAAGACACACATTCACACACGCATACACACTTCGGTACACACTAAAGAGTTATTTTTTAAGCAAAATTTATATGAAATCTCAACGGGAATCGCAGTAAAAAGAGAGAGAAGCTGAGAAATAGATCGCCAGGATATTTATGCAGTATTTTTAAGAAGATGAATCGAACAAACTACAATTATACGAGACCCGATCGAGAGATGAAGGGGCTACAACAAGTTTCCCAGATGTCACAAGCCACAAATCCATTAAATCCGATACGGAAATCGACCTTCACCCGGACGGAGTTTTTACAGCGTGGACAATCAAGTAAGTACTGTAATAATAGATAGAGTTGGGTCTATTAAGAGATAATATCTGTCTAAGAATGTATACTTAATTGATTAATGGAACAATCGGAATATAAAAATTGTCAGCTTTTGAAAGTACTTTTTTTTTATATATTTTTCAAAAAGCATACCTTAATTCAAAATTTCCAATCTTTGGTTCTCACCTTTAATCAACCCTCGAAGGCCAAAAAAAGTAGAAAATATCTTTAAAAGTTTTTAGAACTGAAAGACCTAAAATCGAACTTGAGCTTGTAAAGTTGACAGTTCCAAGGTTTGCAGACTTCGAACTTGGATATCTTTTACGATATTTAAACAATATTCAAGCGGAATATAATTTTGCTAATTTTTTGGCCTATTATTTGATATTGTACATCCAAAAAGTTCATTATTAAAATTTTTAATTGATAACTGTGCAAAAAGAATTCCTAACTGCCGCTTGGACTAAATTTTTTACCTCATTCACTCACATTTTTTCTTTATTTATTTTTTAGCTATGGCTGCGAATCGCCCGAAGCGTTTACCAACACTGAACACTGGCAAAAGTGCCTCCCCTCGCCAATTGCCAGTTGCAACGGCAGCTGAAGTTGCGCCAAATAGACGCACAAGTACAATGACACATACTCATTTCTTGCCACGTGTGGCTAAATTGGCCAGCAACAATAGTACTAACAACAACAATGTCATGACCAACACTGGTAAAGCTCTGACTCGAGATAAATCATCGATAGGGAAACAACCAAAGTCCTGTGCCTATTTGCCCAGTATCTGTGACAGCAGCAGTGTCAACTCTCGTGAACAAAAGTTGCCTCTGCCTCATCAGCAGCAGCAACAGTTGCCACTGTTAAGCAGTGCCAGCAGCAGCATGAGCAACAGCAGCAATGATCTTCGGAAAATTAAATTGGCCAAGGCGTTTCGATTGCCCGATGAGCAAAACAAGAGCTTCGTTTATCTGTGCAAGCCGGAAAAAAAGGTCAAGGAGTTGCTGATGGTTCGCTCCTTGCACAACAGCACCGACAATTTCTTTCAGGATCAGCAGATAATAGCAGCAGATCCCTCTGGTTTCTTTGGAAATGAGCCGAGATTCGTGAGTGAGGAGAGTGAAGCGGACAGTTATTGTAGCAGCTTGAATTTGCCAGAGGAGTTGGAGCTGGAAAACTATCAAGGCATGCTGAAGACACAGTTGCAGGATGTGCGACAACAGGAGCAGCAGCTGCAAAAGCTGGCAGCCCAGGCACAGCTGGAGCAATCTTTCAAGCGAGAGCCGGAAAAAGATAGGAAAAGGGACAAGACTGCTGATAGGAATAGGAACAAAAAGAAAGAGAACCGTGAGCAGGAGCCGGTTAAACGTGGCTTTGAAATGGAATTCGTCCTCCAAAACATTCCTGCACTGCAGACTGAGATCAAGTTGTTGCGACAGCTTGGCGAGAAACTGGAGGCGACACTCCGTGACAGCATTAAAAGTCCGACAAGAACACCTAGGAGCACACCCCACAGCGGTAGTAGCGAATCGCGTACTGTGTTCTATACACCACGTTCCAGTTTAAATGTCTTTGGCTTCGAATCGCTGCCCATTGTCCACATGGGTTGGCGACTTGTCGAGCAGCTCGATCATCTGGCGCAGAGGGCAAAAGTGATGGCTCCGCTTTATTGTTTTGGTTGCACTCGAGAGTTTCGCATTGAGACAAAGACCTTGACCGAATTGAAGACGGCGGATGAGACACAATGTTTCTATTTGCCATTAGCTGCCGATGGAGGACTTGAGCGAACATCATTCCGTAAGCTGCGTGAGAATCCCAATGTGCTGCTCCAGCAGCTGCGACCTTTGACACCGGCTAGACCTTTCAATCTGCTTGAACAGGATCCCATGTTCTTCAACAGCATGTTGACTCATGCCGATTTCCAGTTGATCAACAACAACAACAGCAACTTCTCCTTGGAAAAGATATTGCCACGTGAATCGGGCGGTGAAAATAGTTTGACCATTGCCCACACTTCACCCTATACACGTCTCTCGATCCGTCCGCCGGGTCTGAAGGAGACGCCGGACACCTGGACGCCAGCGGATGTGGAACGTATGCTTGTATCCACTGTGAATGCCAACGTTCAATATGAAATTCCTCCTTCAGAGCCACAACTCGAGGATAAATCCTCAATTTTTTCTGTGACCAAAAGTCGGCCCAGGATTAAGGGCAATCGACAATCCTTACGCTGGAAGTCTCCCAAGATCAAATCCTCTGTATTGCCACAGGCCAAAATTGGGATTATGCCGCAGCGTAAGCCGATCGCACGCCAGGTGGCGCCACTTAAACCGTTAACTGAGGAACTGGAACCACAGGTTCAATCGCAATTGCTCAAGACCGTACTTGTGGGCATTGTCCAGATAGCCGTCTTTTTGGTGCTCATCATGGCTTTTACCTATCCGGATATACGTTGTTGAGCCAGTAAAGAGACACGAAAGGAAGTGGGGAGAGAGGTGGGAAGAGGATATGGGAGATAGTTCCTTGCCTAGTTATTGTTGTTGGTGAAGAAGTGTTCATTTATGGTAAGGAGACTCTTTGGTGACCTACCTTCCTTCCCGTCTCTTAATTTTTTCTCTAGTTACATTTTACTTTATGTTTTTGCAGTGTTTAGCCACACATAGAATGTTAATAAAATTTCATGTGCAATTAAACCACTGTGCAGTTTTCCCTTTTTCTCAAGGAACCCCATTTATTGATATCGTCTTTATTCAAGGTTGATGCAAAAAAAAATATAAATGTAAATAAGTCGAATTAAAAAGAAACTTCAAACTTCTTCCTAAATGTCCTAAATGTCCGTTATTGATATTAACCTCTGGAGCAAATATATGAACGCACCCCTTTTTTTAAGCGTTCGGTTAGAAGGGTGAAAGCTAGAAAGAATCCGCGATTACCGTTTGAAAGGGCATAAAAAATAAAAGAGAGAGCACTAATAAATTCGAGTTTATAGTGTAAACCTTTCTTTATCAGTCTTTTGGGGAAAGCTCTTTCCAGGACTTAATTACTCTCAGTTTAAGGCCCTAAATACTGTCGTACTTGGTGTTTTTGTCCTAAATCCTTTAGACCAGTAATGCCCAAAAGATTTCCATGGGTCACTCCACAAGTCGAATATTATTGGCTTCAAGTCAGGACGCGTCTCAAGTTTGACGTGAATTTTCTAGCTTCACCCTTTTTAGCAGATCGTTTAAAAAAAGGGGTGCGTTCATATATTTGCTCCAGAGTTTACTTAATATTGAGAAAGAAAATTTTAAGAAAGAATAACTTTGAATAACTTTAAATTGAAAAAACTTCAGCTCAGATTTTCATATATACAATTGAATTTTTCTTCATGATAAATAAGCGGAAATATAAAATATCGATAGTCATTCCAACCCTTCCCCAACCAACACCATTTATTGTGTTGCCGAAACGGTTATGAACGGTTAACCGTTGTGTGGCACACAAAAAAAAAAACGATATAAAGCAATTTTTACATGTTTTTTCTTTCAAAGTTTATTTAAAGCAATTTCTTTATTAACAGCTAAGGTGTATGTGTGTGTGTGTATGTGTTTGTGTGTGTGTGTGTGGGTGTGTGTGCGTATGTGCTTTTGTAACCATAACCGTTTTCATCTGTTTTGTTGTTTGGTGTAACGCTTACATCTATAATATACACCTGACCTTTTACCCGTTTCGATAAGTCTGCTGAAGCTAGGAAAAGCGTGTGTATCGGGTAAGTTTATTTAGCGGGTAAGCGGTTAAGCGGTCGGACGCTTGCGTTTGCGCGCATTTCGCGTGACATTGCTAAATGGGGGGCAAAGCAAATGTTAATAATGCGATTATTTTTGAATTAAGCAATATGAGAAGAACTTGAAAGCAGAAAATTGGAAGCGATTATAGACAGTGATGGAAAAGATAAAAATGTCCATAGAGCGTGACAGAGAAGTGAAGAAAGAGATGTAGAGAACCGTAGGGAATCGGAAATAAAACGATTAACAGCTAGAATGAAGAGTCTTTTCTAAATTCAGCAAAAAAAAGGGTAAGAGAAGCATAGCGATAGTTAAGTTTAGCATAAATAATAGGAGTTAACAAATAATGTACTAAATCGGTCACAAAACGGGTAAAGAACGTTTTAGCAACCAAAGGTACCTTTTTTTTTGCAATTGAATTACTTTTCAATCGGTTTTGAATCGGTTATGAATCAGTTCTGAACCTGTTAAAGAAATTTGAGCTTTCAAACTTACCGCACAATCAGTGGGAACACATTGTTGTCCTCGGGCGCCCGATAATCGCGATAATAGAGTAAATAGGGTGATTTGTTGTTGACAAAAATGGGCGGTACACCGCCTCCCGTATTCGAGATAATGGCAATGTCCGCACAATTCCGGAAGGTCTCTGCAAAGCATCAATATCGTGTTGTATTGCAAATAAATACATTTACTTTATTAAATTTAAATTCTATTGCTCAACATTCGCCACTAGAATTATATCTTTATGTTTTTCAGATAGTAGCAGGTGAACATTTTCTTAACAGAAAAGAATATTTGTTTGGAACATTAAATTATGCTTATTGCTAAACATAGTTGCCTTTAAAAGGTATACAAATTTAAAGCTATCCTTTAACTTATCGATACTATTTTTATAGTATGATTTATCTTTGGTTTGTCCACCAAAAAATTCTATGAAAATAATTCTAGTAGCACAAAACCGATAAAAACTTGTCAGCCTGTTTAGTACTTATTGTTAGTTATATTCTTACCCGCCTTTCCGCAACCGACGGCTTCGGTGCCATTGGAGCAAGTGCCCCACATATTGGCAGTATAATAGGTCCATTGAAGAACACATTGAGTGCAGGTCACATAGGGAGGCAATCGAACCCGATACCGAAAGATGTCCTTCTTTTTGGCGTCGCGAGGGATGAGGTAGCGATGCTCTCGACTGCCCGAAACAATCAAAGGATAACGATCGAAGCACTCCTGAGTGGCCTCCCGACGCGGATTGTTATTGGGACACAAGAACATTTCGAAGCGACCATAATGATTGGCAGTTAGTTCCACCTCAACATCGATCTCCTGACCGGCTTGATAATACCGAGAGATAATACCCTTGGCATACTCTCCACCTGCCTCATGGGGACGCGGTGATTTCACATGGTAAGCATCGCCGCAGACTCCACAACGCCCGCTGTTCTGTTCCCACTGTACGGCATAGCCGCCACAGAAGAGTTCGTTGTCATTGTAGTTGACGGGATTGGGATATCCGAAGCGCCACATTGCATTCCTTGCTGGGGGATCCATCAGCCGACCATGTCCAAGGACTCCACAGGGCAATAGCAACATGGCCTGTCAAATTCGGAGACTTCTTTTAAGTCTAGAGATCTCCCAGAGGAACAACTACTCACCAATCCGATCAGCATTGTCCACATCTCCATTGGACCAGGCAAATGTCGGCGCATCTGCAAAGGGGCAAAAGCCATCAACATGGCATCAGTAATCAGAGGGCATAAATTTGAATGTATTTGCTGTGCAAACGGGTTCCAAATCGGGCAAGCACAGTGGGTGTTATCGGAATTCAGTTGGGTAAAATTATTATTAGTTTTTGTGATGATGATTCGCTATATTTATAAAAAAAGAGCTTGAAAGGGTTTTGGAGCTAATTTCTATCCATTTTAACCGTCTGTGAACGGTAGTTCACGCTAGTGACGAAAGCATACCACAAAAACATAGATAATATACCTATTAACCTATATTTAATTGAACTTATATCCTTTTATTTTCAACTAGCAACCGTATAGATCTATCGTGTCGAAACCTAATTATATAGATAAGTGATCATGTTGTTCAAAAAAATAATTTCCACAGTTGTAGCAATATTTCTTCAAATATATCTGTAGCATCCTTTCGACACTACAGAAAATGTGAATTTTAGCTAATATTTAAGTTTTCCTCAGATACTTTTTGGCACAATAACAATCCCTACATTTTGATCACTTCACTGTGCATTTTTCCCCACTGTGGCATCCCGATATCAAGTTGCAAGGACGTCCACCTGATCTGCTTTTACGATTTTAACGTAGCTGTAGGAGTCTTGTCATTTTGTTGTTGGTTTATTTTTTATTTTTTATATTCAGCATGTTTGGGCAGCTTGTCAAGGGGAGGAGGAGGAGGAGAATGAAAAAAAAGCTGTCAATGTTTCTGTTTATATTTTTTTTTATACAATTTCATTTTAATTTAAATTTTGTTTTCCTTTTCATGAAATTTTGTTTATTTTTTTTGTGGCTGCTGTGAATATTATTTTTATCATCATCTAGTTTACGCACAACTGCAAAAGACCTCAAAACGGGTTTACCTCTTCTTTTGCTTCCCTTTCCCTCACTCTCATCTCTCCTCTACCTGTCACTATCCAAGATAGGCTCAACAGTCGACTGTCGACTTCAGAGCCCGGCCCCTCAATATAAAGTTTAAGGGCGTGATGTTGGGTCTAAAAATATTTTATGCTTAGTTTAAAACATCTCCTTATCGATATATGGGCACGTATTTGCCAGACTCTCATTATAATCTCAAGTGTTATTCAGTTGAAACATCAGATATGATATTCCCAATTTGTAAGCAAATTAATTCGATAAAACATCAAATGTGCCCAATATGCATAAAGATTAGTTTCAGAAATGAAAGAGGGAGAAAGAGAGAAGTAGAAGTCGATAGATGCTGATAGGTATTTCATTTTAATGGGCATTGACTTCTCAACGGAAGCAACAACAATTTGTACAAATTCAACAAATGTTTTCATAACGAATTCATGGCAAAAATGTTTGCATCAATTTGCATAAAATTCCACAAAGCGATATTTAGTTTAATGAGGATAACGATATGATTAAATGATCATAAGTTGGAATATAAATGGACCGAATATTGTAATATAACTTGGTTCTTCGATTTCTCAATATAAAAATAAATCTTTTGTAATCTCAGGATCATAAGAAAGCTGAAATTTGCAGTAAATATATTACGTTTAAAATATTCAAAAATATATTTCTGAAGATCTTTATCCTTCTTAGTAATTACATACAATGGAAATCCTTGAAATAAAACTCTTTAGTAAGAATAAATTAAATGTAAATTAAATCCCTCGTGTTAAAATGGAACTGTAGTAATTTTTCAGTATATATTCAACATTATCAACTGACAATTGGTTTATAAGCTGACAAAAGACTTTGAGGTGCCAAAGAGAAGGCTGTAAAGTAATCCTGGGCCTATAATCAAGTTGTAAAAACAAATCAATCAGAGGTAAATTAGAGGCTGTAAAGTCATCTGCTTGGTTTAACAGCTGGTTTTTGTTGTTGTTGTTTTTTTCGCCTTTTGTGTTTGCGCTTGCATTAACTTTCGGCATGTAATTAGGCATGAATCGTACTCATACTCACTCACACACTCACACTGACACTCATACTCATACTCGTAATCGCAGTCTCGTACTTGAATTGTAATTGCTGGCAATGGGCGTTCCACAGAAATCAATAAGCTGCCAACAGCCGAAGCCGAAGCCGAGAAGTTGCCAGACTCTACTTTCAGATTGAGTGTGTTAAATGAGCGTGTTGCATGCTACGCAGGAGCCACACAAAGACCAGACCAACATAGCTGAAGGCATCTTGTGGCAGCCGACAAGGAGCAACGAGCAAGGGGCAAGAGGCAAGTGGCAAGAGGCAAGTGGCAAGAGGCAGGCAGAAGGCAAAAGTCGGCTGTTAAATTCAAAGCGCAGCCAAGAGGACGATTAAGTGCCCCAAATTTGGCACAGTTCAAAAGGCTAATGGAAGCAAAAACATAAGGAAAACGCTAAAGGAAACTTTAACACGAATTGTGAATACCCTGTAAACTGTCGTGCATTTTATATTAACAGAAGCTCAAAGAAGAAAACAGCTTCCTATAAACTCTTTTAAATCTGTTGTAGAGGTCTCTTATATTTAAATCCACTAAAACTTCTTTACTTGAACTTTTTTTTGACTATAGTTGAGATTTTCGTCATGAATTTTAGCTGTATTGAAGGATAGGTTAATATATTATTAATTATAAGTAATATTAGGCAAAAGATTTTGGAACGCAAACTTTCAGCTAATAAGCTTAAATAGATCTTAAAATATTTCAGCTATCTCGAGCATTATTTTTACTAAAAATGACCTTAGAAATGTCCTCTTAATATCTTTCTATACCAAAATTCAGCTGGTTAGTTTAAGAAGATCCTGAGTAATTGTATTGACAATTTTTGTCAGATATATTGTTTTTTTAACGCCTTTAAATGTGTTAAATTTGTTCGACTTATAAATGTCAAATCGGCTTATTGGCGATTTTATAAAAGTCAAATCTTTACATTCATTTAGCTCAATTTGTTAAGCTCTTGTAAGTAACAGGCTGACTGAGGCTTTGCATTAACTCTAACTTATTTGAAACTGTTTTATAGGGTATTTAAGCGTCGTGTAAGCACTTAAAGTCCTTGCGACAACCGTTTATCATAATTGTCAGCCAAATTAAAATACACCAGATTTCTTACATACTTTTTTGTTGGTTGCGCCTTTTTTTTTTGGGGTCGAATGCCGAAAAATTGAAAATCATTGCTGAAATTAAGTTGTAAATTAAGCAAATTGCCACAGAAGCAAGACACAGTTTGGTTGTTGTTGTTGTTGTTTCCTTGGTCAACTGAAATTTATTTTTACTTCACGCGTTGCTTCTTTATTTCTTAGCATTTTGTTGTTGTTTTATTTTTCGGTGTTGTGCAATTGACAAGTCCCGATTTACATGTTGGCCCAAATATATTTATTTTGTCCGCTTGCGCAATCTTCATCGTGTCCCAAGGTGGACACGCACTGTCAGTGTTGACCGTACCATATACATAAGAGACAGACCACCCACCTTACGAAGTGAGACGGACAAATTAATATATTTGATTGGCTATAATAACTTGTTCATATCGAAAGTGGTATGAAATGTATTATAAACGGTAGATAAACTTTAGCGAGATACCTACTTATTTTATATATGAAAGATATTATAATCTAATACTACTGGAAACTCGTCTCGATCCAATATAACGCCTACAGACTGTGGTCGTTAACAGTGCTGTTTAGGTTAACATTGCTGTATACGTTAAAAGTGCGACCATCTGTTAAAGCGCTGGTGACTTTTACAGAAAGATAAACTTTAGCGAGATACCTACTTATTTTATATATGAAAGATATATTAATCTAATACTACTGGAAACTCGTCTCGATCCTATATAACGCCTACAGACTGTGGTCGTTAACAGTTCTGTTTAGGTTAACATTGCTGTATACGTTAAAAGTGCGATTATCTGTTGAGGCTCTGGTGACTTTTACAGAAAGTTTTCGCAAACTTTTCTTTACTAGAAATTTTATTCTGGCAATTAAAAACAGCTGAACAAAATTCTAGCAAAATCGGTTCGTAATTTATATATATAAGATCGATAATAATAACCTATTTTCTAGATAAAAATAATATATAAATGTATGGGAAGTCTACTAAAAGTAATTAATATTAAATACAAAGTTTATTTTGTGGGCTTTCCATAACAATAATAATAATAATAATAATAATAATTATTGTTTATGCAACGAATTGTGGCGCCTATAAAAGCGGCTTATTCTTTTATAGATCGACATGTTCCGTGTCCGAAAAGTAGAAGCAGAAGGGGAATAAAAGACAATAAAATAGTCGAATAAAACAAAGTAAGAAATCTATAAATAATTATAATGTTTGCTGTTGGCTGATAAGCATAATAATAAATAGTTAATAATTTTTGGTTTGAGCAAGTCACGACTTTGTTAGCCGCTTGACAAATTGTTTATAAGTTGTTCTGTTCTGTTTTCTTATTCGAGGTCGAGATTCAATCCCGACTGAACTGAAAACTGATTTACAAATTGAAATTGGAATCCGAATCGGATTTGTTTTCATTCCGTGTTCATTTGTTGTTGTTGTTGGGTTTCTTTATTTACCAATTTCTTTTTGGCACGAGCGAATTAATTACGCGGCAAATTAAAGCGTCCCACTAATTGGGCTTAGATCTGGGAACGGTTCTGGATTGGGATTGGGATTGAGATGTGGTTAGGGGATTGGTTCTCTGGTATTGGGCCAACATCAAAAAGAGAAAGACGCCCGCGCGTCTTTTGCTTAAGAAATTGGCACAAATCAACAACAAATCAAGAATTAAATCAACAACAACAACTACAACAGTAAATAAATAAATAAATAAATAAACAAATGGATAAACAACTAAAAATTCTTTCTCTTTAGCTTGCTTTCAATTTGCATTTCTTGTGTTATTTTTTTTGTTTCGATCATTCAGCCCTATCAACAGGGCCCGGCTAAAAACTTTAAGGCCGACTAATGGACGCCTCATAAGCTCATTAATAAATATGCTATAAATTAAGCCATCGAATCGAAATGTCTATCAAAATAGACAGAAGTGAGCTAAGCTAATCGTAATTTATTTAACACGTTTCATTCAACTTCTCTATCTTCTCTTTTTCTTGTTGACGAACCAATGAAACTGGAGAATCTTCATTTCAAAATCTGCATTGGAATTGGAATCTCGATCTATTTTTGTGCTTAATTAATTTTGTTATGAATTGATATAGGCTTGAAATTCATTTATATTTAGGACATCTATACCATATTTTGGGTAATGCCAGAAGCCAACATATCAAATTTCATCTGCAAAAAGCGATCTTGAGTCTGATCTGGCAAACATTTTAATCGGATATAAATAGCCTTATTAAGAAAGACTGTAAACTGTACCTTTATCATTTTTTTTGAAAACCTTTTATTTAGCATGGTAAACGTATCAAATAAACTTTCAATTTCAGTATAGGAATCTTTATTGTATATATGAACGTTCAAGATAATATGTTTCATATCAATTAATCGTTCTGTTATCGATCTCCATGAGACCTTCATTCTTAACCCACTTTGTTATCTTTTTGTATTGATTTGAAACGCGTGCAAAATGTTGTAGTCATTTCGCAGTTTGCCCGAGTTTGAACTGTTCCAAAACTGTGCTTGGGTATTGGATGATATACATATCTATGTACATACATGTATATATGTACTATGCTGATCTATATGCTGATCACGTCGAATCGCGCTACATGGAATGGAATACCCATCAAACATGCGTAAATTTTATAATCAAATCGAACGAATCGAGCCACTGACATCGATTGTCGATCGATGATTGGGCCGATCAGAAAAACCTAATCAAACCTTCCGTTCCCCTCTGCTCTTCCTCTATAAACTACATACTGTATGCTATATACAAATGTTGATCGTTTCAAGGCGAAAATGTGTCAATGTGTCAATTGAATTTTTCTTCTTTGCCAAAAAAACCGCAAATAAATAAAAGTGCACAACAATTGCCAATTAATTTGTTATCCAAAGAATTTAATTTGTTAATAAATTAGAAAATTGTCAATTAGACTAAAAGATACTCTTTAGATGCTTTGGAATTGTTCTGAAATAACTGTAGTAAAATATGTGTTTTTATTTACCTGTATTCTTGGCTTACTTTTTTATTTCTCAATAATCTTTAATTATGTTCCGACAAAGAAGGAGAAAGAGAGAAAGAGGGAGAGGGAGAGGGCGAGAGTTATCATATGATAATGATATGATAATAAGAATAAGCATAACAAATTTGATAATTCTAGGTCTTCCAGTTTAGCTCTTCGTTGAGGTCAGAGAGTTAAATTTGTTTTGTAATACATATTGAGAAGGTGTTAACTTGTTTTATTCAAAATTAAATACACCCCTTTGAGATATTTTCTACAACTTTAAGGAGTTGTTATAACGGGTAATACCATTTTAATTAGCTTAATTCTTAGTTCATTGAAGTATTTCCGTTTCGAGTCTTTGTTTCATTTGTTTTATATATTAAAATGAAATAAAATTAATTGCAATCGACTGAGAAGCTTGACAGACATGGGAACAAGCGTGCCAAAGTCTGGAACAACCAGTTAACAAAAGTTGTTGGCTGTTATTGCTCTTGACCACAATTGATGACCCTTGGTTTAACTGTGTTGGCATTGCGCATCCTTGCCACTTTTGGTATTTAAAAAATTTAAAAAGTTTGTGCCGACAGTTTTAAATGAGATGCAGATGATATAACCTGAGACTCACAATCAGATTGAATGCTCCGATTACGAGTAAGTGCACAATTGAAGGTCATCAGAATGTGGTCAACAATGTGATCAAAGCCAAAAACCCACAAGCAGTTAACATCTGAGTGAAAGAGCCAACTTACTTAGTGAACTCTACAATTTGTAATCAGCTTTTGTTTCTTTTAGTAAGAGTTTGTAGATCAAAGTTGTTTGTAACTTACAACTTGTAAGGAACTGAATATGTTAGATAGAATACTTAGTTAGTACTTTGGAAGTATACAAAGTTGATTTCTTTTGAAAAGTTTGATTTTAATATAATTAAATTAAATAATATATAATAATATATAAATATTGTATATCTTTATATTCTTGATAAATTTAATTTAACTTTCTTATAATACAACAATATCAGAGATTTCAAAAAGTGATTAACAAATTTTGTTTTTTACCAGTCATATACATTTTACTTTAGCAAACGATTTAAAACTGTGTTTACTATTAATTAAGAAGAGAAAGGTTTTTGAACAGGAAAATATAAAATATATATTCTTGAATAGATATATTAAGTTACAAACTTAATAAGTTACAAGCTGACCATAAAATTAGATAGAGGATCCTTATTTATAGCTTAGAGATAAAGTCTCTATTAGATCATTCCGAAGCCCATTAGGTGTAGGTTAAAATATTCATTAAAGCTTGAACATATTTTAAAAATAATATTACATTTTATTTATTTTAATGTTTTTTTTCAGAAAAGGTTTCTATAGGAATATTTGTTTCGCATTGGAAATCTTCAATCTGGTTAAGTCATTGGTAAGTTAATAAATATAATAATTTATTATTTAATAGGTTATTTATGCTATGTTATGATAGTTGTTTATCCCATTATGTTATTAAGTCTTTAGTTCAATTTAAGATTATTTTAAATTTCCTAGTAAGGACAGGACAAATATCATTTCATTATTAAGATATAAACATCAAGATTGACTATACAATCTTTTCAATCTCTTCATCTCTTTTAACCATTTCAAAATCTTCTAGAAGGCGCTTTTAATTGTCAAAGAAAGTAAAATTGATTAATTGACAATATTTTCTTGCGTAATAATATGCTATAAACATTTCCCGAATAGGAGAAACAAAAACAATAAAAAAATGAAAATCACTTTTGCTTTCTTTAAAAAAATGCTCAACCAAAAATGGGGTGATTCGTGCAGTGTACCGCTACCCCTCTACCCCCTGATCCCCCTTCCCCTCACCCGCTACGTGCTGCACATAAATTGATTAGTTTTTGTTTTTTGGACAATGCATTTATCGATCAATTGTTGAATTCGGATTACCAAGTTGGTTTCTGGTTAAAACGGTTTTGAGTCAGTGCCAAAGTGCGAAGAGTCATTGGATAAAAAGAGAAACAAAAGGTTTGTTTAATTAATTTGTTGCTTTGCACAATTAAAGAAGCTAATTGAAATGCACAAATTGACTGCCGCATGACTGTGGCATGGGGCACATAAAACCCGAATGCCCGGCCCCAGTGTTGACATCTTTCTTTATGTTTTCCCTCCCTCTCTTTTCTTTGTTTTTTTCTCTCTCTCTTTAAAGCACTCGTAAACCCAAAACACTTGAAACATTTTGTGGGTAGCGGATTCTATTTACTGCACACTGACATTGCATATACAAATGTATTTGTATACAGATTTTTTAACAGGTACAAATGTACATATATGTGTATGTAAATACCTACGTATTTCCCCAGTAATACCTCTGTGCATTCTGTCGGTCGTAAGAGGGAGCTCTTTAGTATGCCGATCGGGTAGAATCCCAAAATGCGTTGACTTTGAACGCTTTTGACAGTTTTCAGAAGGTAAAAATCATTTCAGAATTGTTTAGAGTTGAATAACAGTTTGATGTATTATATTATAACAGGTGTCTATACGATTCATCATCTCAGATGTTTTAGGTGTAAGAAATTGGTGTTGGATATTGGACTCGTTAATAAGAAATCTAGCTAAAATATTTTTAAATTATCTTTCAATTTAACCTGATGTTCTAAAAACTTGAAGACATTTTAAATAAAATTCTTTATTTTCCTTTAAACTTTCTAGCCTTTTGATCTATGTCAAACCTTTGTAATTGTATGTACAGCTTTTCTGGTTACAAATTCTATAAGTAAATCGCAATTAATTCCAAAACTGTCTATCCCAAACTTTAACTACTTGAACTCTGTCTTACAATAACTTTTCTCTATTGCAAACTTCTCTAACATAAATAAGTAACATTAATTCAATTCAAATTTATTTCCACTCGATCTTCTTTATCTTGAAGTTCACTTAAATATAAACTATTTTATTTAACTCGAACTTGTTTTGAAATTGCAGTTTTCTTAAAATGTGCGGAGATAAAAGAGTTGAAATATTATTATTGGCGAAAGAAAACTGTAGATGACTTTCAAAATTTATTTGGAAAATGTAATTCTTAAACCACATACTTATATCACATATATAAATATTTGTATTGTCCACTTGATCGAATGTTTATATTTGTTTTGCAAACTCTTTGCGTAAAATATTTATATTGTCAACAAATCACAATTATTATAAACAGTAAACAAAAAGAAAATAAAATGTTTTGTTTTCTTTTCTTTTTCACATTTAACGAGTATTATAAATGGTTTATTTTTATATGCATTATGATTGGTAAAAATCTCAAAAATTTTCAAGGTCTTTGAGTATTCACATAAAAATATTGAACAAGAGTTTTGTTTTTGTTTAGAACTAAGAAATTACCTTGAAAAACAGCAACAAATTTTGGAAATTGATTTCACACTCGCTTAATTATTGACACAGCTTTAATTTGTAGTTTCCAATTAAAATTTGAAAAACTTTATTTTGTAAAAATATTTGAGAAATATTTTCCAAAACGACACTGCAAAAAAATAATGACACGCACTGCAATTTGAAAAAAACGACGCGCTGCAATTGAAATACTTTTTTGACCTAGGCTTTGGGGAGTTAAGTTTCGAACTGAGTTTTCGGGGAGTTGGAATTAAAATTGGAGTCGAAATTGGACTTGGAATTGGAATTGGAAGTGTTGTCGCGTGCTTTGCGTTTGCGCAGCCGCAGCGTTCTGAGTTCGTTTGCCGATTTGCGCTCGAATTTCAACAGCTTCAACAACAGCGACAACAACAACTACAACAACAACTACAACAACACTTTAAGTAAATACGCTTCCGAGTCCCGTCTTATTTTTAATATCGATACGACGCGTCGTCGTAGCGACTGCGACTCGACTGAAAAAAAACTCGGCCCTGCTGCCTCTGCTCAGTCTCTGCCCTCAACCTCAGTCACTTCGGCTTCTACATGTCTTTTGCCTGTTGCCTCTGCTCACGCTGCGCATGCGTAATGCGTTGGCGTTGGCGTCGCAGTCGCAGTCGCGGTTGACGCTGTTGTTGCTGCTTTTGGCATTGGAGATGCGCAAACGAAAACTGCGATAACAGTTACAGTGTCTGTCATTTGTATGTGCCATTAAATTTGCTTGTATCTTACTTTGATTTGGCTATGCATATACTATATATATAATAATATATAATATATATAAAATATATATAAATATATAATAATATGGATCACTTCATATATTCTCACATATTCATCTACTTTATCTAAACAATTATATTCTTAAAATCTAATATATTTTTATTCATTTAGATTTTCATTTTAAATTTATATATAGGTATGTTAATAATTATTTTAAAGTTAAGATTCTTATTTTATTTAAAACTTTCCATTTCTCTTGTGACGAAATTTATAGATTATTAGATAATATTAGATTTATAGATAAATTTAGATAAATATCGATTCTGATTTTATTTCTTTTTCTTCCTCTTTGTTCGTTTCCCTTTTATCGTGTGCTAGGGAAAATTTTAAAAAGTATATGTGATTATGTGTGATTTCTAAACTGTGACAAGTAGCAGGTAAATAACGCTCAGTCCCAGCTTTGTGTGTTAAGGAATCTTCACGTCATTGTCCACGCGTTCTCTCTAGTTTTTTCCTCTTTTTTTTTATCACCTTGTTTCGCTCTTCGCCTTTGCACTTGGCGCACTGCAATCGAGTTTTTAATACTGTGGACTAGACGAACCACTTTCGAAGTCGACGATCTGGGAGGGCAAAGGAGTTGTTGGTCAGGCCCTGAGGCCTGATCTTGGCACGTTCGTGTGTGGGTTGTGTTACGATTACATTGAGTCAGTCTTTGGAATTGGGTTTCGGTCTCGGTCTGGGGACGGGATCAGAGTCTGGGTCTGGGTCTGGGTCTGATACTTGGCTTGGGGCTTGGCTAATTGTAAGAGCGTTGGACTGATTAATCATCAAACAAGTGGAGGCCACTTACATGCTACGCATGCCAAAAGGGCCATAGATTTCAATGACAGCCTTGGCCAAGTATTTCCGCAATGCCGATTGTAAGACTTAAAGCCAAATTGCCGAAAGGCAAAGCTATTGATACAACTTGGCAGCAGAGGCGTCATTAAAGGGGGTTCGATGTTGTAATGGCAAAAATTTTTAATTTAATAAACTTAAATAGTGTGAATATAAAATGACCATAAAAGTAATAGACTCTTTGATATATTTTTAAATATATATAGATTATTTCGATAAATGAACATCTCCTTCCGATTTCCAAACAAAGCCGCCATGGATGTCTAGAAAAGTCAAAGAAAAATAAGCCTAGGTTTTTACAATTATATTTACTCCTTTCCCATTTTGAATTAATCTATATAATTTAAATTAATAACTCCCACAAACAGCTTCCCCCTTTAAGTACGCCACTGTTATGCGTATTTGTATATGTGTTATTTATGCCGTAATTTTGTCAAAGCTGATTTTGATTTATGTCGTCCACTTTGAGTGCTGAATATGAAATCAATAGATCGATTTAGGCTGTCGTCATTTGCAAATTGAAATCGTGACTTGAGGCTTTAGATAAGATTCCATACAGAACAGCTATGTAAAAGAAGGTAATTGGTACTCCGAAATTCGTCGTGCTCCAAAAGAATCCAGAAAAAAAACTGACAGTAAAAAAAACTAAAACCCAAATCCAAGTGAGAAGAAAACTAGACAGAAACACTTTTGAGAGTTCAATGAACTTGATTTGAAATCAAGCGCCAATTTTATAACAGTTTTGTTATACACATGCATGGGCAGCACTGGTCAACAGCTGTGGGATAAAAGTGCTGCCAATGCACAGGACATGCAACTGACAGAGAGAGAGAGAAAGAGAGAGAGTGTGATTAAGAAGAAGAGGCAGAGTGAGAGTTGCATAACAGCTGCTGAGCATTAAAGTTTAACAGTGGCAACGAGAATCTCTCAGAAAGTGGAGAGAGAAACACACAGAGAGAGAGAGAGAGAGAGAGTGCGGGAGAGAGAGAGTAAGTTGTGTTTGTTGCGGAGAATCCTAGAAGTTGCTCCTTCCCTCCCGAGAGGGGTTAGCATTAATGCTACTCGCATGCTTGAAGCGATGACTAACGCCATTTGCCACGGCTATGTTCCACGGCATGTGGCATGTGGCATGGCTTGCCATGCGTTCCGCGTGTCCAACGTCCTAATATGCATGACTTGGCTAAAACCCGTGCTAGCGGCATTTTCCGATTTTATTTTATATTCGATTTCTATTTTTAATTTTATTTCTATTTCTATTTTTGGGGAAATACAAAAAGAGCGAAAGTGAAAAGGAAATTCTAGTTAAAAAAAAAACGACTAACAATCGAATCTGTAATTAGCGCCATCTAATGGAACAGTTGACTTAACACACACTCACACACACACACTCACACACACTCACACACACACGCACACACATTCATTTGCGCCTGCATTGGCGCACTTAAGCGCCAAGCACATTACGCATACGCCCCGTCGCTTCGAGAAGAGCCGAAAAAAGAGGCTGCCAAAGGCAGGGAGGGGGCAAAAATGGAACGTGGTTTTTTTTATTTAGTATTAGATAAAGGCGTTTCAAAGGCATGGGAAAGGCAGGCAGGGAAGGGGGGGGGCAGGTGGCATTCACTGGCAATTTACACGCTTTTTTTGCAAGTAATTTAATTTCAAATATGCGCCATTTGTGGGCGTGGCCAGCTTAAATTGCCGCCTCAGCTGTCTAATGTAAATGGTGCTCTAACAGGCTAAGTGGACAGTCGAGGAGGGAAGGAGGAGGCAAAGCTCCCAAAAGGTAGGGCAAAAGTTCGTTTTAAACACATGCAAGTTGTGGCTAGTGGACAATTCGAGATGTGTGTGTGTGTGTGTTTGTGTGTGTTTAGGTGGATTTTGTAAGTGTCATTAACACAGCAAAGCAACCGCAAAAAAGCGCAAAAGCATCTCCAACTAAATAATACGCATACATATGCATAACTAACAGTCTAACTGTCACTGTGTGTGTGTGTGTGTGTGTGTGTGTGTGTGTGTATGAGTGTGTTTGTTTGTTTGTTTGTTTGTTTGTGGTAAGCGAAACAACAAGAGCAACAACAACAACAAGAACAATAACAAACAGCAAGGAGCAACAAAACTAACAACATGGCAAAGAAAAATACACATAAAAAATGTTGGCTAAAATAAAAATGTCATATAAAATAAGGCAAAGAACCTAAGAGTCGACATCTTTGTGGTGTGTGTGTGTGCGTGTGTGTGTGTGTGTGTGTGTGGGTTTTTGTTGTGTGAAGCAGGGCATGTCGCATGCGGTTGCTGAGAAGATGATGATACAGATTGCAAGGCATTTAGTTATGCAAAAGTCTAGGTTCTTCCATCCAATTCTTATTCCTCTCTCTCTTTTGCCGCTGCCCAAAATGTTGCTTAAATAGGACAAACACACACATACACACACACACACACACACACACACACACACACACACACAGCCTTAGGGTGCTGACATTTATGACTGCGATAAGGCATTTTTATTAAAATTATCATCGAGCGAAAAAAAAAGGAAATGAGCCAAGAGCCAAAACAATTCTTTCACACATTTTTATCAATTTATCATTTAATATTTGCTTAATTTTCATATGTATGCAGTTTGTTCCTTATATATTATTATTAGAAATCGCTAAAATTGATACATTTTGATTGAATAACTTTTCGACAACTTATTGATAAACACATTTACAGTGTAGTATAAAAATGTTAGTAGTATAGTATAAGTGAAAATATTTTTGAGTGCCTCTATTTGTTAATTGACAAACTAGGAGGTATCTAGTTGCCTATAAATGATGGCAAATTCTAATAAAATTGGCGTAGTTTTTTATGTTATTTATACAGAGATACAAATTTCTTTGCCTGGAATAAATGATTGATTTATTAAAGGCTAAGAAGCTCAATTTTAATATTAAATTCCACTTATGGACATTTGGTTTTGTAGATAGCACGTTTTGGAAAAATAGGAGTTGGATTCATAAATAATGCACCTAAAGAAACAAAATATAGGAGAAAATAATTGTAAATAAAAATTGTTTGTTTCTTTTGCGGATTCATCCCTTTTTATGTAAGAAGTGCATTCTAGGTTTTCTGAATGAAAGGTTTACTTCTATCCGATTGATCTTAATATATTTTTCAAGCTTAAAATTTAAAAAACAATAATTATATTTTTAAGTGCTATTGTTAATTCTCTCAAGGTTAATCCAACTAATGGCACCCTTTTTTTTTGTTGAGTTCTTGAAACACACAAGTTCATAAACCTCTCCTACGCCATGTTCATAAAACGCCTTGCAGGGCGTCCCATTAAAAATTATTTGGAATAGAATATTATAAAAGCAAAGGGGGAAAAAAATATGAAGATGAATACGAAACGCAAATGAAATGCAAATGAATGTATTTAGATTTAATGTGCAAATCGTTTTCACATTTATGTGAAACGATCAAATCGTTCGATCGATCTATGATCTATGGAAGTGGAGCTCTCGACTGGCACTGATTCTGATTCGCATACCAGTTTGACACTCCAGTCTATTAAAAAACAATAGCAAACAAAAAAAACTTGCTTTGTATCGTAAAAAAAAATACAAAATGTTGAGAGCCCAACAAAGGGCATAAAAGTGTCATAGGCGTTATGATTTAGCTGAAGTTGGCTCGAAAACCAGATCAAATTTAACAGACGCAATCATTAAACTATCATATCGTAAAAGAACAAGAATGACATGTAATCAAAAATTCAAAAATCAAAATTCTTCTTCTCATAAACGACTGCATAATTATCATCGATGGATGCTAATAAAAAATATCAATATAAATAAATTAACAAATAACAAATGCCGCTTTTTGTTTGATTTCAATTAAATTTCTTATTATTAATTTGGCAGCTGCTGCTGCTGACAACGCGACAACTAATTGTTTGTACTATATACTTCCCTTTCGGTCTTTCCCCTCTCAGGTCTCCTCCCTTCTGTAGGCTTCTTCACCTCTCCTCTCTTTGGGAACCACGCCCACATCGAGCATGAATTGTTGGCATTCCAATTGCAATAACCCTAGACTACAGGTATTATTTGGGGTCATTTCAGAGCGATAATTGTCCAAGTGTCATATATCAACAAATCGATTAATCGCTTTCAAAATACCCTGTAAGTAAGCAAAAGTATAAATGGGGGTAGATTAGCTAACGCATAATGTAACTGAAATCTTTGTCTACCATTTTCTACCTACTCTTTCTAATCTACTCTTGTCTTTTTGATATGAAGCTGTTTAAAAATAATATAACTATTTATTAAACTAGTTATTTAAATTAAATATAATTAGTTTATAACCAGCAAATTAAAGTAAAACGCACCGAAAAATTACACACAAATGAAAGCTGCTCTTTTTTAAACCTTCTTATAAATTAACGAAAAACTAGCAACTATTTATTAAGTGTTTTTTTTTTGTTGGTTTAACGAACTTTATGTTGGTTAATATTTCAGTTTTTGGCTGACACTGAAATAAGTATTTAATTTTCTTTTATTTATAGGGTATTTTATAGTACAGAACTTAATGAATTTTAGCTTGTTCTTGTTTGTGTTTCATTGAGCTACCTTTGCTACCTTGTCATTGCTATAATTTCACATATTTTGTTGGTCGTTGTCTTTTCTTGGCACAAAAAGCAAACGTTTTGTTTAGCTTCTTTGTTTTGTTGTTATTATTATCTGTTTTTTATTTTTTACTTTCTGCTTTTTGACAATTGTTTTGATTAGCGCATTCAACTTTCGATTTGGCATGAATGATATATTATATATATATATATGTTTTTATTTATTTACTTATTGAACACCTGTAATACGCCATGGTTGACCTTTTGTTTCGGTTTCCCGTGTTTTTTTTTGGCACTCGATTGCATTTGATTGAGTGGAATTACTCGTAGCATTCAAACAGGATTCATTTTGGATGAGCTAATCAACAGTACTCGACAATTATTGAATAGTCATTCTTTTTTGGGTATATATATGTATATATCATTCATTATTAATGCTTATAGTCTCACAATATTGATTTCAATTAGCAAATTGTTGTGTATCGCGTTGACAAGCCATTGGCTATGAATTGGCCAACTTAATACACTGAGAGTAATTAATAATTGGTAATGTTTTATAATATTCATTGGGAAACTTAAAGATAAAGACTGATTAAAATAGAAATACAGATCAAAGGAGATATTTAACATCTAGACTAAGGGAAAAATGAAATAAATAAAATAAATTGAAAAAATAAATCAAGGCTAAGAAGAAGAAGAAGTTCAAGCAGTAGAAATAAACTCTTCTTTAAAAGTCCTATTGCCATTCCTTAAAGCAGTAATGCATTCATTTTAAAAAGTCTTTTAAACTCTCTCATTATCAAGTGATCATCTCTCATTATCACTGTCAAGATTAATATCAAAAATATTTATTCGAAATTTGTTTACTGTCAATAAAAATTAATAATTGCATTAATCTAAAATACGAGTGGAATGAGCAAAAAAAATGGCATTCTAATAAACAAAATAAATTTTACTCGTAGTGAAGTTGAAATACACTTTCACAAGTTAGCATTTTTTGATAAAAACTAATTAAGTAATTACTGACATCTCTTGTTTTTTAGTATTTAAAGTTTACCTGAAGGTTTAGGTAAACATTTTCTCTTTAGCTTTCTTATCAGCTCATAAAGTTAATATATCCCATTCTAATTGTGTATAAAAATAAAAGGATTGTTTTTGCAGCATTTAGATTGATGTGAATGAACCCACAAAATATTTAAATCCATCCATGTTGTTAATATATGTATAATTTTTGATTTGTTATTGTCTTTATCTTATTATACTTATTTTCGGGGTCAGAACTGTTACAAAAAGCGGATGAGTTTAAAAACAAAAAACAAGTCCGGTGATAAGAACGTAATAAATATTTAACTTTTAACGTTAGATATTAGAGAGAAATTTATTAAAAGTCTTGTTCGTAAAAAGTATTCATTTTAATAATTATTTTCTAGCAATGTTAAGTTTCTTCTCTTTGACAGTTTCGAATTTTGAAGTTAATTTTCACGGTTTAATTTAAAATTATGCTTTACAACCTTACGATAAGTGGAGACTTACCTAAGACACCATAAAAGCTTATAGCGAATGCAAAAACCGCAGCTTAAAAGCTGCCATAATGTGAAGCTTGAACTGAACTTACATGTTGCTAACAGATGGCGCCACATAAATAAGTTTGCTTAAAATTTTATTTGGCTCTATATTTTTTTTACCTGTATATATCAGCATATTCCCAAGTAAAGTTTTGTTAAGTTTTATTCAAAGAAATGCTATTGAAAAGTCATATTTTATTCTAAGTTCGAATTACAACAGATGTATGTATAAAAAAATTATGAATTTAATATTGTATACCTTTTGAATAGTTTCTATTACTGTGTGTCCTGATATTGTATGAATGTGAAAAGACTTTGGACTAGAAGAAGAGGCAGAACGCAGAAGTCGCTGTAAGAATGAAAATGGCATTTGGAGCACGTTTTAATATTTTTGGCCAGCTGCATTGATTTCCATCGGAAAGGAAGGGAGGAAATTCGATAGCCGGTAACAGAGGTGACAGTCCATAAGACAATTCTACGCCCAGCTCGTGGTACTTTATGTTTTTGTGGCTGGGTTTTGAATTTGTTTTATTTTCCTTGTCTTTTTCATACCTGTTTTTTATTTGAAGAGCAAAGTGGGTATATTGGGATTTTTTCTTCTTTACACTGCCAGAGCTAAGAACTTTAAATTCGATACAATCCAACACATTGTGATTCGATAAAGATAGTGATAACTTAGAGTACAGTAAAGTTTTACACCGTTGCAGTTCAAAATTCGTAACTACATGTATTAAATATAACTTGAATAATATATATATATATATGTATTATAATTTATTGAGTTTAAGTAATGGGTATCTCATAGTCGGGGACTCGACTGCTGTGTTCTTATTTGTTTTTTCTTTATTTTCCTTGGCCGTCGATGTCGCCAATTGAATTATGCGCCTGACAAACAGTTGCTTGTCGCTTCCTCCCCCGTCCCCGTCTCCAAGTCATCCACTGTACTTCCGCAAAGTCGGTTCAAATAAGTTTCTTCGCCTCGCCTTGAATGGTCTAGTTTAGTCTGGTCTGGTCTGGTCTGGTTTGGCCAGGACTGGTCTGGCTTAGGTCTGGGTCTGGGTCTGGTTGCGTCTAGTCCTTGCACATTTGTTTAAACTTTGATTTACATAAATTCGCATAGATTTTCCATTTTGCGGATGGGTACGGTGGTGATGATGATGATGATGATGCTGATGATGAGATTAAGGATGAGACCGCTGATTTGTAACAGTCTGTGCACTAATTTATAGATAAGCTAAGTGGTAGTCTTATAAAAAGAAGCTGGGGAAGTGGAAATCAGGGGAAGTGGAAAAATCCCGCTACTTACTCTCTATTTTTACCCTAAACTAGATTGTTATGGTGTGAGATTTGGCATTTTTAGAATTGTCATTAAAATCTATCAATATTCCAATGAATAACTTATTTTTCTTTTAATACAGAGTTAAAGCTTCTAATTAAAAAGTCTAGATTTCTGGTAGTGGTATAATGATTTTTGCACTAAAGTTAAATATACCAAAATTAACTTTAAAGTATTCTCTTATACTAATTTAAGACCTTTGTGTTATTTGAAGTGTACTGGTAATTTAAATGTGTATTCGATTTTCAAGCCAAGATTTTTGAATTTGACTCCGTTTTAGACCCTTATTTTCATCAGTGCACATCGATTTATCCTTTCTATTTTTTTTTGTTTTTCGTGAATTTTCAAAATTTGTCTGTCGTTGCCGTGAAGAGACACAGGACACTGCAGCGACCACTTTGAGCCACTGCCAACCACTTTTGAATTCCTCTGTCCCACTATTAATTCGACCGTTTCAAGGAGAGCCTTATGCCTCGGGACTTGCCTAACGGGAGAGGTACGCACATACGCATAAATGCCGCTACTTTGTGCCTAAGTGTGTTTGGTTTGGTTCTCAATTGTAGGCAGCAGCAGCAGATGAAGAGGGAGAGGAGGATGAGTGGCAGAAGTAGAAGTAGAAGAAGGGAGAGGAGATGTAGAAGGAACAGGAAATGGTCATGTCGTTACGTTGCATACTTTTTAGGGTGGGGCTTTTGTTTGAGGTTGTGAGGGGTCACACCAGCAGCAGCAGCAGCAGCAGCAGCAACAGCAACAGCAGCAGCAGGAGCAACAGAAGCAGCAACGGCGGCAGCAGCAACAGCAGCAGCAGCAGCACGTGTTAATGCGTTACACTTGCTATTTCGCATTCTCCCTCTCTCTCACTATCTCTCTCCCTCACTCTCTCTCCGGTATATCTATCATAAGCCTTGCATTGCGAGTGCTGCTGGCTTACCTTCTACTTCTACTACTTCCACTGCTGCTGCTGCTGGTGTTATTGTCGCTGTTAATAGGCATCCAGAGGACACTGGCGATGCTGTCATCATTGCCATCATCCCCTAGATGCTTTCAATGCCTTTCCTTCCACTGGCCACTGGATCTATCCTGACATGAGTGTTACATCCTGTTTGCTTTTTTATTAGTGAGCTCACCAAAAATTTGTTTACTTTGAGGTGTTTTTCGTTGATGTTGTTGCTGCTGCTGCTGCTGCTTGTTGCTGCTGTTGACTGATTTGATTTGTGTTGTTTTTCCTGGATGAGCTTTGCATGCTGCTGCTGCTGCTGTTGCTGCTGTTGCTGCTGTTGTTGCTGTTGCTATCGAGGCAATTTGAAATGCGTATGCTTCCCTATTGGGGGGCCAAAATTGCATGCACCAATGGGTAATCAGCAACAGTTGCTGTCAGTTGCAAGTTGCTGGTGCTGGTGCTGCTGCTATTGCCAATGCAAATGCAAATGAGTTTTCATGTGACCACTTTAATTTTTCAATGACCATAACAATATTTGCTGCACTATCCATTCAATTCAAAATCAAGCAAAGCTATTTTAGAAGATATATAATATAATTTATACTATTGTATAAATATTGTTCTCAAAAGAACAATAATAAATTCCTTTTAAAATATAGAGTCTTTTGGATATAGAATATAATAATAAGAACCTTTCTTTCACAGTTTCCGCTGTCCTTTTTCTTTTCTTAAATAAACAGCGTCAGTTTTCTTTTAATGTTAACTATGTTTTGATGTTACTAACAATAGTAGTTGAACAATCTTAATTTATCCTTGCTGAAATAGACTTCTATCTTTTTCTTATATAACATTAATTTGTTAAGATCATAACACAACAGCATCTGTTATTTATTTAAAACTCTGACTGTAAACACTTCATTTTTGGTATAAATTTTCTTACTTACTCATAACAGTGTCAGTTTAGTTAGTAATATTTATGCAGTTTTCTTTAAAGGACTTTTGTTACTTGCCAGAAACAGTTAAGAATCTATTTAGAAGTAACTCGTGCTTTTTTACTTATGCATATATATCTTGAAAAAGTTGAATGACTTTCGAGTGCATTTCAAGTTGATTCGAATTTTCAATTGTTTGGCTTGTAAATAGATAAGTATTTTGCAATCAATATCCTTGAAATTGAACTGCCTTTTCGAAGGATTTGCTTGAGCAGCTCAACTGAAGCTCAGTTAAAAAGCGGATGGAGCAAAATATGGTGAGAGAGTGACCGAGACAGAGAGAGAGAGAGAGAGAATCACCGATAGAAGAGAGAGAGGGAAAGCATTTTCAGCTGTGATTACCATTCGGGCCATTAGTTCAGACTCTGGACCAGGATAAGGATAAGTTGAATGATTTTTCCCGTTGGCAAGTGACTTTCCATGCAAGGCCCGCATAAGGATCTTTGCTCGCCACTCGCCACTCGCCACTTGATGTCCTTTCACATGCAGCTACAAAAGCAAACGAAACACAAAAATAAATACAAAAAAAAATATCAAGAAAATAAAGAAACACAAAAAAATAAAAATAAAACAAAAGGAAGAAAGAGCGAAGCGCAAATGTAAACAGGCTCCGAAATGTGGGCGGCTTTCTATACCCGTCAAATTGAATTCATAAAGGGTATATCCAGTTGTAAGAATACAGGCGTAATAAAGAACAACGCTTATTTCATAAGTTAAACATTTAAACTGTTTGGGAATTACAAGTAAATGTTTTTCTGTTGTGTTTTTAAAGCGTTTTTGAAAACAATTCTAATTTAAAGGGTGTCCATTAATTAATTGTTGATTAATTACTGTGTCTTTATCATTTGTTTTACTTTTATTTAAAAAACTTTATTGTTAGTCTATTGAAACTTATGGAAGGGAAACAGTTTAAAGAGCCAGGAATTGTTTAATAATGTCTAATAAATTAAATCATTTCAAATTGACAAATGGTAATATTGTAAAAGGTTTATTTTTTGTTATTTTTGAACAGAATTCATCATTAGTTGAGAGACAGTTTTAAGGATAATTTTTAATAAATTGTTTACAGGTTAACTTACAGTCCATCATATGTATTAAATATGAGGAAAAAATTCTTTCTGGTTGTTGTTGTTGTTGGCATCACATTGCCGTTAATTGTTGTTGCCAGAAGCCATACCGTCATTTTGATGCCATTCTTGGTGGTGCTGGTGGTGCTGGTGGTGTTGCTTTTAACTGCTTAAATTGATACAATTAAGTGCCTTTTGGGCTTGTTTATTTGCATTCCCATTTTGTTTGGTGTATGTGTGAGTGTTGTTGTTGTTTGCCCGTCTTATTTATGTGTCCGGGATAACAATAAGTGAAGTGTTTGCCCTTTTTTCGGGGGGCAGCTTTTTCTTTTCTTTCTTGTGCTTCTACGTTTGCTTTAATACTAATTGATTTATAGCAACACCACATGGTGGCTCCACAGTTGCCAGAATCAGAATCAGACTCCGAATCAGACTCCGAATCAGAATCCGGAACAGAATCAGGACCAGAGGCTGTTGTAGAAATTTGGGACACGGCGCCAAAAAGCGAAGAGAACCGCGTGTCGATTTTCGCACACAAGGAAATTCAATTTTAAATTGATAAACTCATTGATAACATGCAATGCCCCACTGTGCAACAGTGGGTGCTCAAAGGGGGATGCATTGAATGGGCTTTAAGATTGTCAATAGACACGGGATGAAAACTTTTGCAACAGAAACAGATGAAAATCAATTGGAGTTTCAACTCTTCAACAATTTCAGCTGCAATGCGTTTCATATTTTTGAAGTGTGAACGCACTGTGGGTTAAAACTAGATTAAATGGTTCCAAATTGTATGTTATTATAAGATTAAAAGTCGTGTTTTCAGTATATAATTAAATTGAATTTTTGTATAATTGCAGATCAAACATCTTTTAGAATTTGGAAACTGTTTTCTGTTGGGATTTCCTGAAGGGGAAAAATAGAGTTATTTAGTAAGTAGACTGTTTTCTAATATTTAATATAAACAAAAATATATATTTAGGTGAATTTTGTTGTTCAAGATGCCAATGAAAAACTTTTCTTTAATCGTTTCAGAATTTTTAATTTCATTAAAGATGCAGCTTCCTTTTGTATCCAGTATTTTGAGCCGCTTAGAATGATTTTTGCACCACTGTGCATGCAAAGCTGTGTCTGGAGGCTCTGATAACCCGCTGGTTGCTATATGGCGGCATTATGCGTTGTTGTAGGCCAAAATACATTAGTGAAATGTAACAAAAGCTTCTGACAATGGAAGCTGAGAATTAGACGAAATGTTGGCTATTAGGCCAGGCCAAAAGCAACAACAACAACAACAACAACAACAGTGGAAGAGGAGAAGCATTAGCAATGAGAAGTACAACAACAATAATGGATACACAGGTCATAATGCAAACAGTTCAAACCGAGGCACAATGTGACGCCCCTGGGTGAGTTCAATTTCTTTTCATCAGTGTGAGAGAGTTAGTCTGAGAGAAAAAGAGGTTTTAGGGTAAAGATAAATGGAGAGAGAGAACGAGAGAGAGAGAGAGAGAGAGAGAGAGAGAGAGAAGCGGGAAATTAGAGAAGCCTGTGGCAAGGTTGTGTTGTGATGGACATGTGATGACCTTTTTAAAAAATATACGGATGGAGATTAGCTTAAATTAAAATATCACAATATCATTCTTAATCTTTTGGGTGTTTAAATAAATCAAATTTGATTTAATTTTAAGGAGATTAAATTAATTAAAAGACAACTAGATTTACTAGCATTTAAAGTTCAACAATTGTGACCAAAGAAGTGTGATAAAAACAGATACCAAATACCAGAAAATTCGAAGTAAATGTATTGCAATTTAGTTAATTATTTTATTGTTTGATGTCACTGTGACTTCAGACAACTAAGAAATAACAACTCTTCAGTATTGTCTGCAATCTCGTCCTCTAGCTCTTCTAGCTTTTTGAACTCTTAGCGATGTAATACTTTTCATATAGTATCTTTTTACTCGTGTCACGACACGCTCTCCGCTCTAGTTTCTTAGCTTGTATTCCTGCTGAGCTATGTTTTATTTTGCTGGTCTTCCTGTTTATTTTTTCTTCTTCGGCTTTTCGCGCTCCACGCATTCATTTCAATTTTAATTTACAATTATTGGTTGGTTATTTGTTTAGCTGGGGTTGAGTACGGTTTGGGTTTGGGTTCAGTTGGACTTGGAGAAGGGGTCAGGAGAGGAGAGAAGAGGAGAGGAGAGGGAAGGAGAGGAGAGCAGAGGAGAGCAGAGGAGAGGAGAGGTAAGGAGAGGGGAGCGTATCTCGTAATGTCAGCTAAAATACGCAAGCTGGACAACATACACCCATAAAAAAATAATAAGAGAAGAGCAGAGCAGAGCAGAGCTGAAAAGAAAAGCAAAGAAAAGCAAAGGAATGTTAGGCCCAAAGGATTCATGACCCAACTGGTCGAGAAACTTTGCCACTGTGCCACAGCTGGTCTGTAAGGTGTGGAGGGAGAACTGAGGGAGGAGGAGGAGGGTTGAGGGAGGGTTGAGGGATGATGCTGTCAAGTACATGACCTATCCAAAAATATTCAACTCGAGGCTACAGTCGACGCCTACGCCCTGGACATGGACATGGACATGGAGATGGAAACGGGACGCGACTTGTTGTCCTCGTTGTCGTGTTTTTTAACAAACATATCCTTGATATTTGTTCTTGTTGTTGTAAATGAAACTTTTTCCAGTTATTTTCCGTTATATTTTCGTTTTTTCCCCAATTGGGATACAAACGACATTGAAAGTTTACGAGGCAAGCCCTTCAATTTGAAATCTTATTTCGAAGGGCATGAGTATTGGGTTTAAATGTCGGCAAATTCAATTGTTAAAGCGACTTCAAAAGGTAAACAAATTAAGTAATTTATGGCAATAAGCAAAAGAGTTCAACACACAGACAGTCAAACAGTCAAACAGCTCTACAGATTGTCCTGCTCACATAAAGGACATCAAAGTGTCCTTCAAAAGATTTAAATTACATTTGACATTCCAAGCATTTGAAGCCTTCGATTGTTAAGTCCGTATTTATTTAAAGCTACTTAATCCCTTTGTAAATTTGCATGGTAACCAGTTAATTGTTAATTATTAATTATTATTACTATTTATTATTATGTTTTTTGGCTTTACTTTAAGCTCGTGTAGACTTCTTTGATCAGCTGCTTTATGTATGGAAAATATTCTTTCTTATGCTTAAATCTTATTTTCTAATAAACTCCATCTTTGTTTTTTAAATGAAATCAATTTAATTTCAATCATACATTAAACTAATCGGTGTCCACTGTCTAGTTTTTTATTAACAATTGAGTCAGTTATATCTAAATATCCGATATCTTTTCATTCCTTTCGTTATTCATTTTCTAATCATTGCTGAATTTTTGCTAATTTACTTTTTTCTTATCTTTTTCTTTTCTTTTCACCTTGAACTCTATATAATTAACTGTCTTACCTGTTTTTCAGTTTTGCTTAATAAGCTATAATACATCACTTTTTGTTATGTAATCCATAGTTTCTTAGTTCCTCTGTGGTCACTTTTTATCCACTTTTACCACAGATATGCATAGGAGTATATGTAAATATCTTGTTTAACCCTTGGCATTATCTCAGTTTGTAGTAGGCGTCTTATGTTTCGCTTATTTGTTAACCATCGCGTCGCACACATTGCCATAGTGTAAAACTAGTAGAAAAGGTTAGAGGCAAGAGGCAAGACCCTGTGGTTCTAATTAAAAATCAAAAATAGGCAGTGTTTTCTTTCTGTTTGTTGAATAACTATCAAATTTGTAATAAGATTGAGTTAAAAGTAGTACTTATATGTATTATATATATATTTAATATTTAAGGCACTAGCTCTGTCCATGGCGAAAGGGAACAAAGGGGACAAGAAGCCTGAATTTTTAAAGCAGTTTCTTGCGTACTTCCCTTTGGTGTCTCTTACTTTTTTTTATATTTATTTAATAAGGTTAACACTAATATAATATGAACAGTCTCTTATTTCTTTCAAGTACAGGGTCTAACGAGAATCGGTTGGCTTGTTAGGTGGCGGCTGCTTTTGTTGGCTGCCTTTATTGGGCGCTGGGTGGTTGGTGGGTTGGTGGGTTGGTGGGTGGTTCGAAGCATTTGCCCAGTTTACCACATTATTACCAGGGCGCTTGGGCATGACCCAAGGTCTGGCGCCTCCCGTTGAGGGGCTTATTACTTTGTTGCCCCAGCATGGCAACATCCTTGTTGTGCTGGCTATGTGTGTGCGTGTGTGTGGATGTGTGTGAATGTGTGTGTGTGTTGGCATTGGGTTGGCCTGTGGGTCGACGACTGCTTCTGAGAGTTTTGTTCATTTCATTTTGTTTTGGGTTGCGTATGTGGCCGGTGCTTATTAAGCTGCCCTTTTCAGTTCCTGCTGTGCGTATGTGTGTGTTTAGTGTGTGTGCTAGTGTGTGTGCTAGTGTGTGTGTGTGTGTGTGCACATTTAAGCGTCTGTCTGCCATAAAAACAAATTTAATTTACGTAATTTTCAGTAAATGTCTACATCAGTTTCAGTTTCAGTTTCAGTTTCAGGTTTGAAGTGCGGTTGCCTCAAGAGGGGACAGCTAGAAAGAGAGAAATAAAGTGTGTCTGAGAGAGCGAGAGAGAGGGAGAGAGACATACCATGCGTGTGTGTGTGTGTGAGGGAGTGTGCGAGCTTGCAGTACTATATAAATAAATGCAAATTTTTGATTAATTTTTAATAATGCTCATCAAATTTAAACAATGTTGTTGTTGCTTGTGTTTTGTGTTTGCCAATTTGCCAGTTGAACACGCACTTACACTTACACTCACACACACACACACACATGCATATATATATGTATGTTTATAAAAATGTCTATCCCACCAAAGTCTGTCAGAGCTTTGCTTTTGCTTCATACGCCCCGTTGGCTGCGGCTTCTTTGGTCGCACTTACTGTTGGCTATAAAGGCGCGAGGAAGAACGGGACAGACAGACAGAGGGAGAGAGAGTCGAGAAGAGAGAAGAGGGGAGGGGAGGAATGCCAAAGGGGCTTCGTTGAATTGCCCTGAGATATTCCATGTGACTTGCCACTGAACTGAACTGGTGTCTCAGTTAATTGCGCTAATAGGCGACAATTTGATTGCCCTTTTTGGCAGCCCCAGCGTCGTTTCCATCACTTTTCTCCTCCTTTCTCCTTTCTCCTTTCCACAAATGCGACGACTGCTTTTCAAGCTAAAATCAAAATCAAATCAAGCTTAGAGCTCCACGCTTTCAACGCAGCTCTTCACTTTACTTTGATTTGATTTATTTACTTTTTCTTCTTTTTCTTTTTCTTTTTCTGATTCATGTTCATTTTTCATAAGTAAAGTGAATAACTAAAAAGCATTACAAATTTCGCTATAAAAACGAAATTCTGCTTAAACGAGTTACAAAATTTCTTTAAGGTGTTTCGTCATTTGTCTTTCAAATAATGAAATTAATAAAGACATATTTAATATTACGAGTAAATATTCAGCAAGTGCTTTTTGTTTATTTTAGTTCGTTAAATTTTATTTAGAGTCGTTTTCTCGTCTGTTATTAGTCTTAAAATCTAGTTTAATTTCCATTTAAAATGTTATATTTGAGTTGTTGAAATCTTATCGGCAAGTTCATTGTACATTGTATATGTTTTCAAGCATAAAATAGTTAAATAAATATCTGTACATTCATGTATTTTAAAGCTTAAAGTTATGTCTTATCAACTGTTCAATTTTCATATTTCAAATGTAAATACTCCAAATTTAATGATGTAATTCAATAACTGAATAAATCCGACAAATAACTTGCTATCGGATACATTTTGTAATAAACTTGTATCATTGTTGATTCTAAATTGAGCAATAATTTTGGCTTAAATAATTGGTTAAAATAAAAACCATTTCCATTTAAGGGATTGATTGATATGTCTTCTTCTACTCTATCAGTTATTTCATGTAGAGCGGCTTACACATTTTTAGTTATCTACTAAACTCTCTAGTGATTAGTTGTCTATGTTTTTTTTTTGCTATTCGGTATTTGCTGCATTGTTCATACGCCGCGTGCGCCCGACGTGAACATCAATAACATAAAGTTGAATTTCTTTTGTTATGTTGCCACTGCCAGTTGAGCCTCAACAATGACCCCACTCTCTCTCCCCCCCCCCTCTCTCTCTCTCTCTCTCTGTCTCCCTTCCCATTTGTTACGCCTAATCTGAGCCTCTGCGTTAATTTGCATGCATCGCTTTGTTGTCGTTTGTTGTTGCCGTCATCGCTGCATCCTGTTAGCTTAAAGGACTTCTGCCTGCTGCTTCCACTTGTCGTCCAATCTCTATTTTCTCTATTTTTTACTCCATCTTTCATTTTTTCTTTTGCTTTTATGGCTGCGACGCCATTTTATTTTTGCATTTGCTTAGCTGTTGCCGATGTTGTTGTTGCTGCTGCTGTTGCTGCTGTTGCTGTCGTTGTGGCTGTGGCTGCTGCTGCTGCTTCTGGTCGCGCTTAAAAATGCGTGCAACTTCAATTTAATATTAAAAAAAAGACAACGTCAACAACAAAAAAAGAAATGCACTCTTATTATGCCATCAACAATAAAAACAAGGCTGAAGTCGGCGACAGTGACGACAGCGCCGCAACAGCAACAGCCACACTGACAACATCAACCGCGACAGCAACAACAACAACAGCAATAACAAGAACAAACTAGATACTAAAAAGTTTGTCGCTCAACATTTTGCACCGCATTTTGTGCAGCAACAGCAACAGCAACGGCAACTTAATCATAAAAGAATATAATAAAATATATAAGAGACTTTGATGTGCTTGCTATGCGTCCAGATACCCTACACTATTATCTTAATATTTAAATTTAAAACGCATCTTCTGGAAATAGCTAAAATTTTAAAATTAAATTATATGATAATTTAGATAGAGTTAGAGAGCTAAAATATAATTAGACTAAAAATAACATAAAACTTTTAGTGATAAGTGCCATATTTTATAGTATCACTTGTATCACTGGGATAAAGAAATTAATAAAAATATCCAAAAATGCAGTTTTAATTATAATTATTATTATTAGTAGCTTTGAAACTATTATTAGTATTAATTATTATTAGTTTTATATGTATTTGTATATACTAAGTATATTAAAAAACATTTAAAAAAAAAATATACAACATATTTACAATTAATTTAAAACTAACTGAGATTGATGTGTTAACAGATAAGCTTTTATTCTCCCCTAAATAGCTACGAGGTATGAGAAACGGCACAGGCTTAATAACTAGATGACTATAAGATGCCCTGTTAGATAATTAAGTAATCTTTCAGTCTAAATTGAGGCTACCACTTGAATTTAATTGTATTTCCAATGAAAAATGTTAGTAAATTTAGTTAGTCGCTGATAGATACGTATCAATATTCCCATTTATGCGCTTGATTGCAGGGTATAATAATAAGAAAAACATTTGGAGACGCCGCGATAAACTTTTCTAGCAGCCGCGTCAGCTAAATAGCAATAACAACAGCAACAATAAACAAAATAACAACAACAACAACAACAGCAACAGCAACAACTTCAAATAGTCTGTGGGATATGCGTAGATGGCAGTGGGCGTGGCAAATCAGTTTTTCTTTTGCGCACAACAATAACGTCATTCTTCAGAGCACAGTGTTAACCGACTATGTCGACTATGTTATTTATACCTCTAATGATGATTAGAATAATAATAATGAATGAAAATGATAATTATAATAATAGTCATCATTAATATTACTTAATATAGTTTAGTTTAGTTTATTATGACAATGTTTTTTGTGTCTTTATGTTGTCCACTGTACGAGTATTGAGAGAGGATTGTGGAATGTCATAACAAAATTGATGCGCCTCCAGCTGTGATCAGACTATTTCAATTGGGATTTACTTTGATTGAAGGGTTTTGGCTCAAGGCCCCCAACGTTGGGTGTTTATGCTTTAATGAGAATTCAAAACCACACTTCAGGCAACGAGGTGAAATTCTTCTACAGCTTCTCACACTTTTATTTCTCTTTTAATTCTCCTTTTGTTTTTATTGCTCGCAGATTTGTCTGGCTTTTCTGGTTTTTTTAAGCCTTTTTATTGCGAGTTTATTTCATCGCTTCTGGCAACAACTTTTCTATACATACTTTATATTTTGTTTTTCTCAAGCTGGCCTGTTTGGCTTTAAAGCCAGAATTCAATTATCTCTGCTGGCTTGAACTTTTTAATTCCGATTCATGTCTCAAGTTGTCCTTAAATGTCTTGTCGAACAAAGCAAGATGGAAATATTAGCAAAGGATCTAATACTGTACTTGAAATAAATAACAAGAGCTAGAAATACCGAATATGTGATGTAGATTCCTCTATATGTTGACCAGATCAAGTTTGTTTTAGAAATCTTATACTCTTATACTCAGTCTTAAATGTTTCTATTGAATCGGACAATAAATAAGTTAGTTATTCATAAGAGATTTTGACGAGAGGCCTCTTTTTGTGTGTGTGTGTATGTGTTTGAGTACAGTCTTCCACAGTCGAGCATGGTCGTTTGTATTTCTTATATACAGGGTCTAACATATATAAAATGGAGTAGTGCGCTTTTGTGACGTCAGCGGAAGTTCTTTTGCAAGTTGCAGTTTGCAAGTTGCAAGTTGAGCGCAACGTGAAAACAGTGCCTGCTGACTGTTTGTTGATTGCTGCCCCAGTGACCCACTTGCTCTGACTACGACTGGTGACTGGTGACTGCTACTGGTCTGGTGACTGCGATTGTGACTGCGACTGTGACTGTGACTGCTGTTTGTGACAGCGTCGCCGCAAGACAATTGCAACAAAGACACAGAGAAGCCGCCGTCGCCACAGTTGCCATTTAAATGCAAAACAGATTCGTTTTGGGGCTGGGCGCCAAAGTCAAAGGACTGCGGCAGGACAATCTAAACACAGAGGGAGAACTAGACAAACTAGATAGAGAGCAACATAGAAAGAGTGACAGAGTGACAGAGTGACAGAGAGAGAGAGCGAGAGAGAGAGAGAGAGTATGTATCAGAGAGTTCTCGGCAGTTCTTTGGCCTGTGGCCGTGTGACCTGCGCAGTTTTCACAGCATTTCGCTCAATTTCGTGGTGAGTTTATTGTGGCTAAAGCTTTTGGCCTAAAGAGAAAACAGTTAAGAGAATTGTTAGAGCCAGCATTGCTAAAGCCAAGCATAGGCATATTTCCGCTTTATTTGCTAATTAAACAAACACTTTTCCCTCTCGAATTCGACAAACTTGAGGAAGAATCCAAGACATTGACTTGGGCTTTAAGTCTGTCGACCTTAAAAAATAGCCAACTGTCCTACAAATGAAGTCATAAATGTGCTTGGAAGATTGAGTAAGGTGTAAAGTAAACAAAAGGTTTGAAACATTTCTAAAATTTCTAACGTTTCTGACAAATTCCTTCTTGAAGTTTCAACTCAATTCAAAAGTTTACTCGCAAAAAAATAAAGGCGACAATTTGCAGCTGCATTTTTGAATGATGAATGATTCGTTGGCATAGACTACGAATATTTGAGTATACATATTCGAATTTCCATAGGTATCTGTATCTGATTCTGTTTAAGATTTGATTTTATGATACAACTTAATTGATGTTGAGAGATACAATTGAATTTCTTTTCATATTTTAGAATATTCTATTTTCTGTGGATCTTTGAATAAAGTTAAAGGATTGAGAATCAAAGTTTAATTATTGTAGTGAATTATTTCAATTATTTATCTTAAATAATATTGTCGATATTTAAACTAGGTATTTTTCATAAATAAAAAAATAACTAAATGTTATTTTATATTTATTCTAAAATTAATTATTTTAAATAACTTAACTAGATACTTTTTATGAGTAATAAACTAACTAATCTAAATAAATTGATGTTACTTTATATTTATTTTTAAAATTAACTATAATTGAAAATATTATTTGCATATAAATCTTTATTTTATAATTAGAATAAACTATATTTAAATCGAAATTGAAAACTGAAATTATACAAATAAATGAAGTATTTAAAATTAAAAGTATCAAATCCCTTCGGATTTGTTAGAGTATTAAATCTGCGTCATGCCGAAAATATTCGTAAGTATTTTTCTTGGAATTCATGTTGTGTATATTTTTGGTCTGAAATCTGTTGTAATTGCACTTAATTATCGCCGTTTTTGTACATAATTAGCGTCATATGTGGCAGCGATGTTTGTGGCACTTATATTGCAGTTGGTTCTGTCTTAGCCACATTCCTAGATCTATTACCAGAGTTAACGAGAAATTCGAAATTCGAAATTGCAGCAGTTTCCTCCTCAATACCAACTGTAGCTTGTTTGTTATGCCATTTGTAGTTGTGTTGTTGTTGTTGTTGTTGTTGGTGATGTTGTATTTGGCAAGCTGTTTGTTTATTTAAAGCAATTGAAAATTAATTAATTTACTTACGTAACCGAAACTGACACAAAACAAATAAATGCGCAGTGAAATTTGTTGTCTAGCTTAAGTTGCTGTGGTGTTGTTGTAACTGCGCTGCTGCTGCTGTTGCTGTCAGTTAGAGAGACAGTTACACACATATACACACATACATAACATTTACTGGCAATGACAATGACAACGAGGCGTTCAACTTGAAGTACTGCAGAAGCAGAAGGATGTGTTCGGAAGGGGGGAGGGGGAGAAAAGCCAACTTTGCCATTGGGGCATGTCTTTAAATTATAATAAAGCGCAGCAACAATTGTTACTTGCAACTGCAACTCAAGCTGGAACTGCAACAGCTGCCGCATAAGCTGAAAATGAAGTTGCAAAATGATGCGTCAACTGAAAAGTTGGCAACATTTTGTTGCTCTCATTGTGCTGTTATTGTTGGCAAAGTAGTTTACATTATTGTTGTTGTTAGCCAAGTGTTTGCTATTGCTATTGCTGTTGTTGTTGTTGTTGCTTCTAACTGGCAGCAGGTAATGTGGCTTAGTCGGTTTACTTGCCACACTCTGTCAACGTCTGCAAATGACATGCATCAAATTGAATGAAAACATTACAAAGTGTAAACGCCACTTTTCAAAGTCTCGCACACACACACACAAATACACCCACCCACACACACACACACACACACACACCCCCACAATTGGTAGACGCTGCTGCAGACAAGCGGAAATGATTTTTGGGGCTGTGGCACTTTGGACTTTGCCATTGACCAAATACACCAATGAAATTATTTGGCCTTCTCTATCTGTGTGTGTATGTGTGTGTGTATGTGTGTGTGTGTGTTTGGTTGTGTGTTTGGTATTGGTGTTTGTATTTGTGCAATCATAAATTTTTGCATTATGAAATTAAAATTAAGAAACCAAGCGCAAAAAATGCGAGTGAAAAGTTTTGAATGCTGCTTCTGGCCAACAGCCAACAATTGACAACAACTTTCCACAGCAGCAGCAACAACAACATTCCTACAACAACAACAGCAATAACAACAAAGAGAACTTTCTATTTGCATATTTGAAGTAGTAAATTAGATTTTCGCTTTTTAACTTAGGGGCAAACATTTTGAAAGTTCTTCGACGCTCATTGATACCCTGCAGCAATTGGAATTAAGGAAAGGAAGCAACTATCCAATCCATAGAAACAACAGATTGTCTGTATATCGCATTTATAAGATATATATACTAAGATATCCCAAGCTGGGAATTAAAATGTATTTCAAATTGTTAAATATTACAGGATAATTCATCATTGAATATCACAGTAAAAAGTTTATATTCCAGTTCTACGTATTTAGCAAATCAATTGAATATTAGTTAAATATTTCCACTAAAATTTAGGACATTTAGTTTTGATAATTAAGAGAATTTTAAAGTCTTAAAACATGTTCTTATTTGATTTGATAGAAGTTATACAGGAAACTACATTGCACAGCTAAAAAGAAATCACTTTTTTATGAGCGTGTGTTTAGTTTCTTTTTGTTGTTGTTTTACCCTTGTAAAGGGTATTATAATTTTGGAGGCACAAAGTTAGTTTGATCTATATATTTTTTAATTTACATATAACTAACATATAGTATCTTCTAGTCCAACATATAAATTTAACGTTTTTTTCTTGTATTACAATAACATTTTGGTAGCGTCATTAAACTTTTTGTTCCTTCTGGCTGTAAACAACACTTTCTTTCCGAATTTTTCCATTTACTTTCCATCTGTATATTTATATATTTATATTTTTCCATCTGTTGTGAGTTTTTTGTTTTTTTCAAATATTATCATTACAATTTGGCAAGTGAGAAAATAATTCTTTTATAGCCTTCTGGCTGTAAATGAAACTTTTTCTCATATTATTTGTATAGCATATATTTATATCATAAATATTGTTCTTTTTTCAATATCGGATTATGTATTTTATTTGAAATGGGACTTTTTATTGCGAATATAGATTGCTTACAGAAAAAGTTGGATTGATACTATATATGTATATAAAATAGTAAAATTTTGTTGCCTAGTGTAATTACTGATCCAATCGCATTTTCGATGGCGAAAAGTAAAAAAACAGCAACAAATGAAAACAAACAAAGCTACAGTCTCATATTTTATTCAGTGGCTTTTTTTTTCATTAATGCTGTGTTAAATATTGTATTTTATGTAAGTATTTTTTTATAATTAATCTTTGTGATAAGAGTTAAATTTATAATTATTGTTTTGTTACTGCCTCTGCTAAAGAATTAATACATATTAAGTATACGTAAGGATTACGTATACGTAGTGCTGAGCTGCCCAAGATATTTGGCAGAGAGACAAAACGGACAGACAGACAGACAGACGACCAGCCAGAGGCAAAACAGTGTCAACAACAGCAACAAGAACAAGAGCAACAACAACGACAACAGAACAAGCAACAACAATAGTCTTCAATTGTTGGGAAAAATGTTGCAGCAACTTTGTTGCTGACGTGTGTGATATTGGCAACAACAACAAATAACGGACACAACAACAAGACGGCACAGCAAAACAATAGATAATGATGACACGTCAGCTTTTGTCATGTGACAATAAGCATAGCAGCAACAACAACAACAGCAACAGCAACACTAAACACAAACAACGACAACAAACACATGAAGCTACTCGATGTCAGTTGTCAGCAGGCAAAAGTGACAAACTTGAATGGAGCCGATGAAGCAAGCTGTTTCTTTTCCCCTCTCTCTCTCTCTCTCTCTCTCTCTCTCTCTCTCTCGTCTCTGTCTCTGTCTCTCTCGTTTACTCTACAGCAGATGCTGTGACAAAAGCAAGAACAAGAACAACATTAGAGGCTGTAGGTAACAACAGATCAAGCTGGGATATGCTCTGAGAAGGAAGGACTCTAGACGGCTGCTGTTGTTTATGGACAGCAGTCGGTTGGGGGTTAACAGAGAGATGGGAGGGAGGAAGCAAGGTGGAAGGAGGAAGGAGAGCGATGTGTAGATGAACTGTCTGTATGGAAGACAGCGCGATGCGAGTTTCGGCACACGGCGCCAACTGCTGCGGAAGTCAATGTAAAGTAACGGAAAAGCAACCACAAATACTCAAACGCACACACACACACACACACACACGCACACACGCACACACACAGATTCATCATCATCACACACATGGTGACTACTCATACATGCACAATAGACCAAAGTTCTGCAGAGCAGGCGACAAATCTTTCCAAATCGATGGAGTACATAGAAGTGATGTAAATCAAAGCAGTTTTCACTTTTTATTTACAGACTTGAAACCTTCTAAGCTTTGTTAATAGTTTACCGATTTTGGTCATGATTTTATTCTACATTTTTCACATAGAAAATTGTTCGTTAAAATTGTTTTTTCCTCAATATTTTGGAAATTTTATAAGGACTCCATTTACATATAAATTTAATACTTCAAAATTCGGTAAAATCACTCCGTTTTTTAAGCGAAAGCTCATTTCGATCTTTATTTAATATATGTATTTATTTATATATTAATTCTACACTTCTGAATGTATTTTTATTCAAACTTTGTGTAATTTTTTGTTGATAATGTTGTCCTCTTTAAATGAAAATAAAGTTCAAGAGTTAAGTTTAAGTTTTTTTTTATTTTTTTATCTCTAAACTGATTCTGTGTATAAAATAGTCGACTTTCAAATACAAGTTTTTTTCGGTAGTTTTCCAAAATAATGTCTTTAATCTGGGCTTTGAATTTGTGAAAATAGGTAAACAGTTAATCAAAGCAAATTAGAAAACGACCCCTACATTCAATTCATGAATTTAGTTAAAATTAACGTATCTAAAATTGCTTGATTGACTTGATATGGGACTTTAGGTATTGTCCGAGTAAATGAAGTTCGTTGTAGACATATTTGTCGCCTGTGCGAGATGAAAGGAAAGGAAATTGCCGTAATGTGTGGCAGCATCACGAGTTCTCTTGAGTTAAGTTTGGTTTTCAAAAAGAGGAGCAAAAATGGTTTCGGCATTCGACTTTGGTTTACTTCGTTTGCTTCCTGAGAAGCTGTTGGTTGCGCCAGCTATTCACAGTATTCACTATTCACTCGCTCACTATTCATTTGCCTTTATCTGTTGTTGTTGTTGTTGTTGTTGATGTTGCTGTCCTTTTAGACCCTGTGTTTGGGAACAGCGAAGGGTATATCAAAGTAGTTGGCATGTGGGGTATTTTATATCAAAAGTAGATTAAGGCTACTTTAGAAACTTGAGACATACGATAAGTATTTACTCTACATCGGATCTGTTTTGAAAGTTTCATGATGGACTAATAAATTTGAAAGTTAATCAAGAAAGAATTTGAAATATTTGTATATATTAAATACGGGATGTTTTACAGTCGGGTGTATTTTTAGCTGTAGCCTTCGTTACTCTTGTAATTTAGTTTGGTCTGGTTTTTAGTTAGTCATACAGTTAGTCGTACCACGAATGTGTTGAAGCTGAAGCTAAAGCTAAAGTTGAGGTTAAGTTAAGATGAGATGAGTTGAGTTGAGTTTTGTAGAGTTGAGTTGCCTCTGCAACTGCCACTGCCACTGACAAGTCGACAGTCAGTACGTGACCCGCTGAGGCTTCGTTTACAGTTAGTCTACTACTGACTGAGTTTCTCTCATTTCTCACTTCTTCTTCTTCTACTTTTCTCACACTTTTCTCGAATCTCACTTCTCGCTACTCGTATCTTCCTTCTTCTTATACATCTTTCTGACATTTGACGTTCCACTTTTGCTTTGGTGCGTGCCTCAATTGTCTCATTTCATTGCTGCCAAGTTTTTGTGCGTGCAGCAGGAAAACTATGGAAAAGCGCACACACACACACACACACACACACACACGCACACTCGCATAACAAAGCCAAGTCAATTTAATTTATTTTGTCATTTTTGCTGTTCGTGTTCTTGTTGTTGTTGTTGTTGTTGTCATCAGTCACATCGTCACTTGTATGTGCCATTGACTTATTACACACTTCTATGTTACTGAAGCACTGCACTCTCTTCACCCCACTGACCCCACTGACCCCTCTGACCTCAGTCCTCCCTCTTTCCTCCTCCCCCCACATTCTGTTGGCCTTTGTATTCCATTTGCTGACGCATTTAAATTTCTGTTTGCACTGAAAGCGTTGTTGGCATCGATGTCGACAACAGTTGTTGTTGTTGTTGATGCTGCTTCTTCTTCTGCTGCTGCTGCCAACGTAATTGAGTCGACCTCGACACGAACTCACATACACACTAAAATACACACACACAATGACAATTCAGTTACATTGACTGACAGCGAACTCTTTAGTTGCCAATTTGGACATAACTTCAACTTCTTCACAGCTGTTGCGCCACTAAATGTTATTAAATTTGTATTGTATTTATTAATTTCGTCATCCTATTGCAAAAGGCATATAAAATGTATATAAATGCTTAGAAATAAATGCGCCATTTACAATAATTATGTATATTTATTCTAAGTTTCCAAAAGAACAAAATTTATTTTCATTAAAAATTTAATATTGAATATACGATATTTGATTTATTTGAAATAAAATGTAGGTCATAATAAGTAAAGCTTGTTAAAAGACAATGAGTTAGATATGGTTAACATTGTTTTAAAAGACCGTTAAGTATTGGTTTATTTGAATCTAGTTTTTTAGTATTAGTCTTTCTAAATAGATTGTTTTGATTACTTTGTTGCTCTTTATTATACTCTTTATTTTTATTTTAGTTATATTTGATTTCATTTTACTGTAAGTTATTTATAACAACTTTTAGTTACTAATTATAATTGTTAATTAACTAAACAATAGAATATTAATTGTTCGATTAAGCCAGAATTATTTCTCGTTTCCTTCTAGATTCTTCAGAAAGAATCATATTATATAGTTATTGCTTTCTTTAATAAAGAAAATAACATTCATTTTTAAATATTCCTATTAACTATTCCCAGCAATATTGTTACTTAAATTCTTTCTTTCACACTATTATTAAATAAAATTTAAGCTAGACTCTGAGCTCAACCACAGCTTCAGGGTGTTCTTTAAACCTGGATTTGTAGCCTTGATTAAAAGAAATAAATTGGTTCATACTTGTTTCATAAGCAGTTCATAACCGATTCATGCTCGTTTCAATTAATTTTTTTAAATTTTTTTACCCCGGAATTTGCATTGCAAATACTTTTTCCGTAACTGCAGTAATCTAAAGAGCAGCTGCTGTCTCTCTCTGGTCTCTGGTTCCCACCCATCTTTCCACCCATCTGCATCCCCTTCTGTTGGCTTAAAGTGTTGCCAACGCATCTTGTTCGTCCTGGCCATAATTTCGCTCATCATGTCCTTGGCCAACATAAAAGCCCGAAATGAATGAGCGAAATTAAGCGGATGGCGTGCAAAAAAGGGAGATGCTTAGCAAAGAGAGAGGCAATGGGAAGAAGGGGGAATCGAGAAGAAGGGGGAATCGAGAGAGTGTGAAAGGGAGGGAGTGGTTGGCCAGTTGACTCAGTGGTTGGTCACTGGAGCAACTCGAGCTGGAGCTGCATTAATGCAAAAGTTTAAGTGTTGCAAATGACGTTGATAATGGCCAAAACGATGAAGAGAAGTGAGAAGTACACTTGAAAAAAAAAACGAAACGAAACCAGCTTCTAAAATAATAACTACATAGCGCCAGCATAATAAAAGAATATATTGTTGTTAGAATAAGACCAGTTTGAGTTCCAGTTACTAAAACTAAAAATATTAATCTAAAGAAATCTTAAAATAGTTATGCAAGAAATTTAAAGGTCTATAGATGACCTTGTTTTTAGATTAGTGTGCTCTTAATATAAATTTAATCTATTTAGCTTAAAGTGTTCCTAAAATTTAAATAAAGGTCTAAGTTTTCAAATTACAGTCTTACTAAAGACTCTTTTCTTTTCTGTCAGTGTAGAAGAGAGGGAAATAGAGAGAGAGAGAGGTAGAAAGATTGGACTGCCAGCTGGCAAGTTGCTGCTCCAGCTGCAGGTCCTTGTTGTCCTTAATATGTAATTTATAATTTTGATTGCGCTGCCAGCGTCGCAGTCGCAGTCGACGTCGCTGCACTTAAGCCGAGCAGATAAATGTATCTGCTTATTAATAAAATGCGGTCGCTGACTGCAGTTCTCTATCTCTCTTTCTCTGTCTCTCTTTCTCTCCCTCTCTGATATCGCTGCTTAGTCAGCACTCAAGTGTTTGCATTAACTTGACAGTGGGCGTGGCATTGCCCCTCCTCAACTCCCTCTGTTGAGGAGGGGGCGAGGGCGTTAGAAATTAATGGCGCGTAATTTATGAAAATTATACAATTGCTCTGTCTGTCTGAGTGTCTGAGTGTCTGACTGTTTGTCTGTCTCTCGGTTTCTGTGACTGGCCACGCCCAGCTGCAGCAAACAAATCATAGACAGCACGACTTTCTCCTCCCTCTTCTATCCCAACACTCCCCTTCTTTTACAGTCCCCTCCCCTCCCCTCTTTCTAGCAAATAGGCAAATGCCTTTCAGCTGCTCTGCTTACTTTGCCAAAACTTTATATGAAGAAAGTTTGGCACAGCCGTCGACAGAGAGTAAAAGGGCGTTAAACGGGTAGAAGGGGAAGAGTGGGGGGGGGGGGGCGGGCGGATGGCATGTGGTGTGGCAGAAACATTTTATTAACAGGCGTCGTCTATGAAAAGCTTAAAAAACAAAAATTAATTTAAATTACATATTTGCACAAAACAATGTGAGGCTGCATGCGGAAAGATGGGCGCGGGGGCGGGGGTGGGGGTGGTAGGCGTCGGGTGGTGGGTGGTGTGTGTGGTGGTAGGACGAAATGATGGAACCCCCCTCTTCCTTCCTGTGTTGCGTCGTTATCGTTGTTGTTGCTGTTGCTGTTGCTGTTGTTGTTGCTGTTGTTTGCCCAAAAAACCTCAAATTATACAAATTTACGATGTTTCGCTGAGCGGCTCTGCCAAAAGCCAACAGCAACAACAATTAAGGCGCACAACAACGGCAACAATAACATCGGCAGCAACATTTTTGTGCCACGCACAGCCAACGAACAACAACTCCAACAACAACAACAAAGTTAAAAAAAAAACGAAAAAAAAAAAATAAATAGAAATGAGTTTTTCAAATATTCGAGGCGAAATTGTGAATACGCTGCAATCGTAATCAGCTGGAATTTCTTGGACCAAAATAGCTAATTTGTAAATTAAATCTAGCTAGAAATAGCTACAAAAACATTTAAGTCTGTTAAGGAAAATAGACAATAGTTTTATATAAATTATTGTCATATTAAAAACAGGCATATTTTTAGCTGGTAATTAAAATATGTAGATGTAGTTTTGAAATCAACTATTCAGACTGAATCTTTATATTTGGAATGATCATGTTTGTAGTATATTTAAAGCACTTCCGTCACACTTCCTCTAGGCCCATATCTGTAAATTTATAAGAAGAGGTATTACAAGGGAAGGCAGAATAAATAGAGAATATTTGATATAAATGTAAAAGTGTGTTTCATATATAAATGATCTTCAAATATGGGGAGAAACATGTATAAAGATAGAGGTAGACTCCAGATTATTAAGACACAAATAACAAAAAGAAGAATCGAGATATTGATAAATGGATAATGATGTTGTTGGTTTTCGGTGAATCATGGAAATTGATCTTTCAAAATTGGAATATAACCAAACTATTTTGAATTTTAACTTACTCCAACTGTACTTACATTATTTATTTCAATTCTTTGTGTCAATTGATCATTGAAAGTATTAAAGTTTTAAATGAACTAATGTTGCACAGGTTACATGTTGTCTATGCCAACTGAGCGACTGTTTTACACTTGACTCTTGATGCGTGTAGGGTGCATTAAACAAAAGCCAAAGCCGAAACTTTTGTAGCGGAAAACGGAAATGTTTTACATGCACGCGGCGATGCTGGCACACGGAAAGAGGGAGGGACAGGGAGGGGGAGAACAGGAACAGGAATTGAGGGAAGAGGACAATGGTGGGGGAGAAAGCGGACCTAATGGTGGGAGTTGGAATTGTAGGTGGCGCTGGCGCTTTGGCTTAGGTGTCTCTAGTGGCAATGACACGCCCACAAAGACAGCAGGCAAAGTCATGTCAGTGTTGGATAATTTTTCTTAACAAGCGACGCCACAAAGTATGCAATGCTCTCTCTCTCTCTCACACACACATACTCTATGTGGCAGCTTAATTAGTGATTATTCACACAGACAGAGACGGAGACATGGGCAGGGACAGGGAGACGGACAGAGGGACAGGGAAAGACACACGTGTGTGCAATTTTAAATATTTAAATCGCAGCTTTCGGCCTTAAAAAATTTAATAAAAATAAAAATGTTGCAAAAACCACAACAAACGTGGCTCAACGTTGCCAACTTTGTGGCAACATCAACAAACAACAATAGCAACGCATTGCAATTTTATAACAAACATAAAAAAAAAGATGTGTCCAAGCCAGGGACTCAATATAATAAGGGACTTAATATGAAAATGAATTTTAAATAACAAATTTAATATAAAATATACTTGATGATGTCCTTTTTTATTTTAGCTAAAATTAATAGAAATACAAGTTTAATTTCTCATTTAATTAACATAATACAACTCGTTTTAAAAAATTGAAAATACATTTTATTTTCAACTTTTTGTATGAGAAATGTACGTTTTTTTTTGGAATTATATTAAAGTCTTAAGTTGTTTGCTTTTTCTCCTTAAATTTGACTGTTATTCACAACTCTTTTTTCAGATAACTGGTCTGAACCTAAAGTCCTCTCTGTTTTTCACAGTTTCAGTTTCAGTGTTAGTCTCAGTGCCATTTTTAGACCCAGTTCAGGTAGATAAACAGTTAGTTGCCGTTGGCCAAAATGCGCCAGTTAATTAGCTCATAAAATATGCACAATGGCAACAACAATTCGCACCTTGGGCCACAAGGTGAATGTTGAGCGCTGAACGCGTCGCCGCTCCCAATGAAATAATTGAGTGCCAAAACAACAACAACAACAACAACAGAAACAACAGCGACAGTCACAAAAATAACAACAACATATAAAATTATAATAGAAGGAGGAGCACAGCAAACATTAAGCAAGATAAATATATGGAAAGCCGACTTCGGGTAGAAGAAGTGGAAATACTCTATTATCATTTATTTTATTTATATTTATTTATTATAAAAGTAATAATATTTTTGGAGATGGTTATCTTTGCTGAAATCGAAGTTACAATTAAATTAATTGAATTTAAGAATATACCTAATTATACGCAGGAAATGCTTCCAAACTATTTTACTTTCTTTTACTTTCCAAATAATCTAATCAAGTATTTGAAATCTTAATTTTCTTACATGCAAGTCAAAAAACAGGCATACAAAGAAATTGTTAGTAAAAAGTTGAAGTTTAGTTAGACTTGTGAGACCTGAGCTGATGAGAATTTCTGGATGTTGCTGGAAGACGACTAATTGTACATGCCCTATGGATAATTAATGCTTGGGTATTACGCCAATTGAAGGGACACCAAAACTGCAAATCAAGTTTGGGTTGTTCACGCTGTTGTTGTTGTTGTTGCTGCTGGTGTTGTTGCTGCTGGTGTTGTTGCTGCTGGTGGTATTGTTGGTGCTATTATATTTGGTGTTGTCTCGGCCATGTATTGCAGATGAGCGTATCTGAAGTTTATGAACTTTGTAATTACACACTTTATTAATTTATGCGCTGCGGGGGATGAAATGGAAAACTTGTGCCTCAGTTTTCCAGTTCGAGGACAACACAAAAATACATATACATATATATGTATAAGAAATATAACAACAGAGAAAATGACTCGAGAGATGCTCAAAGACAAGAACAAGAGAAAATGAGAAAGACAGCAATAGAGTAATTGAGGCAAAGAAAAAAGACAAAAGTAAAAGTGTGCGAAAGAGATGCTAAATGCCAAATTACAGAAGGGGATGGAGAAGTGTACAACATATTAGCGCTTTATGGGCCAGCACAATAAAAAGTGGAGCAGGAGGTATAAGGAGGGAGGAAGAAGAAGGGAGTTTGTCGAGTGTCGAGTGTCGGTTGTCGGTTGTCAGAGACAAAAATGATGACAGACAGGGTCTTTGCTTATAAATCTTATAAATTAGGCAGATTTTTGTGCTGCTTACAAATTTGAAATAATGCTTCAATGTTAACCAAACAAAAAAACGAACATAACGAACAAAAGTAATTTGAAGAAATTATACTTTGAACGAGAATTAATTAAAGCTCACAATATAACTAAGAAAATAATATAAATATACATATATTGAAGTCTTTTCAGGAATTCTGTTCTTCTTTTTTTGGTAATAAAAACTAAGCTCAGTGAGCTGACAGACTTTAGGTTACAGCTGGGGCTTGTAAAATCTGTTAAAAAGATAATTACCCAGCTGCTTGGGAAACAACTTCTTTTCGAGCATCATATAAAACAGTCTGAAGAGGATTTAATGACGCCTTTGTGTAAATTAACAGCTGATTGGCTTCAAAATTACCTTGAGTGAGAATACTATAAATAATATTCTAAATTTAAATGCATTTGTTAAATAAAATAACTTAAATTTCATTTAATTGTCAGCAATTGAATTGACATTAAATACATGATGAAACACATATTAAATCCGAGTTTTTTACACTGTCAGACATTTACTTGAACATTAATTCAACATTATCAAAATTAATTTATTAGTTCCAAGATAATTGAACCATTTCTGTTAGTCAAGAAATTCCTTCTGCCTAGATAACTGGCAATTTATTGTTCTTTAAAATATCCTATCTGCTTCGAATTGTAAAATATACTTTTAATTAAGATACCGTAATTGATTGAACTATTTAAATATTTTGAATTTACTCTTGTGAATACATTTAAAATTGAAAATTGAAAATTGAAAATAACCTGCTGTGCATGTTGTGTTGTGTTGTGTTGTGTTTGTGTTGTATTTGTGTTTTAACTTTGTGTGTGAACTGTGAACTGTATTTAAAATGGACTTTATGGCAAATGAGAGAAGGGATGTCTCAATTGAAAATTGAATTTGCAGTCGAGTTTCCTTGTGCAGCCGGCCATGAAATGTAAATTCATGTGCGGCAATTTATTTGATTTCAATTTCCCAACATTGTCGATGGTCATCAACGACACTACGAAAATATTTACAATTTAATTAAAGTGCAAATGCCAAAGGTAATGCCCAAAAATATTCCATATACCATAGTTATCAAAGCAAAAGTCACACACAAACTGAAAGAGATGTAACTAGAAAGAGTAATGGAGCTCAACAATAAACTGAGAAAATAAAGAGGATTCTTATATTGAAAATTGAGCGACCGTTAAGTTAAAAATATTGCCTTGAACATTCAATTTAAATTTTGTACTTTTCGGTTTCCTTTGAATGGGTGCGTATGTGTGTGTGTGTGTGTATGTGTTGTGCGTTTGAACTTGCAAGCGGCAACAGCACCTAAAAAACGAAAACCAAAAACGAGCGCAGAAATTTCCATTTTAGTGACGTCATAATTCCCTCACAATAATAAAGCTTAGCTACTCTTCGTACTTTGCTGCAGGTTCCGTACACTGTATGCGTGTATGCGTAACGAAGGGCTTTCTAAGCAGCGCTCGAAGCAGCGCTCGAAGCAGCGCTCGAAGCAGCGGTCGAAGCAGCGCTCAAAGCAGCGCTCGAAGCAGCCGTACACTGTATGCGTGTGTGCGTGAGTGACGGCTCTCTGAGCAGCACTACCTCTGCCCACTGCTTAGTGAAGTGCTGATCCTCTCCGAAGCTCTGGGCATGCACACATACATACACACAAATGCTCTACAAGTGCTGTTGCATATATTTATAATGTACGCGTACGCTCGCTACTGATTCAGTTCGCCTGGAGGCTTTGGGCTGTTTGGACCAGGAAAATACAACCGCAAGCAGTCTTTGTTTGTATGTATGTGGAATTCTATGCAACTATTTGCAAAAATTGGCACACAAACCAAAAATATCCAGTTCCCCAGCACCGCAAATAAAAAATGGATTTTATTATAAGATTATCAGATAAGCATATTTTATTCTTAAAATCCTATCCTTAGGAACTAGCATTGAATCTATGCTAATTTGCAGCTAATTTTACAGTTGATACATAAAATATAACATAATATTAAATAACAAATAAATAAAATAAGAATTTGATGATTAAATAATAATATATTATAATATTAATATTTCATTATGAATTATTTTAATTTCCTTTTTAATTAAACAACTTGTCGAATATTAATCAGTTAAAGTACAGTTGATAATTAAAATATAACATACTTTTAAATAATAAATAAATTAAATCATAATTAAATAACAATTTAGCATAGTATTAATATTTCATATTGAATTATTATAATTTTCATTCTAATCAAAGAACTTGTCGAATGTTAATCTGTTATAGAACTACCTGTTTTGCAGCTACTTTGACACGTTCCTGCTGGTGGATAGCTGTTTACAATTGGCCGAATTCAAATCAAAGCTGAAGTCAACATTTGCCATGTTGAGGAGTCTCAAGGATAAGGTTCTTCGCTGCAAGCGTGGTCTGATAACCAATTTGATCAGTGTTGCATCAATGAAAGAATCTACTGTAAGTACAACATTGATTAAAATTATCATATCAGATATATAAAATATATTTTGATTAAATAAATTTACTTTTTCTTGCAGTTCTGCTCGAGGAATATCGGAGTCTACTCTGCGATGTTGGACTTGGCGAACTGATGTCATTTTGGGCTCCAATAAAAGTTGCCACAAATGAAGAGTAATTTGTAATCCTCTAGGCAAGTAGTTTTCTGCATAATAATAATTAATATGTGTGTTTAATTGAGACAAATTTTAATTTTAAGAAGAGAGTGAATTTTTGAAGATCTTTCATTTGGTTTAACTACAAAAAAGTTCTTTGAAAATCGAACAAAACCAATTTTTAGGTTTTAAAAGTTCTATATGTCAGCAGATCCACATTTTCCATTTTTCAATATATGTATATTCATTAGAATATTGTTATTTTTTATCTTCTCATCGATTCATCATACATAAGATATTTTAATTTAAAAAAGCCATAAATCCATTCTTCAACATGTCTTCTATATGTCAGCAGATCCACATTTTCCATTTTTCAATATATGTATATTCATTAGAATATTGTTATTTTTTATCTTCTCATCGATTCATCATACATAAGATATTTTAATTTAAAAAAGCCATAAATCCATTCTTCAACAAAGTTGCGTATTTTTGATTCTTTAGCCTAACTTCCATTATTCCTGACTCTAATATAGTTAACCTGCCAATGAAAAAAAACACGTTTTAGTTTCAAAATTTCAGTTTTTTTATTGTTGAAATCCTCTCCATAAGGAGTAACATTTTATCTAACTTTAAGTGAAATGTACAGTTTAATAATATTATTTAAATATAATATAAAGTTAAATGTAATTCGTATCTTCCTTGACATCTTCCTGTCAATTGTCCAGCGAGGTCGAAGACTATCCAAAATCTATATAATACAAAATATAGAGTGATGAATATTTAATGTTAAGCCTAATTCTCAATAAATTGGATAATCTTAATTATAATTAAATATTGTATTATTATTATTTTTGTTTTCAATCAAAAAATATATATTATATTCTCCAGTATTAATCTGTTATACCTTTTTTGCAGCTTCTTTGGTATGTTCCTGCTGAAAGACAGCATCTGCTTCCAATTGGCCGAGATTAGACACACAAGCTTTCGCCTCGTTGATTAAGGTCCAGTCTCAAGGAAAAAGGCTCTCCACTTCAAGTACGGTCCGATTTCCATGTTGATCCTTAACTTAACTCTCTTAAAACTTTCTTAACTCTCTTAAAACTCTCTTAACTCTCTTAAAACTCTCTTAACTCTCTTAAAACTCTCTTAAAACTCTCTTAGCTCTCTTAAAACTCTCTTAACTCTCTTAAAACTCTCTTAACTCCCTTAAAACTTTCTTTACTCTCTTAAAACTCTCTTAAAAGTCTCTTAAAACTCTCTTAACTCTCTTAAAACTCTCTTAAAACTCTCTTAACTCGCTTAAGACTCTCTTAACTCTATTAAAACTCTCTTATCTCACTTAAAACTCTCTTAACACTCTTAAAACTGTCTAAAAACTCTCTTAACTCCCTTAAAACCCTCTTAGCTCTCTTAAAACTCTCTTAACTCTCTTAAAACTCTCTTAAAACTCTCTTAACTCTCTTAAAACTCTCGTAACTCTCTTAAAACTCTCTTAAAACTCTCTTAACTCCCTTAAAACTCTCTTAACTCTCTTAAAACTCTCTTAACTCCCTTAAAACTTTCTTTACTCTCTTAAAAGTCTCTTAAAACTCTCTAAACTCTCTTAAAACTCTCTTAAAACTCTCTTAAAACTCTCTTAACTCGCTTAAGACTCTCTTAACTCTATTAAAACTCTCTTATCTCTCTTAAAACTCTCTTAACACTCTTAAAACTGTCTAAAAACTCTCTTAACTCCCTTAAAACTCTCTTAACTCTCTTAAAACTCTCTTAACTCTCTTAAAACTCTCGTAACTCTCTTAAAACTCTCTGAACTCCCTTAAAACTTTCTTTACTCTCTTAAAACTCTCTTAACTCTCTTAAAACTCTCTTAAAACTCTCTAAATTCCCTTTAAATTCTCTTAACTCTCTTAAAACTCTCTTAGCTCTCTTAAAACTCTCTTAACTCTCTTAAAACTCTCTTAACTCTCTTAAAACTCTCTTAAAACTCTCTTAAAACTCTCTTAACTCTCTTAAAACTCTCTTAACTCTCTTAAAACTCTCTTAACTCTCTTAAAACTCTCTTAACTCTCTTAAAACTCTCTTCAAACTCTCTTAAAACTCTCTTAATTCCCTTTAAACTCTCTTAACTCGCTTAAAACTCTCTTAACTCTCTTAAAACTCTCTTAAACCTCTCTTTAAACTCTCTTAACTCTCTTAAAACTCTCTTAACTCTCTTTAAACTCTCTAAACTCTCTTAAAACTCTCTTAACTCTCTTAAAACTCTCTTAAACCTCTCTATAAACTCTCTTAACTCCCTTAAGACTCTCTTAACTCTCTTAAAACTCTCTAAATTCCCTTTAAACTCTCTTAACTCTCTTAAAACTCTCTTAACTCTCTTAAAACTCTCTTAAAACTCTCTTAACTCCCTTAAAACTCTCTTAAAACTCTCTTAAAACTCTCTTAAAACTCTCTTAACTCTCTTAAAACTCTCTTAACTCTCTTAAAACTCTCTTAACTCTCTTAAAACTCTCTTAACTCTCTTAAAACTCTCTTCAAACTCTCTTAAAACTCTCTTAATTCCCTTTAAACTCTCTTAACTCGCTTAAAACTCTCTTAACTCTCTTAAAACTCTCTTAAACCTCTCTTTAAACTCTCTAAACTCTCTTAAAACTCTCTTAACTCTCTTAAAACTCTCTTAACTCTCTTAAAACTCTCTTAACTCTCTTAAAACTCTCTTAACTCCCTTAAAACTCTCTTAACTCTCTTAAAACTCTCTTAGCTCTCTTAAAATTGTCTTAAAACTCTCTTAAAAGTCTCTTAAAACTCTCTTAACTCTCTTAAAACTCTCTTAACTCGCTTAAGACTCTCTTAACTCTATTAAAACTCTCTTATCTCACTTAAAACTCTCTTAACACTCTTAAAACTGTCTAAAAACAACTCTCTTAAAACTCTCTTAACTCCCTTAAAACTCTCTTAACTCTCTTAATACTCTCTTAACTCTCTTAAAATTGTCTTAAAACTCTCTTAAAAGTCTCTTAAAACTCTCTAAACTCTCTTAAAACTCTCTTAAAACTCTCTTAAAACTCTCTTAACTCGCTTAAGACTCTCTTAACTCTCTTAAAACTCTCTTAACTCTCTTAAAACTCTCGTAACTCTCTTAAAACTCTCTGAACTCCCTTAAAACTTTCTTTACTCTCTTAAAACTCTCTTAACTCTCTTAAAACTCTCTTAAAACTCTCTAAATTCCCTTTAAATTCTCTTAACTCTCTTAAAACTCTCTTAGCTCTCTTAAAACTCTCTTAACTCTCTGAAAACTCTCTTAAAACTCTCTTAACTCGCTTAAAACTCTCTTAACTCTCTTAAAACTCTCTTAACTCTCTTAAAACTCTCTTAACTCTCTTAAAACTCTCTTCAAACTCTCTTAAAACTCTCTTAATTCCCTTTAAACTCTCTTAACTCGCTTAAAACTCTCTTAACTCTCTTAAAACTCTCTTAAACCTCTCTTTAAACTCTCTTAACTCTCTTAAAACTCTCTTAACTCTCTTTAAACTCTCTAAACTCTCTTAAAACTCTCTTAACTCTCTTAAAACTCTCTTAAAACTCTCTTAACTCCCTTAACACTCTCTTAAAACTCTCTTAACTCTCTTAAAACTCTCTTAACTCTCTTAAAAGTCTAATAAAACTCTCTTAACACCACTTAAAACTTTCTTAACTCTCTTAAAACTCTCTTAACTCTCTTAAAACTCTCTTAACTCTCTTAAAACTCTCTTAACTCTCTTAAAACTCTCTTAACTCTCTTAAAACTCTCTTCAAACTCTCTTAAAACTCTCTTAATTCCCTTTAAACTCTCTTAACTCGCTTAAAACTCTCTTAACTCTCTTAAAACTCTCTTAAACCTCTCTTTAAACTCTCTTAACTCTCTTAAAACTCTCTTAACTCTCTTTAAACTCTCTAAACTCTCTTAAAACTCTCTTAAAAGTCTCTTAAAACTCTCTAAACTCTCTTAAAACTCTCTTAAAACTCTCTTAACTCGCTTAAGACTCTCTTAACTCTATTAAAACTCTCTTATCTCTCTTAAAACTCTCTTAACACTCTTAAAACTGTCTAAAAACTCTCTTAGCTCTCTTAAAACTCTCTTAACTCTCTTAAAACTCTCTTAAAACTCTCTTAACTCTCTTAAAACTCTCGTAACTCTCTTAAAACTCTCTGAACTCCCTTAAAACTTTCTTTACTCTCTTAAAACTCTCTTAACTCTCTTAAAACTCTCTTAAAACTCTCTAAATTCCCTTTAAATTCTCTTAACTCTCTTAAAACTCTCTTAGCTCTCTTAAAACTCTCTTAACTCTCTTAAAACTCTCTTAACTCTCTTAAAACTCTCTTAAAACTCTCTTAAAACTCTCTTAACTCTCTTAAAACTCTATTAAAACTCTCTTAATTCCCTTTAAACTCTCTTAACTCTCTTAAAACTCTCTTAGCTCCCTTAAAACTCTCTTAACTCTCTTAAAACTCTCTTAAAACTCTCTTAACTCCCTTAAAACTCTCTTAAAACTCTCTTAAAACTCTCTTAACTCTCTTAAAACTCTCTTAACTCTCTTAAAACTCTCTTAACTCTCTTAAAACTCTCTTAACTCTCTTAAAACTCTCTTCAAACTCTCTTAAAACTCTCTTCAAACTCTCTTAAAACTCTCTTAATTCCCTTTAAACTCTCTTAACTCGCTTAAAACTCTCTTAACTCTCTTAAAACTCTCTTAAACCTCTCTTTAAACTCTCTTAACTCTCTTAAAACTCTCTTAACTCTCTTAAACTCTCTAAACTCTCTTAAAACTCTCTTAACTCTCTTAAAACTCTCTTAAACCTCTCTATAAACTCTCTTAACTCCCTTAAGACTCTCTTAACTCTCTTAAAACTCTCTTAACTCCCTTAAAACTCTCTTAACTCTCTTAAAACTCTCTTAACTCTCTTAAAACTCTCTTAACTCTCTTAAAATTGTCTTAAAACTCTCTTAAAAGTCTCTTAAAACTCTCTTAACTCTCTTAAAACTCTCTTAAAACTCTCTTAACTTTATTAAAACTCTCTTATCTCTCTTAAAACTCTCTTAACACTCTTAAAACTGTCTAAAAACTCTCTTAACTCCCTTAAAACTCTCTTAACTCTCTTAAAACTCTCTTCAAACTCTCTTAAAACTCTCTTAATTCCCTTTAAACTCTCTTAACTCGCTTAAAACTCTCTTAACTCTCTTAAAACTCTCTTAAACCTCTCTTTAAACTTTCTTAACTCTCTTAAAACTCTCTTAACTCTCTTAAAACTCTCTTTACTCCCTTAAAACTCTCTTAACTCTCTTAAAATTCTCTTAAGAGTTTTAACGAGTTTTAAGAGATTTTAAGAGAGTTAATAGGTTTTAAGAGAGTTAAAGAGTTTTAAGGAGTTAAGAAGGTTTTAAGACAGTTTTAAGAGTGTTAAGAGAGTTTTAAGAGAGATAAGAGAGTTTTAATAAAGTTAAGAGAGTTTTAAGAGAGTTAAGAGAGTTTTAGGAGACTTTTAAGAGAGTTTTAAGACAATTTTAAGAGAGTTAAGAGAGTTTTAAGAGAGTTTTAAGGGAGTTAAGAGAGTTTTAAGAGAGTTAAGAGAGTTTTAAGGAAGTTAAGAGAGTTCTAAGAGAGTTAAAAGAGTTTTAAGGGAGTTAAGAGAGTTTTAAGAGAGTTCTAAGAGAGTTCTAAGAGAGTTTTAAGAGAGTTTTAAGAGAGTTAAGAGAGTTTTAAGAGAGTTAAGAGAGTTTTAAGGGAGTTAAGAGAGTTTTAAGAGAGTTAAGAGAGTCTTAAGGGAGTTAAGAGAGTTTATAGAGAGGTTTAAGAGAGTTTTAAGAGAGTTAAGAGAGTTTTAAGAGAGTTTTAAGAGAGTTAAGAGAGTTTTAAGGGAGCTAAGAGAGTTTTAAGAGAGTTAAGAGAGTTTAAAGGGAATTAAGAGAGTTTTAATAGAGTTTTAAGAGAGTTAAGAGAGTTTTAAGAGAGTTTTAAGAGAGTTTTAAGAGAGTTAAGAGAGTTTTAAGAGAGTTAAGAGAGTTTTAAGAGAGCTAAGAGAGTTTTAAGGGAGCTAAGAGAGTTTTAAGAGAGTTAAGAGAGTTTAAAGGGAATTAAGAGAGTTTAAATAGAGTTTTAAGAGAGTTAAGAGAGTTTTAAGAGAGTTTTAAGAGAGTTTTAAGAGAGTTAAGAGAGTTTTAAGAGAGTTAAGAGAGTTTAAAGAGAGTTAAGAGAGTTTTAAGAGAGCTAAGAGAGTTTTAAGAGAGTTTAGAGAGAGTTAAGAGAGTTTTAAGAGAGTTAAGAGAGTTTAAAGAGAGGTTTAAGAGAGTTTTAAGAGAGTTAAGAGAGTTTTAAGCGAGTTAAGAGAGTTTAAAGGGAATTAAGAGAGTTTTAAGAGAGTTTGAAGAGAGTTTTAAGAGAGTTAAGAGAGTTTTAAGAGAGTTAAGAGAGTTTTAAGAGAGTTTTAAGGGAGTTAAGAGAGTTTTAAGAGAGTTTTAAGAGAGTTAAGAGAGTTTTAAGGGAGCTAAGAGAGTTTTAAGAGAGTTAAGAGAGTTTAAAGGGAATTAAGAGAGTTTTAATAGAGTTTTAAGAGAGTAAAGAGAGTTTTAAGAGAGTTTTAAGAGAGTTTTAAGAGAGTTAAGAGAGTTTTAAGAGAGTTAAGAGAGTTTTAAGAGAGTTTTAAGAGAGTTAAGAGAGTTTTAAGAGAGTTTAGAGAGTTTAAAGAGAGTTAAGAGAGTTTTAAGAGAGTTAAGAGAGTTTAAAGAGAGGTTTAAGAGAGTTTTAAGAGAGTTAAGAGAGTTTTAAGCGAGTTAAGAGAGTTTAAAGGGAATTAAGAGAGTTTTAAGAGAGCTAAGAGAGTTTTAAGGGAGTTAAGAGAGTTTTAAGAGAGTTAAGAGAGTTTAAAGGGAATTAAGAGAGTTTAAATAGAGTTTTAAGAGAGTTAAGAGAGTTTTAAGAGAGTTTTAAGAGAGTTTTAAGAGAGTTAAGAGAGTTTTAAGAGAGTTAAGAGAGTTTAAAGAGAGTTAAGAGAGTTTTAAGAGAGCTAAGAGAGTTTTAAGAGAGTTTAGAGAGAGTTAAGAGAGTTTTAAGAGAGTTAAGAGAGTTTAAAGAGAGGTTTAAGAGAGTTTTAAGAGAGTTAAGAGAGTTTTAAGCGAGTTAAGAGAGTTTAAAGGGAATTAAGAGAGTTTTAAGAGAGTTTGAAGAGAGTTTTAAGAGAGTTAAGAGAGTTTTAAGAGAGTTAAGAGAGTTTTAAGAGAGTTAAGAGAGTTTTAAGAGAGTTAAGAGAGTTTTAAGAGAGTTAAGAGAGTTTTAAGAGAGTTTTAAGAGAGTTAAGAGAGTTTTAAGAGAGTTTTAAGAGAGTTAAGAGAGTTTTAAGAGAGTTTAGAGAGTTTAAAGAGAGTTAAGAGAGTTTTAAGAGAGTTAAGAGAGTTTAAAGAGAGGTTTAAGAGAGTTTTAAGAGAGTTAAGAGAGTTTTAAGCGAGTTAAGAGAGTTTAAAGGGAATTAAGAGAGTTTTAAGAGAGTTTGAAGAGAGTTTTAAGAGAGTTAAGAGAGTTTTAAGAGAGTTAAGAGAGTTTAAAGGGAATTAAGAGAGTTTAAATAGAGTTTTAAAAGAGTTAAGAGAGTTTTAAGAGAGTTTTAAGAGAGTTAAGAGAGTTTTAAGAGAGTTAAGAGAGTTTAAAGAGAGTTAAGAGAGTTTTAAGAGAGCTAAGAGAGTTTTAAGAGAGTTTAGAGAGAGTTAAGAGAGTTTTAAGAGAGTTAAGAGAGTTTAAAGAGAGGTTTAAGAGAGTTTTAAGAGAGTTAAGAGAGTTTTAAGCGAGTTAAGAGAGTTTAAAGGGAATTAAGAGAGTTTTAAGAGAGTTTGAAGAGAGTTTTAAGAGAGTTAAGAGAGTTTTAAGAGAGTTAAGAGAGTTTTAAGAGAGTTAAGAGAGTTTTAAGAGAGTTAAGAGAGTTTTAAGAGAGTTAAGAGAGTTTTAAGAGAGTTTTAAGGGAGTTAAGAGAGTTTTAAGAGAGTTTTAAGAGAGTTAAGAGAGTTTTAAGGGAGCTAAGAGAGTTTTAAGAGAGTTAAGAGAGTTTAAAGGGAATTAAGAGAGTTTTAATAGAGTTTTAAGAGAGTAAGAGAGTTTTAAGAGAGTTTTAAGAGAGTTTTAAGAGAGTTAAGAGAGTTTTAAGAGAGTTAAGAGAGTTTTAAGAGAGTTTTAAGAGAGTTAAGAGAGTTTTAAGAGAGTTTAGAGAGTTTAAAGAGAGTTAAGAGAGTTTTAAGAGAGTTAAGAGAGTTTAAAGAGGTTTAAGAGAGTTTTAAGAGAGTTAAGAGAGTTTTAAGCGAGTTAAGAGAGTTTAAAGGGAATTAAGAGAGTTTTAAGAGAGTTTGAAGAGAGTTTTAAGAGAGTTAAGAGAGTTTTAAGAGAGTTAAGAGAGTTTTAAGAGAGTTAAGAGAGTTTTAAGAGAGTTAAGAGAGTTTTAAGAGAGTTTTAAGAGAAGTTTTAAGAGAGTTTTAAGAGAGCTTAAAAGGAGTTTTAAGAGAGTTAAGAGAGTTTTAAGGGAGTTAAGAGAGTTTTAAGAGAGCTTTAAGAGAGTTTTAAGAGAGTTAAGAGAGTTAAGAGAGTTTTAGAGAGTTTAAAGAGAGTTAAGAGAGTTTTAAGAAGGAGTTTAAAGAGAGTTTTAAGAGAGTTTTAAGAGAGTTAAGAGAGATTTTAAGAGAGTTTGAAGAGAGTTTTAAGAGAGTTAAGAGAGTTTTAAGAGAGTTTTAAGAGAGTTTTAAGAGAGATTGAAGAGAGTTTTAAGGGAGTAAAGAGTTTTAAGAGAGTTAAGAGAGATTTAAGAGTAGAAGCTTTAAGAGGGTTTTAAGAGAGTTAAGAGAGTTTTAAGAGAGTTAAGAGAGTTTTAAGAGAGTTTTAAGAGAGTTTTAAGAGAGTTAAGAGAGTTTTAAGAGAGTTAAGAAGTTTTAGGAGAGTTAAGAGAGTTTTAAGGGAGTTTTAAGAGAGTTTTAAGAGAGTTTAAAGAGAGTTTAGGAGAGTTTTAAGAGAGTTTTCAAGAGAGTTAAGAGAGTTTTAAGAGAGTTTTAAGAGAGTTTTAAGAGTTTAAGAAGTTAAGAGAGTTTTAAGGAGTTAAGAGAGTTTTAAAAGCTAGAGAGTTTTAAGAGAGTTAAGAGAATTTAAAGAATTAGAGGTTTTAAGAGAGTTTTAAGAGAGTTAAGAGAGTTTTAAGAGAGTTAAGAGAGTTTTAAGAGAGTTTTAAGAGAGTTTTAAGAGAGTTTTAAAGAGAGTTAAGAGAGTTTTAAGAGAGTTAAGAGAGTTTTAAGAGAGTTAAGAGAGTTTTAAGAGAGTTAAGAGAGCTTTAAGAGAGTTTTAAGAGAGTTTAAGAGAGTTTTAAGAGAGTTAAGAGAGTTTTAAGAGAGTTAAGAGAGTTTTAAGCGAGTTAAGAGAGTTAAGGGAATTAAGAGAGTTTTAAGAGAGTTTGAAGAGAGTTTTAAGAGAGATTAGAGAGTTTTAAGAGAGTTAAAGAGAGTTTTAAGAGAGTTTAAGAGAGTTTTAAGAGAGTTAAGAGAGTTTTAAGAGAGTTAAGAGAGTTTTAAGAGAGTTTTAAGAGAGTTAAGAGAGTTTTAAGAGAGTTTTAAGAGAGTTTAAGAGAGTTTTAAGAGGTTTAGAGAGTTTAAGAGAGTTTTAAGAGAGTTTTAAGAGAGTTTTAAGAGAGTTAAGAGAGTTTAAGAGAGTTTTAAGAGAGTTAAGAGAGTTTTAAGCGAGTTAAGAGAGTTTTAAGAGAGTTAAGAGAGTTTTAAGAGAGTTTGAAGAGAGTTTTAAGAGAGTTAAGAGAGTTTTAAGAGAGTTAAGAGAGTTTTAAGAGAGTTAAGAGAGTTTTAAGAGAGTTTTAAGAGAGTTTTAAGAGAGTTAAGAGAGTTTTAAGAGAGTTAAGAGAGTTTTAAGAGAGTTAAGAGAGTTTAAGAGAGTTTAAGAGAGTTTTAAGAGAGTTAAGAGAGTTTTAAGAGAGTTTAGAGAGAGTTAAGAGAGTTTTAAGAGAGTTAAGAGAGTTTAAAGAGAGGTTTAAGAGAGTTTTAAGAGAGTTAAGAGAGTTTTAAGCGAGTTAAGAGAGTTTAAAGGGAATTAAGAGAGTTTTAAGAGAGTTTGAAGAGAGTTTTAAGAGAGTTAAGAGAGTTTTAAGAGAGTTAAGAGAGTTTTAAGAGAGTTAAGAGAGTTTTAAGAGAGTTAAGAGAGTTTTAAGAGAGTTAAGAGAGTTTTAAGAGAGTTTTAAGGGAGTTAAGAGAGTTTTAAGAGAGTTTTAAGAGAGTTAAGAGAGTTTTAAGGGAGCTAAGAGAGTTTTAAGAGAGTTAAGAGAGTTTAAAGGGAATTAAGAGAGTTTTAATAGAGTTTTAAGAGAGTAAAGAGAGTTTTAAGAGAGTTTTAAGAGAGTTTTAAGAGAGTTAAGAGAGTTTTAAGAGAGTTAAGAGAGTTTTAAGAGAGTTTTAGAGAGTTAAGAGAGTTTTAAGAGAGTTTAGAGAGTTTAAAGAGAGCTAAGAGAGTTTTAAGAGAGTTAAGAGAGTTTAAAGAGAGGTTTAAGAGAGTTTTAAGAGAGTTAAGAGAGTTTTAAGCGAGTTAAGAGAGTTTAAAGGGAATTAAGAGAGTTTTAAGAGAGTTTGAAGAGAGTTTTAAGAGAGTTAAGAGAGTTTTAAGAGAGTTAGTAGAGAGTTTTAAGAGAGTTAAGAGAGTTTTAAGAGAGTTTTAAGAGAGTTTAAAGAGAGGTTTAAGAGAGTTTTAAGAGAGTTAAGAGAGTTTTAAGCGAGTTAAGAGAGTTTAAAGGGAATTAAGAGAGTTTTAAGAGAGTTTGAAGAGAGTTTTAAGAGAGTTAAGAGAGTTTTAAAGAGTTAAGAGAGTTTTAAGAGAGTTACGAGAGTTTTAAGAGAGTTAAGAGAGTTTTAAGAGAGTTAAGAGAGTTTTAAGGGAGTTAAGAGAGTTTTTAGACAGTTTTAAGAGTTTAAAGAGAGTTAAGAGAGTTTTAAGAGAGTTAAGAGAGTTTAAAGAGAGGTTTAAGAGAGTTTTAAGAGAGTTAAGAGAGTTTTAAGCGAGTTAAGAGAGTTTAAAGGGAATTAAGAGAGTTTTAAGAGAGTTTGAAGAGAGTTTTAAGAGAGTTAAGAGAGTTTTAAGAGAGTTAAGAGAGTTTTAAGAGAGTTAAGAGAGTTTTAAGAGAGTTAAGAGAGTTTTAAGAGAGTTAAGAGAGTTTTAAGAGAGTTTTAAGAGAGTTTTAAGGGAGTTAAGAGAGTTTTAAGAGAGTTTTAAGAGAGTTAAGAGAGTTTTAAGGGAGCTAAGAGAGTTTTAAGAGAGTTAAGAGAGTTTAAAGGGAATTAAGAGAGTTTTAATAGAGTTTTAAGAGAGTTAAGAGAGTTTTAAGAGAGTTTTAAGAGAGTTTTAAGAGAGTTAAGAGAGTTTTAAGAGAGTTAAGAGAGTTTTAAGAGAGCTAAGAGAGTTTTAAGAGAGTTAAGAGAATTTAAAGGGAATTTAGAGAGTTTTAAGAGAGTTTTAAGAGAGTTAAGAGAGTTTTAAGAGAGTAAAGAAAGTTTTAAGGGAGTTCAGAGAGTTTTAAGAGAGTTACGAGAGTTTTAAGAGAGTTAAGAGAGTTTTAAGAGAGTTTTAAGAGAGTTAAGAGAGTTTTAAGAGAGCTAAGAGAGTTTTTAGACAGTTTTAAGAGTGTTAAGAGAGTTTTAAGAGAGATAAGAGAGTTTTAATAGAGTTAAGAGAGTCTTAAGCGAGTTAAGAGAGTTTTAAGAGAGTTTTAAGAGAGTTTAGAGAGTTTTAAGAGACTTTTAAGAGAGTTTTAAGACAATTTTAAGAGAGTTAAGAGAGTTTTAAAAGAGTTAAGAGAGTTTTAAGGGAGTTAAGAGAGTTTTAAGAGAGTTGTTTTTAGACAGTTTTAAGAGTGTTAAGAGAGTTTTAAGTGAGATAAGAGAGTTTTAATAGAGTTAAGAGAGTCTTAAGCGAGTTAAGAGAGTTTTAAGAGAGTTAAGAGAGTTTTAAGAGACTTTTAAGAGAGTTTTAAGACAATTTTAAGAGAGTTAAGAGAGTTTTAAGAGAGTTAAGAGAGTTTTAAGGGAGTTAAGAGAGTTTTAAGAGAGTTAAGAGAGTTTTAAGAGAGTTAAGAGAGTTTAAAGAGAGTTAAGAGAGTTTTAAGAGAGTTAAGAGAGTTTAAAGAGAGGTTTAAGAGAGTTTTAAGAGAGTTAAGAGAGTTTTAAGCAAGTTAAGAGAGTTTAAAGGGAATTAAGAGAGTTTTAAGAGAGTTTGAAGAGAGTTTTAAGAGAGTTAAGAGAGTTTTAAGAGAGTTAAGAGAGTTTTAAGAGAGTTAAGAGAGTTTTAAGAGAGTTAAGAGAGTTTTAAGAGAGTTTTAAGAGAGTTTTAAGGGAGTTAAGAGAGTTTTAAGAGAGTTTTAAGAGAGTTAAGAGAGTTTTAAGAGAGTTAAGAGAGTTTAAAGGGAATTTAGAGAGTTTTAAGAGAGTTAAGAGAGTCTTAAGGGAGTTAAGAGAGTTTATAGAGAGGTTTAAGAGAGTTTTAAGAGAGTTTTAAGAGAGTTAAGAGAGTTTTAAGAGAGTTTAGAGAGTTTAAAGAGAGTTAAGAGAGTTTTAAGAGAGTTAAGAGAGTTTAAAGAGAGGTTTAAGAGAGTTTTAAGAGAGTTAAGAGAGTTTTAAGCGAGTTAAGAGAGTTTAAAGGGAATTAAGAGAGTTTTAAGAGAGTTTGAAGAGAGTTTTAAGAGAGTTAAGAGAGTTTTAAGAGAGTTAAGAGAGTTTTAAGAGAGTTAAGAGAGTTTTAAGAGAGTTAAGAGAGTTTTAAGAGAGTTTTAAGAGAGTTTTAAGAGAGTTAAGAGAGTTTTAAGAGAGTTAAGAGAGTTTTAAGAGAGCTAAGAGAGTTTTAAGAGAGTTAAGAGAATTTAAAGGGAATTTAGAGAGTTTTAAGAGAGTTTTAAGAGAGTTAAGAGAGTTTTAAGAGAGTAAAGAAAGTTTTAAGGGAGTTCAGAGAGTTTTAAGAGAGTTACGAGAGTTTTAAGAGAGTTAAGAGAGTTTTAAGAGAGTTAAGAGAGTTTTAAGGGAGTTAAGAGAGTTTTTAGACAGTTTTAAGAGTGTTAAGAGAGTTTTAAGAGAGATAAGAGAGTTTTAATAGAGTTAAGAGAGTCTTAAGCGAGTTAAGAGAGTTTTAAGAGAGTTTTAAGAGAGTTTTAAGAGAGTTTAGAGAGTTTTAAGAGACTTTTAAGAGAGTTTTAAAACAATTTTAAGAGAGTTAAGAGAGTATTAAGAGAGTTAAGAGAGTTTTAAGGGAGTTAAGAGAGTTTTAAGAGAGTTTTAAGAGAGTTACGAGAGTTTTAAGAGAGTTAAGAGAGTTTTAAGAGAGTTTTAAGAGAGTTAAGAGAGTTTTAAGAGAGCTAAGAGGGTTTTAAGGGAGTTAAGAGAGTTTTTAGACAGTTTTAAGAGTGTTAAGAGAGTTTTAAGTGAGATAAGAGAGTTTTAATAGAGTTAAGAGAGTCTTAAGCGAGTTAAGAGAGTTTTAAGAGAGTTTTAAGAGAGTTAAGAGAGTTTTAAGAGACTTTTAAGAGAGTTTTAAGAGAGTAAAGAAAGTTTTAAGGGAGTTAAGAGAGTTTTAAGAGAGTTAAGAGAGTTTTGAAGAGAGCTAAGAGAGTTTTTAGAGAGTTTTAAGAGAGTTAAGAGAGTTTTAAGAGAGTTAAGAGAGTTTTAAGAAGTTAAGAGAGTTTTAAGAGAGTTAAGAAAGTTTTAAGAGAGTTAAGAAAGTTTTAAGGGAGTTAAGAGAGTTTTAAGAGAGTTAAGAGAGTTTAAAGGTTAAGAGAGTTTTAAGAGAGTTTTAAGAGAGTTTTAAGAGAGTTAAGAGAGTTTTAAGAGAGTTAAGAGAGTTTTAAGAGAGTTAAGAAAGTTTTAAGAGAGTTAAGTTAAGGATCAACATGGAAATCGGACCGTACTTGAAGTGGAGAGCCTTTTTCCTTGAGACTGGACCTTAATCAACGAGGCGAAAGCTTGTGTGTCTAATCTCGGCCAATTGGAAGCAGATGCTGTCTTTCAGCAGGAACATACCAAAGAAGCTGCAAAAAAGGTATAACAGATTAATACTGGAGAATATAATATATATTTTTTGATTGAAAACAAAAATAATAATAATACAATATTTAATTATAATTAAGATTATCCAATTTATTGAGAATTAGGCTTAACATTAAATATTCATCACTCTATATTTTGTATTATATAGATTTTGGATAGTCTTCGACCTCGCTGGACAATTGACAGGAAGATGTCAAGGAAGATACGAATTACATTTAACTTTATATTATATTTAAATAATATTATTAAACTGTACATTTCACTTAAAAGTTAGATAAAATGTTACTCCTTATGGAGAGGATTTCAACAATAAAAAAACTGAAATTTTGAAACTTAAACGTGTTTTTCATTGGCAGGTTAACTATATTATAGTCAGGAATAATGGAAGTTAGGCTAGAGAATCAAAAATATGCAACTTTGTTGAAGAATGGATTTATGGCTTTTTAAATTAAAATATCTTAGGTATGATGAATCGATGAGAAGATGAAAAATAACATTATTCTAATGAATATCTATTGAAAAATAAAAAATGTGGATCTGCTGAAATTTTCAACATAAAGCGCCACCTTTGGCAAAAAAGTATAGTGTGTTTAAAAATTAGAGTGTGAAGTGTATTTATCTTGGAGTTGCGAGTTGCCGTTGGAATAATATTTTATTTGCTGCTTTGTTGGAGACTTCCTCAATCCTCAAACCTCAGTTTTAGTGTCAAAGGTGTCACAATGCTTGCCCAGAATATATAATAACCATAAGGTTCGGTTTCGTTATCGGTTTCGGTCTCGGTCTCGATTTCGGTTACAGGATTCTGTTTCTGTTACTGTATTCATTCCAAGCTTTTTCCCCGTTCTCATCCTCATTCTCATTCTTGGTCTCTGTTTTGCATTTGGCAACGCGGCGCGTGCTTAAAACTCTCCAGCCAAGTGCCAAAAGTGCCGAGTGCTTTTTGGTCCTTTGGTCCAGGTCCACTCTCCTTCAAAGTTCATAACTTATGCATGTGATATGTGTGTATGTCTTTTACTCCCTCTTGTGTGGAATACTCAACTGAAGTTGAGTTCGAGCATAAAAATTATGGCGCCCAAATGGCGAGCAACTATTTTCGATGTGACATACTCACTTTTTGTATTTTCCTTTTTGGGAAAGGAAACTGCAATAAAAATGGTCAAGTTATTATTTAGCGGCAGGTGGAAAAGTCACGAGCGAATTTTTCAGTTTGTTAGCTAGAAAACCGGTTTAAAAGACACGCACACATTGTGCTTAAAGTCTTGCAAAGTTGTAAATTTAGTTGTTATACTGCTCAAATAAAGCGTATATAATCTTAACGGTAACTGACAATAAATGGTTTGTAAGCTAACATAATAACCATTATAATTTTTATATTCGTTATTAAAATTTCGGAATTGCCTAATTAAAATTCCCATTTGAGCCAATTAAATGAGAATATACTTTAATACAATAAAAAGTCAATCATTAAAATAATTATTTTCTTTAAAAGAAATCAAATTTGATGCCAGGTAAAAAATAATTTGTTGATGTTAAATAAATTGTTATGTTCAGAAAATCAAGTTCCTTTTGAAACTAAGGTTCTTCCTGTTAAAAGCATGTCTACAAAAAAGTACTAAATAGTTTCAACTGACAATGTGATTCAACCCTGTCGACCCAAGCAATGAACCGCACATAAAATTCAACCTTTTAAATTATTTGTACAACGTTTTATTCAATTTTCCATTGGCCTGGACAGACAGAGAGACAGACAGACAGACAGACAGACAGACAGACAGACAGACAGGCGGAGAATGTTGTGCCATAACAAATATGTATATGAATCATATATGAATTTATTTTTATATTTATATACATATAAATATATATATTTATAAGTGTGTGTGTGTGTGTGGGTTGTCGTTGCTGCTAAAATCATATTGCAAATCGCATCTTGTGTTGTAAAATGTATTAAAGCGGAAATTATTCATTGCACGATCGAATGAGCTTCATGATTGCCACACGCAACCGTTTGTCTGCCACGTTGCAAGTGTCTCGATGTGTGTGGCAATCAAACACATACATATATATAAATATATATGTGAATGTATATGTATATGTTTTGCTTGGATGACGGCAAAGTTACCGTTGATGTGCTATAATTAGTCAGCAATGTGGCCATAAAATGCATCAAGTGCAGAAGACGATTTAAACATTACTCATACGACACGTGTGACAAGCTAAAGCTCGTAATTTTACACATTACTCTTTTATATGTATTTACACTATGCACAAACGTGTGTGTGTGTGTGTGTGTGTGTGTGTGTGTGTGTGTGTAGGTGTGTGCCTCTGTGCATTTATGAATATAAAATTTACAATTAGCCAACCTTTGCTCAGTGGTCGGATTAACTTTCTGTATACCCTGCAACAGAATGAGTCAAAGGGATATGAATGATATGACGGACAAACTGACTTTAATGACTTAAATCTTATACAGCTCAATAGCAGTCATGTATACCCTGTACACTGTGTAATATAAGGTTTATACAACTTATGACAGCTCTATTTCAATGGAATTACTTAAAGGATATTGTACCGCAAAAGTTGTAGCCTCATCTTCGGTTACCTGTAAACAAATTACAGGGTATCTTCGAGTCGATACAGACTAAACGAGGCTGCTCCTGTTGCAGTTGCATGTGGCAGCTTTCGCCTGCGGCCTTTTTAATTAATAAAAAGTTGACATTGCGCTTGCATTAAAATTGAGACTGTTGACCCAAGCGAATGGTTGATAGACTGACAAACAGATTGACGGACTAACTGTCGAGCTGACTGACTGACAGATTCCCTATTGTTGTATCAATATTTAATATTTAGTGGTTTTTATTGTTCCCACTTTCCACATTCTCTCCCTCTCCCTCCCTCTCTCTCTCTCTCTCTCTCTATCTCGTGCATGTTAAATCTATATAATATCGTAATGCGAATAATGCCAAGTGACATGACAATGACTCTGGGACTAAACCAAAGGCAGGAGTGCGGGGTAGGAGGTGTACACTGAGCGAAAAGTGCAAAAGGATTTTGTATATTTAACATTAAACGAATATTAAGTATGACTACATATATTTTTTTATAGTAGATTTTATATTAAATGTAGATGTATAAAATAATATGAAACATATTTAATTTGAATACATTTTTAATTTAAGTTAGCTACATTTTAAATTAAATATTTTTAACCTTAAACTAATTATAAAAATTATAATAATGTGTATTTATACTTTTGCTTAACTATTCTCATATTAAGTTTGACATTTAATTATATTCGTAGTTAAATCAAAGTATTTTGTGTTTAATTTTATCAATTTTTAATCCAATACTTTATTTTCTTTGAGTGCATGAACAATTTAGGAAAGCGGGTTGTATACACAAGAGAAATGAACAATAAAATGAAATGGTATGGAATGAAACGTAAAACATAAAATTGTGGCTGACATTATTAATATATGCTCACACACACACACACACACATAAATATGTATAGGTACCAGTGTGTGTGCGTTGTGGTCATTCCTTTCAATTAAAGTGCGCACACACTATTAAATATACACACACACACACAAAGAGAGAGAGACTGCAACCAGACTAATTTCTACTCAATCATCATAGCCATGAATTTAACCAAAACTGAGGAGGGAGCTGGGAGTCCAGAGGGGAACAGACAATAGCATATATTATATGTATGTATGTATGTATGTATGTATGTATGTATGTATGTATGTATGTATGTATGTATGTATGTATGTATGTATGTATGTATGTATGTATGTATGTATGTGTATGAATGTGTCTAGTTATAATTGAGCAAATATTTGAACAGTTTCCGAACTCTGAGCTCTCTAAGACTATCAAATATTATCATTGTGTTTCAAATACTTTGGGGAGTTGTGACAAATTTTGGGAATTGAAATTTTACTCAATCTGTTTGATGTGCAGCATAAAGAAATTTCAGTTGCTGCTAAAATTATGTTAAAATCGGTGAATGGCTTTAAAAAGTTTAGGAACATTAAAAATGATCTTAAAATAATTATATTTATATTCATTATGCATACGTTTTAATACTCAATATAATTCCTGGGCTGAGATTTGTTTTATTGAATATCTGATGACTGATTGATTAGCTCTTAGTTCCCATAACAACTTTATCGCAATAAAATTGATTGAGTTATAGCCTTTCAGTAAGAGGAAGTAATTGACACATCTCCTAGAGACAAAAGAGAGAACGAGACTCTTGATGCCACTTTGATATTGACAATGCGATATAAATACACATGTATATGTAGAGATCCAATTCTCTCCCCTCTATAAATACAAATATATAAAGGTACGTATATTCTATGTCTGTCTGATATATGTACATATATCTTTTGGAAGAGCAATTTTTGGCGGAGTGACAGCTGACAGGAAGTGGCAAACAGCTGCAGTTAGCGGAAAGTGTCTGAGTTTGTCGCGTCGTCGAATCAAATGACGAGTTGGCATTTGGATGTGGATTTTATTTGAAGGGGAGGATGGGGATAGAATATGCTCAAAAGCTATGGCAATAGCAATCAAAGCAACGAAATGGAACCCTTACATTGGCATTTCAATGAACCTGAAGCTGAGACTCTAAAGCTGTAGCTGAAGTTGAAGTTGAATCAGAATCAGAAGCTGAAGTAGAAGTAGAAGAAGCCAAAAATGAATAACGCAAAAGCGACGCATGACTGAATACCAGCCAATGAATGCGGTAGATTCCCATGTACATTGTAGCATACAACTCCCTTCTATGACTAATAAAAAACAAACCAACAACAACAACAAAAAATAGAAATTGGAGAAAAAAATGGGAGAAAAGGAGAAATGAAAGACGTGGTCGCGATATGGCTAACCAAGGCAACCTTCCCCCTCTCTATCCAAAGAGCCAGCTATAACATTGAGTTGAAGTGCTTATTGTTGTTGCTGCTGCTGCTGCTGTTGATCCCCAGGACAATTTGAAGCACATGGCAGCCCTCAGTTCTGTGTCCTGTATCCTGAGTCCTTTAAGACGTTTGTCGTCGCTAACGGAGAATGTTCGCAATACCCGACGCCCACTTGGATAAATTGTAGCCAATCATGATTTAATAGATAAAAAACTGAAAGAGTTCAAGTGGATAAAGCATAAAGCGTTATGCACAAAAGGCCACGACAAGGTGGTAAAGCACCCCCTCACCTTCTCCCTCTCCCTTCCTCCTTACCATGCCTTGCAGCTTTAAAGAGCGGGTGGGAAGGGAGGGAATCGAGAGGAATCTGCATGAGGACTGAAGCAACCGCTTTAAGAGCTCCCCCAGGATCGATCTATGCTAAAGCTAAGGCTAATAGTGGCCAGCTGCTGCACATGGCAAAAGCCATAGAAGATGCCAAAAAAAGAAACAAAACAACAAAATATTCCCCCTGGAAAAAAAATGAGTGTGATCGACTGGAAAATACTCTGTAGCCAAAGAGGTAGTAGGCTGTCTTAGAGTAGAATTTTTCACTTATCACAATATTATAAAGTCAGTTGTTCATGGGGAAAGTAGTATGTAAATTAAGTGGCCTTAGCTCATATTCTCTTCGAATTTAATTGTTCATATTAGTTGAACCTTTTACCTTTCAGAAATATAATATTTGCAGCTTGCTGACAACTTAACAATTTATATAAGCGTCCCAAGAAGAATATTGTCTGCTGTAAATTAAATAAATACTGAATTTCATACATCTTTAATTTATAATTTATAATTTAGAATAATTATAATATAATATATGTTTATAATATATATTATAATGTACCATATAATATAATTATAATATAATAGATAGATGGGAAAATTTGTTTGGCTGTTAGCTTTCAGTTATACAACAGATCTAAGCGAATTAGGGGTATCAAAATGAAATGTTGAGAACGTTGTTAGGATAGCAGAGGCTCGACAGGATATGCTCTGTACAACGACATGACACACGTCACGGCAATGGCAAAAGGATAACATTAGAAGGACGAACCCAAAGGACCCAAGTGCAAGGAGAGCTAAAAGAACCCAAGCGAACCCAGAGCTAGAGCAAAAGAACACGATGTTGAAAGAGGCCCAAGTTTCAGACTAGAAGTGAAGCAATCCAATTGCGCGCCCAACAACAACAACAACATCAAAACGACAACAGCAACAACAACAGCAACAGCAACAACAACAGCAACGATAACAACAATATTGATGCCATCGTCGTCAGCGTCATCGTCATCGTCATCGTCGCTGTTGATGACGGAAATTGATAAACGCGCAAAGGGGGAAAAATGTTGTTCTTGTTGCTATTGGAACGCCAATCAGAGGCGTAGTTAGGGTAAAGTGGAGGGGGAATATAGGGGTGTGGGGTGTTGGATAGAAAGCAGGCAAACTCACAATAACCGAAATCAAAATCAAAATCAAAAATTGAGCAGCTTTTGATGACAGCTCAAGTAGCGAGCGACGCGACGCGAGGAGTTGGAGTTGGAGATGGAGATGGAGAAAAACACTCGCAAGTTTCTCCGCTGAGCATCTCAGTTATCGATTACCACCGATGGGGGCCCAGGACTTCAACCTGACTGCACAGAGGAGGATAGCTGAATTGAGAAGAGGAGTGCAAAAAAAAGTGGTGGTGAAGGGCGGGAGGCGTGATAAATGTTTGTTGCTGCTTCGCTTTAATTGGCACTGCAGGCACTGGTCGCTGGTCGCTAGGTTAACATTTAACCCAAGCAACGTGCAACATAAATTAATCAAATTGTAAAATGTGGCAAGCAACAAAATAGGAAAAAGCGAATAAAGGATAAAAGTGGTAAGAACAGCAACAAATGTTAAGCGAATGCTGCGATTAACAGCAAAAAGAGAAATAAGCGAAAACCAGAAAGAAAATCACTTTCAACAAAGTCGAAGAATAAATGCTTTAACATTTTTCTTCTTTCATATTTTTAAATTTAAAACACTCTCCGTATTTTTACAAATTGTTTCTATTTTAAAAGTGTTCAAATACTTTGTAAGGATATGTTGGATATAATTTAAGAGATACTTAGATTGACTATAGATGTATTATGCTGCAGCTGCTTGTAAAATAAAATTATTAAATGAATATTAAATAAATAAATTTATATTCCTATAAGAAAAAGAAATTCCTTACAAAGAAGGTCAACATTTTGTCATAAAATTATCATACTCCAAGTAAGAGAATATTCTAGTAAGCAGTGAGAGAGAGGGACAGGCTGCTTTAACTCTCTCGGGGAGTCCCCTGGAAGCATCCTCACTAATGAGCAGAGAGTATAGCAAAATCACAAGAAAAAACAAAATAAAGAAAAATGTATTTTGATATTAAAACAAGCAGAAAAACAATGCAAAAGTCGACAGCAAATAAAATCTTAGCTTTAGTTACAGAAAATTACAAGCAAAGAACAGAAAATAATAAAAACAAGAGAAAGAGAGAGTAAAAGAGAGAGAGAAAGAGAGAGTTGTTAAGAAAGGTTGCGCTATGAGTGAAACAGATTGAAATGATGCCACTTAATGAGTTGGTTATTATGATTAATTGGTAGTAAGACGGACAGACTTCCAAGTCAGAGATCGCAAACCATAATGAAGACTAAGCCCTTTCTCTCTCTCTCCCCCCCTTCCCACTTAGCCCCTTTTAGCTGAATTAAATGAGGTGCAAATTATGAGACAGGCAATGGAAAATGCGATGCAAGTCAGTTGAGACCTGAGGGAAATTTATAATTTGCTTAGCTGGATATTCTTTAAATGAATTATACTAGAAAACGAAACAAAGTTCCAAGAAAGCTTAAGATATGAATAATGTTGAATATACATGGTAAGGATTCTATGAATGTTCAAACAGGATTTTTAAGATGTTGGAAAAAACTTTAATTAGTTTGCAGAAAGGCTCTATTCTTCTCAGTTAATATCTGAGTTTATTAAACGACACGCAATTAATTCTTTAATTACTTTGATGCAAGAATTAGAATAAGTTACAAGTCAGTATTGAGAACTATACAAATTTTGAAGTTCAAAAATAAAAATAAAGCTTTTAACTGCTAATTAACATTTTAAGGCTTTAATTTCCCAGAGTAATCATTTACTATAAATGAATGAAAAGCTTCGAAAATCGCTAGATTTTCAAGTCAAGCACTATTTGTAATACAGTAACTACAATATTTTTGTTATTAGTGTGTATATTGTTGATCGAAATATTTCTTTATTGAATTCAAGTATTGGTTTTTCTTTTGAGTGGACATGAAATGCTACAGCACAATGAAAAGTGTCCCGGAAAATTGGCTTTAGGCAGCGTCAGTGTCGAATTACAATGGAGCCAACAGGTTGCATTTGACGAGTTTCCTCGACATGCATAACAATGGAAATATCTAATGCTTTTCGGGATGGTTTTTCAATAGGTTTCCCAGGTAACATCCGTGTAATATTTCTGCTCTGCTTATCAATAATGTCAAATTCTTTGAAGGGGCAGAAATTCTACTGTTCAAGAGGAAATTGCTCATACGCAGCGTTTGCCAGGCGAATGAGAAAAAATATCATCGCCTAATTGAAACGAGTGTCGCGTGTTTCGTTGACTTAAGCAACGAAACAACATTGTGGCAGCTAGACAATGTTGCAAGAGTCCAGCGAGAGAGAGAGAGAGAGAGAGAGGAGAGAAGAGGTGAAAGAGATGGTTAGACAGCTGACAAGCCAAGACAAATAAGCAAAGACTGAGCTCAAGACGGAATGGACTCGAGTTTCATGCCAGTTAAACAGTGTGACATGCCGAATGAGGCAGGGGATGTGGCAGGTAGCGTGTTGAACAACATGATAGTCCGTGCCGGGAACACAAACACACACCCATACACACACACACGTGTGTTGTCCAGTTCAACAATTTTCCTGTTGTAAAAATGGAGGAAATATGTAAAAACATTACTGTGGAGTGTGCTGGACAGTGGAATGCTCAGAAATTTGAATAATCAATTAAATGTATTAAAAAATAAAATAACTGAAACTCAGTTACTTTCAGAAGAATATCGGTATTAAGTACACTGCTAAAATAAACTAATAACTTTGTCAACAGCGAATCAAAACTTCTTAAAAATAGAGAAAGCATCTTGACTGAAAGTCCACTACTTATAAATAGCACATAAATCTTTTAAAGGGTTTTTAAAAATATAATAATGAGATTAGGATAGATTAGGATTAATATTCTAAGAAAACATATCCCTAAAAATAACAAAAATTATAAAAATTAAAAAAAAATGGTGCCTTTGTTATTCTTCAACTTGAATTGAAAGACATATTATTTTCTTAAAGTCATCGCCTTGTTCTTGACTGGGAAAATCATCAAACAATTATACGATTTCTTGATTTTATGAATGCACTTTAAAATAAGTATACATCTGCTTTTGTAAGTTCCATTTCATTTTTTAATTTTAAAGCTTAAATTTTTTGATTTTCGAGATTTTATTCCTAAAAGATACATCGATTTTTGTTAGTACGATTCTTTAAATTTGATTTCGATACATATTTTTTTTGGGACACACCTGTTTGGTTGCTGCAGCTCTTCAGAGAAATCTCCAACTGTGTGTCACATACATAGCCACTCGTCTATCATACTCCATGTCCTACTGAGTATAAAAAACACAGCGAGAGAGTGAGAGAAAAAGAGAGAGTAGAAAAAATGGCAACATTTGTATGCAAACTGGGCACCTCTTGTTTTGTTGACTTTCAGTTCTATTTCTAGCCTGACTAGACTCATTGTTGTTGTTGTTGTTGTTAGTTGAGAAAATGTTGTTGTTGCTGTTGTTATTGGTATGGTTGTTGTTGTTGTTATTTCTCTTGTGATTTGTGTGGCTTTCAAATTGCAAAATTCGCGGAAGCTGACATTTATTCAACAGCAACAACAACCAGAGTGGAACACAGGAGTGGCCCCTCGGAGGATAGAGGGAGCGATAGAGAGAGAGAGAGAAAGAGAGAGAAAGAGAGAGAAAGAGAGAGAAAGAGAGGGAGAAGGGGGTGGAAGGTAAAAAGTAGAGGGGTGGACGTAGAGAACTCTATTGTCCTACATACCGAGAGGCAACAAGAGCTGCAGCTTCTGCCAACTAACTCTGAATATGTATGCAGTTTGCGTGTGGCATGCCACACGCTGCAGGCATGGCCTGGGAAAGGGGTAGAGTTTCAAGGGGGTGGTGGGGGGGTGGTTTGATGGCATTGACACCTACGAATCGCAATGATGTTGCTGTGTTGCTTATCGAGCGCTGAAATTGCGATTTGTTGCCGTTGTTTTTCTTGTTGTTGTTCTAGTTGTTGTTGTTGTTGTTGTCGCATAATTTAACTTATGCAGCTGTGTGTGCGTGTGCGTGTGTGTGTGTGTGTCTCGGATGATTGCCATAAAGCAAGCGCATATGCTGGGAATTGTTTGTGCGTGATGGAATGGATGAGAGTTGAGAATAAGCGAGAGCTGAAACAGCTGAAAGAGGGAGAAAAAGAGAGAGAGTGAGAGAGAGAGAGAAACAGAAAGAGAAGGCAGCTTGTTGATGTGGATGCATCGTTAGCTCGTGTCGAAGGTTATGCAATGTTTAGATTCACAGCGAATACCAACCATAATGGCTCGGCTTGATGTGGCTCATTGATATTGATGCCTGTCTCTAGTTACGTGTGTGTGTGTGTGTAACTGTGTGTATGTGTGTATCTCTGGCTAGATTATGTGAATATGTCTATTAAGCAAACCTGCAGAAAACCATTGAAGCATGCCTTAAATGACTTGCCACAGACACACACTAGTGATGCAAATAAACATATCGAAACATTGCAAAATTTCGCTCTTGATTCCATCGAAAAATTGGTTTTAAACGCTTATTTTGGGTGACTAACATTTTCGATCATATTTCGAAAACGAAACAACCGATTTTAAAAAACTTTACAGCCTCCGAAAAGTAATAAATTTATCTACCAATCATTGATACATAGTTTTTAATTTAAATCAATAGCTTAAGCAATATATATTTTAGAAATTAAAGAATTAAGATTTTTTTTAAGTCTTTTTCCAACAATTTGTTAACTTTCGCATACAAGAAAAATTAGAATAAAACATGACTTTCTTAATTTCAAATAAAGATTTGTTATTGAAATAAAAGTTAAAAAAAATGAAGTAACAATATTTTACGTATGATTTTTGTCAAATTTTCATAACTTCCTGCATCACAGAAACCTATAATTTAAGACTCGAATATAGTATCGTTCATTAAATCCAATCCAATATCATCACTAACACACGCTTTTTGATAGACTCCATGGACTCTTTGACTCTTTGGATTGATGATGAATGAAAATAGAGCTAAGCTTCTCAAATGGAAGCCAGTCAAATGTATCGTTTGTCGATTGCAATTGCAATTGCAGTTGCAATTGCAGACAAAAGCTCGACCAATATTATTTTTGATAGAGAATCTCTTCTAATGCGAAAGCTGCTTTGATTAAATGGGAATTTAAACTACAAATGTTTGAGGATTATTGGCGAATGAATGGAAAACTTAACTTTAAATTAAATGGGAAATATATGCATCGATTTTGATTGATAGAGCTTACATAGAGAAAGCTGTTTATAGTTATTTGGTAGAAAATAAAGACTGGCTGGGTTTAATCTGTTAAGAAGTAGGATTTAGCACATTAAATTTACTTTTCAGGAAAATTTAATCTAAACTATTTGAGACTTGTACGATTATGCTTAGGAAATATACATATATTCTCTGCTCTTTCCTTCGATTGCTTTATTTGCTTTTAGCAATTTCGATGCTTAAACTGCTTGGGAATTACAAGAGTAAAAGCCTGTTTAAGATTCTATATTGGTCTGGAGCTGCTGTGGCATCCTTTTAATCTGTCTTCTGCCTTCCTCAGCTGATTGAACCGCACGGCAAATTAGTAAACGAAAACTATTTGCAATTTTCTGTCGTACGTTGATTGAAAATATAAATTAAATATGCATGTGCCTATGGTGTGTGAATATACACACACAGTCATAGAGTCGGAGCAACGGCAACGGCAGCTTCTTGGCTATAAATTTTCTCTCATCGCAATTTAATTTTTATTTTATTTTATTTTTCTACTTTCTACTTTATTTTACTTTTTACTTTTTGGTTTATTTTTTATTTTTTGGGCAATAGCAAATCCAATTTGCTGCCATTTCGCATTGCACCGCAGCATTTTGTCTGCTGCACAAACGAAGCACCACGAAGCCAGCTTCTCTTCTCTCGCTCACCTTTCCTCTCTCTGTCTCTGTCTCTCTCTGTCTCTCTCTCGCTCTCTTTCTCTGTTGCTGGCATCAATCTCAAGCCCAAAACCCAATCAGAATCGCATTCCCAATCCAAATGCAAATTGGCCGCAGGCATTCAACCAAACATGTCTGTGTGAGTGTGCGGGTGTGTGTGTATGTGTGTGTGTGTGGATGGGTGTGTAGCACATACATGCATCTAGAATTGATTAAACAAATATTTGCCATTGAGCCACAGTGCAGCCAGCGGGCAAATGTGTTTGTTTTTTTCTCCCTCCTTTTTTTTGCTCTTCTTTTAGCTGTTGGACAAATCCTTGCAATTACCGTAATGCTAGCGGCCTTGAAAGTGGGCGTGGCAGAGGGTGTGATTAAGGGTTATTGTTGTTGTTGTTGTTGTTATTATTTGTCTCTGTGTGTGTGAAATTATTGTTGCATATACAGTTTTGTGGATGCCACATGGTCAGTTTGTCAGTGGCAGACTTTGGCGCTTTTTAGCATTCACTGCCACAACCTTGTGGCAAGTCCCTCCATTTGCTGTCTCCCTCTCACATATCTCTCTATCTTTTTCCCTCTCTGTGTCTCTGTGTCCTGGTTTCCATTTCGAGCATGTTAATAAATTGCTGTGTAGTTAACTTCACATCTCGCTGCCACTGCCGCCTGCCAGTGTTGCCCGAATATCTTGGGCTAAAATAACTATTTTTGATAATAATAAAATTGGTGGAAATAGCTAAGAGAAATAATAAAATATGGCAAAGCAAATTTAAATAGTTTTTTTTATTAATCTTATGTGTAATGATAATATACATATATTTAAGAGGAGAATAACTATGTGACTTTAAATAAGTTAAAACTATATACGTAACCTTTTGACAAAGAACTTCATATATTTAAAGTTCTTGAACGTTTCCCAATTCTTAAATTAATAATAACTTGACTGGGAGCACTGTTAACCTTTGGTTTCCCTTGTTTCCACTGCAATTTTCAGTCTGCCAAACATTTCCTTTATTGAAAAAATCCAATAGCTCCATTGCATTATTATTTTCGTTACTCCCAAATAAATATCTGCAGAGTATATATAAAAACAGTAATTTAATTTAAAGGCAATTTAAAAAGTAAGTAAGTAAGTGTTTTGAAAATATCCAGATTATTGGGAAAATGCATTTATTTAAGCTTTGTAAACTATCTAAAATAACAACACTGATGCCTGCATTGTCACGAATGCTCTTTCTCCTCTCTTCTACACTGTATCTCTCTCCCCCCCCTCTCTCTCTCTCTCCCTCTCGTACTCTGTCTCTCTTTAGTGACACACTTAATTTTGGGTTTCTATATTGCGTCGTGGCGACTCATGAATTTACTTCATCAACGCACGTCCCGACTGGACTAACAACAGGATTTCAGACAACACAGACCACAGACTATGACTATGACTATGACTATGACTATGTGGTTGTGGATGTGACAAGGATGAGTAGGGAGGGCTAAACTTTGTTAGACCCTGTATTTAGAATAAAATAAAATATTTTTTGAGTCTGTTAAAGTCCGTCTCCCAATTAAATCTCAGAAATCTCACTTTGCATTTACTTTTTATACATTTTATAGAATAAATACAGGGTCACTTGCAGTTGGGTTCTCTTAACTGTAACCTTTGCCACTGTGTTGTTTTATATTTATACGAGACTAACTGGAGAAACAGTAGCAAGTTGCATTAGAAAGTGGACAAGTGCAACTTTTTATACACGACACTGGAAAAAATAGACGGAAAGACAGAGAAGGGTAAAGAGAGAAGAGAGAGGGAGTGAGAAAAAGATAGAGTGAGATGATGTTGCAGTTGCGACATGTGTCAAATGTTGTAATTGTAGTTCATTTGTTGCTGCTGTTGCCGCTGTCAAGATGAATTGCAACTGCCAACAACAGCTGCTGTGGTTGAGAGTGAAAGGAATTAATGCAGCAACTAACAATAACAACAGAGGAAAAGAGAGTAAACGGGAGAGAGAGAGAGAGAGAGGGAGGGACAAACCGCAGAAATCAGTGGGGTAAAAAAGGATTAGGCCTACAAATGAATATAAAGTGCAGCAAAGGCAAATGTCATAAGAAAACTATATATTTCTGGTTGCAGGCTCTCGACTGTGAAGGGACAAGGGGAAGAGGGGAAGAAGAGGGGGGGGGGTGTATCGTTAATAAAATGAATGCCCCTCGTGCTGTCAGCTGCATGCCCTGTGGCCAACCAATTGCATGACATCGTCGTCTGGCCATTTTCCCATTTCCCTATTTTCTTGCAGCAGCCGTTGCGTTTTTCCAGCCAGTTTCTCTTCTTCTTTTCGTTTTTCTCTCTCTTCCCTTCTTCCATTTTTTTTGACGGCCTTTTGTGCTCGTTGTTGGCACCCAAATTATGATGAATGTGAGTTGCAAGTTGCTTTGTTGTTGCAACTGTTGCAACTAGCAACTTGCTGCCTTTTCTGCCGCACAGAGGCCAACAGCATCAGCAGCAACAACAACAGCAACAACACGCTGCAGAGTCCAAAATAAAAATCTTTAAAAACCAACAAGAATTGCAAATAGCTAAGACCAAAAGTTTAAGACTTGCTGTTGCCCTCTAACAAGTCTATTTATAGGACTAAGATGAGTTCAGATTTCGTAAAGAATTATATAGGATATAAATAAATAAGCAAACAAACTTTAACTAAACTCAACGACAAAAAATCTAGCTAACTAAGTAGTTAGTTGAATAACCAAACAGCTTAAAATTTAGTAAATCATAATAAATTAATAATTTATAAAGGAAATAGCTAAATAATTAAGTAACCAAATAACTGAATAAATAAATAACTTAATAACTAAGTAATTAAAAATCTAAATAAGTCAATAACAAAATATCAAAAGATATCTAGTCAAATAGCTAAATAACTAAAAACCAAAATAACGAAATAACTATTGTAGCTAAATTTATTTATTAAAGTAGTAGATAGCCGAATAACTTAATAAATAATTAGCTAAGTAGCTAAATAACTCAACAACTAAATAACTTAATTACTAAATAGCTAAATAACTAAGTAAATAAATAAATAAATAGGTAGATGAACAAATAAACATTTAGATAGCTGAATAGCTTTATAACTAAATAACAAAGTAAATTAAATTAAATAACCAAATACACATATAGCTAAATATTTAGCTAAGTAAATAAATAAACAAACCACTAAATGAATAAATGACACAATAACTCAATAAATAAATAACCTTATATATTTTGAAGTACATAAAGAATTTAATAAAATGCTTTATATTAAACATAAACAAACATATAAAAAACTTTATTCGTACATGAACAAACAAATAAAAAAGAAGAACTATTTAAATAAGTAAATACAGCCTGTTTAATTAAAAAATAGTTTATGATTAACTCAATTCGGTTTATGCTTATGTTACATACATCACCACAAACTCATAATACCCTGACCTGATTCATAAATGTGGCCAATGAAAAATGACAGCTTTAAAATTGTTGTTGGTGCTGTGTTCGGGTGACGTTACGTTTTGGCAATTGTAGACGCACACACACACACATAGCTATATATAGTGGCAAAATAAAGGTGCATGCCCCTTTGGGCACCTGCAACACCCCATCTGCAAAAAGATGCTGTTGCTGCCACCAAATTGGAAAATATGTCAGTGCTTCAATTTTGGCGTGGGTTTTTCTATTTTCATTTTATTTCGCAAGGTTTTCTTGTTGCTGTTGTTGCTGCTGTTGTTCCTCTCGTTGTTGTTGTTGCTGTTGTCAAGTTGCAATTTTGTTGCCATATTTCTTGCTGTTACGCTTGATCAGTGAGTGCTCGTTATATGGCAGCGTTTTGCCTTTTTGCCTAGAAATTGGAAAATTGCACTCAGCCAGAACAACAGCAACAGCAACAACAACAGTAACAGCAATAACAGCAACAGCAATACCAACAACAACAACAACAACAACAGCAACGAGGTGACAAGTAGAAGAGCCAAACGTGCCAAAGATGCGAAAACTGCAAAAACTGCAAGCGGCATCTTTCAATGGCATTCACACACATTCTGTCGTTGACAATGATGGCAACAGCAACAGCAACAGCAACAACAACAGCAACAACAGTTGTTGACAATTGATAACGAATGTCCGAAATGGCCGGTGACAGTTGTTACCAACAATAACAACAACATCATCAGCTTGCAATTGTAACTGACGCCATGCAACTGACGTCCATTTGGATTAGATACATTTTAAAAACAGACAGATAGACAGACAGACAGGCAGACAGACAGAAGCACAAGTGAGACAGGTGAACATATCCAGTGGTGGATGAACTATTGATAAATATAATTTACGATTCTCTCTTGAATTAATTCTACAATTTCTTTGCCTGTCTTCAAATAAATACAATTAATATTCATAAAAGTTTGAATCAAAACAAAGCATTAGTTTTAACATTGAATTTACAAATCGTCTATAAAATACCGATGTATCGATAGGTCGGAATATATAGGATATTGCTTTAAAATCGGACGAAAATTGTCTTTCAATCCCATGTTCGTATTTTGAGTTAACTGACTTTGACATATATAGTATATTAGCAAATTTTACACTGATACTGTTTGGTAGAATTCTTAACTAGACAATATACAAAGAAGTTGTAGAATTGTATATTAATAAATTTGAGAAAATTTAAATTAAAGTGATACAAAACTTTGTTGTTGAAAAGTAACTAGAATTTCTATTTTTAATTTTCGAGTTTTTTTTTAATAAAGAATGTTAATAAACAGCATTATTAACTTTTAATAACATTGCAGATACATTGTCGAAATGTATCTCGTAAATTCTGAAATTCCTATAAAACACACAATCACTTTTTACACAGGCTTAACTTGAATGTGAATTGTTGGACAAACACTTTTAAAGGTTGTCGAGACTTCAAACTTTGTGGGCAATAAAAAAAAGAAGAGTAAAAAAAGAATTGTTTCTCAATCCGTTTGGCAGCAAAGTCAATCTGGCAATTGAAGTGAGAGTTTATTATGGATGCTGATGCCGATGCTGATGCTGATGCTGATGTTGCAGCTCATTCCCACATAGTTATTGAGGAGGCTTAAAGGCGAGTTGGCAGCTCCATTCAAAGTCCTTGTTGCTGCCCTGTGCTGTGTGAAACGCGCGTCCGTAAGCCAAATCGATGAAGTCCTTGGCTCCATTTGCTCTAATTTGGCAGACATCGACGTGCTGAGTAGTCAAAATATGCAGCAGTCGGGATTAGGAATGACTTTACCGCCGTAGACAATGTGGTGCGAGAGAGCGGACAGAGAGCGAGACAGAGAGAGAGGGAGAGAGAGTGGGCGGGGGAGGGAGGGAAATGGCAACTCGAGCTTTGCCGAGTGCCATTGAGAAGTTTCAAGCGACGACGGCGACGGCAAAAGTTGGCTGCAGAGTTGCACTTGGGCCAAGTGGCGGGTGTGCCCATAAAACAAACAACGTGGCATACACACACACACTCGCACACACACTCGCACACTCACACAGATACCTGGGTAGACAGCGTCATTGTCGTTAGCAAATATATGGCCAAAGAGGATCAAAGAGCGTTGCGCTGCAGCTGCACAAAATAATTGCAGTCTGTGGGACTTTTTGCCTTGCCGAGTCCCGAGTCCAAAACGACGATAGCGATGGCAAAAATATACATATATTCACCTAACGACTTTTACATTATCTATATTCTGTGAATTTTTTTTAATGTTAAGCGTAAAAAAAAGGATGAACGAAATGGTAAACAACATTTTATTCTCACTTATTTAGTAAAAATGTATTTATAAGAATTCTAACTCGATTGTTAAGTTTTCAATACATCGTAGAAAAAAAGGACTACCTAAACTTATTTGTAAATATATAATTATATTATTTTTGTCAATGTAAACAATCTGTTTTTTAATTTAAAATATATTTTTGAATTTAAAATATATAATTTTTATTCATATGAGAGAGAAATTTTAATAGAAGATGAAATAAACATTGCGGCATTGATTTAAAAGTAGATTTTTATAAAGGCGATATTTTTAGCACTTCTAACTTATTAATTTTTAATATCGCTGCTTCGATTTTCATCACTAATAGAAACAGGATGGTATCTAATTTGACCACTCTTCTTTCCTATAACTATACTCCTTCTCTCTCTCCCCATTGGCTCCAGTCTACACCTTCTCTTTCATAATGTTCATTCGTTCGTTTTGAAAGTCAAATTCCAATGCGGCGTGGCGTCCTGCGTCCTGATAGCTAAGCCTCCTTAATGTCATTTGTCATCTTCGGGGCTGCAGTCGCCGCTTGCTTCCATCGCTTCCTTCCGGCCAAGTTTCAACTGCAGTTTGTCTCTTTTTACCATTATGCAAATATTATTTTGTGCCAAAGCAGGGCCATCTGCCCTAAACACAATAAAAAAGGCCAAATAAGCAAACTGACCTCGGCCCAAGATGGCGATGAAGATGAAATTGGAAGTGGAAGTGGAGATGTTGATGGAGATGGCAAACCGAAAGGCGGAAGAGAAGCAAAAATTTATCGAGAAGAAGTTGAAACACACAGCTTCAACTTTTATCGACTGCCAAAGCAGACGATTGCCACTAGATTTAGGAAAGTGAAGGAAACGAAACGAGAGGAAAGGGGAGGGGAGGGGAGGGGATTTTTGTGGCAGGTCAAAGCCTGTCAAAGGCATTGCCTCGAGTTTTCTATACTTTAGCTGACGTTTTGCTCAAAGCTCACACACTTGCAAAGCACTGTGCACTGTGCACAGTGAGACTGAAGCGACTGAAGCAAATCCGTTGAGTGCTTTGCTTGTTTGACGTTGCATGCAACGTCTGGTGCTGCCAATGCCACTGCCACAGCTGCCACAGCTGCCACAGCTGCTGCTGCTGCTGCCACTGCTGCTGTTGAAGCTTAGAAAACCTTCTGCTTAATGGCAACAAAATAAAAAACAAACAAATGCTTTCAACAAGACCTCGACTATAAGATACCCGTTGCGAATTATAAATATAATCCAATTGTATATATGTGTTTTAAATTGTCTTCACATTAATATGATTGAAATTAACTTGGGATGATTGATGTATATATATATATGTATATATTCCAACATATTATGGTCGTTTCTTCTTCACTGCTTCACTTTTCCAACATTGACTTCCATTCGAGTTTGACAAGCAGGTTGTAATTGCTTTTAGACGGGGATAAAAACTCATTAAAATTACTTACAACTATTAAAAGATACTTTGATTAAGAAGGAGATACACATTTCAATATATGCAGCACATTTCAACATAAATAGACTGACAGAGCTAAAGGTAACCAAAAATAGTATTTTCAATTTGCATTTTCAACTATTGAAATCTGAAATAAATCCTTAAATTTCAGCTTAACATTTTCTCTGTGAAGAAAAACTCAATTAATAAAAAATTTGTATTACGAATTTTATTTTTAAATTCCCATGACATCATTTTAATAACAAACCTCTGGCTTAGAAGAGCAATTCAAATATGATACATTTCATTTTATTTAATAAAGTTTTATTGTGTAATTGTTAACATTCTTTGACTAAGACTCTTTTCCACTGCAAGAAAGAATTAAATATTTTATTAAAAAATTAAATGCAAATTTAGTTAAATTAGTATATTATAAATTTATTGATGTTGGAAAAGTACGCAGTGGTAATTTGCATACTTTAAGTAAAATTACAAAGAAAACCTTAAGAAGCACACATATTTATGCTGAGTGTATTTCACAGACAAGTTGATCCAGAGCTGTCTGCAACTCACATGCTCTTTTGAGTACATTCGTCATGTGGAGAGAGGAGGGAGATAGAGAGGAGAGAGAGAGACACAGAGAGAGAGGAATGCTGTCTCCTGCTGTGAGTGTGGGTGTGTGGGTGTGTGTCTGTGTGTGGCAGACATCATGTATGAGCTAGAGTGTGCATATGTGTGTGGCAGCCACTGTTTTGCAGACAATTAGTTTCGTAAGCAGTTTTCTATTCTTTTGAAGTTTAAGTTTTGTCAGCTGCGTTTTCATTTTTGATTTCCCATTGTTTGCAGTCAGTCTCTCCTTCTCTTTCTCTCCATCTCTTTCTCTCCTCTCTCTCTCTCTTTGCCTAGTTCTCTCTATTTGCTTTTAAGTGTGTCTGTTTGGGAGTTGACCTAACAGCATGTATTGCACAACTAACTAACTGACTGACTGAATGACTGACTGACTCTGATGTCTGACATTTCTAGACAGAGATGGGTAACTAACTACATTGATATTGAGAATAATATCAAATAGAATATCATATCGGAAATGTCAGTTTATAATAAGCAATAGTCACCTAAGTTAATTTAAAAAGAAAAATATAACAAAGACAATTGAATTAATATTTCAAGTAATTTAAAAAGAATCTTATGTTCCAATAAGAGGAAAGTGAGTAAAGAGATACAAATTATATAAAGTATCCTTTGTTTTTATCGATATATTATCGATATATAGCTTTAGTGACACCCCTGGCCAAGTTGTAGTTGGTGATACAATGAAAGTAAATTGATTTGCCAACTCCTTTTCGGCCAAAAATGTCAAAATGAATCGAAATGAAATGAAACGTGACCAAATTTGGCCACATGTCAATATGCTAATGATGATGGTGCTGCCAACCAGCCACAGCCACAGACTGTGCATCCTATCTATGCCTATACCTATTCCTATTCCTAGTCCTGTCCAGACCCTTTCTTCCTTTTGGCCTCGAATTGACAAAACCAAGCCTTCAGCTTCGTTTGCTTGTGCGTTTTGCGGCTTAGGTTTTTGACTGGAAAATGGGAGGGGGGGGGGGTTATTTTGCTGATTGTTTTTTGGCCTAGACCATTTCGTGTTAAAGGATTTTAAATAGCAGCAGCTTCACATTTTGGAGGCAGTGCAGCAGCAAAATCCAAAATGGGGCAAGCCATTGCCATGTGTTGTGTAATTGGCGGCCAAAACGAATTGAAACGGGAAATAGCAAATAAATTGAATGAAACGTGTCGCCAGGGGTCGAGATTGGTCAGTCATCTAAATGTGCATGTGTGTGTGTGAGAGAGTGTGTGTATACGTGTGTGAATGTGTGTATGTGTGTGTGGTTGTCGCTGCTGCTGTTGACCGCAAAGTGACGTTTCCGTTTCCGTATCCGTAACGCATGTGCGCCTGCACACACACACACACACACTCAAACACACGCACACACACACATTTCCATTCACCCCTCTGCTCTCTCCTCCTCTCTCTCCTTCCTCACTTTGTCTATCTCATATGCATAGTGTGTCGCTTTGGCGTTAAATATTTGACTTCAAATGCGACGTTGAGCCCAAAAATAGCACACGACAACATTTGCAGCTGAAGAACTTTCAAAGCAGTTCTGATATCGATATTCTATCGATACAGATAATTTCAGAATTATGCAGAAAATCGTTTTGATATTTATTTGTTATTTTTATCACTAAATACACTATAACTATTACTATTAATGTTATTACACTAGTCTGTATAATTTTTAAGGCAATATATCTAAAAATACTGTCATTGCTTAAAGAGATTTCTAGAATTTCTGTTAGTAGCAAATTGCCTACAAATATGGTTCATTAATTCAATTTTAATAAATGTTCAAGTTTTATATTAGAAGATACATCTTGCTCGCTGCCTATCAACTTCATTTATGATTTCTACTTTTAGATCCGAAACCTACAGCAATCAAACAGAATTTAAACTTATTTCTTCTATGTGGGTGTTGGTAATTAATAAGTTTATTACACTGTTTATTTGATGTTAAATATTCTAAAATGTCCTTTTCAATATACAATGCGATTCTTTATTCTTTTCATTATTCCTTTTTTCCATTTTGGTATTCCGTATTAGATGTTTTTCCTAAGATCAATATCGATACTACCTTTTTGGCGATGCTCATCCTTAGAGAGCAGCATGCATCCTGGCTAAATTCAGAGCAGCTGCAGCTGCCACCTGGACAAGTATTTATGCCACCGCGTCAACGCATATTTCTCTACATTTATGCCCCTCATGCTTTCTGCTTCACTGCTATTTTTCCTGCTTTTTATAGTTCGCTTCTGCAATGAAATGAAATGAAAATGCTTTTTTATGTTCGCGTTGCATGCGAATGTGAATCCGAATCCGAATCCGAATCTGAATCCTCAACTGGATACCACAAAGTCCACAGTTCACAGAGTCTACAGTCTACACGGTCAGCAGGCTGCTGGTAGCCATGGGCAACAGCAGCTAGTAGCTGCAACATACAACATGCAACATGCCTGGGGCAGCAACAGCCTGTGGCAGCAACAATTTGGTATGCCTGGCATGTTTGTCTTTTTGTTTTGTTTTGTTGCTTTTCCTTTTCCCATTTCCCTTTGCCAGCAGAAACAATGCAACAAATTGCCAGAAAAACAACAGCGAATAAATGCACGACCGTCAGATACTCAGTACCAATTAAATTAAATGTTCAACAATAACCATAAGTGGCATACGAATTGTCAGCGAAAAATGCAATTTAATATTGTTCAAAGCTCATTTCAATTCACAGGGAAATCGTGGAAAACTACGTGGTACTCAAGAGGTAATGAAATATTGTTGGAAACTCACTCAAAATTACAGGAAAATTCTTGAGTTCCATTTGCAATAGTTTTTCCATGTAAATTTCTTATTCTTTTTTTAATAGACTTGTTTGAAATTGACAAGAGTTTCTTTACATTTTACAATAGTTTATCGCTCGGATTTTTATTTGGGCCTTAAATTATTGAAGATATTCCCTTTTGTGTTTGTTAACTGCTTTTCATCTTATTTTGTACATTGAATTAATGAGAATTTGAGAATCTTTGAGCTGTCTGTGTCTAGATTGAGTACTTAAAAGGTATCGTCTCTGTTATACAATGAGTTGATTTACCTTTGTGCTATTTTAGCTCCTTTTTTATAAATGCAGTCGCTTTTTAATTTTTATCTTCTTTTCCTTTTGCTATTTCTCTTCATTTCTCTCATAGAAGTAATTCCATTGAAAACTTTCGAGATTGAGACTGAGTTTCTTTCTTATGCAGCTTTCCAAGTGTAAGTTGTTATTCCCGTTCCCCGTTCCCCGATTCCCCATTCGCCATTCATTTTTGCTGGCTTCAGCTGCAACACTGCAAACAAAGTACAGTGTCCAGCACACACCTATATATACACACACACACACACACACTCTCATACACACTCGAATACACATATGCTGCCCTGTACTTTTAGACCCAGTACATGTAAAAGAGTACAAAAGGGTTTTTTAAGTTTGTGCAACAAAAACAAAGTGCATAAGAGGTAGAAGGAGGCGTGGCAGACCCCATAAAGCATATATATATTCTTGATCGGCATGAATTGCCGAGTCAAACTAACCATTTCCGTCTGGCTGTCCGTCTGTCTGTCCCTTTTTTAAACACCTAGATCTCAGAGACTTTAAGAGCAAGAGACACCAAATTTGGCATGTGGATTCATTTTTATCTGCCATTGATCAAGTTTGTTTTAAAATTTTGTCACTCTTTTCACTACTCTTTACTCTTTCTCCTAAGTACAGGGCCTCCTACTGTCGTTCTGTCTCCACTGTAGCTTAATGCATTTTTTTAAAAAAGATTTTCTACGTTTGCTTTTTTGCTTTTATATTCATTGTTTTCGATGAATGAACAGCTGCTGTGCCCGCAAAGAGTGACAAAGACTGTGGGCAGAAGGGGCGTGGCATGCGTGGCAAGGACAACAATGCGAAAAATTAATTCTCACAAATGCGTTTTCAATTGCATAATAGTTGAGAGTTGAGTTGAAGTTACTCGATTTTGTTGCCAATGGGGGTTGGTAAGGGGCGAGGAAGCGATGAGTAGGGGGCGTGGCAGCGGCTGTGTGTGTGTGGCAAGTATTAAGCCATAAGCTGCAACAAATGACATTTTGAAAAGCAAACACACACACACAGATAAACACAGTTAGATACAGAGATACAATTGTGAGAGCGACGACAGCTGCCCAAAAAGTAGACTACGATTTGCAAAACTTTTATTTGCTTTGCTTTGTGTGTGTAACTGTGTGTGTGTGTGTGAGTGTGTGTGAGTATGAATCTTAAATATATATATGTGATAATACACATTGTTTTGAACCCGTGTCGTGTCCCTCTTCTGCGGTTAACCTAATTTGCTTTAATTAACATGTTGCATATTTAATTTTACAAACATTGTGACACTGACACACACACACATACACTCACTCACTAATATAGACACATGTGTATCCACACAAGTGTTTAGTTCGTATTTCAATTAAGCTGCACATAGAACATATATTTTTCTTTATTTTTCTCACCCCTCATTTTCCCATCTCATTGGTTTCCTTTTCGTTTGCTTAGTTCTTAGTTCTGCACCCTTTGGTCGTTGTTTTTTTAGTGTTTTGTTGTTGTTGCTCATTGCATGTCAAATGATTTCTAATTACGCACCATATATGCCACGCCCAGCCGTATGACAGCATGTCAACGCCCACTTGACTGGTTGACTGACTTAATTACAAATTGCATTATTTATCGTGCAACAAAGTTCGTCAAACTGCAGCCTCAACTGTGACAGCGAGAAGGGAGACGGTGAGCGAGTAGAGGGAGGGAGGAAAGGAAAGGAAAGAGAGACAGAGAAAGATGACAAGTGAGAAGAGAGCAGTGAGGAAGGAGACGTAGCAGTTGAGCAGGATAATCATCATTTCGAATGTGTTAATGCAATTTCTGCATACTAACATATGTGCACACTATGTGTGTGTGTGTGTGTCTGTGTGTGTGTGTTAATGGCTCTGTGCAGTGGAAGGAGAAGAGTGAGTAAAGGGAAGGGGAGAAAAAGAAGGCAGAGGCAACATCGTCAGTGGGTCGCATCATCAAATATTCTTTTATAGTTTGTGAAAAAGGATAAGCAGCTGCTCAGTGCGGCAAAGAGAGAGAGTGAGAGACAGAGAGAGGGATAGTGAGAGAGAGAGAGAGAAGTGGTGAAAGAAGTTGCAACTGTGCGGCGGCTGTATCAGAATTGTAGTACAGTAAAGCACTGTTAAATATGCAAGCAAACGCTTAGTATTAGTTATATTAAGTATACGCAATGTATAGTAATTATTATTGTATATTATGTACACGCAACGTTTACTGCTAGTAAGACCTCAAAAATAGTCTATAGTCTCGTTAAGTGCACTTAGCGTGTGTTCACTGTGCCGGCAGCATGCACAATAAATATTTGCACAGATTTGAAAGGGTTCTTGATGCTGGAATAACTTTTGGACGCGTCTGTGGGACAGCCGCAAAACGTCAAAGCTACACGAAACCGTTACAAACACACACACACAGACACACACAGACACACACAGACACACAAATGCACATACACAGAGAGACAAATATGCAAGTATATAGTTGTGTATGTGTGTTTGTGTTTATCTGTGTAGAGACACGTTTGTGGTTGGGCCAAGTTGATTAAAACCAGCCTGCCTACAGTCAGAGCGACACCTGTCTTTCCCTCTCCTCTCTCTCTCTCTCTCTCTCTCTCTCTATCTTTCTTACTGTATCTGTTCATGTGCTTCATGTTGACTGCTCTTTTGGCACTTTTAGTCTAACACATCTGGCAGTTCAACTAGTGACCCAAAGGCGCATTTAAATCAGAGGCATAAGAATTGCAGAGTAAGAAAAATGGGCAAAGGAAAAGGACAACTTAGTTAATTTCACCTCGTTTTCAGCTATTTCCTTAAATTTTCAATGCTGAGTTAAGAATTTTTGAGTGCAGATTACAGGAAAATTACATATCTGAATAAAAATATGTTATTTCAAATATAAATTAATTCTTTGGAATATTGATTTTAAAGGTACGAAATATACTTATTTGTTATTGTTATTTAGAAAGAATGTCTAACATTTATGTTTTCAATGCCTAAATGGCTTCAATTAGGAAAGACATCAAATAACATCAATAAAAGACTTTTATAATGAAAATCATTGTTGTTTTATATGTATATGAAACTTGGTCTATTAAGGTATTTAAAATATTCCAAAGACGTTTTAAAAACAGCAATACGAATCATACACTGACTTTTATTGTGAAAATCAAAGAATAATTGTCATCTACCTGACGCCTTGTTTCAATCGATTTAAAAGCATTTATAAATTTATACATAACAACAAAAATAGTTTCAATTTAAAATGGAATACATAGATATTAAAGCAGATGAATAATATTTTCACTTCGCTGGAGCCTTTGAATGTGTATTTTTAGCTTCAGCTTTTTAGCTGCCCTGAGTGAACTGAGTGAAATTTGGAATATCCAAAATATGTTTTGGATGTAGTGTACTAACTTCAACACGCTTTAACGGATACGGTTGAAATTCAGCAACCAGCTGAAGTGCGTCATCAAAATGCGTTCTCTTTGGTTTCGCTGTAAAACAAATGAGCTTGTCACACGCGTTGAGCGCTCGTTGGAGGTCACCTTAATTATGGTCACAATTAACAGTTTGATATTCGCCGGGCGCTGCATTTGGCACACTAACATACACATACCTACACACACACACACACACACTCACACACACATGCCCTGTCTTCCTTTCTCCCCACCACTTTGCTATACCATCATCCATTTACACACAGAGCGAGCGACACATTTCATTTCATTTGGCATGACAGTATGTGTAGGTGTATGTGTCCATCAGTATGTGTGTGTGTGTGTGTAGCTGTGTGTGAGTGTGTGTAATCTCATTACAAATTCAAATGCGCTTCGCCTGGTGCGGCTGATGTGGCCTCTGACTCGGAGTCGACGTCGGCGTCGACGTCGGCGTCGGCGTCGGCCTGTGCTATGTAGCCTAGTGTATAGTATGTCGGCCTGACCTGTCCTGTTCTATGTCCCTATGTTGGCCTGGTCCCCTTTTAGCGTGTGTGTGGACATGGCAAATGCTCTAACCGCGTTGTCACTCAATTATGTGCCATGTGCGCGCGACATTGCATACTTTTCAGCGCTGTCCAAAAGACGCCACACACACACGCACACACTCACACACACACACACACACGAGTGAAGAGCCACGTCAGAGGAACAAGCTGATAAACAGATAGACAGATAAGCAGAAAGACAGAACGACAGACCGACAGATAGACAGTTAAACAGTCTGTTGAGCTTTGCAGTTGACCAACAGCAAAAGTTTAATCAGAAGTTGATGAATTGATGTTGCAAGTTGTAGTTAAACATCATGTATTTAAAATAGACCAAAAGCTGTAAACAGAATTGTATTTAAACCTTTATAATTATTAGATTTATGAGATTTAATATAAACTAATCCCTGTTGATATGTAGAGTACAGATATTAATTTCCTTTCATATTAAATTCAATGTGCAATTGTCGCCGTCTTTCTTTCTTTAAATGAATATCTGTCAAATATTTGTACACATTTTTTCCAGGGGAAAGTGTTTGTTTTAATTTTTGCAGGAATAACGATATGGATGGATTGAAATTGACATGGCATTGCAATACAGAATACAGACAAGGCAGACAAACCGTCATTTATGCCACTTGGCAGCTTTATGTCATTGCTGGTTAAGTGATGCGTCTAATTTGCAGCTGTTGCCGCTGTTGAAGTTGCAACTTGCACGATGCCAAAGCAGAAGGAGAAAGAAGAAAGTAGAAAGAAGAACGTCGCGAATTTGCATTTTGCTGCATCTCCCATCAACGTAAGTAATGGCAACCAGGAGCTTCCATTGCCTGGGTTACCTTTAGCTCAGTCTCTGTCTCCGTCTCAGTCTCCGTCTCAGTTTCCCTGCCTCTTTGTATCCCTTCTGGCCCCCTCATGTTGCAGACCTGCTGCTGCGTTGCATGCTCGTTAATTTTGCAGCATTTCCGCTAGCAATTTGGTGGCAGCTTCGTCGCTGTCGTCGTCTAGTGGAAATATTACGTATACGCGGTGCAAAAAGCGCCAACCGGAAATGCAGGAAGCGGATATTACACGCTCCAGAAAACACACAGCACAGCGAGCAGCAGAGCAGTCGAATAATATGCACAGAGATATGACTTCTGATGACAAGCCGAGTCGGCAAAGCGAGAAAGAGAACGAGAGAGAGAGAGAGAGGGCGACGAGAACTGACGACATTTTTCCTTATTGCTGTTGTCCTTGTTTTTGTAGTTGTTTGCTGTTGCTGTTGTTGTTGCTGCTGCTGCTGCTGCAGCTGCGTTTTATGCATTTTTCGTGTTTAGACAGCTGGCCAATGTCGTCAGTGTTAGCTTTAGCTTAACTCACTTTTTAGCTCTTTACCCTGTAAACTTAAGGTAGCTTGGGAGTGCGTATACTTAATATCCTTAAGCATATGCGACACGTATACGTCGAGTAGAATAATCACCAACAAAAATTGTTTAATTTGGTTTTCCAGGGCATCTTCTCATCGACTACTCGCTCAATCAGCGCACTTTTATTGCCCAGTCATCTTGGAATTGGAGCGAACACAACAAGAACGCAAACAGGAGGAGCTGCAGCTGCAGCTGGAACAGGAACAGGAGCAAAAACAGAAAAAGAAACGAAAACAGAAGTGAGGTCGTGGATACTTTAATTGCTTGGCCCATTGAATTTCCGTTGAGCCTTCGACATTTTGTGCAATTGTTGGTAGCATTCAATTATTTTAAGTCAACAGATCAAGATGAAAATACAGGAAATAACTGTGTGCCATCTAGAGGAAAGAAAAGTAAGAGAATAAGGTACGAAACAGAACAATAAACATCGTAAAAGTTCAGGTTTGCGGAAGAACTTACTTACATAACACCTCGTTGGAGCTACGAAAATTTAGTAGGAGTCTTACCTTTCAATTTCAGGTTGACATCTTTATATATTCGAAGAGGAAGCTATATTTCCTATTAAAAAACTATCTGGAAATCTTTAATATCAAATTTCTCTGAAAAGAAACTACTCTCATCTGAATAATTAGAAAAACTCAGCTTGTTTCTTTTTTTCGTGTAAGATTTCTTTGTTTTCTTTATTGAACATAATAATTTGTTGTTGTTGTTGATGTTGTTTTTTAATGCTTGCTCACTTGTTTGTTGTTAAATTGTTGTTGTTGTTTTTATGTTGTCTTAATTAATAATTAATTTATTTAAATTTAATCATTTTTTTCCATATCATTTGATTTATTTATGTTTAATTTTATTAGTTTTATTTTTGTATTTGTTAGTTTAGAATTATAGCGTATATCAATATGCATAAATTGTTGATGTTTTTTTTTTTAGGTTTTGTAAAAAAAAAACATTGTTAGCCATAATAATGAACCATAATTTGTAGCTGTAAATGTTAATATACATACATATATATATATCAATTAATTTATATATGTATATATATATATTTCGTCTAGCTTTGAAATCGTTTGGCTGTGTTGTGGTTTTTCTTGTTGTTGTTTTCTTTTTTGCATTTATTAGTTGCTAATTAACATTATTGACAAAATATATGTTCAAGTACAATATTTATAATTTTCATTATTTTTCAATATTTTCTTTTTTTTGTAAGTTTTTCATTTTTCATTTTTATGCTTAACGCGCACTTTTTGTAATTTCCATTTTCTGTAAAAAGCGCCAAGAATATTTTTGAATTAAGGTGAGTTTTCTTGAGTGAGTGTTTTGTGTATGTGTGTGTGTGTGTATTGTATTGTTAAATAAATAATTATACAATATTTGTATTTCTTACTTTTTCTAGTGTATTTTTGAACGTGTGTGTGTGTGTGTTTACTTGTAAATAATTTATATTAAATAATTTGCACGTGCATGAATAAATTCTTAATTATTTTTTTTTGTTTTTTGCTTTTCGTTTTTCTTCTCATTTGTATAAATTTAAAATTGTCAGCCATTTGTTGTTGTTTAATAAAAACATTATGCAAGTTATTTTATATTTATTTACTACAATATGCCATGCGTTTTGTTGTATTGTTAATCTTTTTGTTATTGTTGTCGTATTTTTGCTTTGTTTATTTCTATAAAACTGCATAAATTTAAAATTGTTGGCGCTCGCCTATTATTATTATTATTATTTTTTTTTTTGGTTTTCTTTTTGTTTTTTTGTTGTTATGTATTTATAATTATTTATTTGCCTTTGCTGTGCTGTCTTTAATAGCTAAACATTATAATATTACAAAAAAAAATATTAATTATATATATATATATATGTTTATATATATATAGTTGCTGCCTCTGCATATTAATATTTATAATTATTATAATCATTTCATTTTTATTTTTTGTTTTTAGGCTTCTGCTGTATTTCGTTTTTATTTATTAGTAATTTTAATACTTGTAAATTCTGTTTTGCTGTAATCTTTACCATTTTTCCTTCATCTCCATTTTTTATTCTTTGCGTATTTTGGCTGCTTAGTTACTTTGTTTAGGCTTCTTGTGTAATCAACATAATTCCATTAAAATTAAGTACATATCTTTAAGCTAGCTCTCGATTTATGTACAACATTTAAGTTACTAATAGTATTTGTATTTTTGTATTTGTATTTCATTCATTTATTTATTAATGCATTTTGTTTATTTTGTTTAATTAACTTGCCCAAAATATGTAAACTCAATTACAGTATATATATGTATGTATATATACTTTTCTTTTATTAATTTTTATTAATTGCATTTGTATTAATTTTAATAAGTTCACTACGCTTTCAAATTATTTACATAATTAATTATGTGCACATAATGCTCGCTTTTGTTATTATTTCAATTTATAAACAAAAACAAAGAGGACAACAAACAAACAAACAAAAACGAAATATATTTTTATCAAATTGCAAATTGGACAGCATCAAAACTGATTTTCTTAAATCTGTTTTTTCTCTTTTTTTTCGTATTTAGTTATAAAATATTTATATAATTTTTGCCCTGTGCCGACAACAAATTAACATAAATTACCTTCACACACACACACACACACACACACACACACACACATACAGATACACTCAAACTTACACACAGACAGACGCACACATGTACATAATTAGGTAATAAAAACAAAGTATAAATTGCAGCAAGATTATGTTTAATTTTTTTGTTTTTTTTTTAATTATAATAATTAATTAAGTTGTAATATTTTTCTTCTCATTCATATGTTTTTTGAGCAGCATTAAGAGCCGCAATTTAAGTTAAACTTTAAGTACATAAATTTTGGATGGATGCCATTAGTCAGTTGATAAGTTTCAAGAACCTAAGCCAAATATATATGTATGTATGTATATAATCGTATATCAAAAGAACAAAAAACAAAATCAAGAAGAACAAGAAGAAGGTAAAACAGCTAGTTTACTTCGGCATGCCGATGTTTTGATATCCTTATAGTTGATATCCTTTCATTGAACATAGCTTACCAATTCAAATAATCATAACTCATTGGTAGACAATTTTCCAACAGACAAACATATTTTTTAATTTAAAATATACATATAAACCCGCTGTAAGGATATATGTATTTTTCTGCTACACAACATTTTGTGAATTTCTTTTTGTTTTTTTGTTTTTTTTTGCTTTTTGTTTAGCATATTCTCAGTTAAGATATCATTTGTTATTTATTCTTATTTTGGGCTTACTTTGATTGTGGCCTTCAGAATGGATGGGGGCCAATGTTACAACCGAATGTTCATGTTCTACTTGAAGTACTTTGCGTGTATATGTATGTGTGTGTTGGGGTGTCTAATTGGTTGTGTCTAATGTATGTATGTATGTCCTAGTTGTATGTACAAAACTAAGCAGTAAGTGCAAATGGCGACTTGGATGGATTTTGGGGAAATTGTTAATATAAATATATATATATATATATATATAATGTATGTATATATATGTATATAAGTTTATTCTCCTTCGTTCGAAATCATTAATAATTATAGTAATAATAACAAGAACTAATTGATGATATGCGCCTGCTTAAGCCAGATTTAATTGCAATTGCAGCGCCTTTTTTTACTTTTACTTTTTCTCATTTATCTTTTTGTTTGTGTCTTACAGACAACCATAAACATTATATAGCATACATATGTATGTATATAATCTTAATCAAGGACATGCATGAGCTTGTCTAAATACAAGTTTTTGGACGAACATGTTTAAGGTGTTTTAAGGAAGGTTTTCAAGGTGACGAAGCAAACGAAACGAATTTAAAGCGAATTTCGTTTGTTTGTTTTCTTTATTTGGACGCAATTGAAAAAGTGTTGCAAAACGTTGACAAACAATCAAATACAACAAAACAAAACATAATGTTGTGTTGTGTTTTTGTTGGGGGGAATTTGCTGTGCTGTGCTGTGCTATGCGGCGTATGCGTGTTATTTTTGTTAACGTTGCACAGTCGCTAAATTGCATATGGTATTCATATTCATATTTATATTCATATTCATTATTTAATTATCTTTGTATTATCTCTGCTTGCTTTTCAGTATTTAAAATTTAGCTTTTAGCAGTGTTATAATTAGATATTATATAGCTTGAGTTAGTTGCATTTATTAACTAGTTTTTTCCGTTTTTTTTTTAACTTTTATTCTTCTCATGTTTTTGTTTTTTGTATTAAAATATCGCATATTCTGCGCTCATCGCTAATCTTTCACCTCGAGTCAATTCTGCTCTCTCTTCTCTATTTATTCTGCTTCATCTTTTCTGAATTTTCGTTTCTCGTTTCTTTTCTGTATCTATTTGCATTCTATAGATTTAGCATTTATTGCCTTGGCATTGTCTTAATTATAAGGTATTCCTTCATTTTGTTTTGTCTATATATGTTTTTTTTTAGCTTTATCATACATACGTATATGCATGTGTGCATGAATTTTAATATATGTATGATTACCTTTTATCCGTTTTGTGATCTGTATAATGTGCCACTTGTGACGTCACAAGCTACGCATGCATAGTTTAAAATTGGCTTATCTCTTCTTCTTCTATTCAACGTTTTTGTTTTGTGTTTTTCTTTCTTTCATTTGGCCGCTTAGTTTCATTTTGTTTCTTTTTTGTTTCGTTTCGTTTCGTTTTGTTTCTTTTCGTTTCGTTTCATTTCAAGCGTTTCTTTTTGTGTGTGTGTTTTTTTTTGTATTTGTGAGAACTTTTGCTACAATGTTATTATTATTAATATTAATATTATTTAAGTTTCTTTGAAGATATTATTAACTGCTTATTGCGTTTTATAAACACTAACTCGTCGTTGCTCAATTATCAATTTATTAAAACTACTCAACTTAAGCCAGGGAATTGCTTGTGTCTGATTCTGATTCTGATTTTTATCTGTTTTATCTTCATTTTGTTTTCATTTTGCTTTCAACTCGTTTCATCCGTAACTTAATACATATACTACACGCGTATAACTAGTAAAACAATTGTTGTTTTTTTTGACTGGCTCACAAAAAATACGAGTACTAATTATATGCTATTATCATAAGTAATGCTGAACAAACAAAAATATATATATATATTGTTAGAGATTTTGTTTTTTTCGCTTGTTAGCCTAGAGTTTGTAAACGTCTATCGATAATAAGAAAAAAAAAATAGTAGACAAAAAAATAATCATACTAAGAAAGAAACAACCGAACATTGTTTAACGAGCATTTTCTCGTTCTCTTTCTCTTTCTCGTTCGGGTTCACTTTCTCTGTCTTTCACTTAAATACATGTTTGCCATTCTCTTTTATTGCCGCTCTTTCTCACATTGTGATTTGGCTCTTTTGTTGTTGCGTAGAAATGGATTGTGGTATGTGGAATGTGGAACGAGCGAGTGACGAGTCGCCTAGTAGCGCTGTTGATACTCGTGATGCCAGCGATTGAAGTCAATGTGGAATACAATTATCGAACCAGTTGACAAACCAGCCAGCAAATATCTATAATAAGGGAGAGAAAAGACGGGGAGTGGATATATTTAGTATTGGCAATCGTTGAAAGTTTGCAGATAAACAATAACTTATTAAAATTATATACTCGTTACTTACTTCTGATCGTGAGTGAGCGAAAGCGAACGTATACCCGCATTGCAGGCGGGGAAGGCATAAAGTGGTGCCAGATTAAAGGTGCGCCACACCTCTACAATACCACGGTCTCCAGCTGTCATCAGATACTCGCCATCGCGCGAGAGCAGCATACACTAGAGACAGAAAAAGAGAGAGTAAAATACATATTAGAGCAATGAAACAGTTGATTGACTGTATATTTGATTGACTCGTTATTCGTTGCACTCGCCACTTGTTACACGCTACACGTTACTCGCTACTCGTAACTCGTAGCTTGCTACTCGTTACTTGTTAATCGCTACTCGCTACACATTACTCGCTACTCGTCAATCGTTAATCGCTACTCACTTCTCGCCATTTGTTACTCGATACTCGTTTCACGAGCAAGAAAGGCATATGAGAGCAATGTAACGAGTGACTGACAGAACTTTTTAATAAGCTATTAACTCGCTACTCGTCTTACCTGCAGATTGTCGTTGTGCGTTTCGTGGCGCAGCTTCTTGCCGTTCACAGTGTAGGCAGCCACATTGCCCTTGTCATAGTTGATGACAATGAAGCCCTCTCGCGACATAGTAATCAATTCCGGCGAGTGGAAATCAACGGGTGGATCCAATGAGCGCAGCAAGTCGCCAAATGTTGTGTGTATAAGCACGGGACCATCTAAAGAGAGTAAGAGAGAAAGAGAGAGAGAGAGAGAGAGAGAGAGAGAGAGTGTGGAAAAGATAAAGAGGAGATTGTAGTGATAACTATAACATTTGAGCGTTTTCTCGTTATTGCAACTTACTCGTTGAACCAGAAACAACGAGGCCCAGCTCGGCGCTTATGACCACCGAGGTGACAGCTTGCTCGTGACCCGTCAACGTGGCACGTGGTGTTGGCACATCCCCCTCACCGACAATGCTCTGAGTCCTTGCATTCCAGTGCCACAATAAAACAGTGCAATCAGCTGAACCGGAGGCAATATAACAGTCCGAGGTAATGTTACACTCGGAACGAGCCATGCAGGTGACAACGCCAAAGTGACCAAACACAATTTGTACGATTTTCGCTAAAGGAGAAGAAATGGGTGAAGAAATGTGGGTTGAAGGGGTTGAACTTTCATCTTTCCGCAAAAAGTTGGGAGGACAATTAAAAAACCGAAGCGGAAACTTACCCGTTTCGGTGGCAAACACACGAAAACTGTTATCCCAGAAGCCACAGGCAATGAGAAAGCGACTGTCGACGGTGGTCACAAAGCAATTTGAGCGTATTTTCAGCATTTGGCTAAAGTTATCGCCCAAATGTCGACGACTGACCGCATTGCTGTTGTTGTTGGTGCCATGAACAGCTGCAATCGGAACGGAAAGAAAGAAAGGGATTAAAATATATATAGAATAGATATTCTCAATCAATAATTGATGTAGGAATGTAAAAGAGACTCACCCAAAACTGGATCGATTGTCAGCGGTTGATTGGAGCCCGGCGTTTGGGGTGATTCAGCATAGCTGGGACTCTGGACGGATGCGGTATAATTGCAGTTCCATCGATTCACGGCAAACTGATGACCTGCCGTCACAGTGACCACCGAGGGCAACGACAACTGTGGATACGTATTGGCCGAGATGTGAATGACCGGCGAGTTCTGATAGAATTTAAGCATCTGGCATAGATCCTCGGGCATTGCACTGAACATCATGGGGGATAGATGCATGGCGGAGCTACGTGGTGGATGTGGTTCCATTAGCAGTTGACTGGGAGTTTGTCCAAAGTTGCGTATTTGATTTTCCACTGCCTCACGCATCACCGGATCAAGGACACCGTCAAGATCGACGCTGCCCTCGTAGGTGAGATAATAGAACACGTTGGTGGCCCGTATTGCCTCAGGTCCACGCTGCTTGTAACCGAATATCAGATCGATCCACTGATGCAGCTGACAGGAGACAAACTCCGATTCGAGAGCCATGCGATTGATGCGCACAAACTCCTCGGGACTTTTGGCCCAGGGGGGTAATTCAATGTCATCGACAAGGGCGCCATCCTCACGATGTCCCAGCCGATAACCCGATGAATTGTAGAACATTTCGGGCAGGAAATACCATTCGGGTATCAATTCCTTCACATCCGATGTATCACGCTGGCAGTTCTTCCAGCTCAACGAGACCGAGGAGAACAATCGATCGGGATAATCGAATTTGCCGCCTTGAAGAGCTAGGAACATGGTCGTAAAGGGTTCAACTCTCACCAGCCAATTGAGAGTGAAGGCAGCAGTTGAATAGTGGGTGCCATAATGGAATGGTGGTATGGTATCGCTATCCCAACTCTCGTAACGCTCCTCAAAGTACGCTCGACGTGATGGATTGAGAGCACCAATCGGTTTCGATAGGTCTCGATAGTTGGAGGGTAGACTAAGATCAAGATCCTTGGAATCGTAGTTGGTGAGCACCCAGGGAAAGATCGGATATTGATTTAGGTCATTGTACGTTCGACCCGCGATTGTGTTGAGGAACATCAAGTACTCAAAGTTGGAGATCTCGCGACGTTGCCACTTTTGTGTCATGTTCGAGTTCCTCATCAGTTGACGCGGCGACATCATCGAGGCACGACGAGTCTGTGGTATTCCGTATTTGATTCCCACTCCAACACGAGGCAAGGCCTTGATTACCTTCTTGACGGTATGCTGATCGGGGAAGGCAAACAAGATGGAGGTGCGACTGGCCAAGAAGATCTCGAGTGCCACATTCTGGAGAAGATAGCGACGTGAAGATCGCTCGTACCTCGGAGAAATACCATTTGCCATGCAAATGATCGCAATATTTCAACACTTCCGCATCGATCTTATGGAACTCTGGATGATCCTCATCGACCTCAAGAACATCTCGGTGCTGGTGATAACGTGCCGGGTGCCACCAAGCCAGGTGCTATCAGGCGTGCCTTTGTGCTGATATTGACAGGACCCGTTAGATCCAAATCCAATTCACGATCCTCGATCAACAGTTCGGCATCATCGAGTAGCTCGCTGTTATGTTGAGCCGATGGATGTGTCCGAGATACGGCAATCTGTGTGTGAAACTCATCCCGAGTCTGTAGAATCGCATCCTCGGGAGCCCCATTCTCAGGGCAGCCTTGAGAGTAGCCTGCGGATGGGATGATCCTCTTGGATTCTGCACCATCCTCTTGCGACGACGAGCGTCATCCTCCCAAGCATCCAATTTCCAGTAGGTGCTCTTCTGCAGCGCCAACTGAGATCCCATGCCATTGGCCTCTCCCCAGGCCCCATGACGATTGCACATTATATTCCGGACCTTCTCTAGCAGACGACTGGCAATGACATTATCCCTTCGTCGGCGGCAGTGATTAGATGATCGCACATACGTTCCTCCTCCCTTCTCTCAAGCAATGTTTGAGCACATTGAGACTCAAAGTCGGCATGCTTAAGGACATCATCGGCCCTCATTCGATTGAGAATGAATTCCGCTTCGTTGGCCACCCGAACGATGTGATCTTTCATGGCATGGGAGAGGAGTCGACCCTCATTGATTAGCTCGATGAAGGCAAGTCCTGCGTGTTTCTGCAGACTATTTTGCCATTCCTGGGAGCAAAGCAGCATGACGAGCTCAACAACGGAATGGGAATTCTTGAATGTGGTCAGACCCTTGCCTTCCATTAGCAACTCCTGGCCGTGCGATCCCACCAGAGTCTTTGAAAGGAATGGTGCAAAGTCAACCATTATCTCACGCAATAGTGGACACACTGGACCCAAGGCAATCTCCAGTTTCTGGGTAAGACTCGCCTCCCTCGACGGTGTTGTCAATGGCAGTTGGGCCACAATGGCTGGTGGCTTCATGGGCAACTCGTCGGGTCGGGGACGCTGCTGTGGCCCACTTCCAGCCACTCCACTATTGACAATTGTTGTGGTATTCCCTGTGCCAGCAACTGTGGCACCATAACCATCTGGCACACGTCCACGGATATTTCCGAGTCCGGTTTATCACCACGCTCCGAACCCACAACCATGCCCAGACCTGATCCCTGTTGATGTTGCTGCTGGGCGTGTTGCTGCTGTTGCTGCTGCTGCTGCTGTGCATGTTGCTGATGCTCATGCTTGGCTGCCTCACTGGCATCCACAAGACCCACAACAAGGCCGGCACTTGCCGCTGCCTGAACAGCTGCATCCTCATTCAACTTGACATCCGTCCAGCTCTCATCATTTGAGTTACTTGGCTTATGCTCATCGGCCAGAATATCGCTGGATGATTCCACCTCAGGAACTTCATTCTCGGTCGAGTTCAAATTCAAGGATCCTACATCCGAATCAACGCTCTATACGCCAAGCACACGGAAAAAGAAATACAAACAATTGTCAACAACTGAACGCATAAATTAAAACAGAAACAGAAACAGAAACAAAAACTGAAGCTGAAACAAAAACAAAAACAAAAACAGTACAAAACAATGTTCAAGAAGATTTGTGATTTTCACCAAAAAGCTGAGTTATCGATTTCTTTGGCACTGCATATCCTTGCAAAGAGTGTCATAGACTTGTCATAAAATGAGTGACACTTTAATAAAAAATATTCAATATTATTTATGCAAACTATTTTCTCAGTTTTCAATTATTCCATATAAATGAGTCTGATTGATTTCTGTTCTAAACTAAACTAATGGTACTTCTCACATCAACTTCATTAAAATCAGACAATTTGAACATTTAGCTGCTATTACATTAATCAAACTCTTCGGTTTAAATCAGGTATCTTGATATTTTCCATTGAAAACTGGTAATAACATGTTTTCCATATTATAATATAACTTTTATTATTATTAGTATTTGCCTTTAAGTAGGAGTAAAACTATGATAAATAAAGCTAGCAGATAAATTCATTAAATAGCAAGCTGCTAAAATTATTGTATATCTTATATATTCTAATGTCTGTCATATTAAGGATATAGTTATTGAAAAGTAAGCTAAAAATTGACTCGATACCAGTTCCCAGCTCCAATAAATGTTCTTATGATATTCTGCAAGGATATTCAGACTTCGGCAAACCGAAGTTTTATACATGTTTTAGTTTTTTTTTTTTGGCTTTTATCGATGGCCTTTCTAGTGCGTTATACATCAACTTGTTTGGTGCTGTGGTGCTGTGGTGCAAGAGGGCTACAAGGGAGGAGGTGTTGGTCAATGTGATATGTGCTATCAGTGAGTGTGCGTGTGCGTGTGTGTTTGTGATTGTGTGTGTGTGTGTATAGCGTATCATTTTCGCATTAATTATGCACATTGAGCAATAAATCAAAATTTCTAGCTCGACCCTCGTCCTTTACCCCCACCTCTAAATAGATCTGCATGTGTGTGCGTGTGTGTGAGTGTGTCAACACATGCATTTGTCAACGCCACGCACAAAATGTTATCTTCAGATCTATGTATGCATATATATGTTCAACTATCCCCGCCTCATGATAACTATGATTTGCATAAAAGGCAATACCCAAAACTCCAAAACTCTCTGCCTCCCAAAAACAACAACAAACTCAGCTCATCCGAAAGGCATTAGGCCAAATGCTGAGTTGTGTGTGGCATGTAGGAGGGAGGGAGTGGCAGTGGGAGTGAAGGGAGGTTGGCAACATCGTGTGGCACGGACGCACAGCTCGCTTGTATGACAAATTTTGTTAAGCGTTTGACAAATGTCAACTGTCAAATACAACAAAATGTCAGCTGCGTAGGTGTTAACACAGCTTTCAATCCATGTGGTTGTACGCCTGTGTGTGTGTGTGTGTGTGTGTGTGTGACTATGTGACAGATGTTGCTGCATAAACTGAAATCAATTGAAATCAAATTCATTTTTGAAGACTAACTTTTTTGAAATCAAACTCTGATCATTTTAAGTAGTTGCTGATAAAGTTAAGGTTAAAACTATAAAGTCGAGATTTTCAATTTTGAAACAATTAAGATCGATTTTTGAGAAAATAAATACTATTTTCAAATATAGCATCAATTTATGACAGTTTAAAGTCTTTAAACCTTTGGTACTGATAAATGAACACATCGGCTGCTAAACTCGAACTTAATACGTATTGTTGTTGCTTTTTTCGTATCCCTTTCTCTTTGCCACTCTCCCCCTGTGTTATAACTAGTTTGTAGCTACTAATTGCATAATATATACACATACATTAACGCACATAAATCACAGAACACATACTCAAACAAACAAATCCAAGTGACGCCCCGACAAATCAAATGTCATACGCATTGAAATCTAATACACTCTACTGCGTGTGTGTGTATGTGTGTGTGTGTGTGGGTGGGTGTGTGTGAGAGTAGGTGCTTATGTGTGAGAAAATGTGTGATTAATTTGTGTGCTTTACGCAGATTTGTGCATTGATTTAAATAAATAAAATATTAAATCTATTCGATTGCAAACACCAAAGCTAAAGGAGATATTCTTAATGTATTTATTAGACGAGTAAATACCCTAGAAATGGGCATCTTCTTGAATAGTTAATAGTTAAGAATAAAAAAGCAACAGTTTGTAACTCTGTTCTTATTACATTAATATGCAGTTTGCCTGTTTCTCTTATTTTATCAAAACACACCCAAATTTCTATAGCTTTTCTTTGTCGCATCTTACAGTGAGGCTGAACTGTATTCGCATCTTTAATGGATTTTCTGAAAGCTGCGCTAAATGCCTTTTTAATTGCATCACATTTGACGCATTTGTGTGTGTGTGTGTTTGCAATTGATTCATTGATTTCGCATTGATTGCATTAATGAAACTGACATATGGACAAAATGATGGATTCAATTGCAATTGCGGTGAATTTGCCAAAGAGGAATTTAATGAATAGCATGAGTTTCACATTGAATCGAATCAAATTAAAAATCAACTGGCATATTCTTTATGACAAACGTATGTATTCACAATGGATGGATTCATGATATTCAAACAATTGTCGATACTAATTAAAACACAAATGTCAACAGACTAAATGAGTTATCATATGATTATTGGTGTTATTACATATAACCTTGCAGAGAGTTGGGTGTAGCTATTGATCCCTTTAATTGAATATTGCCCTGCAATTGAATATGAATTTCTATCGGAACAATGTGTTTTTTATTTTCATACATATAAAAATAGGAAAGCAAAAAATGTTGTTATCTTTTTATGAATTTCGACTTGCTTTTCATCTATTTATATTCTTGTGTTTCCTCTTCCATATGCTTTTATTTTACTTTTTTGGCAGCTCGTTTCTTCTGTTTGAATTGATTCCTTTGATTTCTTTCGATGTCTTTCAGTTTTTTCTATGATCTAAAAATCTCTTATACACACTCTTAGATATTCTTCTTTCTTAGCTTAGCTTTTCAGCTTAATTTAGAAATTTTTCCCTGAGATTTTTGTTTATGCTTTAGCATTTTTCTCAATACTCCTGAATCTTCACTCGTTTCAATCGTTTTTCTTACTACACTTCCCCCAAAGAAAATGATTTTCTAAGGCTTTAAAACCTCATTAATAAATGATGGCATCCAAAACAAATTAAAGGACTTTGCTTTAAAACTCTGCAAGGGTATTTGAAAGTTGGGCATGCCCAACTTTAGATAATTTAAGGTGCTCTTTAATTACAAATACTGAGTGACTGCAACAATTAATTAGGCAATGTGTTGTGGTATTGTTTTTGCTGCTGTTGTTGTTGTTGTGATTGGTAGCGGTACAAAAAGTTGTTGTTGCTGTTGGTTCTTGTTGTTCAAATTACTGTTACGTATGTGTGTGTGTGTGTGTTTATGTGTGTGTGTGGTGAATTTACTGCCGAAAATATTGCAAATTATTTGCAGTTTTTTTTTTCGCTTTTACTATTTGTATAATTTTATTTTTGTGGCTGGTTGTTGTTGTTGTTGTTGTTGATTTTCTTTTACCTTTGGCAACTTTTGTGGGAGCATTGGCTTTGGTGGTGACAATGGTTGTTGTTGAATTTTGATAGTATCTTTGCTTGTTGTTGTTGTTGTTGTTGATTTCACAGTTGCTGTTGTAGTTGTTGTTGTTGTTGTTGCAGTTGTTGGTACTGTTGTTGTTGTTGTTACTGTTGTTGTCTTTGTGTTGTTATTGTTGTTGTTGTTATGAGCCTGGTGACAGTTTGTTTTTTCGATTGATTTGCATCGTTTTAGTGTTTGATTTAAAACATGCAAATGAATAACTATTAAATATTCTCTCACTCTCTCTCTCTCTCTCTCACTCTCTCGCTCTCTCTTTCACACTTGAAGCAATCATTAGTTATTAAATAAATACATTTTACTTTCAAGTTATTCGCATTCTGCTAAAGTGACAATCAAACTGTCATGCAGAGTGTTTAATAATTGAACTCAAGTTGTGCTCAATAATCGAAACTTTAATTCACAAGTACTCGTATCTTCTTCTTCTTCCATTCCCCCAGCACCAACTTGCACCAACTTGCACCATCTTGCAGCATGTTGCATCATCTTGTGACTGAACTTCTTCATACTTATTGTAGTTTAATAATAACTGAAACTTTCACACACACTTTCACGCACTCTTCTTTATATATGTACATATACCATCTTATAAAAGTTAACCCCTTAACATAATACTCACCTTTATGGATGGCGGTCCACTCGAGTGGGAATCATTATCCGCCAACACGGACGGATTGTTCTCATCGACAACAATGATCTCATAATCGCTGTCCTGTATTTGACGGCCTCCTGCACAAGAATCAAAGAATCAAAATTCATAGATTAATATGGGTTAAGCATATAGAATTCAAGTTTCTGTTGTGACTGTTTTGACAAAAGATTACATAACAATTAAATTTGTTGAATAAGTTGAAGTACATATAAATTTATATAGATATTTATTTAATCTGTTGGATAAATACTCATTGGTACTAACAATAAGCTGTGCACACAATAACAACAAAAAATTCAAGGAAAGAATGGAGGGGGGGAGAAGAACAAATCAAAGAGAAGCGCAACTTTACTTAAAAAAACGATTCACACACACACATATACTTTATAAAAACACACTTTCGACTGCCCGGTATACCCTGTAAATTTAATAATCATTAAGTGATTTAATGTCCTCACTGTTTTAATTGTCTTCAATTTATTGCTTTTATCATTTATTATTTTCTTCAAAGTTTTAGTCAGCGACTGAATAATGAAATACAAATTATTTGTTAATTCTCATCCAGCAGTTGAACAAGGATCCTTATAATTTTTAAAGGAAAGGACATTAAAACTAACTTTTTTTTCTGTAATTGAAAACATAAATGAAAAGTATTTATTTTTTTATATTTTTTAAATATTTTCTGGTTAAATCCTTTCTCCCACATAACTTTTACTTTATTTTTCTGGTTTTAGTAAGTCAATAGGTTCAGAAAGTCGCAAGAACTATTTTAACAATTTATTCTGTGACTCGAAATTTTATCCTTGGGAGCAGAAATTTAAAAAGTTACGTAAAAAGCTAACTGAGCAGTTGGCTCTTAAGTTTTAAGAAGCAAACAAGCCTGACAGTCTGATTCATAATATACATATTTTGTTGACTTTGTATCTAAATTTCCACACACACACACTGAACTTAAAGAATCAAAATTGTTCACTTAAAGGACGCAATTTTATTTCGATTGCAGTGCAAACATTTTGATCGTAAGCAAACATAAAAGTATTTCGTATTTAAAGTAAGCACATTGAAATGTTGTTTGATATTCAAATAAAATATGAAAATTTAATGTGAATAAATTGAAATGGAACTTTTTGGTTGGCTGGTGTAGCTGGAAGTTGAAAACGGAGACTTTTTGCGAGAGAGGTGTGAAAATTGTTTGACTTTTGCATTAATTAGTCAAATGGCTTTGACTGCATGTAGACCACAGCTCAGGAGTTTAAATTTACATATCTAAGCATCAAGAGGCACACAAAAGCATATGAAAGGACATACAAAAGTTGTTGTCCATTGACTGGGAGTGTGCAGGACTCTGCAGGAAACAGAGAACAAGAGAAAGAGCAAGAAAAGAGGAGGGAAAAAGGAGATAGAGCACAGCCTTACACAATTTGCAACTGTTTTTTGAACAGCATTTACTTTGCTTTCTATCTTTCTTTTTTTTTGTATGTAAAATCTAATTTCTAACACCCTCTTTCTCCTCTCTTTCTCCTCTCTGTCTCTGTCTCTGTCTATCTCTAATCTGTTTCTTTCGTGGTGCCAGTCACCCGCACACACAGCATGTGAAAATTTAAATAACCATTCTCATGTCAAATTTCCGTCCCCCAAACTGGCTTTCGTAATTCTGTAATTTGTAAAGCTTTGTGGTATGTTCCCCCTCTACGAACTTTTGTTGCACTTGCCACACACACACACACAAACATATATATATATATATATGTATATTATATACATACAGCAATGCTCAAAATGCCCTCACATAATTAGAGTTACAGATACAAAAGTATCTCATGCTGTAATTCACATTGTATCTCATTTATAATGATTCAGCTGCTTCATTAGCCAATTTCTTTTTTCCTTTTTTTTCGTTTTTTTTTGTTTTGTGTGTGTGTTTTTTTAAGGCTATTAAGCTTGTTTTACAGTTGATTATCGTTTTAATTGATATTTATGGCTTTTACTCGTATGCAATCTCCACATTTGCCTCCGTCCCCCTTAAGTATGCTACACTTTTTTTCGCTCTGCTTTTTTGCTTTCTTTACGTGTGTGTGTGTGTGTGTGTCTGTGTTAAATTTTTTTAATTTGTAATAATTTCCCAGTGTGGCCGTTTTTCATGCGCAGTCACGCCTGCGACAACGAGCGACAGAGAGAAAGAAAGAGAGGGAGTAAGGGAGAGAGGGAGAGAAGGTAGGCGGCCACAAATTACTTTTTATGCTCGTAGAACATTGAAAGCGTGTTATCGGCTTTTACAGCTGTACAAACTCCTACTTATTTCTCTCTCTCTGTCTCTATTTCCCTCTCTGTCTCTTCTTCTCTATCTCTGGATTTTTCTCGTTTTGTTGTTGCAAATAAATTATGGCAGGTTGTTTTTGCTGTTTCATTTTCTTCGCTTTCGACTAATTTACATTTTTGTCGCTGCCATTAATTTGGTAATGGAAATGTTATGTGTGTGTTTAAGTGTGTGTGTGTGTGTGTGTGTGTGGGAGTGTACCTGTGTGTGCATTTTACATGTCCAGACACGAGGTTTTAAGCTGCAGTGGCGTATACTTAATGCCACTGCACAAATGATAAAAGTTGTTGAATTTTCAAATTATTTATTTGTCATGGAATGCGAAATAACGAATTAGATTTTCATATTTTAGCGCAGCAGGTAAAGTAGCGGGCACTTTACACAGTACATACAGTTGGTCAAGTATTTATTTGGACAGTGTAAGAAATGCACTTATTTCTTTTGGAAAAAAAAACTTTTCACTATAATTGCCTATGGTTCATCAAATAAAGTAAAAGGTAAATAAATATTCAAATATCAGTTTTCATTAGGTTTACATATTTTGAACAAATAAAAAACATATATGGGAATATTTTGTTTGTCAAAGCAATTACTTGACGTACTGTATGTGTGTGTTTTGTAAATGTGTGTTTGAGCAAATGAAGATAAATGAAATAAAATTTATGCTGACAGCACATGAAAATGACGAGTGAAAGCCTCCACGTGTCCACCTCTCTCTCTCTCTCTCTCTCTCCCTATCACTATCCTTACATAGAAAAATCCCTCTCCCCCTCCCCTTGGCAAACTGGGCTGTCAAAAATGTGACTGTCATTGTGCCTGCACTCAAAATGTGTGTGTGTGTGTGTGTGTGTGTGAGTTATAAAGATAGATTGCAGTTTTTAAAAGCATAAATGGATAACATTTTCCCACATGACCTCACAAAAAACACACAAAGCTGTTGGGTTGCTTAATAACACACACATACAGTCACACAAACTCACACACACACAGCCAAAATACTAACAAAGTTACTTCTATTTCTTTATTTGCTGTCAAATGCAAATTAGCAAATGTCGCTCATCAAATCAATTCAAATCAAATCAAATTTTTTTCGCAAATATTCCAAAAATATCTGCACAACAAAAATCATTTGGCACACCGAATATTTTATACTCTTACTATGGCGTTTTGTTAAACACTCAAGGACTTTTCGATTCCATGAACATTGAATTTGATTTGAGTACAAATAAGTTGAATTATAAAAATATAAATTGATAATTATAAGTTTTTATTGAAAGATGACAGCTTTTATATCTTTTCATATTGAATTGTGCAAAAGACACATTTACAATATTGAACGTGATATAAATATTATGAAAAGGCACTAAAGAACTATTCAAAAAACCGAATAAAGAAAAACCAGTTGCTTTAAATCGATCTGCTTATGTTTTTCACATAAAAATAGTTTTATCAAAGATTAACTCGTCATAGATTTATATTTGGTCAATAGCTCCCACAATTTATGGACAATAATATCTCGATAAAAAACCGTTAGCAAGAGTATTGAAAAAGTACCAAAAGTCAGTCAACAACACTATTATATAACATGTTGAAATCAAATAATTGTTGATTGGCTTTTGGGGGCATCGCAATTGCGTAACGAGCGCAACCAAATGCAAAAACTAGAACAAAAACCAAAGCAAATAAAAAGGGTGAAATTAAATAAATTGTGCATTGTGCAACAAAATGTTTTACAAATAATACAAATAATATTTCTCTTGGGGTTATATGTATGTGTATGTAAGTATTTTATTTTTTGGAAACAAGCTGAATGGATGCTTATTCAATCCTCCCCATAGCTAGTTAGTTAGAGAACTGTGCTCTGTAAAATCCAAATATTTTCATTTGCTTCTCCTCATTTTCTGTTTACAACATAACAACAATTATAATTGTTTTCTCTTTCAACACACACCAATGTGTACTAAGTACTATATGGATATATTTTGATAAAATGCTGATGTTCTGATTTCAATTTTAACATTATATTCTATGAGTTCTTTTGGTCTTCATATCTTCAGAACCTGCAAAATGTATTCCAGAAATTTTTATGAAATTTATTTTAAATGTAGAAAAAGAAAGTCTCAAGTACATTTGACTTCAACTGTTATTAAATGAATTTTAAGAGACAGTCAAACATATTCCTCTCCAACCAAATGTGTTAGAAATACAACGAAATTAAGATAATTTTGGGTCTGAATTCATGCTCATTTTCAGCTACATAGTGTAATCATTTCAAATAGAATACAACACAGAGCATTACAATCGATTTGCGATTATTATTTCACACAAATAGCCCCAACAGTGAGAGCATTAATAGGATTTTGATAATAATAATAGTTTTCAAAGGGTTTTTATCAATGCGTCGCTTCATTTGCATAATTTTGTACTATTTGTTTCATCCTCTGTCGAGGTGTTTTTTTGGGTATTCAATTCCCGATAATATGCAGATTTTTCCAACTGATTGCATTGCATTTATTTGGAATGGCATTTGGAATCATTAAATAACAATTAAACCGAACAGAAAACGCGACTCACAATGAATGCAAATCACAAAGAAAGAACAGAATGAAAAATTCAATTTAAATATATATTTATTTCATTTTATGCATCAATAATTAAAAACGTATTAAAAAAGAGATAAAACAAAAAAGCCAAAACAAACGAGATGAACGAAAAAAAAATACTTGACGAGTGCGCGTTATTATGCCAATTTACACTGAGAACCAATTTGCCAGCAATTGTTTGATAAATGTATAAATATATACATATGTGAAGGACATTAATGAATGACACACACTCTTAGATAATATATACATACACACACACACACAAAAAACAATCACACAAAGAAGAATCATAGCAAAAATGCAAATTTAATATGAAATTAAAAGCGCATTAGCTTATTTAACAGAGGTGAGAAAAGAAATGAGAGAGAGCGAGAGAGTGAAAGACAGAAAGAGAGAGATAGAGAGCTATATATATATATATATATACAGAAGAAGTATATGCTGAGACAACTACAGCTAAAGCTAGGCAATAATGAGGCAATATTTGATATTTGGAATGTAATGAGCGTAAAACAAGCGACAATGAAATGAAACAGAAATGAAATCGAAATTGAAATATGAAATGCATCGCAACGAAACGGAAATGAAACAGAATCAGAAACATAAACTGTGAGAACTACTTAAGAAAGAGAGATTGAGATTGAGAGAGAGATAGAGATATAGAGATAGAAAAGTAGAGTTAAGCTAATGTTTATATACAAATACATTTAGATAGAGATAGTTATAAATATATACAATAAATATTAAGGAGATAAAAGAGTTAGAGTTAGATAAATAGAGCACGTGAACTAAACTACACTACACTACACACACTCAATACGAGCGATACCTGTTCCAGTGCCAGCATTGCGTCCATTGTAGCGATAATTGTTATTGATGGCATTCGTTTTATATGCAGCGCCATCGTTCATTGCCACGCCCATGCCCACGCCTACGCCCACGCCCACGCCCACGCCCATTGGCATCCCCATGTTCATGCCCATGCCCATGCCCATGCTCATGTTGTTGATGCAACCGCCTCCAGCTCCGCCAGCGGCAGCAGCAGCAGCAGCAGCAGTTGCTGTGTGTCCATTGCGTAAGTTGCGCATGTTGTTGCTGGTGTTGTTGCTGTTATTGTTGTTGGTGTTGCTGCCATTGCTGCTGGCATGTCCATTGAGCAATCCCACTGCAGCACCAGCAGCAACGACACCGCCAGCAACATGATGATGCTCCTGTCCGAGACCATTTTGTTGCTGTTGCTGCTGTTGCTGTTGCTGTTCTCCATTTATTGGCATACTTCGCATATAGGCAGCATGTGGATGTGTGTGATGATAGCCAGTATTGCTGCCGTTCTCCATCTGACCGTAATGATTGTGCTTGCCGTTGAGCAACTGTTGCTGCTGTTGCTGTTGGTGGCCATTGATCAGCGCATAGTGTGACTGATGTGGATGATAATGTTGTTGTTGTTGCTGCTGCTGCTGTTGATGCTTGTGCAGCTGTTGCTGGCGTTGCAATGTTGCTGTTGACGGCAACTGTTGCTGACTCTGTGAGGCAAGACTCGACAGCGATGAACTTGAAGCTGGCTGTGATGTTGCTGTCGAACTAGCTGACGAACTGGTTGAATGTGTGCCCATTGGAGGAGCTGGTGAAATGTTGCCCAGTTGTTGTTGTTGTTGCTGCTGCTGTGCTGTGGCATGCTGCTGCTGTTGGTGTTGATAATAGGCAGCAGCCATATGATGATGACTGTGATTATGTTGCTGATGTTGCTGCTGCTGCTGTTGCTGATGTTGATAGTAATGTTGTTGTTGTTGTTGCTGCTGCTGCTGCTGCTGTTGTTGTTGCTGCTGTTGCATGGAGGCGGCGCCAACATGATTCTGATGCGACTCGGGCAGAAATTGTGGATAGACGTGATGCGACCATTGTGGGAACAAAGGACGAGCACTGGCGGCTTCTATTATTATTATTATTATTTTTTATGTTATTATTATAATAATTTGATCATGATTATTAATATTATTAAATTTTATTTTGTAATATTTTAATTAACATTATTTTTTAATTATTATTATTAATCAATTCAATTTCATATTTACACATTATATATAGAGAGACAGGTTGTTGTGGGGACGTGGGTTGGTTATGGTTACGTGGCGAGCATTTTTTTGTTTACGTTTAATTTTGGTATTTTAGTTACATCAGTATTTTTTAGGTATTTTTTTTTGTTTAAATGTGTTTTTGTCGATATTATTTTGGTATTTGGTATTTGTACAATAAATCCGAAAAAGCAGCGTGAAATGAAATCAATTAGAAAACGGAACGAAGAAAAGAAACACGAAAAACTGAATAGTATCTTCAACAAGATGGACAAGATGAGTGTTCTTATATGCTAATGATTAAGATTGTAAGTTGTTAGTTGTTTATATTTGGGTTCTTGGTTCTTGGGGCTGTGGTAAACGGGGGGGGCTGGGTGGGTGATGGGTGGTTTTGGATTCTATATGTTTTAACGTTGGTGCAACGTGCGCCTTTTAAGGGAGTTGCTTCGTTTAAGACACACACACTCACGCACAACGCACACACTCACACACACACACACACACTCACACACTGGATGATACTAAGACATGTGGTAGTTGTGGCGGTGGTGGTGGTGCAGGTGGCGGTGGTAATGGTCGGTTGTGGTGGTGCTCGGTTCTAGTGGGTCGGCAGTGATTGAAAACTACCATTAACATATGGAAAAAATTCTTTAAACAGCTGTGAACACAAAGGGAATGCAGAAGCAAAGCAAAAAGCCAAAGAAACGAACCGGAATTGAAACACATAATGAAAAATCGAATTCAATTTTATTTAAAAGAGCATAAGAGATTGTAGATAGAAAGAAAGACAAAGAGAACCAATAAACGATTGTGTAGTTTTTGGTGCAGCAAACGAAACGAAATGAAATGAAACGAGAAACAAGTCGAGAAACGAGAGAAAGACATAGACAAGCGACAGACGCAAATAAGCAATGCAAATGAAACGCATGAGATATGCGAATCGATAAATTGAAAAGAAATCGAAACAAAGTCAGAAACGATAACGATAATTGAAATAAAAAACCCACCAGAGCATTGAATCAAATCAGAACCATTTGATATTTAAAAAATGCCATTCTTAGTGGCTACAAGTTCATAATCGTAACTTATCGTAACCCTTAGAGATAAATCAAAGCTTTTGGAACTTACCACTTCCCGAACTGCGTTGCAGCACTGGAGATTGACGTTGTATCTGTGGCTCTGCGGGCGGTTCCAGTATGTCACGATATTTCGATACCATTAGTACCGATATGAAGTAGACAATAGCCAGCGATAGGAACTGTGCCTGTTTCGTTTCCTCCTGCGCAAATATAAGAGATAGGTAGAGAAAAAGAAAGAGAAAAATTAGTAAAAAATTGATATGTTTAAAATCTATCGGGAAATCGGCACACTTATCGATACTATCAATAGAATCGAAAAAAGTATCAATCTCCACTTAGCATCAGTTAAAGCAGTAATGTTAACCAACATCTTCCCATATTCTATACCCAATTACTGACAGTATATTTTTAGACACTTACCACATCGCGATAGATGACAGCGCGCAATCGATTGACGTCCATGTCCTGCAGCAACTTCTCAGGATCCTTGACGGGGGATAATTGACCGGTGATTGACTCCACAATGTTCTGCAGATTTAATAATGATATCGAAAACGATAACGATAACGATTATAATCGAATTTTCTTTTGATTTGATTGGGTTTACCTTTGGAGATGCTTGGGCGCCCCGGATGAGGGCCTGAAGATGCGCTGCACCGGGAACATCACGTGCCAGGGCTCCGACATTGTAACGAGTGCGTTCCTTGCACTCGAGACAGTTGCGAACCGCACAGGTGCAGACAAGTCGAAGGCATTGGCGAAGGATGCCACCGCTCGACATGTTCTTCTCGGCCTCAAGTTCGCCAAAGTTCAGGGAAGTGGCAAAGATGAGCACATCGGCCATGTTGACGAGACGCTGCAGAAACGAGACTGCAACCTCCAGGGGCATGCCCTGTGTGGGCTCCAGCACATCCAACTCGGACTGGAAGAGATCACAACAGTTATTTAGGGTCTGTGCCTTATTTTGGTTTACCCGGACTTACATTGGGAGATGTGGCGCTGGCGAGAAGCGGCAAAAGTCCACCGCAGGCAATGATTAGATTATCGGCCAGCTGGGATATTAGATGCACAGTATTGACCACAAAGATGGCATTCTCACTGGAGTTGACAAAGTCTAGGACACTTTTGGTGGAATGGCTGCGCCACACCTGAATGTCCGTCTCCAAGGAGAAGAGGACATCGCTAAGCAGCCGTTGATGGATGTAGGACCACTTAAACTCCGGTATGCGAAACGGTGGACGTGTCGGACCCGGACTGAACATAGGACGTGTTGTTCCAGACTTGGAACGCTGCTGTTTGCCACCCTCAGCATTGCCAGCTGCTGTGCTACCACTCGCTGTTCGGAGCATGCAACATTTGTTAGAGATGTTTCTAGTCGAGTTATTACCTGTCAACTTACCATAGTGATTACCATCCAACTGTGCACTACCCTCGACAGTCGATTGGGTCGTCGTCTGTTGTTGTACTGCATAATCCTCATCATCGACTGTACCCGCATCCTGGACATCCTCCTCAACATCCTGCAACTCCTCGAGTACCTTATGCGTATCTGCCTCGTTCTTTGGTGTCGTCTGTGTGGTCGAGTCCACCTCGGTGGGCTTGACGCGTACGGGAACTGCCTGAACTGGAGCTGGAGCCGGAGTTGGTGCCTGCTCCGGTTCTGGTTGATCTTCCGGTGTGGGCGTTGTCTGTGTCGTCTGCTCGGCGGCCACAGCCTTGACGGTTTCATCCACAAGCGTGTCGAGTACATCGTTCACAATCTGGGACACATGATCCTTGCTTTCAACCTCTGGCTGTGTTTGGGTTTGGGATTCAGATTGGGCTTGAGCTAGATCCAAGGCGGCTTCCACAACCTCATGGATAATTTCCTTGGCTGCAGCTGCAACACTTTCTTGCTCTTGCTCCTGTTCCTGTTGCTGATCCTGTTGCACCTCCTGTTCTGTCTGTGTCTTTGTGTCTTCAGCTTCCTTTTGTGGCAGCTCGTTGTTATTGGTTTCGGTTTCAGTTTCAGTTTTGATTTCAGTTTCAGTTTCAATTTCGCTTTCAGCTTTGGCCTCCTTCTCGGCGGCATCGATGACCTTGTCGATCAGCTGTTCAACTATATCCCGCACCGCAGTGGCAACCACATCCTCCGGCTGATCCAACAGTTCCGGCTCATCCAGGTCCGGGTGTGTTTCAATTGCCTCGGGGCTTACAGGACTCAGCGAGGCAGTGAGTTCTTCGCTACTCTCGTTGGTTGTGCTCAGGGATGAGCTCAACTCCTGCTCCTGTTCAATGGCTTGAGTCTCCTCTGGGCTGGCCTCGAGCTTCTCGTTGTTGTTCAGCTTGTTGGCCACGGCATCTTCAGTCTTTTGATTGGTTGCTGCCTCCTCCTTCGTTTTTGTTTCCGTTTCTGTTTCTGTCTTTTTCTCTTGCAGATTCTCCTGTTTCTCACTGTCACTTGTTGTCGTCGTTGTCAGCACATTGGCATTAACCTCCTCAGTTTTCTCAAGGTCCTTCTGCTCCTTTACTTTTTCCGATATTGTTTCCTTATCATGCTCCTTTCCTTGCTCCTTCTGCTGTTGCTCTTCCTCGCTGGGATTGTTGTTGTTGATGTTGAGCAGATTCTTGCTGTTGAGCAAACTCACATTATCTTGTGCTGGGATTTTCTTTTCATTCTTGAGCACACCCTGTACCACCTCATTGACGGCCAGCTCAATCTCCTCATCCTTCAAGACCGATGAGGACTCTTGCATTACATCATCCACGACCATTTTGCAATCATTCAATGCTGCCTCAGAGACTTGCAGCACATTTGCCACATGCTCCTCCACATCGAGTGCATCCTTGGCCGTGGCCAATTCCAGTTCTTCCAAGTCCTCGCCAATCTGTAGTGTTTCTTTAAGAGCTGCCTGTCCTCCACCCAAGCCTGACGTAGGTTGCTCTCCCGACTCCGACTTGTCCATTGGACTGGGACTAAGGCTGCCATTACAGGTGGGTGCATTTGCGTTAGCGTTAGCGGGTGTCGCCTGTAACGCTTCATCCGTTTTGATTTGCTCGTTGTACACATCGGAAATGTTGGCAATCACCGACTTGTTGGGTAAATCTGCTTCCATTTCCACTTCCATCTCTGTCTCTGTTTCTACATCAGGATCCGCTGCAACTGAAACTGTCTCGGTCTCTCCATTGGTGGCACAACCGCAAGACTCATTAGTATCTGCGGCAAGTTGCAACTCCTGGACATCCGCATCCACATCGGCATCGGCATCGACATTCTCCAGCTCTAGATCGTCGGCTTCCTCCTCGACTGGCGGCACATCCTCGAGCGAGGCAATGGACACGGCTCCTTTGATTGCCGGCACCTGTTGCTGCTGTTGAATAGCCACTGATGGACCATTCTGTTGTTGTTTCTGCAACTCCTCACGTTCCCAGCCACTGATTGTGCTGATGGGACGGGCCTGACGCAGGGCAGGATCTGTGATATTATCGGTACGTTGTCGCTCATAGTGCTCATACATTTGAGCGAACTGTAGCTTAAACTCCTCGTAGGAGACCTTGGAGTGAACAATGGCCAGGGTATCGACCCAAACCCTCCAGCCTCCATACTCATGCTTAATCGCATGATGGAGCAGCATACGGAAAAGCGAATAGACCATATCGCTTATTTTCTGCTCCTCTGTGTTCTTCGGATGAATGTAAGCCATGGCAATTAACCATTCCTGCCAGACGGACATTTGCAGGACAGTCCGACGATTCTCCCGATTACTATTGCACAACAGTGTCATGTCCTGGAGAAACAGTTTCTTCACCTCAATCAAGGACTCGGTCTGTTTCGATTGACGTATCAGCGTCGCAACCACCTTAAGTATCACTAGGAATTCGAGAAAATGGGGATTAACCGATGGAAAAAGTGACGGAAAAGGACAAAATTTTCTAGGGATGCGTATCGATAATAAAACATTTGTTGTAATTTCGTTAAAATAAAAAGTAACAAATTGGCTATTAAATTAATATTTAATTTTTAAAAGCTACTCTTAATATTTTGTTTGTCAGTATGCCATTAACAAAATGAATTTTTAGTCAACTGCCTTCGAAAATAAAAATATACAAAAAGGTTTGCATATCGAGTTATCCTTTAAAGGGTCTGACTTAGAGACTAAAGATTAAAACGATTACTTACTTGGATTCTCGAGACGATAATGACTCTCTGGTTCCGGATGACGTGTGTAGAGTATCTGCTGTGATATGTGCTCCGTCATAATTTCGTAGAGCACATTGTATGTGGGCAGGGAAAGTGACTCCTCATACAGCAGCAATCGTTCCGCCAACAGTGTGTACAAATTGTGCGGTGACATGACATCGTACTTTCGCCTTAAGGGGATGAGAAAGAGAAAGGGTTGGGAGAAAGGGAGAAAGTAAGCCAAAAATTTATGAGTATGTGCATTACGCGGCAGTTTGTCACAAATGAGAAAGGCCTACAACGGGTTGAGGCCCATTAACCCCATTACCTCCAATCGTTAGCTTCTTTTTCAAGGGGAAGAGAAGGAGAGGGAGTCTACTTACTTGTGTGTGCTCCGTGAAAGGAAAAAGCCGAGCAGCTTGAGCGCCTGGAGGCGTATCAATTGACTTTCGGCCGCCAACAGCTTGAAGATGCTGCGCACACCGTGCTTCACATCGAATGCAGGTACCATTGAGCTCGGGTGCTCCGACATTAATGAGATGAGCATTTGCAGCACATCATGGAGGTTCTCGTCCTAAAAGGAAAGCAATTACAAAACAAAATTGAAGGCATTTAAATGGTGACTTTACATTAAAGTTTGCTTTTGGTACAAGAATGAAATGAATTTTGAAAATAATATATAAATAATGGATTTCTTTTTCCCCAACCTAATATAATATAGTACTTTAAAACATCGATCAACATATTGATGACTTACCTCATGCATGGTGGTCAGATAGTTGAGTATGCTTTGCAATTCATCCTCCTTGACGCCATTGCCGATCATGATCAGCTGCTTGAGGAACAGCAGAATATAGGCGCGTATGGCCAATATATCCTTCTGAGCCGGTCGCGGACCATCTGTAATTGAAGAGGGGGGAAAATCCGAAATCCGAATTAAAACTGGAGTTCCTGGAAATTGCAATTGATGTAGGGACACTTACCTAGACCCTTGGGAATAATACCGCTTTTGGCACGTGGATTGACGACCCAATAGTAATATTTGAGAGTGTGCACCGTTTGGAGAACGGTACTAACACGTCGCACATTGCTATAGATTTGTGTATCGCTGAGAAATTCGGTGGCCAGATAGGAATATAGACGGGCCTGGACATTGGCTGGTGTATATATCCATAAGGCCGGATTGAAGAGCACGTGATCGAGCAGCTGCCACGTGAGAAATGAGAAACAGAACAACTGCAAGGAATTAGTCAAGTAACTTATGCTGTCCTCAAATAACTCAGATTCAACGAGGTCATAGATGGGTGTGAGTATATATGTGTGTGGTTGTGAGAGTGTGTGTGTATATATTGAAAGGATGCAATTAAATAGATAGTCAAGATATTAGATAGATAGTTAAGAGGAGTTGAGCGGATAGTAGTTTACAGATATAGAGATTTGATTATTTGTATACATACGTTTACATGAGTTTCATGTTGATTGTTGTTGATATTGTTGTTGGTCATTTGATTTGGATAGGGTTGATATCATACATATACATATGTATTTATATATATATTGGAGGATTGGTAGTAGTACAGGGTATTTAACGGGTTAACACATGCAGCAAACACAGCAAACAGCAATCAATTTGCAACGATTTGTCATAGATTTATTTGAAAAACATAAAACGAGAAAATCAACAAAGAAACAAAGTAATCAACATTTTTCAATTGCATTCCCAAATAAACCGTTTACTATGAGGACGTCTAAACTAAGCTTAATTAATTACGCTATAAATTATAATAATTATTTTATATAGTAAGTATGTTTAAGCTTAGTTCTAAATATTTATTTATAATGAGAGTAAAAGTTAATTATAATAAATGTTATAAGTTGATAAATACGCATGAGTATTGAATAATTATTAATATGAGACATAAACATAAATATTATTTTATTATAGCAATAAATTTGAACTAATAAATCAGCATTTGAGTGAAGACTAGAAACGAGAGACTCCTTAGAAAATATAAAATATATATTTATAGGTCTAAGTTCAGGTTCTCGAGGAGTAAGAGAATTGAAAATGTTCACAAGACCTTGACCTTAACTAAAGTCAAGAAAGAGACAAGTTTAAATACTGATAATCAATCTTTGGGTCAAATTATACCTTAGTTCATGTTAAAGAAGAACTCTAGAAACAAGTTCAAGCTTTAAGAATATCAATAGTTCATAAATATTTCCACAAACTGACCAAGACAAATAGTCATGCGATGTTAAGTTGAAGTCCTTAAATGTCCCAAGCGCATGTCCTGTCACAGACAGAAAGTTTGTTGCACAACAGAAAAGTGTCCACCTGATAGATGCTGTTCTGTTATTCATGTTTATTCCCATGGAATTGTAAGCATTATAACTGAATTTAATTTAATTTGCATTGAAATGCATTCCACATTTTCCCCACTGTTTTTTGGTCAGATTTCTCTTCAATATTTTGGCGAGCATTTAATTGTTGAATTGTCAAAAATATATACACATGTGCAGAGTACGAATAAATATATGTATGTGCAAAATATGTTCACACATGAGATGGAGCAAAGTTTTTGGCGTGGTTCTGTTCTGTTCTGTTGTCGATGCCCGCAACAAACATAACAATGCAACAGCAACAGCAACAGCAACAGCAACAGCAGCAGCAACAACCACGCCCCTTTTGGGGCTGCCAGCCAGAAGTTTCCCAATTAAAAATTGTGCACGAGTGTAAAATAATAAGGGGACCAAGGCAACGGGAAAGGCAACAACAATAACATCCCGGACACAACAGACGAGAAATATTTATGCGAGAAGCAACAAAAAATAAAAATAAAAAAACTAGTGTTGGGTTAAAAGTTTAGTTCGCATGGAAATTTATTCATTTTTGTAAATATGAGTGTCGAACGAGTTACTCAAACGAACAAGTTATCCCCCAACATTCAGAGTCGAGTAAAAAAAGACGAGAAACGAGAAACGAGAAAACAAAAAGGTGTAAAGTCAACTTTCAATTAAACGAATCGAGTAGATTTCAGTTTAATGCGAATGCCAGAATAAAATTAGAAAATTTTGAATTAGTATATGATGTCTACAATTCATGATAATGGACTGAAGTGAATGATGATGCTACAAATATTATTAGTTTGAAGTTTATGTATATACAATATCTATCAATGGATCTTAGAATTTACAACTCAAATGAGGCTGAGATTTCCACGAGGAGACTGAAACTACAGAGTATTTGAAAATACTTGCTAAACGAAGAGATACAATGAAACTAACGAGTGTATATATTACAGTAATAATGGAACGATGGAAATGAAACAGCGAATGAGGCAACTGTACAAGTTTAAGTAGTACAAAAGACACAGATCAACGCAAACGAAAACACACACCACACATATAAGACAAATATATATAGAAACGGAACGGAATGGAACGGAACGAAACGTTTATATAGAGAGTACAAGTAGTAATACAATTGTTTGGTAGAGAAATTGAGAATTGAGCTTCACCTGGTAGAACTGTTGTAGATTTTTGGTTTTTTTTAGTATTAGTTTTGTTTTTTTTTTGTGTGTTGATTGATTGATTGAAAAAGCGTTGTGAAAATGGAACATTTTGGAATTGAAACGATAAGCGAGTGAGGATAAGCATCAAAGGAATATGAAGCAGAATTGAAATGGACGAATTTATCGAATGATAAAATAAAAATCGTGTGTTTTGAATTGTTTGTAGTGTGTGTGTGTGAGACAACCGAAAACATATAATAGTGGGAGAAACAGAGAGAGAGAGAGAGAGGAGAGAGAAAGAGTGTGAGAGAACAGACAAAGTAGAAGAAAGTAGAATTTCAGTTTAGTTTCAAGTACATTTATATTTAAATATATAAATATATATATTTCAAAAGCACGTTCATTATATAGATTTGGGTTTTCACTATCTTTATAAGCTGTATGATTTTAGCGAATTTGACTGGATAAAAAAATCGTTAATTTCGATTAATCTTGGCTTGGATAAAAATAAAATACAAAGCGATTTTTTTATAGTTTTCAGTGCAAAGAATCATGGCAAACTCAAATCAAACTTGGTGCAAGAATGCCAAAAGCAAATCGTGTAAATAAAGAAAATAAATTATACAAAATATTTGGTTGGCCAATTAAAGCTGATAGTATTTGGCAAACAGTGCCCTACAACAAGCATGCAACAGGGAAAGCAAAACCAAGGAAATCAAATATTTTCGACTGACACTATTCATGAAATCACGAGATTAATAAGATAATTATTTGGAATCATAGTAACTAAAACCATAATTTCTTTATCTTTTGAATATTAAGATACCATGTAATATGCTTAGGAAAGTTTATTATATTTTATAACTTACAGAAAAGATAAGTAAACTAACTGATTGTTTGTATTTGTTCCTTTACATTTTTTTTCTTGAAAATTCCTTATTCTGTTTTTTGGCTTTCTTTTAACTACAATTATATAAAACCGAATTCAATTTATTGGCCCTAAAAATTTCACTTTTATTTATATTTGATCTATCTGAAAAGCTATGATTTGTATTGCATTTTTGTTATTTGCATAACAAATAAAAACTATTTAGAGGCTGGCTTTTGTTCATTTTCTTTCTCCTATTAATTGAAAGCGACCTGTTGTCAGCCAGTTAAAGATTTTTGAGTTTTGAGCAAATAATAATAAACACAAATAAAACGAGATTTAATAAAAGTGTATGTGTATTTAAGGAAGCAAGTGAATATATAGCATACTATCTGGTATAAGTGTGAGGAGATTGTTTGTGTTAGAGAGAGAGAGAGAAAGAGATGTTCTCTCGAGAAGTGCAGGGAAGTTACGTATATATAAGAACAAGAAACAAGAAGAGTGTTAAAAAAATTATGGTGTATATATGTATGTACATATTATAAACATTTTGTGTTTACTTTTTTGAAAGGATTACGCAGGCCCGTGTTCAACTGTGCATCATCATATCAGCAGGAACATCAATAACACACCAAAAAAGTGGAAGAACACAAGAAAAACACACACATAAAGCATACACAGTGCAAATGGAGTAAGAGACAGATTGCGAGAGAGTGTGCGAGAGAGAGAGAGAGAGAGAAAGAAAGAGATTTATTTATATATGTAGATAGAGAGATAGACAGAGTGAGAGTAGGTGAACATTTCTTCGCTTTTCCTTCCTTTTTTTTCCAACTGTTGCATATCATTTGAAAATTGTTTGTCGAGGTGTTAAAACATGCCACGGAAATGGTGAAAAACGTGAGTCGAGAAACGTGTGTTGGGGAGAAAAAAAGTTGTAAAAACAAATTGAAGCGTCCATCCTGCCTCCCTTCTCCCCCCACAATGTAAACAGAACGCGACAGGTTGTTTATTGGAATAATGCGAAACAATGTAGGAGATATTTATATATATATATGAAAAATATATTGGCAAAGGATTAGGCAGGGATGGAATGAGGCCGATGAACTGAAAGAACTGGTAAACTGAAAACTATGTAAACAAATCGATAAACAAAATCACAGCGAGGCATTTCGGCATGCAATCGATTGCGACGAGAGCTTAGATCATAAGCTTAAATAAAAACATACATAGAATTAATCAATATACATACGAAAAAGAATAGTTAATCATACATAGGATAGACATATGTTCATGGATCATACATATACATATATATAGACATACGAGTTACGATTTACGAGTATAACAATTGAAACATGCTTGCCAAGACATTGCGGCCCTCAAATGTCAGTCGCATGCTATCGATTAATCGTTTAAATGGTCTATCGATGCTCCAAGTGAGTGTAAGAGCGAGAGATTTACATAGTTATATAAAGATAAGTAGTTCTTTTTTTTCATTTTTTCATCTCTGTTATGTTTTATGGCTTAATCACTAACATAGAGCGGCAAATAATGACTAGTTTTTTAGTCATCACTTTTTGATGTCTTATCGAATTCAAGAGAGTATTGCAAATTGGGCCTTCTGCCCACTTACCTGCTTCAGCAGCAAATCACTGTTGGCCGACAGACACGTGACCAGATATTTGGTCAAATTGAGAAACGATCCGAGCACCTCCAGTGTCAGATGTTCACGCGATGAACGCTGTAACATGAATGATATAACCAGAAAGCCACGATTCTGTATCATATGTTGTTGCACTGTCTGAGATGTCTCCACCAGCTCACAGATAAATCCCAATAGTTTCGAGCTGTAATGAGAACATTTAACAGATTTACAGAGATTCTTTCGATAGTATATTTATACCCTTTTTAGAGTATCATTTAACATTAAGTATGAATAGTTTTATGAAGTTATTAAGATACTTAATTTCTATTTATTTTATTTATTTTTATTTATTTTATCTTTATTTTAATGAAATTTATTATGATTGGGTTTAATTTTTGTTCTCTTAGAATTAGTAAACTTACCATAGCGTTGGATCACGCTTGATATCGCTAATACCCTCGTGCGCCATGTCCAGCTGAGAGAAGAGTGGAAACAGCACCTGGATGCCACCTATCGAGTTGAGTGTACAGTGTATGGAATGCGTGACCACAGCCTTGACATCCTGTAAATAAACAAAATTATATAGTATCGACAATTTAATCTATCTTCCATCTCTACAAAAATTGGAGAAAACTTAAACGATTTCCAAGCGGAATATCTTTTTCATCTGTCTTTACCGACATCTTGTCACACACGGCAAAACTTTAAAACCAAAACTAGTCTATTTTCAGTAGTTAGATGAAAGCAAATAAAAGTGGCCGGAGGATAAGCGATTATCGATTTGTGTAAAGAAAACTTCCTTTACCATTTATCATTTGCTATTTATCAATTTCCATTTGGCTAAATGTCTATCAAATTTGATAACATAAATTCTGGTGAGCTTCTCTCAATATTTATCGATTAAATTGTGTTTTGTTTTTTTTTTTTGTTATTTTCTCTGTTTTCTTTTTATAATATTGCATGCAACATTATGAGACCGCCTCTCTCTTGAAATCCCTTAGGCGCGTCCCTCGGTCATTTTGTTATTGTTGTTGTTGTCGTCATCGTTGTTGTTGCTCTTTATGATTTGTGTTGTTTGTACAAGAAATTACTACAAAATTTATTGAATAATTTTGTTGGCAGACTTGGAGCTCAGCCCAGTGGAACGCACAGGCTGCTGCTCTGAGTATTTCTGCTATCCATGATAAGCAAAGCATGGGGCTGAGGCATGCGGCATGGGGCATGGGGCATGCCACATGGAGCAGACCAAAGATTGTACCTAATAAGAAATGCCAAAGCATGCGCTCGAGTCGTAAAATGCTGCCTGAAATTTATGTTCCACTCTGTCTATGTGTGTGTGTAGTGTGTGTGTTGTCTGTGTGTTGTGTGTGTGTTGTACCCTGGCCTTTTGGACCAAGTCTGACTGTGAGAATATGCAAGGTCTTAAACTTGCTCCGCAATGGACTCAACTCAACTGAACTCAACTCGCTAAAGCTATATACATATACGTTTATGTATAGAAAAACAAATGAGGAAGAGGCGGTGTGATGAAGAGAGAGAGGGGAGGTATTCCTTGGAGAGGAGTGTTTACTTACCTGCAGCATCAGCGCGTGCGGCGTGTGTACAAAATATGAAACATTTCCTTTGGGGGAAGACTGCAAACAGAGTTGACCATCGGTTGCCACTGGATTGTACATGAAGACAATGGCATTCGATAGTTTACCATCGTACAGCACCTGTTCCATAGAGAAAAGACAGAGAAAGAGACAGAGACACAGAGAGAAAGATAGAGTGTGAGTTTCAGGATTAGGCATAGCTTTCAACAAGTCATCTGGCGTATTAAAGTTTTCGTTCTCTTTGGCTCTGAAACCGGCGAATTGTTTCCGGTCATGCTCTTACAATTTACTTTTGTTTTTGCTTTTGTTTTTTGTTTTTTTGTTATTGCTTTAAGCTGAGTACATAGAACACGCAGAAACTTGTTTATTATATATGGATATATAGAAATATTGTATATACCTTATAGCTATATATGCTTAAATGCTAAGACCTATACATAAATATATATAAACTGCTTTTATGTACGGCTGACGAAACACAATTGACACACACATACATATGTATATATATATACACAGCTGGTTGTTGTAATTAGCTGTTGTTGTTGTTGTTAGACATTAGCCGTGACTTGTCAGCCATTTTCACAATTTTTTCACGTTTTTTTGGTTGGTTTTGGTGCATTTTTGTAGCTGGCGGCCGTCATATGAGGCGTATGCGCAATATTCTTGCAGCAGCTGCTTTGCGTGTGTGTTTCGTGTTTAAACATATATCTGTATGTGTGCATGTAGGTGTGTGTTTGTGTGTGTGTGTGGTCGCTGGCTGTATAATTTGCTGCTAAAAATACTTCTTTGCGTTATTTAACAGAGAAAACATCGAGAGAGAGAGAGGAAAAGTGGAAAATAACATGTACTTATAAAGCTAAAAAATAAAATGAAATTTTCAAACAAAAGCTCCTATGCAAAGTAAGTTTAAAATTAAAATGAAAAAACAGCCACAGTTATAAACAAATGTATATTTTTATAAATTTCAACTTCAGCTTATGCTTTTATTCAAAGGGCTTTTAAAAGTTGGCAAGCTGATTGATTTTGCTGAGATTGTTGCAGGTATTAAAACTGCAAGTGCTAAAAGCATCAACAGCTGCAATTAACAGCTTAAAATGTTTTCAACTTTGTTGCATTGAAAGTGGAGCTTGTGAAGAATACAAATTTTTAATGGAAAATTGCTTGAAGGTTTTTAAAAAAATAATTATCAGAAAATTATACATACATAATTTAGTTTCTCTCAATAAATATTTAAATTAAAATAGTTGAAGCAAAAAATATTTAAGAGAAATCGACTTGCCAGTTTTTGTGCCAAGCGAAGAAAAGTATTTGTTAATTTAAATTTATCTCTTACATTTCATTTACGTTATTTTTTAACAAATGTAACGCAATATTTAAAGCTTCAAGACCATTATCAACCATCATTCAAATAATATCTTTTAACCACACACCCTTTGGAGGCTTAAAACATATTTAAACTGCGAAAAGTAGTTTCGAGTGATTCACTCTAGACATTCATTGAATATGAGTACAACTCAAATGCACCCAGTTATGATGCCATTTTGGTGGAAAGTTTTTTTTTTTTTTGTAATATCTTGACCCATTTTCGAGGCTTACAAATGATGCCAAGCCGACATGAAATAACTTTCAAAACTAATGCACTCTATGCTGGACACGCACACACACATATATGTGTGTGTACATTATAATCATAATAATAATAATAATAATAGTGCGAGTGCACAACAACTGAACTCGAGTTTTGAAATGGAAACCTGGCACAGAAATGTTCTAAAAACATGCTCCCATTTCCTCCCCCTTTGAATAAGTATTATATGGAACACGCAGCATAGATTCTTAACAATCGCTGGGGTAGGAGGTAGCAAATGGATGGAGAGGTGGGGAGAAGGAGTGGTTGTATAATAAAGAACAAGAACGAGTACGACAAGATGCGAGTTCTACATTCGCATTGCCTTTGTCTGAGTTCCAGGTGCGCTGCAAAGTATGCAACATTTATTTCTATGCCTCGCAGAGTATTGTTGCCACCAACAAATCTCCCACACACACATACACACACACACACACCTTAACCATCTTCCTCCTCTCCATTAAATTCTAACTCCCTACTCCATTCCATTTACTATATAGTACTGTGAGAACACGGCACTTTAAGTCGTCGCGACATCGACGCACTTTAAAATGCTACACAAAATTACAAACATTTTCATAATTACAAGAGCTTTCCCGCTAATAGTATTTGCGTGTGTGTGTGTGTGTGTGTGTGTTAGGGATGACTGTTTAGGCGAAAATACGAGAGGGGAATGGAAATGGCAGAGGCACAGTTGAAAATTCAATAGAGCAGCGCAAGCTGCGCTTCAATGAATGAGAACATTTTGATTGGCCTTTGAAGTTTAGTTTTTGGCCAAGCTGCGGGGCAAACGGGGGTGATTGGGGTTGAGGTTGAGGTGGCTGAGTGATATACACTTGTTGGTGGGCAGGGGGAGAAATTGGTATTCAAAACGATTCGTTGCGATTTGATTCGATTTGATGCGATTGGTTTGCGGATTTGGCGGATGCTCCATGTTGGCGACGTAGCCAACTTTTTAATTGGCGCCACGCCCTCTTACAAAAATGGGCGTTGAAGGGTGGTTGGTGGATGAGTGGATCTGTATATGTGTGTGTGTGGTTGTGGCTTAGTGGCTTAGTGGCTGAATGACAAAGTTGCAAAACTTTTGTGCTGAGCAACTACAAACTGGCATAGTACGAGAAATTTTCATAAATAAACTGAAAATAATATTAAAATTAAAAAAAAACTAGTTTTCAAAACTCAAAAAACTAAAAAAGTCTTTAAAATAAGTAATAAAATAAATTTAACCAATTAATTTATATCTAAAAAGATATGCAATTTGTGAAAAAATATTTTAAAACTTAAAAAAGAATTGTAAGAAATTTAAATAAATAAACTTAAATAAACTTAAATACAATAAATTCCAATATTTTAAAATAAACCAAATTAATTTAAAATAATAAGTAATTAAATTAAGTAAAATATAATTGCAAATTTTGTTAAAAAAACTGTTGAAAATTGAAAGAATTGCTTACAGCTTTTAGCTGGTTGATTTCCAGAGTCGCCAGCTATGGCGACGCCGCCCATGGAGCTCAGGCTGGTCACACTGGACATGCGACGCAGTTGGTCTGCGTTATCGATAGGTGGAAATGATAACGATAAACGAAACACGAAGAACAGAGAACAAAGAACGAAGAACGTAAAAGGAAAGTTAAAATCAAAATCGCTGAATTGCAAAAATCAAAAAGCACAATAAATAAATACCAAAAGAAGCATTTCCAGTCGGCATATGGCCAAGCGGATCATCTGTCAGGTTGTTGTTGTTGTTGTTGTTGTTGCCACTCGTTGGTTGTTGTTGTTGTGTCTGATCGTGACTCTTATCTGAAGGCGTTGTGGGCGCTGTTGTTGCGCCTGCTGTGGCAACTGTTGTTGCTGTTACTGTCGATGATGTTGCTGTTGCACCACCCGTGAGTGCGGCAAGTGCCACCGCATTGCGAGCGGTTAGAACCGCTCGTATTTTGACAAAGGCTGCACTTAAATCAAGCCGTTCATCGGACCAATCAATTGCACGTGCCTCTTGCTCAGCGGCAAGGGTTTGGAATTGCAACTGCAACTGCAACTGTTGCTGCTGTTGCAGCTGTTGTTGTTGCGACTGCTGTTGGCTATTGTTGCCGCTGTTGCTGCTGCTGCTGTTGCTGTTGTTGTTATTGCTGTTTCCGCTGCTGCTGCTGCTGTTGGCGATGTTGCCACCGATTGTGGCAGCAACATCGAGGCCACCCACATTACCCAAACTGGCTGTTAGTTGAAAGTGACTCACCCGCTTGTGATTGTCCGGCAGATTCAGATAGCACTCGTTATCAAAACGGAATTGCGACTGTGGATGTGTTGGTGTGTGTTTGTGTGTGTGTGTAGTTGTTGTGTGTAGTTGACATTAAACAGACACAAACACAGCGTTGTTGTTGTTGTTGTTGGTATTGTTGATTAATGTTGGCAGTTGGTGCAATGTTGTTGTAGTTATTGTTGTAGTTGTTGCAGCGGTGCAAAAGACAAAAAAGAGAAAGAGAGAGAGAGAGAGAGAGCGTAAAAATATGGAAAAAATAAGATAAAAGATAAAAAATTACATTTAATTATTGATCTACTTTTTTTACAATTTATTGGACAAGGGAATTTTTAATGGAAGAGGAATTGGGAATTAGTGATGTACAAATAAAAATGTCGATATCTTTAGTATCAATAATACCAATACATATATAAGGAAAAACACGAATACGTGCTTGGAATTGAACAACAAAGGGAAGAAGGAAGTCCCAACATCCAAACACTTTTTAAAAATAGATGATCAAATGCTCTTTAACATAACATTTACTTTTTATCTAAAATATATATTATAAATAAAGAAAACTTTTATAAATTAATATACTCTCCAATAAATTTCTTAATATATCTGGAATTAATATCGACATTTTCCTTTGTATCGATAATTATTAACATCACTAGTGTTAAGCGGAAGAGAGGGAAATAAGGTCAAAGGACAAAGGACAAGGGTCGCAGGTGCTGGCTGCTGTGCAGTGATAGGCGGTGCTGCATTTTGTTGCAAGTTCAATTGCTGGCCACAGTTTTTTTTTAGCTCAGTGTGATGCAACGTTTGGTGGTGCAACTGTTTCGATAAACGATTATCGATAACCTTAACTTACCTTATAGCCCGGCCCCAGGCGATGCATGGCGCAAATCTGTTGCGTTGTCAGCGCCTCACTAAATAAATAAATTGCCGACATTTGGCCACAGAACACGCGCTCCTCATCCAACTCTGGTGTAGCGCCAATGTAGCACTTGTCAAAGGGCTACAGAGAGACAGAAATAGAGTAAAAGATAGCGAAGATATAGAAGATATAGTTGGAGATATTCGTAACGCTGTTGTGATATCTACTCACATCGTTTGTGGAAACAAACCAGGCCATTTCGGTTGACGACGCCAGCTGTCCATTCACGAGGCACTTGATTTCGCTTTTTGTCCAACGATTGTATATATACACTATGGCAATCATATACCACTAGGGGGAGAGGGAGAAAAATAGATTTATTAATATCAGTTCAACAATGTTTTTTATGCTCAAGTCTTGTCAGCTCTTGAAACTAGCTACCTTACAACTTACAACTTAGACTCGATTCTTTGGTATATTTCAGTATAATTCAAGATAAATTATCTGTTTGAAATAATTTAGTGTTCATTTAATAAAAAAATCTATAGAAATTCTAAACTTACAGTTTCTAAGGAAATACAAAATAAATTATAAATTCTTTACCAAAAAAATGAATTGTTAAAGAGATTGTTCTATATGGCTTAAATTTATAAATTTCGTGTACGAATTCGGCTTTAACTAAACTTCGAGTTGTAACTGCAAACCGGTTTATGGCTTAGCTTAAAATTGCAGTAATTTGTTAGCCAATTTTGTTAGCCTAATGCTGCTGCTAAGAGCCGCAACTAAATTGAATTGCCAGGCTGAGCAATTAGGCTCCATTGTTAGGTGTTCAATGTGCTGTTAATTAAACTTTTGTGCCTAACTACAAACATGACCATAAATTGTGAACGGCAAGATGCTTTAATGGCCGAAAGAGGCTGATGGCTAAACGGAGCACAATTTGGTAGAAGGATAATGTCTTACCTTGCGTGGCTGGAATTCATATTTGACACAATGCTGAAAGCCCTTGCCCTTGACCTTCATTGATGTGAGGACGAGGCAATTGCCCACAAAGTGGGCCGTGTAACCAACACCCTTCGATGTCTTGAAGCTGTCAAAGAGAAGGAAGAAAAATAGTAGAAAAAGAGAGCAATTAGTAGTTTGTAATTGATATTAAGTGTTGGGTTTCATACTTACCAATAAAGATAGGGTTTCTCGCGCTCAATGTTCACCGAGTTAATTGGATCCAATCGAAACCAGGTGGTAAAGGTAAATCCATTCTCATAGGGCCATTTAGCCAAGGGTGGTAATACCATGGCCTGTGGAATGCAACAAAATTGAAATGTGCCACAATTAGTTGCAAAATAATTATATATAGAGAGAAACCAATGCAATACACAGAGGAGAAAACTTATTAAATGCCACAATCGGCAATTGCCAATTAGATGGCAGCCCGAAACAATGAACTTTATAAACCACATAATACGTATTTAAGCCAGGTCAATACAATACTTGCCACAGACCCAAGAGGTATGCAACACATGGTCAAAAGGCAAGTTTCAACTTCAAACCTCAATACAATAGCCCGAAACCGAAAAGGAAACCAAAAAACTCAACTCAACTCAAACCAAACTCGAATATATAAATCAAAGTTTATAGCAATTTTCGAATATTTCTGGCATGAGCTTTGAGGTTGGTTAAAAAGAGATGAGGAAAGGTGGGAGGGAATGTCTTGCTACTTGTGGCAAAACAAACTTGCAACAAGCAGCAAGAAGTCGCAAATGCCGCAAACGGCAACAGAAATGAAGTGAAAATCAAAAACGGAAATGAGCACATTTGATTTATCATGAATTTTGTGGCTTTACGGCCGTACTCAACGGATGGACAGACTTTTCTGCCACAAACAGAAGGACAGAGAGACCAAGAGAGAGAGAGAGAGAGAGATAGAGAGAGAGAGTAATAGAGGCAGAAAGACCGATTGCAACTGCTGGTGTGTGTTTACTTTTAGTTCATAAATTTATTTCCCTTTCAATGCTTCATAACGTCCGCAATTTATGTTCTTATACTGTTTATATAACTGAACTCATCCTCATCCTCCTCTTGCCTCTTGCCTCATGCCACGCCCACTTCCTTCTAGGCTTGGCCAAACAAGCCCACAAATTTCATATCCGTTTAATTATCTTCACTTTTGGTATTCTCGGCCAACTTGATTCGTAACATTTCATTTGACTTTAAAACGACTTCGAATTAAGTTTCCTAATTGAGATATTTTATTCAAGAAATTTACTTTATCAATTGCTACTTTGATAAGCTTATCTGAATCTGACGAGGAGTGAGATACATAGGAAAGCAGAATGAAGGATAAAGAGGAAGCGAGCGAATATTAAAGTCCATCATAAATTTCACATATCTGTGAGCTATTGAAATTTATAAAGTTCTTAACTTAAAACGGGTATCAAATTGAAACAGTTTTTTAACTCTCAACTCGAAAAATAAAACAAATAACGAATTATGGGATCTCTATTCAAGTAAGAGCTTAAAATATATACTAAAATAATTGCTTAGCTATCTGCATATAAGTATTTTAAAACAGAACTATGAATGCTTTAAGCAAAGCGATCAACCCACTCAATTAAAACCAACCATAAAAGAAAGACTTTTTAATTTTTTTAAGCGGACTAGTATTTTTTAATATTAATGGGCGGATGTTGTTCGAGCTTTCGATCATTAATCAGTTAATTATTTGGTCAACAAATTATAATTGAATTTTAGAATCCAATTAAATAGCGTCTACAGCACGCTATATATAAATATAATTAAATATAAACGGTTATACAAAATAGATAATTATGTCTATAGATAGAGTGTGCTTGACTGTGACGGCCCGGTATTAGCGGACGATACGAAATATATGAAATAAAAATGAGTAATATTCGATATTGTGATTAAATTTTAAGGGAACTACTTCAATGTTTCTCAAATGGTATTGTCATAAGTATTTTTCGATCTTAGGAGTACTGCTTTGGGTCTAAAAGCATAAGCACAACAGACTAAAGCAGATTATCATAAACTTATAAGACCATTTAATACTTGGGTAGCAGGGTTAAAACAATATAGCCACATCACTCTTCTGAAATTAGCATTAGCTTAGTTTAGCTCAGAATTTAATAGGTCACTTTTCAAAAAAATGAGAATGCTAAGCTCAGTCAAATGCTGTCTGTTTAATAAGTAACATCGCAGCATCCGAAAGTTTGCAATGAAAATCCGAAACAATTCCTTTCTTAACTGTATACTGTACAAATTTGTGATACTCGTAGTTGGTGGATTTCTACAATGTGGCTGGACAGCTCCAAAGCGTGTTATTGACATCGATCTGCTCCGCTTAGAGAAATCTCAAGAAATCTTAAGTTATATGAATCAATCCATCGATCCATGCATTAATTTCTATAAATTTGCCTGCGGCAATTGGACACAGCTTTATCCGGTCAAAGATCGAGAAAGAACTGGACCCGCAGAGCGTCTATATGAACGTCTTGATCGTCTGTTCATGGATATACTTAATAATGAAGATGAAAGTCTTGACACACTAGAGGACAGGCAGATACGGAATTTTTATGATTCCTGCACCAGTGTGACAAGTATTGATGGAATATATCAAGAGAAACTCAAGAAACTGATTAATCAGTTCGGAACCATGCCTTTGCTAGAGGGAGACAACTGGAAAGAGTCGAACTTCGACTGGTTGAATACCACTGCGAAAATAAGATATAACTATGATATCTTTATTATGTTGGGAGTCTCTGTGATGAAGGACATCTTTAACAAAACAAATCAAAATGTGGTTTATATTGATGCAGCAGAATTTGAGCTTATCAACCGAGCATTGTATCTAAATAATAGTACTGAGGTCTATCGAAGATATTATCGAAATAAAATGGCCAACACTTTAATCACTTATTTGGGAGTAGAGATAGAAGAAGCGTTCGTTACAGCCCAAGAATTCCTGGACCTTGAGGTGCAGCTTGCTGAAGGACTTTTAAATGACGAGGATTACGATTATGAGAGAGCAAAATGGATTTCCCTTGATGTAATTCAGAATGTCTATGCTCCTGCTTTAGATGTGAAGCGTCTAGTCTATCTTTCAATAGGAGCAGAGGTTGAGAATCTTTATGTTACAAATCCACAATATATTACAAATCTCATTAAAGTTCTTCAGCAAACATCAAAGAGGATACTGGCAAACTACATATTTTATCGTTTAATTGACGATTTTGCTCTCAAACTTGGAAGGACAAGGGACAGGCGAGAGGAGAATTGCTTGGAAGTGATAAAAAAGCATTTTCCAGAGAACTTGGATAACATGATCTATCGGCGTTACAAGAACGAAGCCGCAGTCTCCGATATTCAATTTTTTTTCAGTGACATCAAGCAAATCTTTAAGCAGCAACTTGAATCCGATCTAACTTTAAACTGGATAAGCGAAAGGACCCGAGAAAAGGCTATTGAAAAGTTGGCAGCGATTAAGTTTCAAATCAACACCTACGCTGATGAAAATCTATCCGAAGATTTTAAGGATTTGCATCTACAGAATCAAGAGTACATCGAAAATCTTAAGGACGTGTTGAGTGCAGATGCGTACAGGGAAAGGAAACTCCTGAATAAACCTGCCAAGCCCATTTTAAATGGCGGTGATGACTTTAACTTCAACACATATGAGAATATTATTGAGCTGCCTGTAAAAGTACTCCTGCCATCCTATCTATGGAATGAGAACTATCCCAATGCCATCAAGTATGGCACATTGGCCACCATAATTGGTCATGAGCTGATTCATGGCTTTTCCGGTTATGAGCGCAAGTTTGATGCACTTGGAAACATTACTGATTGGTGGGATACGAAGTCTGAGGTGAACTATTTGAAAGGACAACGTTGCTTTAAGGATCAGTACAGTAAATACTTGTACAAGGGAGTATTTCTGCCCGAATCAAACGATGAATCCGAGAATATTGCCGACAATGGTGGAATCCGTTTGGGATATGCAGCCTATCGGAAATGGCATGAGGCCCAGGAAGCTTCCGACATCGATGCGGATAGAAAACACTTACTCACAGAAAAGCTGGGCACACTGAACTTCACCGATAATCAGATCTTTTTCATTAGCTTTGCCCAAAGCTATTGCAACGATGTCAATCGATTTTATCGAGATTCCGATCTTGTGGAATTACATGAACCTAGAGAATTCCGAGTGATTGGTCCACTGTCCAATTTTGAGGAATTGCCAAGAGTTTCAGTGTGAACTGGGCACACCCATGAATCCTGCCAGCAAGTACAATGTACTAACTAACATGGCTCTGTGAGCAATTGTGAATAATAAAATAACATGAAATTAACTTTAAGTAAACTTTAAATTTAAATATATATAACATTTCATGACTTTTTATTTCAACTCCAGTCAAGTCCTGATTATGAAGTCATATTTGTATTCACTATATTTATTGACTATTCATTGAGGCATTCAATGTCACCCTCGGTCTCTCTTTCTAATGTGAACCCTTTTGTTTACGACAATCGAAAATCAACTCCACAAAGCAGTGAATGCTTTTGGAATACAAAAATAAGTATATAAAATACTTGTACTCGTCTATCTGAACTGTGAATACACGTACTTGTTATTCATTGATCATTGAGCCTACACACATTCCTGGGCATTTTCAGCTTGCATTCATTGTCAATTGAATCAGTACTCAGACTGTGACTGAGACTCGAGACTCGAGACTGAGACTTGAGATTGAGACTGATTCACTTAAATTCATAATATTCATTTGTGTTTTGAGGTTTTGGCAACAAAGTAGTCAACTCATTTGTATGCATATCGTGAACAACGGACATTGCTTCGGGGCTTGAAGCAATTGTGCAACAATGGTTAGCAACAACAGTGCAGCATGTGGCATGCCACATCATTTCACTCCTCTCCTCATTCTCAGTCTCCCTTCTCTCTGTCTCTGGGTTTGTCTGGCAATGCCAGCTGCAAAATTGTCATGCCATTTGGCTCACAGAGAGAGAGAGAGAGAGGAAAGAGAGAGGGAGAGGAGAGAGAGAGAGAGACAGACAGAGTTGAGGCATGCAACTTGCAGCTTTGTAATGTCAATGTTGCAGCTGGCCTACAGAAATCTCATTAGTGCAGAGTAAACGAGTCTACGCTGGGAAAAGGCATTTCAGGGGAATTTCCCCTAAAAGCACGCTAAATGAAAATTAAAAAAATAAATGTAGAAAAAAAGGTCTAGAAAATGTGGAAATATTAGGTGGAGTGGGGCACGTTTATTGGACATTTTGTGACAATTGCGTTCGAGTCTCGTTTTGTATCGTTTCGTGTCGCATTTGACTTCCAATTCGCTTTATGGCACTTTTTATGTGTTTATGGCATAGACAAGATAGCACACACAGAGACACACACACAGATAGAGACACACATTCTATACTTATATAGAATGCACATTAACTGTCCGATGAGAAAGAGAGATGCCACATGCCACATGCTTCAGCATGGACAGCGCACATTACGAATTCGATTTAAGTGCGACGCAATAAAATAAAAGCCTGCCTGTCCCCACCCCTATGTCACTCCCTCCACGCCCACTTTAGGGGGCAGTTAAGAGAGTTGAGAGTTGGGGGGAAATAAATGCTCAAAGTGCTGTTGGTCATTTCACTTGTCAGTTGTCAATATGCCTTTAGGAGGGGCGTTGCTGGGTTAAAGACAACTTGCAACTTGGCCAACAAAAATTGCTTATTGTTCTCGTACTTCATTTCCCTTCTCATCATCATCGTTATCATTGTTAGACCCTGTACTTGGAACAGAATAAGGGGTCTCTTGAGTTGATTAAGCATTGAAATTGATAATGAAATTCCAATATCCTAGGCAGATCCAGTTGGCTTTAGAATTGAAAATTAAAATCCAATCAAATCAAAATCACAACTTAGAAAGTCAAATAAGAAGAGCATCACTTTAGTCTTAAGCTGTCCTAAACATTTCATCACGATTGAGAAGTAAACTTGAAAGTTATGTATTAAACAATTTTGTAGAATGTCTGGTCAAAGGAAAAGGACATAACTTACTCTACAACCTATTAAGCTGGTTCAATTACAGGGTCTCTGACAGTCATTCTCTCAGTCTCTCGACTGTAGCCTAAACTATTTACTATTTACTATTTACTAGTTCCTGTTATTGTTGTTGTTTATTATCATTAAGAAGGAACAACGACTTACCGATCCCTTGCGTCCCGGAAAACTGAAGAATACATCGGGTCCATTGCGATGCGGCATTTGCCTCAGAACATTCAACAATTTGGCCGAATGGCGCGGCCATTGCCATTGTTGGCCTTCATCGTGCCAAAGAGCAGTTTCAGCTCCTTAACCGTTATGCTATAGCTCGCCAATACGCCCAGCATCTCTATGAGCAAATCTGCAATAAGAAAAGAGACAGAGAGTCAGAGAGAGAGTGAGTGAGAGGGGTACAGTGTGTGTGAGAGTGAAAGAGATAGGGAGCATGTTATGCTTGTTTGCTTGTTTGGTGTTTGTGTGCGAAAATGTTTAATGGATATGAAAATGTTGCTGATGCTGCCTGACAGTTAAGCAAATGGCGCAAAGTGTGCAAATTTAAGCAATGTGCAACGCTGCGTTGATGCAACAATAAAGTGGCAGGTGCAAATATTCTACACTGCACCAAAAAATATATGTGAAAACACTGCAATTAATATTTTCAGTAAAAGTTGCTTTAAATTATAGTTTTTAAAAGTCGCTTTCAATGTGCTCAGTCTAAAAGTAAATCTTAATTTGTCTTGATCGTTTATTTATTTTAAAAGCTTCTATGATTTCTTTATCATTGCAAAAACAATTTATCATTGAAAGTCGAGAGTTTATGGAAGCTTTTAAGAGGGATAAATCGATATTAAATAGTATTCACTTTTGCCTTTAAGTAAATAAACATAAAATAAAATTTCATGTATCAATCTAAAATTAAATAGTCGCACAATCAACCTAACACTTTTTTTTATTATTGGAAATCATTTGAAAACCAAGAGTCAAATAAATTTAAGCTTAATTAAAGCAGAAAAGTTAAGAAAAGACTTCAAATATGTTAATTTGTGGCCTTTGTTTATAACAAGAAGTACTTTTATTTTTAATTTCATTTAGTTTAACTTGTATGCCTCTTGGCTCATACTTTTTGCGTTCAGTGTAGTTGCAAACAAAAAGAAGAAGCTTGCAAACTGCGAGTGCAGCCATGTGGCAAGGACGCTCTTAAAGCATCCGCTACAACGGGTAAAATGGGCGTGGTAAATGCCTCATCAAGGTCAGTCAATGAAACGAGGTGGAAATTGTGTTCGATCTCCCAAAAACAAAATAAACGAAATGAAATGAAATGAAATGAAATGAGAGGAAGGAAAATGTAAAGAAAGTAATGAAGAAGAAAAGTCGAGAAATTGAAACTGAAACTATAAAAATTATGGAGTGGCACGTGCTGCCAGTTGGTTTAAAATTGCATTGCCTTTTGCGGCGTTGCCAGACCATCACGTTTTGTCAGAGTTCAGTCAGCTTCATCTACTTCCTTCCCATTCCCTTCCTGCCGTTCCCTGCCTTTCCCTTCTTTTGCCATTTGCGCTATTCCCAAACTTCATTTGTAATGCACACTAATTGAAATGGGACGCACGGGCTGTTTTAATGCTCGGACTTTTGCCGTGCAAACAGAACGAGAGAGAGATAGATAGATAGAGAAATAGACAGAGATATAGATAGAGATAGCTAGAGGGGAACAACATTTGCCCAGAGGAGTTGAACAAAACTTGCGACAGTTTTAGCCACATAGTAACTCTGGTTACAGCTTCAGTTACAGCTTCAGTTTCTGTTTCTGTTCCTGTTCCTGTTCCAGTTTCTGTTTCAGTTCCAGTTCCTGCTTCGCCTCCATCAACACGCATTGGGTTGCGTAAATTAAGAAATTGAGTAACAACTTGAACTCCTCCTCCTTGCACTCTGTCTCCAGCTCTGTCCCCGGACGACAATGTCATCTCCCCATTGGCCCCAAGTTGACGTTGCCACCGCCATCGTCACCGCCACCGCCTCGAGTATCAGCATTTAATTACACACACATACTTCAGCAACCACACCCACCATTTCCTATGAGCCAGATGTAGAGAACTCATGTGTGTTTGTCCCATGTCCTTTGCGATTGCTTAGAGCAATGACAATGCCAGAGCATAGCTCTCCATCTGTCTATCCATCTGTCCGTCTGTCTGTCCGTCTGTCTGTCTGTCAATCTACTATCTTCCCCGACTCCGACTCCGACTCTTTATCTTTCCATCTTCCTGTCTGCCTGTCTGACTGTCTGGGCCACACTTAAAGTTTAACTGCTTTGCAAAAGCCCGTATCCTGGCATCTTTTGCAGCTCGTAAAATGAAAATGAAAAATAAAAAACAAAAATTTACAAAATAATGAAAAGTGCGAAAACTTGTCAGCTTTTTATGGCACTGACAAAACCTAGACCCCAAGTCTGATGCCTTTCAAATGAACCCGTTTACAGTGTTTACCGCAAAAAGAAAATAACAATTAAACGGCAGCAAAATAATAAATTATTTAAGTATGAAACCTATTATAATTAGCTGTCAAATGAAAATTCATAAAAAATAACAAAAAAAGCAAAACAATTTGACTTTGAAGCTATCAGTGCGAAGTGTTTAAAGACTTTTAACTTTGTTAAACCTAAATCATCATTTGATCTATAAATGAATGCTACTTATAAAAATAATTCAATTGAAGTAAATAAATGAACCTTTTTTCATTTGTTTCTATTTGCTTAACTTATTTTAATCAGTGAAATTTCTTAAAATGCCTTTGAACTTTAAAAATGTGTAGAGATTTTGTCACATTTTCAGTTTATAATTGAAATGAGAAGCCTTTTGCTGGGTCAGGGACCTGACTAAATAATAATGAAATTTTGTGAATGATGCTGTTATTTAAAGTTTTAAATAGTTGGTTTGCGTGTCGTGTAAAGTTTGTCATTATCTCATATCACATTTTCATGCTTATTCTCCTTCTCATTTAGTCATTTTTCTGTTTCTTTTTTTTACTATGAAAAGCGGCAACCGCAACGCAGTTTTCCATCTGGCGTCGTACACAACTTTTAGCTTATCTAATTTCTTGGCAAGTGTCACGTTTCGACATTTGTCAGGTGACACACACACACATACGCACGCACTCACACACACACACACACATTCGCATATATATGAAATTATAGCTTGAGTTGTGAGAGGGCTCAAAAGTCAGCGACTGCAAATTGACAGCAGTTACAGTTCGTTAAATACCGACAGACAGACAGACAGACAGACAGACAGACAGACAGACAGATGGAGAGACATTTGTAACTGGCAGCAGGGTTAGGCATAGAGTGGGGGGTAGTTAGGAGGAGTATGGAATAGGGGTGCAAGAGGTTGCCAGACCGCAGATGTGTCATTGACTTAATAAAATCAAAATCAAAGCCAAAGGCACGCACATGCTTTGTGGCAGTGTCAGAGTTCGTCAAGGGAAAGGGAGAGAGTGCGAGAAAGGAGGTGGAGCAGAAGAGAAATGGAGAGAGAGGGAGAGGGAGAGTGGGAAAATTGTGTCAGACAGTTGCACGCTAATGAAGGAAAATTTGCTGCGCTGTTTGTTGTGTTCAACATTTTGCAGACACAAGACATGCCGAATATTCGACCTACAGAAGAATGCTTAGCATACATTGTGGGGGCAGCTATCTGGCAAAGGGAGTTTGAAATTTGTGGGCGTGGCTGCCTGTGGTATAGACTTTCAGGGGAGGGGAAGGACCAGTGGGCGTATCACGGCCGCTGACAAGCGTGAAATTAATCGAAAAGCAATTCGGCGGCCACTCGACGACGATTTCGCCCCCATTCTCCATTCTCCATTCTCCTTTACGATTTTGTTGGACACATGCCACATGGCAAGAATCACAAAGTAGCAACAACAGAACACAACACATTCGAACAACAACTACACAGCAAAGTCACGGCTCAATGTCCATGTGAGATTGTGTTATCTGATATATTTCTATAAATCTTTGTCTTTAACCAAGCAAAAGAAAAGACTGTGATTTAACTATTGCAACTTGAATCGATTTATTTCTATAAACTTGAATCTTTAATGATAACTTTCTAGGCTTTATTTTTGCCAGTGAAAATATTTCAAGAATCATTTCTTTTTTAACGCAAACTACTTTGTTTTTACTAATCAATTTAGAGATTGACTAATGACAATAGTGGCAACCCTTAGGACTGGCAACTCTACAAGTCAACTAATTTTTCTCTTTGTTATGATCTATAAAACATACAAATATATTGTGAAGTAATGTAAAAAATATTGTAAGCATCGATGAATCCAGTTTTTAATTATAGATTTAGAAAGAAATGAAGATTATGGATGCACAAAGCCAAGACTTATTTTAATTTAAGTTTTTGTTTTTTTTTTTTATAAATTTTTATAAACTTAAACAGGATTCAGTAAATAGATTTTCTCATTGAAAATCTGAAAACACATGTATTGTGAATATTTATGTGTGTGTGTGTTAATGGGTGTGTTTATAGTTTAAACTTACCTGCTACAACTGTTTCAGAGCGTTGCAGACGCACAAGGACATGCTCAATAAGTCCAACATCTGTGCAGGCTTGTAGATTGCGTACGCTCTTCCGAAGAATCGCAATAAACACGCTCCAGATCTCGGCCTGCAAGTGAGAGAGAGAGAGAGGAAGAAGAAAGGGATGACATTAGTAGGCAGTCGAGAAGCTTTATAAAATGCATAACAAGTAACCAATTCCCAAAGTGTAGTCCCAAAAGGAAGCATGAAAAGAATGAGAAAACGAGGCAAAGTGTATTACGAAATCAAAGAATTGACTTCAAATTGTTGCTGTACAATATACATGTTGTATGAATTGTTCTCCTTGTTGTTGTTGTTGCTGTTGCTCCACTGTCTGCCCAGTTCAATAAGCAAAGTGAAGTGGTACACACACACACACACATATGTATATACATATTTATATATAGATACTCTTATATGTATACAAAGTCGAAATCAACTCGAAAGCGCTTAGAAGTTTGCAGCACTTGGCTGCAATTGCCTCAGTGTGTGTGCGTGTGTGTGTGTGTGTGTGTTTGTTTATGTATGTATACATATGTATGGGTGTGTGCCTAATGTAAACAGTCATTGAAATAAAGTAAAATAATGGAAAATAATGGCAAAATAATCGCAAGCTCAAGCCAAGGAGCTGCTTCTGGTAGCTGCTGCTGCTTCTGGTTGCTGCTGGTGGTTGCTGCTGCTGTTAGCTACTTATTGAGGCAACAGCAGCAACAATCAGAATGTTGAGTTCCATGCCAGAGCTCTCTGGTGCTTTCAGTTGGAATGTATGTATTATTGCCACAATTTTTCGTGTGGCAGCCACTTTTAGCAGGCAAAGGAAAAAAAACGCTTTGGCGGTTTTTATGATTATTGCCTGGCAAAAAATACAACCACACACACAGACACACACACACACACACTCGCACACACAATCAAAATATTGCACATTGGATTAAGTATTGCATAAACACAAAATGAATATAATTTTGCTCTCATTGGTTTTCTCTTCTTCTCTTCTCTTCTCATATCTTTTCTTAGTTTTCTTTATGTGGTTTTTCTTCTCCTTTTTGTTCTCTTGAAATGACAAAATGCAGACAATAAATATGCAAACGTTTCGAGTGTTTATAATGAGCCTTTTGAATACAAAAAGCAGTACTTTTAGTCGTCTGCTTTTCTCATCTTTTCCCCTCTTGCTTTATTCTGTGCACACGGTGCGTATGCGTTATATTTATAGATGGCAAGGTATCAAGTTAAAACAGTTTGCGGTTCTTGTGGTTTTGTGGTGTCTGCTGTTTGTTGGAATTGCTTTAAAAATGGCTACTTGTGTTGTGAGTTTGCGGTTGTTGTTGACTTTATGGTTCAAAGTTTTTCAGTTGAAGTAATTTGCGAGAGATTCTGAATCGAAATTTGAGTGCAATACACAACTGTCTAACAAGCATATAATTAAAATTATTACAATACAGTTTTTACTAATTAACTCGGGATATTAGGTCACAATAATATAGATAGATAACTAATGCTCTGAGCGCATATGTATATTAATGGTATTTAAATTAAGAAATTATTAGCTTGTTAATAAATAAGTTACTTGGAGCTAAAACTACAAAAATGTTGTGTAATACTTAATTTTATTATTTAAATTTTTAGGCAAAAAGCAGAAAAGTAAAGAATAATAAAGAGATACCAGTTGAGATACAAAATAAAAGAAAATTATTCAAATACAATAGAGAAAAGATTAAACTAGTTATAATGACTCTGTGTTTCCTTACTATTTTATATTATTAAATGTTTAGTGCAAAGCCTATTTGAATAACTTTCATTAAATCAGTAAATTCGAATCTTTCTCTTTCACTAACTTCTTTCTAATTTCTGAGTTGAATTTTCTTATCTTATTTTTATTTTTGTTACTGGTCAACTTATTGCGTTCGAAATGGATTCGTTTCTAAAATCTGCGTATTTTACTTTTCTCGTTTTTCTAGCTTTTTCTCGCTTTTCTTTCCCATTTCTCAGTTTTTTTGGTTTTCTCGTTATCTGTTGCTTAGCTCGTTTTACAAGCTTCATTTCTGCCACCATCCGCTGATGTTGTCGTTGTTGTCCTTGTTCCTGTCATTCAGTTCTTATCTCAAATGTTGTTCATTGTTGTTGTTGGTGTTGTTGTGGTTGTTGTTTTTTAATGTACTGCACGCATAATTTAATTCGTCGATTCATAAATTGCCAACAAAAAAAAAACGAAAAATTCACTCACTCAACGCCCGTGGGGATTCCCTTCCCTTTCCCTCCCTTGTCAACAATCTTCCTCGTGTTTTCCTTGAGCCTAAGTCTTTTTGGTGCTTTACAGCTGTCGCATCGAAAGCGGCTTTTGACTATACAAACACGCATTTACATAAGCATATACCTTCTGTATATGTGTGTATAAGTGTGTGTGTGTGTGTGGGCTTGTGCGTGTACATTTACGTGTAGGTGTGCAGTAGGTAATTTGATCAGTCCAAGTAGCAATTGTGCCCGAGAAGAACTTGGCAGATACCCACAAGGCATACTTACACACACAAATACACTATACACACACATAAACACACTATACACACACACATTCCACTGAGAATCAGAGCTGTTCTCTGGTTGCCCCCGAAGCACTTCTATCGCCCAAAATAATGCCCCATGCCTCCTTGTAGTTACATTTATACCCTGTAGGCATTAAAGTGTGCTGCTGTGGATTGACTAAGCTGTAGACTTAATTACAAAAAAAATAATTCCCATTGAAATTATTAATTAATAACATTTTTTATAGATAACCCTATAATATTTCTATATTTTAATATTTTCCCAAACATTTCCTTTATTTAACTTTATTAATAAATTATGTGTAATTAATTGAAATAAATCTATGCAATTAAAGGCTATTTAATTTAGTCTTGATCTACAGGGCATCTACTCGGTTATCATTCTAGTCAACCAGAATTTTTATTGTGTGTTTTATCTGTTAATGTTGCTCATAGCAAAATACAAAGTTGATTTGACGCCGTTGCGTTTTGTTGTTCAGCATTATTTCTTAATAAGCGCCAAGCGTCTTCCCCAAAGTTCACCCACCCCCCCCACCCATATTCCGGGGCATTCCCTAAGCTCCGTATAAAGCATAACTACCCTAGCAAAAAGTTGCCAAGACTCAAAACAAAAAAGTACAAAAAAAAAACCAACGAACGAACCAACGAAAAAATTAAATCAAAAACAAGAAGATGAAGATGAGAAATGAAGAAATAGCTAGCGAGAAAGAAGAGTGGAGAAGACAAAAATTAAATAATAAGAGAGCAACTTCAGTCAGATTTTATTACGTAATTGGGTAGCAATTTCTGCATGGCACAACATCAACAACACCAACAACAACAACAAGAACAACAGCAACAACGTCCACTGAGCACAAATTAAATTTTGGCCTTTTTTACAGTGTTAAATCTCCCTCTCTGCATTTCTATCTCAAGCTCTATCTCTGTCGTTTGTTTCTTTTTTTTTTTAACTTTTATTTTGTCCTTATCTCGAGAGAGAGAGAGAAAGAGAGGGAAAGAGTGTGGGAGAGTGAGATAGATTGTAGAAAATGGTTGGGAAATGAAAGTCAAAAGCAGCTGCGGCTGCTTTTGGGACGCACTGAAGCGTCGTCTTGGCCTTGTTCCTTGTTCTTAAGGTTAAATTGAGCATCGTCCGACGCAAAGTCGAAGCACTGAACCCAACAACAAAAACAACAACAACAACAACAACACCAACAGCAGTAACAGAAACAGTAGCAAACAACAACAACAACAGCAACAATTCAAAATGAAGTGCATTTTTTACTTGGCATTTTTTCTTTATTTTGTGGCCAAACGATTTTTTGACCTGAAAATATGGCCAAAGTTTAATTGCCACACGGCATTCGACCTTTTTCTCTTCATGTAATCGCATTTTTATCTACTTTTTGGCCACAATTGAAATTTATCTACACCCTGTTATTATTGAAAAAGTCAGTGTTTCTATAAATATTGCGAATAAAAGAAATTAAGTGTGTTTTACTGAAGTTAAAATCTTCTATTTTTTACACAGAATTCAAATTTATTAACAACTTTTAAGTGTTGTCAAAATTTAATGGAGAAAGCAAACAAATTACTTTCTTTTCACAATTTAGACTCTTTTCCGGAATGAGTGTGAAACAGGAAGACACAGGGTATCTCATTGTCTTGCAGCTGCATTTGATTCAATTTCCCCTCATCTTCAACTCTTTCTCATTCTTTTTGCTGATATTTTTTCCATGTAATTTTGCACTTATTTTCCACTTTATCAGCGATTTGTTTGTCACCCCGTTTGCCACATTCAATGCTCCTCCAACCCCTCCAACCATCCCATCCCCTCTCTCCACAGGAGTAACACCCATTTCGCATTGCGCAGTCAAATCGTTTCGTTTCAATAGAATTTCAATAAATTTATCAACGTGCCGCCCGCTGAGTTGAGCGACGCCGTTTGCCAGTCAAAGTCTTTCTTTTTTTTATTCCCCCTTCTTTCCGGGCAACGCGTCGTATACTTTATCAGGGCAGCTGGAGAAGGAAAGGGAGAAGGAGAAGGAGGCCATGGGGCAGGAGAATGTCGCATCGTTTTTGCATGCCAGCATTGCCAAAGTTGCCCCCTATTCAATTTCAACACCCGCTTGTCTCTATCTTTATGTCATCTTTTTAGTGCCGTGCTGCAGCCATCGTCCTTTCTCCAACCTCCCTCCTCATCTCACCTCTTTCTTTCTTGTCTCATCTTCTTTGGCATGCCGTGCAATGCGCTTATATGCTTCCTTCCTTCCTTCCTTTTGCGCCATTTGCCTGGTCGCTTCTGTCTTTCTCTTCCGTCACCGTCTCTATCTCCGTCTCCGTCTGTCTCTACAACTTTATGCCACTTCTTGCCGACTTTCTCCTTACGTTTATTTTATTTCGTTCCCTTAGTTTTTTTTCTCGTCTTCTTGCCTGCAAATCTGCTGCAGCTTCTCTAACGGAAATTTATTATTGACAACAGCTGCCGTTGCAATGCAAACAAGCAGCAGGGGCATGCAGCAGGATGCGCTTCTGCTCAACACACACACACACACTAACACACACATGCATATGACTAAAAAGTGGCAGCAACGTCAGCAGTTTGCGGGTTAAGTAGCGTGGCCTCTGTCTCTGCAACTCCCTTTATTCCCCTCTCCTTTCTTCGAGACATCCTTCTTGAATTCCTCCCAGACTCCTCTCCTATGCCAGCCTCCAACTCTAACCTACTCCTAGACCCAGACCCAGACCCAGTTCCAGACCCAGGCCCAGACCCAAAGTTGCTGTATGTCATTGGCGTTGCTGATGTGCATAACATTGAGACAAAGTGCAACCCGGAAAGTAAAGGAAAAGAGCGGGGAATGGGTATGGAAATGGGATTGGTATTGGGATTGGGAATAAAAGGGGGAAAGGATTTTCAGGCCATTTACTTTGCTTGCTGCCTGTTTCATCTAAACTTTGACAGCCGACAAAATGTATGCAAAATTGTAACAAGTCACGATGTAATTCATCAATTGCAGTTGCAATATTGCAGCTCATTTAACTGCTATCAATTGCAACATTCAGTCAGTAAATCGCTCAACAAATTTAAATTATTCTTGTAAATTTTCGGCTGTATCATAGTTACAGAAAGTATGTCTAATAGGAAATATTGTTAATTTTGTTAAATAGAACTAGAACTAAAATAAAGACATTTAAAATATAAGACTTAAATTAATATAATTTTATATAATACAAATAGTAAAAATTTTGATGAATGAAGATAGAGAAAATAACATTAAAAATCTGGGGAATTTCTACACAGCTTTCATTCTAAGTATTCTAAAAGTAATCTAAAGTCAACTCTTCACTTTGTATGCAGCTCTTATGCTGTTGCTGACGCATTTGTCGCCTGGCAATAACTGATTTGTCTTGCCTGATTTGTTGTTTCTCTAATATTGTTGTTGTTGTTGTTGATGCTGTTCTTGCTATTTGCTCATCGCACTTGCTGGCAAAAAGACTTGAACTCGTAGTTCCCATTTGAGGCAACATTGCAACGTTGTGTGGCAAGCTCTGATGTTGAAGCCTCAGATGCTGCTGTCAGTCACTCACTCAAGTGGTAAGTGGCAAGTGGCAACTGACAAAGGGCAATCAGTTGTGACCGACGCTGACCTCATATTTTCTTTACTCGATGCTAAATTTATCCTTCTGCATCCACTTGACGCCATCAAGTTAATTACGTTGCACTGTCAAGAGTGTTTTATTTCAATTTATTTTTGGTCTAAATTTTAATTTATTTAATTAATTTCAACCGCAATGGTTGCCCCATATTTAGAAAGACAACGGCGGTGGAAATCATCAGCAGCATTCCCTTCTATCCATTTGCCATTGTTTATATTTGGCGTTTGTTTGTCCTCCAACAAAAAGAAAAGTTCAACGTTAATTATTTGCCATTGTGGGTTCCCTTTTTTGTATTGTAATACCCTACACTTGGTGCTGTAACTGAGCCAAAGGGTATGTCAAAAGTATTCAACTCTGACCTTTTAAGCCACATTGATCCTTAATCAGAGGAGTGAGTATAAAAGATGAAGTAAAGGTATTTGGAATGTAACTCTGCTCATACCCTAGCTTAAAGACGCTACCATTTATATGTACATTTATTAAATTTTAAATTAGATAAAAGAAAAAAATGTTTTCTACTTTAGCTTATCGTAAAATCCTTTATTGGTAAGATAACTTATAACTTTATCCTTAATTGAAATAAGTTCATAATTTTTGACATACAGACATTTAATTCATCTCTTTATCCAACTATTGTGTTAATTTCAGGACAACTATTTTACAGGATACTTGAAAGTCGAATTTATTTCAACACTTCGCCAGCTCGTTACTTTTTGTGGTTGCTGTCGTTGGGTCTTGGTTAGCGGATGCTTTTAAAATATATATGTATACTTTCCCCTTTTTTTTCTGCTGCGACAAATTACACAAATTAAAAGTTTTGACATAGGGTGTGGAATAGATACAATCCCTCTAAGTCTCATTCAAACCGAGCCCAATTTCCAAGGTTTTTTCACTCGATTATTTATTTATTTTTATTTTTATTTATTTTTTTTGAAGAGGACATTGGGATGTAACCAGGTGCTTGGTACCTGTTAGTCACGTTTCTAGGCCCACTGAGGCGTATAGGTGTTAGAAATCGTGCGCGAGTTTGTGAAAAACGCGAGCGAATTGCCAGCGACGCGTTTTAAATCGCGTGGGGACCGTTGCCAATGTTGCCACCCAACCAACCGAATCAGCATCAGCATCAACATCAACATCAGCATCAGCATCAAAAACCTTTTGATGCCAAAAACCCTTGCTTTAAATTGAATTATAAAAAAAGGTGTCACAAAAGTCAACAGCTGAGTGGGTTTCAAGAGCTTGACAAAAGTTAAGGATGGGGAGCTTTATTTTTCCCACTGAAAAGGGTTGCAACACCTACAATACACACTGACAAACACACGCTGTTACAGTAAAAAACAGTCGAGAGAATCCCATCAAGATTGATGTGATTTTAAGCTGAGTGCGAATTGATTCAACCATGCACTCATATTCAAAGTTCATTTACACCTCTTGAATGTGACATCAAATCTACTAAAAGATCTAAAAGACAGAGAGAAATATATATAGAAACAATGCTTGTTTTCAATTTATAAAATCTTTCATTTATTTGTCTCAATTTCAAAAAGATTTTTAGATTTTGAACGAATATTTTTATCCCTTTTTTTTCGATAACAAAATTTGAAATTTCATTTTTCCTCCTTTCCTAACATGATTGTATAATCGATTTAAATATTAAAATTTGTATATATTTATTTTATATTATCTACACACTCACTTAAGCCTTTGGGTTAGCTTTGTATGCACACACACACACACATATCAAAAGTTTAAAGAAGCGCGATTTATGCGCGGTTTAAAACGCGTGCGCGTTTTATAATTAATTTATATGCAAATATTTGGCAGCAAACAAATCCGATCTAAGCCAAATTGCCACGCCCATGCACTTGAACTCATTCTCATATACATTTGCATATGTATTTGTGTGTGTGTGTGTGGGTGTGCTGGTGTGTGTGTGTGTCAAGATTTCAGTTTTCAGAGATTTGAGATTTCAGTGAATTGAAGCCAATGGAAATCGCATTAAATATTTTTCGCCTGCGGACACACAAATCGCAAACCCAAAGCAAAACAATGAAAACTTTTTGGCCAATAGATGTGAATAGAGCGAGGAGGGGTTGTGAAGTGATTGTGGGGAGAGGGGAGCGGATATGGTCATGTCAAACATGAATTTCAATTGTGTTTTTGGAATTCGAGCTAGCAAAATGGACGCAGCAGCATTCAAAACGTGAAGCATATGCGTCTCTTCGAAGGAAGGGGGAACTTTAGCAAACAGGAGGGAGGGAGACAGTGAGAGAAAAATGTTGGTTGCTTTCAAATTTGTGGAAAAGTTTCACGTTGACATTTCCATAATAATTTTCTTTCATTTTGCCTTCGGTTTTTTTTCTCGGACTTTTTATTTAGATCATTTTTTCGCTTTTTTTTGCAGGGCTTGCCCGCAAAAAGTTTGCGTTGCTTTTGACGCACGGCTGACTAACGGAACTGTAGCCTCAACTCTTTTGTTGGTAACACAAACCCTGGTAACTGGCAACCCTGGCACACATACACCAACCCCATCCCTGTTCAGTCCAGTTGCGGTTTCTTTTGCATATTGATGAGTCGATGATGCCAACGGCCCTCCTACAAGTTGCTAGACACAGAGAGCCTCGAGCCTAACACGCGTTCAAATTGAATGACAAAACGCATGTGTAGGCATTAGACAGAGATGGGAATAGCAACCGATACAGAGACAGAGAGAGAAAGAGAGAGAAAGAAGGTGGGATTCAATCCTTTTGCAACGCTTTGGGGCACATACATATACACAAAACTGAGTCGAGTCTTCGAGCTAAGCCCACAAGCCAAAAATGCAAAGCAGCTCAAAAGTATTTCAAACTGTTTTCACAGCACCCACATTTTTCCCTCTCTTCTGCCTCCCCTCTGGCTCTGGCTACCCCTCGCCAGCTTACTTAATGCCACGCCCATGTGTTCATATGTACTGCCCTTAGGCCCGTGGTATTTGTGTCTAGCATCGCGTCAAAGCAGAATTGTTAGCAGACCTTTATGCATATTTCATGTCTGATGACACTGAAAGAACTTCAACAAAAGCAACAACCACATATTTTTCTCTTTTTTACTTGTGTTTGGTTTTTAGCTAGAATTTAAAGCTAGTGAAAATGCCAGATTTTTCCTGTAAACTTATTTTAAATGTGGCACTTTTTACACTCGTAACTTTCCTGCATTTTAGTATACAAAAAATAGGTTCTATTGCAGTTTATTGCCTTCGTTTTAGTATAACTAAATGACATGATTTGAAGAATTAATTTTGGAATCATTACAAAGTAAATACTACTAAAAATGTATCAAGTATATGCATTAAAGTCTTGGATACATTTTGTATTGCTCCCCATTAGAATCAAATTAGGTTGCACTTGGGCGTCAAGTATTTTGATTTGTATTGTTGAATTTTATTTTGTGTTTTCAATTTGAAATTGAAATTCCGAGTCTCAATGCTTAAGTTAATTTTGATTTTATGGTTTGTTGTATTGTATTACATTTCTCTCTCGATTTCTTTCTGTCTCTTTCTCTGTCGCTCCTTGATTCGCTGCTGTATTGTATTGTACTTAAAATGCTATTAACTCGGCAAAAATTTAAAACTTGTGCGGCTTTTTTAGCTTTACGGTCTTTGCTGATTCTATTTCTCCCATAGATTTGCTGCCCTTTTTTCTAAGGGGAGAGCTGTAAGGTGGGGAAGGGGGCTGGAGGGGTGGTTTTAAGCGTCTACTTAAAAATACATTTACACTTTAATGGCGCAGCAAGAGGGACATCAGGATATGGACACACAACAAAGAGAGAGAAAGAGAGAGAGAAAAAAAAACAAATCAAAAAGAAATTAAATGACCTTTTCACATTGCCGCAATGAACGCATACACACACACACACACACACATTTACAGTCTGCTTCATAAGTCTATACCCACTGGCTCTTGTCTAGGCTATTTGCCTGTTTTTTTCTTTTGGGTCTACTACGTGATGCTGATGTTGAAAGTCAGTCGATGTTGGCATCAAAAGGCCTCTTGCCAAACAAAATAATACAAATACAACTCTTGGCTAATATTGAGACCAATTTCCAATGTGTGTGTGTGTGTGAGTGTTTGATGTGTGTGAGTTCCCTTTGTATGACATTCAGAGTTCAATTCGTCTATGACAAGTCATTCATATTTAATGCAAAGCTCAAATTGTTTAGATTTCGCTGCCCTTTGCCAGCAATGTGGCAATGTGGCAACTTGTTTACATTTGCCACAGCTGTGAGTACTTTTCCATCTACGGTAGGAGAGTTCTACCTTGAGTAAACTATACCATAAGCAGCATATCAAAAAGTCATTGTTAAAGCCAAGGAAAAGCTAAGGAAAGGATCTGCAGGGTGGGGAAAACCATCGAAAACTGTTTGTAGAAACTTTCTTGTCTGTCACCCACAACAAACATTAATTGATTTCTGAAAAGACCGCCCGATAGAAAGAAGGGATTATCCAAAGCTGAAGTATCTTCAATATCCATTAAATTGTAGACAAATATAAATGAAATTGAAACTGAAACTAGTATTGTTTAAATAGTTCTAGAATAAGTTGATACTACAAGTACAGCAGTTTATCCTTTTGCATCCATAAAAATATTATCTAGGATTTTGTTGAACTTCTATTTGTTATCCTTGATAAGGAAAGACTTTAACTCAAAAGTTAAGTAGAGTTATTTGATTTATTGTAGCTCTAGAAATAGTTGAAGTTATTAGTACAGAAGTTATTCCTTTTCCATCCATAAGCAGATTATCTGAGACTCTTAATAACTTCTATTTGTTATCCCTGATAAGGAATTCAAAATGTGAAAGATTTTAACTCAAAAGTTAAGTTAGAGTTATTTCAGGTTTATCGTAAATATTATTTACATCTATTCGATGCCTCTTTAAGCTAGTCTGTATTTAAATGGCAAATAAAATATACTTTGCGCATGTTAAATTTCACACGATTGTAGAAAATGGAGCCTTTGGCTATTGGACACGACTGGGCGTGGCACTGAAGAGATAGAGGCGTGGAGGCCAAATAGATGAAGAACAAGAACAAGAAGAACATAGCGAGTTGGGAGGAGCATTCGGACAGTTGTAGCTCATTTTTCTCCATTTCTTCTCATCCTTTGGATGGGATGGGAGGAAATGGGAAACTTATAAAATATCTGCAACGAATACAAATTCAATTCATGAGATAAATTTTAATGTTCTGCCTTTGGCTATTGCCCGTTGCTGTTGCCTTTTGTGTTCGTATTCGAATTCGAATTCGTGTTCGTGTTGAGTGTTCAGTGTTGTTTGTGTTTACGTTGTTGTAGTGCTCTCGTTGTTGTTGCTAATCTCCCCCGGGTGTTGCCCCACGGTGTGGCATACAATTCATAGAGAAACAGAGACAGAGAAAGAGAGATATATTCGCATTTTATATGTAGATATCCATCGTTGGATTTGTTTTCAGCGTTCAGCTTTTCCGCTTTCCCGTTTGCCGCTTTTCCGTTTGCTATTTTCCATTTTCTATATTTCATTTTCAGTTTTCTATTTGTGTCCTGATGATTTGCCACACTCTCGGATAATTACAGCGCACACTTTGAACTTTACATTCAACCAGTCCCCACTTTACTGCCATCCTCTATCTGCCATCTCCCCCCTCTCCACCTGTCAGTTGCCTATTATGCCTCACTGTGGCATGCGAGCATTTTTTTTGGCTTTAACACGCCGCTAAGCTGCAGCTAAGCCTCCGCTGAATGCCGCTATTGCAAAACTTTTTTAGTCGCCCCTCCCACCCCCCTCACTTGTCACTAAATTCACCCGCCCTTGGCAACATAATCACAAGCTAATCCCCCGTGTAACTTTAAAGCTTGCAACAGCAGCAGTGGCAGTGGCAGCAGCAGTGGCAAATTCAGTGACTGTGGCAACAACGGACACCAAAACGAAGACGTCGACGTCGCTGTTCGAACGTAGATAAGCAGCTAAAGCCAATGACACCCTCTTCACTTCTGAGTCACCCCCATGAAATGCTCTTACCTCCTGTTTAAACGTACTCAATAGATAAGCGAATATTAACGTTCCTTTCAGTGGGTATTATAATTTCGTTGTGAGATTTGAGACACTCACTAATAGAGAAAATCATTTGAAATTCAGTTAACAAATTTTAGCAATGAGCAGATACATAAAATAAAATAATATGTTAATAATGATTTTAGAAAATCCAACAATTCTCACGGATTTTATTTTATATTTTATTTGTAATCAAATTTACCTAATAATAAGATAATTATAATAAGATAATTATTATTTCTTCAATAAAGAAAAGCAAAACAATATTTAGTTTTAAAGAAGCAAAGAATATTATAAAGTCTCTCAAGTAATTGTTTTGACTAACAAATCAACTCACAGAGTGGATTAATAATTTAGCAGATTATTTAAAACCTGTCTTTCAACATTTGATCTGAAAACCATTAGCGAATATAATATAATAATTAAAAAGAAAAGCCAATAAATGTTATTTATTCTATCATATTCAAGAGTTGAAATGAATCATTCTTAAATACTTAAATCTGAATTTATAAATAGTCGACTAATAATCATTTGATTAATAATTTAACTCTTCATTGTAATGGAAATTACTTTTTGTATTTAATACACTTATAGATATTAAAGATATTGCAGGACACTTTTTAAATATACAAGCAATATATATACAAGCAATATAATAAATCCTTTCACTTTGAGAGAAATGCGCTTTAAAACTATAAATAGACCAACTATAGATTGTGCGGTTGTTTGTGGGCGTGGCAATTGGCTAGGCATGAAAATCCACAGATCCATGCATGAATGAAGACTTAACAAAGTTATGCGAAGCAGCTGCCGCCAGATGGCGCTAGAAGCAAACACAATAACGAGATTCTCCCACACACACACACACGCACATTTGACGAAAGGTGAAAGCTGTTTGTTGACCAGACTGTGTGACTGTGATTATATTGGCCAACACGAAGCAGGTGACTGGTGACTGGTTGCTGTTAACTGGTTCGCCATTGAGTCAAAAGAGAGAGAAGGACAGAGAGAGAGAGAGAGAGAGAGAGAGAGTGAGACAAAGGGAGCTACGCAAATTGCTGCGTTGGCAAAGGCTGTAAAATTTTATTAGGCAGACAGAAAAGGCTTTCCAGTCAGAAGAAGGACAAATATGCGGTTAGCTGTTGCTACTGGTACTGAAACTGCCACTGAAACTGGTACTGAAACTAAGGCAAAGCAGTAGCCGAAGCCGAAGCAGAAGCAGCTGCCAGCCATAACGTGGCTTAATTTTCAAAAGACGCTTTGATTTGCGCGTTTGGCTTGAGCACAAAGCGAACTCAACCGAGAAGCGAGAAGAAAATTTATTGTCAAGTATAAAATGTAATGGCCATGGCCAAAGGGTCGTCAAAGGGGGGCAGCAAATAAGGGGGGGGGGGGTTGGATGGCAAGCAGGCAGGTAAGGGCTGAGCTGGGTTACTTTTCTTTTTTTGCTTTTCTGGTGAACTGAAACAGTTATTTGCACTTGGCCCGGTTACGTGCCGAATCAATTGAGTGGCAGAGAAAAAGAGATGCTGCTGGTAAACACATAAATCATTTAAGTATCCCCAGTTACAGTAACACTATGTATATTTGTTTGTGTGTGTGTTTGTGTGCGTACTTTGGAGCTATGCAAAATTGTTGGCCTGTCGTTTGGACCGTTAACTGTTCCCTGTTGCTGTTATTTCTTCCCCTTCTGATTCCCCTTTTCCATCGTTTCACCAGCAGCAGCAACAGCAGCAGCGGCAATAAAATGACTGTAAATTCCTTTTTATTTCGACTTGCCACGTAAAGGGGCATGCCACCGTCGACTGTGGCACCTGCTTGGCATGCCAAATTAAGCAATGGCAGCCAATGTTGGGGAAATTCTTTAGGCTGGCGCCTAAAATCACGCAACGCTTTTTGCGCCACTTCAATGATGCATATTTGATGCGTGTTTTACATATGTATATGTATGCCAACAACAACCCTACAAGTGTGCGTGTGTGTGTCTCTGTGTGTGTGTACACACATTTGTCAGTGACAATTTTCATTAATTTACAAAGGCAAAAAAGAGAAGCTAAAAGAATTTGTGAGGCAGCAAAAGCCGCAACTATTTTGTACTGTGGAATGACAAGAGAAGCTCATGTCTTCCTCACACACACACACACACACACACACATACAAAGTAGATTTATTACACACACAGACACACACACTGTGAGAACATACTCCCACACACGCTGACACACAATTATATGCGACACATACAAGCGTCAAAATTCGCCAAGCGGCATTTTAATGGCATGCATATGTAAGTGGCTTTAAATGGATCGCCTACCCACACAACAGTCAAGCACACCCACACACACACACACACCTACACACACTCGCACATCAGCGACACCTGAGCACAAGTGCTTTAACTCAAGACAACCAACATTTTTCTCTGCAGTTGAAAGCAAATGCCAAGCAAAAAGAAAAAGCAGAAGAAAATATCAAAACAGAAAGTTTCTTCTTCATTTTTCAGCCCACTCTCTCTCTCTCTCTTTCTCTGTCTCTCTCACACACTCTATCTAACTCTTTATTCTTTTTGCAATTCTTTTCAACTTTTGCACTCGGCAATGCAACAAATTGCTAAAAGAAATAACTTTATTTCAGTTGCTGCCTAACAAAATTATATTCAGTTTAATATGTGGAAATTTATAGCAAAAAAATGAAATTTTAAATGGAAACTTTTTTGTTCTTTTGAAAAGTGCTTTTTAAAAAGAAATTGCAAAATCTATTTGTTAATAAAAACTACATATTATTTTATTAAATGCAAGTCACACAAAATATATTTAAAAAAATGTCCGAAATACTGACATTTAATATAATAATTTTTGGAAATGTTATAGTTTTGACTTGTAAAATAGCTAAAAATAGCCAAAAATAACATAATAGCTATTATTCACTTATCAACCATTTTATGTTACTGTCTGGAAACAAAATGTATTTTCAAAAATGTTTTATGTGCATTAAATTATGAATGAATTTCATACAAAACAATTGGAACTTTACAAATTGTTTGACTTTTAATTGCTTTTATTTTAAAATTTTGTGTTCACGAAATATTAAATTTGTTTAAATTAATGCATTGAACTCTATACTCAGCTATTTAGTAACATCTGCTTTTTTGATTTTTTTATACCCTGAGGGGTATATTAAGTTTGTTAAAAAAAAAAGTATGTAACAGGCAGAAGGAGGCGTGGCAGACCCCATAAAGTATATATATTCTTGATCAGGGCGAGAAGCTGAGTCGATATAGCCATGTCCGTCTGTCCGTCTGTCCGTCTGTCCGTCTGTCCGTCTGTCCGTCTGTCCGTGTAAGTAACAAGATCTCAGAGATGGTAAGACCTAGGAACACCAAATTTGGTATGAAGACTTCTGATACTTGCACGCAGATCAAGTTTATTTTAAATTTTGGATGCCACGCCCCCTTCGCCCACAAAGTGACAAAAAGCAGGATAGCACTGGCAATTAATAAGCTAGAGATTTGAGCTTCGGCAGGAACAATACTTGTACTGAAATGGATGCATCGTGAAAATTTGATTAAGATCGGATAATAAACACGGAAGATATCCGCAATTATTTAATTCTTTAATTTAATGTGTTGTTGTTGCTATGAGTTTACGTTCTCTCTTATCTGCTCATTCGTTGAAGCATTTACTTATACATATATACATATGCATGAAAGCGCGCGCTGTGTTAGAGTGAGTTTTCGTCCTCTCTCCCTCTCTCTTTTCAATAGAGCTGATAGCTGAGCTGATAGAGCTGCCACCTTGATAGACGGGACATCATGGTTCGAGTCCCAGTTAAAACATGCTTAAATTCTTCAATTTTTTTTTTAATTTTTGTTATACATTAAAAATAGTTTTTTAAGTTTTTATTTAGTTATTTTGAAAATAACGTGCTCATTGTTGCTAAGACTTTTAAATACAAAACAGACAGCACAAATACGAAACACAAATATAATTAATAGAAAATTTGAGTGGCGTTCTCTACTACCTCAGGGTATTCTACTGTCGGGATCTCTCGACTGAATGATATATTTTTTTAATATATGAATGCAATAAACATGGAACATTAAGTAAGAATATAGACGCCACTTTTGTCGCCTGTGCCGACAAGAAGATGCTGCTCCAAATGCAACTGTGAGAGAGAGTGTGTGTGGGTGTGCGTGTGTGTGTGTGTGGGAATCCTGTGTGCTGACATGGTTACTTGACTTCCGGCGTCGACTCTTTCACACTTTTGCATACCGGCGGTGGACCCAATGCGGCTGACAGTCTGGCAACCGTGTCTCACAGAGCAATTGCAATGTGGCAAGCAAAGAGAGCACACTTCCTGTCGCACAAACACACACACACACACAAACATACATTTAGAGACAGTGACACATACTGTCACATACATATAACGTATACGTTATGTACGTGCCCGGGAGCCGGATCCTTTGCCAGCATTCATGCTAATAATTTGTAGGCGCCAAGCCGCATGGACAACGTCAGGTGTAAAATATTGTTTAACACGCCCACACACACACACACACTAGACACACGCCCACACATAGACACACCCTACACAGAGATAAATATACCTTCATTTACGTATATATGTAGATATTCCTATGCAAATGAAAAAAACATCGACTCCCGACGTGAAGCAAAAACATTTGAAAGGCATTTCATGTTGCGCTTTCATTACGCACAATTTGGAAAGGAGAAATTCCGTCTTCCTCCCTCCCTCCCCAGACCTTTTCCCTTGCAGCCACTCCCTCAGTTTACGCCCACATTTTGTCGCTGGTTAATTTGTCTTTGATGCCGCAACACGCAACAAAATTTTTGATTGAATTTTATGTCATCAAATTTATGTTTGTAGTCTTTTACCGTTTTTTTCCTCTACTTGCCATATATTTCTTTATTTATCAATAAAAAAAATGTCAAACAGTTAAAAAATGTTGTCCCGTCAATTATTTTCTTGTTAAACTCACCTGCAAATTGGGCGGACAATGATCCAGCAGCTCGAGCATATGTTTAATATTCTGCGCATCCTGTATCACAAAATTCAATTCCATATCGAATTCACCGCCGACCAGCTATAAAAACGGGAAAAGAGAAAAAGAAGGAAATTCCAATAAATATACATTGACCATTTAAATTTTTTGTTAATAAACATTACATATCTCTTTTGCAATATTAATAAATATTATTGTTATGGATTTACGTTTATTGACAGTTTATTGCGAGCTGAGTTTGTTTTCAGAGGGGGTCCTCTTTATTTGATATGAAACTATTAATATGATATATATATCTTCTGTTAGGCAATTTGTATTCTCTTTATTAACATTTCAAAAGGAGAGTTTTCGGTTAAATAAATAAAGTTTTCTTTTAATGCTCAAAGCTTTTAATATCCTTTGACAAAAACTAAGATGAATAGATTAAGCAATGTGTATATTAATATTTTTATAATGGTATCTCAATTGACAGACTTTACCAATATCTATTGTTTATAATCCGTTAACAATTCAATTAATAATTATTTAAAGATTAGTTAAATCTCTAATATTTATATGTAGATTAAAGAATGTTTTGAATGTTAAACAGAAACTATACAGCTAAAATAGTTCCAAACAATTTAAGTAATAAATTGAATAAACTAACAACTTTAATTCAATCAGAGTTTGGAATACTTTTGGACATTTCATTTATATGAAATGTCAAAATAATAATAAATGCAAAAGTAAATTCATTTCAGTTTAAAACTAACAAAATACATATGATGTGTTTATTTAGACATTCATGTGACTAGCTACTATGATAAATTTGAGTTTAAAATGAAATTTAATATAAACTCTTGATGATAATGCCAGCATATATCGTGTGTGTGTCAGTGTGTGTGTGTGTGTTTCTGCATTTAATGAAGCAACTGTAACTTGAGCTGAGATAAAGTGAGTTGGGTTGCCTTTCGGATGAAGCTGTCAGCTCTTCAGAAAGCAAAGCAGCAAAATTGTATTTGAATAACGTTTCACTTTTAAAGATGGAAATGCTGGCTTTAAGTGTAGATTGGCAAGGGGCTGGTGCTGGGATTATCATACTGCCTGATAACAAATTTGGTTGCCTCGAAACATTTGTGAGCTTAAGCTAAGTATCCATAGACTAAAGAAAAGTAGAGAGAGAGAGTGGGGAGTGGGGAGTGTGGAGACGGGAGCGATATATCCTGGCAACGCAATCAGAGCGCTTTTCAGAAGAAAAAGAAAAGTAGTAGAAGAAGCAGCGGCCGTAGCATCAATCGGAGTAGTAAAAGTGAAGAAAGGTTCTTCTAACTTAATTACGACAGACAGCAAAACACATTTCCCACACTTTTCTATTCTTTTTCCCACATCTCTCTTCTCTATCTCTTTTTTTTTTGGCAACAACGATACGTTTTTTGACAGGCAATTGAATCGGCAATCGAATTTGCTTGTTGTTGTTGTTGTTGATATATATTTTTAGCCACACCCTCTATTTAGGCGGCAAAAGGGGGTTGGATAGGACTTTGTGTCAATTCATTTTATGCTTTTTTGCGCGCTTTAATAAAATCAGCAAATAAATTCAATAAATTGATTAGAGCAACGTTCGAGCAGTGGGAAAAACTTTAGCACAAGTGTTACAAGTGTTTCAGTCTTTCTCTCTGCTATTCTCCTTCCCTCACATTTCTCTTTTTTTCCGTCATTTACCCTAACACCCACACACACACAGTGTTTTTCTCTATTAGAGTCTGTCTATTTTCTTTTTGTGGGGGCTTAGCTACATTTTTACTGGCGTCCGCCAGCTGGGCGCCAGTCTCATCCCTTTCTCTACATTTACTCTCTCTCTCTCGCTTTCTCTCTCTCTCTCTCTCTCTTGTTCGTGGTCTTCTTCTCTTGATTATTTTGGGCTCACTGCACTTGAGCTGTTTGTTATGGACAGCTTTATAATTATGCGGTCTTAAATCCCGTCTTTGCCTTCGCCCTGGTTTCCCACAACCGCAACCTAGTGGCTGCTGTGGTTGCCAACCCCCTCCCGCCCCCTCCCCCCTCCTACTACTATGGCACTGTTTAAACCCATTGTGAGACTGTGATATCTTATCACCTGATTTTCAGCGAAACCATAGCAGCTGCTAAACAATAGTTGAACAAGATTTGAGTGTTTCGAAACTGTTATACAAATGACACCTATACAAACTTTCGACAAGGTCAAAAAGTTTGTTATACTAAATAGCAGGGTATAGTCAAGTAAGTAGAAGAGATGCTATGTTAAGGTGAGCATGGTTAAAAATGGTTATACAGCTGTTATACAGGTTAAAAGTAAAAGTCTTTTTCTAATGCATAAGGTAAAAGATCTATCCACAAGCAAATACTCAAAATAATGTTGATGACTATTGCAATAATTTTATACATTGTTATAAAGTCTAAAGAAATTTGAAAAGTCTCACAAAATAAAATTTCTTAATACTTGTAACGTTGGCAAATGTTTGACGTGTGTTTAACTATCAGTAAAGTGTTTTAAACTGTTATACTCGTCTCTATAAGAAAACCTCATTGTTAGCTTGTTGCAATACTCATAAACACTGGTTACAAAGCTATGACTAAAACATTTTCAAAAATGAATAAATTCTTAATAGATACCATATCTAAAGAGTATTATAAGTGTGTTCTACAACTGTTATAAAGCTGTTATAAAAACAGTTGTTTGGGGTGTAAGTTTGGCTCAATTTCATGTCTTACAATCTTGCAAATCAATTTCATCTGACAAATAATGGTTGAACAACTTTTATAAAAAAATAAAAACGAACCAGACGCAAAAACGTGTAAATACAATTAAAATATTTAAATAATAAAAAACGAGTAAAACAAGAGAAAGAATGGAAGGGAGAGAGAGAGAAAACGAAAAAAAAACTCTTCTCGTTCATATTTAAATTAAACTTTGCGGAAAGTTGTTAGCCTTCACGGCAAACAATTAAGGCAACTTGGTTCCTAAACGGCGCTTAATTATATTCCATCTTGGGTTCCTGCAATTCCCCAGCGAGAACCGTCAACTCTCCGCCCCTAAATCCCTCTCCTCAATACCCTCCCCCATGCACCTTTTCCTAGCACATTTAGTCAATTTTGAGTTCATTTAAAAACTTTTTTCTGGTGTTTTTTTTCGCACATTTTTTTGTCTCTTTCGTTTGGAGACTCTGAGAAGCTGTCGCTGACGTTTCGCTGCTGCTTGTCACCTTGTCTTTCCTCCTCTCCTCTTCTCACCCTCTTCTCTCCCTTCTCGACACCTTTCTTTGCTCCTGTAGGTGTGTGAGTGTTTGAGTGTTTGAGTTGCCTTGTACTGTGTGTTTCAGTCGCTTTGCGCTTATTTAAAGTAAATTGAATTTCTATTTTATTTAAAATGCGCATTGAGACGCACTAAAAGTTCTCAAGTGGCAACGTTTTGTATGCCACACCGTGTGGCAAGCAGCAAGAATATAAAGCAAAGACGGTGGACGGGGGGCAGTCAAAGGTATTTTTAACCAAGTGTTCAGGCCATTGCCGTCAAGGGGCTGCTGGCTGAAAATTTAGCGTGAAGGTGTAAAAATTACACTTTACACTCGTAACCAAAGCAAATAGAAAGAGAGAGAAAGGGAAAGAGAGAGAGAGAGAGAGAGAGAGGAGAGGAAAAGCGCACTGCCTTTGTAGCTTTCATTCTATTTGACTTTTCCCATTGAAGCTTGTTGCCTTCTTCTCTTTTGTGTTACTTTTGTGCAAGTTTCTCGCATTATTTTTGTAATTCAATTTCATTTTACAGGTGTCGAAGTTGACTCAAATTACGTTAGCTCCATTGTCAAAGATGCGTGTAGTTTGTGGTACTGTGCATGTTTAAATAAAAGCAACAAAGACGTCTGACAAGGCCGGAGGGAAGGCCTAAACCAACATTGTAACACAATGAAGCAAGCTCTGAATTTGTATTTCGTATTTAAGAAAATTGTATAAAAATGGAAAAACTTTTAAATTGTGAAAAACATTTTGCTTATGAGAAAAGGAATAGAAAATTTATTATTAAAAAGTGTTTTTCAGTGTTTGCTGTTTCCGACTTTTCAGACTTTTCTAATAATTCGATACCTTACACTAAGTTCTACAAGTTCGATCTAGGAAATAGACAGTTGAAAGCTTGGCAAAACTTTAGCTTCATTTAGTTGCATTTGTTTGAAATTCCCAAATGGTTCTGGCACAAACTGAAACAAGATCGCCATGACTAACTACTCCTTAAGGAGTTGGAAATTTCGCCTCGAATTCAAATGCAAAAAAGGAAAACTCTCGCACATTTCCCATAAACATTTCGACATCCTTTTACTGTCGGTTATCTGTAGCAATCAACTTGCACTCTCCTCCCTACGACAGCTGTCTCCCTTTCGCTCTCTCTCTCTCACTCTCTGTCTCTGTCTCCCTCTCGCTGTCACACTGTGCGTATGTGAAATGTTTTGGTTCATATTGTGCCTGGGAACGTGCCCAATACTAATGCCTGTGATGCTTTATCATGGCGCTTTATCATTGTCGGTCTCAAAGTTTTCAGTTCCCATTGCGATTTCATTGCACCCACATTTCCATATCAATCTCTCTCTCTCCTTGTCGCTCTCTGTCTCTGTCTCTCTCTGTTTCTCTCCAGTTGTGGTGTCTCTTTCACTATTAAGGGCATTTCATCTCGGCTTTTGTGGTCTTTCTTTTTCGGAAGCTCTCGTCATTAGGGAATATTCGCAGTTTTTCGTGGTTAAGCTTTTAAAACAGTTTTTGAAAAGTAAACGCATTCCCTTGAATTCCCTTTATTTCCCTATGCTTCAATCTCCTTTCTCTTGAGCTTCTCAACTTTTCAACATTTCCCGCAAGTAGCTGTTGTTGTTTTGATGTTGCCCATTTTTATACCCTAGCAAAAGACATTTTTAATTTGTACAAAGTGTGGCAGGCAAATCGAGTTGCTTTTTAATTTTAAAGAGTTCTTTTAAAGCTAGAGAGCGTATTTAAGCCCCTTTTCATAGAGTATCCCACAGTCGATCACTCTCGACTGAAGCATTCTTGTTATTTTGTTTCGTTGCTGAGTTTTTTTGTTTATTTTTTGGGATCTTTTCCTTCATCGTCGCTTATTTGAAAATGCTCTTTGCTCAAACACTTTACTCAATTTCTTTTTGCTTTTATTTGCTTTAACTTGCTCTGTTGCTTTTTCTTCTCTTCATCTTCATCTTCACCATCTACTTCTTCTTCTTTTTTTTTATTTACACACTCTCACACACACATAAATTGCTCGTTGGGGAAATTTTTGTTGTGGAACTTTTTATTGTTTTTTTACGCTGTGGCACCCGCAGTTGCCTCAGTTGAAGTGCTCCGAGGAGTTGGGTACTTTTGGTCCTCTAGGTCCTTTAGGGGTTTTCCCCTGTTGCAGTCTCGATCTCATCACACACACACACGCATATAATATGTATGTGTGTGGCCTCATTAGGCCTCAATCCAAAAACTGGCAATGTTGAAATTTTTTGGGCCAAGGAATCCGCATTATTGATGACTCTGGCGAGGCCATTAGATGTTGTGTAGGGAACCCTGGTCCAAAATATAGACCTTAATGAATTTCATGGTCATTCCTTGGCCACGCTTTTCCTATTCCCTTACTTAAACAGTACTTCTGCTCCTTTCCTCTCTCTCTCTCTCCACCAACTTTACCATTCTTATGCTCATTCTTTCTCTACGTCCATCATTTATCATCACAAACAATTGCCGCTGGCTTAACATGCCCCATAATTATTACACAGATACACAAACACACACACACACAGTTACAGAGACTCACACACGTGTAATTTATATGCCACGCCCACTGTGTGGCCAAATGATAAAAGGATTCTTGACTGACAGACATCAATCAGAGATTCTTCAGCAATTCAAGGAAGAATAATCAAAACGGGATTGAGGCAAAAGCTGAAACGGACTGTAGTACAAAAGGGGTGTGGTCAGGGGTAGTAAAAGTGGAAGGGGGGATGTTCTGGCTGTTCTGGATTTCTGTTTCTTTTCTCTGGCTCGTCTTTAATCTACACTCGCATTTTATCTGTGCACAATTCTGCCTTATCAATATGCAAAGTTTTACTCAGGGGGAAAGGCGCATCCAAAACTTTGACTAGGCCAAAAGCTGATTGAGGGTGCCAACAGAGTAGATGGGGGTGGTAAGGGGTGGTAAGGGGTGCTTAAGGTAGGCGGGGGGATGAGGGGCCTTCAAATGGTCTGCTGCAGTGGAAATTGTTAAGCATTAACATTAAAATAAATTTATGCTATGAAAAAAAGAAACGAGAGAAAACACAGAGAGAAATGCCAAGCTAGGAAGAGAAGAAGCAGGTAAAGAGAGAGAGAGAGAGAGAGGGTTGGGGAAACGGAAAGAAATACGTTGAAAATTGTTTATCGTTGTGAAAAAGTTTTCAGTTTTCAGCAGTTGTTGTCGTTGTTGTTGTTGTTGCTGCTTGTTTATTTTGCTATTTTTTCTACCATTGCATACTTGTGAGCGCATGTGTGTGTATGGGTGTATGGGCGTGTAGGTGTAGGTGTGTGTTGTCTGTTTTGAGTTTTGAGTTAATCGAAAAAGTTAATCATCGAAGTTTTGCAACACGCTAAGCATAAAATGAAAGTCCCTCCATCATGAAAAAAGGAGAGAGAGAGAGAGAGGGACAATAACAGAGTGAGAGAGAGAGAGAGGAAGAGAGAGAAAGGAGGAGAAATCTGCCTGGCAAAAGTGCATAGTCATTGAAAATAGACAAATAAATCAAATATAACATTAGCCATTAAATCAGACTCCCTAAAACTCATTGATACAGTTAAAATAAGACAATAAATAAATGAGAGACTCGGAAAATAGAAAATTGGCAACAACAAAAACAAGTAAACTGATTTTATTTCAAAAGTTTTCGAAAAGTTTTACCATCTGTCTAACTTTTACCACAATCATATTTGACTTTTTTAAATAGAGTTAATTAAATAATTAGTTTCTTTTCTAAGCAGGTAAAAAATATATTTTAAAATTGTCATTTAAATTCTAAAATTTAAATCATTTATTTTACATTTATTTCTCTTCAAGAAATGTTAAAGTTTATCACATTTCTCACCTTTTCTAACGATTCAGCGAAGTTTTACACTCCCCTTTTCTCTTCTGTTCCCTTCTTTTCTGTTTCTCTTTCGCTACGCTTTTTATTCTCAATCTCTGTCATTTTTCTTGCTCCCATTGGTACAATCAATCAATTTCAAACTTGCAATCTATTATAAAAACTTGCCATAATCTCGACAGCATAAAATAATTGACCCCTGAAAAGGGATTCGTTGTTTCATTTTAGAAACAAGTGACCAGTCACTTTATACCTTCTCCCTTTTCTCACCATAATCCCTTATTCTACTCCCACTCCCTTCATTTTTTCCCTATTCCCTTTTAGAGACAATGACAAGGCAATAAGGCAGAAAAGTCTATACTAAATCCCTGACACTCTCAGTGCACAGACAATTACTTAGCTTCGCCTGACAAATATTATTTTCCAACGGCAAAGACACTGACTTAATGCCACGCCCCCTTTAGCCTCCAGCCACCCACACACCACCCACATGCCACCCACAAGTGTGGCACAGTTTGCGTGGCAAACATTATGGTCACTTAAAAATTTTCAATGCACATTATTTGCTGATTGATTGAGTGATTGATTACGAAGTAAGAAGATGCCGCCTATATATATTCTCATTCTCTCTCCCTCTTTCCTTCTCTCACAAAGTGGCTGTCATTTGTGTGTCTGCCACCACACACAAACACACACACGCACACATGCACAGAGATCCTGCCTCACTTTTGTCCCTGGCAAGGTCCTGGCATCATTTTATAGGCTTGCGACTTCTTCGTCTTCATTGAAAGCTTTACAAATTGTCATTTGAGCACAAAGCAAAGGAGGGAAAGAGGAATAGAGAAAAGCAATGGCAATGGAGGAATGGGAAGAGGAGAAGTGAGAAAGAGGAGGGCAGAGAAAAACGAGAGAACGTTTGGCCAACTGATGCGTCGAGTTGCGAGAATTAAGTGCAAAATGGCAAAGACTTCTCTCCCACTTCTGTTTCTCTCATCACTCATCTCATCAAGGGGTCTCTTCTTCCTCTTCTTCTTCTCTTCCCTTCTCCCATCTACTCTCCATCAACATTCTCTTCCTCATCAAGAGCTGTGGGAGCGGCCATTAGTTTGTCATTGTCTGACGCTAGCGTCGACTTTGAACGTCAATAATTGAGCGTTAAATATGATTTAAAAACGTATAACGAAAATGGCGATAGTAAGCGGGGAAAATCGGGGAAAAGTCGTGGAAAATATGGTGGTTGAGGGTTAGGGAAAGGGGAGGAAAACGAAAGGTGGCAGATTTATAGCAAGAGAATGACTAGCGTCTGCACTTGGCTTGATTGTCGACGCTTGACGACGCAAAATCATTTGGAGCCAAACGTGTGGAAAATGAAGACCAGTTGGATACCGTGGATACCCTGTAAGAACTTGGCCAATGAAAATTCAAGCAGAATATTTGTATATTTTTATTGTATAAATTGCACAGCTGACACTCTGAAGAAAAAGATACAACACTGAGAAAAGCACTTTTAACAGATATTATAAAAGGGTATAATAAAATACAATTAGAAAATTAATGGAATTATTTCAATAAATATTTTAAGACTTTTTAAGCTCGTCAATAATCATAAGATAGACAAATATAAAATATCTAACGACTTATTTATTTATTAATTGTGTAGAAAAAAAACTAGGTAAAAACAGGAAAGCTTTCGATATGCTTGTTGCCCATTTTACAGGATATTAAAATAATGTCGCGTATATTTCAACCGCTGTTCAATTTCCAAATGCTCAGTCCTGCTTTAGGTTGAGAGGGAAGAGTGATGGTGAAACGGAAACAAGAAAGAGAGAGAGAGAGAGAGAGGGGAGGCAAGATGCTTGGGGCGTGACACTGCTTGACTGCGCTTTTCAATCTGCACAAAAGGACAAACACACACACACACACACACACAGAAGGAAAATTAAGAAAATGCTCGCTCTGAAAATATAATACATATAAGTAATGAAAATGCGAGACAGGCCAAAATGCCAGAACTCCAAAAAGACTTTGAATGATGCAGCTCTAAGCTTGCAACTTGCAACTTGCTACTTGCTACTTGCAACTGCCACTCGAGCAATAAATCAAGAAGCCAAAGAGGAACTGATTAAAGGGGACCAAAGGGCAATGCAATCAAGTCGCATTAAACGCCAGGATATTAATATGACAATTCACCTTTTGCACACCCTCTTTTCATACAGAAAAAGCAACTCTTATCCTTTTCTACTCAGGATTGTAAATGGGATTTTGGTTAGTCGTTTGTTCTTCGAACTTTGAACTTAACGAGTGTAGAGTTTTCAAATGAGTTTATTTCGTAAAGTACTTCAGCTGCACTGTTCGATAAGCTGCTGTTACTTTTTAATAAATAACATTTAATTAATAATCTTTATCGATAGTTAACTTTGCTTGATATACTCTGGAATTCATTCTGTCACTTGACATATCTCGGTGCTAGTCAAAAGAAAAATTACTTACAAGTAAAAGAGATAATTTTGTGCGATAAACGTATTTTAAATTTAATTATAAATTATATAAATTATAATATATAGTCTCAAGGAATAGGCTCGCTTTGTGGAAAGAGGATTTTATGCTCAGGAACTGGCTATCAAATAAAGTAATTCAGGATATGGCTTTTAATATCTAATAACTATATACAATAACATATTGATGTCAGAACTTGTCATAATCCCCATAAACATCAAACATTTCCCATTTCGCACACTAAAAACGATTAAAAACTATAGAACCAAAATTTTTAGTATAGATGATATATTTTGGGGGGTCAAAGGCTACTTGTATGTATATTGAATAGAGGATATCTCATAGTCGGGGATTTGAGTGTGGTGTTCTTACTGCTGGTGACATGAAAATGCCGAAACTTAACACAAAAAACGGGAATGTGTTTGCTGTTTGTTTTCTACTATTTGTTTTTTTTTTTTAATTTTTCTTAATTTGTTGCATGCTTTTAGAGATGCTGCACTCGTTGTTGCCACATGCCACATGCTGCCTTGCCACTTTCCGGTTGCAGTTGCTTTATGTCTCACGAAGTAGTTAAAACAAAAGACAGTGCCAAAGAAATTAAATATTTGCAGACAGACAGCGACAGGCAGAGAGTGAGGAAGATAGATGGTGAGTCAGCGAGAGAGAGAGAGAGAGAGAGAGAGAGAGAGAGAGAGAGAGAGAGAGAGAGAGAGAGAGAGAGTGGCAGGTATGCTGTTAGCTTAAAGAGCTGTGCAAAAAAGCCATTGCAAAATGTGTGCGCACTCATAAAAGCCAACGACCTGAGCCGTCACTTTAGCAAAATTAGACAAAATTAGCAAAAATGCTGGCAGAGCAAGAGAATGCGTTAGAGAGAATGTCTAGAGAAGGGGGAAGAGATAGTGTAGAGTTGAAGAGCGACCGACAGAGAGAGAGAGAGCGAGAGAGAGAGACAGTGGGGTTAAGAGGTGAGACAGGTAAAACCAAAAGCAGTGCAAAATACCAAAACCAAAACCAAAGCCAAGTCAAGTCGAGTTGAGTTGAGTCAAGTCAAAGCCCAGCAGAAACTTGGCCAGCCACTTTGCTTAATTAAACGCGTCAGTTGTTGTTGTAGATTCAGCTGATTGTTGTTGTTGTTGCTGGCTGGCTGGTTGTTGGTGTTGTCGGTTGCTGTTGCAGCATTAAAAACGATGGCAAGAGATTGAAAAGTGTGCCAAGTGGCTCTGGCCTGGCACTTGGAGTCAAAAGCCAACAACCAACTCACCGAAGTCACAAAGTTTTGTGGCAAATTTTTAATTTAAATAATTAAAGTTTGTCGAAAGATGGAAGATGCTGTAGAAAATAAAACACAACTCCATTCTCACACAGGAAACAAGCACAACAACAACAACACCGTGTTGTCTCCATACCAAATTTTCTAAGCAGTTTTTCTTTTCACCCACTCTGCTTTTAGCCACAACATCAGCACTTTTCATTTTAGCACCTTTCAGCAATAAAATTTCTGCAAAACTCGACAATTTTGCGCTTTAGACAAAGGTAACAAAAGTCAACGCACACTCCCACTCACTCACACACACACACACACACACACACACTCAGTTTTAGTTGAAGTCATAGCCAAAAAGATCTGTTCGTCCAGATAGGCGCACAATTTTAATGAAAAGCCGGCAACAAAAAAAAAAAAAAGCAGAATGGAACAGAAAAGAAAGAAAAATCAAGAAAAACCCCAAAAAGACGTCGCAAAAGTTTTCTTCTTTCCTCGTGTTTTTTTTTTGTGCTGGCCATGTGCGATGTGTGCTTAAGATAAAGCTCAATGCATAGAAGCGGAAACGATGGCGTTGCCAGATAAGCGCATAGAGTCTGAGACGACGAAGTTGCCTAACGGTCTGCCTGTCCTTTCTTCTACCCTGTATCTTCATGATGTTGGCTTATCGCCTGCTTAAGAGCCTTTAAAGCCTGCACGTCGAGTGCTCAACTGTGAAAGGCTTTGGCTTTGCCTGCTTATAGGTCAATCAGCCGCTGCAATAGATCTGGCAACGCTGATAGCTGTGAGGTTTTGCTGCGTTGTCAACACTAAAAATGCAAGAACTGGAACAGGCTGAATAAAAAAAAAACGAAGAGAAATTGTGATCGAAGCGTAAGCAAAAACTGTTTGAGAATTACAAGTATCAAGTCACTTGAGAATTGCAAAATAACAAAAAACTGGAAACTGGAAAATAAATCTAAAAGGATTTCTTATTTTAAGTATTAAATATACATAAAATAACATTAGCTATTAAATCACTCTTTCCCAATCACGGAGAAGTATTCACAATCATTGTGAGATATTTTTAATAACTTATTGTTTTAATAAGCTAACTTTAAAATTACTAATTAGTTTTTCTCTCTTGGGTTCTTATTTATCAAAGTTAATTAGGTTAGAGAATAGAAACGACGACAAACAATTTACATTTGAGTAGTTTAAAAAGCAAACAATTTAATTGAATGTCAATCATTGCGCATATTATAATAAAATATTCAATTAAATATTCAACATTTGATGCAATTTTCCAGAATTTCCACGCATTTCCTCGCATTGATTTGCTGCTTATTAAACCTACTTAATTTTCCGCCTGTCAAATTGCATTTCCAGTTGACATTTGACTAATAGTTTCATAACATTATTTGTTTTGTTTTTAGCAATTTCAGTGCAAATTTAGCAATTGGCATTGGCAGGTATCGAAATTAACTGACCAAACTGAAGGTGAGAGCTACAGTTAGAGAATGGATGCGGGAAAGGGGAAGGGGGAAGGGAGATGGGAGTGATTGTGTGTATAATCTATGTGGATATCTGCATAATAAGCAACATTATGGTCAACTAATGCTAAATATTTACATATAGATTGTGTATTATAATTTCGAAATGCCACACTCAATGATCTAACGCATATCATAAAATGAATGAATGCTAATGACATGCCACGCAGGACCAAGGATAACGGACAGCACGATGAAGGAAGCAGGGAGCAGGACGAAGACCGACAAGGACAATGGTTGTGAATGTGAATGTGGTTTGAGTAAGAATGTGAATAGCATTCAGAGTTCAGAGTCACGAGTTAATTGCAGACGCTATGAGATTGCGAGTGCCTTTTGCATTCAATTCACTGATGCGCAAACAAAGTAAATTTGCTAAATGAATACCCATACACACACACACACGCACACACTCGCACACACACGCACACTAATTGAATGCGTTGAAAAGGCAAACGTATTTTCACAGTTGAAATGTGATTGTGAATTAAGTTAAAGGTAAAGTCGCAACAAAATTACAATCAATTTTAGCTCAAGATGATGTGTGTGTGTCTCGGTGTGTGTGTGTCGACTAATTAGGTGGCCAAATACGTGCCGAAATAGAGAAAAAAGTGAAGGAAAAGCAACAATATTATATAGCATATATATTTTAAGAGGCAGCTGTGGTTAAAGTCAACGATTAGCTAATAAGACGACAAGTCGAGTTTCTTTTTGCCAATTGCATTGGTCGATGATGAAACTTTTGGCGTTGGCCACTTTGTGAAATTGTTTGCCATATTTGCTGGCTAAAACTTTGCTCAATCACACACACACACACATTTACACAAACCCAAACACACAAATCAAATAAACGAGCATGGGAAACTTGAAGCAAGCTCTGTGGCAAGAGGGTCACTTTGATGAGGGGACATTGCTATTGTTGTTGTTGTTGTTGCTGTTGTTGTTGTTGCTGTTATTTTTGTTACACGCGTATTGAATATGGAATATGCCTGTCAAAGCACAAACAACAAGCTGAACAACAACAACAGCAGCAACAACAAACACATGCATAAAGAGCGCCTTTTATTAAGTAAGAAAACCATATCAAGTTACACACTTTGTGTGTGCGTGGGTGTATGTGTGTATGTAAGTGTGTGCGGGCAGAAACTTTAGCAGACAGTATATGTGTGTGGGTGTGTGCGTGACCACTGGCTGGCTAATTAATGAATTGGCATAACTTTCTTACTAACTCGACGGGCAGACAGTTTCTCTTTAGCACTCTATCGTGCTTTCAATTTACCCAAACTTGTCCTCTCTCTCTTTTCCTCTCTGATTTAGTCACCCTCTCTCGCTCTTTCATTTTATACCCGTTACTTGTAGGATACAAAGGGTATATTGTAAGTCTATTGTAAGCAAATAAAGCACACACACTTCAATGAACGCTATACATAGCAGATTACCGTAAAATATAGCTAAGCACCTAACTCCTGATTTTTTAACCTACCTGGTGACTTTAAGTTTAACGGACAGATATTAATTATCTCCACAATCTTAGGGTATAAGATATAACGCTTTATATGGTAAACGTTCTCTTTAATTAGTTTTATTGCCTCTTTATATTTAATACATATTAATACATATATAAATATTAATTTATGTCAAGATTAAACATATCTATTAAATAAAACATATAAGGACGGTGAAAATTTGGTACTAAATAAAGAAATGGGTATTTTGCAGTCGATAACTAGATTATAGCTTTCCAACTTATTTTTCTTTGCATTATGTGGCGTCTCAGTTTCTTTGGTCTCAGTTCGCATAGTTTGGCAAATTGCTTTGGCTGATGTTGACTTGTCCTGTTTTGTTGTTACTTCATTTAGTTTTGTTTAGTAGAGCAACAATAACTATAATAATAAGTACAACAACATGTGTACATAACATAAATGTCATTTGCAAATAGCTAAATACTTATGCCCAAATAAAGCAGAAAATAGAAACAACTTTAAAAAGAACTTTTCAAGTTGCTTCAAAAGTTGTTGCTGTTGCGGTTTTCATTTGCATATTTGTTAACTTGAAGCACGTGAAAATATTTCGAGAACATGGCCAAGAGAATATGGAATGAGAAATGTGCATATGAGACTGAAATAAAGTGGACAAGTAGATGATGTGAATATGAATGAGAAGCGCAAAATGGAGAAGATAAAAACTAAAAGGCAGAGAAAACGTTTAAGAAATAAAAAATGTAATAGGAGATTAAAACGAAACGTAGACAAAGGACTGACTTAACTATGTAAAGTGAGCATGGAAAATAGCCAATTAAGGCAAACGAATCATAGAATTTCCTAAAGTGAAAGAGTTATTTCAGCAAAGTAGATTTAACGAATAAAATAGCTTAAAAAGTGTCAGCAAAGTGACCATGGAGGTGGAAGCTAATTTGTTCAATTCAAACAAATAGTTTAATGCCTTGGAGCCCAAGTCAAGTCAATTTGTTGGCGTCGAAAACTTTGAGCATTAGCAAAACTTTCAAAGCCAAAAAACCAAAATTCAATTGAGATTTCGCCAAATAAAAGCCAAAAAGCAAAATGGCTAACAATTAGCGATAACCAAACGAGGCGCAATTAAATGGTCTACTGTTGTTGTTATTTTCATTTTTATTTTTATTATTATTATTACTATTGCTGTTGTTGTAATGAGAATGGCAAACTATGCGACTCCCACACAAAACACTTGTCGTATACGTAATGTTTACATTTTGGCTGGCCAATGAAAATTACGTGAGGCGAGAACGGGCAAAAAAATTGTAACATACTTTTAAGCGAAGGAAAGAAAATAAACTCCAGCGAAATTTAAGCGTCGGCCATTTCTTTGATGCTCAACTACTGGCGCCATAAAATTCACAAGCACACAACAACAACAAAAATAAAAAACAATTTATGTTAGACGAGACTGCTAGACAACGAAATACCCTGTGATCAGTTTTTAAGCCACTATACTTACTATAGATAAACTTAAGAGTTTTTTTTATCATCATTTTAAGTTTGTTTAATAACTTTGGAACTTAAGACTCTTACCTCTCATTTAATTTTTAATCCAACAGCATTAAGTATTACTACTTACTCTGTGGAAATTATTGCTATAAAATCCATATATTATTTAAAATTTGTAATTACTTTTAGTTAATTACTTTTAGTACAAACTTAGGAAGTTTACTTATAAAATTTGGTGCTTCTAGCTCTTATTATAAGAAGGGTATTAAAATAGGCGTAAGCATAGAAGACACCAAGCTATTAGAGAATAGGGCACACACACACTTACACTCACACACTCACACACTTTATGTGTGTTGCTCTGACAGCAACAACATTTAAGGCTGTATTGTAAATCTAAACCGAAGAAAGGACATTAGCCGCATTTTGTCTTGGCAACCACATATCCAAAAACCTATACACACACACAGACACACACACTCAGCCACAGACACTCACACATACATGCATAGACCAACACTCACATAGAGAAGTATGTGTCCACTTGTGCATGCTATGCACGTAGGAAAAATGCCGCTTTCTACCTTGACTGTAGTATTAGGTGGCTGTTTCTGTTTCTTGGTGGTTTCATTTTTATTTTTTGGGTGGCTCCATACTCTGCTGTGGTGTGCTATGGTGTGCTGTGGTGTGTGGCTGGCGTTGCGATTCATGTCTGGTGTTTTGTAGCTAGTTTAAATGCTCAACGCCATGTCATGCTCATTTTTTAGTGAAGTTTTAGCAAAAGTAGAAGTCTACGACATGTACGTGCAACAATACAACAGACAGCCAGATAGATAGATGTAGAGCGAGAGAGAGAGAGAGGAAGAGAGAGAGAGCGGGAGAGAAAGAAAGATAGAGAGACAGACAGACAGACAGACGCCAGTTGGGAGACTCGCTGAGCATGTGCTCAAGATAACGTTGCCATTTCCACTGATGTTGTTATTGTTGTCACTATTGTTGTTGTTGCTGCTATTGTTGTTGTCTCGGAAAGCGCGATATCCATTTAGATAGATGATGCTGCAAACTGAAAGGCGACACATACTTGCAAACATGTATGTGTTTTCTTGCCAAATGCCTACGAAGAAGCCCATGGAACATGGGCACCTCGTATTCCTATTGCCAGATCCTGTAAACTAGCGAAATTGTCAGGTTCCTGGCGCCGTGTGTGGCATACAAAACTGTTAGAGCCACAACAACAACAACTAAAACTAAAACTACAACAACAGTATTCTTGTTTTGCTATTCTCTTCACTTCCATTCTCCTGTTTCTTGGCATTTTCACGTAGAACAGGCAATGAATTTCAAGTGCCAAAATTTGAGCACAACCTATAACTAATGCTATTAAAACACACACACACACACACACATAATGGGAATGAAACATACGTAGCTTGAATCGAATAACAATAGCAAGAGAATGGAATTGAAATGGAAAATAATGAATAACTATTGAAAAGAAATGAATGAAAAAGAAAATATTGAAATACTCGTAGAATCAAAAGCTGAATTTAAAATGATATCAATTAAAAAGTATTAAAATCATATTCGATGAATGAAAAAAGCTAAGCCATAGAAATAGAATAGAATTATTTATAAAAGTTTGCAAATAATGAAGAATGGTATGGTATAGAGTAGTAAATAAATTGAAAACAAAACTGACATTAATGATAAATTTGAAGCAAACCTAAGCTAAACTAGATGGAACAGAAAGTAGATTTAAGGGATTACAAAAAATAAAGAATAAAAATATGGAGTGTAATCAATTGAAGTCTCAAATAATTCTCGTATTTTCTTTGAAATATTTAAAAATAAAACCACTTTTAATTATTAATTTTCATTAAATAAGTCCTAGTAGTTGGAATGCCATTCAGTTGAATTTCTATTGTAACATTCCGACAACATTTTCAAGTTGCCAAGACACTAAAGGATTCTCTTTTAGTCAGTTGGTAATGCATTGCAACGAATACAATATACTCTATTTTCTCTGCGAATAAATAATATAAAAATAAATGCAAAAACCAGACGATAAACAAACAGACAACATATTTATTTTATTTGTTTTCTACTATAATTGAAAATGAAAGCTCAGCTGGCCGCAAAAGGACACAGAGAGCGAGACTTGGACAAGGACAGAGAGACAAAGAACGAGAGAGAGAGACAGTTATAACTGGAGGGCAGTAACAAAACTCAAATCGAGTTGTCCGTTCGTGTAATAAGCTGATCCACAAACAGAAGAACTCAGTCAGACATAATGCTATCTCCTAGCATTGCTTTGGGTATCTACACAAATGTATCTGCATCTGCATCTGCAAGTTGTATCTGTATCTGAATCTGTATCTCCAATCTGTATCTTCTGTTTATAAACTGTTTAAGTTTTCAAATGCACAAAGCTCTTAGCTGCAGAGCTAAGCTAATGCTGTTGACTGCTGACCAGCTCATTGTTCATATTTTGCCATAAGGCTTCCACACAAACACACACACACACACACACACTACAAGCCACTATCTCTTACACACACAAACAGATACACGCATGTTTGTGTTTAAGTGACTTTCTCAAGCGCTGCTGCGTGTTTGTGCATGTGAGTTGTGAGTTGTGTTAAAGTGCACACAAATTTGCATAGATTGAAGCTACAGAGCAACTTCAGAGTTTCTCATCTATGTGCGAGCACAGTGTGACCAGAGCTACTTAAGGCCAAAAAAGTTGTAAAAGCTGACATAATTTAACTTAAATCTCACTGCCCCTTGCTGAAGTTTATCATTAAAATAAAATAAAGGCAAGTGACTAAATAAACCACTATTTTGTTGTATTAAAAAGAATGAATTCCAAGTTCAGTTAAAAAAAAACTTTATTTTCTTTCTTTTAATTTCGAATTAACTTTATGTTTTTATTTCAAACTAAAGAATATTAAGATTTTATTTTGTTTTTTTTTTTTACCCACAAGCAACAACCCAAGAAAAGTCTATATAATAGAATATTTATTTTAGTTTAAAAAGTGCAGGGTATTGCCAGCTTCTACCAAAATCACTGCAATATATCCTCTGTACTTTTCTTGGCTTTAATAAACACACAAATTGATTCAATTAATTATTTGCAATCACAGGGAAAACTAAAGAACACATTTATTCATTAAATGGAGTTGATTGAACTACCCATTATTCATTTTAATTAGTGTAGGGTATTGTAAGTAAGTACGCACACATTTCTACGACTTCCTGTTGTTGTTTTAACTGTTGTCAAGCAGCAGCAGCAACAAACTTGCGGATCGCGTCATAATTATGTGTAGAGGGACACTTGAGCTGCAAATTAATTACACAATTTGCTGCGCAAATCGAAGAGGGACACAACGTTGACGATAATGAAAGCAAAAGAGAAGAGAGATGAGAGAGAGAGAGAGAGAAGAGTGAAAGGTGGATAGAGAGTGAGGAAAATGCTGTGTAGCCACATTAATTAGCGTTCATCAATCATGTTTGACCGTAGACCAAAGACTTTTGCCAGCTACAAGGACACGGCAACAGCAGGCACTCAGCTCAACCAGAGTCAACAGCAAATAGTCATGTGTCTTCTACCTCTCCATTCTTCTCCTTCTACTTCTAATTTTACCATTCCTTCTGCCTACAGTGTGAACATTTTAGCTTTTTTAGGGCAAAGCTCAACAATTTTCTACTAACAAAAGCTACAAAATATGCTAAAAATTTCGCTACTTAAGAAATTGCCTTTAAATACAGATAAGAATCTAGATTGATAACCGATATACTGATATTTTAATGATACAAATATTGAAAAAAACAGAGCTACGTTACAGCAGAATTTAAACTTTGAATTGTGAATATATTATGAGAACAGAAAAATGTAAATTTTAAGCCAGAGATTGTTATCAAAATTATGAACAGTTCTAAAAATCTAGTGATTTTATTCATTCTGTTGATGAAATCGTTAAATGGACAAAAACTAGCTAAATAGTATGTATTTAAATTACTAAGATAAAATCAGCCTTTCCTTATAACAAGCTCTACATATAAAAATATCCATTATTTTTAGACCCTGTTTTTTATTATCTGCCAGCTACTTTTAGCTACTTTTTATATAAAATCAGAGTTTTTAGCCCTTCAAATTTTGACAACACTGTTGCCATATCTACTTCTTCCTTAGCTCTTCATTCCAAGAGCCGCATCATTTGCCATCTTAGTGTTTGCGGCTTGGTGCAAATATTGCGCAATTTGTCGTCATTATACAGGATATTGAACCTCATAATGTGCGTCGACATCATCAATTCCAAAACGTTGACATCTGAAAGGTGCAGCAAGACTCACAAGATGGATAGATAGATGGAGGGGAATTGGAAGAGTAGAGAGAGAGAGAGATTAGGAGAGCCACAAAATTTGGGCTAGGACTTAGTCACGTTTACACACAAAACATTTATCGATATATTAAAAATTAATTTCCCATATATGAAAAACTTTCAAATATGTTCTTCATATTCTAGAGACACTCTATGAGCAGCTATTAAAAATTAAGTTAAAACTAATTGTAACTAGAATACATACTAGAAGATTAGTATTTATATGCGTAAAAATCTTACATTCGATTTATAGGCTCATCTGTAATCGATACACAGTTGCCTGAATCACAACAGCCGCTTTTATTTTTGTGGTCTGTCTGTGGTTAGCGACTGACAGGCGAGACGGCGATACGAAAGAGTGGGAGGGAGGGAGAGAAACGAAGGAGAGGAGACAGACAGAGCATTGACAATCATTTTACACTTGGCAGAATATTATGTAAATTGCTTTTCATATTTGTGCAACATTTAAATTTACAGCACACGGCACACACTTACACCCGCAGAGTAGTAAGTAAATCACGACTGCCATTGGTGTGGTTGCTCCTTCCCTCTCCTCCCTCTCCCTCTCCTTCCTTCCCATTCCCCGTCCCGTCCCGTCCCTCATGTTCGGTGGTGTTATGTCAAAGTAAAGCCTGACGAGGCAGACATCATTATAACCAGACAGTGCCAATGTGCGATTGAGTGAAAGAGTGACAAACAGTCGGATGACAAAATGGCCACACTTAGATAGCTTGGAGATAAACTCCAGAAGAGTCGGCGAGAGAACGAGTGTGAGAAAGAGAAGAGGGAGAGAAGAAACGGGGTCAGAGAAGAGGGATTGACGGAGAATTGTCGCCAGGCGTTGAGTTGTGTCTACGGGGAGAAATTAACGATGCGTAAAAAAGTCCTCGCACTCGTTTTTATACCCTCTACGCGTAGAGTAAAAAAAGGGTATATTGGATTCGTTGTAATATATGTAAAAGGAACAATTTTTTCATACTAATTAAAGATGATGATGAAGGTGGTTACATGGGTAGCTACAGACTGAATAAATCTACAATCTCTAAGCTATAAGATATTTAGAACGCTTTTATTCAAGCTAAACTTTTACTAATAATATAACTTATAATTTTAAAGAGAATTTTCTGCTGTTTTGAATTTCTATTCATCTCCAAAGAGAATGCAATAATTTGTAAAGCTTTGTAGCTTATATATTGATAGATACACTTGATATATCTGTGAATTGTGGTAAAGGGTATCTTCTAGTTGGAATCTTGCTAACTTGCTATTGATGTATGGGTTTGTGTTTGTGTTTCTGGTTTTTTGTGCCTTGGCGGAATTATTTGATAGCCCCATGTGAAATGAAATTGCAATGTGTCAGTTTTAATGGCGTTGCAATTGCTTCCAGCGCTTAATATACAACTGTGTATGCTACTGTTTGTGTGTGTGTGTGTGTGTGCCGTTAAATGCACAAAATGAAAATGTTAAAACCAGACAGCAGTCGCTTGGGAAGCAATGCCAAGTAAAAAGCGATTGGGTGTTAAGTGCAGTTCAGCAAAAGGAATTTTAAGAAATCAAAGAATAACAACAGCCAAATAGAATGTAAATGAATAAAAGATATCCTGAAAATAGCCTATTAATACCCTGTACAGCATGAATTTGCCTTACATCAACATTAAGTCAATTGTTTTTTAATTATGTCCACATACAAATAAATTTCTACTCCTTAGGGTCATAGAATAACACCTATATCCAGATGTAAGGAAAATAGGGAATACAAATCAAGCAACCAGTCAGCAGGTAAATGAACGAAACAGGGAGTTAAGAATGTAAAATAAGAAGGAAAATTCTGCAATTAAGAACCAGCCAAGAATGGGGAAGGGAGATAGAGAGAGAGCAAGAGAGAAAGAAAGAAGGAAAACAAAGTTGTTATGCGACATCAGAGTGTATGCAAATAAATATTAAAACAGTCGATAAATCGAAATGGGAGTTCAACTTAATTAAGAAGTCTGCAAACGCAACGAGAAGCAGCGATAGAGCGAGAGAAATAGAGAGAGAGATAAAAATAGTGATAAAGGCAGACCAAGTAAATCAATCAAATTTGCCAAGCCAGCAAAAGTCAAACGCGTTGCGAAAGGAAATTGAGTTATAATCATAACGATTACACAGCCCAACAGGATTCAGTATCAACTGGATAAAAAAAAAGAAATGTGACACGTTTTTCCAACTGTTGACTTTTAAATTCAATTATGATCGTAGGAAATGTAATTCAATCAATTCGAGAATATGTAACAAATACACAAAATAATATACGAAAAGAGTGTACATATATCTATGACAAATAAAAAGATAGTCAGAGTTTGGGAATAATTTATAAATGCATGGGATGAAATACTATTTAGACTAGTTTTAGATATTCTCGATTTCCAAACTTGTTTACAATACATTTACAGCATTTTTCGAATAAAGCTTTAAACTGCAAAAATAGATTTTTATTTGTGTTACTGTAACGATAACTGTTCACAAATTACACACACACACATACACACGTACGCACAAAGTCCAAGCTGTTGTTATAATGAATTATGCATTAAAAAGAAATTTGTAAAACTTAAAATCTCTAATTCAAGCTGTGTGTGCTTAACAATCCACAATTAAAGTGTGTGTGCATAAGACTATATATGTATTCAAGTATGTGTGACTGTGTGTGTATGTATTGCTGTGTGTGTATGTGCGCGTGCACAAGTGTGTGTATTTTGGCCACGTTAAGCATTTGCTTTTAATTAACTTGAATCTTGTACTCACAAAGAGCCAGCACTAAGGCACCTGACAGGGGTTGCTTTCATGTTGTTTGATGCCTTGGGATACAGGGTGACATTTCCGGCGGAAACACAAAAAAAAACCAAACCAAACAAAACAAAAAGAAAGACCAGCAGCTCAACTCACCTGCAAAGAGAGAGAGAGGGAAAAAGGAGAAGATGAAAATAAGTAAATGTGTTAAAAAATATGCAGACAAGTTAAATTTTATTATACGAATATCGGCTTATGGCACATGGTTAGTAACAGTATGATTACGGTATGGTACAGGCAGTAGCTACAGGGTAGCGGGTAGCAGGAGTCTTCTGCAAAGGGGGATGGCCATTATGGGGGTGAGGAGAGGGAGAGGAGCTGGGCAGCCTAAGGGCTCTCGGCTCTCTGTAAATGTAGTTATAAAATTCATATCAAAGTGAGTTCACAAGCCAAAATCCCAAAATCAGCTATACACAGAGCAATGCTCTGTGATATACATGTATGTGTGTAAATGTGTATAAATGTGTGTGTGTGTGTATATGTGTTTGGCAAATGTATTTGCCTATTTACAGCCTATTGCACATTTTGATGGTCGTTACATGGCAACTTCAGAGGCCAAAGGAGCGCAGAGAAACGGGAAAAAGGAAGAAAGTGGTATGAGGGGAAGTATTTCCGTGCGGCAAGGGATGGGGGAATCACAAAAAAAACTTAGTCAAGCGCAAACCAAAAACTAAATTGAATTTTGTGCAACATGAGAAGGAGCGTGTGAGAGAGACAGTCAGACAGAAAGAGAGGGAGCAGCAAAAAAAAATAGTGTGAGGGAGTGGGACATATGAGATATCAGATTAAGTTTGAAGTTGACTTTGCCTTAGTGATGTGAAGTTATCATTAAAAGAAAAAAGTATCGATAAGAGATAGTTTTAGATTTGTTGCTGAATTTCAATCATTATATCAAGGAACTAAAAAGCGACTACATTTTAATTTATGGAAGATATTTAACTCAGATTTTTCTAAGATGAAACTTTTGTAAAAACATTTAGCAACAAACCCTCCAAAAACAGTCAGAGAAGAATATAAATATTATTATTTCAAAAAAACGCACATGTGCTGAACCGTGAGCTGAGTACCTTAAATTGATTTGTTAGTTATCTTAAACAATTTATTTATTAATATTTATAAAAACATAGTAATCAATGTAAGGGACTCTTTCATTTGTGGAGAACATTTTACAAGAATTTTTATTGTTTTCTGGGAAACATCCTTCGAACCTAACAGACAACTACCATAAGCCGTCAAAGTTAAATGTAATAATTATTTTATCGTATAAAAGTAATTTTCATTGTAACCCAAATCCCTTTGAAACACTTGATGGAGGAAATTTTAAAAGTGATGTGCAAATAACATTGAAATATCGATTTTGTCTTTATTCAATTTTCACATTGTCAATTTTTAGATTCGATGTGAAAATCGATGTTTCTGTTTGAATTTCATCACTAGTTACCTAGCTCTTCACAAAAGTGTGTGTTGGGGTGTGTGTCAGGGTGTGTGTGTGTGTGTGTGCCCACTTACCGAGAATGCTTTGAGAAATACCAAACACTGAATGATACCCTCCATGGTATCGCCAGTTGAGGCAAAATGTGCCGGTCAGATGTCGTCCCTTGCGTCCGACTGTGGCGGCAGCCAGTGAGGCATGCACCAAGGCTCGCTGCTGCTGCTGCTGCCCGCCGCCGATGCCAACGCCGACGACGCCCTTGACGCCAGCAGCGGCGCTGGCAGCGGCAGCGGCGGCCGTTGCCACAACGCCGCTGGTCAACATGCGGGGCAAGGGGGCAGCACGCATTAAACGCTCCAGCGAATCCATTTTGTATTTATCGGATTATCGATTTTGGAATTATCGATTGACGATTGGCGTTTTAACGACACTCGTTTAACTCTTATCCGATATCGTTGTTTTTAGTTTTTCTATCTGATTTTTGATTTATTTACTTGTATTTTTGTAGAATTTTCCTTAGATTTTCTATTTGCTCATTTTGCAAGCTTTTCTTTTTCTTCTTTTTTTATGTTGCACTGTATTTGTTTTTCGTTTTTTGTATTTTTTTTATTGTTGTTAGTTTTGTTTTATTGTTTGTCTTTTGGTTGCTTACAAGTCGTCTGCTGATTGCTTCTCACACATTTGTTTAACTGGAAATGTGTTTGAAGAGCGGGGGAGGAAATGGAAAATCTTAGAAGCAAAAACTTACAGATAAACAAACTCAAAGACTGAAAGAACGAACCCAACAAAAGAAAAAAAACACGATAATCAAATAGTAGAGAAGGTAAAGAGTACAACGTCAACTGACTGACCGACTGTCTGACTCGACTGCCATGGAGCAACTGAACTAGTTCCAGTTCCAGTTCCATTTCTTACTTCAACAGAAACGAAACGAAACAAAATTGAAACTAGTATCAATAAAGTGGAACACATCTAAGACGACCCAAAAAAATGGAAGGAATGAAGCTGAGAGATGAGAAGCAACAACATTGTCATTATGATGACTGCAAGACAGAGACAACAACAATAACAACATTTCATTCCCTCTCTCTCTTTCTTTTCCTCTATCTACCTCTCTGTCTTGTAACTCTTCTGGACTTCTGACTGGGAACTAATAAAATTCAAGTTAAATGTTTGTTAAAAATTTATAGCCGAAAACTCGGTCTCAGAAACAAAATAGATGGAGGACAGTGTGAAACGAAGAAAAAGAGAGAGAAAAAGAGATGAACTGTTGGCAAAAAGAAAGAAGGCTAACATCTTTTGGCAGCTGACCAGGCGACAAGAGCACACAAACAACTTTCGTTTCAAGAAATCCTCTCAAAATACAGACAAAACAAGCCGGAATATTGCCAAGATACATATCTGTGAAAAATAATGTCAATATTAATTTGAAAAAAAAACAAAAGTTTTCAATTACATTTTATAAAAAATATTCAGCTTTTGAAATCTGGTTTTAAACTTGGAACTTTTAAGGCAATTACTGGTTGGTTGGATTGGGCACTAGAAGTTGATTAAGGGGGACCCTTATATAAAATTCCAACAGAAGCAAAAAATGGATTTTTAGAAAAATAATTATTTTTAGATGTAGAAACAAACAATAGATCAAATCACGATCAAAATGACATTCCACACTAAAATCGGTTCAGTTTTGATAAAGTTATGTGAGCTTTATGTCTTCTAGCTCTGAAGAAAATTTAGGATTTCAAAATCTAAACAATTTCTAGAAAGCTGAAATCAAGATCAAAATGGTTTTGATAAAGTTATATCTGCTTTATGGAATTTATGTCGCCTGGCCGGATATGCCAGTCATATGTGAATCTCTATGTCCATGTGTGTGTATTGGTGTATTGCAGTTACTGTTAAAGAAAAATAAGCATACAGCAGCTTGACAGTCGTCGTCAGTGAGTGAGTAAGTGTGTGGCGAGTCTGTAGTCTATGGACCTTAGATCCGCCTCTGTCTCTGTCTCTGCCCTGTCACTGCCATTGCCTCGACTGTGACTCGTCTGTGTATCTGTAGTTCGATAACTGTAACTGTGACTATGTCCCTGTTGTCCTCTTTCATCCTTCTGTCGAGAGCTGTTGGCTTCTTCCGCTTCCATTCGCCGGGCGCTTCGCGTAATTTATCTGCTGGCAAAATGTGCGGCTGCTGTGGCTGTCAACGGGACTGGGAAACTGACTGTAAAATTTATGCAGGCCGAACGTATGGCCAACAAAATGTGAGTGAAACAGAGAAGCACAGAGAGAAAAAGAGAGCGAGAGAGAGAGAGGACACGAGTGTATTAACTGCAGCTAAATCAAACTTTTGAGCCAAGTTATGAATTATTTGCCATTGTGCAGTATGCGAAACATTTCTTTGTCGCCTTTGTTGTCGTTGCCTTTTTGCCTTGTAGGCACAGGAAACGACGACGGGCGACCTTTACCCCTAACATCCTGTGTGCTCCGCCTTCGTTCGTTACCCCCCGCTCCACCTATTTTTCACCCACCACCTATCCCAACATCCGGTGAGCTACCTTTGCCACCTGCACTGTCATCCTGCTGCCTGTTGTTGTCTGTTGGCCATGCCAAGTTAATTTGAACATAAACAACAACAACAACAACAACGACAGGCAACAACCACAGCATCCACAACATTTTCATAGCATACTTTTTAGGGTCCCATCTCCCTCAACGAGAAACGAATTTGTATATAGAATAAACAAAAACAACAACAACAAAAATGAGGAAAAAAAACCGAGAAAGGTTTCTTTTTCTTTCCATTTTTTTTGTATTTTTTTTGTATTTTTTGTATTTTGTGCAGAGCTGTGATGATGCGGCATTTGACTTTCTGGGACAGTCGAGACACGTAAATTTCATAGGCGACCCCAAAAGTTGTTGGGCAAGGCAACAACAACAACAACAAGAGGAAAATGGAAAAATAATAAGAGAGGGCAAAAAAATTAAATGAAGCACAAATTAAGTGAAAATAATAAACCCTTGGGCAGCAAAACAAGAAACAAAATACAAATACACACACACACACATACAGAAACACATACTCACAGCTGAAGAGGCAAATGAGAATGAGGAGGAGGGGAAAGATATGTGAAGGGGGCAAGTGAAGGATGCTTTGTAGTCGCCTTAGAGAATTACACATGCATTAAGCCGACTTTTTGTGATTTTGCTTTTGGATATCTGCATTCGAGTTAATTAATGCCCGACCTTGCACAGTGGGACAAAAGAGATTTGTCAGGAGAAGAACAGAATAATCAATTCACTTTATTTTAAGTCTCAACTCTTTTCTGTTGATTTCTTAAATTCTTGTCAATTTAACTTGATCATCCACATCTATATATATCTGTCTGTCTATTTTATCGACTAGACCAAATCGATTTTCTTTTACTACCATTATCATTTTTATTCAGATCTCTCTAACTCTCTTGTTCCAAACGTCTAAATTTTCCTTTTGACAATTATATCCTTTTTTAAGTCCATGACATTTGAGCTTTATTTCTTATATCCATTTAGGATTTGTGTGTTTTTATCGCTTTTGAACCATTGTGAATAGCTGTAGAATTTATTGAACACAGTCTCAAGTTATTCACTTACACCCTCTCTTTATTATTATGCTTTCTTTCTCTGTCTTTCTCTCAGTGTGTGTGTGTTGAACAAAGGGGGACTCAAAGTGGAATCCTTGCAAATGAATGGCTGGGCATTGAAATAATGAGCCGTATTTACATTTCAAAGCGTACAACAAACAACAAACAACAACAACAACAATGAGAGAGAAAGAGGCAGAATTCTATAGAGAAGAAGAGAGACAAGAGAGAGCTTGGAGAGAAACGGACTGAGGCCGATTGCATGCAATTTGTTTTATGGGCCGGGCCATGCACATTAAACGCGCACTTAATCACACGCACGGGGCGTGGCAGCTGCCGCCCCCACATCCTTTACCTCCTGCTGTACCCCCCTTTCTGTGAAAGGCAACCGGCGACAAATCAAATTGATTTCGCTTCGTTTTTTTTGTTTTGCCTTTGTTTTTCTTGTTATTGCTGTTGCTGTCGTCTCGGGGCTTCAACGCAGCATTATTAAATCACTTTTATTGCCATTGAAATGTGCAAAAGTTTTATGCCCCCACCCACACTCCCCCATCCCATCCCCATCTCTCCGTCCCTATGCCTAGACAGCAAAACGGACAAAGGCAAAGTCTAGCTGAGGCGTATGTGGCGTATGCGTAATATAAGAATCCAAATGCGTAACTCATATTTGTGGCTGTTGGCGACGACTGGCGACTTCGCTCTCAGTTCATTGGCAGTCAACAAGAGACAGAGAGACAGAGAGAGGGAGAGAAAAGGGGGTCCGAGCTAGAGATAGAGATACAAGACTAAGGACACGTAGAAGCAAGTAAATTATATTTCTTGTCTGAAGCGGCTGCTGTTGCTGCTCCTGGCCATTGGCATGTGTGACTGACAAGACAGCAACAAAAGCAACATCAACAACAACAACAACGAGAACGAGAACAACAGAATCAACAACAACAACTACAACAGCAGCAGCAAATAAACAGCACAAACAATGCGACTTTGGGGGCACTTGAGGCGCACAAAACAAGACACGACACGAACAAGAGACGAGTCTGCCCTGAAGATAAGTAAGCCTATCCATCTATCTCTTTTTCCCCACTCCAGCTTTCTCTCTCTCTCTCTGTCTTCTTCTCGCTTTCTCTCTTTGTCAACACAGACATTTGCTTAGCTACAGATTTAAGTAGACAACCAAATGACGTCAGTCAGTTTGATTTGAGAGACAGATAAAGAATTTTGATCCAATCACGCAGCTCATAAAGTGTTGGAAAATTCATAAACTGAAACCACTCTTGACAGTGTCAAAATGAAATGTGATGAATAAGCATCACAAGCATTAAATTATAAATTGCACAAATTATTCATTATGAAAACAATTTCAGAAGAATTTCTATAGATTTAAGACAATCATAAATGATTGTTCAATGCAAAGTGAAGTCCATTTCTATAATACTTTTATTTTAGTTTTCTTTGACTAAAATATTTAAATGTATTTAATATTTGCCGAGATGTTAATAGATGGAAATTTCAAGCAAATTAAATTTTCTTGCTTATTTTTGAATAAATAATCCAATTTAATTGAAAATATAGCCTTGAAGACAAAATATCAGCTAAATATGAATATTTAAATATTTATTTTTAATTAAAAATATATCAAAAACTTGCCAAATTATTATACATCACATCAAGACGAAGCAGATATTAAATTTGACAATCAGATAAAATACCTGGACATTCAAATAATATAAGGGAAACGAATTAAGCTGCCTGTTAATTTTGACAGCAAGCGTTTAATAAGTAGATAGATAAAAAGGCCATAATACAAAAAAAACAAATTAAGCTGCCAGTTAATTTGGACAGCAGGCTATAATAAAATGCATCAAGTAGGCTTTTAAGAGGAAAACTGTCAAATTGAAGAAATAGAACTCAGACAGCAGAGCACACGGAATCATTTCTAACATATACACGCTGCGTTTCATAGTTAAATGAAAAATTCTATATATATTTTTGAGAAGACACTAAAGAAATCTGTAAGAGAATCGAAACAAAAATGCCATCCTCAATGCCATGCGTGACACGAGCTGCTCGGTCATTGCATCCGGATTGTTATGATCGAGCTTGGCCGTAAAATTGGACTCGAGTTGGAGCGTTCAAAGCGTCCGATGAAACCGTTACCATCAAATCAATTGGGGAAGAAACAACTCCGGCTTCGCATTTGTGAAAAGCAACAACAGGAATCTTATATACAGCAACAACGAGCCGTTGGCTTTGAATTGTCCAGCGGTCCTGGTTCCAAATCTTTGAGAAAGCCCCGAGCCCTACCGCCTGGAACAGTGGCGCCACCTGTTGGCCGAATTCCAAAACGCCGCGTGGAGAAGCCCTTGAGGCGCAAAGGATGCGGCGGTGAGGCAACGTATTTCCATGTACTCGGCCAGCCATGGGAATCCAAAGGATTTGCCGAGCTTAACAAAGAGGATGTCGAACGCATGAAGGCCGCACGTCCGCCAACTGCCGAGGAAATCCAGGCCGAACAGGAACGTCACCAGGAGGAGGAGCGTCTCAACAAAGAGGAAGAGGAGCGTGTACGCAGCTATTATCATGAGATCGATGAGGCTCGAAGGGAACGTGAACTGGAAGTTCAACGACAAATCGATGCCGAGGCCGATGGCGATGATGAGGAGAAGGCAGCGGAGGCAAGACGACTAATGGTGTTGCAAAAATCATTAGAGGCAAGTATTGAAAGTTATCGAAATAATCGGTATCGGCATAATTGTTATCGTCGATCGATAAATGGCTAAATAGTTTTTGAGCCAGCAAAAGATTTATGAAATGGATCATTTTCATATATGTTTATCGATAAATATTAGTCATCGAATGTTATCGGCTATAAATTTCAGTATACTTCCTTCAATTGCAGGCCCGTCATGCCACAGATCAACGCGTTCAGACGGCAGTCCGTGCAATTGGAGCCGCCAAATGCAGTGCCATGTGGACGGCCCAGATTGAGGAGCGTGCACTGATGGAGCGTCTGCAGGAAGAGCACGATGTGGTGCAGGCACGCAAGGATATGGCCTTCAATGAGTCCAAATGGGGATCGTTGCCGCATCAGGAGCTGATGGAGCACAACAAGCGCCTTGAATTTGGCGCTGCTGTACGCCAGCAGATCAATGATCGTCGGCAACTCCGACATTTGGCCGAGGAGCGACGTCGCGATGAATCGCGACAAATGCGTGATGCCTACGATGAGTATAAACGCTTTCAAATGGATCAAGCCATTGCGAACGGGCAGAGAAAGACACATCATCGCAAGGAGCTCTTTCACTATATTCAATTGCACAAGGACTTTGGACGTTTGCTTTGCGAGCAAGAACGTCGCGATGAATTGCGAGCCAATGAATATGTGCTCAAGAAAGATCAACAGCGTCTGGAGCAGCGACAGCAGAAGGCAGCCATTGAAGCGGACAAGGCCCGCAAAAGAGATGCCCTCTATGTCATCCAGCAAAAGATACTCGATGCCAAGGATAATCGCGACGAGATGCGTTTGCTTGCCGAGCACGAACGTCTCGAGCGTAAATATCGCCTCGAGGAGCGTCAGGCTGTGGAGCATCGACGTCGTCTCGTTGCCGATCTGCGCCATGGTAATCGTCAAGCCATGGAGGAATTGAATAAACTCAAGGCCTGTTATTACACACAACGTCAGCGGGAAATGGATGAGCTGAAGAAGGAACGTGCACGCCAAGAGCAACAGCAAAAGATCGAACAGGATCAGAAATTGGGACGAAAATTGAGTCTCTACCAAGGTGTGACGGCTCAAATGGAGGAACATGAACGTGCCCGACGTCGTGATCTTGAACAGGAACGTGTTGAGAGCGATAAACTTCGTGCGATGGAGTTGCAACGTCAAAAGGAGATCGATATGGTCATCAGTGTAAAGTTAAATGAGTTGGGCAAAAATCGTTGCTTGCCACAGAATGCTATACAATCTCTAACTGGACGTGTTGCCAATGCTGCCCATCAGAAGCTATCCAGACATTTCCAGCCCTAAAACGGGAGAAGGGGAAGGGGCAGCAGGCAGCAAAAGTAGAAGAACTAGCTCTTCAATGTGTATTATTTGTTCTATTTATTCAGTTTGTTGCTGTTATTTGGTTTTGTGGAGTGGCAACAAACAACTACACATACTCACAATTGATGGCGGTGGCATAAGCACATACACAACATACACACGCACGCACACACACGCGCATATACGAAACATTAAAACTTGAAGCATACTTTGCGGCGACAATTTGTTTGTTTTTTTCTTTTTTTGTTCTCTGCGAGTGGAAGAAACTGTGCGGTGGGAAGGAAAAGCGGGTCTGTCAACCGCAGACTTTTTAACTCAACAAGTTTCACAATACACACACTCACACACACACGCACACACATGTGCAGCTCATTAGGGAGAACATTGGGAAGAATCATTAAAACCAAACTAAAGTCGACAAAAATAAGACGCAACAACAAACTGAAGAGATGCCAACAATTAGGGAGAGGCAGAGAAAGAGGAAGAGGGCAATTCTCCATCCTGGCTGCTCGACAATTTGCTATAGCCTTCAGTTAGCTGTCAGTTTTGGCGAAACGAGAGCATTTTGGAAAGTCGAAAGTCGCTGATTAATTGAATTGATTTGTGGATTTGTGTCTCTAGAGCTAAGCTCAGCTTTTTGTTGCCAAAGTCAAAACTTTTAGCTAAAATATCTATGAGATTACATAAATCCATCACTGTGTGTGTGTTTGGGTGTGTGTGTTTTTGGTGCCTTACAACTGTGACAAATCAGTTTTATCAGTTTTCTATGCATATAACTAATCATAGGATAAATGACAGAGAAAGTTATCTTATTCAATGATTGTCAGATGGATTTGCCAGTCAACATGTAGGCATAATCTGAAGAAAAATGATAGAAACACAGACTGAGCAAATTGGAAAGATTCTATTTGGAATTATCTCTGCCAATGACTGTCGTAATGTTGTAAAGTAATAGTAGATAAATATATTCTTAATCTACAGATAAAGGACTACGAAGAATTACCTCGAAATAAATTCAATGTTGTCATAAAAAATATTTGCAGTATTCAATTCCTCAAAAGAAGGCTTCAGTCTTTCCTCCATTAAACTCTTAATGATGAAAGGCTCACAGATAAGGTTTATAATAATGAAAGAATATCGATCCCCTTCAATACTAAAATCTTAATCAAAGTCTAAGCATAAAGAGGGACTCTGATTTACCTCAATTCAGAGCTAAATAAGGATAAATTGCACAAAATTGCATATCAATACAAGAATCAAGACAAGGATTGTAGTTACTTTTGACATTTTTAAACAAGTTTATTGTTGATTTCCTTTGTATCCAAAACAATTGCCAACAATTTATGGCGTAACTTGAGAATTGACAAGGGGGGAAAACGGAGAGACAGTGAACGAGAAAAAGAAAGAAATGTATAGTGAGATAGAGAGTTAGTTAAACGGGAACTAGGGTTAGCTTTAGTCTCAGTCTCAGTGTCTAATCATTTTTTGTGGCATTTGCTTTTGCTTTGAGAGCGGCCTAATGATGTAGAAGAATATTACCCTTGACTGATTTGAGGCAGTGCAACAAACGGTGGCAAGCTCAGTTGTGCTTTCAACAAATTGTTTCAGCTTGTTCTCTTTTGTTTTGCATTGTTTTGCTTTGTTTTGTTTTGTTTTGTTTGTTTATCCGTTTGTTGTTTCGTTTTGCTGCAATGAAGAAGCATTTATGATGCTGCCTCAATTTTCTCTATCCCTCTCTCTCTCTCGCTCTCTCTCTCTCTGTTTTCCTTTGTGAACTGGCAAGGCTAAGCTGTCGTGGCAATAGAGTTTCCTAACATACACACACTACACACGCACACATGCAACATAATTGACAGGAGTTATTGTGTACATAGGAAAAAAGAACATAGCATACTTTTTAGCGCGTCAATGTGACAAATGTGTGTGTATGTGTGGGTGTGTTGGTGTGAGTGTGCGTGTGCGTGTGTGTATAAGCTTAAAAGCCCAAACCACCCACTGAACCCAATCAGTAGAGCATCAGCTAACCACAGCAACAACAAGAGAGAAACCAGCTGGCCAACAAATCAGTAAAACTACACACTCATGGAGAGAGAGAGAGAGACAGAAGGAAAGTAAGAGAGAAAGAAAGAGCAAGATGAAAAGAGGAATATGTATAGTAAAAACAAACAATAGTAAAACTGATTAAGTCGGAAAAACCACATCAAGCTAAACGATGATGAAGAAAGACCAAAAGATTACGAACAGGACTTGCAGGATTCGCCAGGACTCACAGCCAAAGGACTTCTAACTTGATGCTTGGACCTGGACTCGGACTCGGACTCTGACTTGGACTTGGAAGGGAACGCGAATTCTGCGCCACGCGAAGTCTACACAATCGATGGGGACCCACAGTCTGTGTTGTGTGTGGAAGTGGAAGGAAATGAAAAATAATGCGGGTCTTAGGGCTTACCATGTGTGTGTGTGTGTGCGTGTGTGTGTCTATGTGTGTATTGGCCACAAGAAATGAAAACGAAGCAAAAGTTGAGGGTTGAGCAAGAAAATGAAAATGAACATGAATAGAAAAAAATATACAATAGAACACACCAAAGATTTTATACCCTTATACAAATCAACTTTCGACTGATGGTCATATTTTAACCAGAAAATATAAAACGATTCCAAATATACAATCTGTTAAGAGTTTGTTTAAGATATTTCAATAAATAAAAATAATTCCCATATTAAGTGTAGATATTTTTTAGATCGCTTCTTTGTCAAGTTTAATAATATCAAATTAAACACACAATTTGTAGGTTTGGTTGTCACAGCATTAGATACAATAAAGTTTTTATACTAAAGGTTGATTCTGGACCGATTATTTTTTATAGTAGCTTTATAATAATTATAGTACAATCTGCATATAGAGCTCTGAGTTTCATCAAGATACCATTAAAATTGAGAGACCAGTTTGAGGCAGACATAGTCCTTATGATTAAGAATATATTTAGAAAATATATAAATATATGAATTTATTACACACTTGCTGACAAAATTAAATTACCCTCTGGAAGAGTATACAAATACTATATACAGAAGAAGGCTAAAGAAAATGCTGGCACATATCGAATAATTGAAAGGATTCGCACAAGCTGCGCAAAATGAGACAAACAAAGAGAGAGGGAGGGAGAAAGAGAGAGAGAGGAGCGAGAGAGAAAGAACTTTGAAGTGACAATTTGTAAGATATGATAGTAATGCTCCTTGACAGCATAGCCAACAACAGGAGAGCAACAATGACAGCAAAATTAGTCATTGTCCCCCCGAAAAACAACGACGACTTATCCTTGCCACATACATTTGCATACGGATGTGGAAAAGTCTACTTATGTACACATTTAAATATACATATACATATGTATATATATAAATATGTATTTACATGAAAAGATGTGTGCCCTAGTGCCTGACAATTATGTACAATTTACTTAGCATAACACTCGAAAGCAACATTCTACTTCAAGTTGCCAGGCTGCAAGAAGCTTGTGGCTTAGCTAAAGAAACAAGCACCAAAAGAAAGACATTGTGGAGGCTACATGTGGTTACATATATGTATATACGTTCAAGTATACATATATAGACAAGGGGTATAGGTAAGTAGTTGTCAAGCTAGTTAGCATATTTTGTTGCCATCAAGCAGACCGAGAGGCTCTACAAAGAAATCTGAAAATGCAAAACTTTCAGTAACAACAGCAAAAACTTGAATTGTTCGGATTACTTATGTTGTAGAACAGGCCAAAGTTATGAATGAATATAGAATGGAATACTCGTATGTTGTAGATGCACAGCTGCTATCATTATCAGTTAGACAAGTTTTCCACTTTGATTTCATTGACTGACATTCAATGGAAATATCATGAGAAGTAATTGTTTAATCGGAATATGCAGTCAGTTTGGTTGCACTCTTGATGTTGATAATACACTCAGAATAAGTACATATAATTCCAATCAACTCAATTTGGACTAAACTAAATACAAATAAAAGAATTTGTGAGCCACGTTGAAAGCCAATTGTAGTTTGGCATCCAAGGTGGCTTACAAATATCAAACGAAATGTGACGAATTGAAAACTTTAAATAAATTCAATTATTAAAGGCTGTCTGACTATCGATAATATTCTCTCTTTCACACTCTTGAACTGTTGGAAAGCTTACTAGTAATCTGGGCATACCATGCGAATGCGAGTGCAGCTGTTGTGTTGAGTTTCGGTTGAACCAAAACGGCTGGAAATATCAGTTTTAACAAGTTAAAAGCATTAGAATCTAGACAGCAGGCATATAATTTTTAATGTGAATGTGAGTTATGGTGAGAGAAAACAAAAGCAAAATAATCGAGAAACGAGAATCGAGAGTAAGCAAAGGTCTCTAGTTAGAGAGTGAGCGATTTGGCATTGTGATTTCGATTTTGAGGTGAATTCTATATTTGCATGGTGAGAGCTGAGAGCACTTGAGGTGACTTTTGAAGTGAGTGAAGTTTGGCAACAGTTGTGAATGTGAACGAAATATAAATGTGATCAAAATGATATATAAATATAAGTATAAATAGATATAGAAATGGGTTGAGAATGCAGTGCAAATTCTATTGGCAAATTTCAATTTGATTTTCAATAATTATAATTGAATTTTTTTTGTTAGTAGGATTTTGAGCTCAAGTCTTTAAGCTTACGTTGAATACACATTATTTCTTGTATCTGAAGCTGAAGCTTTTCATATTTGCTAACCTTGTGTGGGGTATTTCGCATTTGGAAATTTTGTGATTTTGCTTGCATTGTTTGAATTTGAATTTTGGATTTAGATTTAGATGTAGATATCGATTTCGATTTCGATTTTAGATTTGGATTTGAGTGAGGCAGATTCGATTGGTGATTTGATATATTTCGATTTTGATTTGATTTGATTTTGATTTGTGGTCTTTTTATTTGAATTTTCATTGATTTTGTTTTGCTTTTTTTAATTTGCTTCTTTTGTATTTTTGAGGCTGGGTGCAATGGTGAGTTTAGCGCTTTTTGTACAGAATGGAGTCGAGAGAGTTTGATTTGCGAGTTGAAGTAGATAAATTTTGATTTAGAACTTTTCCGATATGCTATAGATGCGCTTTACGCTCACGCACTTGCGTCGAAGTCGTTCGCACTCGATCTCCCGAAAATCAGCGTGCGAACTGGAACTGGAACTAGCTGTGGCCAGACTATGATTTGCCTCTCCACTCGACGATGACGATTGTCCACCGATGCCACCGATGCCAATGTCGTCGATTGCAATGTGATGAATTCGCGTCAGTTGAGAAATTGATGCGGCGGCAGCACAAATATTTGGTTCACTATTTGCAGCACCTGCTGTTGGTGAGCTTCTTTGACTGGAACCAGAACCGGTACCGGAACTGGAGTCACAGTCGTCGTCTTCCTCCTCCTCTTCGCACTGCGGACAGATGTTATCGCTAGTGTTATCGATATCGTTATCGCTAAGCTCGTCGTCCTCGTCAACCTTCTGCTGGTTATTACTAGTGCTGATAATCGCTCGCTTCAACTCCAGCAACAATGGTGAGGCAGGCAACAGTGGCACCAACTGTGGCTGACAGTCAAACAGGCCCAAACTTGCCACCGACTCCCCAGCGGTGGGCAGAGGTTGTGTGGTTATAACCGCTGAAGCAGGAACACCGAGTACACCGTGTGCCGCCTCGGGATGAATGCGATTGTCCGAATTGGTTGACGAGAATTTCGATAGCAGCGACTTGGAGCTGGCCTTATTCTTTAGCTGCTGTTGCTGCAGATAGTAATAGTCTCGGGGGCAGTGATGATGTGGCATGCAACGGATCCTCAGGATCGTAATAACCCAATGCAGCCGGTCGGAATAAACCAGGTGTGCTCAACGAATGCGGTTGCTGTGACTGTGACTGGGATTGTGACTGCGACTGTGACTGGGACTGTGACTGCGACTGCGAGTGTTCGTGCTCATAGGAATCACTGATCACACTGGCCGTGGAGGCGGTGGGCGTGGTGCTGCTGAGCGTCGATTGAGAGCCAGCGGCAGCGGCAGCCGCGGCTGCAAATTGTGCGCCCAGCAGAGGAGTTAAACCGGCCAGGAACTGTTCCTGCTGCTGCTGCTGGCGCTGTTCGTCGAGTTCACGGCGATAGGCCTCGATTTGATCGCTCGGTGAGGGCGTGTTACTGTGTATGCAGCCTTGAAAGAAATCCAATGCTTCGTACAGGATAAAACACAGGCCCAGGACAAGAAATGTCTCCATCATAAGGAACGACAGCCATCGGAAGTGCAGCCGAAGAGCGAAACGAAACGGAACGAAACGGAAACGAAAACGGAAACGAGACGGAACGGATATGGAACCGAAACGGAAACGAAAACGTAACGGAACGTTATGGAATTGGAACGTTATAGATATACCGTACTATTGCAATTTACCGTTCACCGTTAACAACAGTTCTCGCTCGCTCTCTGCACTTGTTGCTATTGCAGTCTCTCCTCTTTTTGAGTTACTTGACTTATCTCTTTTACTTGTCTTATTTTTCGGTTGCTTTGTTCTTATTGTTATTTTTATTGTTTAACGCTTTGATATTTTGAATTGAATTCCATTTACTTGACACTTTTTGCACTTCATTTTCATTTTAATTTTCATTGGTTTTCCATTTGGCTTCACATTTCCTTCCGCTTTTCTTCTCCTTCTTCTCTTCTTTTGTATGACACAAATTAATTTCGAATTGTTTGTGTCGCTTTGTTGTTATACTTTTGTGCGCTTTTCATTTGTATAATTAATAGTTTTCTTCTCTCACCCACTTGTGTTGAGAGATAGAGAGAGAGACTGCGTGGATAGTTAGTTATATATACAAATATACATTAGTACTATTATATACGTACACATACATGAACACAACACATAGACATAGACATATACGTATAGACAATGATTCAAAAAACTTTTCTTTGTTTTTGCTGTGCGTGTGTGCGTGCGCCTTTCATTCAACTGTGTGTGTGTGTGGTGTGTGTGTGAGTGTATGCGTGAACGTGGTGAGAATGAAACAAGCATACATACATACATATTTACATAGATCGGTACATAAAGATTACGGTTGAAATGTGTTTTGACTCGTACTTATTTCGCAGCCCAAAAGTATGCAGTGATTTTTTTCATTCCTCTTTTATTTTTTATTTCTCTTGCAATGTGTGTCTGTGAGTGTGAGTGTGTGTGTGTGTGTGCGCGTGTTTATAACGCGCATAAAAACCAAAAGTAAAATGTAAAAACATAAAAAATACTAAAGAAGAAAATAAAGGCAAACAGGAAGCTAACAAACAAAATGCGGCAACTTTGTTGCCTTTGGTGGCGTTGTTAAGCACAGCTTAGAGATAAGGCTGCCTTCATCTCTCTCTCTCTCTCTCTCTCTCTCTTTCTCTCTCTTTCTCACGCTTGGGTCATAAACTTAACAAACAGCTGAGAAGCCCCTAAACAGCAGTTTCGTATGGTTCGTTTGTATAAAAATGAACCACAAAATGCCGTAACAGCCAAAGCCAAAGCCAACTGTAGAATGGAAAGCCTGAAAGTTAAATTGCGTTGTAGTGGGAAATACGAGAAGGCAAGGAAAACCTGCATTAAATATATACTTGAAAAGAAAATCCGACACAAAACTAACGAGCTTCTCTCTCAAGATACACAAGCTAAATTTAATTACATAGCTTAGGCACACACACACACACACATGCACACGTAAAATTATCTAAAATCTGAAATTTATTTGGCTTTCTTTTTATTTTCAGTGAAATTGGTTGAAATTGCTTTTTATTTTGTTGGTTGTTATTTCGTTTTTAGAAGAACGTAATCTGCTTCCAACCAAAGTATTAGTCAAGTCATAAGGATTAGCTAAAGCAGGCAAGCTTAAACCAGTTGAGAATTCGAAGCAAAGACAATGTTTAAATCACATTTTTCATATAAGAATTATTTCTCCTAAATACAAAATATACTGGTTCTTAGTTTGCTTTTCATTTTAATACTTAATACTATATAAACCTATTTATTTCCCTATATAGTGCAGTAATAATAATTAAATGTCCACATTAGTTTAATTTCTTTGCTATTCCATTTCGCTAAACTTTCAGTTTGATTGAATGTTTTCTGACTTTAACAGCTTGTGAATTATAACCAATAGTCATGTTTACATTAAAACTCAATTGTTTTGAAACACAACTGTAAAGCTACAAATTGCAGCAATATTTGAGAAATTCCATACAGAATTCAAAATGAGAAAGAAAAACCCATAAATCAAGGAGAATAATATGAAACATTTTTTATTCGATTGGAACACAGAGAAAACTGAGTTTTTTCCATGCAACTCTCGTTGCATTTACAAAGTTTTCATTGTCCATTGTTTCATTGAAAAGTTCGATAGCCATTGTAATGCCTATTTGTTGACATGACAACAGAAAAAAATTCCAACAAATTCACAAAAAATAAACGGGCATCAAAGGGCCTGCAAAGGGTTAGACCCTTCAGTTTGGTAGGGGGCATGAACTCGGAAGAGCTCGAAAAGGATTTTAGTATTTTCCTTTTGCTGTGCTTTCACATTATTTGGAAATCCGAAAATCACAGCTTGACAGAGTCATCAAAAATATGCAGCCAGCATGATAGACAAAAGAACTAAAAACCACTGAACGCCAAGTCTGTGTCTCTCTCATTGTATATCTCTCTATCTCTATATATCTCTATCTCTGTTACAAGTGATGCCAAATCAAATCAAGCGACCAGCAAAGCTATAGATGAAAACGGATACAAAATAAAAAGATGACAGAATGACAATGATTATTTCAGATATATATTGAAATTTCTTTGTCCTTTTTGTTCTTGAATATAGCTGAGAATTAGTTTTATTTGCCTGAGCCATGAAACATTTTTGCTATTTTTCCAGCTAAAGTTGTCTAGAGAATAATAGATCTCTGCCCAAAAATAGGCTAAATTGGCAGGACTATCTATGACTGTCTATCTCTGTGAATCCTAAGCAACCAATAGAGTTCCTCTACCTACGCAAGCCCTTTTGCATGTTCAATTGGCATTTTGCGAGTGTTTATTAAAACACACACAACAGTCTACAATGCACATGTGCTGTGTGTATGAGTGTGTTTGGTTTGTGAATGTCAGGCTAGTTTTCCACCTCTTAATTGATCAGAAAATCATTGTATATTTCGATTTGAACAAAGAAACTTTATCTCAGATTTGCAGGGGGAAAATTTATGAATTTGTTTGAAAACTGAACATGAAAATCAGATTCCTCGTAAACCTCTTATTCCAGGACTTTTTTTCTATTCTCGTTGATATGCGATAATAAAATGCAGTGGCTCCGACAAATTGTTAAACGAATGTCAACGAATGGAAAAGTGAAATTGATTTATATTGAAATGCATTGGAATTCGTTATAGTTATGGTTTAAGTGGCTCAAATGAAACACAACAGCAATTGTTCAGTTACAAATGGACATATGAATTCAAGATGCTAATTAAAATAATGAAAGAGAAAAAAATAGTGTATATTGAAAATGTTTTTTCCAAACAACTGCAGTGCAATTGTGTGAGCAACACTAATTTGCATATTGTGCACGAAATTGCATCTGATTTTTGCATATATGCATTTTAATTTATCGCAGATTCCATTAAGGATACCCACAATACCGATAAAGGTCAGAATAATAGAGAAAATTTGTTCAAAACAATTGTTGAATTAAATAGAACTATTGAAATCAATAAAACATTTCATTGTTTTATCAGTTATGTGGGAGATTTTAGTAGGAGTCAAAATAATAATAATAATGGAAATAGAATAGAAATTAAAAGAAGAGATTTGGAGTTGTGTTTATGGTAAAAATTTATTTAAATGTCCATCGATTTAAATAAATTATAAAATTTGAAATACAAATTTAATGAAAACTATTATTACTAGTTTAATTAATTTGGCTTTTAATTCAAGTGAAATTTAGATTCTGTTATATTTATGTTAACTGTATTTTTTTAGCATTTTCAGACAATCCTTTTTTCGGTTAAAATAAAAAGACTTCAGCTACATATTTGATTTCAATTATTTGCAGCTCAAAACTATGAGCAATAAAACCCAAAATTGATGATAAATAACATTGCTTGTAATTTAAGCGATTGCTTTGACCAACTGCAAATGATATTATTCAACATTTACATTCAACTCAAGCACGTGAATCCCATGAATCCATGAACTCATGAATCATGAATCACACAAGAGAGTACCTTAAGAACATTTGCTCAGTGATTTTGATAACCCATGGGGTTTGCTAAAGGAAATGCGGCAATTGGATATGCAATATGAATGAACCATCTAAAGATATTTACAGCAATTTGCAGCTATAATAACAATCTCAAAAAACACAAGAAATATTTACGAATCAAATCGGGCCAACAAAAAGAAACAGAGAAAAAAAAGGGAAAAACCAACAAACAGCAGAGAAAAAAAAGAGAGAAAAAACCAAAATGAAAGTGAAAATGAAAACACTTTGCAAGAAAAATACAAACGCGTAGCAAGTGAAGCTTAACCCAAAGATGATTTTACCCCCCGCCCCCGTCCTCACCCCATTCCTGTTCCATCTCTTGCCACATACGTAATCGATGATGCGGAAAAGGGTGAAGCAATCACAGTCACATACTACTGTGGCCAGCGTGTGTGTACGTGTGTGTGTGTACACAACAGTGTTGTCAATTCACTCTTTATTTCAGGATAGATCTGTCCTTGATGAAATTACTTTAGTCAGGAAAAATCTTTAGAAACATTTGTCCTGTTTTGAAAATGTGTTAAACACTTTTTGGATATTAAATATGACAAATATTAAAGAACAACAGGCACCAATAACTTAAGCTATTGCAGTAAAATCACAGGTACACAAAAGTCAACAATGGCTTAGCAAAAAAAACTATTTGTTCAATTTTCTGGAAACATTTTACTGTTATTTTAAATACTTCTTTACTTTGTTTAACTTTATTTTATTATTTTGCCGTTAATTTGCCATCGCTGGTGCACAAATACTTTCTCTCTCTCTCCCTCTCTCTTTTCTACATTCTCTGTTTGTCTCTCTCAGCAGAGTCCCAGTCCCAGTCACAGTCACAGTTCCAGCTTCTGTTCTGTTGGTCACATCAAAATGCACAACGTGTCGTTATTTATGGCTTTGGGAGCAAGCTGCGATGCTGCCACCGTTAAAGCCACATAACTCGCAACAGCACCCTTTCCCCCCTCTTCCTCTATCTCACCCTCTCCCCCTTACACCTTCTCTATGTGCTGGTCTCGTGCACGAGTTGAGTTTGACTTGACAACGCATAAGCCGCAGGACGAGACCAGGCAACAGATCAAGCTGGCAGTCCGAGCTGCAAGCCGTAAACTGTACACACACACACACACACTCCCAGTCAATACACTCGCACACCTATTTAATAGGCATGCACTATGGAAACTAAGCTTGAAGTTTGGCTAGAAATACATGTTTGTTTTTTTGGGACTCTTGCATATCTTAATATTCAAGATATACTAAAAACTATTAAACTCAGAGTTTTAGCTTTTAAGCCACTTTTATTCAACTTGTTTAAAAATGGTAAATAAATTTTTTCTGCATTTGATAAAAATGTCAAATTTGGTGCATCTAGCTCTTGTATTTGCTGAGAACGAAACATTTTTATAGAATTCAAATAAAGAAAAACTGAATTCTAGTTTTGTCAAATGTATATTTCAAAATTCAGAACGTATTTTTATCTGCCTATTATACATGGGAACGTACAAGTAAATTTTACTGGCTCGAGCTCTCGCATTTGCTGCTTATTTTATATACGAATCCACTGTTAAATCTGGTAGATTTAACTCTTTTAACTGTTTAAAATTTAAGTTTATTTAGAATTTAAACAAACAAAACTCTACAGTAATAATTCTATTAATTATAAAAGTAATTTTCTCTAGGTTTATATTTTTTAAGTTTATGGCAAAATATTGGACTTTTTTCCCATAGTACATAGCGTTGCGCGTGTATTGCAGTTTGGCGGCTGTAATCTCCCAGCTATCGGTTGGGGCTTATGCAACTCGGCAAATTGCTGAGCTGCCGTTGCTGCCACATGAACACGCAACAACTGCTTTGCCCCTGTCACCTGCGCTTGCTCCTTGTTGCAGGTTACAAACGTTTCGTGTATCAACTCAATTTGCTGGCAACTTTTGCTCGATTTGATTCGATTTCCATTGTGATTTCTTTTCTTTCTCTTGTTCGTTTCCGTTTTTATTATTATTATGCAAGGCACTCTAATTAAATTTTTAATGTGTAACAATATATGTGTCCCTCTCTCTCTCTTTCTCTTTCTCTTCCGGTTCTGTATGTGTGGGGCAGTGAAAAGTTTTGCCTCAACTTTAAACAAATTCCAAGTAATTGCACATTGAAATTGACAGCAGCCAAAGGACGAGATCGTTTTTCCTGTCTGATGGATTGCAAACTAAGAGAAAACTAAAGGTAGAGGAAGAGGGAGAGAAAGAGTTTTAAAAATACAAAATTGTCCAACTGTTTGAGCGGGACAGAATAAGGGGATAGAGAGAGAGAGAGAGAGAGAGAGAGAGAGAGAGAGAGAGAGAGAGAGAAGTGTGTAAACAAAGGACATTGGAGCTGCAACTGGACTTGAAACTGACTTTTTATCAAGCACATTTAAATCATTAGCAGCAGAAGCAAACAATAGCAGTAGCTGCTGTCTTGGAAATTAAATACTCTATAGATATTTAGACTTGAAAAATATCAAAGCTATTCATTTATTTAAAATATTTTTAAATCTTTCTCACTTCTGCAAATTGTAAAATATTAATTACAGTCGTCATTTATATTTAACTTTTGATAGTAACAAAGGTTTTATAATTAACGCTTGATTACAGAGTGTCTGTTAGTTAAGCATTCTTGGTAGCCATAGTTACTAACACAACAGGCATCAACTGCCAAACTCAAACTCTCAAAGGACGCCTTCAGTTTGCACATTTCGCCCTTTTTAGCTTTCACTGACTATCATTTAATCTAGCTGGCCTTTTTCTCCCCCTTTTCACCCCTTTTTCGCCAACTCTCTCTCTCTCTCTCTCTGTCTCTCCAACTGCAGAGTGCAACACAACAAGTGCTGACAACAAATATAAAACAAAAGGCGAGACAAAGTGAACTAAAAGCATTAATTTGCTTTTTTGTTATGAAATTAAATTCCAAAGTATTTTTCTCGTCCTTTTACATGTTTTGCATAGCGTTTAATTAAAGAACAAGGCACAGCTGGTGATTGAGCCAGCGAATCAGAGAGAGAGGAAGTGATATGGGAAACGGAAGTAGAGAGAGACAGAGAGAGAGAGAGAGAGGGGAAGAGGGAAACAGAGTGTTATTGCTGCATATGTTCATGTCATGGCCAACATGCAACACACCCAATAGAAAATATTAATTAAAACGAATAAGTCGAATCTCAAAAGCGGTGCATGAAAATCAAGTTAAAGTTCATAGAATAAGAGCAAATAAAGTTTACAAAATTCTGAAAACGATGTTCCTTATCCTTGTAAAATAACCATTTTGAAACGTAGAATCCATTGACAGATGAAATCATGACTTCTCGCATGAAAATCGGTTTGCTCTGTTGAACTTTGTGACTTTACAAGTCATATTTTAGACAGAGAAATATCTAAAATTTTTGCCATAGAATTTGTCACTCCATTTTCGTGTGAAAAATGAAATGTCAGCTAGTTTCAAAATTGAGAAAAGAGAAAAAAATAAGCTGCAATTCAATTCGAATAAAAGTCAGAAACTCAGGCCAAAAAGCCCATGTGAAAGTTATCATGACCCTTTTTGGCATAGCAATGACGAATGAAACAAACAATTTACTGTGTACTTTTAGGCACTGTGAACCCCAGCAACAACAGCAGCAGCAACAACAACAGCAGCAGCAGCAACTGTTGCCAGCTGTAGAGCTGCAGTTGCTGCTGCTGCTGCTGTTGTTGACTGCCACAGCCACTTCATTTTGTCAACTGCAACTGCTCTGTGTGTGTGCTGTATGTGTGTATGTGTGTGTGTGTGTGTTGTGTGTTGTCCATAGCTGAACTTTTGCTGAAAAGTAAACCAACATAAGTGTTGCGACGTTTCGTTGTTGTTATTCTTATGGAGCACTGAGAGGGCCGAGACCAAAGCTGAGGTTGAGACTCTTCTTCATCTTCCGCCTCTTGCTCGTCTTCTCTTTCATTTAGTTCTTGGTTTCTTTTTTTGTTGGTCCTGAATCATGTTAACCCCTTTTGGGGCAGGCAATTGCTGCAATGCTTTAAAGGACAGACAGTAGCTGTTGTTGTTACTGTTACAGTTGCTGCTGCTGTTGTTGCTGTTGCTGTTGCTGTTGTTGGCCTTGCCTGCAGCATAAATTTTTAAATGTGCCCCAAATAGTTGTTGCCTCCTCTTCTTGCCACTTGCAAATTGTTTGCTGCGGCTTTGTCAACTGCAGCAACCTTCACCTTGTTGCATGTTGCTTGCACTCAACGCCTACACGCCACGCCCCATTGCCGCAGCAATTTAAAAAAAACACAATAACACATAAAAATAAAATAATAACAACCAAAAAAAAAAAATAGAATGAATGGAAAGGAAAACAATTATAAAATTTGTTACAATTGCAGTTGCAGTTGCAGTTGCAACAAATGAATTGCATTATGTAATACACTTTGTTGTGGGGCAGAGTGCATCAGTTTGTGGCAAGTGCCAGTTGACCGCTGAAACCATTGAATATGGTCATTATGCCACGCTTTTTTGCGGTTCACTGTATGTGTGCCCGTATCTATAGCTGTATCGCTATCTGTATCTGTATCTGTATCGGTATCTGTATCTGTAGCTGCAACAGCACCACCAAAAGCATTTTTGAGCACTTTGAACCGCTGAACTGTGGTTAGTTGAAGGGACACCATTAGCATATCATGCTCTATCTCTCTTACTCCAACTCTCTTCAGCACTCACTGCCACAGTGTTGCCAATTTAGCCTTTTTCTAGTTATAACTGGCCTTCAGCCAGGAGAAATATTTCCAAAAATCTATTCTGTCTTATCAATAATAGAATCTATCAGTTTTGAGTGTATAAGAAAGAGTTAATCTCGGTAAACGGTACCGATTCTGGTTTTATTCCATACATAAATAATATTTGATAAGTATAAGTGATAGTTACTTATCCATAGTTCCAGAATATTTTTAAGGTTTGGAAAACCAGCTGAACTCTAAAGATTTTCAATCTTATTGGTTAAATAGATTCTTAACTTTAAAATTTATTTTAAAATTTATTTTGTAACTTTTTAAAAATAAAACCTATTAGTTTAAAATAATTTAAAAGTCTACGAATATTATAATTTATTATTTTTATACCCTGTAGGGTATATTAGGTATCTTTGAAAATGAAAAGCAGGAACTATACTATTGATCAGCATCAGAAACCGAGTCGATATAATCATGTTTGGTTGTCTGTGTGCAAGTTGTGCATGCTTAGAGACTGAGAGAGAAATAGTGATTTTGAGGGAGAGGGAGAGAGAGAAAGCATCATTATGTGAACTGCCACGTTGAAGATGTCAGTACTTCAACAATAATTGGCTCAACAATGTGAAAGTGTAGCAGCGTGTGTGTGTGTAAGTGTGTGCATAATAGTCGCTAATTGAAATTTGTTTCAATCAATTGTGATGTAAGGTAATGTGGAAATTTATTTAACTCCCATTGAAAGTATCAATTACAACATCGAAATATGTACCTTCAAATATGTATAGTATATTGAGGTTCACGAGAGTAAATTAATTTTAAAGCCACTAGAGCACATAGTATTTGAACTTTTTGCTTATTATAGCAATAAAATGATTTACCGTATATATAAATTGGTTTTATGGGACAAAACTTGAAGTAAAGCGAACCACCCACTCATTTAAAATCGAACATAAAATAAAAAGTAGACTAGTATTTTGAACTATGGGCGTATGTCGATCATCACGTTTGACCATAAATTAAATGGAAAGTATTATTAAAACTTAACCAGGCTCAGCAAAAAAGTGTTACCGCATATCTGAGATCATCAATTAAGAGGTGACTTTAAACCGAAATGAGAAAGCTTTGTTTTGTTGGAAGAGATCTGTTCTATAAGTAACATCATAGCATCGGAAAAATAAATATGCGAAACGGATTGACAATAATATACGGATTGTCGGTGCTATTGGCTGGTGGATTTCTCAATTGTGGTTGGGCATCCTTAGAACGTCCTGACCAAGTCGATATTCTCTCCTACAGTCATGTCAGTGCACAATATATTGATGAGAAAATGCGACAAACGAAGGCAGCAGAAATATCAAGTTATATGAATGAGGACGTCGATCCATGTGATAATTTCTATGAATTTGCCTGCGGCAATTGGAAAAATCTCTATCCGGCTCCAAAAAAGATATAACTAATCTATTAGCTAGTCTTAATAAAAATCGAGATCTCAATTTAATGGAGATGCTAAACAGTGAAATTGAAAGTCTGGACACTCCAGAGGAGAAGGAAGTACGGAAATTCAAGTCCTCACCCGCGTGACGAGCATTGATAGAAAATACCAAAAGGAACTCAAGGAACTGATTAATGAGTTTGGTGAAACGCCTGTCCTCGAGGGAGACAACTGGAATGAATCAAACTTCGACTGGTTGGACACTACTGCAAACATAAAATTTAACTATGATCTCGGAACTATTTTGCTAGCTTCTGTACTGAAAGATTTTGTCAACAGCACCGTGCATTCAGTTTTCGTTGGAGGACCGTTGCTTGGACTTCCTACCCGAGGATTGTATCTGAAGAATAGCACTGAAATCTATCGAGAAGAGCATCGAAATAATATGGCAAACACTTTGCAAACTTATTTGGGCATAGAGAAAAACCTAGCGCAAAAGACGGCAACAGAGCTTCTGGACTTGGAGATACAGATCGCTAAAGGCTTATTGAGTGCCGAAATGGATATAGCTGATATAATCAAATGGAGGACACTTGATGAAATGCAGCGTATATATGCTCCTACTTTGGATGTGAAGCGTCTTGTCAATCTATCAATAGGAGAAAAGGTTGAAAATGTTTACGATTCAAACCCTCAATATATGACGAATCTAATTCAAGTTCTTCAGTATACGCCTAAGCGGACTCTAGCCAACTACATATTTTATCGTTTAATTAATCAATTTTCTCTCAAATTGGAAGAGACGAAGGCCGAGCGAGAAAAGATATGTACGTCTGTGACCAAAAACTATTTTCAAGATATTTCGGATAGCATGTTATATCGCCGTTACAACAACGAAGCCACAGTCCCTGACATAGAATTCATTTGGAGTGAAATCAAGCAAATCTTCAAGCAGCAACTACAATCCGATCCAGCTCTAAACTGGATAAGCAACAGGACCCGAGAAAAGGCTATTGAAAAGCTAGCAGCGATTAAGCTTCAATTTATCTCACAAAGTGATGGAGATCAGTCCGAATATTTTGAGGACTTGCACCTACAGGACAACGACTTTATTGGCAATCTAAAGAAAATTTTGAGAAATACCGCGAACCGGGGCAGAGAGCTCCTAAATCTACCTGCAAAGGGCCCTGGAAATCCCAAAGAATTTCAATTTGATTTCCAAGATAACGCTATCCATGTGCCGGTGGAACTAGACCCAAACTATCTGTGGGCTAAAAACTATCCCATTGCCATCAAATTTGGCACCTTGGCCTTCGTAATGGGCCATGAATTGACTCATGCTTTTTCCAGTATTAGCCGCAAGTTTGATGCGCTTGGTAATCTTAATGAGTGGTGGGATGACGAGTCCGAGGCAAATTATATGAAACGTCAGCGCTGCTTTCGAGATCAGTACAGTAAATACTCGTACAAAGGAGCACTTTTGCCCGAATCACATGATGAGGGGGAGAATATTGCGGACAATGGTGGAATACATCTAGCCTATACCGCCTATCGCAAGTGGCATGATGCACAAGAATCTGACAGCGAACAATTATTAAGGGAAAAGTTACCCAATCTCAACTACACGGATAAACAGCTCTTTTTTATCAGCGTCGCACAATTATTTTGCAACGATTTGGATCCATATCTTCGTGATATCATGTTCGAAAAGGATCCTCATTCTCCTGGCGATCTTCGAGTGATTGGTCCATTATCCAATTTTGAAGAATTTGCCAAAGAGTTTCAGTGTGAGCTGGGCACACCCATGAATCCGGCTAGCAAATGTATAATGTACTAATATATTATATAAATTATATATTAATTATATATAATATTATTATTTAATATTATTATATTGAATTATATAGATTTTTGAGAATTCTTAGCTAATTTGTATTTTATTTAACACTTTAAAATTATCATCACAATTTAAAAATTTATCTGACTTTTTGCCGAATACATAGAATTATTGATTATAATAAAAATACGAGATATATTTTAAAATTTTGGAATAAATTTGTGGATGTGCTGAAAGTTTCCTAATTTGCGAAATGAAAATTTTAGAATGACCATAAAGATAACATGCATTAATCTATCAATTTAAAAGTCTCTATCGATAGCGATAATTAAGTTAGCTTGTTATTAATAAGCTTATCTTAACTCTGCTCCAAGTACACAGTATGAAGAAACCACAACTTTGACCAACTTGACTGTATCTTAAGCTAAATTGTTGTGCTGAACAATTTATAAAGTTTCACAATATTCCTAGCCACACATTATCGATAACGATTGTAATGAGAGTTTTGGCTTTTGTTGTCGAAGGGAAAACGCATAACTCAACTATGAACTAGAAGTTAAAGACTCTCAACTCTTTTGCCACTTGCCACTGGCAACATCTTGACTCTGTTTCTCACTCTCTCTCTCTCTCTCTCTCTGTCTTTCTCTTTACTTTCGTCATTTTTATTTCGCCTTCTCGTTTCGTGGACGATAACTGGTTGTCTAACATGCATTCAAGTGCCTTAAAGTGCTCCATGCAAACTTTGAAATTGTTTTCGTTCAATTTGCAAGCCAAACAACTCAACCATTAAGGATATTCCACGATGCCAACGGCATATGAGAATGGTTTGTGGCACGGGGATGAAGCAGAAGAAGAGAAAGGGGGTTATCTTTCTGGATGATGAGAAGAAACTCGAGCGTGCGGCTGATGGCATTCTTTTGGGGCATCGGTTAACGCGCACAAAATAATTAACCGACAAATAAAATATATGAAAAATCGATGCCAAATTTATAAAAAACCAGATTGAATTCTTATTTGAGGAGTCTGAACCAGAGTATACTCTGTGAGACATTGATAACTGCTTAAAATTCTCTCGAAATTGGAATTTCAAAGATATCAAATGAATTCTTTCTCTAAAAGAGAAAAAACGGGAAAAAACTTTTGTTTTACTTTTTAACTCTGCTTTAAGTTTATAGAAAGATTCGTATGGATTGTTACATAGACTAGGATACCCTCTATAGATTCTTTGAAAATTACAGGGTATTTAAAATGGATAAAACGATGCTCAAAAGGAAATGTTTGCTGCATGTTGCATATCTGATGTATGTATTCATATGTATTCATATGCAGTGCAGACCTTTTATTTTATTATTCATATGTATGTAAACTATATGAATATTATATGTACATACATGTATACATATGTATATAATAAACTTATGTATAAAACTCTTTATTTATTTAATTTCCTTTTCAATTCGTATAAATATTTCTCTTTTCCGATTATGTACATGCATATATACATATATGTATGTATATATCTTTCGGTTTTTCGGCCAACATGCGAATGTTTGCTTTCAGTTTTATGAAAAGGAACCGAGAATGCCTTTTGTTGTTGTTCCTGCTGTTGTTGTTGTTATGGTATTGACTCTCTGGCAGTCATTAAAAATATGAAATTTCATGTAAGGACACACCCAGAGTGTCTGCCATGGAGAAAGGGAGGAAAGGAGGAAAGGGTGGGTAAAAACAGAGGAGGGAGTTGTCATATGGCAGTATACTTAAATGAATTACGCTGCAGCAGAGTACTACATTCCATATTTATCGAAAGGCGACCATGTTACTCTATATATCTATATATATATCGAAAATACGACTGAGGAAGAGAGAGAGGCAAGAGGAAGAGGAGGAAACAGACCGTAATATATTTGTCCATTTTCGGTGCGTTTAATAATCCTGATGAGGCAATGAGACTGTAACGGACACTAGCGAAAAAGCGAAGCAAACAACGCGGGAGGAAAACAAATAGTAATAATAATAAACGAAAGCAAAGCGATAAAAATATATATTGAACAAAAATTGTAAAAATGTGCAACACAAATACACGTCCACATGCACCACCATATCAATTGTGTATTAAATTTTTATGGTTCTACACACACTCCCAGCACACACATTCCATATCTGCCACTCGGTGTGTGTGTGTGTCGATATGTGTGTGCGTGTGTGTGGCACCTGCAACAGCCAACGACAATTCAATGTCGATAAATCAGAGAACAGCTCGGATAGTCGATTAAACTATCGACACCATTCTTATGACACTCATTGCATTGAGTGGACAATCACAAGTCGTTAGGCTAATATTGAGCAATGTTCAAATAATAAATAGATTAATGGATCATATTCAGCGTGGTTTTTACCTTGTGTCAATATATCTGTGTTGTTTATAAGTGTGGTTGAATATGTCCTTTAGATACAGTCAAAAAGTTGCCTCAAAAAAATAAGGATAAATTTGAACTTAACTACTTTTGACTGTGATCAATTCCTTATCTGGATACTTAAGCTTAAAATACTTGTCTCAAAACTTGAATTAACTTTATAAAGCAGAACAAAAGCAGAAGGGAGACTCTGTTTCATATTTATACATTTATATTTTTTAATTGATTGCAACAATAAGAACAAAAACTGATGCTGATTTAACAAAGATTTGGTTTTCAATTTAAAAGCTCTATTGTTTATCAATTGATAATATATTCTATTGTCTTATTCGATTTAAAATCGAGATTTAAATATCTCCTATGATTGATTTAAAGTTTTTTGTAGAAAGAAATTTGCATTCTTTGCTGGTCTCAATACTTTTTTGTGATCTTTAGCACACGTTATCTAATATCGATTACAGCTCTGCTAAATGTTGACAGCACAAAACTTTTAGCTTTTCATAGCCGCTTCTGTGAGGAGAGAACCAAAAAAATATTAAATGGAAGAAGAAATGAAAAGAAGAAGTTTCGACAATGGCCCAAAGGAGCTGTCAAATTTTGTGCGTTATTACATTTAACGTTAGAGGTAAAGCAGGAGATGGGTCAACTTCACATTTTGGAAAAGGTTAGTCCGATGAGTGGACTGGAGTAGGAGTCAGTCACAAAGGAGATAGAGGGAGAGAGAGAGGGAGATGGAGAGGGAGAGGGAGAACAATGCGGTAAGCAAAAGTTGCACAAAATTGACAAAATATAAATAAAATATGGCACAAAGCAGAAAGCGATGTGTGAAAAATGACAAAAACAGATGTCAAGACAGGTGAACAGGCTGTCCAAAGGGTAACAAATAGATACGAGAGTTGGCAATAAATTGAAGCAAAATACAAAGTGGAAGGATGGAGAGAGTTAGAGCAGGAGAGAGAGAGAGATAGAGAGTTAGACTGAGCCGATTGACGCTAATGTTGTCTGAAAAGTATTGACACAAGTGGAGTGACACAAGGCAGGAGCGGATTCGGGTGTGTGTGTGTGTGTGTGTGTGTGTGTGTGTGGGGGCGTCCAACTTCATATCCAATTGGCATTTAACAATGATGACGTAATTGATTTTTAAGCAAATACATTTTGTGAGCGCAATCCAAAAAAAAAGAAAATCAAAGAAGAGAAGAGATTTCTCAAGTGAAAATAAAGCGAATCGAAACGTGCAAACAGCCAAACAAAGACACCAAAGACGAGGACAAGTGCTTGTTTAAAATCTTAACTAAAGTCCCCTACAAAACTCTCTTCACACGCTCACACACACACTCACATATACTCATATATATATACATACATAAGTAAGTAAATCAAATAAGAGTAAAGAAACCAAAGCACAGAAATAATAAAATATATGTATGTCTATAAAAAAATAAAATAAGAATAAAGTAAAATAAACTAAAAACGTGCAAAGGTTTCAGGTGCGATTGGGTCTGTATATATGCTTCTGTGTGTGTTTGTGTGTGTGTGTGTGTGTGTAGCCACTTTTTAGTGCAAAACGAGCCAAACGGGACATTCTTTATTTACACTTGGCCATACATCAACACACAGACTCATACTTTATACAGTTGCCGAGCAAATGTACGTGAAGGGAACAAACAAATGTCACCTAAAGACCATAAAAAAAGAGAATTAAACTCAATTTATTTTCAGCTAACCGAAGCTTAAAATGCGCTTGCTGGCCTTTTGTACCAAATACACTGAGAGAAAATGCTAGGCATATGGTGAAAAAACTCAAAGCAGTCGCCAAAGGAGATTATGGAAATAAAAAGTGTATTTTCAATTTATTAAATATTTACAATTTTAACAGAAACTTTCAGCAACGAAAGGCATAAATTCTTAATCAAAAAACTAATAATTATATTAATAATAACTGTCGTTGCTACAAGCAAAATAAATGTTACAGTATTCTCTTCCATTTTACACTATATATCCATATTAAATTAACCTTTAGACTTTGTCTTTTCTCAATACAACATTCTTCTCTATAATCACACTGTTCTCTTTATTTATTTATTTTATTTTATTGAAAACTAACAATTCTTTATTCATCTATATATCTGTTTATTTCAGTCCTTGACTCTTTTTAGTAATATTACCACTAGCTAAGGACTGTCCTGATATTTACCAAAGGAGTATAAATCGTTAGTACGCCCGACTAGGCTATTCTGCTAGTACAAGTAACTTATGTTTTAGCTGGTAAAAAAAAGTAAGGAACAGGCCATTTTGGAGTTTTAATATGAAATATTAACTTTGTTCAATATCTATGTAATTTGTTGTACTTTTAAATTAATAACGTTTTAATTATTATTTTTATATGATATAAATTGTGTTTTTTTTAATAGACCAATGTGGAAAATGAACTCTGGACGTTTCTATTCAGAGTAGCCAGATTAGCCTTTATTAACGTTTAGCAACACTGTTATTTCGTTAACACCCTTATAGTTTACTTGAAGTTATCGATTTTGCTGACTACCAGTGATGATTCAACATCAGCCGAATCGCAGAGTACTTTATCGCTTATTATACAATCAACTTTGACAAGATAAATACTAAGTATCATAAGCGTTGTCTCTGGAAAGCATAACTTCCGCTCTGATTTGCAGCAATTTTATCTCTTGTCTCTAAAGAGCATTAGTTTTGCTTTAGTACTTACTTGCCCTTAAGCATACTGCTTAACTTTAAGATCAATAGAATTGTGAGTATGGAAATATATAAAGTTTAATTTGAGCTGAGATTTTCTCTGTTCCTCGGCTGTTTACTCTCTTGAGTTGAAGTTTTTGCAGTTTGTCAAACAACAACTTGGATGATGAGCGCTAAAAGCTCTATTGTAGGAGTTTTCCGAGTTTTCGCTTGAGTTGAGATGAAACTCTTGAGAAAAGTTAAGGAAAAACTCTGCTCAGCTCTGCTCACCTAGTTGAATATCAAATAAAACATTTAGGCCGAGACAAGACCAAAGACGAAGTGGAAGTGCAAAATCAAAGTTATAATTATGTAAATGATAAATGCAGATTGTATTGAGTTGTGAATACTTAGTTGTGAATGTACTTAGATTGAATTGCATATATGTAGAGAGGTTAAGCGAAAGATAATGTTGCAACATACACATACACCTATACATGCAAATGCTGTGTGTGTGTTTCTATGAATGTGTTTGGCATCTTTATTGAAGCGCATTGAGTGTTTTTGTCTTATAACATATCAGAGTTCAGTTTCAGATTCAGTTTCAATTTCAGTTTCAGTAATAGCATTTAATTTACTTATCTTAACATTAATCGTCTAAGTGGCAAATCTCTCAGCAGCTGCAACAACAACAACGAGAATCCAAACTAACAAACAAACAGACAGCAACAACATTTTGTGTCAATGAATAAATATGTACGTAAAATATTTAATAAGTTTATGATCATTTTAATGGCAAAATGGGAGAGAGCGTCTTAAAATACCATATGAAATAACAAAATGAAAGGCGGATAATCACAAGCCTCTTAAGTGCACAAGCTACTTATAATTGAAGTGCTTGTTTGTATACACACACACAACTGTTTACATGTGGCATGTGGTAAGTAGCAACATTAAGCTGCAACTACAACTATAGCCAGTATGAATATGGCAAAAATACATAATACATATATATTTATTCTGTCTGAAGAACTTTTGCGGCTGCTCAAAAGGAATACTCGATGAATCTCGATGCAATAATTATTTCCCATTTAACTTAACTATCAACTATCTCAACTATTTGTAGTTCTACCAAGTGAAAGTTATTTTATGCTGCTGTGACATGAATCTAGTAGTAGTTATTTAGAAATACATATGTATAATTATATTTTTTGGCAATTTAGAGTGTGAATTATTGTCTGATGAGAGATTAAATGCCATAAAATATATTTGCATATCTGGAAAATATGATGTAGTCCTAAGCAATTTGTCTTTTTTTACCTAAAGCAAGTTATTTAATTAGTTAGGTAATTTCTTTAATAGCTATTACAAACTAACAGCAAAAAGATTCTAAGGTTTAAAATGAAATGAATTCCTTAAATTACCGCTAATTTAGCATAAATAAAGATCTTAAAGTTTCTATATTTTCAACTGCTTTCACCTCACAAACAACAAGAGAATAGAAAATAGAATATTAGAAAATTAATTGAAATAAAAGAGAGCTCACTAACTATGAGTAAAGTCTACAATCTAAAGAGACAGAGAACAAATATAAACTGTAACGAGTTTTGGCAAAGAATTTAAATTCTTTGAATAAAACTGAGTGAGATAAAAACACTCATGAATATGTGAAAATAAATGACATTCAATCAGTATCATTTAGATAAACTTTAAACTGCGATTTACTTAAGCTGCAATTAGTTTGAGCTGCAGTTACTGTTAGACATTGCGTATACGTAATCTGCGTCTCAACGAGCCAAATTGGTTCAAGTGCCACAAACACGCACACACAGATACAAAAGCAATCTGCCTAGTCGAAAGTATCCTGTTGGTCCTGTTTTTATGCCCTATGGCGTGTATTGATAGTTGTATTGAGAACTGACCGAAGAAGGCGTATTAAGTGTATACATTCTTGATCAGCATCACAGAATATCCTTCATTATCTGTCTGTCTGTTCGACTGTCTGTGTGAACAAAAGGATCTCAGAGATGGTATGAACAAGAAGCACCAAATTAGGTATGAAGACTTCTTATACCAATGTAACATACGAAATTTGACAAGTGGGATGGTCCAGGTGGTATATATGCATATACATATTTCAGGACATCAAGGATTATGCTAAAGCTGGCTACATTCGATACTTTAGCAATATCTATGCATATAGATAGCTAAACATATTTGTCTGTGTGTGATTTTTTGCTATGGTTATTGTTTTGTAAAAACTTGGTGACCAATTTGCATATTGTTGTTATTAACAATTTGCATATGAAAATAAGGGAAATCAAACAAGGACAACGAAAAAGGAGACGAGAAAGCAAAAGGCGGCTAAAAGTTGCAAGTTCAGTTCAGAGTTTCTCAATAAATAAAAAAACAAAACATAACTTTGTTATCATGAACTTGTTATTGTTGTTGTCTCTTTGCTTTTGCTGCTGCTGCTGCTGAGGATTTTGTTTAGACTTAAATATTTGTTGATTATTTTTACAGCTCTTTAAATGTTCAGAACGTTCTTCTAAGCACACACACACACTCACAAACTTCCACACACACGCACACATACTTGCATACAAAAACACACACACACACGTTTTATTTAACAGATTATTTTTTGCATTTACCGCCAGACTTCTTGCTTATCAACTAAATTTCTAATTTACTTAGTACTTCATACTAAATATTTTATTAATTATTTGTTGATAATTATATTAAATTTCTTTTTCTTTTTTTAAGTCACACTTAACACCAACAAAAAATTGTTTAGATTTTTATATTTCAACAAAAAAAATTTCAAAAAAAATTCAACTTGTTTTTTTTTATGTTTAATTTTTATTATATATATTTTAGCACAGTTTTTTAGCGCGCGTTGTCGTCGGCTTTTGTTTTTGTTTCTTTGGGTATGCTATAATTTAATTCAATTTATTTTTATTGTTATTTTTGTTATTAATTTTTATTGTTGTTTTTTTGTTGCTTTTTTTGGCTTGTTTAAAGGCGCCGCCTTTTAACTTGATGCTTAGCTCGTTGTTTGGTTCGTTAGTTGTTTTGATATTTAGCCTCGCTTCAACTGTTGTTGTTGTTGTTGTTATGCTTGTTGTCGCTATCGTTGTCGCTTTTGTTATTCTTGTTGTTGTTGTGTATTTTGGTACTGTTTTTAGCCGTTTTTGGCCCGTGCACGACGACCGCTTGACGCCCGTATAGAAAACAGACTGCGGCTCCAGACTGCGAGATTCATCCCATGAAGATAGTAAGCTGCCTGTTTCATACACACACACACACACACACATAGTGGTACACTCACACACTCATGCACAGGCAGGCACACGAGTGTAGTACACGAAGGAATAACACGAATGCGATGACGACGACGGTCACTTTTGCTTCGTTCAATGGAGCAAACAGTCAGCATCCGTTCCGTGTATGTGTGTGTGTGTGCTTGGATGTGTGTGAATGTGTGTGCGCGCGCACGCAGCAGATGCCGAGCGGCATATTTGACACTGCCAGCCGAAGTTAAAGTCGAAAGCCGGGCTAAGAGTAGCAATAAAATCCGCCAACACGCTCTTTTGGACCCACGCAATATTTTTGGCGTGGTGAGAAAAAGTACAGCAACAACAAGAACAACAACAACAGCAACGGCGGCAACAACAATGAAAATAACTTTAGCAAACAATAAAGTGAGCCAAAAAAAATGAAGAAGAAGAAAATAACGGAAAAGCTTTGACTGCTGCAGCAGCAAACTGCTTTGACCAAGATCACGTATACGCAACGTGGCGCCGGTTAAGTAAATAAAAGCAACAACAGCAGCAGCTGCAACTTGTCGTCTTTGTGCCAAAAGACGCCAAATTGTTGACAAAACTGAGCAAACAGTCAAACAGACAAAAGCAGCTGGCACATCTTATAAAAATAGTTGATAACTTCTTGATTGGCCTACTTCGATCCCATTCACAATAGACTCTGCAAAAGTCTCAATATCGAGCAAAAACATTTAACAAAGTTACGTTGTTCATCTTCAGTGTTGATTATAATTTGCTATTCAACTATTTTTCTTGACTTTTTTGGGTCCTCCTGGACTCGAAAGACTTTTGTAGATTTATAGAGTTTCAATTTAAAATTATATAATTTCATCTATTGAAAGATAAATAAATAATCATAATTATATGTTATTATTTATTAAATAAGTAATTTAAGTAAAGCCTATTTTCGACAACAGATGAAGCTTACATCTTTTCCACAAATTTCTTCCCAAGCAAGGAACTCATACATATTTTGATATTAATATTTTTTTAATAGTATAAATGATGTATACTTATTTTAATTGATCAAGTTAACTTTATCCATATCAGTTTATACTTTAAAATATCTGAGTCTATCAGAAAATTAAGGTTTGAGTTATTTTGAGAGAATCTCTCAGTTCCATTCGCCTTTTCTAAATATCCTTAACAAACTGACTATTAACATTGAATCACTGCTGTTAGTAGAATAATTCAGTTATCATTTAAATATTCCATATATTCTTAATAATTTCAATAACTTTATTTAATTATTGAAAATTCTTTTCTGTTAAATTTAATTTTGTACTTATCAAATAAAATTTACTCTTATATGAATGAATATAAATATATTGTAATAGACATTATTAATTCTTTTAGAAATATTTTACTACATTAGCTAATTTTTCAAATAGTATCCTGTCCCGCTCCACTTCCCGTTAACCAGTTCTTTTGTACGTAGCGACAACAAAACAAAACAAATGCCGTCCGTTAAACGTTCTCTTAGTGCTCTCTCTTAAATAAGTACAAGCTACCTTCTCTCTCTTACACTTTACCTTGTTTTCTCTTCCTCAACCTCCTTAGCCGAAATTCCTTGGGCTTTGGCTCTCCAGGAAAGCAAAACTCAACACACACAATGTATTAAATTCAACATGGCGTTCGAACAGCGCCATCTATGGTTGAGCTTCAAAGTTTGCAAATTTACGCGCAACGATTTGCAACAGTTACAAAATGAAAACATGAGATTTTTGAAGAACAATTGACCCTGCCACTGTGCCGCATTGGCAAACCACGAACTCCTCACCCACATCCCACATCCTCCTTCCGCCCCATCACCTAACCACTCCACCCTCTCCACCGTCCTCACCATTAGTCTTTGGTATGTCTCAGGCCATTTGTTGACCCACTGCCAGCAATTAAACACAGACGCAAAAGCTGAGCGATTTCCGTGTGCGCTAATGACTGGCAGGCAAGCAGCAGAGTATGGTGAAGCGAGAGAGAGTAGTGATGTCAATCATTTGATTTCGATAACGATATCACCGATAATATCGCTGGCACACATCGATGCTAAAGAAAAACAGATCATTCTGGATTTTAGCCTAAGCCCTTGTAGTATGTAACTTAGGATATATTTATTTGCTAAATTCAAATTATAGGCAAAACAAAAGCAAAGAATAAACACGAATTTTTTATAGTAAGACTTCTCAAGAAGGAACTTAAAAGCTGTACTTAAATCAAGTCAGTATAAAAAGATCCGATATCAACCAGCTTTTGAATCAATTTAAATATAGTCCAATTTTATCCCGAAATTATTTGAACTTTTCAGTCTAAATATTCTCCAAAACGGTAATGAAAAAGGTCGCCAAAATTCAAATGTTGAACATTTTTATTTTTAATCTAAGATATACATAGATACTGGTTATTATATATCCCGTTGTCAAATCAATATTAATACCATTTTATTGTCACCAGCAACACATTTAAAAAAAGCTTTTGGTATTTACCGATGTATCGATATTTGTTTGCATCACTATAGACTGCTAAAGTCAAGGGTGGGTGGGGGTATTGGTTGGTCGTGGAGCAGGTGGAGTAGGAAGGGGAGGTGGGCACTACTCACTGGGCAGTTTTGGTTCAAGCTAATTCGAACGAAATTAAGCAAACATTTAATGAAGCAATTAGCAAATGTTGGCAGCTGGCCGCAGTCCAAATCCCCCAACACTCTTACACACACATACACACACATACACACACACGACACACTCACACACTCAAACACACACTCACACATAAACACCCCATGATCCCGCTAACAGCAACCAGTTTGCGGTTAATATCCTGTGCGAACTCTCATACATTTGTAATAAAGTAATGCTCCCGCTTTTCCCTTATCCCCTTCCCCCCTTTACCACCACTTTACCCTCTCAAATTCCCCACTTTCACTCCACGTAATGAGCGCTTCAAGTAATGGACAGTGGCATCTATTGTATTAAGGGGAGGGGAGGGGAGGAGAAAGGAAATCACATGGAATAAGAAAGTGTATTAAATGTATTTATGTGACGTAATTCAGTTGCAGTTTTGGAAAGCGTAAAATCCATTAATAGATTTTGGCATTTGTGTTTCTTGCTTGAACTCACTTGAACTGTGAAATCTGAGCTGTGCCCGAGGTTGTAGGGGTCGGGAAAAAAAGATAGGGATACCATCATATTTCTTACCGTACTCCCGCATATACATATACATATATATACATACATCAAAAGGATTTCACTTTTACACATCAATGTGTTTCGTTGGATCCCCAGAAAAATTGCGTTTACTCACCTGTAAGAAAGAAACAGAAGAAAGAGAGAATGAGCACAAAAGGCAAAAAGCGTTGGTATCATCCAAAAAGATGAAATAAAATTATATATAATATTATACATATACATATAGAAAGGTAAAAGGTATATAAAAATAACAAGAAATGGCCAAAATATAGACACCAAAAATAAACAGGCAAAGTTTTCGTTTGCTGTTTCTTTTTTTTTCGCCCTCTCTTTTATATTTCGGGCTGCTGCTGTTTTTGTTTTTTCTTCTGTGCGACAAGGCAACAATTTTTGCCAAAATATTTTCATAGGCTTCCAAATTGTATACTCTGACCTCAGTTATTCCCTTCACCCACACACACAAAAAACACAACTAGCAAAAGCAGAAAAAAAAAAGTTTGATTAGAGCAAACAATGTGGTAAAGTGCAAAATACTGTTGCATACTTTTTTGGGCTCTTTTTCTCTGCTTGTGTGGGTGTGTGTTTGTGTGTGTGTGTGTGGGTGAGTCCCTGAAAAACTTTTGTATAGTTACAACCACAAACTGGTTTAACAAATTGATAAGTAATGCTCACAAAATATTATAACATAGTACGAGTCAGTTTACGATAATTGTTATGAAGACCACAAAACAAAAAAGGCTTCAACAGTTTGTTCTCTAAACGGTTTTAAGCTTTCTTGTTAACTCTTTTAAAGCCAGTTTCATATTCAGCTTGATGAGTTTTTGGGCAGCATCGCATGAATATTTCACAAGTTTGTCAGAGAAACCTGCAAACCAGCTTCAAGTTTACAGCTGAAATTTATTTTTGCTAACATTACTATTAGTGGATGTTAAAATTATATATAAAAGTGTATATTTAATGCACATATCAAATAGTTATTATCACTTAATAGTTTCATCATTCTATATGTCAAATTTTAACATCATTTCAACCATTATTGATACCCATTTTGATCAACTTTAGTCAACAACTAACTGCGCTTTAAGCATAACAAACTTTTACTCCGGATCAGGGCAAAAGAAATTAGCTTCATTTATTTAAAGATTAAATGCCAGACGTTGTGCGGTATGTCATTTTGATTTCAAACGAAATTCCACTCCAAATAGGGGGGAAGGGGAAGGAGAGATTGAAATGTGACTTATCCAAGCTTGAGTGCTGCCAACTCGTTTAACCTTCTGTCCATGCCTAATCGTTCTCAGGAAATCTTCTTGTTCAGCATTTAAGCCTCATATGCCATATAACCTTTGCCTTTGCTCGGCCTGACATAAGAAACAAAAAAAAAACAAAAAGCTTTGGGCATTTTCAAGGCCTTTGCCAGAATTATGTAAAATAAAAGAAAGAAGAATGAATCAGGAGTAGATAGAAAAAAAAATGGTTCAACATTCTTTTTTTATTCAAGCAAAAGTAAAGGCGATTAGAGCGAGGCATAGAACAAAATGGTTCAATCTGTTGTTTTTTCTAGTTTGTTGTCCTTTTGTCGTCCTCGTTGTTGTTGTTGTTGTTGTGGTTGTTGGGTTCATTGGTCAAGTATTCGACAGTTCGACAACAACATAGCAACATAGCTTTAAAATTATCAACGGACAGCGCAGAGAAAGCTATCAAACTGAGGAATTTTGTCCCTTTTTAATTCACTATTGTTTCGGGTAGTCTAACTATTTCAATAAATATGACAAGAGTAGTTTTAGTTGAAGCAATCTATTAACAGATAAAGGTATATAAATTGGAATGGGATTTGATTAGAAATTAACTTAGAACTTAATCAAGCTTAAAATCTTATTACATAACTAAGTGAGTTTTTAGTTTGTGCCTGACTTAAGCTTTAAATATAACTTCAAGCTTTGAAAGTGATACTTAAAAGTGCTTTAAATTCATTCCAGTAGTACAATAAACTTTTTCAAGTTTTTCTAGTGCCTTTAAGGAACTAACATTACATATGTATATTTGCAGACTTTATATTATTGATTAATATTGTTGAGATATTTATGATCTATATTTACATCTATAAAGGCTTATACAATTTTAGAAAATTGATAAGAAACTTAACAGATTTTCAATAGCTTTTGAACAGTTTAATTTTGCTTTTTTTTCAATGGTCTAATAGTGTATTTTCATTCCGTTGAGCACTTTCTAAATTGTATGCAAACTGATGTCTACACTTTTCCTTATCTGTGCTTACACTGCACACCAGCCACGCCCATAAACTTACTCACATATCAGAAAAGCACACACACACAGGCACACACCCATATATACACCCACCTGAAATGCCAAAGAGTGCTACAAATTTTGCGATGTCTCGATTGTGCCAAAATAACAACAACAATAATAACAATGCACAAAAAACTACAAAAGCAGTGAAAAGCACAAGCCAAAAAAAAAATACACAAAAAAAGGAGACAGACAGAGTGAAAGAGAGCGAGAGAGCGAGAGAGAGATAGTGAGAGCGAGATGAAAAAGTAAAAGATTGATGATGTTTCAATAAACCCCATTTTGGAGATTGCGGTGCCTGCAATAATAATATCGAAAATGAATTGGCTATTTAAGTATTTATGTCGATGTTGCCTCAGTGTTGTCTCGTGTTGCCCCATTGTCGGTCGGTTGGCCTGACAACCCTGACAATGCCGGCTAGAGTTAGCCTGGCTTTTGCTAATTGGTATGAAACTACTGCCAACAACTTTTGCCATCACCATCGCCATCACCATCACCATTGCCGTTGGCCTTCAAAGTCCGTTGCCAGAAAATATGAATCATGGCCAACTAACTGTAAAAATTCATTATGGCAGCAGCAACTCTTGTTGTTGTACTCGTTGTCCTCGTTCCTGTTAGACCCTGTACTTTAAAAGCACAAAGCGCGTATTAAAATTAGCCAAAACAAAAAGAATACATTATATTATGAGGAATTATAAGAGCAAAAAACTTAACATGAAGGTTCTGAATAACAAAGTCAACTTATAGTTGATTTTTGGCATTTAGTATAGTTCGGATCTGTCCTTTAAATTTCAGAACGATCAGATTAAAAAGAAGCACAGATTCTGTTTTTCAGAATCATTACAGGGTCGATTTAAAGTCGAACTCTCTTTGATTGTATCTAAAGTCGTTGCGACATCCAAAAAAAAAAGAAAGTTTTTGTGGAATTGAAATTCCATGACAGAACAGCAATAACAACAACGCGAACAAGGACGAGAACGAGAACGATGATGAAGATGAGAACGAGATGAACATTTTCATTCTTGTTGTCAGTTAGAATCAGTTTAGACCCTGTGAACCTGATGACCTGCCCGAAGGAAGGAAGGAAGCAGTCGCTTTTAGCTTTTTAGTTGGCCGCACAATTGATTGTCGTCGTCGTCCTCAGCCTCAGCCTCGGCCTTTAGCCATCATCCTTTGAGCCTTATCCCAACTCCATCCACCTTCATCCTGTCGTAGTTAGCCTTGTCTTGTCCCCCTTCTCTCTCTCTCTCACTCTCTCTTCCACCCCTCTCTTTCTCACGTCAGTCAGTGAAGTGTTAAAATCGATTAAATAAAAGTTTATTGCTAAATTGCTAACTGGCTAAGCCTCTTCCACTTTGACCCCTCCTTCCTTCTCTCTCCCACTCTCTCTTTCTCTCTCTCTCTCTCTGTCTCATTTTCTTGTCCATTCTCTGTCTCTTTCAGACTCACAGCCTTCAGTTTCAAGTGGTTTTCTGTACTTGATCATTTGTTTCTTATGAAATTTTCTACTTTGAAGTTTATCTCCCCCTTTTTCTTTTCCCTTACTATTGTGCGCAAATTAGTTGCATATTTTGTTGGGCTTAATTTGTTACATACTTTACAAACTGCCCTCTGCCCAGAAACTTCCAAAGCTAATTGAGAATATCTATTTATAAATAGAATTATGTACCATACATATATATAAAGACATCGAGTACTTTGCTATCTGAATATTAAACTCAAATACGCATAAAGCACAATGAGGCGAGATAGTCGCTAATTAAAGTAACAATGGAGAATGCCAAACAATAAGATGATTGTGTAAATAACACAAATGCCAGGCATTAAAATTGTCTCAAATTCTTGCTGATTTTCCTAGAAGACAAACCAAATGAAAATTGAAACAAGGATTAGATTGAGATTTCAATTAAAATTACCAACTTCCTGGAAACATGAGTATTTATGGGTAGATTGTGGAGTGTCAAGGTGTAAGATAAAGTTCATTCTTAGAAACTAAGATTTTCAAGCTAATTTTATGAGAATTTTATTGCGCAAATTTATTATTATAAAGCATCTATTTTTACATTTTAATCAATTAACAACAGTTGTTGTAACGTTTTGAGCTCAAGGGCAAATTCATTAGTTAGCTGTGGCTATTGAAGATATTTTTAGGATATAACTAGTATAACTAAAACATTTACTAGAAGGATAGTAAAGCTAGCTAGTAAGTTAGCTTATTTGGACTAATACATTTTTAAAACAAAATTAAACCGTTCTATAAGGTTTTAAACCTCTTAAATTTAACCTTCTTCTGATTTATTGATTCATTACAAATTAAATTCTTTACTCAAATCAAGCTAATCAAATTACTTTTCAAGATTTTACTCCTTATTACTAAGCTAATCTTATATCATTATTCAGTTTACATAACATCTCGTAATTTAATTGAAGCATGCTAAAAAGAACACTTCAGAATAGTTGACTATTTTAACTAATCCTCTGCCTTTCGCTTTGTCACCTGTCGAAAATTTCTCCCCTCTGTTTTCCTTTGCTTCTTTCAGCTATATGGCGTCTGCTTGTCTGTCAGCCTGCAATAACTGCAAATTGTTTGATTTACGCCCCTTTGTATTTCCTTCATTATTTTCCTTTCCCCCTAAACAGAAATCTTAAGCTGCTAAACTGTTGGCCAGCTCTTAACCCCATTTGGAACCCTTTAGCAGCTTCTTTATACCCCTTTCTCTGTCCCGCTGCTCCCTTTACCTACTCATCCACTTTAGTTCTTTCCCTCTCTCTCTTCCACTCTATCACTCTTCAGCTTCTCTTATAATTCGTCTCGCTTCAAGTCGACTCTGACCCTCGCCACAGTTTTCAAATTAATACTACACAACATTATTTTCACATTTCTATACCCGTAACGAGTAGAGTTAAAGGGTATATTTTATTCGTTGCAAGTTTATGTAAAATTTAAGGAAATCTGTTAAAACTCTATAGCAACTTCAATTATTAAGATTGAACACTTTAATTGATGATAAATGTTTCCTTTTATTAATATCAATTATCTTTCAAATTCTAATGAGCAAATCTTTTTATGATATGAAAGATTGAAAAAGCTAAAAGAAAATCAATTTAAATTATTATTATCTTTGATGAGTATAATAAAAATCAATAATCATAGTTATTTTCTTATTAGTAGGTCTCATTAACCTCTTAAAAATAATTGATAAACTTAAAAAATCAATAGATAAAAATAATACGACTTTTTATTTAAATCTCATTATGAAAGATTTATGGTCCTTGGATACAATTAATGCATAATAATATTGAGTAACGGGTATTTTAAGCGTTTCTAGCTGTTATTTTTTTTGTTGGCTTTGTTCGCTATTCGCTTCTCCCCTTAACTGTCGTTTCGACCCGTTTTCCTCTTCCCTTTTTTTATTTATTTTTTATTTTGACTTGAAGCACACTTGAAATTAATGAAAAGCATTTTCGATTGTAATTATGTATTCGTGCTAACGCGCCCATTGCCTGCGGCAACAGTCATCAGCTCTCCCACTCCCACTCTCTCTCTTTCTAGCTCTCTCTCTTAGGGAAATCCCGCTAAATGGGGGCCATCCTCGACTCCCTCCTTGGCCGCTGGCTCAGCTCATTAGGCATAATTTGGTAAGAGATGCCATCTCTCTCCATCAACCCAGCGTAGAACTCAGTTGTTAGGGTTGCTTTCAAATGGAATGAGGCTCAAGGGATGTGCAAGGTGGGTGGGCAGATGGGTAGCTGGAGGGGGAACTGGTAGTCGCTGCGGGGCTCGGCATTTAATTGACTGTAAATTTGCTTCACTCCAAAAAGCTTCAACTACTCATTAAAAAGCCACGCGTTGCCCAAAGAAAGCATTAGCCAATAATAAAAAAAAAAACAGGACACAACATGTCTTATACGACTTAATAGACACTCTGTTATATTCTCTAAAAATGTAAATAATCAAAGAAAAACAAAAACATATGATATATATGAAACTGCAGCCAAGATTCTCAATTGACTTGCCCTTGATGATGGCCTCGATTTTCTGCTTATTCAAAGGAGCTTCTACTTTAACAAGCAGAGATTTTCCGGGGCCGAGAACCATGAGAAACTGAAGCAGAGAAAACTAAATAAACTAGGGATCACATTGTATGATTGATAAAGAAGAACCTAATATTGAATTGGAAACATTTGTTATACTTTTATATTGAATTTGTTTGTCTTTTCCATAAACGGTACTTAACTATATACGATATGCCTACCATATGCATATTTTTATAAGGAATAAACCAACTATTTTCTAGCTTAACTTAGCATTTATATGTATATTTATTTCCTTTTACTGCACACTTAGCTGTTAGCCAGCTTAAAGAATAGCTCTAATTTAATATTGCCAAATATATTTCTATTATCTATATTTAAGAGTAACAAAAGTAGGGCTACAGGGTATCAAAAGGTGGACAACTGCAAAATCAACAACAACAGCAACAAGAACAATAACGGCAAAGAGAAGAAGAATAGCGTCGGAAGTAAACAGTTGCGTTTTGTGATTACGCATACGCTCTGTGTGCCAATGGCTGCGTTTGCCTTTTGTTTTTTGTTTTTTTGCTGCTGCTAGTTGCGGGCCTTCTATGTTCTATGTTCTCTCTACATGTTGCTGTTAATTGGTGTGGGGTTTATACAAAACTACACACACACACAGAAAGAGAGGGAGAGAGACACACACACATGCTGACTATCCATTATCTGCACTTTTACGGTCTAAATCCACTTCCACACAAACGCACACACACACAAATAGAGACAGCAGCTGTAATAACATAATGGCTGCCTTAAAAGCCAGGTAAGCTGCGTACATGTGTGTGATAGTGTGTGTGTGTGAGTGTGTAACAAAAGTAAAAGCTGCCAAAAACAACAAGCAAAAAGGCACAAAAAGATGCAGGAGGACAAAGGACCAGAGACCAGAGAAGCTAAAGCTGAGGCTGTGGCTACAAAGTAGCATAGCATAAATAAATAGAGATAATTAGACCATAACGACGACAACAAAATAAAGAATGAAAACCAGACACACACACACACTAGCACACACATTCGGCTGAAATTTGTAACCCTTTTGTCTAGCTAAAGAAATTCCTTTTCATTCGCCTTTTCTCTCAGTTCGCTAAATCTAGCATTTTCGTGTTGTTTTTTGACCTTTTTCTGCTAGCTAGCTTTACATTTAATTGTAGCTAAAAAATTTCAACCGCAACGATGACCACAAAAAATCTCAAATAGACACAAATGGAGAGTGAGAGAGAAAGAGAGAGAGAGAGAGAGAGTGCTGGAAAGCAGGTAAAAAGCTAACACAGAAAGTTGACCATAATCTAGTTTTCATGCAGGACACAGGTATGCAGCGAGATGGAAGGAGAAGGGATCGGGATCGGGCCAAGGGAAAAGCACTCAAATTAGGTGAAGGATATGACATCCAAAAATTTGGTACGTTATAAAAGCTATCCTAACACACACACACTCACACACACAAACTCGGATAGTGTGCATAAAAGTATTTAAATAAATAAAAAGTGTGGCTCGCTTTTTGGAGTTTTCTCCATTTTTATGTTACTAATTTTTGGAGTCCTTTTTGGAGCTCGCTGCTGTGCGGCCAGATAAGAGTACAAAAGCTGATGTTGCTGCCATGAAATTCTATTTTTAAGCCACCAAATGAAGCAACAGAGTGGGACAGAGAGAGTGGGGTAGAGAGAGAGAGAGAGAACTGATAAAAAAGAATAAACCGAGCTACTCGCAATTCGTGGGCATTAAAGAAAATTGTAAAAGCGCACTGTGCTTTGCTTTTTATGTATCATACCCTGCACTTCATGAAATAGGGTATGCTGGGGCAACAAGCTAATCATCTATAAATTAAAGCGTTAGAGAACGTTTATGTATCCGAATATAGAATAAGATATATAAATTCTAGCAAAGCATTTTTTGTTCAATTGTAAATCTTTTTACATTTATTTAAGACCATATAAAGCTTTGGTTCCGCAAACAAGTTGTAAAGACACCTTATATCTAAATATATAACTTAAGAAAAGCATAAGTTTAAATCTGTTAAGTTAGCTTCAATTACAGGGTATATTTTTAGCGTGAACTCGCGAGTATCTAGCTTTTTTCTAGCCTTCATATCGCAGGCGGCGCACATTTAATGAGGCTGTTTGCTCGATGAATGCACAACCTTTCTCAAACACACACACACACACCTACACACACACAAACACACAAAATATTGTTATTGTTACATCGAAATAAAATTTTTACATTTTTCAAACGAAAAAACTTTTGTGCTTTTCGAAAGCAGATTTTGACAATTGAACTAGTTTGATTGTGTAGCAAAATCATATTTCGGATTTCTGATTTCAGATTCTCTTATTCATTATATTTTCTCATTTTTATTGGAGCTTCAAGTAAGAACATTACGAAAGAATGCCTGATTCCCTAAAAGAGTAGTTCAATTAGTACAATCAGTTAAAAGATTGATATAATTGCTCTACTGAGCTGTACTGAAAATATACTTGAAATAAATGGAGAAAAAAAAGATTAATAATCTAAAAGTTTTTAAAAGAGTTCCGAAAAGAACTGAACAACTTGTTAGTAACAGAGACTACCAACAAATTGTTCAATGATTCAGCAAGAGTTGTTGTCAACAACAAGTCGAAGAAAAACTAAATTCGTCACTTTGTTGACATTGAACCTTTGACAAATTGAAAGTTCAATTGACTCATCGCTTGGCTCAGACTTTCAGCAATTTATCGATTGATTCACAGTGTCATTCAGCTATGTCCGAGAAGAGCTTATAGCTGTTGACAGCTCAACCTAATCGAATGGTCAAATGGCTAATAGCTATTGACCATTTGTAAGTTGTTTTCCAAATTTAATCTCCTTTTTTTCAAACTAGCTTATTTTAAAGTGAGTAGAAGCAGTTTTAAAACTGTTCTAAGTTATAAATGTGGCAAACTCTGCTCAAAAAACGTATCCCATTTTCAGCTACTCTTATCCTTTTCATCTACTCCACCTTTAAAAGAGCATTTATAATTCGATGAGGGTCTTCACGTTGTTACCGCGTGATTTTCGTCTCTTTTTTTTTGCGCTGTTCCATTAAGCTGGATTGCCAGTTAAAAACTGCAACTGAAAAGAGTTGTTTGCTACAAGCAAAAGTCTGGAAAATGGCGAACATAGAGGTCACTTTTCTACCCCTCTCTCCTTTCTCTCACTATTCACTCCTCTCTCACACTTTCTCTCCATTTTGTGTTTGTGCCGCATTCGAGTGGCCCATTAAAATGCAAAACTCTTGGGCAAATTAGCGAAGGCCGCGGCCAAAAATTCACAGAAGCCGAAACCGAAACTGAAACGGCAATGGAATTTGAGTTCCAAATACAAAAAGGAAAATAAGAGAAACTGTTTTGATAGAGATCCAACACGTTGCATGCCACTCAATCAAAAGCAAGTTTGCAACATTTGCGCTGCTTTTTCGTTATACCCAGTGGACAACAAGTTTCAGAAGTTGTGATAAACTTGCGGCAAAGTGATTGATCTTCATAGTTGCAAAGACAGATTAGAGCCCGTACTTTAACTTATTGGCAAGCAATCTTTAATTATCGATCACTCAGAAACTATAGATAGCTTGTATTACAAAGAAATTTATTAAGAAATTTGAATAACAATTAAATTTTAAGGTTTAAAGCCATTGTCATTAAATTCTGAATAATTCACAAATAGTTAAGTTGCTGATTTATCGATTCAAGAAAGAAAAGTATTTAAAAGAACTATCCCATTTATAAATTCTATTATATTAATACATCATCTATTTATATTTGCATACCCTTGCAGAGGGTATCCATTAGTCGGGCATTTTGCTGTGTTTTCATTGTGATTGCAGCTGTTTCGTGCCATCAATCAATTGAAGCTTTTTTTGGCTTTGATTTTCGGGGCAACTCTTTTAACCTGTGCAGAGTTCAATCAATTACCAAATCTCATTACGGCTTAATAGAGCATGCCAAAACACACTCACACACACAGACACACATACACATACACACACCTAAAATGCTTTGCTTCTGTGCAACGTTTTGTTGTTTGGTAAATTCAAATTGCAGCAAATAATCAAATGAGCTGAAAATCGCATCAATTGTTGTTGTTGTTGTTGCTAAGTAAATTTGTTGTTGTTGTTGTATGTCTGGTTTTGTCTGTCTGTCCGTTGTTTGCTATCACTTTTTGCCCGCAACTTCATTAACAACACGCTACCTACAATTTTGCAGTTAATTAATTGATTACGCAAAACGCTTCAATGAAATTCGAGTTGAGTGTATGTGTGAGTGTGTGTGCGTGCGTGTGTGTGTCTGTGTTTGCTCTATATAATTTATTATGCTTGCCAATTATAACAGCAACTCAATGGAAACAGCAACAACAAGGCCAACAACTTGAAACACTTGACCTCATGCCTGATATTTGATGTAGCAATTTTATTCCAATTATACCCTACAATAGGATACTAAGATATATTAGAATATATTATTAGTATATATTATTATATATTAGAAAAGATATAGTATCTGACGTACTCATAATACTATATCTTTTCTAATTATTCTTATATTTACTTGGTTAACTTAGAGTGGAAGTTATCAACGAATTATTGTAATTGGTGACGATAAAACTATAAATTTTGATTTTGTCCTGATTTTTTAATAATTATTTAAAGAAAAAACATGAAATTAAATTATGTAGAGTTACATATAAATACTATTACCTACAATAAGTAATTATATATTTATATATATTGAAAGAATCTTGTGTTGAATATGATTTTCTATAACTCTCTATACTCTAATAGTTCCAATTAATATTAGTTTTGGAATTAACAAATATACAGGGTATTTTTCATTCGTAAAGTCGCATTCATCTTTTCATTTCTTCTTTTATTTTTATTTTTATATTTTTTTTTCCAATATCAATGAACAAAAGTTGAAGAACTAATTAAAACGGTAACAAATTGAGCCACAGGTAGACTTTGTAAGTGGTGCTGTTGGTGGCTTTTTGGATTGGTTTAGTTTATTGCTGGAGGGTTTGTCGAACGAGAAAAGCTGTTGAGACTCTGGCAATGTGGCTATAAATGCAATTTTCTGTGCCGACTTGCATTAAACAGAGACATTTATAGATGCACAGTGGAGCAAATGTAATCAAACAGTTGGCAAACAATTAGAAATCATAGCTATTCTCTAAGAGATTGCTATAAACAATAAATTAATTGTAGAACTTGATACTTTTATTGGAAGTAAAACGAAAGTTTATTCTGCATTTCTATGGCGTTGCCAGACTGTTGAATTCTGATCTAAAAACAAGCAGATATCTAAATTTGGATTTTTTATTGAAATAAATTATAAGTTTAACATACTTTAATGTTAAACTGTGGAATTTTCTTCATATACAAATTCTACCAGCTGTTCGATTATCGACAGCGTTGCCAGAATACGCAACTAATGTCTCAACAGACTGGCAACGCTGTTTAGTTGAATGATTTTTAATGAATTCTTATCAAATTATTAGTTATTGTTAATTGATGCCATGGTTGATCGTACTTAACTTAATAAATATATCCATGATACTGCCAACAGCCATTGAGCCAGACAATTTACAGACCAGTTAACTTATTACTGCGCACACTTGACTCTTTTTTCCTCCTCTAGCTCCCTTTTCCCCTATTTTTCCCACTAAAGGGCACCTAACATCTGCCAGAGGCCAACCAGGACACAAAACAATAGGAAGATACTCTCATGGACAATATGATGTGGCAGGGTTTGCCCTTGGGACAAAAGTATCTACAAGATACCCAGAGAGAAAAACTGCAGCTACTTGCCACTAGCCACTTGCTACTTGCCACTTGCCGCTTGCCACTGGCACCTCGCAGTAGTCGCGGTCATAACTGTTAACTTTTAAGCGGCAGTGTCTGCACAAGTTGCAACTTTTTGTTGCACACTTTCTTAGTTTCCCATTTTCCCAGTTGCTCAATTCTTGAGTTTTGTTTTGCCAACTTTTGTTCTGTGTGCCAAGTTTGACTTTAAACTGTACTGACTGCCCCAACCAAGTGGTGGAGTGGTGCAGTTGTGTGGTGGTGTGGTGCTGTGGTGGTTGCCATGACCGATGCCGCAGCCACACAGTCAACCAAGCATTGAGACGTCGAAAAGTCTGCGAACAGAACCGAAAAAAAATATAAAATAAAAACAACTACTTGGCAGCACTACACGAGAACTCGACTGTAAGAGACCCTGTACTTATGCTGTAAAAAACATATTTACCCAAACGTAAAAACACCTTAAAAGTATTGTGTTCTCTGCTTTTGACTTTTGACCAATGCTACTCTGAATTGATTTTTAGGATAGATATCGATATTGAATATCGATTTGATAAGTGCTATAAATAAATCTATATCAACCTATATCAACTATATCAAACCGAGCAGGATGTCGATACTTCTCAACAATATTTTTTGCCTGTTGATACACCCTTTGTATTTCCTTACTACAGGGCCAAAAAAGAGACTGTCCAATCTGTAAGCCCTTCTCGATGAGTTTCGAAATGCGAGTTGAAATTTTGTTTTATGCCCAAAAAAAAAAGAAAAAAGAAAAGAACAATTGCCAACTACAAGGACAACTACAACTGCAATTGCAACAATATCGACAAACAAACAACAAACAACAACAATAACAACAATTTCAATTGTAATCCTGAAATCGCTTTTTGGTTGGCTGAAGTGGCCATCGGACCAAATGAATTTCATGACAACTTTGTTAAGACTGTTAAGCTGCCACTTGATGTGTGTTTTGATGGCACAATATGCAAAGTTTCTTTACTTTAAAAAATTATAAGTATAACGAAATATAATAACTATAAGTATGATTATATATAATACATATAATACAAATTCTTAAAAGTGTCAAGTCAAAACAATATTTCAATATTAGAACTCTTTACATTAGTCAAAAAAGAAGATAAACAGTCTTTATCTCCTTCATAATTGCTTCAAAAAGGTCTCTAATGAGAGAAAGAGAGCGAGAATGATAAGAAAGGGAGAGGAAACAAGCAAGAATTCATTGCAAATGAGAAATGACCAGCGAGGACATTTGCTTAATTGTAATTTATCCAAAAGGCAAACAACATTCAACACTTTACAAATCTGTGCCACAACAGCAACAACACTGAACAACAATACTTTTATTTTATTTGTTCTTTTAGATTTCACTTTTCACTTGCACTCACAGAAACTTATATGGCAGGACATAAAAGTATACACACTCTGCCCATTTCCATTTCCACCCATACACTTTTCTTTCTCCTCCTCCCCTTGTCCTACCACTTCTGCTTACTCGTTCTTTATCAGAATGACAAACAAAACGGGCTCACAACAATGACAACAACACAAAGTGCGCGAACAACATGGACAACAACGTGAACGAAGGACGAAGAACGACAACGTCTTAGAAATTCAAAGTCTCAAGCCTCAAGACATTTCATGTGGCATGGTTAAGATTCTAGTACAACAACAGCAACAGCAGCAACAACAGCAATTATAATGGCAGCAACTAAGCCATATTCTATTACTGCTGTTGTCATGGCTAAAAACAGTTCACATACTGCGCAAAATGTCGCGGCTAAAAGCAACAACAACAACAACAACAGCAGCTAAAGAAAAGCTGAAACAAAATGGCTGCCTCGAGGTCGAAGATGAATGTACCTCTGTATGTGTGTGTTTGTAATACATACTGTGTATTTATGTGGTCTGTGTAACATAAAAGAATAATCTTAATAATACTACATTTTTGTACTACAATTAGCATAGGAATTTAAATTATAGCCAAAATGAAGACAGAAGCGAAAAGAGAAGCGCTTAATAAAGTGACTTTAGATGTTAAGTGTCATCAAAAAGCAATGAAAATGTCTAATAGCTTTCAGAGAAGCAATTCATTGCATTTAGGAAAGCAATGTGAGATAAATGAAGTCTTTTTTATGGGAAGATGAGAAGTTTACAGAGTAGTCAGCCGAATGAAGTGATTAAAGCTCTACAAGTACTTCTTAGTACGCTTCTTAGTACGCTTCTTAGATTACTTTCTATATGCGCAAATATATTATTAACAATTCTACATCCATATTAAGGTGTGGGTATGTTTTGAATTTTAGTGCAAGTCCACATTACGTATACGCAATATTGGCGGCATATTCTTCAAGCTTTTAAAACTATTTGCTGTGTCCTCAAGCAAAAGTTTAACATTTAAACATACATATCCAATTAATTACAAATACTAGGTATTAAGCATTTATTTAAATGAAGTGTAAATCCAGATTACGTATACGCAAGGAAATTTGAGAGTGGCAAGTGCAAAACTGTCAACTGTCAAATGCCATTTAATACAGCCTATCGCATAAATGAAATTAAATTGCATTAAAAAGACATTTCATTTGGTTTTTGTGTTATCATTCACATATTGGACAAATATTAATTGTATGTAATTATTTCACTTGCAGCAAAAATCCATATCTATATATTTTATATGTTTGCAGATATGTAGATTGCACTTAGCGTAGTTTGTGACACTTTGTGGTATTCATTTTCAATTTAAATATAACATTTTGTACACTTTTTTAATACGTAATCAGTTGCTTTAAGCTTTATAAGTTTTTCGCAGACAACAATTTGATTAACATAATACCCTATGAAAGGTCGACGCGATTTGTTGACTGTCCTGCGTAGAGTATTCAACTTGAATTTATATTAATTTTACATAAATAAAGGATACAAATAAAGAGTATTCTACTACTTCAATATAATTGTAAGACAATTGAAAACAATTATAAAGCAAGCATCATCAAAATTCAAATTATTTTCAAGTTTTTCATCACATAATATTATTTATATTATGTAAGGATATTCCATCAGCGACTTTCACAAGATATAATGTTATTTTCTTGTTTGCGCTAATTCGATTATCAACTTGGTGTCAAGTTTAATTCAATTTATTGCATGCATTCATTTTTATTGTGCATTGTTTTGACTTTTCCGTTTTGCTATTAAAGTTGTTTTTGTTGCTCTTGTTGTTCTTGTTGTTGTTGTTGCTGTTGGTGTGGTTGTACATATTTCAAATTTCATTCCACTTGACTTCAAATGCAATTAAGCGCTGTGTGGAATAACAACAAATTGCAATAACAAAAGCCGCAAAAATAAACTGAAATAATTAATTATATGAGCATTTTTTACACCCTTGCAAAGGTTCTTATAGTATTGTCTTTAGTCTTGAAATTAGTTATTGATTAATAAGGTAGCAGGGAAAAGACTTCAAGTTGCGTATGTTTTCATTACTGAAAGTACAAGTAGAGTTTTTGAGTCATAGTTTTTTTTCAGAATCGACATTTCGTCATTGAAAAGGTGAGATTAATCTAAAAATTGATTAGTTTAAAAACAATACAATTTGTAAATTTACAAATGCCAAGTTTAATTTATAATATAAGTATAATCTTAAGACTTTCATTACCTCTTCAAGTCTAGAAAACTTGATTTACTTGTTAATCATGAACTAAGAATATACAGGGTATCACCACTTATACTCTCTACAGTCTTTTAACATCAGCTAGGGTATTCACACTTCGTTTTCCTTGTGCATTTGTTACCGAAAAACTTGACAAATAATTTAAACACTCTCTTGCTTGTTGCTCTTGGTGTTAAATTAAATTTTAATGCAGATGGACATGCACGAACACGCACAACAAACACATACACGCACACACACATGTATATGTTGAAGTTATGTGCATGTAGCTCATAAAAAACTGTGAAATTATCAACGCTTAATAGATTTTCGAACACGTGCAATGTACATGACGTTGTCGGACAACACAAACAACAACAACAACACAGATACACACACGCACACGCACACACACAACCAAATGTGCAAATTGGCAATGCATCTTTGTGTGTGTGTGCGTGTGTGTGTGTGTGTGAATGTTGAACATTCTGATCCCAAAATGGCCCCAAAGCCAAGTGAACCGTATAAACAATTTATAGCCGCACCCACAACAGCATTTAGCCAACAACAGCAACAACATTAACAACAGCAACAACAACAACAATTGCAACGACAACAACACTTGCTCGTAAAAATGCAAAATAAATCAACAACAACAACAACATCAACAGCAAACGAACGAATTGTGCAAGCTGCGTCCTTTGCAACTACCTCTGTGTGTGTGTATGGGTGTGTGTGTGTGTGTGTGTGTAGGAGAAGGGGGCATCATCATAAACCACTTATTTGCGCTCCAAATGCAACAGCAACAACAATTTGATAAATGCACAACACAAGTTTTAACACACGCATATCCCAATCATCTACCCACTCTCAATCTTACACTCACTTTCTCCTCCTTCTCCCCTTCTCTCTCTCTATCTCTCTCTCCTCTCTCTCTAGTATTCTCTAAGTATTCGCTTCGTTAACCACGCTGAAAAGTATGCTATAGTTTCCTCGTATTCGTGGTTATTGCCTTTTTAATTTGCAACATTCTTATTTTATAAATGTAAAAAGAAAGAATTCAAATTAGTGAAGAAGCAAAAATGTAGATTAAGATAAAGTCAAAAATACCTAGGGATAAAGAGTAATACAAGGCAGAAAACTGTAAAAAAAAGTAATCTTTTTACTGCAGCTCTATAAAAGTCGTGATGAAAAGAGCATTAAAATTTGGAATAAACAGACGTTTGATATTTGCAGATATTTGATATTATTTCTAATAGAGTTATTTAACCTTTGGATAAGCCACTTTAAAGTAGTTCAAGATAAGCGTTTTAAACATGCAACGGCGACCCAGAAAAGAAGCTTAACTAACTAGTCTGTGCCAATGTCAGTCAGAGTCATTAGCCAATGTTTTTGGGGCTGTTTTTTGGGACTTGGGCAGCAGGAGAAACATAGTATAACAAATCCAGATTGTTGGCTGGCAACTGGTCAGTAGTTGCTTCATGTGTGTGTCTGTGTTGTAAATCGCTTTAAGCATTAAGAGTAGAGGGAATGTGGCAAGTGGAAGTGGCAAGTGGAAGCGGCAAGCGGCAAGCGGCAAGCTGCAAGCGGCGACTCCTGTGGCTATATCCAGGCATTAGCTGCAAGTTTTGTGCGTTAGTCAACAAAAACATTGCCGCAGTGACCCAAATTTTGTATGACCATAACAACGGCAACTGTGCAACAACAGCAACAACAGTTGCCGCAGCGTTGCATTTTTTATTGCTGTTTTGTAGGCAATGTCACAGCGGGTGGCATTTTGGGGTTGGGATGCGGCCTGGTTGCACGCAAAAGTAGCAACATAAAACTGACAGCAACAGAGGCGGCAACAACAGCCACAACAACAACAGCAGCAGCAGCAACAACTGCAACTGCAACTGCTACAAATTAAAACAAACGAAACAATTTATTTATGTCGTTGTCAGCAGCAGTAACAGCAACAGCAACAACAGCAACAGCAACAACGGCATCTCTAAAACAAAAGTCAAGGATGACAATAAAAATTGTTGAACACCAAATAATTTACAACAATTTTGTAACTACAAATTTATTAGTAAGCCTCCCCAGACACACAACCAACAACAGCAACAACAACAACAACTACTTTTAAAGCCAAATATTTGTAGCGTTTCTTTCTTATACCCTGTAAAGCCTTCAAGGCGTATAAGAAATGTATGAAAATGAAACCATATTTATCTTAAAAGATATTTTTATATTTTAAAAAAGTTCCCAAAACAAAAAGAACTCACTTTCCAACACATATTTCAAGCTAAGCTTATGATTCTTTTTTAGAATATCCTGTACATTTTAGCAAGAATGTTTAAATAGTAAATATATTGAAGAAAAAGTGCAGGGAACAGCAGCAAAAATCAAAGAAAAACAAAACATCAAAGTGTATTTAACTTGTACAATTAATTATTCAACAATATTCATGAGTAACATTTCGTCAATGTATATTAATATCCTAGCCTAACCTATAAATATAAGCATGCATAAAAACACCTTTCACAGGGTATCATCTTGAGTACCGTTAAGTAAATTCTCCTGTTTTGTCTCCTCCTCCTGGCAATTTATTTACTTTGATCGTCGCCGCTTGCTCAACTTTATGTTTCTCTTTCTCTTACACGCTCTATCTCTTTTCTCTTCCTACGGAAATCTCTTTAAGAATTTTCTACCACGTCTTTCATTTTCTTTGAAATGTATCTCAAGCGTTTGCCGCTAGATGGCGCTGCTGTTGTTGCTATAATTATAAAAAGCTCTGCACATGCGCAAGTTGTATAGGAAAGGACAATAAGCTGATTTCACAACCAAAATGAACGCTTTATAGCAAAGCTCGCTAAAGCTTTATCTTTATTGTGCACTTTCTCCAAAGTTTCTCTACACTCGGAGAGAATTTGTGAGTTTAAATTGGCTAATATTCTCCACATACTTGGCTGGTAAAAATTAATTTAAATTAATTTTTTTTTACATTTAAAAATAATTTGTTCTCGAAAATTTTCATCTGAAAATTCTTGGAAATTTAGTTAGTTATAGCTTAAAAAAATTTCCAATTTTGAAGAGTCCCTTTTTGAAATAAAAAAAACGTCTTGTTCTTATGTCTTTTTTATTGATTTTTTTATTTTATTTTAGTATATTTTTCAAGTATTATTGTTGCAACTGTTCGCGGCGGATAACAGTATTTCATTACATTGACCAATGGGAAATTTATGCAAACATCAAAGGAAATCCGCTATAGTCAACCAGTGGCGGACATGCAAGCAATATCAACAAGAAAGGGTACTTTCAATACCATTGAATCCACTGGGGGATACCCTGTAATTAACTCTGCTCTAAGCTTATAATTTTCTAAGACTATGAGAAGGAGTTGATCACAATAAGTGAGATAGAAAGAGACCAGAACATGAAAGGATAAACGCCAAGGAAGTAACTTGATATACATATAATTAAAATTAATAGATAATCAAATAAATGTTGCACTAATTATTGAGTTAATATTTGTATTTGTTATTTGCTTAATTTAAGTTTAATTTAGTAATTTTATTTCTTGAAGTTTAATAAAATTAAATAAAAATTTGGATTTGGAAACAGGTCATCTAGTTATAATAAACAGATAATTAAATGCAACCCATTAATTTTGAATAACTGAATGTCTAAATATTTATATTAAAAATAAAACATTATTATTTTTTATCTGTTTATCTTTTTTACAGGGCTAGCTACAGGGTATACAAGTAAACTAGCGCGAAACAAACAAAATAATAATGTTGAACGGCCGGATCCCTTAGCTAACCATAAATCACACACACACACACACACACATTACACACACACATTACACACACATACAACAACAGCAACAACAGTAACAAAAGGACCGCGAACGTTGCGTTAATTGTTAATAAAAAATAACGCAATGTGCTTCCATCGAGAATAGCCCAGCAGCGCCTTTTCCCCGACTTTTCACCGCCTTTTCCCCGCCATTTTCACCGCTTTTTCAATGTTTGTCGGTCGGTCTGTCCGTCTGTCCGTCGGTCTATCTATCTGGCCGGGCGGTGTGTCTTTGTGGTGTGAGTGAGAGTGAGAGCATCCATTGTTGCATCACAGCGCCGGAAGGACATTGTTTGCTCAACGCCCCAAGCATTGTCAATAAATTGTATGTGAGATTTATTGTCTCTGTCGCTAGAGAAATGGTCCAAAACTGGACAATGCTCTCTCGCTCTCGCTCTCTCGCTCTCTCGCTCTCTCTTTCTCCTTCTCTCTGTCGTAGTTATGGTTGCACTTTTTGGCAACATTTTCCAATTAGAGAAAATAAAAGAAGGTAGCAGCAAGAAAGGGGGACAACTGGAGGGAAGGAGGAGGAGGGAGCGGAGGAGATAGAGCAGCATTTCACCATATCAACGTTATTTGACTTTAATATAAACAAATTGGATTTTGCAAAAAGCTAACATAGCGTCTACGGAGAACAAAATGAAATGAAACAACAAAGTGCGATGTGAACAGAAAAGAAAGAAACAAAATTATGAATCACTTAATTAAATAATCAAAAGAATTTGTAATAAGAAAAAATACACGATTCACAATAAGAATTAAACAGCAACAAAAAACAAATTAAGACAAGGTTGAAAATTGATTATTAATGAATCGAACTAATGAAATGATATGCATGGAAATTTAATGAAATTAACGGAAATGAGAACAACTATTCACAGTAAATTTTAATTCAAAGGAATCACAACAAAATGGAATGAAATCAAAAAAGCCAAAAAAAAGAGAAACAAATGAAAATCAATCAAAAAATAATCAAAATAAACACTGAAGTAAAACACATTGAAATTTAAACAAAATGAACTCGTTTAAAACAAACTGCACTGAAATAATATAAAATTATTTTATTTTTTTTCCTCTACAGGCTTTTTGTCTCTGCGTAGGGAATTATCGAACTCTATATAGATTCTAAAGGTTTGTACACAGAGCACACCATAAAACAAAATTGAAATGAATTTAGCTAGAAATTACCATTTAAATTGCTAAACTGCATAGAAATCAAAATAAATTGTAATGGAAATGCAGCAAAAATATTTCGAAAAATATCGAATTAAAAAACAAGCAAATGGAAATGAACGAACACAAGCTACCATCAATATTATTACTATAAATATAAATAAATATAGTAAATGGTTTAACAAATTGAGGAGAAATTCAAATATTTGCCAATTTCCATAGAAAAATTGCTGAATATCATGAATAAATTTAAATGGACAAAAAAAGAAAAAAAAACAAATTAAGATGTTGAAAATACGTGCTCGAAGGTGTAACAGCTGGATGAAAGAGTATTTTAAGGTATATAGTACATCTGTGTGTAGTAACAGGACCGGAAGTATTACTGTGATGGGCTTCTAAAGAAAGCAAAGGCTCTTAAATCGAAGAGAGTGTGTGGAGAGCTCGGAAAAAGTTCAAGTTAAACACAAAAATAAAAGGTAAATAACACTGTGTGAGTGTGTGCTAGTGTGTGTGAGTGTGAGTGTGAGTGTGTTTGTGTGTGTGTTTGACTGTGTGTGGTGTGGCATGGCATATTAGTTAAAGGCAATCAAATGCAAAAGTTAAAGGCAATTTTTGTCAATAGATTTGTGTTTGAGTTTCCAGTTTCGAGAGAGTTGCAAGTGAAGCGACGTATAGACGATGCCTCTGCCTCTGTCTCTGTCTCTGACTCTGCTTCTGTCTTTTTCTCTGCCTCTGCCTCTGCCTCTGCCTTGAGTTTTGGCTTCGAGTTGTCGCACAAACTTGTACAACATGAAAATGACAAGCTGGGAAATAGGCTAAAGCCAAAGCACAAACACACACAGGGAAGACAGCCAAATGATGCCAGTAGACAGACAGACAGACAGGCAATGGATCCCACATAGTGATAGAGACAGACAGCTAGAGAGAGAGGGGGATAGGGATAGAGGAAGGTATAGGGAGGTAGGCTCATTAACTTGGCATTGTATGTGTCGAATGTGTCGCATGGCATATTCCACACACACACACACACACACTCACTCACTAGGAGATTTTCAATTGCGTTGCAAATACTCTTACCCAAGTTTGTTTCTAGTTTTTGCCTATATAAAGATGTCCTCTACATACATACAGATATCTAGTTTTTTTCTCTCTGTATTTTATTTGATTTAATTTGCCGCCTGTTTTGGCAAAAAGTCAGCGAAGTTTGTCCCCATCCCCAGTAACAGTAAATCCGAAAGAGAAACAGAAACCGAAACAGAAACAGAAAACCGAAACAAACTTTACTAATTAGAAATAATGCCGCCACATAGAAAACGATGCTTAAACGCAGTAACGCAGTAATACACATAAGGCTTGAGTACTTTGATCCTCTGCATAAAGTAGTTAACCTCCCTAACAGTCTATTCTCTCACTCTAACTCTCCCTTCCTCTCTCCCTTCCTCTTTTTCGCTCCCTCTTAGACAACATAATGCATGGATACAGGTGACAAAAATAATCTAAACCAACACAAAACTTTTGTATACCATTAACATAGCAATTTCACTAATGTTTTCAGCTAGAATCTAAGAGAAACTTTACCAAAAAAATACTATAATGCCAAATATTTTTAGTAAAAATAATGATGGCATACATGAAATTCAGCAGCAGCTTTTGATATGCATTAAATTAGCATAGTTTGGAGATATTTTCATGAAAATACCTAATTTACAAGAGCTTTGGAAAAAACTCTTTGAACTCTTAGAGAAAATTTCAATACATAATGCATTTCAAATACTAATATGTAATAATCTAAGCATGCTTAACAATATGGAAATTTGTTATTTCTTGTGAGTATGTCTTTTGGTTTTTATCCTAACAATTATGAAGCCCCAATTTTGAGCTTATAAAGTAGTTTTAAAAATTATTCTACCACCTGTTTACTTCTAAATCTCATTTACTTGAAATGGTAATAAAATAACAACAACAAAGCAATTTGCTAAACTCTATATAAAATAACTATCTTTATAGCTTTGGTAAATGTATTCTTTTAATAAGGAAAATATAGCACAATAATAAATGTAAGAAAAGACATAATTTCCCACTTCTTGTTGATCTTTGATTGTCAAAGGTGTGTAAGTAAATTCATTTTAGAACTTTTTGTTTTAATCTGCTTACATCTTTAATCTGTTTACATCTTTAATATTGCAGTTTGCATCGAAAACGTTCTTGTTATTTTTGTCGGCTGTTGGCGGATTCACATTTCCCATTTCCCATTTCCCATTTGCCTGCGAGATGCAGATAGAAAATTTTGTGAATTTTCGCGTTGAATTTTTAGTTTTTTTTTTGCGTTTTTTTTTCTTCTTTTGGCCATTGCATGCAATGTAATGCGGCAACTGCAGGCGCCTGCATAATCAAGTTGCACACAGACACAGAGTGAGGGACACACACACACGCACGCACACCCAGATCGAGTGTGTAAGCGCGTGAAAATAATTCGCATGCTGTGGCAGTAAATCACGAGGCCCAAAATGCAATTAGACGCATTAGCGTGGCATCCCAAAGGAGATGAGGAACAGCCAACAGAGGATGCCAGAGAGGAATGGAGGAGAAAGAAAACGATGTGAAGTAGGAGTACGCGTAGGAGTAGGAGTGGGAGTAGGAGTAGGAGTACGCGTAGGAGTGGTTGTGGTAAAGAGCAAACGGGAGTTTCGTATATAAAACATAGTATAGTAGGTCACACACACATTTCCAACACACAAACATTTAGGCCACATTGAGAGTCAATGTTATGCATAAATTGGCCAAAAGAAAAAATTTCCATTTGAGGTTTAATTAAATCACACAAATGTCAATCAGAAGTATGCTCAAAAGGAAAATCAATTCAACAGTTCGTTGAATTGACTCGAGGGGAGGAAAATCGAAAGCAGAGGGGTGGAAAAGCGCAGGGGAAAGGGAGATTTAAGCAGAGAAACAGAGCGCAAAAGAAAAGCAGCCACAAATAACATCGTCTAATTAGTTACCAAAATAATAAAATACCAGAAAGAAAAACAAATAAGAATCCAATACAAGAGTATGCGACGGAAAGCTACCCTGTAAGTACATTTTATATTTCTGTTGCCATTTTCTTCTTTATATCATTTCAATTTTGTCATAACTTTAGTATTTATCACTCGATCAATATGAATTGAACATCAGAATATCGAGATAACTTTTAAAAGGAGTCACTTTGTAAATATTACAACTCTATCATTAAAATTGGACAAGTTATTTGTTTTTAATAATTTACACAATTTCATTATCACTTTCATTAATTGAAACACTTTTCAAATTGACTTCTTTCTCTTTTCCTCATTATGCTCTCGTTGCCCGCTATTTACAGAGTATACAAAGCGAAAGAAATAGATTTTTGTTTGCCATTTGCATTTGGTTTTGAACGCAAATTGAAAAATTCTACGCCAAAGCAATGGAAAGCAATCAAATTACGACGCCAACTGTTTAATCGGGGAAGGGAGGGGGTGGCATGACCAAAGAACAACGAGGGGAGCAAGTATTAATCGGGGGAGGGGATTTTCTGCGGGGTGCTGGCAGCTACTGTATTAGATATTTATGTCACACGCAGGGAGCAGGAGCCTAAAATCGAAATCAAAATCACAATCGTCAACGGGAGGTGTGCATAAAGGAGAATCCAGGGCAGGGAGGGAGGTAGAGCGGGCACGGGGAGTATTTCTGGTTGCCAGTGGCTGCGTTTAGTCAGCCTGCAAATTAGCTGACCAATTGCCAATGACAAGGCCAACAACAATGACAACAACAACAATAACAGCAACAATAATCAAACAACAAAAACGACAACAACAGAAAGGACACATTGACTCCATGGGAGGCGGTTTCAGTTCAACTCAAAATGGCCGCCAGCTCCTTGTATAATGACCATGTGATGGGCCCAGCGGCTCTATCATCATCAGACCGTGAAACGACAGAACCTAATCAGTAAAATATTTATTTTCACAAGTTGAAAACGTTGAATTTGAGTCCAAGATTCATGAACTTAATTGGACGCTGTTCTTTAAAAATTTACAAATGACTAACAGGCAGAAGGAGGCGTGGCAGACTCAATAAAGTAGATATATTCTGGATAAACCTTAACAGCCAAGTCAATATAACCATGTCCATGATGACCATCTTAGATACTATAAGAGCGGGATAGGTTTCTTTTTATCTTGCCCAGATCAAGTTTGTTTTAGAATTTCGACACTATAAGAATTTGAGAGTCGAATTTGAATTTAACAATATGTTACAAGCCTTTTAGCTACTGAACGTAAGCCTTTACTAGACATTTATTCACTTCATATTAAACTGTAAAAGTCACAGTCAGTTATTTTTAACGATGGTTGATATTTAACCAATTCTCCAATGCATTAAATATTAATTTAATTACTTTATTTATAATCATTTCAAGCACGAATTGCAGAAGCTTATTGTCTTTCTTATCAATCTCATGTGTTTTCTTCTGAACTTGAACTTTTGCTTAGCTAATCAACTGTTTCAATAAACTGTTTCAATACCATCGATAGTTAATATAATTCTCGCCAGACATTCATTCAATGAATTGTATTATTAAATTTAAGTTGAAAATATTCATTGCAAAATGCAAAATTTTTATGCTATCTAAAAAATTTACACAAGTTCTAAGATGAAGTTTTTAACTATTTTAACTTTAACCCCTCTCAACTAAACTAAACTTACTGCCTTTATTTCTATGGTAAAATTATTTTAAAAACAAAATTTATTAATCGGTTACGTTTAAAAGTATTAACTAGAAAACAAGCGCATCTTATAAGTAAAAAAAAAGAAAATAATAAAAGAAATAAAAATAATAAACTAAAATTTAACTTAAACTTCAACTTAAAAAAACTCTGGTAATGAATGTGGTGTATTTTTTTTTATGACCAAAAAATGAAGTGTCCAATGTGGTGCATTTATAAATTAATCATACGCCGCGTGGCACAGGCTTTAAAGTTTTGATTTCTTTGTTATGCATTGTGCATTTAAAGCGAACAAAAAATTGGCTGCCAAGCATTTTCAATACGCTTCAATGCTTACTCTGTATAGAAAATGTTGATAAAGGGGTATGTTTGAGAGGGGGTGGAAAGGGGGGAAATAGAGAAAATGGGAAACAATCGCTTTGTTGTGGCCAAATGCAAATTCAAGTGTGCGCATAAATCCAAAAGTCCACTACAAAAATGAAAAACGAGTCAGGTTGCCAATGGAAAATGGAAAATGGGAGCAGGATAATGGGGAGCAGGATGGAAATCTGGGGAATGGGGACAGTGGCAATGACTGCACTTTGTGGTTTATTTGCGAATAAAAGGCAGCCACAGCAACAACAACAACAACAACAACAACGAGCAACAAAATGAGAATAAATAAATATATATTTGATTTTCTGTGCGTTTATGTTTTTTTTTAATATTTTTTTTTGCGGCGCGACTGCAACTGAAGTTGAAATTGTAAAAAGTTGCGGCAACAACTCTGATGCTGATGCTGCCTCTGTTGCTTGTTGCAATTTGTTGTTGCTGGTGGGGTGGGTGTATATTGGGTGGTGGGTAGGGGGTAGGGGGTTGAGTCCTGAGTCCAGACAGTGGACGATGCTGCAATTGTTGTAATTACATTTTATATATTGCCCGAACCCTTTCATCATCTTCTGCATCATTAGAGACGCTGCTGGCGTTTTGCAACGTGCCCCCAAAAGACCCTCCCCCACCCACCATCTATATATATATGTGTATATATATGTATCTGCAACATGCGGCAACTAATGAGACTCGGCAAATGTGCAAATGGCGCGAGAGAGCATTTGCAATAAAAACCAAAGGCAAATTAAAAATTGCTTCAACAACAAACAGCTAAAAGCCACAACAACAACAGCAACAGCAATTGCTGCTGCTGCTGCTGCAGTTCCAACAACAACAACAACAACAAGAAAACGGCAATTGCATTTTGAAGTTGCCGTCTCAAGTGGCAAGGCATCCCAACATTGCCAGCATTTCAACCTCACCCAACTTAAACTTCCATTCACAATGACTAATGGATTGAAGCTTCTCTGGAAGCTTTGGAAGCTGTGTGTGTGTGTGTGTGGCAATGTGTTGCTGCCACACGCCTGCTGCATGCCACAGTGACTCTGACTGCGGTTCCCCATGGCTTGCAAAACTCTTAAAGCTACCAAATCAAATTAGAAATCACTTTAAAATTTTCAACTTTAAAATGTGGTTAAAATATATGTATACAAAAATTCTCGTTTTAAATTACACACACACCCACACACAACTACAAAATGACTGAAACAATGGAAATCGAACACTTGAAATGCATAATTAATTTTAAGGCTCATTCCATTCCATGTTGCATCCATTCAATCATCAAATTATCAGCTTAAATATATTTATGCAATTTAATTGATTCAATTATTTTTGCATCAATCACAGTTGTAATTGTAGAAAAAGACTTTGACGTGCTTTCAACCCATCAGTTTCTAAACAAATACAGAGCTTTGAAAGCACATTCAAGTTTTAAGTTTAATTCACTGTAAGACAGTATAAAAATGCAACAAAATTGTATTAAAGCTACTATATTAAACTTACTTGAAAGAAATGTCTATAAATTATTTCAAGATATGATTTGCTTTGAAGCGAAATTAATTAAAGATTAATTTAAAGCTCTTTTAAAGTTCATTAACGTACTACTGCTTCATTGAGAATCTCTGGATAATATGTCTTTTGTTAATATGCACTTTAGTTAAAAAATGAACTTTAAAAATTATTTCAAACCTCACATTCAGTACAGTTAGTTATACTAACTGCCATTAAACTTCTTTCAACAACAGCAGCCAAATTATAATGCACTTAATTAAAGCAATTAAGTTGAATTAACCCTTAATCAGGCGGCAAATGAAAGTTTTAAGCCTGATTAAATGCAATATGTAAATAAACTTTAACGACTTGAAGCTGAAAACATAACAAACTGATTTTTACGACAAATTGTTGGCAATTTCATACATATTTTAAATCCAATTAAAATAGAAGAAATATATTGATAAAAGAAAAAGTTATTACAAAATTTACAAGTACGCTTAACTTCCTGTCGTCAAGTGAAGCCTTAAGTTGCAAGTACTTAAAGTCAACTGAAAAGTGGAAGGGTAAGGGAATTGGGAAAGGGGAAATGGGAAATGGGAAATGGGAAGGTGAGGGACTGGAATAGTCAACGTCATTATGATGCTCAATGTGATGCAGATGATGATGGGCTCGTTTAAAAGAGAATCTCATTGAATCGGAATCGGCATCTGATTGGACGTTGTAAATATTTAAATCAAACGCAAAACAGCTGCAATTATAAATGTTCAACAATGGCGCAATGAAAAAAACGCAGAAAAAAAAACAGCAGAAAAAGAAAAAGAAATAAAACGAAAAGTGGGAAAAAGGGAAAATCCCAGCAGTTCCCAGGGGAGGTATGCATATATATCTATATATATATATGTGTGGGACGGTTTGCCAGTTGCATGCACTCATTGGCAGCGATTATGCAAATGTTTAAGACAAAAAGCTAGAGAGAGACAGACAGAGAGAGCAAGAGAGAAAGGGAGAAAAGGGGGAGAATCGTGGCATACCACAGACCGAGGAGACTTAGAGGTTTCCGAGCAGGGCTCTTTCGCTAAACTTTACATGCGTCTGTGTGCGAAAAGTTATAAATATAAATTAAGCAAATGTGTTGTATAAATTGTTGTTGTTCCGCTTGCTGAGGTGTGTCCGCATGTGTGTGTGTCAGTGTGTGTGTGTGTTAACGACAAAGTGGCAGCAAAATTACGAGCTACACGTACATGACACAACAGAAGCAACAGCAAGTTCAACAGCGTTCGAAAACTTTCCCAGCGAAAGCTTAAAACACTGCTAAATTAGTGCAAATGTCATGTGGAAAAGTAAGTACTTAAGCATGTGGTATTTCATCTATGTGATATAAATCATTTTAAGAACAATAAAAACTGCTACTGGCAAGAACTTTCTCTTGAATTGTGACTAAGCTAAAATTGACTTATATTTAATATAATAATATATAAATGGTATTTCATTGGATAGACAATGAAATGAACTAATATTATGACCAGAAAGTAATAATCACTTTGTAAGAAAAGCTAAAATTTTGTCTAAAAACTTTACTTGAAGTAAATGAAATCTTTAGACTGAGATTCTAGATTAAGACTCTTTAGAGATTTAGACTTAGATTTATAAAAACAACAACTCAGTCACAACTTAAGAGTGTAGCTAACCAGATAAAATACGAACAAGAGACTCCATTTAAATCATATCAACATCGTTTATTGAACTTCACTATTAAACTGTAAATATTAATATTATATTAATATTCTTATAAACTATATGGTCTTATTGAGCAGCCGCCTTTTTAATCAAATCAACCTTAATTTTTAAAGTAATCAAACAATAAAAGTAAAGTGTAAGCAAAATAGGCTTTCTAGTATTTTAGAAAGTTCCTACTGGGCTGTCAGCTCATAACAACTACCAAATGCAGGCAATTTATTATAGACCTATGGCTGTGTATGTGTGTGTGTAAGTGTGTGTGTGTGGCACTGATACCACAATATTTGCATATCATATATATGTACATAAACACACGCGACATTCCTGGCAGACAGTTGCAATTAAGTTAGACGCCGAGTTGCAGCATAGCTTCTGCATGTGTGTATGTGTTGTAAATGTGTGTGGGTTTGTGTGTGTGTGTGTGCATGATACTATACAAATGACACAACTACAATTGAGTACAAGCAACAGCAAAGTCGTCAGTTAGCGTCTGCCACCTGAACTTAGTCAATCAGTCAACAGAGGCGATGACACAGCAGCAACATCACATCAGTAACATCACCAGCAACATCACCAACAACAACAGCAGCAGCAGCAACAAAAGCAACAGCAGCAACTCCCGTATAAGCTGACAGGCATTTGCTGATGTCTTTGCTTTAGTTAAATATGCACATGTATCAAACACACACACACACACAGGACACTGGGACATATCATAAACGAATGGAATACACTACTATGGAAAATGCAGCCTATTTTCTGGCATTAATTAATAACTCCAGAACGAAACAACATCTTTTAGTTTGACTTTTACTAAATACCACTTTAAGCAAACTATTTGCTTTCCCAGGAATTTGAAATCTTTACTTCCTAACCAAATTCTAACCAAACTCAAAATCTGTCTGCACTTGTAGAAAAGAAAATTTGGAGAGCTCTCCATTTTTTAGTTTCTTAACATTGGACGTAAAATTATTAAAAATTATTATTCAAAAAATCTTACTAATTGGGAATCAACAAAATGTTGGTAAGAATCAGAAATAGTTTCCCATAGTGCACAATCATATGATGTGACAATTTGCATTGCCTACTTTTGGGCTGCGAATTGAACGGAACGTTGACAGGCGACAAGGATGACTGACAGTTTGGGAGAAAGTGAAAGGATAGAATGAGGGAAAGGCAGATAGAGAAAGAGAGATAGAGCGAGTTAGAGAAATAATGAAAGTGAGAAGAGATAGAGAGCGATGGGTAACAATGAGATTACCTTTATGTGTGCTTAGCAAACGATTTGATTGGCATTCAATCGAATTTGATTAAACGATTTGCTTAGAATTGGACATAGGAACACAGCAACATACTTATCAATGGAAATTCTCGTATACTTGTAATTGTACAGAAATTACAGCAATTGAGAAAAGTAATTGCTGGAAACTAGATAAGCAACTTAATAACATCTACAGATATTCGTATTCCCAACTCAAATTCAAATCAAATTTTAGAAAATCAATTTAATTAAAGTAGAAAACAATTGATAGATGATTAAGAAAGTAAAGGGAAGATAACGAAACAAGCTGTATATATATAATTAAATCTCACGGATTTCCAAAGGAATTCCTCAACATATAAAGCAAAATTTACAAATAGAAATGATTGGGAAACTAAAGAATTTCCAAGGGAATTCCTTAACATATAAAGCAATCTTTAATGAGAACATTAAGCAAACTTTTCCCTTGAATTTGTGGTAAATCGTTAAACTAATACAGAATCTAGCCAACGAATGAAAATAGCTATTCACTTATCACTCAGTTACACATATTGAATAATATTGATTATTCACTTTCGCCCTGTCACGCTTATCGTGCCAGTTGAATGTTGTACTATATAGTATATAGATAGCTGGATGGATGAATGGATATATACTCATTTTTGTACGTAAGTATTTGCATTATCATCGTTGATTGTCTGTTGCTTATCAGAACTTTACTTGTTCCGAATCTCCATTCATTTTCTCTTTTCATTTCTCTCTTTCTCTCCCTTATCTCTCTTGCTGAGAAAATACTCACAGCACGATTGGCAAATACAATTGCAATTTCCGCTACTTCATTGCAGTGTGCAATTTTCACTTAATTGCATACATTCATACACTAACTCACATTCACATTCACAGTCACATTCACATTCACACTCACATTCACAGTCACACTCACAATCACTTGTTCACATGTTCAGCTATTCAAATCATAAAATTAGCACACTTACACACACATTTGCACCCACACACACATCTACACTCGCACACCGACAAACACACACTTCCAAAATCAATTAAAACACAAAAGCGCACGTTGCTTGGGCACGCAAAAAACTCGAGTGAAAAAACGTGTGAAAATGCGATTATTTTCACTGATGAACTAGCAAATATCCTGCACTAGACATAAATAAATGAATTGAAACTGTTTAGTATTAATAAAATACATCAAAATTTATATTTTGGAATTTATATACTAGCTATTTCATTTTGTAAACTGATTTGTATTTAGTAGATACAAAATATTGTTAAGAAGATATTTTTCAGACAAAAAAATTATGATCATAGTTCCTTTAAATCTCTCAAGTCTATTAATATCTTTTATCCAGAAAAAAAACAACTAATTTAAAGTTAATATAGTTTATTTATGTTATATTTCCACAAAGAATTGCTCCATGATTTGAAAAATATATCGGTTTTAAAATCAATTTTCTCTAAAAACTGTTTTTTTTTATTTTATAGTATGTCATATGATATTAAAATCTTATAGAAATAATGTCTAAGAAAACAATACTTTATATTGTTTAAGATGATTCTGAATCAGAGAAATTAAAAACTGTTTTTATATTAATTTTTGAAGGATTTTCCGTAGATTAAATGCTAATATATTTCAATTTTATCGGAATATGAATTACTGTATTTCGTGACTCGTGACTGCTCCTTGACTCACGCTATTTGTGTCACTTGTATAATATTAACTTTCGTGCATATGCTCTCATATCTTTCCCATTTTTCCATTTTGGGACGCGCGGCATTTTTGGTTGCTTGGTGTAAACAGCAGCAGGTTGAACTGGGGGGGGAGTAAAATCTTGTGGATGCCACAGGGTATGCAGCGACATGGGTAAGTTGAGGCTGGTTGGCGAGGGGCATCGCATTTTTGTTGCATAACTTGTGGCGCTCCTGTGGCCAAACCACCCACGCAGGTGGCACAACCGTTGCTGGTTGTGTGTGTGTGAGTGTGTGTGTGTGTGGGTGTTTGTGTGTGCGAGTCTGATATAAAATGCAAATGCTTTAATTAAAAGCTTTACAGCTTCGCTAAAAACAAGGCGCAAAAGGCCGTGACAACTTCAAGAGTAACTTAAAGGGGAAAGACAAGTAAGTTTCAAGAAGTCGAGTCTCAACAACTAAAAGATACCCTTTTATTTAATTTAAAAGTCTATTAATTGTACTTATAAATTGTATACTGTATGGCTTATAATTTTCCAAATATTCCTAGCTGTTCTTAGAGATTTTCAAACTTAAAACAGCCATAACTGCTGATATATTTATCTGATCGCAGTTGGATCTTGAAGAATAACTGTTGATTTGGAAAGGAAACATTCAAAATCAAGAGGAGATTTAAATATTGAAAATATTTACTGTAAAACCAATTTGTAAGTCATTAGGTAGAACAGACTTTTTATTGACTTGTGGACACGACAAGAGCCGCGTTAAAATAAACTGAATCTGTTTGGAGTTTTTGTGTTTACACAGTTTATATTTAACGTACATGGCAACAAATACAATATACCCCATTACTCCACAAATGAGAGGTAGAACAAGAGACGAGAAAGACCAAAAGGGAAATTGAGGTGGTAAAGAGGGATAAGAAGAGGGTGGAGACAGAGCTAGGGGTACTAGGGTGTAATATTGCATAGTTTTTCAAGTTTTTCGCAGCGTGTCGCGATTTGCCGCCTTTGGCAATGTTTAACAGCAAGGCCAAGTGAACAGGTGGGCTCAGGCCACGCCCACACGCCCAAACGCCCACACACGCACACACTTTAGTCAAGTGGGAGAGAGGAGGAGAGAGAGAGTGGAGAGGGAGGATGTGGAGGATATTATGGCATATGTTTGTTGTGATTTTTATTGCATACTTTTATGCGGTCGAGCAATTTATGCGAGATTTCAAAGAGTTTTTTGTTTTTTCTTTTTGACTACGACTCTGAGCTGAGCTGAGATGTTGTTGTTAGTCTGGTTGTGGTTGTTGTTGTACATAGTTGCTGCTGCCACAAACAGCAACAACAATCAAGTAGACCTTGTCTCTGCTTTGTCTCAGGTATTTTTGCTATGCTTTGCATAAATTTCCACTTAAAGTTACCCCAAAAAAACCAAACTAAAATGTACTGCAATGATTACAACCCAGCCCCGATTTCAAAACAGGTGTAAATTTATATTTGTGTATGTGTGTGTGTGTGTCACTAAATGTCTTTACAAAATACTCGAAAATTTTTTAATCATTTGCCTTTCTTGTTTTCTTCCTGTCGGTAAGAATTCCACTTGAGGAATGAGAAAATTGTTTCCATTTTGAAGCGAGTTCATTAATAAATGAATCACAACAACAACAAGACAGGAAATGAATGCTTTAAAAGGTTTCACAATTCCAAGACCCCAAACAAAGCGTCACAAACTTTTTGCTGTCAAACAACGACAACAACAACGGCAACAACAGCAACAACGATGTTACAATTTTATTGCCAAAATGGAATTTGAATAAAAAAGCCATGACAACAGGCAAAATTGTAGATTCAAGATTGAAAATTGAAGCAATGCTCAAGAAACCTTATTAAGTCATTTCCTTTTCAATTGCTATGCTAATTTCCATATTTAACAATTCACATACCCTATAAAATTGGCAGCCAATTGCTTTTACTTTAAAATTAACCAATACTAAAGCAATTTTCGGAAGTAGGATAACTTTTAGTCGTGGTCTCTTGACTCAAACATAAATTCTGCTTGTTATTTAATAAATAGAATTTAGCACTCAAGTGTTTGCTTGTTATTTGATAATGTTTTCTACTCTAATCGAAAGTTTATTAAAAATGTATACAAAATATTCTCAGATAATTGATTTAACAAATTGCGTCTGATTGTGAAAACAATCATGTTTAACAAGTTTACTTAAATAAAGATGTATTATAGTAAAGAAAAGCAAAAGTTGTGCTTTTAATAGAACATTTCGTAAGGGTTTCTGATAAGGATTTATTTAAAGTTTCCTCTAATTTCTGTAGCAAATTTTTCTTTTATTAAATGCATCTTTATAAAAGGCTATGAAATCGTCTTTAAAGCTGTTATGTGTATAATTTGTATATATGTATTAAGCTACTTCATTAACTAAACAGCTTTAAAAGCAAATAAAGATAAAATTGTAAAGTCTATTTTTAAAACCAGACTCTTCCACGTGATTAATCCAATGCTCAAGGACCACTTTTAGCTGTTAGCATTGCACAAGACTCACGTATTTTCCATTTGAATGTATAGATAACTTTTTTAGACTTGACTTTCTACACCAATAGAGAGAGAAAACCCGAGAGAGACGGAGAGAGAGCGAGAACAACATTTGTAGGCGCCACAGGCACAGTTGCAAGTTCCAGAAGCTGACAAAAGTTCTTGCCACACAAAAAGACAACAAATCACATAATTAATTAAGTGCAACTTGATACCAATTTTATGTTTGCCTCTCTTACTCCAACTTTATCCCCCCCCCCTCTCTCTCTCTCACTATCTTCTTGTGGCGCCACAAGAAAGTGTAGAAGGGGGAGGCAAAGTTGTTAACATTATTGGGCAACTTTATGAGTTGCCCAACTGCAATACACTCTCTTCTCCCCCTCAGAGTTGCCATTTAGCTAGTTTTTATGCCAGATTTAGCCATTATTTTGTCTATTATTGTAAATATTGAAAATAGTAATAATAATAGAAAAGTTAACAGGTTAGTTACTTGAAAATTGAATGAGAATTTGGAAAATATTAAAAAATACTTTTAGTATTAAATTAGTCAATTACTAAACGATAATTGTGTAGCTATTTCTAGCTACTTTTTCTTTTATTAAATCAGCTATTAAAGCCCTTGAAATTTTGGGCAACACTGCTCTACACTTAAGCTCCATGTGTGGTGTGTGTGTGTGTGTGTGTGTAGTGTGTGTGTGTAGGTAAATCGCACCAAATGAGCTGAAACTGTGCAACATTTTTATCATGTTCAACTAATTGCAGAGAGTGAGACAAGGAGCGACAGAGGGAAAAAGGACGACCCAGCAGGACCTTGCATATGTGTATGCTTCTGTGTGTGTGTGTCTGTGTGTGTGTGCCTCTCGTACGCCATAACATAAATTCTCATAAGCATAATGCTTTGGAAATTGGAGCAAAAACTCTGAAACTGCAGGGCAGTAAATGAAGCAAAAGGACGAAACAGAGGGTGAAAAGTGGAAGGAAAGATGCCAAGAAGGGAAAGAAAAGGAAAGGAAAGCAAAGAGAAAACTGCACATCGTTTCATTCTGGCACTGAAACTGAGTTATTGAAATTACAAGTTTGCACACACACACACACCCAAACACACTCACACACACACAGAGTCGCTTTAATGAGTTGCTGCTGTGCGCGTTTTGTGCGCGTTTTTAGCGCGATTGCTGGCACAGCTTTAACTAAATTAATAGAAATATGTCATAAAAAAGAGAAGGACAGAAGAAAGAGAGTGTGTGTGCGTGTGGGTGTATGTGTGTGTATGTGTGTGGACAGCAGACACATGGTCGAGACATGGAAGCCAAGTTCATTTTACAGCATACACAAACTTACTCACATCCTTTCACATTGTTGTTGTGGTCCTTGTTATTATTGCTGTTGTTGTTGTTGTTGGTGTTGATTTTATTATAATAATAACGCTGCTCAAGCGCGCGCTGTGCCCAGCAACAAAAACAACAGCAGCAACTTCACAACAGCAACAGAAACAGAAACAACAACGACAAGGAGAACAGCAAACTAAAACAGTAAAAAGGTACATGCGAGTGTGGTCGACAGTGAGATACCCGGTATTTGGGCACCAAAACAATTCATTATTTAAACAGCTATCACATTTATTATGCGATCTTAATGAAATTTTCAGGATATATCGGTACTAATAATATTTATCATGCCGTTGCTTAAAAGTTGATTTTGTAACTCTTTTACTTTGATTTGCATGCATACTACCTATAGAAATATGGTCACAGTTTTAGATAGCTCTAGGTATTATAAGGTACCTCAATCGAGTCTCAATACAGCAACTTAAAGATCGACATTTTCAATATTCTTTTGCTGCTTTTAGCTTGAAGATCAAAAGTTTCTTACAAATAAAGAGGCTTTCTCTTTTTGCTTTCACTATTTTAAAATTGTTTAGTACAAATATCAAATAAAACCCCATTTAAAACTACATAAGCTAGAATATATCAAACATTTACTATAGGAAATACAAAAATACTAAAGTTAAACAAATCAGCTTAGGAAAAAGCACGCACAGGCGAATAAAAGTAATTTGCAGCTTCAAGTGGAAAGAATTTGAAAAAGTATATACATCAACGAACAAATAACCAGAATAATGTCAAGTCATAATTATAATTACATAATTTACCACTAATAATATTTACAAAAAATTATAATAAAATTAAATTTGTGAATCAATTTTTAATATTAAATAAAATAGTTTAAAACAATTTGTCAGACTTTGTCATTTTTTTCAACTCAATTCAATTCGTTTATTGTTTGTATCACCATGTACACCCTTTTGGGTACAGGGTCTGAAAATCATAAAAAAAAGCACGAAGAGCAACAAAAATCAATAACCACCCGAAGGCGTATGCAGCAAAGGCACACAAAATTTACATATAAGCATGGTTGTGTGTGTGTGTGTGAGGGGGGTTTAGGGTATGTGTGTGTGTGTGTGTGGGTGGGTGGGTAGGTTTTGGCTGGGTGGACCCTGCGACTCAAGGTTGTGGCACAGCTGAGACAGCAGCAAAATCAAGCAGAGCCAGTTAGTCAGACCAACGACGACATGTTGCCATTGTTGTTTCTCCTCTTGCTGTTGTTGTTTGTGAGGCATGTGGCTACCCACACACATTCACATACACCCTCACCAACTCATACACACCCACTCGTACACACTCACAGAAAGAGAGAGCAGAGGAAAAGTGGGCGACTAACTTGATATCGGAGCAAGGGCAAACAAAAATTGCACAATAAGCAAATCGAACGACAACTAAACAAATTGCAAACAACAACAACAGCAACAACAATTGGCTAAACACAGCCAGCACACACACACACAGCTATACACTCACACACAGAGAGAACTCTCACATCGATTGTTCATTTTGCATGGTTTATTGAATTCAAATTACTTAATTAACTTGGCTTAAAGCGTGTTACAGTTCAAACACTATTTGTGAAAATTGCTTGTAAGCATATTGACACACAAAGTGACAATGGAGAACGGACAGAACGAACAGAACAGACACTAACTAGTCCTGTCAATTTTGTGGACAGCAAACACATGTACGATAAGTGGAAATTAACATGGAAACTATATTAATGGGACAGTTAATTGATGGGAAGAGTTACTAACAATGCAGCATAGAAATTGAGAGATGTACAGATGCAGAGAGTAACGAGTAACCATGGAGGACGAATATGAAATGGAGAGTACGCTTAATGGAAATTATGATGGAAAACAAATAATGAGACCGCCTGACATAACTGAAATGAAGGCAAGGAATCTCACAGACAGAGTGAAAACAGTTCGAAATATGATAATGACTATGGAAATGGAGTTGAACCATAATCATACAATATTATAGGTGTAGATATGTGTAATACACATTGTGTATCTAGATGTCTATGATATTCTAAGATGGACAATGTGTAAACATATGCATAGAGTCAAGGAGAAATATCATTAAGCAAGGCTGAATTTTTAATTAACACGAAGCAGGCTTAGAGAATTATTATACAGGTCCATCATTACTATCTGTCATAAATAGGATAATATATTTAGAAGAATTTGGATTTCCCGTAGTGAATAAGGTAAGAGGAAATAGTATTTAAATAAATAACTAACTAAATGAATTGAATTTATTATATAATCAGTACCAAACAATAAACCGAGTTTTCAATAACTGGACAATTCAGCTACTAAAAGTGATTCATAAAAATAAAATATATAAATAAATACATTTTAGAAATTTTCCCTATACATATATAGCACAAAATGTATTTATTTATCTATTTTATTCTTTATTTTATTAATTTAGATATAATATGAAATATTAAATCTAAGATTAGGGAATACAGGCAGAACTAGCAACTTATAAGGCCAAAAACTCAAACAGTTATATAAAAAGCAATACAAGAAGTCAGAATGCCAATTGGAGGACACGTATGGCCACAAATTAGAAATTGGTTACAAAGGAGCTAACTAATTGGGAGCAAGTGACGACTAAGACTAGTTGGATAACAACTAGTTCAGAGCTATAATTAATGCAAATTGCAACTATCAAGTCACAAGAGGGGCAACTAACACCTTCCAATGAGATGCCTGTGTAAAATGAAAGCCAACTTGATGTTAATCCCTTTAAAGATATTCTAGAACCATTTTTAAACTAGACATTTTCTCTGCTGATTTATCCCTTGAGGTAATAAGCTTATAATGCTACAATTTAAATATTTAGGCTAATTGCAGTTGCAGTTGTTAAGTTCTATAAATTCGATTTCATTTGCAAATTAAATTAAGTAATTTAAGTATCAATGTCAAACAATGGGAAATTTGTGCACATGCCCCAAAAGGTTCTCAATAAAAAATTGATCAACTAACCGAGCCAAGGGAATACAATAATAATAACAAGAAGGGAAAGAAGAGACAGAAAGTAGGAAAGAAACTAGAACAAAAATGAAAAGAGATATAAATAAATAACGATGTCATGTGCAGTCGTTCACTTGCTAAATTATGAAACTGAAAAGCTGAAAATAATTGGCGTTTTGTGAAGGGACTGAAAAATCGAAAAGGCAACAATATGAATACATATGTGAATGTGAATGTGAATATACATTGTGAATATGAATATGAATAGCAGCAAGGCAAACCAAATGGAATACTTGTGCCAAATACAAGAAATAAGTGCATATAAGCTTCATTTACTGTTGATTCGTATACGTAATATATGCTATATACCAAATTCCGTATACCGTAACGTATATCGTATCGTATATCGTATATATCGTATTGTATTATTCCATGCACTGCATTTCACGTTTATTTATTGTGTATTTGCATTATGAGAGCAACTCGACTGTGAACAGCAATGAGGACCACGAGTAAAGGACTAGAATAGTAACCGAGAACTCTGAGTACTCCTGCAAGCGGAGAGAGGAAGAAAGTGGGTGGGTGGGTGGTGAGAGGGAACTAGCAATGACCATATACTACATATCAGTCATATCAAACGGACCCTACACAAGCAGCAACTGTACACAGACTGACTGACGTGTCTTTTGTCCTGCCAAGAACCCGGACTGCCTGTCAGTGATGCCAATAAGAAACCAGACAAAGTGATGAGAAGAAAAAAGGTAATAACAGGAGTTTATAATTATTAAAAAAGTGCACGGAGAATAGAATAGAATATTTAAAGTGTTGACTTTTAGTAAAAATTAATTACTTGATAACTAGTATTTAAGTGGACTTTATCCATTCTTTTTAATTAAAGTGGGTTAAACGTTATGAGCATTATAGCTACTTAATTGGGATAGGAAAACGCGTCTGAGAAGTCAGGAAGATACGAGGTGGACAATAATTTCAGACCACCATATATTAAAAACAAAACTGAATCGATTTCCACCCGAGATGCTTTTTTTTGTATGATTTACCCACTAAATTGAATTATCTTTAATGTTGTAATGTTGTGTAAATGACAAATCTATCGGGGAAGTGGCTAAATTAGCAACACTGCCACCTGGTTACGGGAGGACCCTCACTTTCTTCCCATTCCTCTCCCTCTCGTTTCTCCACCCCCTTTATCCACTCTCTCTCTCCCTTTCAGCATGTCCGTCTGTGCATTATTATGTATCGGCAACTTGTTTAGTTAGGAACTTCGTAATTTCGTTATGCCAAAGGAGTGCGAGCAGAGCTACGTGAGGAACGGACTTCATAATATTGAGTCCACATACAGCTTTCTCTCACTCTCTTTCTGTTTATAAATATACACACAAATATGTTGTGTTCCTATATTTGTAGTTTATGTGTATGTTGATATTTTTAGCAGCTGCATTTTATCCACAATTACCAAAGGCCATCATGTGTGTGTGTGTGGTGTGTGTGTGGGTTCTGAGTCCTTGTTTGTTTTCCTAATAGAAACATACAAATTTAATATTATTTTCATAGCACGAGCATTGACCACATTGACAGGGACGAAAATCATGTTTTATCTAATTAAATGATCAAATAATACCCCATATTTTGGGAGTTCAATAAAATAATTGATAGATCAGTTACTCCAAAGTCAGAAAGCTATTATACTATATACACATGGAAAATGCTTTAATAAAAGGCTTTGATCATCATCATCACGATCAAGTGATCTACAGACTTTGATTTGAAAAGGAATTCAATAGAATTCATTGTTTAAACATTCGTCATTTCATTATAAATAAACAATTAGTACAGAAGTTAGACAAAAATCCATTCAACTAATTCTCCCAGATTTCAAATTATTCTCTTAACTTTGTTGTTGGCAGATTTATATATAGACATAGATATACTTAAATCTTTCTGCAATTTGTATGTATTTTTATACCAAAGAAAACCAATCGACATTTCACACTTTGTTATCGTTATCGATTGCATTGCTGCTTGCACTTCACGTCAACTGACAGAGAGTAGAATGTAGAATGCACACAATTGGCACTAAGTAGGTGCTGGAAAAATACATGTGTACACATATGTACACACTCTGACTAAGACTTCGAGACTCGTATATCAGGGTTCGGGGGGAGAGAAGGGGGTTCAAAAGACAGCTGACATGTGCGAAACTCTCCTGGAGACGTCAACATTACAAGCTGGGGAGCGGAGAGGTGGAGAGATGAATGTGAGGTGAGCCAACATCAAACAAAATTTTTATTTTCTTCCATCTAGTTTTATTTGGATTTTTTTCTTTTTTCGATTTTTTGGGCAACAAACATTGGCAAGTTTGACAAGCCAGAAGATTGAGTACGTGCAGCACATTGACAAATGGAACGCGACTGGCAAACAGAGCTTGAATTCTTCACTAGAGAGAGAGAGAGAGAGAGAGAGAGAGAGCGAGAGAGAGCGAGAGAGAGCGAGAGAGAGAGAGAATAGTAGTAGAAGAAGAATAAATAAATCTCCCCTCTTGGCCGGAATCGATGGATGTCATCTTGTTGATGGAACTACCCGCTCCCCAAATGTGTGTGGGGAAAAAGAAAAACAACTTACCCAAATATTCCACTCGAGATTGTGTGATGTGTGTGCAAATTAAAAATGCCAAATATGCTACTCACCTGCAAAGAGAGCAAAGAAGTAAAAAATAAAGGAAATGAATATACGAGGTAGTATTTATGTATAAAGTGAATATGCATTAATAGACATCTTTTCTTTTGCTTTTTTCTCATTTTTCATTTTTCATTTTTCATTTTCATTTGCGATTTGTGTTAGCTTTTGCACGCAACCAAGTGCAACTAAGGTCATTGCTATGAGACTTCAATCGCAGCATTACCCACGCTTTGCCCTCTCACTCCAACACACTCTCGCTATCGCTATCTCTCTTACTCGTTACGTTTCATCCACATACACACGCTCACATAGAGCTTATCATCCCAAAGGTATGCTCATAAAGTGCAGCATGCGGAACATCAACAAATAAGCATAGAAAGCAGTCGACAGTGTGGAAGTTGCATGCGAGGGTTGCTCATTAACTTGTAAATACATATTTATTTCTTTTTATATATTAGTTATTGTATTTTTAGCTGGTTATTGTGCCTACTATGAAATTGTTTATATAACAACTGTTTCAATCTTACTTAATTGTAATTCTAGTACAATAAGTCTTAATAATGTACTATATGTTAACGATAAGCTGCATTTCGATTGCTTAATATTTGATTAAATTAGCTTAAACTGTAGCAAATCAATTAGATAATATTTGGAATGCATTGCAAAGTCCGTTGCGAATTGTAATCAAAAATGATTTAGATTGAGCTAAATTAAATGGATACGTATAAGTTACTTTATTCAGAGTTAAAACTGTTGAACTTAGGAGCAACCCTCGCTTTGGTTAGAGTCAAGGCGCCATTGACAAAAGCATTCACCGTCTCGGTTGTTGGGTCGCCGTTCTCATTCTCATTCCCATTTTCATGCTAAGTCTCGTTTTCGTTCTCATTCTTGGTTTCACGTTGGTTACTCAACAATAGCTTATGCTTTCATGCACACGCATTCAATTCGCTTGCTATTCAGCACAAATTTGCCATAGTCATAGCCATAGAAAGTGAGAGAGAGACAGACAGAAAGAGAGAGCGAGAGAGAGAGAAGATTGGGAGACATATGTGAATTTGTAAGTCTACCCTCTCCACGTCTCACGACGATGGCGACAGCAACAGCGAGCGATGGCTGAAGTGGGAAATCAAATGTTTGTAATTAAAATTAAATATTCTATTAAAGGATCGAAAACTGCAAGGCTAAAGGATGCAGTCAGCCAGTAAACAGCAATCAAAAGCAATGTAAGTACACCTACACACACACACACAGTAAACATACAAACACACACAGATACACTCAGTTAAATGTACCTGTAGTCTGTCTAAGGATTTTGGATTTATTTCATAACACAAATGTTTAATCAAGAAACTAAAGTCGAAGTGAATACCAAACTTTAAGTAAATATCACAACATCAATAACATATTTCAAAGTCATTTACCCAAATTTGGAATTTGCAATTTACAAAATTTAGAAATACGGGAATTAGGTGCAGGGTGTTGGGTGTTGAATTGTTAAGTCTGTGTCCTTTTGTACGTGTTGTAGTTGTTGTTGGTTCTTAGAACTTTGTGGGCTATTTCAAGTGGCTTCAAATTGACATCCATCGCTGTGAAGCGTGAAAATGTCAAGTGCTTCTTTTGAGCATTTCAGAGTTTGGCATTCGCAAACACTTTTGGCAACTCTGTCAAATCTGAATGACAAGCCAGCTTGGCAATCTGCAAAATTTTGTGAGCTTACCGAGCAAATATTGAGATAGAATATTTGATATCCGTCTTCTAAATGTCAATTATTAATTGAAATCACACACAATGCAAAATGTTCCTTTCAACGCCACTGTCAAATTGCCTAAATAACAATAATAACAAATGTTGATATCATAATATGTACAAATAGTACAAATTCTTTATGCAATTAATTGCTGGAAAATCTTATTTGAAGTCCAAAATTTATATAAAGCTACTGGCATTTAATTAAATACAGCAAAGTTTGTTTAACAAGGAAATGAAAGAATGTAATCAAAAAAATTGTGCATCACTTGGATATGAAATTTGTTTTACAGTTGAAATTATATTTGATAAGTCCAAATACAGAAGGGAAAAAAGTTTAACTGTAATTTAATTAAGAAAATCTCAACATTTGAACAAAGTTGTTGCAATTTGTTTAATGTGCTTTTTCAATCAACACTTTGACATAAATTACTGTTGACTGTTGGTCAATTTATGAGTCGATTTTTTTGTCGACATCCATTTATTAGTATCATTATATTAGTTTAATAAGCCATTAAACAAATGAATTAATTTTCAACACATTTTCAATTATTGAAATCTATTTTTTCCTTACTTCTAAATGATATCAATTGCGAAGGTTTTAAACAAACAGTCGACTAGAGTGTAGCTAATAAAAAAATTAATAGTTCAAACTGAAAGCTTGACTGCTGTTTTATAACAAATATTTGGTTACAAAGCAGTGGAGAAAAATTCATTAAAGTGCACGGAAAAAAGTCCATTGTGGTAATTACAAACAATATCAAAATACATTTATGTATACAAATATTTATCACTTTGCATTTTTATTGAAAATACTTGCTGATAATTTTTTCCTACACAAATGAAACGTGATAAATATGCATAATTTAAACACTTGACCACAAATTTAATGCATTGTTTAATTGCAAATGTTTAAACAAGGGGTGTGTGTGTGTGTTTATAAACAGCATACCTTTGATTATCTGATAAATTGATTTTGAATTGAAAATTGATTTGGTTTTCTGTTTTGTCGGTTCTAATTATTTCGGCTCAAATTTTGATTGAAGGCTTCGATTAAACAATCAGTTGCCATTTTGAAAACCTGCTTTTTTTCCTGCTTTTTAGCCTGTCAGGCAGATTGACTAAGTGAATTTCTGGCAGCGCAAAAGCCCAAAGCATAAAAGGGAGGATTTAGCTTTCATGATTTTCATTCAATTTCCCAGGAACTGTTTTTACAATATCTGAACACAAATTGAGTCGACACGTGGCTCAGCAATTTTAGAAATGCTAAATACACTTATATATAAATATAATATAAAGAAATAATAATAATGTAAATAAATAGTTATAATTTAATATATATAAATAATGTGATTCTTAATTGCATGAAATCAAACCAATATATCTTCAATCATTAGTCAAAAGTTCACTTCATTTATATGCAAGGGAATGTAGTTTTTAACAGACTTCAAACTGGTATAACTTTGTCAAAATCAGACCAATTTTGAATAGGAATGTCATTATATATTTATGGTTTGCTCTAAAAAAATTCTACATTTAAAAATATTTTGTTACAAAAATTGTTTAATTTGAAAAGTTTAACTTTACTTTATTTTTGGAAACTTTAAATTTGATTTTGTATTGGAATATCATTATTTTCAAGATTTCATCTACAAAATTCTACATTGGAAAATTGGATGCCTTTGAAAGTTATAAACTTGCTTAACTTTGTCAAACATTGTCCGACTTTTAGGCGAAATGTTACTTTGTTCATGGCTACGTTTTTAAATTGATTCTACGCTTTGTTTTCACAAATCACACGCTTGTGTGAAAAAAAGGATAATGTCTGGTATTATGCATTGAGCCTGATATGGTGTTACTTGCTGAACTTGCAACTAATTGACTTGTCTGCGCTGAAGAATACATATTTATATTTGTTCGGCTTTTGGGCTCAGATTGCAATGCCAAAGACTTTAGTGCATTGCACTCCAGCCAGACGGCAAATTGCGACCTGTGACATACACACACACACACACGCACACACCCTTTTCTCAGTCCCCACACACAGAGCCACATTTTCTTTTCTGTGTCCTGTATCCTGTCACTAACTGTCCGCCCGTCTGTCTGTCTTTCTGTTTGTTTGTTTGTTTTCGCTTATTTTTATTGCCACGCATCCTTTTTATGTCCTGCTGTGATTTCGTCGTTGTCGACGACCTCGCTCCATTTGGCCAACCCGCTGTTTGCATTGCCAACCACACTGTTTTGTCCCACAGCCATAGCCTTCATCCTCATTCTCATTCTCATCCTGCACCTCATTCTCATCCTCAAACCAAGCAACTGCAATTTCACGTTGATTTTCAGCGCTCTTTGGGTACCGAGCCGTACCCAAGGACTCCGTGTCTGTGTCCGTGTCCGGATCCGTGTACGGGTCTAGGTCCTTTTTCCTGGTCGCCCCCGCCCGCACTCTCAGTATGTTGTCCGGCAATGTCCGTACATAAATATGAAATTTATTAGTAAATGTTGTATATCCTTTTGTGCGTGTCAGTTCCGGCTTGAATTGCATTTCAGCTCTGCTCATTTTCAGCAACAACAACCACAACAACAACAAGGATCATAACAACCATATAAATGAAATATCCGAAACCCTGGGAGAGAGAAAGAGACCCTGGTCATCATCAGCTTTATTATCGCATCGCGTCACTTCGTTCTGGTTACTATTTTAATTTGTTAAATGCACTTGTGTCATGTTCATTTACCGAACACCATATGGAAAACAGAGAGACCCTTTCCAACACTGTGCGCTTAACCCCAGAATGCCAAGGCAATTTAATTAAGCTAAAGGTTGAACATGCAATTATGACATGAGTTGTTCTTAGCAGCTGAAGCTGAAAATGAGTCTATTGTTCCTTGGAATGCAAGGATCAATAGGTTTAAGTTACTCTTGGTGGATTTTGGGTTTTCAGCTTTAGTTAATCTTTCAGTTATATACTATATAATAATCCTGAAGTTCAATCAACTTTGAACTATAGTATACAAGCATTAAAAACGCTAACAAGTAGTTTAAGCCAAAAATCGATAATAATAAATGCTGTCATTAAGTGAATTTATTATAACACTTTCATTGCTAACAGCAAGTTCATAATTTATTTTGTTTGTCGACTTCACCTAGGAATTTATTATGAATTATATTCCGAGAATTGTTGGAAAACATTCCTTATATTTTTTTTTTGGATATTTTTAGGGTTAAGCTGCATTCCAGCCATGGTCGGTTGGCCTATTTGTCAGCCTTTATTTGCCTCTTTGTCACACTTGAATTCCTCTCTCTCTCTCTCTCTCTCTCTCTGTCATCTGTCATCTGGCATCTCACTCATACACTCACACACATTTTTGGTTGTGTTCGAGGCTTGTTTGGTGGCCGTCATAAGCCATAATCCAGAATGCCGTGAAATATGGAATCAACTTTTATGTCGACAACAACAGCAACAACAACAGTAACAACAGCAACAATAGCAACAATAGCAACAATTGCAATAACAATAGTCAATTTTTGGGGAAATGTTTCGTTTGTTCACTTTAAATTTCAATTAATTACGTTTATCAATTTTATTTCCTCTGTTGAAAGCTCGAAAAACTACCGTTGCTTAATTGAAATTGTTCGTTGGCTTTCGCATTTCGAATTTCAGCTTTTTGGCTTTTCAATTCTTCGTGTTAATGTATGTACGTATATGTATACCCTGTATTATTAGAATACTGCTAAAGAGATAAGCTAAATGTTAGCTGATACATAAAAAACAAAGTAAAGTTCTGAGTTTACTTAAATTCATTTATAAACATGGAATTTTCGGTATAGAAATGTATCGCAAAACTATCAATAGAAAATATAATAGTTATATCTATGCATGACTATGATTTTAACAAAATATTAAATAGTATTTAATAAATTTCAGCTCTTCAATTAGAAAGTGGTTAAGTCTTGTCTCGTTCACAATATTCCTGTACCTTAAGTTTTCTACAGGGTATCAATTGCACTCAACTCCGCTCAATTTTCTTTATTTTCGAAAAATACTCAACAAATGTCTCGTTTTTTTATCGATAACTTTTCAGTGGTGCCGTTAAGCGAGTAGCAGATGAAAACGGGAAGCTGCAATCTGAAAACTGAAAACTGGAAAATTGCGACACAAAAACTAAGCAAAAATTTATTCATTGCGCCAAAAGCAGAAACTGAATCAGAATCAGAAGCAGCGTCAGCAACTGGGTTAACTTTTGTTTGATTCCTTTAATTTATCTATCTTTTCTATTCTATTTATTTTTTTAGTTTTTCGGCCAATTCTCCTATGGGGAAGGTTGACTTTTTGGCTGCTTATCTGCAGCAGAGGTCGGGCGGGGGGAAAAGGCAAAACCATTTTATTATTGTACATTTTCACATGCTGCTGGTTGATTTTGGTTATGGTCTTTGGATTCCATTTTTCGTTTAGACCCTGTGCTTAGCGAGTCCAGAGGGTCTGCAAAGTTTGTGAGCAAGTAAAACTATTTATTCGATAAAAACCATAAAAACTGTCTTAATAAATATCATCACGATCGGATAAATTTGAAAGTTATTCTAGAAACAAAAGTAGAAAGCGAAGAGCAGGAAATGTTCATGTGTACAGGATCTCTAACGAGTCGAGCTCCCTTGGCTGTAGTCCTTCTTGCTGTTTCTATCTTTTTTCATTTTTTTGACACTTTGTGCTATTATTTGATTTTTATTCGAGTTTTGCGGCCGGACGCCCTGAATTATTGTCCGAGGCGCAATGCTTAAATGTGAACTAGGCCAGCCAGGATACGGATGCGGATACGTTTATGGCCCGGGAATAAAAGGCAGCCGCAATGGCCAGGCAGGCAGACAGAAGGACGCCAAGCTGAGAAATTGTTGTTGTAGTTCTTTTTTGGCAATTGTCGGCTATTGCATACTTTTCGGCGCCTGCAATGACAGATCTGCCTAGTGGAAAATTTACTGTACACATGTCTGGCAAATAATTTCGCTCTCTCTCTCTCTCTCTCTCTCTCTGTCTCTCTCTGTTTCTTTTTGACACATTTTCACGTTGCTCTTTCGCTTTGGTTTATTGCTTGGGTCTTGTAAAGGACATGCTTGCGGCTAGTGACGTTTCCTTTATGCGACAATGTCAAGTCCAGTGCTCGATAGCTTCAAAGCATTTTTCGCCACTGTCTCCCTCTCTCTCTCTCTCTCTCTCTTACTCTTTCGCTCTTTATGTTTTGCTTCCTGTGTAGGTCTTTAAAGATGGCGCACTTCCGCTTACCGGATACTAGATTTAATATCCGAATAAATATCTACATACATATAAATATATATAGTATGTATAACTGATTGTTTAATACATATATACGTACGTCTACATAATTCAAAAATGTGTTCGAGTTTGAGTTGGGACTTTTGTGGGAGTACAGCTGTGGTCAACCCGTTATCCTTTGTCCTTTGTCCTGGTTAAGCTTCTGGTTTCCCCCAAACGCACTTGACATTGACAATTATGACACGTGCTTAAGCGTATCTCTGTGTGTACAGTCTCTCTCTCTCTGTCTCTCTCTGTCTCTCTCTCTCTCTGTCTCTGTTTCTGTCTCTCTCTGTCTGTCTGTCTGTTTGTTTGGTTAACCATATTTAAGGTTCGCTTGCCTTAAGCTGCGTTAAATCTCTATTGACCTCAGCTTCAATACGATTTAAGAAGCAGCTCCTCAGTTAGCTTAAGTCTCCGACTCCGTTTCGTATCTTTTGTTAGCTGCGATTATAATTTCTCAAAAGTAAGCTATTAAATTCAAATTATTTTTGAATTTATCAAAAACCAAATCAGGAAAGCCTTTTATTATTTAATGTGAATAAAGAAATTCTCCATAAGTAATTTAATTCTTTTTTAATAAATTGTGTATAACTGTGTTAAAAATCAAGTTTATCTTTGTAGTTTTTCCCTTTATTTTGCTTCTTCATTTCTCTATACTTCATAAGCCTTTTGATCTAAGATAAAACGTTTTTTTAAGTCAGATCACACAGCTCAAAAAACACACATCTCGTTATATTCTAAAGTCTTGTTAAAGTTTTCATATTTATTTTTTATTGCAATTCAAACACATTGCAATTAACCTAAGGGCGCCGCAAAGAAAGAAACAAATAGAGAGAGAGAGGTAGGTAAAGAGACTAAAGTGAGAGAGAGAGAGAGAGAGAGAGAGAAGGGTAGCAGGTGTGTTAGCTTGATGGAGAGCCAAACCTTTTGGCCAAAACTTTTATTTGCATTGCCTGTGTGTGCATTTGAAAATTTGCTTTGAACCTCGAGAGTCTCCTCTGAGTGCAACGAGAATAGCAACAACAGCAACAACAACAGCTACAACAACAGCTACAACAACAGCTACAACAACGGCTACAACAACATCAAACAACAAGTAAAAAACACTAGAGTTGAATTTTCGACTATAAAATATCCATTATCTAATTTAAATATATATAATAAATGCAAATTGTTTATTACTTAGAAGCCAACTCATGTTTAAACATGTCATAAAACAAACTGTTGAAAATTCATATTTAATACAATATATTAAATTACTATTTTAAAGAAACAGAATGCATTGAAAATATTTTTAAAGCAACCATTTATTCAATTAATAGAACGCATTTAAAATATTTTTAATGGATCCTTTAAAAATATTTTAAATGCATTCTATTATTAATTTTAAAAAATTTAGCAAAAATGATCAGTTTTGTTAAAATTTGAAATAATTGGAGTGCAGCAGATTTTCTGTCAGTTTAAATATGTGTTTTAAGTACAAATATATCTAAAGTTTGATGCTTTAAAGTGTAAATCAATTTAATTGTTATATTTTGTATTTAAAGTTTTAATATCATTTAATAAATATAATTACTTTTACACACTGCTTAATCAAACATTTCTGAAGCTTATTACTTTATACCTCAACACTCAATGTTAACGAAAATAATATACCCCTTTACTCTACAATTAATTGGTATAACAACTAGCTAGTTGTGTGCGTGTGTGTGTGTGTTTGTGTGTGTGCGTGTTATGTGTAGTTAAGACGCTTTTGCTTCACCTTTGACTACAAAAAATGCCAACAATTTGTTGAACTTGTGTTGCTGTTGCTGTTGCTGTTGCTGCGTCTGTTGATAATCAAGCTCAAAAACAGAGCAAACTACTTTTGTGCCAATTGTATGTAATGCGTGATGCCGGCAAGCAGCAATTGGACAGTTAAAGGAGTGAACAGGAGAACAGGAAGTGAGGAGAAAGAGAGAAAGAGAGAGAGAGAGAGCGAGTGAGAGAGAGAGAGAGAGAGGGAAACGTGTGCTGGCAGCAGTGAGAAGTACAGATGTAATGGCAAATTTTTGAAATTAGTATGCAACACGCATAGCAGCATCAGCAGCATCAGGAGCAGCAGCAACAAGGGGGTCAAAGGGGGGCCAAATGTCAGGGTTGTGGGCGTGCTAAGGAGTCGTGTCAACATAGTTGCCTACACACACTCACACTCACACACACACACACTCAGAGCTTAGCATTGTTATTGCTGCTGCTGTTGTTGCTGCTGCTACTGTTGTATGTAGCATCAATAACCGGCATATTTAAGCTGCTTGCAACCCCCTTTATTGTTGGCTGGTTTTAAGTAATTTTAATAGCAGTTCTTCTGGTATATATTTCTGGTATGTACGCAGAGTATTAAGCTCAAATATGTAGCATAGAAAATACGTAATATTGTTATTGTTGCCGTTGCTGTTGCCGTTGCCATTGCTGTTGCTGTTTCCTTTGGCCTTTAACGCAACCACATTATATTAGCTGATGCTAAAGCTGCAAGCTTGTTGCTTAATACCAACTTAGCAAATTGCCCCGTTTTGGGGGAGGCGAAAAAAAGACTCCCAATCCCATTCTAGGAATTTATACCTACCACACATTTAACGGAGTGCGAGAGAATTCTTGGGAATACTTAAAGTGAAAAGTGAATGAAATGAAAGACTCAAAGAGTAATTAAAATGCAAGTGTTGTTGTTAAGCAGCTAATCAGCCAGAGTATTCAACCTCATCTTTAACACTTGCTGTAATCTAATATAGTTCAAATAAATACTTGCTAAGAATTTCATAAAATCTGAGCAAAAAGAACATGAAATCAACTTGCTTATTATGTGAGTATTCAGCTAGTTAGCTCCCAGTACTAGTTAAGTAGTTTATATTCAGTATTTAATGGCACTTAAAGTTGGTTGTTAACTATGAGATGCAATATTTAATAAATGCTTAAAACAAACTAAATGAACTGTTTTTCTATGTCATAGAAATCTAGAGAAATTCATATTGTTGAAGAAAATTTTATGTAAAATTTTGGAATAAAAACAAGCAAAGAGTTCTCAAATGATCTTTACAAACTATCGTAAAAATGTCACAGGTGGACAGAAAATTAGTCCGTAAGGATTGCAGAACACTCAAGTTCTAGATATTTAATAACAATACTTATTCACTTGAGCAATAAATCCCTGTCAATTGATCCACTTTTCGGCTTGCCATTAAAACTTTTGCGAACTAGTTGCCAAACAGCATGACATCAACTCTTACAAAAACAAAAAAAAAAGAGCAGAGCCCACAACTGGTTCAATTCGTACCAAAAGCGAGCTATAAAAAATGAGAATTCGAATAAAAAAAAACAAAAAGCGAGAGAAACAACTGTAAAAGTCGCTCACGAATTTCAATTAGAGAGCTCACCGAGCAATTGCCAAAGTTTTTTGAACACTATTGAAAATACTGCAACTCATTGGCAACTACAAACTGGATTCGGACTCGGGACTCGGCGCTCGGCACTCGGAATTCAGAACTCAAACTGGCCTTTGTGGGCGTGGCACTGCCCTGTCCAACTAGGTTAAAAAAGGCCATCTGTTCTTCTTTTTTACATAGACATACATATATATTTTGGCTTATGGCCAAAACAAAACTGAGCAAATCTCTTCTTCTGCTCACATGCTGCAGATATTTTTGCTCATAAAGTTATTGGCAATTTGGCAACAAGCGAAATGCGAAAGTGTTGCCAGTAGAGCTTTTTACAAGTATCTTATCCATTTTGGCTTTTATTTCTCTTTTTTTTTGTTATGACATTTTTAAATTGCTAAAATTTTAACAATACTTTAATGCACTTTTTATATATTTATTTATAAAATTATTATTTAATTGCTTTAACAGCTCACTTTGCAGATTGAAATGTTCTTTGTTCTTTGTTTTTCTAGCAACGTTTAGGCTTAACCTTTTTTTTTTTAAATTCAGCTATTTTTAGCTTCTGGCATCACTGAAATGCGCTTAAATCGAATATCAGGACATGCCAAAGGCTCTAACGACACCAATACACACTCCTAATCAAGTAAATTACAACACATAATGCGTTTGCATTTGGCAAAATTGTAAATGACTGGGAAATGCCTACGGATATGACACTTATGTGAATGCAAATGTATTTACGCCGTACGTCTGTGTGTGTGTATACGTGGTGTGTGTGTGTGATTGTCTTTGGCCTGAAACAATCACAACAAGTGCAACATCAACAACAACACCAACACCAGTAACAACAACAATCCATTTCAACTTTACAGCAATTTAAGCCTTTTCATTATGCAACTATTTACGTTTGCAATTTTTGTGTGTGTTGCTTCTGATATCCTGTAATTACATGAATAGGCTATATTATATTTATACCCTTGCAGAGGGTATTATAATTTTGTCACGAAGTTTGTAACGCATTAAAGGAGGCCTCCCCAAAACCCCATAAAGTATGCCCGTCTGTCCGTCTGTTTCTATGCAAACTAGTCTCTCAGTTTTGAAGCTGTCTTAATGAAACTTGGTACAGGTCCGTCTTTTAAGCCTGTATTTGAACCAATTATATTTAAAACAAAACCAAACATGACAGAAGTTGCATGCTTCAACACTCAGAAAGAGGAGCAATATTAAAATGATACAAGACAGAAGTTGCATGCCTCAACACTCAAAAAGAGGAGCAATATTAAAATGATACAGAATTCATATTTATTGTAGTAAAGAAATATAGCTTACCTTTTTACATAATATTTTATTAGATTTACACACAATTTTCACAAATCACTTCACTACACTGTGATCATTTCATTTTTACACACCAAACAAAAACAAAAAAACTATAGCCTGACTAAAGCTGCGGGCTACAACACACACACACTACATTACATAATATTTTAATCGATTTAAAATTTTCACAAATTAATTCACTACACTGTGATCATTTCATTTTTAAACACCAAACAAAAACAAAAAAAACTATAGCCTAACTAAAGCTGCGGGCTACAACACACACACTTCATAAACGAATTTAATTTTCTGAACGCAGGCAATTAAAACGAAAATTAGCAAAAATCATTGCATAAGTGAGAGCGCGGGAGTTAAAACGAGCAACAACAACGATCACAAGGAGAGCGCACACAAAGGAAGACGCAAACATTCGCAATGCGTAGGAAGGAGCGGGATAGCGCTAGATAAAATGGCGCATAAGAGAGCAAAGAGAGAGCGGGAGTTAAAACGAGCAACAACAACGATCACAATGAGAGCGCACACAAAGGAAGACGTAAACATTCGCAATGCGTAGGAAAGAGCGGGATAGCGTTAGATTTAATGTCGCCAAAGAGAGCAAAACGGGTGCTCCGCTGGCAGCTATAGAAAAAAACAAGGCACTTGCAAATATTAAAAATTAAATTTAACAAACTAACGCTGTTTAATTTGACAACTTTCATATGCATGAAGTGCACAAAACTTTGCTTGACCGTTCAACACACAATTTAAGCCAATTAGACCGATCAAACTCCGATTTTCAATAAAAAAAACGCGGAGCAACCGAATAAGGCGAACTTAAGAAAACCGACGACCGATTAGAACTAAACGATAGGCGATTATTATCGATAATTATTGATGTAGCAAAACAGCAAACTTACCTAAACTAACTATACAGGTTACATTTGTAGCAAGTTGAATACAGATCTCGGCAAGGGTATTAAATCTTTGGTGTGCCAAATATAGCCTTATGTATTTTTGTATATTAATTGTATTCTTCTTATGATAGACTCTTTCATCTTTCAAAGTCTGCCCTTTGGGGATAAGCACAAAAAATACCCTGTTAATTGTGGAGCTGAGCTCAACTCAATATACATATATTTCTTTTCTAATTTAATAAACTGCCTTTGCTGTATTGTGGTTTTTTGAACAGGGTATCATTTGCGTTGTTTAACATTGTTTTATTTGTTTTCATAGTCTACTTTTTGGCATGCACAAAATTCATTTTTGTTTTTTGTATTTGTTTTGTTTGCGCGCTGCGTTCGCATTTTCCCAGCACTTTAGGCATTTTTTTATCGCTCAGCCCCCATCAGTCCCTCCCCTCTCCTTTTTAGCAATCCTTCCACTCACTTAGTTTCATTTGAGCACAAAAACAACACACAAACAAGAGATACAAAAAATGACCAACAAAAATTGAAAGCAAAGCGCAAAAAGCGTTCGCAAATGATGCAAAGGATATAAAACGAAAAACGAACAAAAACAAAAAATTAAACGAAAAAATTTTTAAATTTTGCTGCTGTCGCATCCCCAGCAATGCAATCGCCCAACCTTTCCCCCCATACCCCTTGATTCCCGATACCCGAACCTTAGGCTTACTTGCACTTTACAACTAGTTTTTTTTCAGCAAGTTTCTTTAGTTTGCACACAGGGTATATAGTATAACTATTATGCTAAGAAATATGTTTGTCCTCCTTGCTGGTTTTCTACAATCGAAATAAATTATTATGACCCCATATGACTGGAAATGTTACCAAAATTTACCAACTTTCCAACGCCTTCTTAAACTGGAAACTTGATCATTCATTTTTATTTTTCGATTGATATGTTCAACGATAATTATCGTTTACTAATTGAAAGTAGTTGTTACTTTTGCTATGTCTAAGATAAATGAATTTTTGGTCTATATATATACAAACAATATTGAATTACTAATTGAAAGCTCACTGTAAGCAATCGAAATTCAAATCCCCTCTAGGGTATCAAGTGTTCGGCTCTGCTTTCTTTTCACTTCTTATATTTTCTGTTTTATTCTTATTTTTTGCTTTTACTTTGCTTTGGTGTCGCTTGGTGTCTTTTATATCAATTTTAAGTATTTTTATTTTTTAGTCAGTTGCTTCCCTTTTCTTGTTCTTTTTCTTCTCCGTCTTGTGCGTCGAGTTGTCGTCTAACTTATGCCATCTCATTTATCTTCGTAACTTCTCTTTACATTCTTCTTTCTTTACTTTTTCGATGGCAAAAAAAGGGGCATGTAGATACTTTTGAGGCAGTTATTGCATTTTGTGTTTTTTTTCTTGACGTAACATAGTTTTAAGCATCGAAATGCATCACTGAACACGATGATTTTTTGCCCTTATGTATATGCGATTCTACTAGCTACATATATATAGTACAATTTTCTTGATTTTAAACAAACTAAATTTAACAAATACACTTTAAAGTTGACTAAATATCTGCTAAGTATATATTTTCATTATTATTTTAATATTTCGTATCAATTGTTCTTTTACTATTCTTTGCTATTATATATTTGAATAATATTGAAACCAAAATTTTGAATCGCTTTTAACTTTCCTTTCTTTGTGATCCGCATTCGATTAGTTTCTATCGTTTTGTTCTGCCTTTTTGAAGCTATTTTTCGATATCACTGCAGAGGCGAATTCATCATCGGAATCAGTGTTTGCCTTGAGCAGATCATTGACCTGAGCACAGATATGATCATCGAGATCGAAACGCGGCTCCTGCATCCAGAAGAACATGAGATTTTTGGTACGTCGAAATTTCAGGACATAAATGCGACCTGTTTTACATGATTCGACACGGCGAAACTCAAGGCTACCCGGCTGGGCCACAATATCCAACTCAACCTTGTGCGCCCTGCGATCCATCCAGCAAAAATGTATATCCCCATTCTGATCCCGATAAAGATAGAGTAAACCCTTGCGATCATCTGGTTCAACGATTTCGCCACCTTGAATCATGCGGCCAGCCTTGAATTCGATAAGATGAGCATTTTCAACTGGATGATTCTCCAGTTTAACGATTGGTATATATAAACGATATAAATATATATATTTATGTGATAGGTAACTGATAATTTGGCTTTGATTGAAATTAAAAATGAGAATCGAAATCGAAATCAAAAATTTGTGAAGGATTTCCATTGACTAGAAATGAAGAAGCCTGCTTTGAGTGCAGCTACTGAAACAGTTCAAATATCAATTAGAAACACATGTGTGTGTATAAAAAGTATATATATGTGTGTGTGTGGGGGTGTGTGTGTTTTCAGAGTTTATAGCATACTTCTGGGCCACCTTCGACTGCAATTGACCTTTAATTGCGCACTTAAAAGCACATAAAAACGTGGCCAGCACATGCCAGGACATGGCCAACATACATATATACAATACAAAGCCACTTTCAATATCCATGTGTGTGTGTGTATAGAGGAGGGGGGCGTGTCTCGGCTCGTAAGTGCGGCCAGCTTAGCCGTGCACAATTAAATTAAAGTGATGACTTATATTGCTTAACGTGCATCGAATGGAATTGCCCAGCCAAAGACAATGAGCCTGAAAGAGAAAGCTATACAAAAAGAGACAGAGAGACACTGACAATGAGAAAGAGAGAGATAGAGGGAAAAGGACAAAACAAGTCAACAACAAACAGGAAAATAGCAGAACGCATTGAAGCGCAACGAAGGCAACAAAGTGAAACTGAAGCACTACAGCTGAATAGTTACTATAGTTCAATGTGTACAAGCTATCGATAATTGTGTGTATTGATATCGATATGCTGCTTGTACACGCTCAACAATGTTCGTCACTTATTATTGTCAATAACAATTACAATAAATTCGAGTAGCTAACGAAATTAATTAAACAACATAAGTTTCATTAAAAATATTATTTTTCTGCTATAAATAGCAACCTCTTTATTTTGTAATTAACTATAGGGTATTTAGTGAACTCGATGTTTTTTAGTGAAAGGAAAGTCGGAAATTATAGTTTCCGCTACAAAAAAGAGCTATCAGTTTAAAATGAATTTTATGCAGTAACTTTATTTTAGACGTGTTGCATAACATAAAAACAAAATGAAATAAAAGTTATTAATGTAATGGACACCTTAATAAATCAACTTTATGAAGTAACTTAAACTTTATTTAAAAAGTGTTGTTAACATAAAAACAACATGACATGAAAGTTATTAATGTAATGAACACCTTGATTTGAATAACTGTCATATTCATGTTATAAACCTCAACTTTATAAATGTACGATTCTAAAGTAAGTTGATTTTATCAACAGTATATAATAAAGAAGTAATGAATTACACATTACACATAATTCTTAGTCTAAATTACTGTTTACTTTGTGCTACTTTAATGTTGAATTAAGATTCTGAGATGAATCACGTCCAAACTAATCCACAAATTATGAATAGAAATTAAAAATTCCACAACACACACTCATTGCTCGTGTCACATGCTTCGAGTTTGCTGTGAGAGATTTGAGTGTGTAGAATACACCAACAATTATAAACTAATTATAGAAAGTATGAATTTAAAATCTCTTTCATGTATAACATATGCATAATATATTATAAGCTCTTCTTTATTCTCTCTCTTTCTCTCTCTCTCTCTTTATTCCCAACACAATGTGACTACGCAAATACCGCTGTTGTTATAAAGTCGTTAGACCCTGTGCTTAAAATATAAAAAGGGTGTATCAATTATGTCAACAATAATGTGAGTATAAAGTACAAGGAAGCGTGGCAGACCAGAATAAGTATATACTTGAACAACAATAACAACGAGGCAATATATACGATATAACCAAGACCTTAGAGTATATAAGAGTTAGAGATACCAAACTTTCAGTGTATTGCTCCTGTATATCCTTGTCAATAAATATGCCACACTCCTTGCCAAATCAAAATGTTAAACGAATAACAAAGTGATCAAATAGAAAACTATAAATTTATTAAGGATAGAATTTTGATGCAAGGGAAGGAAAAGGACAATATCTACATACAAAGCAGAAAGATTGAGTATTTCTATAATAAAATAAATCCAAACAGTGTCAAAAGCTGTGTGATTTCAGATACTTCTCTTAATTTTTTTCAGCAAATATTTTATTAATATAAACTTTCAATTTATTTTAAGTTTGTGAAAACCAGCAAACAAAAATTATTATTTTCTTAGCCCCAAATCTGGTATTTATAAAACTATTATTTTAAATTAAAAACTAGACATATTAGCCCATATATTGGCCTAATTTAGGGACCCGTATATTGTTTTAATTAAACAAAAATTTATTAAATAATAGGAAACTAAAATCGAAAATTTTAAAATTTATTTTTAAATAAATATGCTTCCTCATTTTTTGAATGTGTTTTTTAAAAGATAAGTACAGAATCTCCTCCAGTCGAGTTTTGTCAGCTTTCCTACTAGTTAAGCTCCATATTTAGCTGCTTCTGCTTTGGCAATATATGTAACATACATATGTATATTGGCAGTAAATATATGAATATTAGATATCTATAAAAGTAACGCAGGAAACTAAATTCAAAGACCCGACTCGATGTGTGTGTACTACTGCATCATTAAGTTGTAGTCGGTAGTATGTAAGTATATATCTTGTGCACAACAAGCCATATAGCATATGTCTCTGTCACTGTCTCTATCTCTGCATGTGTGTGTGTGGAGTGTGTGTGTGTGTGTGTGTTGTGTGTGCTACCTGTGTGCGTTTTAATGATGCCAAAGCGAGTGCTGGAATCATTGAGAGACAGAGCCCAGCCACATAACGGCAACGGCAGCTGTCCTGGCCTGGCCCAAAACTCTGGTCTTGGTCCTGGTCCTGGTCCTGGGGCCCCGTGTCATGAAACGTTCGAAAGCAATTACAATTTAAGTATTTAATTAGGGAATTACGTGAGCAAATACACACGCCCAGCCAGCATAGAGAGACAGAGGGAGAGAGAGGAATGCAAAGGAAACACAGAATGGGAGACAGGTAGAGGTGACTTTCTTTATTTTGGGGACAAAATAAAATAGCGTAACGTAGCTGCCACAATCGACTCGACTTGACTCGACACACACACACTAACACACACACACACACACATACATGCCCAAGCTGTAGCGGAAGAAAGAATCAGGAAAGGTAGAGGCAAAGGGAATGGCAGAGGGTAACGGATGAGGGAGTAATTCACCTGCTCGAATGCCAATAAAAATGAAGCCAATTTCTGTTGCTGCAACACAATTTACAGTTTACGCTTTACGCGCTTTATCTCTCTCTCTTTCTATTCACACAGCATTGGCTTTTCCTAGTTTTTTCTATCCACCCCACTAAACCTTGGCTACCCCTACTTCCCACTTCCCATTCACCATTTCCTACTTATGCCCTAACCTTATTCCTTGACTTCTTGCCTAAGCACATGAACAAATAGTAAATAGAATCAAGAACTATAAAAAGTCAACGTCGCTCGCGGCAAGAGGAGTGAAAATTGTTAAATTGCAAGCAAGTTATGTTGACAAATGCTTAAACTCCCCTCGCAATTCTCCGTTCGCAACTCGCAACTCGCAGCGTTGCCCTTCGTTTTGACTTTAGCATTTGACTTCAACGTTGACGCAGTTTTTTTTCTTGAAAATTCCATCATTTCATTTCCCCCATTTATTTTTTATGTACTCTACTCGCATTTATTCAGTTGTTGTCATTTTCAGTTTTTTATGCTTTTATTTCTCGTTGAGTATCAATAAATTTCCCGTTGGCCAAAAGTAAACAGCAAAAGAGTAAAAAATAAAGAACAGGTAAGCACACCCACTTCTCAGACACACCCACACACCCACACACACACCTATATTTATATATAGATGTGTATGTATTTACATATTAATAAGCCCATTTGTGCTCCATCAGAACGATTGTAATGCCATCAAGTATTCGAACTGTTGCCATCAATATATTTTATAGCCTTTATATTACATTGAAACAACAGCAACAAAAAGCAGCTTACTTAAATAATCATTTCGCTTTTTAGTTTCATTTTCTTCTTTATTTTAAAGTAGCAACAATACAGAAAGTGCTATTGATAGTTTCATTTTATACCTATTGACTTTTTTACGTAGTTTCTTCTGCTTATTTTTATTATGTAACTATGGAATTATTAACCGTTTAAACGATTCTCGTAACAGTAGATTGATTTAAAATTTCCATTTTTATTCATTTATCAATAAGTTGATATTAATAAAATGAGAGATTTCTGATATCTATCGTATAACTTGTTTCCTTTTCTGATTACATTTAGCTGCTTATATTATCGATAATATTTATAAAGCGATTTCATGTTGTATATATCGACTATTTGTATATCCAAACTTATCGCAATTATTTGCAATAATTAGTATCGATAATAATTTTTCTGATATATCAAAAAACTAAATGTCTCAAAGTGAAAGTCTTCCATTTAAGAAAGGTAAATTTTCTGAAGCCAATTCTCACTTTTAAACGCAGTAACATTAAAGTCAATAACTCACATCGTTCACAGAATGTCTGCGTGTCTGTGGGTTTGTATATATATGTGTGTATGTGTGTGTTGCACGCCAATTGGCCATCAAGTTGCATAAATGAAATTTCGTAGGCTTAAAATCTCGTTTTGCCTTTTTTTTATCATTTTATTATGCTCGTAGAACACAGACCAATGGATAATTCCGCCTTAAATGCGTATCTGCCTCTGTGTGTGTGTGTTTGTGTGTGTATGACAGGCATTAATGAAGTGTTCGTGGTATGTTTGTCAAGCCCTTACAAAAAAAGATATATATGCATGTAATTACGTATACGTATTCCGACTATGAATGCGATTTTGTGTACTGAAATACATATTAACTGAACTGAGCCAAGGGAAGTGGATTATAAATTCACGAAATGCTCGAAATAAAACTTAATACCTTAAACAGGCTACGGATACAGCTATGAATACAGCCATGAATACAGCTATGAATGAAGCTATGAATACAGATGGATGGGGATGGGATGCAGATATAAATACAGCGGCATGAATGCTTATTATTTTTTGATGATTGCAAAGATGTTTCCTTGCATTAAAGAGCAAGCTTAAAGAGTTGCTTCAATGCTTCAATGCTTCAAAATCAAATGATTGAATAACTTAAACAAAATGGTAGTTAAATATTGCTAATTCCATGACAACAAATCTGAGCATGCAGTAGAAAGCAACAGCTCGACCAGGAAATACCCTGTGCACACAATCTAAACTCAAAACATAGATAGATAGATAGATAGATAGATAGATAGATAGATAGATAGATAGATAGATAGATAGATAGATAGATAGATAGATAGATAGATAGCTATATAGATAGATAGATGGATAGATAGATAGATAGATAGATAGATAGATAGATAGATAGATAGATAGATAGATAGATAGATAGATAGAACATTGTTTTTTTAGTATCTGTAGAATCCCTATGTCATGTATAGATTATTTATTTATTATAAATAACAATACATTTAAATTTAAAATAAACCCTTGTGATATCCACAAAATGCAGAATATACTTTAATATTATTATTCTTAGAAAGAAAATTAGTTTTAGTTTATAATACAATTATAATTGATAGAACCATTACATTGGTACACTCTACAGGGTACTAATCTCACAAAGTTAAGCAGCTTTATCAATGGCTCGAGCTCAGTTTGCACTTGCAAAAGTAAATATTATTTATTTACAATTTATGTTTCGATAAAACTTGGATTTATAAATTCAAATCGTTGATGAGAGCTGTGAATATATTTATGCTTGAATGCACTTATTAGGCAATTAGAAATGCAACAGTCGTAAGGACATTTAGTGAAGTAAGGACATTCATGATACATACCATCTTCTACATAACACAAACAACTTTGAATGCTTGTCCAATTTAACTGCAAATCCAACAGGGATAATGTTACAAGGGAGTATTAAGTAAGAATATGAATTAAGGTACTCGTATTGCAAAATTTCAATTGTGTAGACCGCAAATTTCAATCAAAGTCAATTTAATTAATTTAACTATTGTACATGTTCAAAGTTAATTCATTTGACAGCCTTTTAATGTCAATCATTTATAATATTCTGACAATGAGCCCAAGGTTTTTATTTAATTACATACAATCAATCGATTCCAAGAGTTTGTAAAAGGATTATTAAGTAATAAGATAGGTATTGATATAGATATGGATAGTTGTCTGTTAGTTGGTTTATTTGATTTCTTTGGCAAGTAACTGTTAGACATCACTGTTGACAGTGCAGTGAACAATTGTGCTCGCCATTAAATAAGTGAGAAGCTGAGTACCTTTACTTTACCAGCAGCTCTGTATGTTTTTCCTACTCCTACATTCATTTAGTACACCACATTACGTATACGCAACGTTGCGTCGCACGGCACGGCAAACTGAATGAGAGTTGAGTTCAACTGAAGAGAACAGAACTGTGTGCGAGTCATTAATTCATGGGCATGAAGTTGATTGCGTTTTGTTTGGTTTCATTTTAGTTGGTTTGGCGTTAAGTTGTGTGCACAGTCAGACAGGCCAATTAAATAGGCGCAAGGAGTCAACTTCATATTAACACATACTTAATGTGTGTGTAAGCGTGCAGCATAAGTTTGTGAGTAAAGTGTGTGTGTGTGTGTGTGTGTAAGCAACACAAAGCATCGTCATAGCCCACGTAACCGGTAAGTTTATGAATTTCAAAAATGCGCCCCATTGCCTAAACTAATTTTCCTGCACACGCAATCGCCTGCCCACACACACACTCACACACTCACGCACACACACACGCAGCCATACGCACTCACACACACACACACACAGTCTGCTTTTCAATTTTCAGCACACACAGGCAAAGCAGTCCCTTTTTTTTATACTTCCTTTGTGTGTATTCGCTGCGGTTGTTTAGAGAGGCGTCTGTCAAAGCAACGTGCACAATGAAAGGGAAGAGAATGAAGGGGAAGAGACGGGCAAAAAAAATGAGAAATAACAGAGACCACATAAAAGCGAGAAACGGTCTGCAAATATTTGACTATATGCATACCCTATAAACAAAAAAAGAAAAGTCATATTTAAAATGATGGAATGCAAAAAATGCAGCCAAAATTCGAGTTTCAAATTTCTGATTTTTGCCCGTACTTTTTTTAGCTATATGTTTAGGATAGAAACGAAATTAGGAATTCAGATTAACAGAAGAATGATAAACCGAGTTATCGTTTAGAATTATTTGTATTCTAAAAACCAATTGGATTCTCTCTATATAAGAGACACCTATCAAATATAGTTATTAACTAAATGCCCACAAACTCTTAAATATTTAGCATGAAAAATCATAAATATTCTCATTTGATTTCGCATAATTTCTCATTGATTCTTTTCTGGCTTACACCCATTACATGGTAAACATCATGATTGGAAAAAGAAAGTTACAGGAGGCATGGCAACATTTTATGATATTTCTGTTAGTGAATAGGTAAATGGTGGCTGTGACAGACTATCGGTTGCAGCCCTTTGGCTTGTTGCTACAAAATGGAAACGCATTTTTTGCAACAGCTTGTTGCAGTCAGTCCCACCTTCCACCTCCCATTTCCACTTTTATTCCCTTTTCAACCTCCCTATTCTTTGTTGGCAATGTGGTCGCCGTTTGTTGCGCCTTTGTTAACGCTATGTGTTGCGGCTGTTAGCGAGCTCGTTAAAAGTGATTTTTGAAATTGAAAAACGATACATCAAAGTGTTGCAAAATGTGTAGCAAAATAACATTGAAGAGAATTTTGAAGAATTTAAGTATTAAAATTCGTAAAGGAGATAGCAAAATAAACAAAGAGAGATTGAAAACTAATTGGCAGATCAATATGTTTATTGTTATATCTGTAGAAAGTATTAAAAAGCAAAACTACGTATGCTTATTAATTGAATAAAATATTCTTTTCCTTAACGAACTTTAAGAAAAATTTCCTTAATTTAATATTAAACCTTATTCCTTATCTTTGGCAGACTTAAAGTCAACTTTTTTTACTAATTGCTTAGTTGATCAAAATCACTTTAAAGTAAATAAACAACTTTAAGTAACAACACTTTATCTTCAAGCTATGACAAAGATCAGCTTCTATAAGTTAAGTAAGTTTTGGTTCCTTAACCTTTTTGTGCCACATTAAAATTATTAAAATAGGGTTCTTTTTTCTATAAGTGATAACATTATACAATATAGTTAAATTCATAATTTTTAACAAATAAAGTAAAGAGTTAAGTCAAGTAAGCGTATTTCAAGTTCAGCTAGGATATTTGCTTTGTCAGTATTCGGGATAAGGCCAAGACCGTTATATACTCCCTCTGACACACAAACACACGCATACATACACACGCATACACCCACACACACACTCATGATTGGCGGCAGGTTTTGTTAATTTACGTATTTTGGGGTAACCTTTTTTTTGCATCTATCCTCGATCTATTCGCTAACCCTATCCATCTTTTGCCAGCCTTTTTCGCATTGTTCCACGTTGTTGTGGCACGCATACACATACACACACACACACTCGCACACTCACACTGACAGTGTTGTCAACTTTTAAGAACAAAGAACCAGAAAGAAACCGGCTAAAAGGAAAAAGATATGAATTTAATAACGAGTACGGAAAATAGGACAAGTAGTTGTATATTTAACATGTTGAATTTTCATAAATATTATTCAGAAAGCATTTTAAAATATTTGAGTATCATTCGTAGATATATGTAATATTTTGAATTTTTTTTTGTTAACTGTATATCTTGATTTTTGAATAATATTTGTGAATACTTGAACTACATCACATGGTTAAAGAGACTGAAATTTGCTTTCTTTTGTATTTGCATTCAGGATCTGCTAATTTAAACCCAAATTTAAACAATTTTAGGATATTATAAGTTCAGAAGGAATGGCCTTACATTCCAATCTAGGTAAAGTACTTCTAAAAACGACAAATCTGTACAGAAAAGAGCTAAATTGGCAACACTGCTCTACATTAGAGACGCAGTCGGGAGAGTGCGTGTTAGATAAACCTGACAGGGCGTCTGGGTTTGCGTGTTTTTTAGACTTGACTGTTGAAGGCGGGGAAGGGGGTGTTGTGCCCTGCAGAGGGTTTAAGAGAGAAGGAGGGAGGGTGGAAGGGAGGGGGTGTGTAAGGTGTGTACCAACGGAAGGAAGCGACAGGAAGCGCCGCAAGGGCAAGCGGATGTGTTGCCAGCCCTTTGGCAATGTACCCCAAAAAATGCAACCCCAACCCTAAAACCCTTACCCTCACCCCCCTCCCCCTCGATGACTGTCCCGTTAAGCGTTCGCCCCGCTACGGTTGTAGTCGTTGTAATTTTTGGTAATCCTATGCGTTAGACGCAACAGCAGCAACAACAACAACAACAATAGCGGCAACATTAACAGGCCAAAGTCACTGGCGGCATTTTTGTGGTTTTTTTTTGTTGTGTTCTCTATGGTGTGTGTGTGTGAGTGTTTTTGGCGCTTTGATTTCATTTCTTCATGTTTTTTTCCACTTTCAGCATTTTTTTCGGGTATTTCCCTCTGTTAACCATCACAGCTGAAGAATGTGTGTGTGTGTGTGTTTAACAATGCGGTCAGATCTCAAAGACCATAAAAGCTAGAGTCAGCAATTTTTCGTCATGTCGAGGCGTCTACTAAACAACCTACGCAGTTAGGATATACACTTATCGGTTTATCGATAACTTAATGCATGTTGGCCTAAAATGATAAAAATATATTGCACAACACGGCGTATGCTTAACATCTCTGGAGGCTTCTTTATTGAAAAAGGAAGTGAAAACAAACGTAAGGATAGTAGTTTATTTAAATGTTATAGGGTCTGCTTTCGTAACTAGCAGGGATTGCCGTTCACAATGATTTACAAGGGGTATCGATAACTAAGTAGAAATATTATTTGAAGTTGATTTATAATAAACAATTCACAGCGTATACTTAATTTCTGGAGAGTTCTGTGTGTGGCAAAAATATTAAAGTTTTTCCACTAAACTTTTATCGATAAATAGATATAAAGAGATCCACTGTTTTATAGTGTCTTCTTTGACAGTTGTGAAAGTTTAAAAAAACCTAGAAACTATCTGTCTACTTTTAATAGAGCTCAAATATTGTCAAATTAATTCAGTAATGCATAAAAAGCTATAAACAAATAGTGAAAGGGACATTTTAACATTTTGGAATTGTGTCTAAATTAAAAAAATTTTAAATGGTATCTGTCAGTCAGTCAGACACTTGTTTTTCTTACTTTTTTTGTGGCTATTCGCTTTGTGGTGCGACATTTCAACTTTAAAGTGGCCATCAACGCGAAATGCGCAGCGTCAACGACAACAACAACAACGACAACAATTGTTGTTGATGACGTCGACAACTTAAGCGTTGTTTGTACAACTGACAACAGCAACACCAACAGCAACAACAACAACAACAACAACAGCAACAACAACAGCCGACAACATCTGACAACAACAGAGCAGCAAAAACAATGGATGAATGAATGACAGAGCGCGCGTTTAATAAACATCATTTAATTACAGGCACACGGAAAAAGGAGGCGCCACATTATTTCTATAGAGTTTAGCTTAGCCTTAGTACCGGAGTGGGCGTGGCACAAAACGCCGACAACAAAACCCTTGGTAATTTGTGTAACTTTTTTAATTATTTACTTTCGTGCTGCCGCCTTCGTTATTCATACTTTTTCTTAACTTCTTTTCAGACCCTGTACTTAAGACTCCCAAAAGGTATTTGCAGTATGTGGAAGTGGAGTCACAGACTTCATTTAGTATACATAGTTTCTTGATCAAAAACTCAAGCAACTCGATCTCAGAGTCTTTGGGAGATAGAATTATGAAATTGTGTAATCGGGATCTATCTTGAAAATTTCAACATAATCCGAAAGTAAACTCGATAGTTATTTAAATTATTCAACTCACTATTTTCATAGTATCTCTACAGAGTTTCCTCAGTCGTGCTCACTCACTTATAGCGTTTCTGACTTGTTTTTTCAACACCACTTCTTTCACTCTAGGTTTTCTTTTTTTTGGGTTAATTTAAAAAGGCAACGACAACTCTGCGGGTAATGCTTAACAGCTGTTGGTAATCAGGTGGCTTGCCAGGGTTGCAACCCGCTGAGTTACCGCTTAAACTAGTGATTAATCCGATAGCCAAAGAACAAGGCATAGAAAGTTAGCCAGAGAGTGTGTCCCAGCAAGATAACAGAAAATTGTTCAAACAAAAGACAATTTAAAACAACACAAGGAATAAGAAGAATAGAATGAAAAATGAAGTAAATGAAGAGTGCAAGTGAAAAGAGATACCGCATAGTTTAAGTTGTATATTCCCGCTGATAAGTTAAGCATCCACTAAGCGCACTATTTGCAGTTACTAAACTTGACTTAGTGGGTTTAATGCGAAAAACTAAAGCTATCAAGTGGCAGATATTTGCTAAGGTGCAATTTCTAAGAAGGCTGTAAAGGTAATTCCAACAGGCTTTTCCACGAAGTGCTGTTTAATGTTTCCTCTTGATTGACCGTCTGATGTATTTTCCTAGAAACTGAAAGTGTTGTTCTAAATTTACATAATTTCTATTTATTCCTTTTAAGTGCGAAAAACTTTATTGATGTTGAATGTTGTTTGACTTTAAGCTCAGTGAGTAACAGAGATTAAGCAAAAAATGATGTTATTTAAAAATATCTTCCAGGCTTTACCTGTGTGTCCTTTTTTATTTCAATTCCTTTGCTTAAATAATAATTTAATCTTCATTTAAACTGTGTGCTCCCCACGCAATTGCGGGCTACGTGACACACATACGTAATTACATGCATTTCTCTCTCTCTCTCTCTCTCTCTCTCTTACTCTCTTGAGAGAGCAGATGACAGCCAGTGTGACCACATGGGAGATAGAACGTTCAACCATTCTCTATTTTTGCATCTCTCCCGAGAGCGCATATTTGTTAATTCATCTTCTGCTTTGTGCGGCATTCTTAAACGTTTCAAGAGACCTCCAAAATAATCGATTTCCATGCCATAAATTAATAATTCCAGCTCCTCGGTTTAATTGCACAAAGACACCACAGGAAGCTGGTAACCACAAGCTGGATGAGTAGGCGATTGATCTAATGCCTCACGAATGGATGGACAAGTTTTGTGGGCCATAAATTTGCAAATGCTCGACAATGTCATCATATAAATCAGGCATAAACAGACAGCAGACAGCACGCTTCTGACCTGAACCTGAAACTGAACCAGAACCACAAACTCAAACTCAAACTCATACTGCATGCTATATAACAGTAATGAGCTTTGCGAATGACCATTAAGTAACATTTAAAATGTCACTCAGGCTAAGGTTGCGGTTACAGCTCAAAGGGATTTCGGTTTGCCTTTTCTAAAGAAACGCAGCGAGAGAAAGAGAGAGCGACAGAGAGAGAGAATAGATAGAGATAGAGATAGTCTCATACACATGGACGCGTGTCTAATGTGAAAAGAAATTAAATGGAAAAACCCAACAAGGCAGTAAATCTCCAAGCACAACAAACAACACTCGAAAGCAATTTAGCTGTGGATTCAAGGAGATAAGGGGCGAGAAGAGAACAACAAGAGGTAGAGAGAGGTATAGAGAGGATGGGGGGAAAAAAAGCGGTTAGCTTCTATAGTTGCAAGCTGCAAGGACAACGTTAGAGACTTTGCGGTTTTGGTTTTCAATCACGGCACACACACCAAATTGCTAGACGCCAGATTGTGTGTCATAAACTTCTACTCCTACTGCGGCAGTTGCATGTTGCAACTAGCAAGTTGCAACAAAGCTGCCGCAAGATAAATAATCAATTAAAGTCTTGCACCAGCGGCTGACGCAGCGTATGCGTAATGCGTGCACGTAAATCAGCGACACAATTTGCAACGCCTTCGCACAGACACACACACACACACACACACACACACACACACACACACACACACAACGTTGCAACATCGCGCTGTGGCACGAACGCGAACGCACTTTCATGCAATTGCACAACCTCAATGCGATTCTTTCAACTGTAGTTTCATCCCCCTTCCCAACTCACTTTAACCACCTCCGTTGTCCTCTCCACAACCGAGCATGCCTTGCATACACCCAAAGAAAAATGTCCTGCAATTTACACAACATTTAAACAAACTTAAAAACAATTATTCCGTTTTAAGGCGAAAGAATAAAATCAATTTAAAATGTAGGCGTTTAAATTGCAAGTTAAATATAAGTTTAGTTTATTGAAATACACAAATTTCATAAGAAACAACAAATTTCCACTAAAAATTAATATTTTAAAATTTGTAAAATATTTTTTAACTTACATAAATATACATATTTAAATATGTATATGAATTCATATAAAAAACTGAATTCCAGCATTGTCAAAATTTGTAACAAACTTTTCACTGGAATCTGTCAAAATGAAACAAATTTAATTTGTACGAATTAAATGTACAATGATCAAAATTTGAATAAATTTAATTTAATTATGCATACATATTTCAAAGGAAAATTCCAACTTATTAGTTACGTAACAAACTTCTACATTATAAAACGTTGAAAATTGAAAATGATTTAAATAGGTTACTCAAATTCTTGAAATAACTTTTAGCTACTTTAAAAAAAAGATAGATTCAATCAAAAATCATATAGAAAACAGTTTTCATTTTTAACAAATCGCGCATTCAAGCAAATCAAATTACTATAAAGAAAAGTTTAGTTAAATTTTAATTAATTTAACGCTAAAATAAATTTAAGATTTTTAATATTAAATACCGTTGACATCTTGTAGATAACCTTGTGTTCTAATTAAATTTAACTGTTCGTTTTTTTTCGCAGAGTGTACTCTGTACTTAGTCCTGTCCCAGTTCCCTTTTTGCCTTTGAACGCCTTTTCTGCCTGGCATTCATTTTCAGTTGCATACTTTGGGGCGATGAGGCGCCACAAAAGCTGCAAAATGGCTGACATTGTTCAAGTCAAAGCCAGCAGCAACAGCAGCAGCAGCAACAGCGGCAACAGCAGCAACAGAAGCGGCAGCTGCAATTTCAACTGCAGCAGTGGCAACAACGGAGAAAGAACAGAAGCTGTGGCAACGACAGTATTACAAAACGTAATACTTATAAACATGTTTATAAGAATCTCGCTCGCTATATGCGATGAAAGATACCATTGAAAAGGCACTGTGGACACAGCTGCAAATACCAGGAATCACAGTGTGAATATAACACTGTAATTGCAAATACTACGAATCACAGTGTAAATATAACTTTTTCACTTTTTAAGTATAAAATTCAGAGTAAAAGAGCTGTAAAAGCTCTTGCACTAGAATTTTAAATTCTACAGTTGAGATTTTATTATTAAAGATATTTAGAGAAAGTTAACATATCTCACAATTAAAATGTCTAAGACTCATAGTTATATAATGCATAAGAAGTTATGAAATCTCTTAAAAATGAGTTGAAAATTCTACGAGTTGTGTAAATATATTAATAAAATTCTTGTTACGGCAAGATAGAAAAATAAATATTATTCACTATAAGAACTAATAGAATATAATGGAATGAAATGAATTATAATAAAATATTACTTTACTTTTAGAAATACCACAAGACTCTGGAACTTTAGTTTATCTCTTCAGTTTTAAACTTAAAATACAAATTTTATTGATTAAATTATGAATTTTAAATGTATATTTTCTGCTTTAACTTTAAATGTTAAATAATCATTATTATTATTAAATATTGTTTTTTTCTACTACTTTTTATTGGCAATTTTAAGAAGAGCCCCCAAAAATGTTGAACCAATTTGGAAGATGAAATCTAAAGTCCACTGTACACTGTTAACACATACATCCACACACACACACACCCAGAGACATATGTATAACTGTTATTCAAGCGCAACATTTCCTTCTAGATGCACGCAAAGAAAAGTGCATTCAAGCACACAATTCTCAGCCTCAGTCTCATCCACATTTCCATCCTCATTCTCATTCTCATTCTCATTTTCATTTTCATTCTCATTTTCCTGCTGCAGTTGCTGCTGTTGTTGTTGCTGCTGTTGTTGGTTGTCGCTGTCAGCCATGGCGATCTTGTCGCCGTATAATATGCACAAGCGACATTCAGTCAAACAGTCAGTCAGTCAGTCAGTCATTTATTCATTCACTCAGACACTCACCTACTACTCACTTATACATCCACTCGTTTGCTCATTCATTCATTGCAATGGCGCTGCTTTGTTGGTCGCTCATTTTGGGTTCAGTTGACTAATGTCTGTAGCTGAACCTTGAACATAAATATATACACACACATACACACACTTACACACACTTACACACACACAACAACTTCTTATAGACATGGGTAAAACGCGTCATCGAGTTGTCAGCAAGCGTAGGTCTCAGACACGGGCATTGAAACCTAAGTAGATGAAAAATCTTGGCCAAAAAGCAAAACCCAACATAATGATGATGATGATGCCAAAAGGAAGCTGTACAATTAAGTATATATACGATTATATTATACATATGTAAAAATTTAGACGTTATAAGTGAGCAGACACTGAAACTAATTCGGAGATTTAGGCAGCGTTTTAATAAAGTAAAATATTAAGTTAGTTCACAGATTTTGATAATAAAAACATATCAAAAGAAAAGATTGGAAGTTGTCACTATAGTAAACAAATGTCTAGCATATATATAGTAAAATGTAGTTTAAAGTAAACTTAAGATAAAAGTGGCCCGACAGCATAAAATACAATCACTTTTTAATGATCTTATTTAATGAATAAATAACTTATAAGCAACTTTATTTTAAAAGAAAAGTTTGTAATTTTCTATATAGATTTATTTGTAATACCTTCTTCCTCCTTTTTTGTCTCAGTGTATTCCGACAAAACTGTGTATATGTCAAGTGCTTAATGCGACTCATACCGAAAAAAAAAATGAGTGCGCCTCTGTCTCTCTACTTTGCAGCTACCTTCTCCAGCTTTTCCCCTACAGTCACCAACTCTCTCCCCAACCCCCTCCTCTCATTCCACAACAGCTACCCCTTCGCTTGGTTTCCGCCTGTGCTTTGGGTGTATGTGTGTCTTTAGTGCGCCTTTTTGTTATATAATAGAAAATCCTTAATAACATTTTCTTTACAATTGTGCACAGTCAAGTAAGATGTCGAGTTGAAAAGAGAAAGAGACAGAACGTGAATGAGGGAGTGAGTGAAAGAGAAAGAGGTGGCTAGTAAAGAGGATAAGATTTGTGCTAGACCAACAACATACACACACTTTCACACACACAGTCACACACAGAATCTTTTTACGAGTCTGCCTCTTGAGTCGCCATCGTCACTCGCTCGTAAACATTTCACGCTTTGCCAAGCAATAAGTTTTCTTTTTCTATTTCTCTGTATACCTCTATCTCTCTCACTCTCTCTTTCTCTCTCTGTCTCTCACTTAGAAGTCAGTTTGTCGATCTGACGTTGCGTCTTCTCTTTTTTTTTTCGACATTTCTCACTGTTTGTTCTGTCAGTTTACTGTATTTGTTTTTGGCAGGCCAGGACTTCTGGCTCCTGGCTCCTGGCCTGACTTCATCGTCCTGGTCAGGTGCTGGCCTGGTCCACACTAAAGAAAAGTCAAGCTGTCCAGCCATAAAAAAAAAGCCAGCCAGCATTAAAAAAAACATGCAGCTAAAACCAACAACAAACAAGCCGAAAGGGTGAAAGCCAAATTCCAGAGCAACTGATGCTTAAACGCATTTCTATAACCGGAACAAGGATGTTGCTAACTTGGTTATGGTTATGTCTGCCTGGTTCAAACGGGCACTCACATACATAAACATACATACACTTATACTTATACACACAAACTCGAACTCAAACACATGTATTATGAGTGCACACAACATTTGAGAGTTGAGCCTTAAGTGAATGAGTCAGTTGAATGTTTATTTACTTAGAACGCAATGCAGTTGTATGAACTGAACTGAATACCAGTCCAAGGTAGCCAAATGAATCAAGTGAAATCAAATGATGTGTGTGTGAGTGTGTGAGTGTAATCATCTGTGATATTATACATTATATTATACATATTTAAACTCACTTAGCATTTCTGTTATTTTAAGTCCAACTAAATATTCGCTTTAAGAGAGTTTATACTAATAACAAAGCTCATCATTGGACAAAGGAGTTCTCATGAATACACTAACAGCTTAAATGAATACACTCATAAATGCATTCACATACTTCGCTGACTAACTAAACAGTGCTTTCTATATGCTATAAGTATTTATATGTATCTTTATGTTTATGAGTATTCTCACGAATGCACTCATGAGTACTCAGTATCATAAATACACTCATAAATTCATTTAACATGAATATACAACTGTACAAACTCATCAACACTTTATTTATTATTTTCCTTTAATCGTTTTTATTCACTCAAAACATATAAGCTCATCAAGCTGCGGCTATTCAAGTACTCGTAATTTGTATTCAAACGTAATGAATTGTTCACTTTAAGTCCAAAAAGCTTATCAAATTTCAAGTATAATTGCATTTACCAAGACCACAGCAACCACAACAGTGTCTCGGATCAGTCTTCTTCCACTTACATATATGAAGCTCGAGCTGTGTATTAAGCAAATAAATCAAGCTAAATGTGCGCTAAATTTTGGCCCAAATAGCCAAAATGAATAGCGAACGAGAGAGAGGGAGAGAGAGAGGCAGCATCCAATCTCAATCGGAATCTCTATTCTTCAAGCAGCTATTCGACGGCTACAAGATGTGGCATGTGGCATGAAACGAGGTTGCCACTCAATGGCCGCCTCCTGTCATTGTTCGCCGTCATTAGGCGATAAATTGACCTTCACGCATGCTGCGAAATTCAAATGGAATGGGGTTGAAATGGGGTGGGGGGGGTGCTTCGACTGGTGCTTCATGGCGTTGATTGCTTGCCGCATAAGCCAGGCTACTTGCCTAAATATTCATACACACAAACACACACACGCAGAGAGACTGTGCCACAATTCCACATTTTGTGGGCATGCTCAAGACGTCATCACTTATAAGTGTGCATGAGTATGTGTGCGAGTGTGTGTGAGTGTGAGTGTGAATGTGTGTAAGATACTCAGACTATCGCAATATGCTTTGTGCTACATGTTGCAATGCCAACAGACGACAAAGTGCGACACGTTTAGTCTTAGTTGCACCCCAACTAAACTAAGCCTTGCCTTGTCTAATGCTTATTTGATAATCTCTACCTGTTATTGACCTCATTTACTAGACCCTGTACTACAAGTGTACAAAGGGTGTATTGAGTTTATCAAAAATATGTACAGAAAATCAAGAATTTCTTTAATAAAAACACTGAAAAGTTGACTGATCTCAAAGATTACGAAATATTTGAAAAAGGTAAGGTTTGGATAATTAATATGATATATTTGTAATTAAAATTGAAAATAGTTAGTTAATTTATCTACTTAATTTTTAGTTTTCTTATGCATATGTTTTTTACTCAAATAATACAGAGTCTTTTTTAACTAATTAATCGGGTTCATTCTAAAGTCTTTCTTCCCTTATATAGAAGAAGTTTAATGATTGCAGCGAATACTTATTCAAATGATTATTCATACAAGGCGTGTGTGAGTGTATTCATGATATACATGTGTCATTTCCAATTTTCTAAATATTAAATATTGTATCTTTATTTCTTGCCACACATTCGTTGTAAGATATTTGCTTTTATTTTTTTTTAATTTCCCTAGAAATGGGATTTTATTTTGGTTAGTGAAATTTTTCTGCAGAACTTCTACATGGATTCAATTGACAGCAAATTGAAGAACAACTGTAAGATTTTTCCTTCCTGCAAAAATTCTTGTGAAAATTAGTATATTTCAGTCTCATTTTTTTCCAAATGCAAGCTAAATGGATTACTGGAATCGGCTTAAAACGTCTCCTGATGAAATGCAACACACAAAATTGATTGAAACCTTTGAAATTCTCAATGGAGAAATTTCTCCGTTTTTCCACCTCTGCCCCAAATTGTGGCATGAGCATGTTTGGAAATTTCAAATTTGATTTTTAATTGATTTTCTTGGAATTATTTTGGGGAAATTCTTGCTAAAGTTAAGGAGCTTAATACTTGCTTTTTGAAGCTAAAAACGAAGAGCGTAGGAATGTTCTATGAATAAATGAAATGAGGAGCCTTTGTGTGTGACGAGGAGAGAGGATATTCGAGAAGTTCATTCTCTGAGTTGGATACTGATTTAATCCAATGAAACTGGCGTGACCATATGCTCAATATTAACAGTGTGTTGTGGGTGTGTTAGAGAAAGAGATAGAGACACACAGAGAGAGAGAGAGAGAGAGAGATCCTTTTGTTCATCAAGGCTCGATTGCAACAATTACAACAACAATGGTCGCTCGTTCGCCCATTTGCCGCATATGTCGAGAAGTTGCACAATGTTGTAAGTGTGCGTGTGTATGTTAGTGTGTGTAAGTAAGTTTATTGTTCACACACACACACACACACTAGTGGAATTTACACCCAGCCACTGCACTATGGTATAGCCGAGAAATTTTTGTTTCAAAAAAGGACTTTTCATTACCAATTTGACATGTTGATAGACTTGACTTTAACTTACAACTTGAAGACATCAAAACTACTACTGGATACAGTTGAAATTACAAAACATGTAGAAAAATTCCGATTCAAAAGTTCTGATTAAAAGACAACAAAAGAATATGATCACTTAATACTTAATGGTATATTTCAATTTATGAGGGATCTAAAAATGTAGCTATATTGACCCTTTTTTATTCGGAGTAAAGAAGTTGTTGTTAATTTTATTTAAAATTCATTATATATAACTTGGTAATTTGATATTTAGTAGATCTTACTAACGCTAATTTCGTTAACTAAGCGACGCTAATCAAGCAAACGAGACACTCTGTAGAGTTATACAATATAGACTCAGACAAAGGACTCCATATTTTCTATCGTACTCCCATTAAATATGCAAAAAGTAGTATAGCTTACTTTAAGGCGTCAAACGCATACTATAAACATATAGATCAATATTGAATTAGTATGCCTGTTAGCTCGTTGCCCTTCACTGCCACCAAACCACCACAAAAGTGGACGCCTGGACCATAGTGCAATGTGCGTGTTCAATGGCAAACACAATGGAGCCAACCAAGTACCGTTACATTCCCCATGATGAAATTGCATGTGGCAAATGTGCAACAACCGTGTCCCCCTCTCAACGCCATCCATCCACTAGTATTCCCCTTCCCTTCCAGCCCTTCGTCCTTTTGCTACCCATTCGAAACACTTTTCACCTATTCAGCCCATTTTTGGCCCGTTGCAAATGACTAATTTCACTGTTTCCTAAAGCTTTAGCTAGTTAAATCCCTTTTGCTGTTCTTAAAATGCATTTCGCTACACTTTCGCCAACAGATATTTTTTACAAAACTTTCGGTTCTCCACGTCAAATAAATATTTGTTAACAGATTTGTATAAATTTCCTATTTATTACACAAATTAAAATAATATTTATTTTTTATCTAATAAAATGACATGTAAATAAAATTATTTATTGCTTCAATTATTTTTAAATTCAATAAAAACATATAAAATACACCTAGGTTTTACTTAAGTTATTTTGCAAAATGCACAAATAATTACCAATTAATTTTTGAAATTAAAAAAAATATCATAAATGTTTTTATTGCCATTTTTGAGAACACCGGCAAAACAAACTTTCTCTGCATATTATTAAAACACGATAGCATTCGCTGATTGCTCGAGTTGTCGCCTTCAATTTGCAGCAACAAAATCAGTTGCATACTTTAGTCGCTAACCTAGATTGTATATCAAATATAGCGTATACGACATGATGAACACGCAATACACATTCTAAATTGTTTGACATATAATTGGGCACACGATTTATTGATTTCCATTTGACTTTCCCAAGCAACCCTCTATTTGCTAAAGCAATTTGTTTAAATTGGATAAACGGAGTCAAGGCTGCGAAATAGTTCGATGTCGAGTCTCATTTACTATTCAAGCCAACAGTTGAGCGAAGTTTTTCAATTACGAATTGTAAATGCGTAAATTTGTAATCAATCATATTAATCAGAAAATATATATTTGAGTAGCACTTACGCTTTTGATTTGGCAAACATTTTATCATTCAAAAGGTGAAGCACTTACCTAAAATGAAAAGAGAGAAGAACGTTTAATTAGTTGGTGATTTATAAAATATTTAAAAGAATTTTACGATGTAATTTCTGTTTAATATTTACAAAACATATGTTACACTATTAATAAATGTAAACTATTTCTTATATATGTGTGTACATTTAATTATTAAAAATTCGCACAGTTAAACCATTGATTTATCATATCAAACATGATTGGAAAAGACAATATTTATTCGATATTTGTACAAATTGATTTGTTACAATTTATATTGAATATTTTCAAAATAAATATTGTACATATTATGAACTATTTCTTACATACAAATATTTATTCTTTTTCCGACAATTACACTTTCTATTTATCAAATCAAATATGTTTAGCAAAAATACAATGTGTATTCAATATTTGATTAAATTGATTTGGTAAAATTGGTAAAATTTCTTTTTACAAAATAAATATTATCATCGTTTTAATATCTACCAATAAGAGACACTGACTAACTATGAATCACTTTTGAATCTCACTCGAAGCGATTTGCCAGCCACTTGATATTGTGAGGAACAAGAAGCAGATGTTTGAGATGTAACAAATATGCAATTATTTATTTGCATCTACATAGATAGTAGTTAAATAGTTTGCATAGGCAAACTTGACACATTCAACAAGCACTTGAAATCTAACTACATATTTCGTAAGAATGTTTGAAGTAATTTTCACTTTTGAATTACATGGTTGCAAATAAATGCTAGATAGTTACTGTATATACAGTATTCATTTTGTTGAGCTTATAAATTTTGCAACTGCTTATGGTTATTGTTATGCAACGAGTGAGAGAGAGAGGCACACTCAGAGTGAGAGAGAGAGAGAGAGAGAGAGAGAGGAAAGAAGTGCATAAGTTGTGGCATTGTAATTGAAAATATGTTTCAGACTCCAAAGGCATGCAGAATGTACTTCTTATCCTATATATTCGTTCATACCCATATGCCACCATCTAGTTTTATTTTTGCCACAGCGCCACATCCTTTCTTTATCTTCCTCTTTTTCTCTTCACAGTGCCGAGGGCAACAAGGCACCACGATAGCAACTCTCTCTCTCTCACACTGTTTCTCTCTCTCTGTCTCTTTTCGCTTTTTGTGTTGTACTGCAAGTATATTGAACATTCCAATACAACAAACAATGGCAACAGCCAAAGGCAACAACAGCAACACCAACAGCAGCAACAACAACAGGCCACAACAATGCAAGCAATAAGTGTTGTAAACTAACGGCAACAGTTTTACACTACACTATACTACACACACACACACACACTACACACACACACACACTTACTCAAATAAAAGTTACCAGTTACCAGTGAAAGACTCCTAAATTCGCTTGAAAACTTTGATTTTTTATGCCCGACTATCCCAAAAAAAAAATCCCAAAAATTCCCCTCTATACGAATTTCTTATTGACAATTCCCAGAACCACATAAAATAACCAAAAACCACATGTACACACTGCAAATATTTATTCTTATTTTCATACTTTAGAGCTGGAGAGAAATGAAGCCTTACATTTCAATGTTCAATTCGAACAACAAGACGGAAATATTTAATTTTTCGAATTTCATCTGCGTTTCCCTTACAGATTATATCATAAGTTAAGGGTATTATATATAATTCTGTTACGTAAAAGTTCAAATACACTGCCAAATGTCATTGCATAACAATATTTCTAGAGTTGTCTTCTTATATCATATAACTAGCATTCATTTAAGAAATTTCATTTATCTTATGGTTGCAACTGTTGCATTAACTCAGCTCTGGTATTTAGGGCATCTGCTTCTTAAAACGTACAATTAGTATAATTTTAATCTATTTACATATTATATGATAAGTATGTTAATTATAACAGAAAAATATGCATTAAATATCGTTATAAAAAAATATATTGTGATGGCATATTTAAGTACTCTTTAAATTTGATTTTTTTCATTTTGAGTTTAATCTCAGAAAATCCAAATAAATCGTCTAAATACTAAAAATAGATTCGCCATATATATGTATATAACTTAACTTATTAAAATGAAAATTATTTAATTTACTTTAATAACTTCATATTTAAATATATGATGTAGTGACAAAGTTAAGCTTTAAATAAAATAAAACTCATAAAATGTTAAAGAATTGGACTTAGATAAAAATAGTATTTATATGGTATATATTAATTACTTATAAATGGGAATATTTCTGATCTTATTAAAACATTTACTGAGCTTTTCTTTAACCAAACCAAATAAGTATCTTAGTATTGTTACAGTGATAAAAGCTAAACTTTTAAATAAAGTGACTCACAAAATGTTAAAGAATTGTACCTAGTTTGAATTAGTATTTAGTTATTTATATTATCCCAATCTTTTCTAACTTGGAATAGAAAGAAACTTAGGTATTATTGTTGTTTTAATGATTTGAAATGTAGATACATATTTATCTTAATAAAAAACTTCGAATCTCACAGCTTTATAAACATAAAACTTCTCCAAGTTTAGGCTGAAAGTAAACATAGTCTTTCGGTAAGTGTATTTAGCTATATGTGTATGAATAGTTTGAGTGTCTGTGGTTCCATGTGGTTGTGTTTTGTATGTGTATTTGTGTGAGCTTCTCGGTGTATATGTATATGTATCTGTCTATAAACTATTTTTAAGCTTCATGTATGGCTGCAGTTTTATTTGTGCTCTGTGGTTAGTTAGCTATGCGTTGAGCGATTTCAGTGCACATTTGGTTCGAAGCGTTTCGAAGTGGTTCACAATGGTTCAAAGGGTGTGGGGAGGGGAGAGGGGGAGGTAGGGAGGTGGGGAGTTTGTGGTGCGCACAGATGCTTCCGTTGCAGAGTATACAAAATGCATAAACTTTATGAAAAATCCAAAGCTATGCGGGAAGCTAGACGGACAAACGGAAGGACGGTGTCCATTGTCGAGTTGTTTGGCTTGCCAGCGGCTGGTTCTTTTATAAAAACCCAATCCGAGGAAGGGCAGTTCTGAGAAGAGAAGAGGGTAGAAGTTGGGACAGGAGTCCAACAACTGCAGCTTTTGGTGTGAGAGAATAAAAGACAAAGATAATAACAAAGCTGAGGTCAGAGTTTGTTTTGTGTGGATGACGGAATTAAATTTGCCACTATTCTCTTTTGTTTTGTTCGTTTTTCGTTTTTTGTTGCTTTTTGTTTTCTGTTTTTTTGAGGCATGGCAAACAATTTGTGAGTTGCATGCAACAGCATTTCGCTTGGATTTTGTTTAAGCAATTGCCAGTGCAACTCTGTCAGGGATCCGGCTGGATTAAGGGGAACGAAAATGGAAACCAAAACCAAAATAAAAAGAAAAAGGCGAAAAGCTGCGACAACTGTGCGACAAAAATATGCTACGAAATATTTTCACAAGCATTTGTTTCTGGATTTTTCTGCGTAGTTTCAGTCTCTCTCTCTCTCTCTCTCTCTCTCTCTCTCTCTCTCTCTCTCTCTCGCTCTCGCACTGTGGAAAGTAGTCTGCTGGTACAAAATGCATAGCCAGACATGACCATGGAACATTCCTAAGAGCCTTTAAATTCTTTGGATTAACAAAAAAATATTTTTTTAATGTTTACATTTTCATAGAGCAAGAGAGAAAGTCTGAACAGAGTGAGAGAGAGACAGAGAGAGAGAGAGAGAGAGAGATGAGCATAAGTGTCTGAAAATGACTTTTAAATTAAACAAAAGCTGGTTAACTTTTAAAAGCAATTAACTCAAATGAGCATTAAGCGGATTTACTAATTCATAAAAATTAAATGATTAAAATAAATGATTAATTTGTAAATCTCTTTTACAACACAAAAGGTAACAGCAATGAACAGATTTATAAATTAACTGAAGCTATTAAAATTAAAACAACTGACTGAAAAAAAGCATTTAATGAACTAGTTCAACAGAACAAATAAAATATTTATTGCAGGTGAATAACAACTTTCTTGGAGCAGTTTAAAAACAATGCAGAAACACTAAATAAATAAATAATTTTTCTCAGTAGAGCATGACGAGCAGATACCCTGTAATCAGATTGACTTTCATTAGTTACTAAAGTATCTGCTAGAAAAGTAGGCTAAAGTTCATTTAAAGTTTTAAAATAGAAATTTAGGATTTTGTGAATGCATATACCTTCTTTTGGCAATTTACTTATTGTAGAGAGTGTGGGATGAAACCAACTATTTTGACATGCTTCAAGTAAAAGTGACACAAAGTCCACTGGCCACTACACTAGCTCAACTACATTTGAATTCCTAATGAGTTTTGTTAGCTTGTGCCAAAAATAAAAAATGTAGGAATCGTAGGGGAATACGGGAGGAATCAGAAAGGAAGGAACAAGAAGTGGATGGACTTGAAACAAGTTTCAACAGCAATTTGTTATTTAAAATGTTGAAGGAAAAGTGACTTGTTGTTGGGGTTCGGGTTTGCTTGTTGTTGTTGTTGTCTGTACAACACTTGTAAGTACATACATATTTTATAAATACCAACAATATATATTTCGATATGAGAGTGAGTGTTTGTGCGTTTCAGGTAAATGATTCTCTTGGGTATTTTCTTAACGACTTTCCTTGTCGGACGACAGAGAGAGAGAGAGAAAGGGAGAGAGAGAGCGAGAGCTTACAAATTCTATTTGATATTTATGTAACAAAGACACCTTTAAACTTTGAAATAAAAACAATCTTTTAAGCACAGGTTCAGATCCGGGCCCCCACGGCAGTTAAGTTTCAATAAATCCATTGCCTATTGTTTAAGGGAATTTATCTGAGTAACGCTCATTCCTCTCATTCAGTTTCCTCTTGGTCTTCTTCTTCATTGAGGGTTGCACCAAAGCCCCTTTAAAGCCAACACAAGTTGCGAGCACTAAAATAACCCCAAAGTCATGGCATTTTTAATAATTTATAAGAAACTCACACAAGTATAAACAAAACCGAAACGAAACTGAAACGAAAGGAGCCTCAAATCAACCAAACTAGATAGAGAGACAGACTATTTTAGACCCCAATCATCCCCTTCCATTCCTTCGCTCACATCTATAGCTACAAATTTTTTGGCAAAGAAACGAAAACATACACAAAACTCAAATGGAAGTTCACATAACTTAGAACATATTCCGCCTATTTCATATGCTATGCACTTCTTTTGAGTGGGGGTTCTTTGATTGTCTTAAGTCTCTGGTAACCGGCAGAAAAGGAAGGAAGGAAGAAAAGTTATTGGTCAAAATGGATAATCACAATGAAAACTGGCATAACTTTGACAAAACTGAAGCGATATCTACATAAAATATCAATTTTATCATGGTCTTTCGATAACTGATCCGTCAGCTTCAGAAATGGACTTTCTTATTAATCAAAAAGATAACCATTGTCAAAACTGAAGCGATATCTATATAGAATGTCAATTTGATCATAACTTGGCCTCTAGTTTGATTGTCTTACAAATAAATTGATTAACAAAAATATAATTTTGCATTTAAAATTAGCAGAAAATGGACTTTTGACTATTTGTTGTTTTCTTAAAATTTTAGAATTTTTACTTGAATCAATACTGCAAAAAAATAATATCAAACAACACTTATATGCAAACATTAAACTTCAAACACGCATAACTTTGTAAAAACAAAGCCGAATTCCATTCGGAATGTCCTTTCAATTTGTTACACCAAATTTAAAAATAGTTAATATCCACAAAAATGTTTTGAAAAGAAATCAAAAAGTTATACACTTTCAAATAGTTTTACACTTTGCCATCATTAAAACATTTTCTACCTTCAACTTGTTCAAGAATCATTTGCAATTGTTGTAATTATCTCAAATCTTATTTTACACAAAAAGTTTCACAAATTTCTATTGAACATTAAATCCATTTTGCAGCAAAGCAGAGAAAAAAGATGCAAAAAAAAAGCGAACTGGATAGATGTGAATCATTAAACTCTATAAAAGAGTAAGTGCATTGCAACTATCGTAATCCCATTGCGAAAAGTTTTCCTCTCTGCCATCGACCAAGTGCTCATCCTCATCGTCATCCACATCCTTATCCTTCTGCTCATCCTCACTCCTCTTCTCTTTGCATCAGCTCCTTTGCAGCTTATCTGCACACACACACACACACACTTATATACACATCGAGCAGAAAGTTCGTTATTTTCGTTATATTACGAACTGATGTACCTCCCCCGACCAACTCCCCTCCCCCCTCGATTTCTGTCCCCGCACGTAGCCATAGTTTAAAGCGCACGAAAAACTACGGCATAAAATTTCCAATTTGCTGGCGCTGCTTGACTTTTGGTTTTGGCCGGGTCCAAAAACTTGGCCCGAGTCCGGCGCTGTTTATGGCGCATATGGGTGCACTTTTCCTCCCTTCTTCTTTTTTTATACTATACTCTATATATTTTTGTGTTTTTTGTTATTTTTTTCCGGTTTTTTTTTTGCTTTTCTTATGATCAAACTGGCAGACAAAACGTTGCGCTTTGAAAGTCCAAGCGTATTGAATTTGAAGCAGCTTCTCTGCTGCTGCTGCTTCTTTGCCATTTTTTATTTTACTTTATATCTTTTTTATATTTAGTCTACCCTAGCCAAAGGATATATTAACTTTGTGCAAAGTATGCAACAGGCAGTATAGTTATAGATCCTTGAGCAGCATTAACTGTTGAGTCCTTATCTCTGTTTTAACAAATATAACTCAGAGATAGTAAAAGCTCAAGTCTACAAATTTGATATATAGACTTCCTATACACGTCTGCAGATCAATTTGAGTGATAACATTTACGAGATCAAGTCGATTTATAACATTTAAAAGACAGATTTTCAGGCTTAGGACTAAAGCTTTTTGAGTAAGGAATTTTGAAGAAAAATTTAAAAAAATTAAACTTCGTTATGCATATTTTTAAATAAATAAATTTTTTTAAACTAATTTTTCTGTTTCCTTATGATGAAAAGTACCAAAAGTACCACATATATTCATTGTTTGTCTCAAAAATAATTTATATCTAAATTTTATCTTCAAATTAAGGATCTAGTTTTGAAAAACATCTGATAATGTTTTAACTTTGTTACACTTGATCAGGGAGTGTTAGGATATCAAAGAGCATAGGGTATCTCATAATCGAGCACTCTTGACTTACTCGCGTCTTCGGGGGAAGCGAAAAGGAAGGTAGTTTCGGTGGAGAGGAAAGTACGACTGGGTTGCTGCTAATTTTGCGCAAATAAAAACGCTGAAACACAATTTTGGGCCACTTGAGCGTCTCATTTTGAATTCATGCGCCGCTGGCTGCCAGTTGCCAGTCGTCAGTCGTCTGAGAGTTGGAGAGTCTGGGTTGCCACCAGGTTGCCAGGCTGACAGGCGGATAGGCGGCCAGGCGGCCAGGTTGCCCAGGGTTGCCAAGTCTAAGCAAATAACTTTGGCCATGTGCCTTGGCAACTGGTTTTCATCTCATCTTTTGCTGTTGTTGTTGTTGTTGTTGTTGTTGTTGTTGTTGTTGTTGTTGTTGTTGCCTTTTCACCTTTCTGTCGCAGCAATAACTTCGGTGGGCAACAACTGCCTAAAATACGGAGGCGGTCCTGCACAGTGGTCCTTCAAGGCAGGTCGGACTAATTTTAAATTTTAAATTCCTCAATAATGTAAGTATTTCTTTTTTGAAACTATGATAACTCGAGATCTCTAGCTTTTTTTGGACCATCTGTTTTTTCAGCTATAAACTCTTCAGTTGCCAGATCGTATCCGAACTCATTCATCAACTGTATTAAATCACCTATTAAATATTGTATCGGAAAATTCATAGTGGTAAGTATTACCTTTAGTATTGAAAGCTTGCTTAGTGAAAATATTTACAAAGATATAATCCTGTTACAGAAAAATCCACTCTTATTAATCCATCAAATCAAATGTTCCTTATAAGAATTTTACCTAAATTATAGTTGCATTTGGATTTTTATCTCCTGCACAAAAGTTATTATTTTATATTTATTAATCAGGGGCCAAAATAAAATGTACAACATTTAGTTGAACAATTTGAGCAATTTAAAAACTATTTGATGTTTGTCTTGCACAAAAAGTTATTAATTATTCAAAGGTACAATGAGCCAAAGGGACCACTGTGCGGCGGTTGTTGGTCGGTGGTTGGTGGTGGTTGGTGGTTGGTGGTGCTGTGGTGGTCCAGGTTCCTGATGCGGTGTTGTTCTGTGGCTTGGCTTCACAGATGCTGTGCCTGGCCGCTGGCCATGCTTCACAGCGTAATTGAAAGGCTGCCCCCTCGAACTACAACAAATTTCTGCCACTTCTCCACCACCATCTCTCTCTCTCCCTCTCTCTCGCTCTCTTTTCTCTCAGTTTTTGCCCACTTTATGAGGAGGGAAAGGGGGAGGGGGCGGAAGAAGGGAACTTCTGTTGTCGCCTACTGCTTGGTAATTAAAAGTTCGCCTGCGCCAACATTGAGCTGAGCTGTTGTGGCAACAATACGTCAGCCAGTCAGCCTGGTCAATGCCTGTGGGCCATCTGGCAGTCGTAGGCACTGTACGAAGATGAAGCACAATGTGTGAGAGGGGAGGAGGGAGGTCAAAATCGTCATTCGCCACATTTGAAATTAGTTAAAGTTTGGCCAAAGTTACTGCAGCTTTTGCCAGCTACCAATCTCATTCACTTGGCCATTTTTCTTAAACCTTCTCAAAAGTACAACAATACCCCAAAAAAAGAGAATACAACACAAATAAAAAAAAAAGTTTAATTAGTAGGCGTGGCAGGGCCGAGAGGCGGACACGGTGAAAATTAATTAAGACTCTGGCAATGGCGACGTGGCTCATTATCAATTCAAGGAGCTCAGTCTCAACTCGCAACTTGTCTCAACAGGCCGAGGAGGAGGAAAACCGGTTTTTCCTAAGGAAATGCTAGAGACAGAGGGGGGTTAGGGGGATTTTTCTATAGCAAATCGAGACAAGCGTTCATTCATTGGCAACGTCATTGCATCATTCCATCATGTCGAGCGGGAATCAATCCATCATTGCTGGCATCATTCATCAATGTCATTTGTTTGTTTTTCACTTGGTTTCAGTTTTTCGGGGGTCGCAGTTTCGACTCTGATTTGATACTTCTTCTATTTATTCTTGCTTTAGTTGTTGTTGTTGTTATTTCTATTGTTATTGTTATTCATTTTCTTCCTTTATTTGTTGCTTGTTGCTTTTCTTGTGCAAATCTAAGCGAATGTAAATATACATATCAGTATATTTATATGTTTATATATATTCAACTTGATTTAATGTTATTTTTCCACATCTATTCAATTAAATTTATTAGCAGCTTAAATAATTGTGGCACTTTAATTTCTCTTACAATATCTGACAGACTAATTTGTAATAAATACTTAATTCGATTCTTTGCTTCACATTATCCCACATTCAAATTAATTATTTATTTTGAACCTCCGGCAATGTCTGTCTCTAATCCAGACTCTAAACATAACACAGAATTTGTTTCTTATTAAAATAATAAATAAAGACTTTGATAATATTTATAGTATATATATTGCTAATTAAATCGTTTGGCTAATTGCAAAATCATGCAATAATAATATATTTAATATGAAAACCAATTTCAATGTAGGGTATCTCTTAGTCATTTAATTCTCTTCACAAACTAAATCTCCCTTTTCCTGCAAAGCTTACCGCTGTTAAATTGCCACAAATTTTCAAATATCTCAAATACTTTTACAATTTTCAACAAAAGAATTCGTCATCAGTTTTATTTGTTGCTTTTTGTTCTTTTTCTTTTTCAGGTTTTATGGGAAAAACCAATTTTCAGTTTTTCTTAAGTTTTTCAGCTTAAGTTGAATGTAAAACTCCAACTGTTTTTCTTGTGTTCGCTTTTTTTTTTCTTGGCTTGTTTTTTGTTCTTTGCTGCTTCTTTTTTGAATAAATTTTAAGCCAAGTTAAGTCAGTACCTCAGCATTTACTATCTTTCACACTCTGCCCCTCTCTTTCACTCCCTCTTTCCCTCTCTCTCTTTCTCTATTTCTTTCTCTTTCTGTTTCTGGCTCAGTCTCAGCTTAATGTTGCTAAAATGTATGCGAAATGATGGTCTTGGTTTTTGGCAATGTCGCTGCCAGGACATTGCCATTTGCCAGGATGTCGACTGGACTGGCAACCAAAGTAACCAGTTTTATTCGCTGACATTTCACTTGGCAGCGCCAAACAGTGCCAGGAAGCGACGGTGCCCGGTACAGGGAACAAGTTCTGGGCCAACCAGAAAATACTAGGACATACCAGGACATACATCAAGAGAAAATAAGCCATTGAAATTTGAATGTTGACTCATTGATTTAATCAATGATTTTTTGATTCAATATGAAATAAGTTTATTTGAAATGCACTTTAAATTAAGATTAAATATCGAAAAGAAATATAATACCCAAGCAAAATGTAGACATACTAAGTTATATTTTAATATATATCTCGAAAACCTAAGCTGTTATATTAAGTGCGAAAAGTGAGTAAAAGCTGACTTAAGTAAAACTAACTAGTCTTATTTTTTTCAAAGTTCAAATCATTGCAGACATGCCATAACCAGTTGAGAATTCTAAGTTTGGAAGTTTTCTATTTCAATTAATTATTGTAAAGTTTGTATTTATTTGAACTATAGGTTTTTTCTCTGGGTGTACTCAGGGATTGGAAATGGAAATGGAAACGATGGCGACGACTCGACAACTTTGGTTCTGTCTATTTCAACTTCCTTCTTTATTTCCGTAATCATTTATATGCAAATCGTCTGGCTGATGCTGCTACTTCAATACACACACACACTCGCACACACACACACATACCGATACGCACTCACTCATTCAGCTGACACGCCCACTAGCAACGCCCACTTTGAGTTGAGTTGAGTTGCTCCTTCGATTTGCCATCAAAACTCAGTTGAAGTTTTCTTTAGTCTCTGTTTTTATTTTTTGGTACTTTTGTGTGTGTGTGTGTGTGTGTGTGTGAGTGTGTGTGTGTCTATCAGCTTTAGCGCCCCACTGACACTTAGAATCTCAACTCAAATGCCAGTTCAAACTGGCTTGCTCATACCCTTCCGTTAAAGTCAAGTGGGTATTACACTAAGCTCAGGCAGTTTGTCATGTTTAGAAAGCAAGACATTTCTATTTAGATTATTTTTATATACATTAAATAATCTAATATGTCAAAGGATTTGCAATAAAATAGTCTAAGCTCTGGTTATATTAATTAACCCTTATTTAAGCCATGTCGAAAGTTATCACAGTGAAAAACCATATCATCCATTTGCTATGGAGTTATTCTGAACTCTCTATTATTTCCCATATGTTTCCAACTCGAATGTATTCCTAATTCGCATTTTAAAAACATTTTCAATACTCCAAGAATGATATCCTTTTCAGAAATGAGTTATAAACCAAATCTAAGGTCCCCAATTAACACAATTAATTTAAAACATGTCAAAAAATATCAATTATAGCATGCTAGGGTATCTATATATTTGGCATACCTTACATATACTTTGCTCATTTTATTTCCCATCAATAAAAAGCTGAAACAAACGTTGCATATTTTTCAGAGACGTTCATTTTACAAGTTTTTCGGGTCTCATTAAAATTGCACAACACTTTGATTTGCATACGTTACATTCTATATATTTTCTTTCTTTTTCCCTCTATAAGTCGAAAGTTTTTTCTTTCTCTCCTGTTTTTTCTTTCTTTTTTGGTGGAAGTTCCCTTGGGGCCGTTGTGTGTAATATTTTGGCAAATTCAAGCATTTTCGTGGCAATTTTGTGCTCCAAACACAAGGTCATTATCATTACCATTATCATTATCATCATCATTAGAGTCGAAGCTGCCGGCTGAACATTATAAAAAATTTACATTTACAACAAAAGCAACAGCAACAACGAAAAAATCAAAAAACACAAAAAACCAAAAACAAAAGGACAGTTTGAAAAATGTGTCCCTGGCACGAGGGGTGTCATTTTAACAGACTGAATCATAACTTTGCGAGTATATTAGCAACAACTGTATGTATTCCTCAAGACCTTTCTCAATATATATGCGTCAACAGAAATATGCTAATCTTCAAATAAGATTTTCAACTGTTTTAATCATCTAAAGTGCTGGAAAGGAATAGAAAATTTTTCAACTTCCTTAATTATTAAAGAGATAAATTGCTTTAAATCAAGTCAAACTATCTATTAATGTCTTTTTTACTCTAAAAACAAAATCTATACATCTATAAAACTATCAGTACTGATTTACAGATATTTGACTGACTGATTCACTCACTCATCATCGTGCAGCCGAAAAAGAAAGAGCTATGGTACTGAAATATTTACACAACATAGCTAAGATAATAAATTCCAACGATTTAATTTTTTAAATATTCAACTTATAAAACTTCTCAGAAATTAAATAAATATTTTTATGGATGTTTCATCAAATTAATGTTTTGGAATTATTCCCAGTTTTATTAACAAACAATTTTATCTACTCTTTAGCGAACTAACATATAAAATTTATAATAAAATACTTATGTACCTAGCAATTGCAGTACTTTATACTTTATACAATAAATTTGCGAATAAGTGAAATTGCAAATATTTGCTTTGTGCAACCTTAAGCGCCTTACACATAAATTAGAAACTCGTTTAACTACTGGCATCAAATCTAAAAATCCGTTTTGTCGAAAGTCTGCACAGACAACAAGAATAACAAAATAGCAACAACAACATATGGAACAACAACAACAACAATAACAAGAAGAAAAAGCAAAACGCTAAAAGCTTTTCCAAAAATAACAAACAAAACAAAAAGGCAACTGAAATTCATAAAACATATTTGGTAATTGAATTTGTTATAATTTTTTATGTACAGCAGGTCAACAGCACAGAGAGAATTATGTGTGCACACACACAAAGCCACTGTATGTGTGTGTGTGTGTGTTTTTGTATATTCTCATTGTATTTTCTTTGACAACACAGAACGTTAAATAAATAAAAATGGCGCACACAGAATTTTAGACACTCACACACTCTCAGACTCTCAGACTCCTCACATGTTGTTTTTCTTTTTGCTTAAATGACTTGTGGGCTTTAAAGCAACAGCAACAGCAAAAAAAAACACAGAGGCGTAGGTCGTCGACGGGGGCGTAATGTGGTGGGGTGGGGGGGATGGAGGACATCGAGGCGACATCGCACAAATTTCATTTGATTTATTTGCCAGTTTTCATTTCCCTTTCCCTTAATTTTCGTTTTTTTTTCTGTTTTTTTTGGTTGTTTTTTTTTATTTATTTTTCTTCAATTCAGCTTTGCTTTTGTTTTTGTTGGGGCCACAAACCCATTTGGCAATTTACTGTAAATCACATAAAAACGCAAGAAGAACGTACAAAAAAAAAAGAACTGGAGTGGGAACGTGAAAGAGAGAGAGAGTGAGAGTGGGAGAGAGAGAGAAAGAAATGTTGCATACTTCAAGGTGCGGAGCAAACTGTAACAAGGAGGCAACGTCTGTGGAATTCCATTGAACTTTTCATTAGACTGAAGTACTGACTAAATGTCCGACTGTCCGGCCGTCTGTCCGATCGTCCGTCTGTCTGTCTGGCTATCGAACTTCCTCGTCAGTCGCCATTTCTCTAGCGTATTCGCATTGTAATCATCACATTCCACGTTTTAGTTTCTCTTTCGAAAAACTCATTTACACCCGCATTGAGAAGGACGAACTTTCCTTCCTTCCAATGAATACACAGTCGACAGTCAGTCTGCACCTTAAGCTCATTTAGCCAGTTTTTGCCTGCCTAACCTTATTAAAAAGTGCTTTCATACCAGGATTTACATAAATACACATTTAGCACTTTATGCTGTTTACAAATTATGTTGCATACTTTGAGGGATTATTAAAACTGTACAACGTTACTTAAAACATTCTTAAAGGCACAAATTAAATGCAATCATCATTTTTTTACTACTCTTTGAAAGTATTATTTCTTTTCTTTTCTTTCTCTTCAAAACGCAGCACATATTTTATTTAAAAAGAAATACATTCATAGAAGTCGCAGACAACTTCTAGTCTATATAAATTTATCAATTATGTTTTGCTTAAATCAAAATTAGGGATTTTCTATATTAATTGATTCTACAATCAAAAAAGTTAGAGTACGAAATTAACTAAAAATGTGACTTTCAAAATGATATGATGATGGTAAAGTTGCAAGTCCCAAGGTCAGCAGATTTCAAACTTGCATAACTTCGAAAATTTTAACTGATTTTTATGCGGAATGTCATTTTACTCATAGTTTGATCTATTAATTGATTCTACATTAAAAGAATAGTTATTTTTCAAAAATCAATTTTTTCGATTTTGTTGAAATTTTAGGTAAGGGTACCCCCTTTACATTTTCAGAAAAAAAAAATTTTCAAAATTTAAAATCTTGATTTATTACTTTTAATCAACTGCTGGTGCCTAAATTAGTAAAAGAGAACACTTTAAAGTTGATTCTGAGGAGTTTTATTTTTTTGTAAAAAATCATGCCAAAAGTGACCAAAAATTTGACTTGTAAAGTTTCCAGTCCCCAGGGTCACCAGATTTCAAACTCGCGTAACTTTGGCAAATCTTACACGATTTTTATGCGGAATGTCATTTTAGTCATGATTTGATCTATAAATTTGTTCTACATTTAAAGATAGTTATTTTTCAGAAATCGATTTTTTCGATTTTGTTGGAATTTTAGGTAAGGGTACCCCCTTTACTTTTTCAGAAAAAAAAATTTTCAAAATTTTAAATCTTGATTTTGTACTTTTAATCAACTCCTGGTGCCAAAATTAGTATAAAAGAACACTTTAAAGTTGATTCTGAGGAGTTTCATTTTTTTTGTAAAAAATCATGCCAAAAGTGACCAAAAATTTGACTCGTAAAGTTGTCAGTCCCCAGGGTCACCAGATTTCAAACTCTCGTAACTTTGGCAAATCTTACCCGATTTTATGCGGAATGTCATTTTAGTCATGATTTGATCTATTAATTTATTCTACATTTAAAGATAGTTACTTTTTAAAAATCAAAATTTTCGATTTTGTTGAAATTTTAGATAAGGGTATCCCCTTTACTTTTTCAGAAAAAAATTTTTTTCAAAATTTTAAATCTTGATTTTGTACTTTTAATCAACTCCTGGTGCCAAAATTAGTATAAAAGAACACTTTAAAGTTGATTCTGAGGAGTTTCATTTTTTTTGTAAAAAATCATGCCAAAAGTGACCAAAAATTTGACTTGTAAAGTTGTCAGTCCCCAGGGTCACCAGATTTCAAACTCTCGTAACTTTGGCAAATCTTACCCGATTTTTATGCGGAATGTCATTTTAGTCATGATTTGATCCATTAATTTATTCTACATTTAAAGATAGTTACTTTTTAAAAATCAAAATTTTCGATTTTGTTGAAATTTTAGATAAGGGTACCCCCTTTACTTTTTCAGAAAAAAATTTTTTTTCAAAATTTTAAATCTTGATTTTTGTACTTTTAATCAACTCCTGGTGCCAAAATTAGTATAAAAGAACACTTTAAAGTTGATTCTGAGGAGTTTCATTTTTTTTGTAAAAAATCATGCCAAAAGTGACCAAAAATTTGACTTGTAAAGTTGTCAGTCCCCAGGGTCACCAGATTTCAAACTCTCGTAACTTTTGGCAAATCTTACCCGATTGTTATGCGGAATGTCATTTTAGTCATGATTTGATCTATTAATTTATTCTACATTCAAAGATAGTTACTTTTCAAAAATCAAATTTTTCGATTTTGTTGGAATTTTAGATAAGGGTACCCCCTTTACATTTTCAGAAAAAAAAATTTTTCAAAATTTAAAATCTTGATTTTTTACTTTTAATCAACTCCTGGTGCCTAAATTAGTATAAGAGAACACTTTAAAGTTAATTCTGAGGAGTTTTATTTTTTTGTAAAAAATCATGCCAAAAGTGACCAAAGATTTGACTTGTAAAGTTTCCAGTCCCCAGGGTCAACAGATTTCAAATTCGCGTAACTTTGTCAAATCTTACCCGATTTTTATGCGAAATGTCATTTTAGTCATGATTTGATCTATAAATTTATTCTACATTTAAAGATAGTTACTTTTCAAAAATCCAATTTTTCGATTTTGTTCACTCAGCTCCTAGGGGGATCTCATGCCGGTTAGAACCGGTTGGGAATTGTAAGGTGAAAAAATGAAAAAAAAAAAAAAAACTGGAACTTGTAAAAATTTATACTATTACTATACTAGTACTTATGACAAGTGTTTTTGTGTTTTTTGAGTAATTATTATTATTTCTTATTATTGTTTTTAATTCTTGTCTTTAAATTGTTTAAATAACATGTATATTTAAAAAATAACGATCATCTCACTGATGCCTTGTATAAATAGTTGTATGTAATGTATATTTATATGTATCTAGATATTAAATTATAGAATTATTTAAGAGTATATTAATGTCATTATTAGACCCTGTACTTTAAAAAAGTACAAATGGGTCTATTACGTTTGTGCAAAAAAAAATGTGCGTAACAGGTCGAAGGAGGCGTGGCAGACCCCATAAAGTACATATATTCTTGATCAGCGTCAATAGCCGAGTCGATATAGCCATGTCCGTCTGTCCGTCCATCCGTCTGTCCGTCTGTCTGTCCCTTTTTGTGTCACCTAGATCTCAGAGACTTTAAGAGCTAGAGACACCAAATTTGGCATTTAGGTTCATCTATATCTCAAATTGATCAAGTTTATTTTAGTGGCGCCATCTATGGAAGTTTTTTGAAACTGAAACAAACTGTGGTGATCGCTTTGCACTCAAAAAGTACAGGGTCTCCTACTGTCGAGCTTGCTCCACCGTAGCTTAATGCATTTTGTTGTGTTAGATTAGATCTGACCTCTGGGGACTAACTCAATTTCCATATGGTAACTCCACTAATTGTTCAAGTTACTTTTGCAGTTGTTGCTATGTTGTTGTTGTTGTTGCTGTTACTCTTGTTGTTGTTGTCGGCCGTTGATTAAGTTTGCTGTTGGGCCTAAGCTCATTATAATTAACCAATCAATGTGTGTGCCAAATGCAACGGAAATACAAGAACTAAATAACAACAACAACAACAGCAACAAAAACTAAGAAGAATAGCAGACAAAGCCACTTGGGGGCAACTGTGGGTAAAAGTTACTTGCCTCACGGCTGATTTATTTACTCAAAACAACAGCAACAAATAAGAGAGAAAGAAAAAGAAACAGAAGACAATGTATGTATGTATGTCTGTCTGTATGTCTGTCAGTAGTATATACAGTGTCCAAGTAAAGAAATCAGCGAGAACAACAACAGGGAAAGTCATAATAATACATAATAATGAAGAGCTCGCTGCGTAGAGCCCATGGGCAAAAAAAGGACGACGTTGGAAGGACGGGGGACTGGCATACAGGAAACGGAAGTGAGCTCAACAAGCAATGGCCAAGCGGAAGGCACGAAGCTGAAGAAGAAGCAGCAGCAGCACTCGAAGACGAAGAAGAAGAAGAGGAGGGAAGAGGAGCAACAACAACAACAACAACAAAACGAAACTGGCCAAGTTACCTTGGCTGGCAAAAGTTCTCAGGTAATTATGGCCTAAAAGCGCCATTTTTTCTGCTCCAACTCACACACACACACACTGCTGCATATTTGAGTACACTCACTGTGTGTGTGTCAGGGTGTGTGTGTGTGTTTATTGACACACGCACGAGACGCGCAACTTTGTGAGTTCTTCGTCTGCTGCTTGTTGTTGTGTTTATACTTAATGTAATTAGACTAAATTGCTTTTTAAGTGCGCCAAGGCAGCAAAAAGTAACAAACACAAAAAAACAAGAACAAGAAAACAACAACAACAAAACGTGGGAGCAACTATAAAAATACACACACACAGACACACACACAATGACAACAAAAATGATCTGAGGGCAAAAGCAACAGAGACGAGAGATGAAAGAAGAGAGAAGAGAAATGTGCTTGCAGGTAACAAAACAAAACAACAACAACAATCATAACGAAAACATTAACAACACCAACAACAACAACAACAGCAAGAACAAGAACAGCATTCTTTTAGTTACAACAACAACGCGAATAGAACGACAGTTGAAAGTTGCTCAAGTAAAAGTTACATTGTCAAGTCTCTTAAAATGAATGACTGTCGCACATAACAACTGTGTACGAGTCTATAGCTGTATGTGTGCCTATGTGTGTGTATTTGTGTCAGTGTGTGTGTGTGTGTGTAGACACTAGATACCCCTGTGTCAAATTGTGTAGCTCTGACAAAAGAAAATGTGTGCAAAAGATGTTGCTCTGCTTAGAAGTCAAAAGCAAATTGCAATATCAAATGTCAAATGTCAGGCAGCTACACTGAGCGAAAAATACTTGCAATACCTACATACTATATAAACAACAAAATCATTTCTAATGTCAGTTTTTAAATTCTTGATTTCATATTAAATTTTTATAGTATGTATGAGAAGAGAATAACATCACTGATATACTTATATCAAAGTTTTTATATCTTAAGTCAGATATTTCTACAAATACGTGACCCTAAATTAATGGATGAAGCTAAATTGATCTTCCAACAATCTGTAAAAAAATTAATTTTAAATACAATAAAAATTAAGGAAATTAAAGAAAGTCAAATTCATACAATATAATATTCGACCAAAGGTTCTTTTTCTTATCTTGCTTATAGACTTACAGGGTAGATTAAACTAAGACTATTTAAACATTTTTAAGTCAAACATTTAGACTTATCCGCCCGGTAAGGTTATTGCCAAGATGAGAATTAGATCTTATCGGTCCTAAGAATTCAATTTAAAGTGCTGTTTTTAACTTATTTGAACACAAGTAGTTGTTAAAAAGTCAAAACTTGCGTAGTACAACATGTAAATAAATTTCATAAAGGACTTTTTTAAAGACTTTTTATAAAATAACATTTCTGATTTAAATCCCATTAAATACAAATTTTCAATCATTTAGAAACGGGCAAAAGCTGTTGTACTCTATACTATATAAGAATTCTTAGACTAAATTAACTTGGCACCGTTAAAATTAGATTTCCTGATTGTTTAAAACTCAAACTATTTAAACATTTTTAAGTCAAACTATAACATATTTTGGTTAACCTTTTAAAATTGCTCCAAAAATGAGTCAAACTTTTGCATAAACCACAAAACAAATCAATCATTATGTCATGCACTTATATTAACTAACACTAACGCATACACACACATATGCACACACACAGTCACACTTACTACTTACTTACATAATGGCTACATATATAAAGCACTTAAAAGTGTGCCGCAATACAAAGGGAATAACAACACCCGTTAGCACTTCACACACACAAACATACCCATACACTTACATACTCTTACTCTCACACACTTTTTCTCTCACACACACATACATACTTTTTTCACTCATACATACACAGCCGCGCAAAAAACTATGCAACAATATTTTTTCAACTTTCAGTGTTTGCTTTTTTTTGCCTTCATTCGTTTCTCTTCTCTTTTTTTTGGCGCCATCTGACGGCAACTGTTGGCATTCCCCCCCACCTTGTGAGAGGGCTTCGATGTAAGTAATTTGTTTTAGTTGCGTCCGAGTCGAAACTTTGTAATTAACAACGCAACGTCGACGACCTTTTTGCGTAACAATATTTTTATTATAATTAGCTCGATGGCAAACTTTAAGCGAGTGGTTCAGCGGTTCAGTGGTTCAGAGTGGTTGCAAGAGTTTGAGCAGTTCAATGGTTCATGCGGTTCAACAGCAACAGCTGTCAGCGGTTAACAAAGTTCACTTATAGCCGCCTTTTGAACTCTGTGCTCTGTGGGCGTGGCAAATTATGTTGTTGTGTCCCCGAGTGTCAAAGAAATTTATTTGTTTGAAATCATGATTAATGTGAGTTTTGGTACAGAAACTAAACCACAAAATAAAGCATGAATAGAATAGAGAAAAGAGAAATATATTACGATGAGTACAAAACAGATTTCAATCATGATTTATTTCAAATTATGGTTTCAAAAAGAAATTCAATATAGTTAGTTTAATACGTTCATTGCCATATTTTGATTACTTTAATACAGACACTGAGATTTCAAGAAGCTTTCATTTGAGGTTTTAAAATAATATTCCTATAAAGTATCCTCAACTATTTTTGCAGTAAATTAGCTTTTGAAAAGATTTATAGAAATTAAAGCTTCTTTCGGCTAAAATTCTGTAAGAGAAGCAATAGAATTGTGTCCAACTGCTGCTCTAATAATGAATCTGCTGCTTAATGAGATTTCTCAACTGTATGAGAGTTAGAGAGATAGAGATAGAGAGAGATAATGCCGAATGTGAGCAGTGACAAATTGCTGGCGATTGTCAAAAGTCATAACTAGGCAATTGAGGCTCCACACATTTGCACTGCAGCATTGGCAGCATGCCACTTGCCACATGCCACTTGCTTGCAACACAACTCTGCTTACCTACCTACCTACCTAACTGCCTGCCTGTCTGCCAGACTGCCTTTTTCGGACTCAGCCAGCATGCACAGTGGGCTTTTTATATGAAAACAGCTGGTGAAAATCAGACATTTTTATATGTTTTATATTCCCTTTATTTAAGAATTGCTGAAGCCAACTTAAGAAAATAAGTTTATAGGCTTTAGAGATTGTCTAAGTTAAAGAAAGTAATTAAAAATTCCACTTAGTAAGATTAAATAGAAAGGGAGAAGCTTAAATCAGTTCATCTTTCAAACGAACTGCGGATTTTTGTTTAATTTATATATTTATTTTTAGAAAATTAGCTGCTGAAAACTACAAAAGCTTGAGTTTAACCCTTAGTTGACACATTTAAGTGTCACTCATTATTATTAATTAATCATTTTGTTTTCAAAAGTAGGCTGACATCTAACCCAGTTTAAAAGTTACAGAATTTAGCCAACCACTTTTGTTTATTAAGCCACTGTGTGGTGGTAAAATCAAGAGGAATGCGTTAAGCGCACTGCAAATGCAACAGATACAAAAGCCTAACTGACAGTCCTGATCAGAACATGCCAGGACATCCCAGGACAGGCAATAGTTCTAGGCGATGAACAGGAGAGAGGGTGAGGAAGGGAGGTTCAATCCGAGGCACAGCTCTAGACCCCCGTTCTAGGCTCCCCCCCTCCTGGTCCCGTCCCTTTCCTAGGTCCATTTCCAGGAACAGAGGACAGACCATTAGAAGCAAGCGAAGCGTCGCTTAGAAAACGCAGCCACAACAACGGCTGACGATGTCGCTGGACAATGAGACAATGGAAAATGGTCAACCGACAGCTATGGAAAATAAAGAGAAATAGAAATAGAAACAGAAGCAGAAAAAAAACGTCGAGCAAAAAATGCCTGCATTTTTTATTCGGCAAAGTGTTGAAGCGAAAAAGAACAACCACAACAACAACAACAGCAACAGCAACAAAACTAAAATGACAACATGACATTGACGTTGGCGTTGGTAAAAGGATAAAGCGTAAATGAGTTGCCAACCACAAAACAACAATAACAACTACAACAACAACAAAGCACGAACAAAACCATTAGAAAAACAATTTAGTAAGCTGGCAGTGTTGGAAACGGCGTCATTCGACAATCAGATGCTCTTAATTGATAGTTTTAGTTAAAGATTCACATTAGAAATATATAATATGCGAGCAGAAATGCATTCACCACAAAATTAACAGCAATATAATCAAATAAGTTGAGCTAAACGCTTTAAGTAACTTGCTAAGAAGCTTTAATAAGCTTTCAATACAGTTAAATAACTTACTGAGATTTCAATATGGCTAAAATGCAATTTTTTAAGCTATTATTTTTTTAATTAATTTTTTTAAGCTTTTTAACTCGTCTCGCTTTAAACTTACATGAACTTTCAATAGAATTATTAATTCAATTCAAGGAGCTTTCAATTAAAATGGTTTTTAAAAATGAGATTTTTAATAGTTTCTATATAAATCATCCAACTTGTGGCTTTAATTAGCTTACAATATAATTATTTAAATATTTAATGAGCTTTTAATACAATTAAAATGCATTTTGCCTCCAGCTTCTAGCATTAAGAATCTTTTTAAAGTTTATAATATCTGTTAAATACTTTTTCATTTTCAACTGAAAAAATAAGTATTACATATTTATATAAATAATTAATTCTGTTAAAATTCAAATGCATATAAGTTTTTTGCTGTTTTAATTAGTGCATTAAAGTGCATTAAAATAAATGAATATTTGATATAAAACTGTGTAAATTTCATTAGTACATATTTATGAGCATAGTTTAATCGAGCTTTCTTTCATTATTAACAAGTGCTGCTTTTAGTTGTTCAATCAATTAGGATAATAAATTGATGAAATACATATAGTAAATGTATTCAAATTAATTAACATATATAAAACTTTAATCGGGTCAATTAAAACAGCCATTAAATATTCAAAGACAAATGCGAAGAAGAATTCAACTTTAAGCGAGATGCCAACAGATTGTCATTGGCCATCGATTTGGCCATCGATAAAAGCCCAAAAACCAGATGCAGCCAAAGGACAAGAGAGGAAGCGAGGCGAGAGGACACACGAAGGACTGAATTCAATGGGAGAATGTTGTGGTGAGCGAAAGGAAGAGAGAGAGGATGTAAGGGGCAATAAAGAGCAGACAGGACGAGGAGTGTTGCGACAGGCTGGCAAACTAAAACGCAACTCAGTTATTAATTACTGGCCAAAAAGAGTGTATAAGATATAAATCTGTCTATATATACCATATACATATATAAATACATGTATATCAGACTTAATATAGACGTGTGAATGTGTGCGTGTGTGTGTATGTGTGTGTGTGTGTTGCGGCCATGTTGCCCTTTGTGGACGCACCCAACGAACTGCTGACCAGCAGAGTTGCCACAATTGCCAAAGGCGAAAATCGCTAAATTTTAACAAGAAATTTAGCTAGAAATATATTTAAAAAACTATTAAAACTGCTAAATAAAAATGCTTACAATTTTATGAAAATCTTATAAACATAAACAAAAGAATATGCTAATCTTAGTTTATTTATTGAAATACTAACTAGATATATTAATATCAAAACTAATGAAACGAAACAAATATAAATAACTTAAATAATTATTAAACTTTAAACCAAACAATTCTATTTTCAGATTAGTAGTTTAATTACTAAATGCTTGTATTTTCTGTTTTCTGCCAGCAATTACGATTTCATCCTCTGACCTTTTGATATTTATTGGACACATTTCACTTTTATTAATATTGTAAACTACGGTTTCAAATTTAAAACTTTATAACTTTATGCACATAAAAACGTTTAACAACCATAAAGGCATTAAATGTTCATTTAATATAATATGTGCGTAGTTAACTTATTGACAATATTGATTTTCCGTAACAGCTTTATAGCTTTAATCTATAAAATACTTAAATATATTGATGGTTTTTATCACATTCAGCTCAAATTCAGCAAAACATTTCTTAATATACCCACAAATTCCAAGCTAATACTATTTTTTAAAATATTCCATCTTTTGTAATTTCAAAAAGTAGCCAATTCCAGCTATAAAAGAGCTAACATGGCAACGCTGCTGGTGACCAGGCAAACAGGCGACGTGTGTCTGCCACCCCTTTTTTTGCGGCATGGACAGTGCTAAAGGGCGTCGCATTGGTGGGGGGGGAGGATAGGGGAGGGTAGGCAAAAGGGTATAAGTTGGGTTTTTGGACACGGCAACAATGGACATAAGGCAACACACCTTTTTTATACACTCTCCTCCTGCCCTGTTTCCCCTTTTCTTCTTCCTCTATCTCAATGTGATCGGTTGTCCTTGTTGTTGTTGCTGTTGTTGTACTTGCTGTTGTTGATGTTGTTGTAGTTGATGTCGTTGTTCATGTGGCCAGCTGACAACAACGTTGCCCCATGTCTGACAAAACGGAAATGTACAGCGGATATATTGATTGTCAAACCTTGTGTGGGCGGCTGCCAGTCTCTCTCTCTCTCTGCCTCTCTCTTTCTCTTTTCAACTCTCTGTGTCTGGCTTTTGCATAAACATCGAGAATTGTCCTAGACCAACCCATATAATTTGATATTTATTTTGATATGATTAAAACCCCATCCATCCAATTTTGAAACTGAGGTCAAAGTGCATTTGACAGCACTTTAAATGGTCCGAAATATCGTAATCAAGCCATTAACAGAACTAAACTGTATATTTGTGTGAATTGAGGGGCTTAAAGCAACCGCAAACATTTCAATTTGAATTGCCAATTTCCACAAAAGCCTGAAATTTCAGTTTTACAATTGACAATTTGCAGGCAATGAAACTGAATCTGAAACTGCAACTGCAACTGCAACTGAACGAGAAACTGACAAATGACAAATAATGAAGCGTTTAACTAAAATTGAAATTTAAATGGATTTAGCTTAAGCCAATTGATTATGTCTTTAATCATTTGATTGCTGTTTTAACTCATGCGGTTGCTTTGATTACATTTAATGCAATTTCTGATGCTGCGTTTTCGCAATTATCGACTTTCTGCCCAGCCGAGATAATGTCAAAGGAAGCACACAAACAATTTGTATACTATTTGTATTTGTTTATTGACAGTTATTAAAAAAAGAATTGCAAATATTTATCCAGTGCATTTATTCAAATAATTTAATCCCAAAATATACAGTTTATTAATTCGTGACAATTGTGGGTTGTGCATATTTTCTTCATTTGCTTTCATTATTTCCTGTTTTCAAAGGAAGCGCAAACAATTTGAATATTTGTTTATTGACAAATATTAAAAAAAAATGCAAATATTCAATCATTCATATTGATGAGAATTAAGTGCAATTTATTATTCAATATTTTTAATTAATTGAAGTATCGACTTATCTATTATTGACTAGAATTATCTGGATAAAATAAATTATAGATAAAATGGTATTGCAAAATGTTTTTCGTGAAATATATGATAGCATTTATCAAATATTCCGATATATTTAGTTATATAAAGCACATACATAAGTGAAGGTTTTCATATCTGTCTGTCAAATCAAAGTTTCTACATTTGGACTTATTTTGTAGCGAAGCGAAGCTGAAGCTTTATTCAAATACACAATATTCATATTCAAATTTATATTCACATTTTATATGATGTTGCTAATCCATACAAATACGTTTGCCAAAAACAGTTTTTAGAGTCAGTTATTTGTGGCATTGCAACTGCCAGAAAATCAACATGCAACGTCCAAACAAAAGTTACAACAAGGGGGAAAAAATAAAGCAGAAAAAATGTGTAAGCATTAAAGCTCTTGAAATAATTTATGTACTGGGTCGCATTCATATTTGATTTTATTCCAAATTAGTTTTGTTTTTACGACACAAATCCCTTTTTGGGGCGTTAGTTTTCGCAGTTTTTTTGCTGTTTTGTTGGTTTTCGTACAGCGTACAACGCTGCGTATACATAATGCTTGGCCCTGTTAGCTTTGGCCCTTGTGCATGAACTCGGGATTATTATTAAATTTACAATATTATCCCCAAAAGTGTTGTCAAGCTTTTGTGTTTTACTTTCCTAGTTGCTGTTGTGTTGTTGAAAAAGTATTGGGTGTCCTCACAAATAGAATAAACACAAAAGAGGCGAAACTTCAAGCCTTCAAGTCCTGTCATATTTCGAATATTAATGTTGTTCATTAAAGTTTCATAAATAATAAATGACATTAATATGTATAACCCAAAAGTCACATGCGTCAAATTTGACCGACCATCATTCAACTAACAAGAGAGAGACAGGAGATGTGACCCTTATTTCTTTTATTATTATGGTATCCTTCCTCCTTGTTCCTTGTTAGAAAAAGGTTATAAACATTTTGTTATGTGCTGTGTTAGTGCATAAAGTCTGCTTATAGTTATGTGCTGGCTTTTTAATTGCCAACTATTTGCACTTTATTAAAAAGTCTATTACTCTACAATTTTATAACATTTTTCTATGACATAATCATGCACTGCTCTTTGTCAAAGGAAGTTCATAAAGTATGCAATTATTTTCGGGCACTAACAAATTTATTTGCTAATAAGCAAGTCATTTTAAATATAAATTAAGTAATCAAAGAAACGAATGAACTAAAAAGAAGCAAGCAGAAGATTTCCAAAAAAGATGTAATTATCACTTGCATATTTTGGATCCGGTTGTTGAAAAAATATCACTAGTAACTAGTGATGATAGATATTAAACTAATATTATTTCAGACGATTATATCTGTATATATTATTGTAAAAACAATTTTAGGGGAAACTCAACTATACGAGTGGAATTCAATCAATGATTTTAGATTACTTTAAAGCAAATCTAAATATTTTAAATAATTATGCTTCCTCAATGTTTAACCCTTACTCTGCCTCCATCATCATTAACTCCTTGTATTATTGACCTAAGCCCATTTCTTAATTGTTATACCCATCTGGAGCCACCGAGCTCCTCTTAGTAAAAAAATCTATATCAAATTATAATCTGCCTCAGAGCTAATAATTTTAAAACTTAAGGATTGACCAGATTTTCCTGTAAAATCTAATCTCGAAGCCTAAAACGAATCAAAAATGAATCTAACTTATCTTAGAGTCGCACCTAAATAAGTTTTCTAGAGATACCGACTTTTAGTTCGATTTACTTTAAGGAAAGCAAATCAATTGCAGGAATCCTCCTATTGTTTCAATCAGAAATTAAATGCTGCGACAAATTTTTGTATACATATGAAAAGAAAGCGAAGCTGATCAAAGAGGAAAATGATTGTAAAAGTTTTCATGCACGAAAAATGGCATTAAATCAAATGTCCGCAATGCGCAGAAGAGCGTGGAAATGAGCAAAAAAAAAAAAAAGAATCTCTGTGCCTTCAGAAAATGCCACATGCCATATAAACATATAAAAATATACAATTTGCTTTTTAATGGCTGTTTTCGAAAACGCAGGAGAAGAGAAGTGTGTGGAGGGAGGAAAGGGGAGGGGAGAGAGGGGAGTGAGGAGTGTGGCTGTGTGCCATCATTAAATCCTGGCTAAGCAATTTTAAACCGCTTCCGTTTTCCCTCAGATAACGCAAAATGGTCCCACGCAACTGAAGCACAAGTATCTCCCAGTTCAAGTTCTCTCTCTCTCTCTCGCTCTCTCTCTCCCACTCTCTTCCTCCTTCTCGCTATCCCTTTTGCTTGATACTCTTGAAATTGGCGAGATTTTTCGCTTTTATTTGCGCTCAATCGCAATCGCTAGCAGTTCGCATTTATGTTCGCATTTTTATTTGAAATGCTACCAAAGGACGACATCGAGTCCATGCCGAGTCCATGTCCTTGCTGTCGTGGCTCCCCACAGTCCCCACAGTGCTTAGATGGCGGTGTCCTCTGTGCTGTCCTGTCCTCTCCTGTCATGTCCTGTCCTGTCCTGTTCTGTTGCCTACCTCAGCTCTTGTTGCAACTTAGATAATGTGTCCCCACTCGTCAGCAAGTGTCGTAAAATGAATGAGTATTGCATAATCAATTAGGTTTGGGTTTGGTCCTTGGCACAACAACAACAGCAACAAATACGAATGAAAAAGAAACGTTCAATCAATTTACTTTAGAGTATTGCAAATGGAAAGAAGATCCTGAAATCGCAATAATTACGTTCGAACTGCAATCAATTAACGATCTATGTAACATTACAAATTACTTCTACGTACATAACATCAGCTTTTAATCAGATTACAAAATATAGATGCTCAATACAGAATTGATTCAATGACCAATGAGAACTTGTAATACTTACATAAGAGTCTTTTCTAGAGAAAATTTGCTAAACATTTAATGAAAAACTATTTTCGTTGCAACTTTTAATAATATTCTTAGAGTTGTCAATCGTTTGATTTACAGTCTTATATAGTAAATAATTAACTGATGACAGATTGTAGTTAATGGAATTCAATGGAAAATTTGTACTGTTGTAGCCTTTTTGTAGCCTTTTTCTTATATGTTTTCGAAAAGTCCAATGGATTTTAGATTACGAATTCTGTATGCATGCCTGAATAATCAGCAGCTGAGACTGAAATCTAGAGAGGTAGCTTGATTTGACCCAATCATCGAATAAAGTTAAAGCTACAAATATTTTCTTTTCTTTTACGTTTTTACTTGGCAGAGCATTAAGAGGAGCAGCTGGGGGAAGGAAGGTTTATATTGGCGCCAAATGACAACTAATACCCGAACAGTTGTCAGCTGTCGAGGCACCTGATGTCTAGGGTGAGGGTAGGGTAAGGGGAGGATAACGGGTAAGAGGCGAGAATTGGGTATCCAATTGCTATTGGTATACCTAGAGCATGGATATGTTTTGGCTTCTTACTTTTACTTCTTTTTTCAGGTTTTTGTCTCTTTTGGGGAGGATTTCTGACTGGGTTGACAACCCTTGCGTATCGAAGGCACTCGCCAGCGTGCGGATTAAAGCACACAGCGTAACGGACGGGGGAATAAACTCAAAGAACTGGTAGGAAACAGAGAGAAAAACACATCGAAAGAGAGAGAGAGACGAGAGAGAGGAGTGAGGGAGTGAGAGAAGGGTAGAGTTTGGTAAAGGCGATGACAACAACAAAAATTGTTTTACTATTGACCTTGGCGTTTTGTGGCGCCCCTGTCAACGCCCGCTCTTCAAATGGAACCCACGCAGTCCGCAAACGACCTATTGCCACATAAATAAGTCACAGCAACTGACACAGACTCGCACACACAAACACACAAACAACACACACACGCATGTACATTCACATACACAACTCACAAATATATACACTGATAGAAAAATACGTATTCAAGAAGAAAACAGGAAGAATTAGAGCAAAATAAATCTAATTTATATTCTGAAATTCAATATCTCTTCACTTTTTAATGTCTAGTAAGATCTCAAATAAATATCCCAATAATAAACAGACGTAAAATGTATAGAAACTAATGTCAAGTTCAAAGATATCTATCAAAATTTAGCTGATATGGACATAGAAAATAAGGGTCCAGATTTTATAGTGGCAAGAACTTAAAACAAAAAGTTTTTTACCTGTGTGATACAGTGAATATATTTGATGAATAAATGTATTAAAAAGTCTTTGACATTATTCTCAGAAACCTAAGAAATTTGTGGTCTAAAAATTAAGTCAAGAAAATTATCTTTTTGTTACATTTTCTCAAAAAAAAACCAACTTTGTGATTTTTAAGTTGTGTTTTTTATATTATTATCTAAAAGTTCTGTTGCTTAATTGTGAGCTTACAAATCTTTATACAATTTTAGATTCGTTCAGTGTAGACAAATATGTGTATAGAGTCTATATATTTCTTCTATATATAAATGTATATAGTATATTATGTACATATATAAATAAATAAAAAGCCGTCAAGCAGCTGGAATTAAAACAGATTTCAGTCCAACTGTCAACCAGACGACTCCCCCCTTCGACCCCTTCCCTATGCCATCCCCACCACTTTCTTCCCTTTTGAGTAGACTCCCCACTGCTGACAACGCTCTATCCTCTATTCTCTATCCTCTTCTCTGAACTCATCTCCCCATCTTTCGTTGCTCCTTTTCTTAGCAGCAGCAGCAGCGACTGCCAGCCATAAAAACGTTTGGCGCTCTTGCCTTCAATTCAATTTTATTGATTTTCATTTTATTATACCCTGTAACCATTAAAAAGCACTCTAAAGGGTAGCATTAATCTACTGTTTAAGCATGTAACTGGTCATATAATTGACAAGTAAAGATATTCCTTTTGAACTCTGGAAGTTTTTCAAAATGTTCTTGAATTTTAACAATTTTTGAAAGCTCTGCATTTATCACATTTTTCAAATTACAGCTTTTATCTTTGTTATATTAATAGCTTAACATATTTACTTCATTTCTCAAAAATTTCAATACGATCTTTTGACTTTAACTTATAAACTATCTCGAATGATCATTAAACATTGTAAATAAATTTAGAGCGTATCTTTAAGTCATGCTCTTCTCGACTTTTCTAGTTTGTTGCCTTTTTGTGTACTTAAACATTCTTCTGTATTCTTTTTTTTCTGCTGCTGCTGCTTCGACATTTGTCGTCAACGTAATTTGCCGTTACACGCCCCGCACAGCTGCTCCCATTAAGCGCAATCCAACACCCAGGGAAACCCACCCAAAATACTCCAAAATTCACTCCCTTTTCATGTCTCAAACTTGATTCACTTCCAAACCGACAAATTGTGTTTTATTCTAGTTTTTATTTCGCTTTTTTTTTGGATCGGGATAAAATTCAAATTTAAATTATTTGTATGCAATGCAGTGGCTTAGTTACGAGGGGGGGAGGGGTTGCACTTACGACGGGGGTGTCCAGTTAATGATGGTAATGAAGTTGCCACAATATTGGAAAAACAATAGACGAAGAATGCAACGTTTCTCATCTGTTCTGCCACATAACGACCGAACGGTCGCAATGTCCATAAATGTGTCACGCCTACAGTTCAACTACTCCCAGCACACATACCCCCTAGTCCTTCCCCCTCCCCTTCTTTGTCCTTCCCCCGAAACACTGGCATCCCGCCCCGTCATCGAGTCATTGAGGCCATGCAATCAAACAGCCGTTCAAATGGCTACCGGTTACTACACATAATGCGTCCGGTCTCAGTCGCTGTCGACTGCGCAGTAGGCGTCGATGTCGACGTCGACGTTGGCGTACGCAACGCTTGCAGTGTTGCCTGAATTTCTTGTGCTAAAGAAAAGGTAATTTTATCCGAAATGTTTTAAATTTGGATAAAAATAAATAAATAAATAAAAATTGAGGCTATACCAACAGACATGAAATGTAGCTAGAAATAGCTAAGAAAAAAAAACTAATTTTAAATAAAAAAAAAAATATATTTAAAAATATTAAATTTAAGGGGTTAGCCCACAGATTTGAACCTGACAAAATAACACCGACAGTTTTATAGCAAGCATTTAAATAATTTAAAAAAAAAAACACACAAAAATATAAAGGATAATATTAATAATAATTCAACTCTCCCTTCACTTGACAATAAAATGATTTTTAAATAAATAAACAAAAAAGGCTAAATTGTATAAAAGTAAAGCTTATAAGAAGAAAATTTCTTTATTTGATCAATAATAAAATAAAGTTAAAAGTTGCAAGTTGCAACAAGGGCAAAATATTTATATTTGTTGAAAAATTTTTAGCTAAAGAAAAATACTTCCGTTAATAAATATAATACTCCTATAGCTCCGATATAAATAAATATATGCAGAAAATATATTAATTTGCAAACAAATATTGATTTTAATAACATATTTATCATTTGAAAAATTGGCAGAATTTTAGCTTATAGCATTTCCATAAATTGTATAGCTTTTGACATTAATAAATTTGCGTAATCTGGCTACTTAATAGCTAAAATGGCAACACTGCGACTTTCGCATGTGGAATCCCTTCAGCGTCCTTAAATAACATTGCGTTGTTCTTTATTGGTCGTTAAATCTCTTGCGGTTGTCATGTCTTCGTTTTGAGCCTCAAACTGGCACTGACAACGAACGAACCACCATCTTTATCATCTTCAGGAATACCACCACCACCACCATCACCACCACCACCGCCGCCACGGCCATCAGCCCAACCATCAGGAACATCAACATCAGAACCATCAGAACCATCAGGACCACCACCCTCCAACAACAGCAACAACAAGAAGAAGAACATTGAACATGTAACATCACCTACCCCTACCTATTAACGGCGCCAGTATTGCCGCACCCCCGTCGCACCCCCGCACCCTTCTCCACACCCACCACACCCCTTGGTATTGAGCTGAGCCCGAGGCTGAAACTGAATTTCGAGTTTTGCCTTACGATCTACGTGCCCACCGTGGTTTGAAATCCATTTGCATGCGCTTCATTTTTATCTATTGAGTTTATAGTTATTGTAGGCCTATGAAAATGTTTTATATTTAAATTAAATATTTTAATTTATCCAAAATTCTTAAGGTTTGTATCACTATTTTTTGAATTCAAGAATTGAATTCATAATTTGGTATTGTGTAAATGGACTAAGCTTAACATAGGAATATTTTCCTCTAATATAAAGTGGCGATAACAATTACAAAGATATATACATAATAATATATATAAAAAATACTTATAAAATTAATTTATTTAATATCGATTAATATCGAAATATGAAACGATTTACATTCATAATCGAAGCATCAATAAAAGTTAAGGACCGATTCAAATCATTTTCAATTGACATTCTCCCACTGTTCTACAGTAGCAGCTACTCTAAATGTCCTGCTCTCGGTTGTTGTTGTTATTGTTTTTGCTGTTGTTGTTGTTGTTTTTGCTGTTGTTGTTGTTGTTTTTGCTGTTGTTGTTGTTAGTCGCCAGCGGCAAAAAGTACGCGAAGGCAGCCGCAACCAATTCGATTTCATTCCATTCCAGAAGCTAAACGAGAAAAACAGAGCGGGACAGGCTGACGCCAATGTTGTCCTGGCATCCTGGCGTCCTGTTGTCGCTTTGTTGTTGCTTAATTATACCCTGTACTGGCATATGTATACATTAACTTTGTGCTAAATCTGTGTGTCTATCCGTTCGCATAAATGCGTCAATTTTTGCTTCTTTAAGAGAGTCCACCATACACTGATTAAACTTTCTGATTTTACTCTATTCTATTTATTTTAGAAAAAATATATATAATATTAGGAAACAAGGACCTACTACTATTATAAACTACAAATTCCCCCAAAGTGGTATTCGGTAACTAATAATATTCTGTATTTCTCTTTAAACTTAACCGGTTGTTCTAAAAGCATGGTTTTAAAGCTAAAATCATTTAAGCAATTTTAAGAACAATAACAAGAAAAAGTTTTATATTTTTATTAAAATACATAAAAAAAAAATGCACATAAATAAGTAAAAAATAATTTGCATATATTTGCTTAGCATTTTTAAAATTAATAAAATCTCTTAAATCTCAATATATAGATTTCTATTGAGTATTTATAAGCCTCATAAGCAACTTTCAAAATTAAGCAAAGTAAAAACCGGGAAAATGTTTGTATTTTATTTTAAATTGTATTTGTAGACAGCAAGCCATTTAAATATTTATTTTCTTTATGTTCTTAAATTAAAATATTTAAGTTGTATCTTTGTAAAAACAATTACTTGGCAAACTGTTTTCTTTTAATGAAAATACTTCTTTATTAAGACAAATACAGGGTATTATATAGTCGACTGTCACCTTTCTGACTTGCTTTTCATTTAGGGTTGGCAGAAGCAGAAGTAGCATATATGTATGTAGACACACACACTCAAACACACACACACACACACTTTCTTAAACGTGTGTGTTTGTTTTTGTATTAATGTAAATTATTTTTTTGTAATTTCATTTTTTCAACATTTTGGCAAAAGCACAAAACGTGACGTTACATTTTGCTTTTCTTTCTGATTATATTTTCTTTCGAGCATTTTCTTAGTGAATTTTCCAGCTGCATTACAAGTTTAAGCGCCTATTTTGAGTTATATGTGTTTTGCTTCTGTTGTCTACGATTGTGTTTTATATAATTTTCTATTCATTATTTACTTTTTTCTTTTCTTATCATTTCGATATTTTTTTACTGTTTCTTGTGTTTCTCTCAACTCTGTCATTCTCTTTCTTCTCTCTTTTGCTGCCTTGCTTTTGTGTGTAAGTTTCTTTCACGTTGTGACTTTGGCATTTGGCTGCTTTATGGCCAAGTTTTTCACTCCCTTTTAGCCCTTCCTTTCGCAGGATGCCAACAATAAGGCCCATTTTTATTGTTTCCTTTTCGGCACTTGGCACTTGGAACAGCTGACAGCGCGTCGCAGTCGACGTCGCAGTCGCTGTCGCGGCTGACGTCAACTTCAACTGAGTGAATGTTGCGTGGCAAAGCACGTTAATTAAATTAAGTAAAAGTAGCTAAATATGTTTGCATTTTGTTCCAGCTCTCAGCTTTCAGCTGCCTCTTCAAAGCGAACTCAACCAGCTGCGTAGTCTAGGCGTCAGGGGGTGGAAAGGGGGTTGCTTAGAGCAGGGGGAAGGTGAGGGTGCGATAAGGGGGTAATGGGTGGAGGTAAAGGTCGTGGTTGGTATCGTTTTTTGGGCAACAAAACTAAACGTTAATAAGCTGCTTCACTTTGACTGCTTCAGCGATTGCAATAAGCCAAGTAATTAACTGAAAGAGGCAATACTTCAAAATACCCTGTAAATGTTAAAATAGCTTAAAGCACTTTTCTTTTAGTTTTATTTTATTCAGCATAATCAAGTCATAAATATAACACATTTCTAAAACAAATTTATTTGTACCAGAACTTCATTTGAACAAAAAACTCAAAATGAAAATATTAAAAATAAAAATTTTACATTTTATGAAAATAAAAATTGCATCTAATTGAATTATTTTGAATTGTACAATCAATTTTTAAATCAAATCATCAACAGAACTGCTGCAGTTTTAACAAAGTTAGACAAGTTTAAAGTCACTACACCCGCTTAAGCTGAATTACAGGGTATAAAAGCGCAGGTTTAGCGTAGGCTCCCATATTCCCATATTAACAAGCAAATAATAAGAGCAATCTTGCGAGTTATGAATATGACAAAGAAATGTCAAGATAAATATTTGAAATGAAACGACAATACACCATTTAAGATGGTGGAGGGAGAGAAAGGGAGGAAGGTGGAAAGAGAGGATGATGCCATAAAAGGATTTTGCTTTAAGGGTTGTCGCCCAATTTTAATGTAAAGTTATTAAAATTATTATTTATGTCTATATAGATCGCAATCGCATGTGTGTGTGTGTCTGTCTGTCAGTGTGTGTGTGTGTGTGTATGTGTGTGTGTGCTTTGTTTGTTTGTTGATTTGTTTGTGTTGTAATGGCAAATGTAAACAAGTACACACATAGATACAACACACACACACAGACACAGACAGATGGCAACAGGAAAACTTGAAGCGAGGCAAACAAATTGCCAATTTTTGGAGCCCAGCCTGTTGTTGACTTCATTTTGCAATCGGTTTTTGAAAATCGTTAAATTTGCCAACGTTGTTGTTATTGTCTGTGCTGTTGTTGTTGTCGATTTGCATTAAGCGTTTATTTTTAGTAACAAAAACACACACAACACACACAGACACAGCAACACACACATTTTTTAGCTAACGATAAAGACGAAAGGCAAATCGATTAAAGGCTTTGTCTCTTTTGCACGTGACACAGCTTTGCTCTCTCTTTCTTTAAGCCCATTCCATGGGAATGGAAAAGGGAAAGGAAAGGGAAACGGAAAAGGGAATGAAGAGTAGTAAGTAGTATGTATAGGTTAAGGGTGGCTCAAATACTAAATGGTCCGAGAGTACCACATGCGCCACATGGCAAATGACCATAATTGAGCTGTATAACAAGGCCCAATGACCGATTAAGCGTCGACATCGTCATCGCCATCGCCGTCATCGTCATCGCCGTCCAACTTGCCAACTGACCCACAACCTCAAAAGCGAAGGGGGTTAGAGGAAGGAGTTTGAAGGAGCGGCCAGTGAAGAATGACTTGGAGTGGGAACTTTAACTGGAAGACCTGTGAGTAATGTACGCCTCGAGGCGGAGGCGAAGGCAAATGCGAGGCGAGCTGTTGAGCTATGAGCTATGAATCAATCAACAGGAAAAGCAATCGGGGAAAACCAGAAAATGTTAAGCAAAAGAAACAGAGGCAGAGACAGAGCAAAAAATAAGCCCAGAAGAAAGCTGAAAAGACTGCAAACAAAAGGGATTGAAACGCTTAGAAAAGCCAAAAGTAATCTAAATAAAATATCGATAACAATATCGATTATTAGATACTGCAATAACGACAGCAATATCATAAATCATAATAAGTATTATCAGATACATATAACCAACCCACACCAAACTCAGAGCCCATCTATTAAATTCCACGGAAAATAAAGCTGTTAACTGAACAACCTAGAAACCCCATAACCCCATACAATGATTACAGACGGCAAATAAAATATGTTTTGCATACCCTGTAATAAAAAAAAAACGATTTTAAGCGGGTATGACAAACTTTTCGCTTAAAAGTGAGAGTTGACAGCAAAAGTTTCAACTCTAAAAACGGAAATACTGAAAGAGCTAGAGTTAGAAAATTTAATACCCTAGAAAAATCTGTGTTGAGTCAAATTTAAAATAACTCTTGGCACTTATGACAATTTAATACCCTAGAAAACTCTGTGTTAAGTCAAAATTTCAAATAACTCTTGGCACTTATGACAAGAAAATGACAACAAGAAAATGTAAAGTTTTGTTATTGTTTTCTTTAGCTTTAAACTATTTACAGGATATCTACTCGTTGCGCTCTCTCTCTCTCTCTCTCTCTCTTTATGTCTTGTTGTAAGTTTGTGTGCATTTTATCACTTAAATATTATATCTTTTTGTGGTTGGAACACGTCAACCAAGCGCAGGGCAAAATAAAAAAAATATTAACATTTTTTTTTTATTTTCTATTTACGCTTATCAGATTGTCGTATAATCAGGCGAAAAAGAAGCGTATAAAAAAATGAGCACCTATGTGTGTGTATGTATCACCTGTCTGAGTATCTAGCAAACCTGCAACTAGCTGTCTCTCTCTTTGACACACTCATGCTATTATGCTCTGTCTCTTTCTAGCCAATTGCTTATCTTATCAATGAGCAGCAAGAAACACGACGTCGACGAACTTCAATTCAATTTCTTTTCAATTTCTTACACACACACAAATATAGCACACCTGTCATTCTGCCCCCTGTACTTTTTACCTCCTCCCTCTCCTGCCCCCTCCAACCCCCTTACAACGTCCCTGCGCTGTTGTCAGTCCCTTTTTTGCAGCTCTGTGAATCTCAGAAATCTCTCGACTCATAATGATGAGCGACGGTGTCGTGTTTTCATTAAGCTTCTTTTCACCACCCAATCCCCTTCCCCACTCTTAGCTAGGTGTCCTCCCCCTTTCCGCAGCCTCTGCTTAGCCGCCAAAAATGTAAATTTGAAAATCTTCTCTAATAATAATGTCGTGTAATAATACAATATGTATGCTGGCATATTGTCTTTAAGGGGAAAAGACGTAGTTGTTGCTGGCCTTTGATCTAATCACAGTCGAGGAAAGACACACTCTCACACACACACACTCTCACACACTGGCTTTCCCCCTATTTTCCTGGCGTTTTCCCCCTTCTGGAAGATATTTCGCTTTGCGGCTTCCAGTGAAATGTTAATTTTGTGCTAATGAAAGAGGCGTCTATTTGGTATATATGTGTGTGCCTCTCACTCACTCTTCTCTGACTCTCTCTCCCTTTCTCTCTGTCGCTGCCTATATCTTCCTTTTTCGCCCGCTATATTTCCCCCTTTTGGCTGGCGTTTAGACGCCATTTTGTCAGCTTTTCTAATGAAATTGCGCTGTCTAAGTTTAAGATTTTTTTATATATTGACATTAAGTATCGAATGTTAAGATTAACACAGAGCAACCTTTGAAGTTTCTTTCTTGACTCATGTGGCACCAACTGTAGGTTCAAAGTATATAGATAAATCTGATATTTAGAAGATTAGTTTAAAGAATCATCCAGTTCTTCTTTGGGTGTTATTATGCATAAGCTAAATAAACATAGCTTCATCATTATATACATTAACTATAGTAAAAACATTCTTATAAATAACCTTTTCTCTCAGAAGATTAATGAGATTTGGTAGAACTGGAGCTAATCCCTATATGACACCATATCCCATCATATCATTATCATATCACATCTAACTGAAGGTCGCTCTTTAAAATGGTTAAAAACAACCTGGCAGACGTCATGCAATGTATATGCATTTAAACATGATTATTTTTGTTGCAACATTTGAGTTATCGATAAATGACAATTATCGAAGTAGTAATAGTTAATTACATAAATCAAAAAAGTAAAATTGTTATTTCTCTTTATCATTTAGCTTTGTTATCGCTGCTTAATTTCAAACATTTCAATCATTTGTTATCGATTATCGGTTATTAACGATTAACGATAACATTTATCGATAAACATATTTAAACTGGTACTCACCAAATGTAAAACTGTATTGACCACCTCTCGATTGGTCACCTGGCCGACCTCGATGAGGCCGATGAGGACGGCAAATTTCAAGTTATCGGCTGTTGTCATTCTGACAATTTCATCGGGCCGTTTGATTTCACTAAACGGCGGACGCATGATGTCCGCCATTTTTGTAGGATTTTTTGTAGTTATCGGTTTTGTTGTTTGGTGTGTTATCGATTGTCGTTTAGTTGTAATTGTATTTATAATTGTTGTTGTTTCGGTTTTTTATTTTTATATTTGCGTTGCAATTGTGCATAAACAAATAGCAATTAATTGATTAGTTGTTATTCTTGTCATTAGATCGAGTTGTTTTTTTCTTTTTTTGTTTAGATTAATGGATGGAATGCACAATAGGGAATATACACACACACACACACAAATACACGGGCACACACATTCACAAATACATTTAAATATATAGATAAACAATAAGGATTGATTTTATTTCTTGCCAGGACTAACTGGGAAATAACAACAAAAAAATACTTATCGAATTTGATTTTATATCTATATTTATTTGATTTTTCTTAGATTTTTTCTTTTCTTTTCTTTTTTTGATTTTGTATTTGAATTTTTGTAATTGATTTCTATTTTCTTTAATTTTTGTTGCACTTTTTTTTGGGCCTGCGGCTCAAAATCTCAAATTGTGTGACACATTTGATGTTGTTGTTGTTGTAGTTGTTGTTGTTGTTGTTGAGTTGCATGTTGGTGTGGCTGTACGGCAGCCTCGTTGTTGTTGTTGCTGCTGCTGTCGAAGTTGTTGCTGCCACTGTTGTTGTTGCCAGCGCTCATATTGAGCAACTTTTGTTGTTGTCAACTATTTTTGGATACACTTTTTTTGTATTTTTCACCTTTTGTTAAAGATTTTTTCAATTAACTTGTAATTATTGCACACTCTAAAAATTGTTATTTTTTTTTAAATTAATTTTTTATTTTCATTTTTGGATGGGGTTTTTATTGTTTTCATGTAATTGGTTTATTGGTGGCATTCAAAAAGAGAAAGAGAAAAAAGAGAGAATTGGTTTATGAGTTCAATGTGAATTAAAACTAATTCGTAATTCATAAGAAATGTATTTTAAAATTCACAAAATAAAGAAAATGATAATATGATAATACATATATACATAAGTAAGAATAATTTAATATAAATAAAGTCTGGTCTGTTCTGTTTAAGTAAAGGAAACAATTTCAGCTTCAAAAGACTCAATTTTGTATGTATTAATCAATTCATAAGTATAATATGCAATTTAAATAAGTGTCATAAATGTTGTATATTTAAAAAAAACTTTAAAGTTTTATTTCAAGCTATTAACAATTCTTAAATTGGAAGTTTTATATATGAATCAAAGATTTAGTTTTCTTCAATAAACATATAAGCTATATCTGACAGATATCTTTCAATTTGATATTTGTATCTACATATATATTTTACGTCAGTTTATCATTGAAAAAGAAGAGACTTTGAATTTCGAAATATATAGAACTTTTCAAATGTACTTAGTTTTAAATTACGATGCCATGAACACTTCTCTAATTGAAATATTCAAAATTTAAATATAAAATACAAAACATATTTTCTTAATTGTCGATTTAAATATCAAGAACAGACTTTAATAAAATACGAAAAATACTTGAAATGTTCGATGAAACAAAAAGCCAGAAACTTATATCACAATAAGAATGCAAAATATTATTTGAAAAATTTATGAAAAGGACAATTTTTTATTATATATGGTATTTGTACATATATGGGAATTCTTTTGATTATTATTGTTGTAAGGGCGGGTCCAGAGGGCGTGGCATTTTCAGGCACAAAAACACACACACACACATAAGCATACGAGCAGACAAGGCAAAAATGCAGTAATATTTACATATCTATAAAATTTGCAATAATAAAATGGAAAATTCAATTGAAATTGATAAATGAAAATTCAAAGGAATAAAATTGTCAAAGCCATTCTTCACTTTCCCCATTTCGTAAACATTTAAAAACTCTTTGAACAATTTCAATTTATGCCAAGCATTAAAAACAAAAGTATTCATATTAAAGTTGACTGCATTTTTCAGAAAATAAGGTATTTGAATCTTCAAATTATATGCTTAAATGAAGAATATTTCTTAGAATTGTTTTCTTAAGCAGTTTCAAAAAGGGTTTTCTTTAGGCTTCGATTACTTCAATTGATTCCAGATCAGTTGATATCAGAGAATCTTATAATTTTACAAGTTCCTTTATTTAGTTCCTTAATAAATTGTCAATTCCTCATTTAATTGTTTTCTTTTAGAATTCCCAAGTGGTTAAGGCTTCGATTACTTCAATTCTTTGCAGTTTATATCAGAAAAGTTTATAATTTTACAAGTTCCTTTGCATTTCCAATACTAAACCTTTCATTAAATTGTTAATTATAATAAAACAGAGTATCTGCTAGTTTCACACTCTAGTTTGTTTTCTGTTTTTTTTTTGGTTAACTGTTGGCAAGAGATAAAACCAGCTAAATGTAAACTTTGCAACTGGTCAACTGTCAAGTTAAATCACTCAAGACGCATAAGCATTAAAAACTTTTCGATGTGACTTAACGATATATATCTGAAGTTGAGCACTTTTCCTTGACTTTAAAGAGCTTTAAAAGTGGTAAAAGCCAATGAAAAGTGAAAAGCAATTAAAACTGATTTCAACAGAGGTCATCAAAGGGTCACACAATACTTTTTTGACTGCATTTGTTCAGAAAAAAACCATTTCAATTTAAATTAGAGATGCTTAAATGACGAAAATTTCAAATAAAAATGTTTAGTTCTATTAAACAACTCTTTTAACAACAATTTTTAGATAATTTAGCTTAAAAATTCTATATATTATAAAATTATTCTATTAAATTGATTTTATCTGCAATTTCGGGAAGTTTTCTAAACAACTCCTTTAACAAAAATCTTTAGATAATTAATATTAAATATCTTCACTCTAGCGACTTTTTATAGTCACAGTTTCAAAACTGTTTTAATGGTATATCTAATTATAATTTTATGTATTTTTCTTGCTTATATTTAAAAACAAATTTTGAACTCCTCTTTTCTTGAATTTAGAATCTATGTAACTTAATAATCAATTTCTTTTTAATATCTCTTTTATATCCTTTTGAAGCTATTCTTTAATTTTTGGGCATCCTCCTACTTTGTGTTTTTTGTTCTCTTAAAAAAGCTTAAATTTCCTACTTTTTTCCTTTCCTAAAAAAAGAAATTACTCTGTCAGAATGCTTATCGAGAACTTTTTATAGATAATGCTTAGCAATTGTTCTTTTACACTCTCCTCTACCCTGCTCTTTTCTTCTCTGTCATTCTCTTATATTTTTTTTTTATTTGTATTTACTTTTATATTAGACCTTAAGTGAGGGTTTCTTGAGTCATGCAATTGTTATTGTGCTTGGCATATTAAAAAAATTAACTTATGCATAGAGGCAATTCGTCACGCACTACCGATAACTGCGCCGCCTATAGCTTTGCCTATTAATAACCAGTAATTTCTTGAAAAAAAAAGAAAATATAAAACTTAAACTTTAATGAAAATAAAAGCAATTTGGAAACTTATAGTATTAAGGAGAAGTTCCAAGTGTGACACACATATTTTTTTATTAAAATGTTATTATATAACAAAGTTTCCCAAGCCTAACATTTTTGCTGATATTTATATTAATTTTTATATCTAGCTTTCTTTAACGGTCATATTCTGGCAACCTGGAAGACCAATTTTAAAGTTATAATAAGATTTAACGGGCATTAAAAGTGTTATACAAATTATTATTTATAAAAGTTCCCCAAGCCTAGTTTTATTTTTAGCATATTTACTTATATTTGTGCCTTTTATCTTTGTAAAACTATGTATTTATCTTTTAAATTTAGGGAAAACTAATTTAATATCTTTAATTAAAGTAATTGCAGATTTAAATGATATACAAAGATCTTTTTTAGCACAGTTTAATAGTTTAAGCACATATTATTTATTCTCTGACCATTTTGAAAACTATTGTAAAACACTTGGACAACAAACTTGAAATGTTTGTCTACACTTTCAACATTTTCTTAAAATTGCATTTTATTTTTACTTTTGAATCCGGCTTGCTTAAACGTCATACCCTCGTTGCAAATGCTTTTTTATAACTTATTTGGTGCCCGCCTAAAATGGAACGACTTCAGAAATTTACACCTCAATTAGTTTCGTAATATCAGCGCTGATATTTTAGCTTATTTAAGCCAACTCTCAAATTTTTTAAAGCTTCTCAAAGGTTTTTAAGTTACAAAAAGCACACTTTTATTATTTGTCTTTTGGGTGCATTTGAATTTAGTTTCCTTTAACAATTTTTTATTATTTATAATTTGTATATTTTATCTATGATGTTACTATTTATTTTAAATTAAGCAAAAACACTTGGGCAACAAATTTTCTTTGTAAATTTAGTATTAAGAATAACATTTCCTTATTATTTTTAAATCTAGTAATTTCTCGATTTTCTAATAAACTTTTATTGCAATTGCTTTTTCATTATTTATATGGAAACCGCCGAAAAATATTTCAACGACAACGACAATACAAATTTACACCTTAAATTGAAGAAAACCGGCGTGGCACATTTATTGACGTTGATGTTAATAATGTTGATATTGACGAAAGGCAAGTAAGAAGCGCGCTATCAAATGTAATTATCGCAGCACGCTACGTAAATGAAGTGAGCTTACGCTTACGTACGACACGTAAGCGGCCGGTTTTTATTTGTGTGTGATGTGAAGTGAACTCTGTGTGTGTGTGTGCGTGTATGTGTGATAAAACTCTGTGTGCAGTGGAATGAGCGCACACGAAAGAGAGCGTGAGTTTATAGTGCATGCGAGAGAGCCAAGAAACGTTAGCTTGCCTGCCCTATTGGAGCAGTTGCATTTATCTAATTTGGAGACCAACTGATCGCTTAATAATACAAGAGAGAGAGAGCTGGAAAAAATAACTAAGCTACACCTGCTTTACAATTAACAACAACAAAAAGAGCAAAAAGAGAGCAGATAAATTGTGATGTTATCTAAAAGTGTTAATCTTAACATGGCAACAAATAAGGAATGTGGTTGACAAATTGTAGCTAACAAATTTTCTTCATTTTTGAGTTTTACAAATAGTATTTCTGCTATTATTAATAATTTCCACAGCAATAGAAATCATATACATATATAATAATTGCTTGGGCACTTTAAAATTTATTTAATTGTTACCAACAACTTTGCTATTGGGTTTGCTCTCCTTCTTTCCGCTCTCTCTCTCTCTTGCGTTTGCTCTCGCATTTGCTGTGCTCTCTGTTATTTATTTTGTGCTCTCTTTGCCTGTTATTGTTGTTGTTAAATGTTATTATCGTTGTTGTTGTCTTTGCAATTGGTGGTTGCTTTTTTTACTTTGCAAATAAAAAAAATATAATCTAAAAAAACCAAATGTTGTTTTAGCCAAGTTATTAACACTTTTGGCGAAACATAACCTACAACTGTTTAACACACGCTCACAGAGAGTTTTTCCTTTGTTTTCCTTTTCATTTCACGCGCTCTCTCGCTCTCTGTGGCCATTCCTCATTTTACCTTGGTTGGTCCTCTCTCCACTTGCCTTTGCTCAACACTCTCTTGCTATCTTCCTCCCCCTTTACCAACAACGATCCCTTGACAAAGTGGAAAAATCAATGAATGTCAGTGCGTAACAGAGCAGGAGAGAGCGCAAGGCAAAGAGAGCGCACGTCCTGCTCCAATACACGCCACCCCGCCCCCTCATTCACACACACACACACATACACACGCGCACAGTTGAACCTGAACACACGTCGTCAGTTTGTTAACTTATTCTTATTAGGTTGCTACCACGTTCTCACACACACACACACTCATGCACCCACTGTGTTGGTGTCGCTACGCTCTCTTGCTCTCGCTCGCGCTCTCTGTGGATGTCAACGTCAGCGTTGCGGCTTTTCTGCTTCTTCTTGTTACGTTTCGTTTCGTTTTTTTTTTATCGTGTTATTTTGCACCGCTTTGTTATATTTTTCATTCTTATAAGCACACCAACACCACAACACAATTGCTAATTGGCATTGCCCAAACTACACGAATGATAATTGAATTCAAAAACAAAACAACAAAAACGAAAATAAAAATAAAAACACACAAAACTTGAAAAACCAAATCAAGTACAACAAAATGCCGACAAATACAAATAAATTTATTAAATATACATATATATTTACGTTGTGTAGCTGTTGTTGTTGATGTTGTTTGTCGAATTTCTCGTAATTATCTTTAGTAATTTGCAATAAATATTACCGAGTACACTTGACACTCATTATTTAATTAAATAGTTATTTGTTTGTTTCGTACACACGCACACAGCAAAAAAAAATCGCAAAAAAATGATGCATAAATAAATCAACATCAACGTTCACGTAACAACAAAAACACAACCATTTTCGTTTACGTCTTGCTTCGTACTGACGTTAACTCTTACGCCGTCCAACTGGCAATGAGAACGCAACGCATGGACAACAAACCCAATCAGAATGCCTGTTTATCGGCCATGTTCTCGTTAACAGGCAGCGCACAGTGGGACAGATTTCCACCTGCCAACTATTAACGTATATTTCCTTACTTTATTCTACTTTAACGAATTATGCTATACCATTATTATTTCCTATTCTGAATTGCAAAAACATTATTAATATTCATTGTACATAATTGCTTGAAATTGTAGAAGGACACCATTGTAATTGAGAGGATATTCAATAGCAGCTGTTAAAGGATAATAACATCCGCTGTCGCCTTAACGTAACTGTTACTGTTAACTAACATTCAAGTGCTCTCATTTATGTTATTCTCATTTCCGTTATTATCCTTAGACAGTGCTGCCCATTTTGGCGGGAGTATAACACTTTTTAAATGGCAGTTTACCTAAAATCTGCACACATCTGAGTATTTTGTACACATTTATAGCAATGGCAATATGCAAAGGCCACAACGTTTCTTTTTTAATTAATAATTACTAATTGCTTGTTACATTTTAATTGTCTTTATTTATTTTTGTTTGTTCATTTAACAAATATGTAAGTTTACTTGCGCGCCATTTATTTGTTCAACAACTATAGCACTTTGCAGCACTTTTATCAAGCCTGCGCAACACTGAGTTGCTGCTGTCGATTGTAAGAAATTATCGATCCACAGTGTATGTATGAAATCCATCTTTTGGACGTTTTCCAAAGCATGTGAGCCCCCATCTCTTGAATGCTATGCAAAATGTTGTGCGCCACCTTTTGTGAGCGCTTCGAAGCATTAGTGGAAACCAACAAGGGCTGCCACCTTTCAAAGCGGTAGTGGCGCCTTCTTATGTTCGTTAGCGCCGCCAGCTGTCGTAGTGCTTACTTTTAGAACTAGATTCTTAGTGATGTCTGGCAATCTTATCAAACGAAACGACACTCTAGCCACAACAATACAACACAACACAACAACACACACAGTGTGCCAAATATTACAAAATAACAAACTGCGAGAAAAAAAAGAAACATTGCAATCAAATTCGAAAAGGCCAAGAAAATCAAATTGCAATATTGTAATTGCTCGATTCGGTTTATTTTTTTTAAGTTTATGTTGTTTTTGTGTTGTAGCAGCAGCAGCAGCAGTAGAAACTGAGAAGAAAAGTGAAATCGATTAATAAACGCAATAGGCAGCAGCAGCAACAACAACAAGCAGACTTGATGGCTGAAAAATAACAAAGAGTGGATCAAGAGTTGAAAGTAAAATATACCAGCGAAAAATAAAAACATAACGCAACAGCAAAGCAGAGATTCAATTTTAATGTCGCAGTTAATTTGTGTGCTAGCAAGAAGCAGCAGCAATAGCAACAGCAAAAACAACAACATCAACAGCAGCAGCAGCTGAGGCAGAAGCTGAACGCAAAACAAAAAACGAAAACGAAGAGCAAAGGAAAGGAAAGAACATACGACGCAGCCTGCCTCTCTCTGCTGTGTGTGTGCGTGTGTGAGTGCTCGTGTGTGTACGTGGGGGCGAGCGAGGCAGCAGCAGCAGCAACAAAGGAGACGACGACGTTTTTGTTGTTCTTCGCTTTTGGTTTCTTTTTTTTGACACAATTCAAACAAACTCAAACGGGAGCGGGAGCTTTGCACTTGAAAGTTTGTTTCTAAGCTCGACTTTGTGTGTTTGCAGTCACAGCAGCAGCGTCTGTGTTAGTGTGAGTGCGTGTTTGTGTGGGCGTCAACGAATTTGGGCGGTGGGCGTGTCATTATTGACGCTGGCAGCGCAGTCCCCCTACCAAAAAAATCAAAAAGAGAAGAAAAAACTCAAGACGCAGTTTGTTTGTTGCCAGCCAAAAAGAAAAAAACCATTTACTGTTGCTGCTGCTGCCGAATGCAACAAAAAACAATAAGAGGAAGATAGAAACAAACCAACAAACAAACAACAGCAAAGAAGAAGAGGACAAGAAAACAAGGCAAAAATAAAACGACAACAGCTGAAAACATATGATTTTTGTTTGTGTTGTTGTTTTTGTGCTCTCCGCTTCGTCTGTGCTTCTGCAGCAACAACAACAACAGCAGCAGTAATAGCAATTTCAAAACTGTGGAACGAACGGAACAGGAACGAGTTAAGCGAGTCTCACACACAGCAGTCTGTGTGAGTGTGTGTGCGTACTGTTGTTGTTGCTGCTGCTGCCTACCAAGCAATTCTCAACTGTTTCTTGACGTCGACGTAACAACAACAACAACAGCGCTAGGCAGCAGCGTCAAGTGGTAAGTTTGTTGTTATTATATTTTTCTCTTTTTAACTTTGTTTCGTTAACGCTGAGGCGCAAAACAACAACACACACACATACATACGTATAGGCATACGTATTTAAGAAGTCAAATGTAATATTTATGCAATTTAATTTGTTTATCTGACGTTCGTTTTCGAAACTATTTCAAGTACACAAAAAAACACACATATACATTCATTTGTATATACGCACATATGATGGTATTTTATCTCTTACATAGTGTGTGTGTATATATTTAAAAGACTTTGTGTGTTTTGTGTACATAACTCGATTTCATAATTTATTTATTAAATTTTGCATAATACTTTTTGTGTAAACGCAGTGAATATTTTTGTGTTTTTATTGTTGTCTACAAATATTGCTTTGCGTTCAAAAATACACAGACACACACACACATATGTACATTACATATACAGTCGACATCATTCAGTTGTATACACATGCAGAAAAGAGAGACACATACACTGTATGCGTTAGACAGACAGCGACAGCAACAAAAACACAGCACAGCGAATAAATGAAACGAATTGATAGTGAAACACTTTGTCACAGTGGTACAAGTATGCGAAGAAATAGTGTGTACCTATATTTACATAGGATGATGAAATTTAATAAAAACAAATAATAGTTGTAGTTGTATTATTCTGTATAAATTAGACCTCGAGTCAGCTGAGAAGAATTCAGCTATTTTTAGTTTACTTGTGTACTTAAATGTGAACAAAATCTCTATAAATATGTAAGGATTTCTAAAAATCTCGAATGAAACACATTCATGTACATGAACATGAGTGAGAAATATATGGACAATGACCTAATGCTAAATATACGCTCATGTATACAAATTCCATATGCTCGTTGATTTATTGGATTGATTCTTGCTAGTACTTGCACCACTATGCGCTACTCTCTTCTGACCTAAGAACAGCAAATAGACAAATAAAGAGCAGGACAGATAAAAACAACATTTCGTTGCAGCTGATTGTTGTTGTTTCTTCTTTTGTTTTGTTTTGTTTTCTGTTATTTTGTTTTATTTTTTTGATAATGATTTTTGGCTGTGGGGGTCGGTCTTTGTTTCCAAAAATTATTAGCAACAGCAACTAAATATAAAGCAATGGAAAAAGCGAAAAGACAATAACAAATTTCATTGATATGCCACATATTTTATTTATTATTAGTATATTTTTTTTTGTCTATAGATTTTATTTCGTTTAATTTACAAATTAAATTCACATATGTATAAACGCTCAATGGTCATTTTATTGGATTTTTGATTCGTTTCTCTCTCTTTTTTTTGCTTTCTCTCTGTTTGGGTTTGACTATTAAATGTTTGCCAAATAATTTTGTAGGTGGGTGCAAATGTTTGTGCGATGATTGAATAGATGAGAAAATTTAAAATAAGTAAACCCAATCGTGAGTCTTTCCAATTTGCCAATATATCAGATGCTGTTTTTGTTTTAGCTGTTGACAGCTTTAAATTAAATTTAAGTAAACAGTTTTCCCAATTTCAAAACTTTTTGCCTCATAAGAAAAATAATTTTATGCCATTTAAGTTTAAATACAATATCGATAATGAGGGCAATTTACGACCATATTTCAATAAATATATTTTAAAATTAACGCACAGTTGAAAGTGTATAATCTTAAGTTTAGTTAATTATATCTCAGCTATGTTGTGTAAAAATTTCAGCGCGATAGCTTCAACCGTTTGGGCGTCAGCGTGATGTCTCGTCATTCAGTCAGGACAAAGAGTTTTATATACAGTACTGGCCAAAACATGTGCACCCCCTAGGTCACTTTTACTCAAATGCAAAATTTGTAACAAAAACAACGTTTTTTATTCAGTCTTTTAATTTTTTTTAATTACTTATATATTAACTAATATTAAACAAAAACAAAAACATTTCCAAAATGTATACATAAAAAAAAAATTAAAAAAAGATTTTAAGTCCCAAATTCAGCTGGACAAAACATGCGCACCCCCTAGCTGAGTAAAAAAGAAAAATTATTAAAATTAATTTTTCGTTGCGAACTTTTTATTTTAATGACACAAGTAGATCTTTTAGGCATCAAAGGTACTAAATTATAAATTATATCCGGTTATACTGCTTCTCAGGCATCTTTTACGGCTTCGAATAAATCCTTCTATGTTTTTGTTGTTTTTTCGCTTGATTTTCATGTTAGGATTAACCCAAATGATCTTAAATGGGTTTCGATTGGTCGATTGGACAAGCCAACGAGGATCTACCATCGTATTGATCCAATTCCATCTTCTGGAACCAATCCTTAACCACTTTTCCTGCATATTTTGGATCGCTCTCATGCTGGAACCGCCATTGAAGTGGCATCTCTTCATCAGCATGTGGCAATATCGCATCCTTTATGATGTCCAAATACTTGGAACGATCCCTAGTTCCAATAACCATATGAATTAAACCAATCCCTTATCCTGAGAAACAGTAGAGGACCTCCCTTTGCCTCCCTAGTGCAATGCAATACCAGTGCAAATTTGGGACAAAACCTGAAATTCCTAAAAATGAATTTTTCAAGGTCCATCTTAAAAGTAATGGCCAAAAATGGTACACTGTGCTATTTTTTTAGGAATCCATGAATAATTTGATGGATTTAGATGCCATAAGGCGTGTTTGCAGAGGAGAGGTTAAATCCTAAGTATTGCAGGAGTACTGTATTGCACTAGGGAGGCAAAGGGAGGTCCTCTACTGTTTCTCAGGATAATGGATTGGTTTAATTCATATGGTTATTGGAACTAGGGATCGTTCCAAGTATTTGGACATCATAAAGGATGCGATATTGCCACATGCTGATGAAGAGATGCCACTTTAATGGCGGTTCCAGCATGAGAGCGATCCAAAATATGCAGGAAAAGTGGTTAGGGATTGGTTCCAGAAGATGGGATTGGATCAATACGATGGTAGATCCTCGTTTGCTTGTCCAATCGACCAATAGAAACCCATTTAAGATCATTTGGGTTAATCCTAACATGAAAATCAAGCGAAAAACAACAAAAACATAGAAGGATTTATTCGAAGCCGTAAAAGATGCCTGGGAAGCATTATAAGCGGATATAATTTATAATTTAGTACCTTTGATGCCTAAAAGATCTACTTGTGTCATTAAAATAAAAAGTTCGCAACGAAAAATTAATTTTAATAATTTTTCGTTTTTACTCAGCTAGGGGGTGCGCATGTTTTGTCCAGCTGAATTTGGGACTTAAAATCTTTTTTTAATTTTTTTTTTATGTATACATTTTGGAAATGTTTTTGTTTTTGTTTAATATTAGTTAATATATAAGTAATAAAAAAAAATAAAAGACTGAATAAAAACGTTGTTTTTGTTACAAATTTTGCATTTGAGTAAAAGTGACCTAGGGGGGTGCACATGTTTTGGCCAGTACTGTATATAGATAGATTGCTAGTCGTGTTGCTTCGTCACTATCGTGGACTCCGGCTCTCAGTGCTTCCACTATGCTTACCAAACTATGCTGTTGATTTGAGCTTACGCTAAGCTATATTTGTATGTGTGTGTGCCTTAGATGAGTATGTGTACGTGATCAGAAATGTAATAAACCACTTTAAAACTAAATTCACATAGTTTCCACTTGGGTATTTGTTCAGTAAATGTCGTAATATTAACGACGAGTTATGTACAATTCGACCTACAAAGCACGTCAATTAAGATAATAATACAGAACTGATTCTGAAACCTATATTTTTGTTTCAAAATGCAGTAAAAGAGATAATGGTCATTATTAAAATAAAAAATATATATATATATTTTTATTTTGTTTAAGAAATATAACTTTGAGTTTACTTCTAAATAACAATTATAATTGTACAATAGGCATTCTTTATGTCCGGTTAACTAACTAATATTAATTCGATATTATTGTCCTAAATTCAATTAATTAATTATTTTGTACACAATTATTGCAAAGTTTTATTGAAAAAAACTCAAAGTTACTAATTTAAAACTTAGCTCTATCGCTACAAGTGCTTATTTCGACCTTTATTAATTCACAGTTGCTGTGAGTTTTGACTTAATGATGACTAATTGTAAGTTGTATTAACTTTGCACGTGCAAGTTAATTATCATTTTTAAGTGACGATTAAACAAGTTTGTGAGTACATTTATCCAGTCAGATTTAATATTGATAAGTTCACGTAAGGGAAATTTTGTTATGAACTCTCTAGGTTAAGTTATAATTGACTTGTTGTGGAAACAATTTCAATTTTCTGCAATTTTCTTGATATCGATTACAAATCCTTTGGCTTTCTTATTGTTGCACCTTTTTTGTCCTACTATAATTGCTGTATGACGCACTTGCCGTGGCTTCTTCTTCCCGCCCCCACTCGCTTACCCTTAACCCCCATCCTGTTAGCCAGCACTGCACTGTGGGGCAAGTGTTTATAAATGGGGCTTCAAATTGCATGGCTATTTACTTGATTGTTGCGTCTACTCACTCATTCTCTACCTCTTATGTGTGTGTGAGTGGGTACATAGTTATAGTAACACCTGTTCACAAATATGTGTGAGTGTGTGTGTAAGTGTGTATTGGTGTTGCGTTTTGTTGTGGTTTTTCTTTGTCCACCAAAAAGCGCTGCGCGTAGATTTTGTCAAGTGGCTTTGGCACTGAACAGCATAAACAATAACACGCAGATACATATAAACATATGTCCATACATATATGTACACAAATACATATACACATATTAATACATACAGTTTAGAAAAAGGTTATAGCACCACTGCGATTATATTTCTTATTGCTCAAAATACACTCGAATAAAGCTGTGATTTTTTAATATAATAAATTTAAATTTATTGCTAAAAAAGCACAATGCAAAATAAAATTTTAGTGATTGTCACAAATCTTTTACTCTGACAGATGGTATTATTATTAAATTCCTAATAGTGCTACTTAATATTAATTTTATTTTTGAAATTTTTAATGAAAGGATACTTAATAATACATAAATTTAAATATATATATTGCAAATATAAAAAATGTTAAAATCTTCTTGGGATGTTTGTATACCTCTGAAGAACGGTATTATATTTAATTTCTTTTTGAATTGGTGCTATTTTATTTTCCTTCGCTGTACATATGAGCTTTTGTCTGCGTGCACAAAGAAATCGAACGAACGAAACCATTGGCTCAACTTTCTGACTAGCTGGCTTATTAACATTGACACACACACATACACACTCACACACACACACTTGCAGTCAAACTTTTGCACTCACTAACACCACCAGCAAATGCTCTTCCTCTCTCTCTGTTTGTTGTTTTTGTTGCTTTTCTTGCCTATTGTAAAACAAAGCCAAAATGCGTTGTGGATCCACGTTGACTGCATAAGTTCTGGGTAGGCTGGGGATGGTGAGCGGAGTGTAAGTGGAAGTGGTGGGGGGGTAGAGCTATTGGCTATGTGTGTGTGTGTGACATTGCTTTTAGTAGCTGTTGCTATTTTGTTGTTATTGCTGTTGCGCGTGTGCGCAAGTCAATTGAGGAATGCAACGTTTCTCCTCTTTACAACACAAAGAGCCCCACTTCCAACCCTCCTCCTTCCTTCTCTAGCTATCTCTCTCTCTTCCCGTTACAACATATACTTATTTCAACTAAAATCAACATTGTCTCAGTGTTGGTCTGAATTTGCTAATTTGATAATAAAAAGTAGCTAGAAATAGCTAACAATTAATTAATTATGATAAAGAAAATGTTAATAGTTTATATATACTAAGTTTAAATTACAAAAATGCTGATTTTAAGCTAGTAATGGTCTTTGCTAGCAACATAGCTTTAAAAAGCTAAAAATAAACAGACAAAAATAGCTAAAATGTCAGCACAGCCAACACACAGTTTAACTAAAATCTACTTTGCATGCGTCATGCGCTTTGTGAAATAGTTTTGGCTTAACCTTAACCCATACTTGCACCCACAAATATTGCCTCTCTTTCCCATACCCCACAAGGTTGTGTAAATTGCATTATGACACATTCATAACTGTCAATTGAGTTGCGTGGAAATGCAAGTGAATTTACGCAGCAGCTGCAAAATGAAATTCAATTTATCGTGCACATGCGACTAACTCTGAGAAAATTAACTGTGAAAGTGTGTTTTTCTTTAACTGAAAGTTAATTCAAACTTATCCAGCAGTTAAATGACTTCTTAATGTGATTAAAAACAATTTTTGTTTTATAAATATATGTACATATACGTTTCTAGAGAACTTACAACTTGATTAAGTATTGTGTACAGAATTTTTTCATGTCATACCACTGTGTGAGTAGTCCATATACATCTATAATTTATATATGATATGTATCGTCCATGCATTTATTATTTATGTATGTGCATACAGTTCAAAACGTTGATCTTTCGCTTATAGAATTAGCTCATGCAAGTACAGCTCATTATTACAAAAGGTACGTCATATTCTTATCACATTCCAACTTTTTCATGATCGTTTCAAATAGGAAACACATTTTTTTTAATTGTGTTAAAACAATTGCTTTATGAAATTTAAGGCGTATAACTTTACATTTAGTCATGTTTTTTAGTTTTTAGAATATTTAAATCCAAAATAGATATTATTATTTCATTTTTTGGTAATTTTCTGAGAGTCAAGCAAGTATAATAAAATAAGATAACACGTTTTAATTTCGTGGAATCATATTATTTTTTTTCAACAAAATAAACGTGTATGTATTATTCATTATCGGAATGATAAGCCAAGAGGGAGGGAGGTCGATAAGCGATAGAACAAATCAGTTCATCTGACAACCAAAAAAAAACAATATATTTTGTTGCCAAATGGTTTCAAATTGTACCTTTAACCTTTGCAAAGCTATCAATATACTTAAAAGAATTCATGGGTTCCAAAATATGCACTTGGATTACACATGGGTTAATGTTGCTTTGGTGCATTGTGTTGTTGTTGTTATTTTGGACAGCTGTTGCTCTCTCCCGCACTTGAGCCTCTCTATCCGCTTGGCCTGAAAGCTTGGCTTTGGTTTTGTGCTTTGTGCTTGTTTCGTTTTCATTTCGTTTCTTTTTGTTGCTGTTGCTGCTGGTGGCCTGATGATGATAACTGTTTTGTTTGCAATGGCCGCCGCGTGTTAATAGTTTTATTTTTTTGTTGTTCACCATAATAACAAAAGCCAGAAGTAAGCACGTTACAAATTTGTTTACCAATTTTGCTGATGTATTTTTGTTTTTTAATTTTTAATCAACATTTAAAACACACAGTACACATTGTGTATATATTGTTTTATTGCACTTAATTTACGCCCCATGGAATAATAATACATACCCATACAAATGTATGTATGTTCATGTGCCTGTGTTTAAGTGTGTGTGTGTGTGTGTGTGTACAAAGAGAATACAAACTACACGTAATGCGCTAATAAAACTTAAAAGGGGTACGGGTGGTGGACGAGGGGGATGGGGCGAAGGGCCTGGCACAAGTGTGCAAAGATTAAAAGCATTTGATTGAAACAAAGCAAAATGCGACAAAGCGCAACGTTTGGAATTGAAATACCATAAACTATGAGAGAGCGCACAGTCAAGAAGATAGAGAGCGAGAGAGAGAGAGAGTGAGACAGAGAGCAATTAAGATAGAGAGAGTGATGAGTGTAAGCTTGCAGTTTGTTTATTTATTTTCTTGCTTTCTATTTGCAGTTGACAACAGCTGGACAGCAACGCAGGCAGCGCAGCAGCAGCAGCGCTTTAGTTCTTCTTCACACACAGACAGACAGTCTGTCTCCAACTGAGCGCATTCGCTCTCTCGCTCTCTTAAGCTTTTACGCTCTAAATTGAGCGCAGCTGAGAGACGGACGTCCGACAGATCTGTGCGTGTGTGTGTGTGCGTGTCTGTGTAAAGCTGTAAAAGGCACAAGGCGGATCCATAATATATAATGTCAGCGGACTCGCCACGCCGTCATCATCATCATAATCATCATTCAACTGGCGTTGGCGGTGGCGTCGGCAGCGGCGGAGGAAGCAGCGGCAGCAACAGCGGAGGAGGAGGAGGCGGTGGTGGCATTGGATCTGGTGGCATGGGATTACGCAGTGGCATGGCAATGCCAGCGATAGTTCCTCCCCAAACAGTTAGCGATCGTTCCATATTGGATTCAGCAATTGGTTTCATCAACGATGTAACACTTGTCCATCAACCCGTTCAGGATCCCAAGGATACGATCACCTGGGCACGTTTTGAGACTAGTGCCGATGTTAGTGATCCACGTTTTGGCGATGATTGGGAGCTGGAGGGAAATGCAGCACCACCATTACTTCTCATCCTAGGCTATGGTCTTGGTGTTCAAGTGTGGGCTATTCCTGCCAATGGGGAAGCTATCGAGGTATTATCCTGGCGACATGGTGTTGTGACCGCCCTTCGTGTGCTGCCGACACCGGCAACGGCTGCCAGTGCTCTCGATGATAATGGACGGGCAGATGAGCCTGTGGATGCTTTTGCCGAGAAGCGTCCTTTGGTCGCTCTCGTTGATGGTGGCAGTGCTGCGGCTAGCAATTTATTATCGGGTCACAGTGGTGGTATCGGTGGTGGCGGTGGCTCAAATTCATCTGGCGGTGGCATTGGAAATCCTTCGATTGGCTCCTCCCACTTTAGTGCCGTCAATTTTGTATCCCTAAAGACGGGCGCCCAGGTGAAGACGATTAAGTTCAAGAATCCGGTGCTGGACATTCAAGCCAATCGATCGGCGGTTGTCATTAGTTTTCATGAGCGTCTCGCTGTCTTTGATGCCCGCACGCTGGAGGATCGTCTAACAATTACCACCTGCTTTCCCAGTCCGGGGTGAGTAAATTTTAAAGAGTTAAAGTTTTCCTCTTAGGAGTGAATCTAAAGCTTTGGCAAGAACTTCAAATGATTAATCCATTTGCTTTTCTCGCTGCAGCATTAATCCAAATCCCATAGCGCTTGGTCCACGCTGGCTAGCGTATGCAGAGCACAAATTGTTGCACTCGAAGCGAAGTGGCGGCGGTTGTGATGGTGAAGGTGTTCCCAGCTATACGGCAACGGTGCTAAATGCGGCCAAATCCTTTGGCAAAGGTCTGCGCGAATTGGGTGAGCAGGTGGCCGCCGGTTTGACGGGTGTAAGTGCCGGCAGTGGCAACAGTTCCAAGAGCAGCAGCTTTGATTCGGCGACAGGTGGCGCCGATGCCAAACAATCGGGTGTGGTTACCATTATAGATGTCAAGGTGAGTTTTAGTAGGACTCGCTTGAATTCTGGGAGTAGTAGTAACCTTATCCTTTTGCAGCACCCCATTAAGGACTACAGTCCGACCACGGGCACACCGTTGTCAACGACTGCCGGCCATGTGGGCGGTGATCCTATTGTTGCCCACTTTGTGGCACATAGCGAGGCATTGGTGGCCATGGAATTCGATAGTTCGGGCATGTTACTCTTGACAGCGGATCGTCGTGGCCATGATTTTCATGTGTTTCGCATCCAACCACATCCGGTGGGCTCCAGCCTGGCGGCCGTTCATCATTTGTATGTGTTGCATCGTGGCGATACGAGTGCCAAGGTGCAACATATTGCCTTCTCGTTGGACTCACGCTGGGCGGCTGTCTCGACGCTGCGTGGCACCACCCACGTCTTCCCAATTACACCCTATGGTGGCGCCATGGGCGTACGCACACACACATCTCTGCATGTGGTGAATAAATTGTCGCGCTTCCATCGTAGTGCTGGTCTTGGCGCCGACGGTCGCTCCAGTTCACCGATATCGCATTCGGAGAGCACAACATTTGTGCAATCGCTGCAACCGTATCATAATCCAACACTACCACCATTTCCACGACCCGCTGTCGTCCAACCGCTGGCCCAACTCCGTCAGCCATTTACGTTGGGTTCGCCACCGGGTAGCGCCACCTTGGGCGGTGTGAGTGGTGGTTCTGTTGGCAGCGGTTCCTCCTCCGGTGGCGGCGGTGTCGGCTCACATCAACGTCAGCGCTTGTCATCGCTGTCGGATGACAGCGGTAAGCCGTTGAGTGTTTGCGCCACCTTTGCCAAGTCAAGATCATGGCTACTGGAGCCACCGACGGCAACTCGCGAGGCACCACATCGTGTCCAGCGTAAGGCTGTCGATTCCCTCTTCGTTATGGCCGGACATGGTGCGCTCATACAGTACGATCTGGACACGAAGTTAGCCTCAAGTGAGTGGTGATTGTGATTGCTCTATTAGTTTTCTTCTTAATTTGTTTCCAATTTCACCCACTGCAGATGTTGCCAAAGAGAAGATTTGTGATGATACGCCCATTGAGTTGGAGGTGGAGGCCAAGGCACAGTGGAATCTTGGCCGACGCAAGGATGGATCTCAAGAAATAATACCACCGCTGGCGCTGGACAATTGGCTGATCAAGGATCGTCATGCCAGCCTACTTATGGATAGCGCTCATCATTTTGATGAGCAGGATGAGCGGGCCGAGAGCTGGTTAGCCCAGGTCGAGATTATAACGCATGCCGGACCCCATCGTCGACTCTGGATGGGACCGCAATTCGTTTTCAAGAACTACAATACACCCAGCGGGTAAGAATTCTCAACAAAGATGTTGAAAGTAAACAAATCTTTTAAACAAGAAACGAGAAAATTTGAAAGTAAACCGAGATAGATTCAGAATGTTGAATCTTTTGGATACACCTAATATTTCTATAATAATTTTAAAGAAACTAAATGACTTTAGTTGTCTCAGAGTTTTAGAAGTTTAAAGACAGCTAGAAGACGTAAAAAAAAGGTTTATAATAATTATTTTATAGTATCCATGTATATAAAACTTTTTGTCCTCACTGACACATCACGCTGTAGGCCAAACGGCTTAAGATATCGAACTGAAATTTTCACACAGCATCGCTGAGACATAATATTATTATATAATAAAGGATTATTGTAGGATTCCAGATTATTGCCTGTAAAAAATAATATAATGAATACAAAGACTCTGGGAACTCAGAAATCAAAAAAGCTGTAGCAATGAAATTTGGTCTCATACTTATCACAACTAATATAGATTGTACTTTTCAAATGAATAAAAAAATATCAAAACAGTCTTTTGGAACTCTAATGTTAGATGTGGATTCTTAAGGACAGCTTGAAGACAGGATCAAAGCACAGATGAATAGAAATTATAACTTTTTGTATTATATTCTTATATTTTTCTTTAGCGATTTTCCCAGTTTGAAAATATCCGAAAATTCTTCACTTCTTTCTCTTGCTTATAGGTCCAATTTGAATCATGTGGATGCCGAGGCTGTGGAAATTGGTGTGACGAAGACAACAACCACAACGTTGCCCTCAACCGCTGGTTCAACGGGTGGTTCGGGTTCGGGTGGTTCATCGTTGGCGCCAAGTGGAGCAATCGTTGCCACCGTTGAGCGTTCCAGTCCGTTGAATATGCCACTAACTGCAGCTGCCGGAGGAACTGGAGCGACTGTCACAACAACCGGACGTACTGGTGTTCCGGTGCTCATTGAATCCGGTTCGTACAGTAAGTGAAAATAATCATTACTGTAATTCTTGTAATTGTTACAAACTTGTTATTTTTGGTGTTGCTATTGTAGGCAGCATTGAGCAGAGTCCCAAGCTGATGGATCGCTTTCGTCATGGACATTTGGATTCCGATTATGGACATGGTGATATGCGTTTAAAGGAGGATCTGGCTGATGCCATGCGAGAGTCACCATCAACAGCAGCTGCTCGACGTGAAACGGGTAAGTTTCAAACTCAACTTTATATATAGTTATTTAATACTACAAACTATTTCATATGTACATATATATGTGTTGTTCGACTAACTGTACAGAAATGATGAGAGAAAAGTAATTCAAACGTTATTTAATTCTTAAATAATTAAATATTCAAACATTTCTTATTACAAAAATTCATAACTGACTAGAAATGATCTCTTTAAATTAAAAGAAATTTCAAATCCAATAATTCACGAAGAATGACAATCAATCAAAGGATATAACGTTTGAGTACGAGCTTTCATCATGTTGCAAACAATTGTTAAATTAAATTGTTGTTAATTCTTGAATTCAATTTATATTGTTTACTGTTGATTTTCGTTTGAATCTTATTGTTAAACGTTGCCGTTTGCAAAATTTAAATGCATTCTTATTTAACGGTGCCTGGTTACGTTACGAGTTTTATTTATTTTCCGTTATATTAAGAGTATTTTTTTTTTAAATTGTTTTAAACAAACAAAAATCACACGCTTTATGGAAACATGTGAAATATCAAATGGTGAACATATAGTAAAAATATTATTATTGAAAACACCACGAAATTGGCATTGGTTCTTAAGTTGATCGAGTGTTGTGCGCGGATAATTGCAGTGTTTTTTATATAACCATATCCCAAATTATTCTCTTCCTCCTCTATTTCCCTCCACAACTTCTCCCTCCCTAAATTCCTCCTCATTCTGTCTGTGTACGTGTTGTGTTTTGTGTGTGAAGTTTCCTTTTTCAAAAAAAAACAACTTTCTTTACTTAAAATTAAATTCATCAAATGTTTAAATGCATTTATATTTTCGATTTCAATAATTTTTGGTGTTTTCTGTGGTACGGTCACACTGGCTGCGGGTTTTCAGCTCTTTCCAGCAGTAAATTTCCTATATGTTTTTTTTAATAATATACTGACAACAAATTAATCAATATTCTCTATAAATCTAAATTTTAAGCTAATCAAAATTTTTATCACAGCAAAAAGAAAATGCAATTTTCACACACACCCAAACACACACTCTCAGACACACACACCAGCCCTCAAATTGGTTTCATGCTGTTTTTCCCACTTGGTTACAAATGCAAAATTTCGGTCTTCATTTTGCACTTGGAAAACTTTACGCTCTTGGTTCCTTTTCTTCTTCTAGTGTAAAAATATTAATTAATATTGTCTTTACACACACACACACACACACACACACACACACACACATACTTATGCGTCTGCATGCTCCCCTGTGAAGAAAAAGTTGTTGCTTCTCTTTCAGCTAGAAACATTGAATTTCCATCTAATTTTCACCCTTAACAGCAAAAAAAACCATTTCCAAAATAATTGCTTACCCCTCCCTCCCCCTCCCCCTGGCTCTCAGATTTTAGGCGGTTTTTGTGTCTTCTCTTCTTACTTCTCTGCTGCTTCTTCTTGTTCTTCATCTTGATCTTCAACTTCTTCTGCTTCTTCATCATCTTGGTCTGCTTTTCTCCCTCTATTTATTGGGCATTTCCCTCGTCGCGAACCAAAAAGAAAAACAATTCAAAATTTCAATGCTTTTATGTGAGTGCGAGTGAAACAGAAGACAGAGTGTGAACGTGAGAGAGGAAGCGCGAGCGTGAAGAGAGAGAGATAGAGAGAGAGAGAACAGTTGAGAAGAAAGAGCACATAAAACTACATAAGTCTTGAATGAAAAGCCAAAGCCATATAATTTCGTTTAACTTACAAAAAAAAAAACAAAAGAAATAAAAAAACCTAAAAAAAATTTAAATTAAAGAGTAAAATTTGAAAAATTCTGAGAAATTAAACGAGAAACTTCTTTAATTTATATTTTTTTTTTCTTTTCATACTTTCTGTTTTAGTCAATTTCCAAAAAGCGCTTTTACTTTTTACGCTTAAAACTCACATTAAAAAAAATTAAATACACTTGAAATAAAAACTAGTAGCAAGCATTTCACTTTAGCAAAAAAAAAAAATAATAATAATAATAACAATAAAAACAAATTTATAAAAGGCAAAATACAAAAAAGAAAATGTTTCTTTTTTTTAATACTTTATCTTTCATTTGTTTTTTAACTTACATTTTGCTTAATACGTTTTCTGATGTTGCACTTTACAAGTTATAGTTACTTTTTCAATTTGTTGTTCATATTATTATGCTTACAAAAAAAAACAAACAAATACGTAACAACAATTTCAAAAGTTAATAACTCGCCTTTGGCTTTTTGTTTCCTACGAGAAAGAAAATAAAAATAAAACAAAAAAAATAAAAAAAATATGCGCTTTTCTCATAATTTGTTTTCTTCTCTTTCTCTTCTCTGTCCTGCCGGTCTGACCGCTCGCCCTTTGCCACACAAACAACAACAACATCGACAACATCGACAACGACAGGTGTTGCACAACCTGTTGAGGCGCACACAGTTGCCACAAATGTGGCAAATGCCACAACATGTGACAATGCCTGCTATTATGATGCATTGGCGGAACATGATGCCGACCTTGACACTGATGATGCATTGCAGCGGGATCAATTGCAGCTGGACGAGATGCATATGCAGATGCCACATGGTGCCTCCAATGCTGCCACAATTTCCGCCTTGGCCTCCGTGTTGCCCAACATCTGTAGCTATGAACAACATGCAACAACCGCAACAACAATTGAGAAAATTGTGAATCCTTTGGGGACGGTGACAGATGTGAATGCTGGGATTAGTGGGGAACTGCAAACGGATATATTGGATGAGGTTGTTGGACAGCTGGCAGCTGAGGATTGTGTCATTCATGAGAATTGTGATGAGGCCCTGTTTCGTCCCGTTGTTGCCATATTCTGTGATGAACTTGCCGAGCAGCGTAAACATGAATTGCAATTGCAACAAATGGATGAGGAGACGGCCAATCGGCAACGTGCCGCCCATGAGGAGCTTACCAAACCACCGGTGGTGTTGGCCAACAAATTAATAGTCCCTGTCATTGCCAAGGAGGTGGATGAGGTGATTATTCAAAAGGAGAAGCAGCAGTTGAAAAAGAAATCATTGAAATCTCAAGCAGCTGCCGAGGATGCAGCACAAGCGGCAAGATTTGCTGAATTGTCGCATCTTAATAAGCCACCTCAACAACAACAACCACAAGAACAGCAACAAATTAACAAAACTGCCAGCCAGTTGAAGCCACAAACAACAACAACAACAACTGCCAGCGAAGATGAAACGCTTGAGGATGAGCTACAAACTTCAATTAGCTCCACAATATCCACAAAATCCAACAAGAAGTCAAAGCAAAAGCAGCAGCAACAACAACAGCAGCAACAACAACAGCAGCAGCAGCAGCAAAAGCAGAGCAACAAGAAAGACAAGAAACAACAGCAACAGTCGGAGAAGGAAAAGGAAAAGGATAAAGAGAGAGAGAAGGAAATGGATCCAGCGGATAGCTTGCTAAAAAACAAGGAGACAATTGCTGCGGTCATGATGAGCAGCGCCAGCGCTCAAGGATTGTGTTTGCATGTGGAAAAGGAGCAGGAAAAGGCAGCAGAAAAGGAAAGGGAGAGAAAACAGCAGCAGCAGCTGGAAAAGGAAAGGCAGCGAGAGGAGGAGCTGAAAGAAAAGGAGAAGGAGTTGACAAAGCTAAAAGAGCTAGAGAAAATCAAGGAGAAGGAAAAGGAAAAGCAAATGCAGGAAGCTAAGGAAAATGCAAAACAAAAGGAGCTGCAAGAAAAGAAGAAACAAAAGGAGCTAGAGGAACTCAAAGAAAAGGAAAAAGAAAAGCTAAAGGAAAAACAAAGGACAGCTGAGCTGGAGAGACAACAGCTGGAAGAAGACTTTAAGTTCGAGGAGGAGGAAACGAAACCAATAAAGCTTGGCAAGAATAAAGCACTCAAGTTGCAAGCAGACGAAGACGAGATTAAAACTGTAAGGACGAAATCAACATCAACTGTTAAGGACACAGAGCAGGAGACAACGAAAATTGTGAAACCTGCCAAAGGAAAGCCACTCAAAATGCAGCCACAGTCGGAGGAAGAAGTTGAAGAGGAACAGCACCAGGACCAGGACGAGGCCAAAGCTGTTAAGCTAGGCAAAACCAAACCACTCAAGGAGGAAGATCAATCAATGCGTAGCTACACTGTCAAAGTGATTGATATGCCACCACCGCCAGCACCTCCTGTCCACAATGTGTGGAAGAGTCTCGAAAGTGCCGCCAAAGAGTCAGCAACAAGTGATTTTCCCAGCCTCAGCCTGGCCAGCAACAGCAGCAGCAGCAGCAAGGCAGACAAGTTGCTGCCAGGATTTATGATGTCAGCGCAACAAAAGCAGGAAAAGGAGAAGCAAAAGCAAAAGGAAAAGGAAAAAGAAAAGGAAGTAGAAAAGGAGAAGGAGCGATTATCGAGTAATTTTGATGATTTTCTTTTGAGTGCATTGCGGCCATTGGAGGCATTGGATGCATTGCCACCGTTGCCGGCACTGCAACCGTTGCAGGTGCTTGAAGATGATCTGGATGCGGGGAGAGATGTGCCAACAACCTCCGCCGAGAGTCTGATCAACTTTGAGAGTCCGTTGCAGGAGAATGTGGCAATGCCGCGTAAGATAACGCCACCACCACGTGGTTTTACCGAACAGAATTTGATATTGGCATTGTGTGGCTCGTTGCACTATGAGAATGAGTATGCCCAGCTGTTGGGCAAGGCAACAGCAACAGTTGCTGTCGAAGATTCATTGCAATCTATGCACAAATCAACATCCACATCCAACAATTCGTCGGGCTCCGAAGAGTTTCTGCTCATGGAGGAGCCCAAAAAGTTAAGCAAGAAGCACAAGCGTGCCAAGCAGCAGCAGCAACTGTTGCTACAACAGAAGCAGCAGCAGCAGCAAGAAGAAGAAGAAGATGCTGAGGCAGAGGCATTGCAGCAACAGGACGATGAGGAATTGCGTCCATTGATAAGCATTAGCATGTGTGATTCACAGCTGGAGAAGCCACAATCACCACACGATGACGATGATGATGATGATTGTTGTGATGATGGTGATAATGAAGATGATGCAATTGCTGATGAGATTGATAATAAGAACGATAATGATAATGATAATCATGATAATCAAACACTGCCCGAGGATTTGCTGCATTTTGGCAGCAGCGCAACGGCACCACATTCCGGCACCACCACAGACAGCGAGGGTGCGGTGCCGGCAACCACATCCGATGATAATATCATCTATGGCAGCCATCATCTAGCCAACTTGCCACATCATGTGGCGCCACACAAGCTCAAGACCAAGAAGCTTGAGCATAAAATCAATTTAATTGCAGCCATTGAGGCGGCCACCTCATCATCCACATCCTCAGCCGAGGAGAGCAGCGTGGAGACAACAACCACAACACCAGCAGCAACAACTGTGGCAGGAACAACTGTGGCAACAGCAACATCTGTAAATGAGGCGGCAGCCTTAGCTTTGCCAGTGGCAAGTGTCACAAATGCCGCAGCTGCCTCAGCAGCAACAGCAGCAGCAACAACAACGGCGACAACAGTTGGCATGGGCGTTAACGTTGTGGGCGTGTCCAGCGGTGGCCAGCCGAGTGCCACAAAGAAGAAGACAAAGCGTCGCAAAAGATAAGAATTAGCAATTTGTTTGTTGTGCGTGTTCAGTCTGGTGGTGCTGTGGCATCTCTATGCGACTCCTGCAACAGCTGCCACCGCACAACAGTTGCAACAACAGCAACAAGAGCAACAGCAACAGCAGCTGCAGCCACAACAGCAACCACAGCAGCTGCAGCAGCAACATGAACAGCAATTGCCGTTGCAATTGCAGTTGCAACAAATGCTGCACAGCAGCGCCACCTAGCGCAACAAACTAACAGCAGACACACCACAACAACAACACAGACAACACAAAACAATACACACACACACCTCTCTGTTGTATCTCCTCCTCACTCTCCTCACTCTCTCTCTCTCTATAGCCCAATTTCTAGTGTGCGACAACAACAAAACGAAAACAAAAAGAATGAAAAAAGTATAAAAAAAAACATTAAAAAAAACAAATGTGATTATCAACAAAAACAAAAAAAATATATACGCGTATTTAGCAATTCGTTTAAACTTAAATACAAAAAAAAAACAAAAAACTAAACAACAAAAAAAAAACTATGGCTAACAATTTTTAAGTGCAAAGTTATATGATTAGCGATAAAAACAACAACTCAATATATATATATACATATATACACACACCCCATATATATAAATATATATATATATATTATATAATATTAAACAACAACAAAGAGACAAAAAAAAAGAACTCAGAACTAATTTATAAAGAAATTGTAAATAAAACACACACATAAATTGACACGGATATATTTCAAAATGTAAAAACAACAAAAAGAAAACAATTACTGATTGAAACACACACAGCCACACAAACTGATAGACGGCTAGCTACCCTGCTTAAACCAACAATTTTTTTCAAAATCAAACAAAAAACAATTAAAATATAAAAAACTATATATAAAAAAAATTACTGTCCAGAGCCACAATCGTTCTCTATATATATTGAAACACTTTTCAATGCCTGCTTTTGTTAAGTTACTTTTCGTTAAGTTTTATAACGCCAACAACAACAACAAGAACAACAACACCACCAACAACAACAACCACACAAGCTGTGCACCGCAACAAAAACAAACAAAAACAAAAAACGCTCTCAAAATATTTAAAATAGCAAAAAGAAAAAAAGAAGTAAAAAATATTTTCAGCTCGTTACAATTTTTGGCGCTTTTCTTTTTATTTTACAATTATAAATATAATTTTTTTTATGTTTTACTTTTTGTTGTGCTAATTTATTAAAAAAAAAAACAAATCAATTTATATATATCTAATTTTCGTCTTTGTTTTGTAAGATTTTTGGTAATTATAATGATTAAACTTTGGCAAAGCTTTCAAAATGTAAAAAAAAACAAAATATAAGAAATTGTGAAAAAGTAATAGTTTTTCTGTACATATAACTTGCAGTATTTATGATTTTCAAATAAAATATTGAGTAAAAAATATACTGAAAAAAAACATTAAAAATTAATTAAATTAAATATGTATAATTAAATAAATGCAATTTTAGTTAAAACTACCATAAAAATGTGTGTTGTTTTTATTCTAAACTAAGCATATGGTTATATATAGAGGGATGGGGAACAGTTTACAGTAAACATTTGAAAATTAACATATAATTTCTTAATAATATAAAAAAAATCATATTAAAAACACACATCTCAATAATTATTCCAAGTTTTACTTCAACTTGAGCTGGTTTAGAGATGAGAAAAGCTTGTATATCTATATCTTATAAATAAAAAAAGTGATATACTCGCACTGGGTATACCCTGTTAAGATTTGACAAGTTTGTTAAATCAGTGTTATTATTATTGACAAAATAGAAGCTCACAAATTCGATTTTAGAGTTCTCTTAAAATTTGAGCCTTCCAGAAATTAGAATTGACGTTTCTGAAACATTTAATGCTCTAAAATTGTTTTGTTGCATATAGTTAAAAAAATGTTTAGTTTGTTTAGTTTGCTGTTTAGTTTCGTTTACTTATTTTTATTACATAAAAAAAGTGCAAAAATAAGTCTATTGTATTTTTTAAGCAAGTTTTCCGTTTCTTATTTAAATTCAAATAAGAAAACTGTTTAGAAATTAGAAATTCCTTAAGTAAAAACAAAGTACTTCTAATTTCGAGCGTCTACTGTACTATAATTATCATATTTTATTGGCACATGATTTGGGCCAGTCATTATTATTATTACAGTCACTATTAGTATTGTTAACATTTTCAATTTTATTTTATTTCACTATATATACCATATCACTAATATTGTTTTCCATACTTTAAACTTGCGTAACTTTGACAAAAACCAACTAATTTAACTGCGAAATATCGTTTTGAATATTTTTGGTCTCGTTAATTTATTATGCATATAAAAAACTAAATAAGTTTGAAATAAATTATTTCTTCCTCAAAGTTTGCTATGAGTAAACCTAACATTTAATCAACTGTTATGTATTTACTAATAATTTATTTAATTCAGGACTTTTTTTTTAAGAATTTCGCAACTAAATGTTGATAGATATTTATTCTAGCTAATAACGCGAAAAATTCGAATTTCTTTTCGTTAAACAGGCAACTTTTTTGGCATTGATCAGATGGATGGACAACAGCCGCACAACAACGTCAAGAACAACAACAATAACAATAACAACAACAATGTGAAAACAACAAACATTAAAGGCAATCGAAATGCAAACAACAGCAACAATTCCAATGCCAACACAAACCAACGACAACATCAGCAGCAGCAGCAGCAGCAACAGCAAATCATCGTGATGTGAAGCCAATGAGCAGCACACCACCAACAACAACAGCAGCAGCAGCAGCAGGATCAACAGCAACACCATTTGTTAGCAGCAACAGTTACAGTGGTGTTGGTGTTGCTGGTGGCGCAGGTGTTGCTCCTGTGGTGCAAAAATCACCATTGGGCATTGATGGTGAATTGGCAACTGTGGTGAACATTGATGTGTTCGATGATCAATTGAGTTTGAGCAGCATTAGCACCAACAGTCGCCTCTCTTTGGAGGGCCCCCCTCGCAGTCATCCCCCCGCTTAGCCTCTGCAATGGTCTGATCGATACAAATCTAATGCATTTCAGTGAAAGCGCCGCTGTTGTTGCTGTCAATGAAAATGGAGATGGCGATGGCGATGGAGATGCTGATGAAATTGATAATGATGACGATAATGATTCAAATGGTTCTGAGAATGATGACGATGCTGATGGTGATGGCGATGGTGATGCTGATGGTGGTGTTGATCGTAGTCGTCGTGTTGGCGATGTTCATGCCACCGACAGCATGCCAAAGTTGTGAGAATTAATTCAGAGGCCAACAACGGCGCGTTTCATGCAACGTGCCACGTTGATTGGCGACAATTTCAATCTGCGGCGTTTTTGTGTCGAATTGTTTAATGCTAAAACATCAACAACAACCACAACAACCACAACATCCACAACAATCACAACAACAACCACAACAACAAGTGAAGCTACACATGCAAATCCTTAAAGATAATCCTTTTTATCCAATTCCTATTCCTAGACCTCCAATTTAGTCCCTAGGTGCTTGTTTTATGTTTTCGTTTTAAGTCCCAAAATGACACGAGCTGCAAATGACACTTAAGCAAGCGATTAATCAATTGGATAGGAGCAAAATCTTACAAACAGTGTTGTTTAATGTGCTTTTACTTTTCGAAAACCAAATGTTTTGCAGCACTGCTTGCTTTAACAGTAATCGAATTGAGTTGTTACTCGTTGCTCAGCACTGTTATTGATAAAAAGCTATACAAAAAACACTTAAAGTATCGTTCTCAGTGCCACTTTTTGCTATAGAGCTAAAATTTCACTTTGCGTATGATTTAGAATTGTTTTTAAAGAACACTCGCTTGTTTTCCAACACTCTTCAAGCTTAAATATGGGCTTCTAAGCACATGAAAGCTTTGAGAAAGACCTGTTGTAGCAAATTAATGGACAAGCTCGAATGATTTCTATAAATTATCTACGTAAATTATCTCTACAGTTAATGTAGAGACAGCTTTTTCATTCCTTGTATTGAGGGTTACTGAAAAAAAGTACATTACTTCATATACAATTCCCAAGCATTTATTGCTCTGCCGTGTCTCTCTATTCGCTGGATTAATGCCAAGCTTAAGTGCCAACTTTCAGCAACTGTCATATTCATTTTTAACCAACACATTGCTTTAGTTTAATTAGTTTCGTGTTTTTTTATTTTTATTTTTTTGCTAATTCAAAATTGTTTTTCTTATTTTTTTCTCGTTTTTCTTCATCATTATTAACTAAATTGTTAGCATAGCACAGATCATGAAATGCAATAAGCAAAAGGTGTTAACATAAATATGAAAATATATAAAACAAAACAAATAATAGATCAGATCAGACCTCAGCTGAATGCCGTGATATTTAAAATAAAATTTAAACAAAAAAAAATATTAAAAACATTACAGAATAAACCTAAAAAACAAAATAAAAGTAAAATGAAATTACAAAGGAAAAAAACTTAAAAAAAAATACTACAATTAATAATTATTACTAAATAAATATATATATATATATACATTAAATATATGTATATGCATTGTAAAGGCGATCGATACACGCATAAACTATTAAAGATTAAACATTATTATAAAAAAAAGAAAAAAATACTATATATACCGATATAAACATACAGTACATACTTACATATATAACTTGTGTGCAAAACATGGGCATGTGGAGAACTATCCTCAAATCTTTAAATCCCATATAATACCATATTAGTCTCCAATTTATTTTTTTTTTTTGACTTTTATATGTTTTTCGTTCCGTTTGCTATAGTTTGATTTAAGACTAAAAATACAAAACTCTTTTGGTACACAATTTTTTACATATTTTATACTATATATATACATATATATACCAGGAAAATACCAGTTTTCTATTGAAACAAACAGAATTGAGTTCAATCCATTCCAAAATCCGACAGTAATTTGCAAAAAAAGAAAAAGAAAAGAAAACATATCCATATACACATACATAGATCGGTGCAGATACATTTTATAACAGTCGAAATTCAAGCATGGGCGATTAGTAAAATACTGAAAATAAAATACAGTTCAAAACTCAATAAATATACATATATAAATAACAGTTATATACATAACGTAAATAAGCAAAAATATATACATATATGCATATATTTTTTCATATATACTGCAGAGTAACATAAACTTAAATGAGTAATATACATTCATATATATTTAGATATGATCATACTGAAAAGAAGAAGAGAAAAATACTAAAACAACAACAACAGTACATACAGTAGAGCCCATCTTTTATTATAAAGGTTGCCACTTCCTGATCCACCAAGAATAATAACAAGATACACAGACATAAGAAGTAACATACATATATAGTTAGAATCGCTTTGGAAAAACTGCTGGACAGGAACTTCAGAAAACAAAACAAACACATAAAGTTAAACAAAAGATAATAACATAAAACGAAGAAAAAGAACAAGAAGAGGAAGTAGTAGAGGAAACAAACCTAAATCATATTTTTTATACCTGTCGTCGAAACGTCTTCTCCATGCGCATGTTATGAGTAATCGATGTGAAATGATTTACATATATACTATATATATATTACTTATATACTTTATATACAAAACTACATATACATATATTATAATTCTTCAATACAACAATTAGTTTAGTTTAAGCGCCGATAACTGAGCATGCATACTATAACTATGTATATCTATCGATCTGAATGATCGCATATAGCATATGTGTGTGTATGTCTGTCTGTAATAGTTTAAAATAAGTATAACAATTGGCATTGCGATTCGAACTAACTAGCTTAATTGCATAGTTTACTTAAATTATGATTTTCTTTTTTCTTTCGATTGATTTCGATTCGATTCATCGACTACTCGATAGATCAGCAAAACAACAACATCAATTTGTATACTTCAAGTGTCATAAATTCATGAGAAGCTAAATAAAAGGATTTTATTGAATAAAATAAATACTTAAACTACAATTGAATGTGATATTTTTAATTTTTACTTCCCCGACGAAACTGAATAATCTTGGTATATATCAATAGAGTCTTATGAAATTTTCAGGACTGTTCAAATACGTGCTAAAGTGTAAGTACTATACTAAAGCTCAAATTCATATCTTTTAGTTTTCTCGACAAATCGAGTATTAAGAAATTTACATTGTTAAAGTTGGTGTAATTAATATATACCTAAAATAAAGAAAGTATGTCTTATAATCTGGTAATTGCCAGATTGTCTGTTCCATTTGATTATATCACATTTACTTATGCACAAGCTTAATCCCCCATAAGCTACTCAACTGAAAGTCGACTATAAATAGCGGTTCCAAAAGTTAGACTCCCAATTTGCTCGTTAGTTAACGGTTCAATTGGTCACGCAGTGACTGACGAACAATGTCAATGTCATCTGTTTGTCGAGTGGTTGAGGTGAAATGGGGATCATCTTTTAGATGTTTGACCTTGTAAAAGCGTATGCAAATTACTTGAATTAAGCTAAATGCCAGACTAATGATTTATTAAGTCAGCTCCCGTCTGCGAGAGTTGGGCCAGCAAATGATGCCAGTTTGCTGCGATTAAAATGATTAATCGATTGTTAAGAGCGGAACTAAATTGGTTCACGCTTAGTTAATTGAAATTTCAAGAGATAAAACAAATCGACTGTCATGTTTAATCGCACAGTTGGCTTGTGAAATTAAGCAGCACATTGCAAATAGTGTTTGGAAGAAACAAAAACTATCAGTAATTATTGATAACTATCTATATTTGATCGATTTGACAACAATCGATTAATTTTCAATAGTCGACAAATTTGATTCAACTGATTCTGTAGTTTTCAATGAAAACTTTTCAAAGAATTGTGAAGTATGTACACCCAATTAGTATCGATAAGTGATCGATAAGTTATCGATATGCATTTGTTAAGTATGGCGCCTATTTTATGTAATTTTCAGCTTAAGCTACTCAATTGGAACTTCATTCATGATAACTCGCTTCGTAATACATGTTTTATAACGCACAGACATGTCGAGACACGTCCAGACACGCCATACCGCCCACTTAGCATCTAATTTGATAATGCAAATAATGACTCGGCATAAAAGTTGTCGCGTGTTGTTTCCATTGTGTAATACCTAGACTATCGGCTGGTGGGTGGTGACAACCGACAACTGAGAGAACTGTCATGGACTCTGAACTCATCCCCTCACCCCTTGGTGGGAGGTTAAAATAATACCACTTTGGGGGAGAGAACACAAATTGTCGACAATTGAATTTTAGCTCAGTTGATGATCAACTGAAACGCGCTCAACATGTTTCAGTGGCTGCTGTTGTCTCTCATCGGGCTGATCTCCCTGGTTTATATATTTCTCATATGGAACTTTGGACATTGGAGGCGACGCGGCATTCGGGAGCCAAAGGCATCGGCCCTGCTCGGCTCCTTTCCGAACATCGTGTGGCCTCGTCAACATTTCACGAACGATATGCAGGATATCTATATGTAAGTGAGCCCAGGGCACGGGCAATGCCGGGTAGCACTATCTGAAAAAATCATATAAGAACCATAAGGTTTATAAAGCAAGATTTTATATCGATTGCAATTAAAGAGAAATTCGTTTCGATGTGGACTTTTTTGTTGAGTCTTTAAGCCGAAGAAAACTCTGAAAAAAGTATTACCTGGATCTTTTCCTATACCACGATCTTTATTTTCAATATTGATTTCCTAAAACATTAGCTCTTATTAGTCATCCCTGGTCTGTATGATTCATAAGGAGCCAAAGCAATTCTTAGGATTTCGATTTCGAGGTTTTCTTTCAATAAAACGTAGAGAAATTTCTTAAAGAAATATATATATTTGTCAATTGCAGGAAATATCGTGAGACGGACAGTTATGTGGGAACTTTTCTTCTGCGATCTCCAAAGCTACTTTTGCTCGAGCCGAAGCTTATCAACGAAGTGTTCGTCTCGGCCTTTCGTCACTTTGAGAACAACGATGCCTCACGAATGATTGACATCAAAAAGGATAAACTTGTCGCCTGCAATCCCTTTGTGCTCGACGGAGACGAGTGGCGACAACAGCGTAGCATCTTCTCGCCTTTGCTGACCAGCGGGCGCATACGTAATGCCTACTGCAACATGCAACGCATCTGTGGCAAGCTCTGCGATTACATTGAGCAGTCATCGTGCAGCGGACAGCCACACAATGCCATGGACGTAAGTAATTTCAAAGCTCATTAAAGCTTTAAAGGATAAAGCTTTCATTAAGACTTAAAGTTAATTAGAACTTGCAGGGAAATTAATATTCTACAGAAACCTTTAGGTTTTTAATTTGACTAATGGCAAGCTTAAGCTTTAAGTAGCTTTGAAAGCTCAGTAAATATCCTGAAAGCACATTATATCATCAAGTTCAATTTGAAGAGTGAACTAAGCTCTAAAAGTCCATTAAAGAAACAAACTTGACTGTTTTCTGCTCAGCAAAGCCTCAGTCTGAAAACTAAAAGCTCTACAAATTAACAAAGCTTTTAAATTGTAAGTATTTTGTTTTTTTTACAGCTCGGATTGCGATTTACCAGCGACAATCTCTTTGATTGCGTATTGGGCATTGAAGCACGAAGCTTTACGGATGCACCTTTGCCTGTGGCTAAGCACAACAAGGAGATGTCGGAGGACAATCGAGGATTGGCTTTGGCGGGTGCCTTGAATGGCCTCTTTCCTCGATTGCCAATTTGGTTACGGCCCAAGGTCATACCCAAGTCATATGATGACTTCTTTGGCCAACTGGTTCACGAAGCCTTTCGTTTGAGACGTGACAAGCGGCAGGAACGTAATGATTTTATCAATCATCTGCTGGACATGCAACAGGAGCATCAACTCAATGAATCACAGCTTCTGTCACACGCCATGACCTTTATGTTTGATGGTCTGGATACCACATCCTCGACAATTGCCCACTGCCTGCTATTGGTAGGACTTTGTACGCCTTGAATGATTCTGAAAGATTCTCTAATCTTATTTACCTTACAGCTGGGTCGCTATCCCGAGTGCCAGAAACGCTTGTGGCAGGAACTTGACAAGGCCAGTTCCAAGGATCAGTTGTTGCCAGACTTTGATGTGCTCAATGAGCTGCCGTATTTGAGTGCTTGTCTAAATGGTAAGTGAAGAGTGTATCACAAATATATAATCTTTCATTTAATCTCTTAGAGAGTCTTCGCATATATCCAGCTGGTGGTTGGGCCTCTAAAACCTGCACTTCACCCTACACATTGCATGGTAGTTATCACAACGAACCCTTGCAAATGTATCCAGGCGATAATGTAATGATACCGATCTATGGACTGCATCATGATCCCAACTTTTATCCCGAACCTGAAGTGTTTCGGCCCGAACGCTTTCTTGATGGTGGCTTAAAGCGTTACCAACAAATGGGCGTCTTTCTGGGCTTTGGCAATGGACCACGCCAATGTGTGGGCATACGTTTGGGTCTGGTCCAAACCAAGGCTGCAATCGCTGCTATTGTCAAGCGTTATGAGGTGCAGGTGAATAGACGTACACTCGAGGGCATACAACTAGATCCGTTGATATTTGTGGGCGCACACAAGGGCGGCATTTGGCTGAACTTTCAAAAGAGATGATGAGTATTAAAATAAAAGTTATGGTAAATGTGTTAGCAAAATAATTAAATTATATAAAACAATTTTTTTTTCTTAAATTAAATTCTAAATAAAACAAATATTAGTAAAATTCCTAAAACAAAACCTTCGTTTATTAAATTTGTATAATAAAAATTGAAAAATATAAATTGAAAGCTCAAAAAAGAATTAGTTGCGTTACAATGTTTTTCACATAGAAATTTGAATTTATTTATAGTGAAAATTTGTTTCTATTTAAATCCTAAAGAAGATGTGAATTTCATTATTCTAAAATCATTTATATTCATCCCGACTATCCAATCTTGTTAGTTAAAATTTTATCTAAAATTTTATTATTTATGCAGCTCATATATTTATTGGATATGATTTTTGATTTTTTGAACTCATAACTCTTTTTTCGATCCCTGACAAAAAAGAAGAGTAAACAAAGCTGAAAGACCCGAAAGTCACATGTTGACATTGGCCCATTGACAAATTGTCTATACGTTCAACGACTGACTTATCGATGGGGTTTTGGGTGTAACTCCATTGTCATCCAGTTATGTCAACGATTAGGCAATTTGATTGAGCCGTGACAGACACACAGACAGACAGACAGAGAGATAGTTAACATTGCAAGAGTCATCATCAGATTGATCATTGATTGACCTTTTGTCAAGTTTGTTGCTCAGTTTTTGGATGCGTGGGGTTTTTCATTGATTTTCCATTGATCCATCACAAGTGTTTGTCACACATTGACATTTCCTTTTCTATTCCAAACATTTTATGAGGGGACAACATACGATGGACAAACAACTAAATCGATTTAACTTGACTCAAAACATACCCAAAATTAACATATCTAATATCTATACGACTTTCACTGGTTTTTGGGCTCGGCTTGTTGACCAAGTTGTCCAAGCGTCACACAGCAGCCAAAAACCAAAACCTTCTGAAGGTCAAGTGGTCTTCAACATGTTGAGGGGTTTTTTTTTTCTTTTCTCTGTAATTTTCGTTAATTTATTGACATTTTTGCCTGTGTCTTTTTACGATCAATAAAAAAGCCTGATGCTCTTTTAACAGCGTGCAAAACGCTAGCGTTTCTTTTCTTTTCCTTTCAAATTTACATGCGTAATTATCGATAACGATATGTTTTGATACTGGAAAATATTGTGCAAGCTCCATAAGTCATGAGAAGTTGTGAGAAATATATTGTCGTATCAAAATATTCGTAAAATATTTGATTTAAGATTGCGATAAAGCATCTGATGAAAAACTTGCATAACTTTTGCAATAAAATCACTACAAAGTTGATGTATTTTTTAGATTATCTGAATATTTTTGAATATATAAAACATTAAATTTGTCAACTTTTAGTTGAAAGAAAGTTCAAAGTACTGCAAGTATTTCAGTATCCTATAACTAATAAGTTCCCTGATCCACATGACTAATCATTGAACTAGTCCCCATGACTAGTAACCTCACTATAGCGAATATATTTGATTACCATGACTATCTGCGATTTACAAAGAAGTGACACAACAATTTATGTACATATATAAGTAGGTTTTATTAGGTAAGAAATCGTTTCAAGTTTTGTTTTTGTTTTTGTTTTTTTGTGATAAATGATAAGAGGCGCCCAAAGTTGGCATTGAAAACGATTTGACAAGAAAATTGCAAAAATCGCAAAACAGAAATTCGATCAATTGAGATTTGAGATAGAAACAAAAAAAAAATTATATCAATAAAAATTGATGATGAAATGTGTTAACAACTAATCAGTGCTAGGATGACACAACTAATGCCTGGGAACTGGCAACAGCTTGGTTGCCTCACGCCTCACGATACGCGTGCGTGGACGTGCCCCCGTTGGTGGCAAGTAACCGCGTGTGGCAACAACAGCAGGTTGTTGCTGTGGCACATACTCTTGCTGATCGTCGTAGATCTTCACAGTCTGCACATGACTCTCCACATTGTGTGAGTCCTGTGTAACGACCTTGACAACATGATGTTGCCCCATCGGTTGCTCGTTGCTGGTGCCCAGAATCTTAATCGTTTTCACACCGGCAGCATCAAGAGTCTCGAGCACTTTAAAGGTGCGCACGGCATGTGGCTTCACAATTTGCACGGTCCGGACACGGGAGCTGCCACGTGGCACTGGCGCTGCGGCAGCAACGGCAACATTGACGGCCATTTGCATTTCACGTGGCATGAACTTTGCAACGATTGCTGCGCCTGCAAACTCAACTGTGGCAACTGTCGTGGCTGGTGTGTCTGTTGCTGCTGCTGATGATGATGTTGCTGCTGTCGCACTTGATGATGATGGTGATGATGTTGATGGTACTGTGTGGGCAATGCATTGCTAGCGTACGACATTGCTGGCGCATAGAAACGTGGCCGCTTTGATTGCTCACGATACATGGGAGCAACTTCCACAAACTGTTGCTGTTGCACATGATGTTGCTGCTGTTGTTGCTGTTGTACATGATGCTGTTGCTGCTGGGGTTGACCGTATCTCGCCAATGGTTGCACTGTGTTCATATAGCTGCTAAGCGTGTGGATATGCGTGTGTTGTGTTGGTGGTGCAGACAAAGGAGCTGCCACGGGAGCGTGAACTGCAACTGGAGCATGAACTGGAGCTGGAACTGATACGACAACTGGAACGGGAGCTGGTGCTGCTGCTGCTGCGGGCGTCTGATAGGCAGTTGATGTTGTCAATGTGGCAGTTGTTGTCGCTGGCTGTTGCTGCTGCTTGGGTACACCATAAACAATGCTGTTGCTTTGCAAAACGGCAGCATGTCGTTGTTGCTGCTGCTGCTGTTGTTGTTGGTGTAGCTGTATTTGCTGTTGCTGCTGTTGCAGCTGCAATTGCTGCTGTTGCTGCTGCTGTTTCAGCAATTTCGTTTGCGTCTGCAGACTGTGCAGCTCGGCAATGGCAGCCTCAAAGTTCTCGGGCTTGCTAAACTCATAGCCATCTGGCAAAGCGCCAGGATGGTTGAGTTGTTGTTGCTGTTGTACCTGATGCTGTTGAACGTGTTGTTGCTGCACTTGTTGCTGCTGTGACTGATAAGCAACAGTTTGTTGCTGTGGCTGTGTTTTAATTTCATCATAGCTGGGTGGCAAATAATCTGGTGCACGATACTCGGCAGCTGTTGCTGGTTGTCCGGCAGCAACTGCTTGTGCCAGCGCCACGGGCAATTGATCGGGATTGGCAAACTCATAGCCAGGTGGCAGATAACCAGGAGCCTGATAATTAGCTGCGGTTGTTGTCGATGTCGTTGCTGTTGCTGTTGCGTGTGATTGTGTTTGCAATTGTTGTTGGTGTTGCACTTGCTGATGCACTTGTTGTTGCTGTTGCACTTGTTGCTGCTGTACTTGTGGCACTGGCTGCAATTGCTGTGACTGTATAACCTGTGGCACAACCTCAGGATTTCCAAATTCATAACCAGGTGGCAAATAACCAGGTGCCTGATAGTTCGATTGAGAAGAGCTGCTGCCACTGCTGCTGGTGGCAATGGTGTTGCTGCTGGCAATACTGCTGCTGCTGCTACTGGTGCTAATGCTGCTGGTGCTGCTAGGTGGCAAATATGGTGGTGCACGATAGACCTGTTGCTGCTGCTGCTGTTGTTTAGGTTGCAGCTGCTGTTGTTGTTGTGGATAGCTGGCAATGGCAGCAGTTGTTGTTGTCGTTGTGGTGGGTGGCAGATAATCATTGGCTCTGTAAACAGACTGCTGTTGTTGTTGCTGCTGCAATTGCACATGTTGCTGCTGCTGTTGCACTTGCTGTTGCTGCTGTTGCTGTACAACATTGCTGCCGGTGGGTGGCAGGTAACCTGAGCCTGATAGCTTTCTGGTTCCTGTGAAAATTGCTGTGGGGCAGTTGAGCTCAAACTGGAACTGACAGTAGACTGATAGATCTGTTGTTGTTGCTGTTGCTGTTGATGTTGATGTTGCTGCTGATGTGTGCTGGGCGTAGCTGCTGTTGGTGGCAAATATGGTTGTGCTCTATAAGCAACAGTTTGCTGCTGTTGCTGTTGTTGCTGCAATGGTTGCTTGCGTTGGAAATCATGCTGATAGTTGGAGGGGAAAGGCACCGGCACTGCAACGGGCAACGGCAACTGTTGCTGCGGTAAAGTAGTGGCAACTGTTGCTGGCGCCTGTAAGTGACCGCCATCGGCAAAGCTCAAAAAGGACACATCATCCTCATCGTCGGCATCAGCAGCTGTTGCCGTTGCTGTAGCTGTGGCTGTCAGCAACTGTTGCTGTTGCTGTTGTGGCTGCTGATGATGTATGTGAATCTCCTCGTGTGTCACTTGTGGCGCCACTTGAGCTGCTGGTGGCAAGTATGCATTGTTTTTACCCTCGTAATGATTGTGCACCTCAAAAATCTGATAACGAGAATTTCCATAGCTGCTCTCCTCGAATCGCGGTGATTGCTTCAGTGAAATATCCGCTGTGGTTAAACCACACGAGCAACAGGCGGCGATGAGCGCCAACAAAGCGATAGATTTGAACTTTAAGAGAGTATCGAAAAGAGAGCACAAGAAATATTAATTATAATTAAAGTAATATTACAACATTTAACCGATTATTAAATAATTATTTTCTGTCTTAAGGTTTTAGTTAAAAGCAACACTTTTGTTTAATAACTTTAATTAAATAATAAGTAAGCTAATTGTTATTTAAGAGAAATAGCTTCCAAATTGAGAATTTGTTTAATTCAATCAAAGTTGCAATTGAATATAATTTAATTTAATTAACGATTTGCACTTTAAAATTCCCTTAAAGGATTTTTGTATTTAAAACGCTAGGAAATGATTTTAAAAACAAAAATTAAAACAATTAAAATATTTTTACATTTTTTGTAAGCACAAAAAACGTGGCTAAAAATGTAGCTTGAACTAAATAAATTAATAATAGTTAAAAAATAATTATTATAATTATTAGACAATTAAGCACACAGCTCACAATTAGCTTAGCAAATTTTTACCAGAGAAGCTTTTAGATTAACAAAAAAAATATACGAAAATATAACAAAAAATTGTTTTGTTAAAGTCGAATTAATTCATTTTAGTTAATAATTATTGTCAAAATTAAACACACAACACAGAAAAGTGAGCAACTTTAAAAAACGTTGCTTTGATCACACAAAAAAATTGCATCCAAATAATTGGGAATAATAATAATATATAAAAAAAAATTAGCCGCTAGGCACAGTTGCGAAAATTGCTTTTGTTTTTTATGCAAAAAAAAGAGAAAAATTAATCATTATTAAATAAATAATTAATTAATTAACACCACACTAAAGTCCTTTGGCACAAATGACTTGAAAGATTCGAGTTTGAAATTTGTTATTATTTGAATTTGTTTCGTTTTTATCACAAGCACTTGTTGATTTCATTTAGAGTTGCTGTTGCTGTTGCTGATGGTGTTGCTGTTGCTGTTGCTGTTGGTGTCGCAGATGTTGCTGATGTTGCACTTACGTTCATCTTCACGTTGGTCGTGCTTAAGCCCTCAATGTCCAACCGTTCAATGATGGCCCAGCTTGACCCGGCCACGCATTTTATACAAGGGCGCGCATTAGTTTGAACATTTGTAACAGTGTGCGTAAGTGTCTGAGGTGTGTGTTGTGTGAGTGTGTGTTGTGTGAGTGTGTGTTGTGTGAGTGTGTGTTGTGTGTATTTGGAGCCATCTCCCAGTCATGGCCCAAACACTACGCCGGCCTTTCATTAATTCATCGGCGCCTGCGCAACATTTTATTTGTTGTTTCTATAGCATTTGATTTTTTGGCAGCTGCGTTTCAGCCTCATCTTTATCAGTCTCTAACTGCGTCTCTACCTCCGTCTTTAGCTCCAACTATCTTTCCCTCTCTTTCGTTGCCGCTATCTCTATCTTTCTCTGGTTGTCGCTTGGAAATGCAAATTGTTTATTGAGTTATTATAGACATTTCGTTCGTAATGCTCCGAAATTCGACACTACCGAATATACAAAACTATTCGCACTGCGGATGTAATTAATGTGCCTGCCTTGCCAACAACAACAGCAACAACAACACTGGTAACAACAACAACAAACACCTTCCGCTGGAACCTCATCCTCATTTGGCAAACAAATCAATTTATGTGTTCTCTTTATGCCACTTGCATAATTCCATGTGTTGGAACTTGTTTTGTTTTTTTTTTTTAGTGTTATCAAATTTCTTGCCAACATTTTTGCATTTTTATTATACCCTGTAAATGCTAATAAGGACTGTCGATAATGGAAATTTTACTGGGTGTTTATGGGCAGTTTGTCTTAATATATTCAACAGTCCTGTAACCTACAACTTATTTTTCCAATCTTACAATAAAATGTAGCATAAATTGTAGTCATTATTTAGCAGAAAAAAACCATAATGATGCTTGATTTTTGTCAATCATTTAAAATTACTTTTAATCATTTTTTCCAACGTCAAGCTTATTGCCTTTTTATGTATTTGTTTTAAGAACATAGTGAGCTTATTTAAAACTAATACAAACTGAGTTTTTCAATCTTAATTAGGAAATGAACTTAGTTTTGCATTTAAGTAGCACTTATTTTCAAGGATTTTAGATTATATATATTTTAAGAACATTTTAAGCTTATTTTAAACTAAGCATTTACTAATTTAAAGAAGATTTTAGCAAGAATCTTGAGCTTGTCAATCTTAATTAGGAAATAAAATTAGCTTTGTTTTTAAGAACTTATTTGTAGAACTTATTTGTTATTATTTTAGATTGCATTTATTTTAAGAATATTTTAAGTCAATTTAAACCTAAGCATATACAAATTTGAAGTAGTTTTTTCGCAAGTTTGTCAATCGTAATAGGTAATGAAACTAATGTTTTTTTTTAAGTAAGTAAGTAAGTAATACAAGCAATGTTTACAGGGTATCTGACATGTGTAGCATATAAGCTTAGTGCTTACTGATTTGTTTCACATTTAATGGGGGTAACTGAGATATTTTCTCTGATTGGAGTCTTACGAAAATATTTGCTAAAATTTTCTGTCATTGCCTCATGAACGCGAAAAAAAATAAAATAAAAAATTATTATGTCATTAGCAGAGCATCTGATGTAGAGGGAGGAGGAGAAGGAAGAGGAGGAGTAGGTTTAAAGGGTGGAACGAAGGGAGTATGTGTAGTAGCCGCATTAATGTTTTAATATCAGCCCATTAATTATGTGCTAATAAACGTGTCGGCTCATTAGGGAAGTGATAGCGATTCGTATGCGTATAAGATACACCAATGTTTTCCACAGACTCTCCTCTCTTCAGCCATATGATATCCATCGTGTCCAACTTTACATACCATCGATACCATCCCATCTAGGTGCGCCTTTGGGCCAATCTATAAATATTAATGAATGAAATTTTATATGCTATGCATTGGGCACAGTCTCATATGTATCTGGGATTATCTAATAGATCACGAAAAAAAAATTAAAAAAACACAGACAGTAATAATTTCATTTAATTTATTTATTAATTAATATTCATTTCTCAGACATATCAACGATTAATACTTGCGTGTTTACTAATAAATAAACATATTTTTAATCTTTAATCATTCAATTAATTTTCTTTTTCTCAACTTTCTTCACTTTTGATCGCTGCAAACATTTGCCAACATCTTTCTGCTGGCTTGTTCTATGATTTCACTTTCTTCTGGAAATTTATTGCACAGATTTAGTTTTTTAGTCTATATTTATAAGGGAATATTTTATTGAATTTTATCATTTACCTTAGATTAGTTAAATACTTTTAGATGTACAATATCTAGAGGAAATCATATTGAAATAAATTTGAAATACAATTTATCGTTTCCAAAGCTCTACTCGATATATTTAAAACTGACTGGCATACTTTATATATGTGTAAATGCTCTGCTTGAAACCTGTGATACCCTGTAAATTCTAAAGCATACTTATAACATATTTAATCGTATAATTAATACCTTGCTTTGATTTCATTTCTTTCTACTTTAATCAAAGCTAAAGAAGACATGAATATGGAGTTTCATTCATGTATTAAATTCCATATTCATGTCTTCTATAGAAATATAGAAATATAATACCCTAACAAAATGACCGTATAGGGTAGCATAAAAAACTTGTATCGAATCATGTATCGAATTAAACATCTTTAAACGATGGCTAGTAAATCTTAAAGTCGAAATCTATTTACTATGCCAATGAGAAGACGATGTGAAGCGCAACAAACTAGATCAAATAGACTCGTATTATTCACATTTCATTCACATTTCATTCACATATCATTCACATTTCTTATTCACTGTGACCTTTTTGCATAGCCAAAAGCATTTTGTATGCTGTGGGAATAATTTGATGGGAGATTCAATGATTTTTCTCACACACTCATTAAGACTTTTGGTGCTTTCACTTTTTACACGACGTTTCCTCAAAATTTTCCCCAAAATTCAATGTCAATCAGTCAATCAGTGATGGAAAGCGATGGTTTTGTTTATGTTACTGGTGTTTGACTTATTGATGTCTCTTTTCAATCAATTAACCTTGGCCCATGTCTACTTTTATGGTCGGTAATCTTAAGTATGTGTTAGCGCATATTTTGGACAATCGCTAACAAGTTGGCCAATACAATGGGGCCCAGACAGACAGACAGACAGTAACTGACCACCCCTAAGACAGAGATAGCGAAACATTTACAAAACGAAACAAAAGACAACAACAGCAAACTAATAATTTCTATACTTTGAAAATTGCACAATTTTCATTTCCTTTCTTTGCATAAGTATATAACATAATTCTATTGAATTCAATCGGGAGTCCAAGATCTATGCATATGCAGGCCAATAAATAAATAAATATGTATTAATGAACTCCCCGATATTACAAATATTGACACCCAATATCTCAATAACCCTCAATCTTAAGTTGTTGTTATTCATTTGTTATTTGTGTGTTTTTATTTACTTTTTTTGATTTTTTCACTTTTTAATTTGCATAGAGTTACAAGTTAAAGATTGTTCGGCTATTTATCAATTTATTAAAGTGTGTGGCGTGGAAATGTCATACGAGCTACTCTCGTATGTCCCATTGTATCTAATAACAACCAATTCCCCACCTCTTTTAATCCCCTACCTCCCCTTTCCGGTCACCATTTTTCTATTGGGACAACAATAAGGTAGCAACAATGCGCATAAAACAATAACAATGTTGTTTAAACAATATTTTTTTTTTTTTACCAAAGCCCCCGTGGTGTTAAAAGAAAAAGACAAAAACCAACAGAAACAACAGAAACAACAATAGGCGAAGAAAGGGAAAACAAAATGTTTATTAACACGATCAGCGAGGGGCGACCCATAAGTATAGTGACATATAATAGAGTTTTTATCTTTGCTTTTCAGTTAAGAAAAGTGTCAACTTGAGCAATATTTGTATTTGTATATTATTTTTAATGTTGTATTTTCAATATAATTATTATTTCAATAATATTATTATTTGTATTTTCAATTAAAAGCTTTAAATTTGTTTCTTATAATGAAGCACAGAATTAGGAGCTAATTGTAAGATTAATTTGTAGAATTAAATGAAGAAATACAATCTGTATATACGTATATATCTATAACAAGACTCCATTTACAGTCCGTGATATAAATATTAGCTGCCTACAATTAATATAGCTTTGCAGTTTGTTCGAAATTAAACAATCCAAATGGTCTCGAAAGTTGAGCGACCTCGGATCTCTTTAAACCGAGTTCAAAGTACAACTTGAGTCAAATATAGGCTTACATTCCAGAATCTAGATAAACTTGCCGATAAGATCTGAAAGTTATCTAGTTTATATGATTTGAAAACTCTTCGTTTGCACCTCGTTCGTCGCAGAGCTTTAACGTTCATTGATTTGATGTTGCTTTCCCGTTTCCACTCACTTACTTCTTTGGCTCTCACTCCAGCTGTCTCTGTCACACCAACTGTGTGCTCCCCAAAATGACAGATAGCTAATTGATACATAAAGCATGCAGCATCTGCCACAGTACAATAAAAGCAACAACATTAAGCGATCACGGCAGCCAAAACGGCGGCTCTTCGTTCACAAACATTTTGGGGCGTGTTTTACTATTTTTGGGAACTTGGGGACTTGGAAACTTGGAGACTTGGAAGATTGGAAGATTGGATGGCTGAGAGATTGATTCATTGATTAGCATCATCTATTATGCATGCTGTGGATGTGGATGTGGATGCAAATCTGAATGGATTTGGAAACATTCAAATGAGAAACGAGTGTGTGTGTCTCACTCAACTTCAAATCGAGTTTTCAAGTCACCAACTTTTAATGGGCTTTTAATGTGGCAACAGCATCTTTCTGACCCACTGTGCGTGTGTGTGTGTGTGTGTGTCTATAATATATGTATCTATCTAATATTTGTTGTGTATTCATAATTAGCATGCAAATTGTGCTGGCAGTTTGATTAACCCCAATTACACCAATCAATCGATCCATCGCTGCATCGCCTCAATCGTTTCCAATATTGGACCCCAATTCATTTACACATGTCCTTCAATGCCAATTGTTGGTTACCCTTTCACTTGTTTTGCTTCATTCTCATCTTTTTGCTCACAAAAAGTGGAAAATTTCAACGTGTGTGGTCCACAGTTCAAATCGCTAGCGGCTAAAAACGCGACAAAATCGCAACGCACGCGCGAGCGTTTTTTTCTTGTTTGTTATTGTTAGTTTAACATTGTTGATATTTTTTGCTGTGTTTGCTTTGTGTTATTTGGTAAATTACCATCGATTATTTGTTATTAACAAATTGAGCAATTTACAATGCTAACTGCCTTCTGTGTCTGTTCCAATGAATGTTCCACTTGTCTCACCTGACACAGGGACAAACTTATCGGTTATTAACGATTAAATGTCATTATAGTCATGATATGATCTAAATATTTATAATTATATTTGTATATTATTGTTTAATAATTTAAAAACAAATTTAAAAATATTCATAATAAAAATAAACTATTTAATATTTAATTTTTTTGAAATCAACTCCTTTGAAATCACCTAAAATAAGTACAAAACATCTCTTTAAATTTGATTCTGCACACTACATTTATTTATTTAAAGTTACCTCAAAAGTGACAATAAAAAGTGGATCAACAGTTTCTAAACTGGCATAACCTTGTCAATTCCGAATCGATTTTAGTTTATATAGTAATTGACTCTTTACTTTTGTTGAAATTTTAGATAGGATAAGAAAAAAAGAGCTTCAAACATTTATATCTTGATTTTTCCTTTTTAATTAACTCCTGGTGCCCAAGTTAGTATAAGAGAACAATTGTAAGTTGTAAGTTTTAGCGACCTTTTTATTTGATTAAAATTAATTAATTAATTTATTAAGAGAATAAACTATAGTTGATTCTGAAGTGTTTCATTTCTTTGGACAAATTTGATTTGTAAAGTTGCCAGTCCGTCCCAAGGGTCAACAGATTTCAAATCTATGATTCCTGATTTCGATGTGGTATGTCATTTTAGTCATGCTTTCTTCTAAATATTTATAATTATATTATTATATTAATATTTAATAATTTAAAAACCTATTTAAAAAGAAACTTAATTATAATAAAACTATTTAATTACATTTTATACTATTTATTTAAATTTGCAAACTCGAAAGGAACAAAATTTATTAACATAAAATATAATGTATTAATGTGAATTGTATAACTGTGTACTGCAAATTTTTTAACGTCTTTTCGCATTCATATTTCTTCAGATTCTTTAGCTTCTCGAAACTAGTCTTGGGTTGGCTTCTTCTTATGGTATTGTAACTGATCCTTAGCTTCGAGCTTCTGTCGTGCTTCGGTCACAAATTGTTGCACCTGTTCAAATAGCACCCGCTTCGCTAGAAGTGCATTCTGTTGTTCCTTTAATAACTTCTCGTAGATTATGCGCACATTCTTCTCCCGACGATCTCCCTCCCGCTCCAGAAGATTGTTCAGCTCACGCTCCAGCTTGTCATCCAGTTCCCGTAGAACACGTCGTGTCTCTGGATCATCGTCGAGTGTATTCCGCAATATGATTTGCAGAAAGTTCAAAGGACCTGTGTTGGGTATCCAATTCTTGAGTCGACGTATAGCCCGCTGGGAGTTCGGCTCGACAGTTTGGAGTCGAATCTGATGTCCTGATTCCTGATCTTTCTGATTCATCTTGTTTTGCCAGGCATGGAATGGAATGAAATTGATGCGTGCATCCTGCTCAAGCGATAGACGACGATTCTTCTCCGACTGCTCCTTAAAAAACGATTTCATTTTATCCTCTTTGGACAGCTTCTCCATCAAACGATTCTTGCTATCGGCATAGTTCTTGGTATTATTCTTAACCACATCGGATTCTTCGCATTTTTCTACAACTCTTGGTTTTGAAGTGTAATTTGGCTGTGATTGATTTTGAAATTCTCTGTCAAATTTGGTGAGGACCTCCTCCAGAGATCGTTGCATGTTAGATAACTTCAGAAAAGGTATTTCTAATTTTCCCTCTCCTGATAGTTGTTGAATCATCAATGCCATTAAAGAGTTCCTTGCAAATTTGTCTGATGAAGGCGCCTCATTCAACACCAGCAGCCAACGATTGATGACATCAAGTTGAAATGGACAAACGCTTTTCAAGATCAATTTACCTATCATAGTCAGCTGAGACACAAAGTGGCGATCCAGACAGTCCTCAATTGATTCAGTCATTTTACGGATTTTTCAAGAATTGAAAATAAATTTCTGCTTGTGAACTCTTACAAAATATGATTACAACTGAATAGATTTTCTCTGAAGTTGTTTGGTAAACTTTTTTGTCAAAAATTTTGACTTTAAATTCATGGAAAAAGAGACCAAAGGGTCAACAGATTTTAAACTCTCATAACTTTATGAAAACTAAACCGATTTTAGTGTGGATTGTCGACTGTTTATGAGCATACAAATTGTCATTAAATCAATTTTAAATAAACATCTAAACAAATATTAATTTTGTCTATTAATTAGAAGAATGAAAATCATATTTTTTACAGTGCATAACATAAGTAGTTGCACTTTATATTTAGTTATACAGTTTAACAGTTTTACAGCTCTTAACTTACAGCGTTGTAAGAGATAAAGATCTTGTGGTTTTAAAAAAATTGTATCCCTATTAACTTTAAATTTTTAATAATAATCAAACAAGCAGAGCTCCGAGTTCAGAGTTCACTGAGGATTTGCCAATCGCATATTAAGTTTATTTGAAGTTTATTTATATTCGAGAGAAGATTTAAAACAATAGAGCTACGATGTCTTTTCTTCTTCCGCAGTGAAGACAAAATCCCCAATGGAATGCTATTATCTGAAATTGTAAAGACAATCCTGAGATCCGAAGATAGAGGTGAGCCAATCCATAAATGGATGGTTTAATTTATCAATTTGAAAGAGTTGTCGCCTCGTTTTCAATACGTTTTATTGTCTTGCAAATAAATGTTGGTCTCTTTCTGTTGTTGTTGCCCAAGTTTTTTGTAAGTAATATAAAACAAAATGTTTGCCAATGCAAATGCAAATCGTTGTATAATTATCATCATGTCATTTTCTCAGTTTAACATTGTACAATTTTAGGAAATAATTTGTTGTTTTTTTTTTGTTGGAAATTTTAAGAAAATAAAGAATAAAAAAAAAAGAATTTCTTTGTTGAAGTTATTTACAGTATTTACAGGGTATTGGAAGCCAAGAGGTGATTAGGCCCAACCACCAGCTGGTTGCCAACCGCCGCCACCGCCACCACCGCCTGATGACCAGCCGCCGCCGCCGCCATGACCGCCACCACCACCACCACCATGGCCGCCACCACCGCCGCCGCCGCCGCTGAGCTTGATGATTTTGATGACCTTGGTGGCACCACCGCCACCGCCGCCGCCGCCATGTCCACCGCCACCGCCGCCTGAAGACCAGCCACCGCCTCCACCACCGCCAGAGGACCAACCACCGCCGCCGCCGTGTCCGCCACCGCCACCACCGCCGCCATGTCCTCCACCACCGCCGCCAGAGCTGCCCAAGCTAATGATCTTGATGAGTTTGATATCGCTACCACCGCCGCCACCGCCATGTCCACCGCCGCCACCACCTCCCGATGACCAGCCGCCACCGCCACCACCGCCGGATGACCAGCCACCGCCTCCACCACCGCCAGAGGACCAGCCACCACCACCACCACCACCATGGCCACCGCCACCGCCTCCACCACCGCTTTCTGTGATGACTTTGATGACTTGGATATCGCCTCCACCGCCGCCACCACCGCCATGACCTCCTCCACCACCGCCGCCTGATGACCAGCCACCACCACCGCCACCGCCGCCGGAGGACCAACCACCGCCAGGTTTAGGCTTGGCCGTAACGCTGGCTGCGCCAATAAGCAGAAGACAGACAAAGGCCTAGAAACAAAGGAACAAAGGAAAAATCAGAAATAAGAAATTAAATATAAGACTTATTGTTAAAGGAAAATATAATAATAATATAATAAATAATGAATGAACAAAATTAAATAATAAAATTGACAAGTGACAAATAATATAAATTTAAAAAATATAAAATACTTGGCTAAGAATGAAAAGAGTTATTAAATAATTAAAGAAGCATTGAAAGAGATCTAAAAGGCTTAGTATAAAAACATAAACAATACAAAATGAATGAATAAATTAATCAAATTATAAAAGTCATTACTATCAATATAATAATATTCCTTATTTTTATTCCTTATTTACATAATTTATATTTAATTCATTTAATTTCTATTTAACTCATTTAGGTCAAATTTTAAAGTCAATAATTGGGAAAGTGTTTAAGTTATAAAGAAAATTCATATTATATTAAATTTTGTTTTTAAATCATAAGGAGAAAATTAAAAACAAAAAAAATGGGCAAAAAAGAAAGCCATAAGAACAGAAAACAAATGTTCAAAAAATACAAAAAATTAAAAAAAAATAGAAAAAAAAGTATTTTTAATAAAACAGAAAGATTAGAAGTGAAAGCAGAAGAAGCACACGTATTTCCACAAAAGCACAAAGAAAACCACAAGAAAAAGCACACAGAAAAAAAAAGAAAAGATTAAAACGTTTGGTTAAACGCGGCGTATGCGCAATGCGGCATAAGAACAGCAAAATATCACGTAGCCGTCACGTTGTTCGCTTGACACTTTTGAGACACTTGATTGTGAGACGTACTTTCATTGGTGCAGAGTTGATAATATGTTATTTATCCTGTGTTGTTGCCACACTGTTTGTGCAACTGCCGAATGCGAATGAACACTGACATGACCACAGTTGGCAGGCCGCACTTTTATACCCCAAAACCCCAAAAAAGTGCAGAGGCAACAGCAACGGCAACAGCAACAGCAACCCAGTGGCAAACGGGCAACTATGTGGCACATTAACCGGAAAAACGCTGCCTCGCGGTGGCCTCTGCATTTGCTACGCCTGTGTCAAGGGAGGACAAAGGGGAAGGGGAAAGGGAAGCTTTTCCCGCCGTTGTCATGATTATTGCTGTTGTGGTTGGTTTTGTCAGCAACATTGTTGTTGCTGTTGCTGTTGTTGCTGCTGTTTGCCGTCTCACGGACAATATGGGCCAAATGCTGCCGCATCATTCGCATTAGGCGAAAGTGAGACTCTGGCCAGACTAAGCCAACAACTCCGTGCATCCTCCCCCGCTCACCACAATTTGCAGCAATCATAACAGGCAAGCAAGCAGATGCTGTTGGTGTTTCTGTTGCTGCCGCCGTCTCATCGACATCGGCAACATCTGCCAGCGTTGGTGGCGACTTGTTTGTGTTGCATCCGCAACAGGCAGCAGCCGCAACATTAACTGCACCTTTCCCATTACATAAGCACAAAAACTTATGCCGCAGCCCAACTTGCAACTTGTTGCCCCTTTTTCTTTTTCGCTCTCTGTGTTTTGATTTGATTTTATTTTTTGTTTATTCATGCTGTTGGTCTCTTGGTTGATTTACATCTGCCAACCTAACGTCAACCTGAAGCATGCCACACTTTTTACTCTTGTCTAGAACTGGTGCACATTGCGTATGCGCAACGTATGCAAAATGTGAATTGCGAATTGCGCATGCGCAATGTGGAACCAAATACTTGTATTTTCTTTGGTTTTATTTGAATTTATTGTGTTGTTTAACTTAGCAAGAACTCTGGTTAAGCCTTCAGTTTGTCTCATTAGTTGCGTTTGGGGCCAACAACCTTCAAAACTGGTTAACAAGTTGTACTCGTAAATTACCACAAAAGCTCATCAGTTGCACGTTTCTGGCCATGAATCAAACAACAGCTGGCCAGCTGCTCTGCCAATTTGCCAATAATAGATGGAAAAGTTTCATTCTAAAATTATAGCTAAAGAAAATATTTAAATATTGCAACTGCATATCAAATGAATGGGAAAGAATACAGTATTCTCAAGATAAAATGAACACTTTCATTTTAGAAACAAATTCTGTTTCTCATAGTCTCGAGTTCTAAAATATGTTTCATTTATTTATTCTGTAAAAAATAAACTATAAATGAATAAGCCTGCTCAAAGAATTCAAAATACATTTAGACCATTAATTTAAAATACATTTGAATGATTATTATTCTGTAATTTGTATAACAAACAGACTTATAATAATTACACTGCCTGTTATTGATACAATATGTAATTCCATAATTCTCTGAACTCCTTAATACATTATTAAATGTAAACAGAATTATTATTTCCATAATAATATCAAGTTCTGAAACATACATCAGCAGAGAGTCGCTCTTAACTTACGATAAGGCATAGTATTCATAAGGTTTGTTAAAGTAATAAAAAAAATAACTCACAGCCCAATAAAAAATTTAGATGCTATTGAGGAAATGTTTTTTCATCGTCATAAAACCAATCATCATTGAATTCTCCCACACTTTTCAACTTGTTATATTTCGGGTGGTAAAGTTAAAATTTTATTTTAAATGTTAAACACATTTCTCTTTAACTGATTTTAGTTGACATTAAAAAAAGAAATAAAGAAGCTCTTTACGTTCAAACAGGAACCCATCCTTGTAAGTTGAGAAACTTGTAATAGATTTTCAATATACATATATTTTCTATTACACCTAGCAATAAATGGGCATCATATTAGCAGTAAATGTAAACTCTTTAGTGAGGAAATACCTTTAAGAAGTGTAATTAGAGATACGCAACGGCCATGCCATAATGATTTGCAATCAGCAAAACTTACACAATCCCCAATCCATGAAGGAGGAGGAGGAGGAGGTGGAGCGTGGGGGGAACTAAAGATGACTTTCAGCGTAACAAAATGACAAAATGACAAACAGACAAAGTAAATAAAAGTTAAATGAAGTGGGAGACAAATAACGCTGAGAGTCAGCTCTCTTTAAGTCTAAAGACTGACCAGCCTCTAATGTCAGTTGCAAATCATTAAACTGCAACAAATGCATCAAAACATGTTTAGTAAGTATAATAACAACTCTGGATAATAACAATGCAACACAGAGACAGACAGACGGTTGCCACAGTTGCCACAGTTGCCTCCTTCACGTGGCAACAACAGTCAATGTTAGACGATTTAATGATGATACCATGTAGACTCGCTTTAAGTTTTTAGTGTTACAATGGAAACCAAACTGTAAACAATTCATTTCATGACTCACACGTTCAAACAGGCGTATACACAATATCAGAGTTGTACTTTTCTGAGTTTAGGTGTCAATTTTCTTTATTCACTGTAATTTAAGTGGATGCACAAACTTAAAACAAATCAAATTAGACTCTAAATCTTTCAGTTTGCATTACAAGAATTATAAATAACACAACTGATCATATAGTTTAAAAGTTGTTTGTCTTCAGGCTTTCTTAAATAAGTATAGTTATTACTATTTGTATATTGAGTTTCCCAGGACTAAAAATATTGAACTTATTATTTAAAGTGCCAGTCAAAATATATAAAACTGACTAGCCAGCAACTTCAGTTCATAATTTATATGTTGGCATCTCAAAATCAATTTGCGGACCCACAAAAATATATTACTGAAAAAAGTACCTGAAAAAAAAGCAAACCAATTTCAGTTTTACGGTCATTCGCTTTACGGCATATTAAGGGGACATAGATGTGCAAAACTTTATCGTATCGCTGCCCACTGTATCAAGATAAAATAATGGCAATTTATTTAAATTTCGGCACAAATAAATGTAAAGATTTCGCATAGTTGCATTTTATATTGGCCCACAGTGCGGGTTGGCAACGAGGAAGCAGCAACGAAATCGCGACAACCTCGACCTATGTGCAACACACACATCCACACACGTATGCGTCTGTGTAATTGTATCTGTGTGTGTGTGTGTGTGAGTGCAAGTGAGTGGCTTACCGTGGGCAAAATTGCTGAAATTTCGAATTTTACTTTTGAAAATATGGTAGTTCTCCTGAAAGCTTCATATAAGCTTTTGTTTGTTCTTAAACTTAAAGTAGTTTTGACTACGTGTCCTACAGAAATGGCCTTCAATTATGATTTAATAATTTTTAAACAGTAATAACTTCTTGTTAGGTGTTTTAACTCAGTTTTTCCAATTAAATAATCTTCGTTTTTCTTTTTATTGTAAGCAGTACTGACTTGAAATCATTTTTTTGTTGTTCTCAATGTGTTATTTCTTACAAAGAAAACCGAAGACTAAACTTTTTTTGAAGATAACAAAATTTCTAAAACATATATATGCATTATCTATCTACTTATATTAGGGATAACATTATTATTTTTAAGCTCAATGTCTATATACTGACCACACGGTCTTAAATAACTTTCTCAATAGCATTTTGACGTAAAATTTTAAGAAATGATTTGCAAGCTCAATGATAGCTGCTGTTTGAGGACTAGTAAATAAACTTACGACTCTTAACTTAAAAGTTTTAAGAGCTCTTAATGTTTTCAATATTTAGATATTTAATAAAAATTATTTTAACAAAATTTTATATTAAAAAAATTCGTTTTATTGTGCATTTAATATATTATATTAATACATTTTCAAAAACCTTACCGGTACTGGCCAAAAAATTATTTTTAGACCCAGTACTTTAAAAAAGTACAAAAAGTACAAAGTACAAAAAAAAAATGTGCGTAACAGGCAGAAGGAGGCGTGGCAGACCCCATAAAGTATATATATTCTTGATCAGCGTCAACAGCCGAGGCGATATAGCCATGTCCGTCTGTCTGTCTGTCCGTCTGTCTGTCTGTCCGTCTGTCCGTCTGTCCGTCTGTCTGTCCCTTTTTGTGTCACCTAGATCTCAGAGACTATAAGAGCTAGAGACACCAAATTTGGCATGTAGGTTCATCTATATCTCAAGTTGAACGAGTTTGTTTTAGATTTTTGCCACGCCCCCTTCCGCCCCCACAAATTAAAATACAAAATTTTCAAGTCGAATTACAAGAGCACCCTTGATGCTAGCGGGTTGATTTTTAGTATGTAAAATACAGACTATGGTCTGAACCTATCCTGCAAATTTTATCCAAATCGGATGATAAACGCGGAAGTTATTCAACTAAGAATGTTACGGGCAAAATCAATCTCTGAAGTGGCGCCATCTATGGAAATTTTTTGAAACTGAAATAATCTGTAGTAATCGCATTACACTCAAAAAGTACTGGGTCTCCTACTGTCGAGCTTGCTCCACCGTAGCTTAATGCATTTTTTTTAATAATTTTAGTGAAGTCTGAATGTAAAAAGTAGTAAGCAACTATCATGATTGGTGATCAGAATTACCCGCTGAATGGCCCCAATCTGTACAACAATATCTATCAGCCAAAGTTAATTTGGTCAATTGCTGTTCGTTTTCGCCCACTGTGCGACGGCTGTCGTGGCTTTCAGTGTAGTCTGTGTAGTCTAGTGGAGCAGCAGGTCAGGCTGGCCGAAAGAAAGAAAGGCAGAGCGTGTTGCTTGCTGATGCTGCTGCTGATGCTGTGTCGCCGTATCTCATTTAAATGAACGCTGTCATCGTAGTATTGCTATTGTTGTTGCCACGTTTTGGCACAAAACGTGTTTGTCTTGTTGTTGTTGTTGCTGTTGTGGTATTGTACAAATTGAGCTGGCCGTTGGGTGAACTATGGAGACTAAATAGTGTAACACGAAATTGCCGCATCGAATTCGCCGTCGCCGTCTTTCGCTTTGCATTGTGTGCATGTGTGTTCCCTCTCTCTCTCCCTCTTTCTTTCTCTCTCACACACACACCTGATCTGTTGTTGATACAGTTGTTGTGCTTTAATTTTAGCCGTTTTCTGTCCCTGAGGCCGTTGATCATAAATGAAACTTTGATCAAATTTTTATGATATTTTGTATAAATGCCAGGGCAACAATAAAGTTACAGCAGCAACAACAACAACAACAACAGCAGCTGATATCTTTGTCTCGCCGCACTCTCTGCAGAAGAAATTTCCGCCTGTTTCGTAATGTTTGCTTCCTGCAAAGCAAGACAGCAAATACTAAAGAGAGTCATCCTGTCCTCACACTACCATAACTAAACTAACAAACAAACATACATACATAATTTATGGCCACCATTTATGGAGCCATTCTCCACGCTCTCATCTTCGACTGTCACAGCCTTACGAAACAAATTTACAATAATTGAGAGGCAACATTCTTTTTTTTTTACATCGTATTTTTTTGTTGTTTTGTATTTTTTCTCTGGTTGTTTTGGATGTGGGGATGGGATGGGCATAGCCACGGGGGTATAATATTATTATAAAACAAATTACAAATCCTTACAAATTGAATGGAATACATTTTAAGGAGGTAGCGAGAGATAACAGTTCACTTGAGAAACAATCGTAATTATATTTAAAAAAAAAAAAACAAATTGGTAATAATTAGTTCGATTTAAGATGAAACTAGAGATAGTATTTCCTTCTTTCTTTTTTAGTGTCATATTTTGACTGTCCTTGTCTGATGATATAACCACGCTCCATTCAATTCATTCTACAGTCGTTCGTAGCGTTGTTGACTGGGTTTGCGATCCGTGAAGAAGCTGCGCAATATCAGAATCTGAACAATTCCGATTAGAGCAACGGATGCGGTTTCCAGCGATGCCCAGAGCATGACACGATGATAATAAGCTCGGCACGTCGAAATCCTTGTGCCTCGCGTAATCGATGATGCGTTGAGCGTCCAAGATATCATTGAGAGCCTTGTGTATCGACTGGGATGATGTTCCATTTGGGTCAACACCGTGGCATGCTCATCGACACCGGGAAGGGCGGGTTCTTCGCCCACCTGAAAGTCCACGTAAAGATTTTGAGCGAAACGCTGAGAATTTGTTGCTAAAACACGCCGTATACACTCCAGTTGTTTCCGCCGTAAACTGATGACTATCATACGTGGCACGCTTCATTGTATAGATGACCTGATTCTGTGGATCCTTAAGCTCCACATCCACATCCAGATCACCGCCGGCAGACACTTGAAATTCAAAATAGGCGCTCGTATTCCGTTTAATTTCCTCATAGAAACAATCCTCGGCATTATCGGCCAAATCGAAAGTGAATTCAACGGCTTGGCAGCACTGCAATAGTCCTGCCAGCACCATGAATGACAATAACACTAACATCTTTCTATTGTTATTGTATTTGTTGTTGCTATTGCTGCTGCTGCTGTTGCGGGTCGCGTTGTTGTTGCTTTGGTTCTTCAGCATTTTGGTATTTGGCTAGTTAATAACTAAAATCGTTGAGTTACTCGAAATTCCTGTGCTGCCGCTGCCACGCAGCTAATTGAACGAACCAGACACAAATCCCGTTGTCAAAATCGGCTTTTATTTGGTCACAGTTTCAACTGCAAATAAAAAAAGGTAAAACACGCACACACACACAAACATATGTACACAAAAATTAACAATTATTTATCAAACAAAATGCAGCTTGTGTTTAATGCAGCATTTGCAAAACCTCACCTGTTCTATTTACGAATCCTGCTTTTAAGTCGCTTGACTTGCGTTTGTCGGCTATAAATAATTAAAACAAAACTATATGCAATTCTCGTAAAACACTAGCCAAAATGTTCTGTCAACGTGTCAACACTCTTTTCGTGCGCGTTCACCAGCACTGTGCGGGCAGAGTTGCAAAGAACACGTATGCGGTATGGTGATGTTTACATACATCAGTGTTACCAGATTTTTAAGAGAATATAGGTAAATAGCTTAACAAATTGCATTAATTTTAACAATTATTATGTCTATTTATGTAGATGGAAAAAATAAACTTGCAAGTCATAGGAAATTTATTTTATAAAATACCCCAGAGCGCCACAGTTTGAAATGTGGTGAGTTTCTGTTTAGCATAAGAATGATATGTTAAGCACTCTTTAAGCACTGTTAACTAGCAGTAATCATAGATTGTTCAACACTGCTCTTTAAATTGCAAGTAGCTTTACAATTTTTGTTTGTTTATTTCAATTGCATACGGTTATTTATAAATAAAGACACCGAGAATGCCGGTGGTGGATTTAACTGTTGACTCGAAATCTTCTTTGCGCTAATTTCGATGGCTATAAGCTGTCCTTCGATTCAGTTCCCGTGCTGCGACAGGGCTGTGAAAGAGGACCATTAAAATTGGAGCCGCATTCGAATCAATATTCATTATTGCACACGGAGCTATTTGCCAAGCATAATTTACTCTTTTCGGATCCTTGGGCAAGGTACAATGGTTACTACTCAACAGTGCACATCAATTGGTCCTTTGTTCGTATGATGAACAACGTGGGCAACCGCGAGAACAACATGTTGTCTACCAAATGCAACGATCTGATGGGGATCTGGGGATGGATTTGCCCATCAGGCTGGAGATTATAACTATACACTGAAATTCATTTCGGAGAAGTATTGTGTACTCTGTGATGGCATTTCAACCTACCATCTGCTGGACACTGGAGATCGTGAACGTGCCACAACGTGGCAACTGATAACACGCACTCCCATCGTGTCCAATCCGATGATAGTGATCATGGTGATGACCAGCGTGGTTTTATCCTCTACGATGCTCGTTTGGATATTGTCCAGGAGCGTAAACAAATCTCTTTGGTTGCTGGCCATGTGGCACGTCGTAGAGATGTGCATATTATGCAAATAACTTCAGCAACTTGGACTTTAGAAGGTACCACGGATGCAACATGGAAATATAACGTTTCCCTTAAGCTGGAGACAAAGGGTTCCGTTTATTATTGTGCCTTTGAGCCTCGTGCACAATCCCTGATCGTCTGCTCCAATGGCGAGCTACAAACAGAGGCACAGCGTCAGGCAGCTCAAGCGGAAGCAGAAGCGAAGGTGGAAATGGAAGTTGAAGTCCAGCCACGAGCACAGCTGCACAACGGTAATGGTTTGTGCCCGGAGCCGGAGACGGAACCAACTTACACCTGGACGCAGACAGAGGAGGACGTTGTTGTCCGATTTCCCCTTGCAAATAACATTTCCCGCAACGATTTCAACATCAGTTGCACACAGCAACAACTGAAAGTTGAGTGTCAATCACAAACATTACTGGATGACACACTCTATGCCCAAGTGGACAAAGATCTTACCACATGGACTGTAGAATCTGATGAGCTGCAGTTGACTTTATCTAAACAGCAGACAGAACATTGGCCACGTCTCCTGGATCAAGAGTCAGAGTCGGATTTACAGCCAGAACGTTTGCCAATACCGAATCTAGAGGATCCCATAGAGGACTGCGATTTTCCGCTAGGTTCCTCTAGCGAGGACATCAAAATGGGTAAGAAAAAACTACAATAATCTTCTTGTTAATTCCTTGCTCATCAAATTGTTTTCTCACAGTTCGCTTTAAGTTGGCAACTTCTTCAATTACGCATACCATTTTTCTGGGCTCGACTCCGCCTCTATTTGCCAGTACAATAAGGGCCGGATTTCCGCCAGCATTTGCCACACGACAGGGCATCGATGGAGCCGTCTGGTTGCAACAGTTTCAACCCACTCGCCCGGATGAATGGAGTGTCCGACATGAGGGCACTCTTCATGCCTTTGGTTATGTCCAAGCATCGAAGGAACAACGAAAGTTTATTGATTGTTGCCCGGATCTGGATTATGCTGTTATCTGTGAAAGCTATCGCCATGTGTTTATTTATAAGCCACGCAATGATTCAGCTGGTGGCTTACGAAATCGCAATGGTCCTCAGGTGATTATTGGAAAACAAAATCTAGTCACTTTAGATCCTGATGTGGGAGAGGTTCTTGGCCTAGTTACCGCACCAAATGTGATTACTATTCTCACCCAGCACGCTGTTCTCTATTTACAAGTTTAACTTGTATACATTTTGTAAATTTACTACATAAATATATGTATATATATATTTGTATTTCTACTGTTTGAATTTGCGCGCGATCTGTAACAAGCTGCCGTCCACGGCATCTTCACAGTATAATTTCCTATGAGGTGCCGTTTCGGGGTATTTTGTGGGATAATTTCCTCAAGAGTGGTGAGTGAAGGCTGCCACGTTTCATGGTGGTGGCGCCATCTCTTGCTTGTTAGCGCCGCAAGTGTCATAGTTGTTTACTTTTAGTACCAGATTTTTCTTAAGTCTGGCAATGTGCAATGAACACTAATCCTTAAGTTTTTTACATAAATAGCCGCGCGCAGTGGCAGGTTTTATAGTTTTTTTTGGAATTTTGTGTTAACAATCGTCCGTAAAACAACGGGAATATCTAAATTAACAATTAATAAAAGCAACAAAATTAAAGTTATCTTGTGACACCGCTTAAAATTCAGATCAAGTGAAAATTCTAGTATAAATACAAATTATTGAGTGCATATTTTGTGGAATTGTGAAATTATTGGTGCGGTCGGAAAAGCACAAGTAAGAAGTAAGCAAATGACAATTGGATGGCCCACGCATACTCATGCAATGCACACCTACGCGCAAACCCACACACACACAGATGTAAAAACATTAGCGCGTCTTCTAACTAGAGCAAACACACACACACAAACATACATTACATATTGGGAATAATCAAAAAAATTAAAAAGCCGTTGTTTTTTTTTAGTTTATCCATTATTATTAAATATTGGAAATTGCAAAGTTTAGCAGCTGACGGCGCAGCTGTAACGAGAGTTACAAAGTGATTCCAATAAAAATAAGGGGAAAAAGAAAAGAAAAACACGCGGGCCGCATTCACACATACATGCATACCATATACATCAACAAACACACGCATACATACATTGAATTACATAGATAGAAGCTGATACTAAATGTAATGTAAATATATATAAATTTCTTTTGTTTATTAGCATTATTAAAATTGTGAAATCGTGGCAAAACAATCAAATTAGAATAAATCTGAAGACCACAAACAAAAGTGCAAATTAGATCAGCAACAACAACAGCGACAACGCAAGGAAAATCAAAGGAAAATTGAGGAAAACTCGGCAGATTGACGTTGGTCAGTTGCATTTGCTTAGTGATTACACAACCAACAACAAGAAAAACAGCAACAAGAACAACAACAACGGCAGAAAATTCTGAATCGGCATTCACATTTCGAATCAGAATCAAAACGTGCACGCGGTCACACAGAAACACACATAAGCAATCCCACCAGTGTATGTGTGTGCATGTAAAGCAAAGCGAACAGCGAGTGAGCGAAAGAGATAGCGCGAGCGTACACACAGTAAGAGCGAAGGCAGCAGCACCAACAACAAACAGGTCGCAACAGCTGAGAGCAGTTAGTTAGCTGCAGCATCCAATACGAAATAGAAGCAATCTTATTGGACTCCCGCATTTTGCCGGTAAGTGTTTTTTTTGTTTCTTCTTATCAATGATAAGCCTTTTGGAAAGATATAAATAAGTACTTTTAAAATACATTATACACGGTGAATCGACAGTTTTTTTTTCGTTAATGTCATGTTTGTAACTAGTGAGAATTAAGTGCGTAATTTCCAAACTAACAAACTGACCATTTTCTCTCTTTTCCTTCATTTCGTATTTCACTATTGATTTTTGGTTTCGTTCGTTAATTACATGACAATTATTTCAAGCCGCTTTTTGTTGTTGCTGTCCAGTTCCAGTTGGAGGCCGTGCTTAACCTTGACATTCGCTTCCCATACAAATTTATGTGCATGCCAATATGATTGCGTGCGTATGTGTGTGTGTGTGAGAGAGAGAGAGTGTGAGAAGAGGGAGAAAGGAGAGTGAGAGTGTGTGCAGTTGTCAATTGGACATGGCCTCGATTATTGGTCTGGAAACTTCAATTTGATTTTTTAATCAATTTCAAACTAATGTGAAAAGTAGAATAATAAATTTAATTACGCATGTATTTTCTGAATTCGTTAATTACCGCATTTCTGTAAAGTCATTCACATGCTTCACTTTCCAAACTGATCATTAATTGATAAAAAGTACAGAGCCAAAATTTTAAATACATAAATGATGATAATCAACTATGTATTTGTGACGTCACTCTGTCCGATACATATTACTCATGCACACAAGTCGCGTGAGCAAACAACAACAATAACAGCAAAGCACAGCAAGCAAAACAAGAGCATAAACAAAATGGAAACGAGTTTGCCAAGTGAAGGGGGTGGAGTTGGGGGGAATGCAAATTTGATTTTCGGCAAGTGGTGAAGTGAAGTTCAAGGCACCCGCATGCAGTGAGAGAGCAAACATACATAGAGAGAAAGAAAGAGAGAGAGAGAGCGTAAAAAGAACGTGATCGACGGTTGCATTTGTATTTGTATCTGTATCTGTATCTGATTTCAACTGCAATTTCACCACAACTATAGATAAGAGCACAACAACAACAATTCAATAGCAAAATTTTTGAAAATTAGCATATTCATGGTGGCATGGCAATGCAAGATCATCATGAGTCAGCACAAAAATATCTAACGCACCATGACTCACGATTAGGGCACGAGACAACATCACGAACATTCGAAAACTAGAGATGAGCGATCACTGATATTTGAAAATATTCTTTACCAAAATTTTAGAGATCAATTTACTAATGTCCAAAAATAGAATAAAATCAAAGCAAAGTCAGCTATTCATATAAATGCTTGTAAGTCCAATTTACTACTTTAAAAATTTAGGTTTTTTCAACTGCATATTATATTATGAAAAAAAAATATATATATTTCTGATATTGTTACTGTGACATTAAAAGCACCATCTCTAACGAAAACAGCACGGTACAACGATGGCCTCGAGATGACAATTGCGCACAACTCGATCAATTGTTATCGAAAAATGTGCCGTGTGCCATGTGTTCGTTATCGCACAGTAACCGTAAAGCTTTAACACTGACAAACATACATTAATAGATAATTAGGTACTTGTGTGTATATGAACACATTGTGTGTATGTTCAGCTCGGCCTTGGCATTTAATAACTCATTAATATCAGCCTAAATGGCCTAAGGCATTTGACGCCTTCCTTTTGGACTAATCACAATGTCAAATGACTGCGAAATAAAAAACGTAACATTAAAGTTTTAGACAAGTTGTGATTTCCTGCAATTGAAAGTTAAGATACTTATAATATATGTTAATTATATACAGTTTTTGTTGATCAAAAAAAAGGCAATTGATGATGGTTGTGATTCTTTTGAATTGCAAATAATCATTTGTAAGATATTGCTCAAAATTCCCACTATACTAAACAATGCAATAATCATTTTATTTCAATTATAAATATACTAAAAATTAGCTGCAATAAATTTATTTGGAATATAAGATTCTCTAGATATTCCAAAATGAGTTGGCCTCTAATTTTAAGTGAAATATTATGATATGCTCTAAAAACTATAGCTCTTTATAATCTGGATTAAATGATTTCTAGTTATACTACCAGTTACTCTGGAGTTTACTCCTAATCCAAGCTTTTATTTAATACTCCAGAAAATATGACTGAAATAAACTCATTATACAATTGGACCATTTCTTTATCTTAATATAATATCACAATTCACAGAACATCTCTAGAAAGGTCCAGATAAAATTGGACTCTTGTAAGCCTTTCAAAAATTATCTTATCCACTTTATGATGTATGTATATATAAGATTCTTGGTGCTAAATTTTCCAACGCTTGTCACATTTTTGTTGCTTATCTTTATATGTCATCAGATAAAATGATGATTGCCATCATATTCGTCATCATCGTAGAAATAACTTGACTTTATTAATCATAATTGAAGCTTAAGAACAATTAACGCATAATCCTAAAAATAAATAAATCAGCCTACATATTAACATACTCTATAGAGGGGTTTCCCCTTAATATCCACTCTTCTCATCTATCCTTTGCCTCCCTCACTTCACCTTAACATTGTTGTGCCTTGAAATATTTCTTTAGAATGTTGTAGTTGTTATTTCACACTTCTCACTTGTATCATGTCAATTTTGGTATTCGCAATCTGCGTATATGTACGTAATATTTGTACTAGTAAAAAATGATGAAAATACTTTTGGAATGTCTCCAAATTGCAGTCTTCAACAATTTTGTGCTTCTCTACTCTTCTTATAAATATAGATATCTATAGTGTCTGTAAAGCTAAAGCATTTAAATTGATCATTTAGAGATTTCCTTAACAGCTTCAGAGAATTGCATTCTTTAATGGCTTTTACATGATGGAAATTCTTAATGCGATTTGAGATACTTTTTTTGGTCCCCTTTTTATAGATAATTGAGAATTTGGTAATAGTAAAATTCGATTTAAATATAAGGTGTAAGATGAATCGGTTTAAAGCTTCATTAATCAACTAAATTTGATTAAGAAATAGTCTATGAATTGCATATAATACTTTTGTTAGGGTATATAATCGTCTAATCTAATTTCGCACACAGATCTGTGTGTGTATGACACTTGTTATAGTATTTCAAATGACATAAGTACGTCATTTTCCCCGCTGACTCTCCTCGCATTTTCTTCAACTATTTGACTAGTCAATTCAGTTGTAATTGTGTAACTAACTATATACTAATCCTGATTAAGCGAATGCAAATTAAAACAATAAACTAAGTACATAAATGTAGATACAGTAGTATCTTGTATCGTTCTAGTGCGTCATCAGCATCGTCAGATCCGATTATGACAATGATCTTTATTTGTATTTAACATAATGATTCAATTGTTCCACAACTAATTCTACAATTTTAAATGCGTCATTTAAAGGGCTGTTGTTTCATTCTATAGTTTACGCAATTGCAAAAGCAAATGACACTAGCAATAATTAATAATTGCCCACTTACGAGAACACGACTGCAAGATACCCTGCTAAAAAATCTTACTGAATATTTCAGATGGCAAAAAATCAGATTTTTATCATATTATTATTAATTTATCGAGTTACCGAATTTATAATAGTTTTCTTATATTTCCTTGTTTTCTTTACCCCATTTGATTCTGATTATAGGGTATGTGAACAGCTGCATGAATCCCTTTTGCTAATTAAAGCTTAATAAAGTAAATTTTCAAAACTTGAAAAACAAATTGAAATTTCATCGTCATTTGCATTTGCACAAGTGCTTTAAACAATTCCAATTTCCTTCGATATCAAGTTCGATTCATTTTGTTGTTCATTAACAATAACCATCAACAATACATATCAACAAATACTAGATGAAAACACTAGCTATATTGTCTTCAAGCACGTGTGGTGTCAGTTATTGTCTATTTAATGGGGATTTATTTCGCATGCTCTACAAACAACATGTGAAAACCAAAATCATACAACTATAAATAGCTCATATAGTAGATAAATAATTCTCTTAACTAACTAAGAATAAATCGACTTGTTTTTGTTACCATAAAGTCAATTAGTTAAAGATCTTAGATCACAGCAAATATACATACTATATAGATATATAAAAAAGGGGAGTTATGTCGATTTAATGATTCACAATCACAAACCTGAAATCTAGAATACTATATGTACAACTAATAACCAAATTTCAGCATGATAATTCATATAATTTTGGAGTTTTTTCTGTCTTTTATACTGACTAATTTTATACTGTAAAAGGTTTGTCGTTTTTTTTACTTGTTTTGACAAATTATTTATTTACTCGTATCCCACAAATTGCAAATAAATTCACCGAATTGTTGCTAAATTGACAGCTGCCCAACTAAAACGAGAATCCGAGTACTCAAATATGCACACGTATGTACAGTGTACACTGTACACTGTATACACATAGTATATATAAGTATTTCCAACGTTCAAACGGTCTGTCTGTCTGTCAGTTTGTCCGTCTATCTATGAGACCTATGTACAAAGTGTATATAAAATATGTACATACAAATACATATACATACTCTTTGGTTCTCTTCTCTCTTCTAGTCTGTCCTACATTTCTATTACGTCGCAATTTTGTGTGCCGGCAGACACTTTAATTCATGTTATACTCTCGCAAACGGGTATATAAGATCTGGCAATCAATTTGTAACATTTTGTTAAATGAAGATATATATACTTCACTTTTAACTATTCCAATCTTTAGATATCTAACTATATCTATTAGTTATGTTGAGGCTTTTGAGTCGCAGCTTAAAAATATATATAGTGATGGAGTTGACTATATCATTTAAATATGTCTTGTAAAGTGTATATTATAAATATTCCACTTTGTAGTTTTCAAAAGTTCATTGAGTCTGAATGAAATTGGTTTTCTAATTGCTATAGAAATTACATTGTATCGGTATCAAAGCGTCGTCACATGGACATTGTTGTTGTTGTCTTGTTCTTCATAATATTATATATATGTATATAAGTATTTTGTATACTTTTGTCTACTTTATATTATGGTATTCTGTTCCGTTGTGCTGCTGTTGTTTTATGAGTCGTATACGTAATCTTGGCGTAATCTTGTATGGCGTGCAATTATTTCAAGTGCAACGACTGCAATTTCCTATTGCCTATTGATTCAAAACTGCAAACTGTAAACTGCCTCAACGGTTTCGCCATTTGTTTACATTCCCACCTATGTATCTATGCATCTTTATATATCGGTATCTGTATCTGTATATCTATCAATAGACTTTTGTATGTTTTCTATTTCATTTGCCTACGTTAAATGGCCCTGAAAAAGTTTCCATTGTTGTTGTAGCAGCATTTTTTTTGTACTTTTATTGTTGTTGCATGTATGTATTTTGTATTGCTTCTTTCCGCATTTAATTTGCGATTTTTTCGTTTTGAGTACACATTGTTAGTTTTTTTTTTGCATATTACGTATACGCCACATGTGCAATGCACAATGTTTGCCATTGAAATTGCCTGCAACAACCTGCTTGTAATTGTCATCAACATCAACATCACAATCATCATTTGCTACTATCAACATCATAATGATGTTTCAAATCAATCAGCTGCACACACCCACCGCACTTACACACACACTCGCACACACAACTCACACACACTCGCAGTCTGCTGTTATCAGTTGCTGTTCTGCGAATATACTATACAAAATAAAAGTACAATAGGCTAATAAATTCGACTAGTAAATACCCCGCAAAGAAGAAGCTTTCTCTCATTATGCTAACAAAATACAACTAGACATGCTCGACTAGAGAATACCCTGTACAACATAACACAGTTGATCAATATGCTGAGCTCATTGTATAATATTTATTATGTTAACTCCAACTTTACACTCTTGGCAAAACTGATTAGCTAAAGAATACTCTACGTACGAGATACCCTAATGAATACTTATACTTATCTGTGTGTGTGTAAATATATTATACACTTGTGCTTTACCAGATAAAACATTAATTTTGGGATTTTCAAGACGGGGGGAAGTTTGCAAAGTTAAAGTTAAAAATAAATATATGTACACTTATCGCTCGCAAAGTAGAAAATGAATCAGAAAAGCCGATTAAAGCACATGAATACTTTGAATCACATTACCTATATTCAGAATTTGCTCACAAACAATGTAAGAAGTTCAATATTCTGTTGTTTTTCCAAAGAACTTGATATTATCTCATTTATTGCCTTAATTCTTTTGTATTCTATTTATTGGCATGAAATAAATGAAATCGGAATAAGAATTTAAGTCGCACGCAATGTGAATAATTCTACTTAAGCTAATTTTTTTTATAATAAAATACACACACACACACACACTCAGTTGGCAATTGTCTCAAATGACTTTGCAGAATTTGAAGATTTTTATGCTCTTTTCTTTCTTGTCAAAGCAAATCGAATTGCGTGGGTCAGTGAGTGCGAATTATACTGAGAAATATAGCCAGAGACAGTTGAACAACGCTATAATAAACTAAAAGTTAAAAAACCAAACTTAATTGAACATTCTTGTACTTTTTCTAAAGCAGAAGATTTGTTTGTTCCATAATAATTGTTGCTGGAGAAGATCGTTTATACTTTATGCGGAAGCTCTACTGTATCAATTAATGTGTAAATAATTTTGATAGAGATATCGTAAAATAGAGCAATATTTAGTTGAAAACTAATAGAAATATTGACAAAAGCGTACACTATAGCGAAGCTTCACTGTAAGGAGTATCATATGACAACTCATAGTGTAAAATTTGTAAAATATAGAGATTTTAGTCTTACAATTAGACTTTCACTTATTAGGAACCATTGATATATAAGTACACTATAAAGAAGCTCCACTGTAAAGGGTATCAGATGACAACTGTTGTATGTAATGATGTGTATAATTTCAAATTCTAAACCAAGTTAACTGTTATAAAGATTCTCTTAGATAATCACTTATTACGAGCCACCCACAATGTCAAGTGCTATCTGTTTTTCCCCACTCTTCTCTTCTATCTATCTTTTTTTATTTTGATGTAACAACAATATCTTTAAGTACGTTACATATTCCACTCGGAAAACTTGTCACATGCTTCCTTCACTCGTGATAAGAGAGAGAGAGAGAGTGAGATGGAGAGAGAGAAGCGCAAAAGGGCAATAAACATGTAAACAAAATGGGCCAAAACTGAACGCCAATGTTTCAGTATCTTTTTTCAATTTGGCCAACTATTTAAGCCAAATAAATTTAAGTTGCAACAATTCACAAGCCAATGGGATTTCCCTGGATAAAGAAAGCAATTTGCTATTTAAAGAATTTATTGAAATTACAAATACTTGTGACATGAATGTTTCATTACTAATTTCGCTTAATAATAGTTGTGTTTTCATGCTTTTATTGAAACACAAGTTGCAAAGAAATTGAAATTAGTAACAATTTAAATTCAGTTGGTTTCTTCGATCTTCAGTGGAAACTCAACTAAATTGTAACTTGATCTTAACAACTGTTTCGACTTCCATTTCCACTAAAAAGATGAGTTTCAGGTATTTTATAAAAAAGCAATGTAGTTCTAGAGTTTCACCATAACTTGCCCCATATGGAGTTGCACAGTTTACAGCTAAATATGTTGCACCTCAAGTACCAGGTACCAAAAACAGGTAGAACTCGGTGCCAATTGCGATATGGAATTTGCTTTGATCTGATTGTGATTGCACTTACTAACGATGGATGGATGGATGGATGGATGGATGGAGGAATCATAAGTCAAGTGCAAGCATACTTTAATTTCCTTTCCGCTTTTAAATACATATTGCAACTTGAGTTGATTTACAATGCGTCAGTCAATAAGTATTTCATATTTAAGTACTTATGGGAAGTTTGAAAAGTTTGCTAAACCAAATAAATCTATCAATCAATCCATGATTTCTCATCTTGTTAATATAGAATACTTTATGAATTTATTACTCTATTGTAAATATAGGATCAAGCATTTATAGTTTTCTCATTTACTAATGTGGCATGTTTGTAATGATGTGAAATATTAATATATCTAACGGTTAGAATTCACTTTTTTGACAAGAAAACAAAATGTCTCTTATCGATAGGTTTTTCTGCGCTGTAAGGCAATAGACTAGATGAGAAGTTGGCCCTAAAAAATGTGTTGTTGATCAGTATTTAGACATGATACAGGCACTTGAAATTCAAATAAACTCATTTTTATAATACTGTTATACAATTAAATAGAATTAAGACAGATAAACTTGTATAATAATGTAATACGAGTTGTGTTTTATTATTTTGAATTAATATTAATTTTTTTAAATATTTAAATATTAAATTTTGCGCTTATATTATTATAATAATATAATACAATTAATGTTTTATTATTTTTAGCTCCTACTTAATTTTAATAAATATTTAAATATTAAATTTGGCGCTTATATTAAAATTACGACAGTTGACAGTTTCTTTGGGAAATGATGTAGTTTTTTTTTAATACCATTTATACTTGACTCCTAAATTTAAATTGGAAAATGTAACCACTATCATAGAGTGTATACTCCATAAGACTAACAGATTTAAGGACCCGTCTACCCATTGTTTTTTTCTTTTTCTTTTTAATTCTTGCCATGAACTAAATACCATTTAATTAATCAACCCTCGACTCTTATTTATATATAATAATATAATGCTAGTGGTCGCTACAAAATTACGACATCGTCTAATTATAATCTTTATTATGTTGATAAATCAAATCGAAAGGTTTAAATCTATATGGAACATAAACAAAAATACAATTTTACAATAATAAAATCATAAAAGTACTCGAGAAATGTATTTTTGGTGCTTTTTTTTGTATTATTGAATAAGTAAATAAATACACAATAAATTAAATATGCCGAAATAATTATAATACATACAGCAATCAATAGAATTTTTCAAGTGGCCTTCAGTTCCCCCTGCCCCTTACCGTTACTTAGGTAGCCTACCTTAAGAACACGACATCCGCTCCTTAGAAGTGTTTCCCTTTGGCCTCAGTTAGATTTCTTTTTCTTTCTAAGTTCTTTTCACATTTTATTTATTTGTCGTCGTCAAGCGATCGATCGATCGATCGATGGATCGTTTGTTCGGTCGATGACTCGTTAAGGAGGGTGGTCAACAGTAAGAGAGAGAGGGAGAGATAGATAGAGAGAGAGAGAGAGGGACAGAGTAACGACGTAACGGACGCCAGGCAGGGCGCATATTAAGCTGGAGTCTGGCCGTGGGTATATTTAGTTGTCGTCTAACCGTGAAGCGACCAAGTTGTATTTTAGTTGAGCTACGAATCAAATACATATATATCTATTATCCTTAGTGACATTAGCAAACGGTGTGTGTGTGTGTCTATTAACTCTTAAGAAGGTATTCCTAAATTTACTTTCAATTAATACCTTTTTTTTAAACAAAAAGTGATTGAAATATTTCAAATTCGAATTGAAATTTGAATTGAAATTGTGTGTCTCAAAACTCTTAAGGTATTCCTACATTTACTTTCAATTAATCTCTTTTTTTTTGAGTACAAAAAGTGATTGAAATTTTTTCAATTTTTGAGTTGGAATTTGAATTGAAATTGTATTCAATTCAAGTTCAGTTGTTGACAATGTAAATAAAATACGCGCATGACGCAATTTAAGTTCTCAGGCCCTTTACAAACTGATTTCGTAATAGTATAATTAATTCCGATTCATAAAATGATAATGATCGTTGATTAATTTCATGTGTGCACTGAACATTATTCAAATGAAGTTGAGAAAACAGACTTTAAAGTTTTCACATTTAGCAAAGAAGTTATTTCAAATGTGCTTTCAAGACTCAATTTGTTGTGAATTATTTATGAATTGTTTGCTTCTGTTTTCCTGTAACTAAACTAAACTATGACAAATGACAAATGGAACTCAAAAATTCCGTTTTTAACTGCTTTACAGCCTTGTGAAAATTATTTAAAATACTTTAAAAGTTGTTGCAATAATTGCTTTAAACAAATTGCAGCCACTAATTAAAATCAACATTTCAAAGATTGGTTTATTGTGAGGAATACTATATAATTAGAAACGGAAAAACTGCAATTAAAATTAAATTACACAATTTTAAAAATTAAACTCTTGACTCTCTCGACTTTGATCTATTTGTGAACTTTTCTGTTTTGTCTCTGCAGTTTGGTTTTTTATGGCTTTGTGAGCAGAGACTTGAGGTTGGAGAATTGAGAATTGAAAATTGCACAATCAATGGTTTTTGTAATTGTTGTTGTAGTTGTTAGTGGATTGAGATTGAGCTTACAGCTGAGTGATTCTAATAACTGTAATCATGTGACCGACTGACTTTGTGTGCAACAAAACAAAACAATCTCCTATAGTTAGTGGTATGTGGTATAGATTTCGATATATTTGGTATTTGGTTTCAATTTCAGACTTTGTTGTTGTTGCTGTTGTTGTTTCCTGTTTGGCATTTGAAGTGGTCATAACATGTCCATTGCATCGATTCAATCAAACGATTCAACTCGAGTGTCGCTTGAGAGCTCCAGTTATAGAACAGATACAGATACAGACAGATACAGATAGAGATGCAGACAGATACAGATACAAATATAGCTGCAGATACATATACAGTTATAAACAAATGCTTCTCTTCAATAATAAATGAATATATAAATAAATAACTACTGCTATGTCAGCTATAAATTCTCTTATCAACCATTTTAATAGTTATATTTATTTTTTACTCAATAGTTAAAAGTATCTATTTTTTATTTATTTTTATTTATTGCCTTAATTCTTTTATTGGCATGAAATAAATGAAATCGGAATTAGAATTTAACATATTTAATTTATTCACGCAATGTGAATAATTTTAAATCTATCTATTATCTTATAGAGACTCTAACTTATTGCCATATTAATTTAATTCCCCGAACAACCAATGACAAATTTTTGTTATGTTGGTTTAGTGATAATATAATTGAAAATTTTATATTTGTATATATAGTAATAGAAATATTCATATATTACAGTTTATTAGAATCACAATTGAATTTCTTAATTTACGTGATTTCCCGTGTCACGCACATTGTCAGCTCTAATCGAAACTATAAATAAATAAATGCCTCGTATCGCTTATCTTATTGTTAGTATTATAATCAGTGAAAGACGCGTTTTTTTTAAATAATATCAGCTATAAAAGTGTCAAAGGAAAATCCAAAACTCGCGCGACAACAAAAAAATCGCGTGAGTCAAAATGACTAAGAAATGGCTATAAAAAAATGATTAAAGTCAAGACGAATTTGAAATACACTTGCAGATAATTTTAGTGTATAAAACATATAAAGTACAAATTGTTAATTTAAAGGAAAAGTTTGTAGATTTTCTATTAAATATCCCTGATATTTTCATTTATTATTTACAGAACATTTGAAATAAACTTGATACAAGTTTGTAGTACTTATGTATATAGGAAATGTTGGTTAGTTATCTATAAACATAAAGTGCAGCTGCGTTTTTTTATTTATATGGCATCATAAACAATAGTTGTATTAATAATCTATAGAAAGTGGCAAAAGTATTAAAATAAATGTTATAAACAATGGCAAATATAGTATATAATGTGTCCAAGTCGTTAGTTAGTTGCTATCGCAGTTGCCATGCCTATAAATGGTTGGGATTATCAGAGCTCAGCACAGACATGGACTATCTGAGAATAAAGTTGAATAAATATTTGGCCGATTAACCATTTGGCAATGTATAAATGCTATTTTAACTGAAATCGATTTCAATCTCAAGTGTTATTTTCTTTCTGGTGCTTTATAAAAATAAATAATATAGTATATACAAATCTACAGATAGATTGTGATCAGTAGCTGATCAATTGAATGTCAGTGTACGATTTATAACAAAATTTAAGTAACTTAAAAATATACTGTCTTTAACACACTGTCTTTATTTTCTATATCTCTTCCTTTAGCACATATAAAATGGGTCTATTGAGCGAGGGCAATCCACTCTCCTGGGAGGAGACCAAAAAGCTGGCCGATCATGTCCGTGAGCATGGCATTAATCAGTTTATAAATCTGTATCACAGACTGAAGGATCGTCAAGGCGATATACTTAAATGGGGCGATGAGGTCGAGTACATTATCGTCAAGTTTGATGATGAGGAGAAGGTGGCACGTGTGGCACTCAAGGCCAAGGATTTGCTGAGCAAACTCAATGAAAAGGAACTGGCCGATCCCAAGGGTGTCAAGTCGTTGTGGCGTCCCGAATATGGTGCATATATGATTGAGGGAACACCGGGAAAACCCTTTGGCGGTTTAATGGCCCATTTCAATTTGGTGGAGGCAAATATGCGCTATCGCCGTGAGGAGGTTACCGAGCTGCTGGCCAGCGATGAGGCTGTCATGTCCATCACCAACTTTCCCCTCTTGGGTGCACCAAATTTCACTTATCCCGTATATCAGCCAAGTCCCGAGGATACGCTCAGTGCTGCTCGATCGCTTTACTTTCCCGATGAGGCCATCTTTCCAGGACATCCACGTTTCAAGACCTTGACACGCAACATCCGCATGCGACGCGGCGAGAAGGTTTCCATCAAACTCAAGGGTATGCATCGATTAAAACCGATTTTTAGATTGCAATTTAACTCACTTTAATACCATTTACAGTCTTTAAGGATGTGAACACAAAGTTGCCGGTGGAGGGGGCACCGCCTGGTGAACCAGATGTTGTCCTTCTCGATGCCATGGGCTTTGGCATGGGCTGTTGCTGCTTGCAACTGACCTTCCAGGCATGCAACATCACCGAGGCACGTCGTCTGTACGATCAGCTGGCTCCACTCTGTCCCATTATGCTGGCATTGACTGCAGCCTCTCCGGTTTATCGTGGATATTTAACTGAATCGGATTGCCGCTGGAATGTGATTAGCTCCTCGGTGGATTGTCGTACATTGGAGGAACGTGGTCTGGCACCGTTGAAGGATAGCAAATTTCATATTGCTAAATCGCGTTACGATTCAATTGATTCCTATCTGTCGCCGGAGGGTGCCAAATACAATGATGTCAAGTTGACCTACGATGAGAATGTCTATAATCGTCTAATCAAAGGTGGCATCGATCATCTGTTGGCCCAGCATGTGGCACATTTGTTCATTCGCGACACTGTGTCGCTGTTTAGCGAGAAGGTCCATCAGAATGATAACGAGGATACGGATCATTTTGAGAATATTCAATCAACCAATTGGCAAACAATGCGCTTCAAGCCACCGCCACCAAACAGCTCGATTGGCTGGCGTGTCGAGTTCCGTCCGTGCGAGGCACAGATCAGTGACTTTGAGAATGCAGCGATTGTTTGTTTTGTTGTCCTGTTGACCCGTGTGATTCTCTCGTATCAGCTCAATTTCCTAACACCCATCAGCAAGGTCGATGAGAATATGCAGACGGCCCAAAAACGTGATGCTTGTCGCAAGGAGAAATTCTGGTTCCGCAAATCATCCAAGTCAACGGAACAACAGCGTGCCGCATGTGTCCAACCCAATGGTACATCGGAAGCTGCCTCAACAAATGGCACAGCTACTCCGAATCCGAATCTTACTCCTATGGAGGTACCACATTTAAATGGCACCGCCAAACAAAATGGACATGGCAATGGACACAATGGCAACAGCAGCGATGAGGCCACCACTACCAATGGCATTCACGCTCAAAATGGCGTCGATAGCGATCACACCGATACGGATGATGAGGAGAACGAGCTGTTCCAGTTGCTCACCATCAATGAGATCTTTAATGGCAAGGTAAGAATTGCAGTTGAACTTGCAACTTGATTAACTCTATCTGATTTTTATGCGGAATGTCATTTTGATATTGATTTGATCTCTAAATTGATTCCACATTTAAAAGTAGCTCCTTTTTTTAAGTTGTAATCATCTCCTGTGTGTTCTTTCCGTTTCCTTCTTTATGTTTACTTTTTAAATACAATATATTCATAAAATGTCCTCGTCTTTTAGCCCGATGTATTCCCTGGACTGGTGCCACTTATACGCAGCTATCTGCAGTCCATGGAAGTGGACACGGATACACACTGCACCATTGAACAGTATCTGCGCTTCATCGAGAAGCGTGCTGCCGGTGAGCTCATCACCACAGCCACCTGGATACGCGAACAGGTGCTCAACCATCCGGATTACAAGTAAGTTGAATTTATCAAATCATATATACATATATACTAAATATGGCATTGTTTTTTGATTGCAGGAAAGATTCGGTGGTCAGCGAACGCATTAATTATGATCTGCTGAAGTGCATACAGAGCATACAGGAGGGCAAGCATATTGAACCGGCTCTGCTGGGTAAGGGTAATCATTCCAAGACGAAAGATTTCATTCCGCCCGCTCTGCAGAAGCAGCTGGCCAAGAACGGCTGCTGTGAGGATAAATGATCGCGCTAAATTTTTGTCCAACAAAACGCAAAATGCAAACGCAAAAAAACAAACCTAAATCAAAACAAATCAAACAAAACAAACCAAACAACTAAACAACAAATCTCACACACATAAACATTTCAACATATATATCTAATACGATATATATATCTAAATATATGTATATTGTGCGTGGCAAGACAACTGTTGATGTTGCTAATGTTGCAGTTGCAGCTGCAACATGAAGCATGAAAGTCAAACGGCTGAAACGGATACTGGAATACTGTTTACTGTTGGATTCAGCTGTTGGCTGTTGTCCAGCCGCTGGAATGGATAATTATGTATGGATGGCGTAATGGAAACGAAACGAAATTAGCGCACATTTTGATCGGGGGCCCCAGCAACAACATTTATCAATATTACTATTTTTATATAGCATAATTCTAACAAAAAAACTAAAACAATTAGCGCAAGTTAAACTTTCAAAATGCACCTAATTGTGGGATATAACAACAACAACAACAACAAGAAATGTTTGGGCGGCTGTGGCAATCGGAAAGCCTCCCCTTTGGTGGAGGACATCGGATGATATTGGCTAAATAAGCTAAGACAGAGAGAGACCGAGAGATTGAGGAAGGAGGAACAGCAGTAGAGGAAGAGTACATAGATGATGTGAAAGCGGGCTCCGCTAGTTGCAAAACAAAATGAGAAAAAGAAAAACAAACAAACCTATTACACAATACAACTAATTATTATATTTAACTACTGGCTACTTATTATTAAAATCATTTTTTTTTTCTATTATTAAAATTATTATTATATCTACACATATACATATATAGAAATCTGTATGTTTTGTATTATTATTATTATCATTATTATTATTATTACTATTACGATAGATGAAATTGCATTATTCTCTTTGATGTCACATACCCCAAATGCCAATAAACCAACATACCTACCACAACAAAATAGTTCAATGTAAACAAATTTATTTTTGTTTTGATTAATATATGTTTTAAATTGTATTTGGTTTTTGTTCCGTTCAATTGTGGCCTGCTGTTATTACATTTTTATGTGTACTTGATAGACACCAATTGATTGTGCTATTATCATTTATTGTGTATGTATGTAATTGTGTATCAGAAAACACTATTATTATTCTAATTATAAAAGCATTATTACTGCGGCTATTGTGACTGCAAGCCAATCAAATAAACTACAACCAAAAAATCATAGAAAAAAAAACCTTAAAAACTCTTGTTGAAAAATTATATTATATGTTGATGCCTTGTGCCGTGAAAAGCGATTGAAGAACGGACAGAGAAATTTAAAAAAAGCATATTTAAAGCCGTTATTAAATAATCAAATAATATACATACTTTTACACTTCAAAAGAAATAAAAGAAAGGCAACAACAATTTATATACATATATTTATGACTGTTTACTTTTTTACATACATACATACATACATACATACATATGCATGTTCTGAACGATTGAAACTTTTGATAAAATGCCTTCTGAATGAGAAAAAACAACATACATAGATGATGTACTTATATACATACTTATAATGTAGTTATGAAAAAGATTAAGTAAAAGTAAATTATGAGAAATGTTAGGGAAACAATGCAGAATGTTGCGAACTTTTTAACTAGTTTAGCGTAAATAGAGAATTCAAAGAAATTGGCATAATCAGAACGTGCTACATTAACTATATACATATACAAGAAATCGACTTACTAAAATCTTGAAATTTAAAAAAAAATGAAACAAAACAAAAAACAATTCATATTGTACTTATACACATATGTAGTTATACTGAAACAAACACCCATACAAGCATATGTATATGAACGATTAACTGTCACTTGACTTTTTGTTAATATTAGACACAAACAAAAATAACTAAAATGTAACCAGTTAATTCGTTCAAACAATATTTTTAGCCAATTTAAATGAAATGTACTGCACTTGAAAACAACTGTACTATTGCACATGGCGCGGGGTGAGAGCACAGAGGAGCATTTAAGTTTGTATTTGCAATAAATAAATATTTAGTTTTTCGTTTTTGAATTCGTACCGTGTTGATTTGCCAACCTCTTGCCCATGAGCGCAAAACAGTATTTTGATAATATCAAGTGCATATTTATTATCTACATATGTATACCAAACACAAAAACGCAAATAAAATGAACAGAAGTTTGCAAATAATTCTGTATAACGACTTCTCATTGCAGGGTTAGATTGAATATTTTATAGAACTTAATTTATTAATTTATTTCCCATTTTTGAAGATTTGAGCTTTTCGTAGTAACCAAGGCTGCTACACGTTTCAAAACGCTGGCGCCATCTTTTTCCTGTTATCGAAACATAATTCGCCACCTATGCATAAATACAGGAAACTGACGGGAAAATACCAGAGTTGGCAGCACTGCCTACTTACGTTGTTGTATTCTTTTTGTTTACATATCGAGCCTCATTAACCATTCAATAATCAAAATACGCATATATTTATTTAGTTTTGGAAAATAAATTGTGTTCATCTGAGTGTATCAATCTCATGTCTAGACTGTGCATTAAACATATAGCATTTATCTAAGCAATGTATGTTTGTTTGAGTTCATAATTGATTGTGCTTTTCCACAAAGTTCTTAATGCCATTTCAATAATCAAAACAATTGATTGAATAATGAATTTCGGCTAGCGATTTCTGCACGTGTGGTTCAGTTTTCGTATATGTGTATATGTTAAATGTCACATTTGTTGTATGTGTATTTAATTAATCACTATTGTCTGATCAGATCTACACATTCTTATATACAGCATATGTGTATGTATGTAATTTGTTCGTGTGCTTTACTTACCGCTTTCCGAGCAAAACAAACACGAAAAATACCGTTACACTGTGAGTGCGCCGACGTGCGTATGTGTAATTTTTGGGTGGAGTAGTTTATTGTATATGTATTTGTACACACAAACGAACGATGCTCTGTTGAATCACTGTGGTTGGTGTTCGAGGAAAAGTCCAGGAATCCGAGAAGATTGTTCCCTTGTCGCCAAGGAATATCCTTAACGTTGTTTCCGCATTAGCATCTCGACTACGTGAGTGTGTGTTCGGTGTGTGCCGCTCTTTCGAGAGAAGCAGAAAATGAGAGCATAAGATACGAAGAACGTAGGGAAAATGTGACTAGTAGTGAATACGGGTAAATTAAAATCAAATTGCATTTACTAATTGTGCGCTGCCTCAAAACGAAGACAGTCCGTGTGTTGGGGTGGATGTAAAATTTCTGCAACTACTGTGCAGTGCCCCCTCTTCATGCAGGAAAGCCAACAACAAGTGATAAATAAATGTAAACTGCATGTCAACTTGTAAATAACATACATACACATGCTGTATATATAGCAAGTGGTATGAGTGTACATGAATGATATTTATGACAAATAGCGAAACACGCCCAAGGCGATAGCAATAAAGTGTTGTTGTTATACAAAAGACTCCTCAAAAAGGGGAAACCACAAACAACACACAACGCCCATCAACAACAACAACAATAGCAGCAGACAGTGCTGTCAAGTGGCGTAAAGTGAGACGAAAGTCGAATAAACGGTAACGTCCTTCGTCAAAACTGGAACAGGCGTAAAAAGAACAATAAGAAAAGACACACAAACAAACAACGTTAAAAAACAAGGTGTGCAGAGGAAAAAAAGGAGGAAAATATGGGTAAGTGGGTTGTTTAACTTGTGACAAATTTGCACATGTACAATGCAAATATGTGTGTGAGTGAGTGCAGGTGACAATGGCGCAGTATTAGTAACATACATATGTATGTACATACAGAGATACAAAAAAAAAGAACGCAGAGAGCAAATTAGAAAGAGAGTGTGAGGTAGAGTGAAGGAGGAGCGCGTGAGAGCGCGCACAATTGGCATCGTCCTGTTTTGAAAACGTTTCGTTTGCTTTTGTTATTTTCACCAGCAGAAGCTTTTAGCAGACACTCTATATGCGTATGTGTGTGTGTGTGTGTGTGTGTGAGAGCGGAACCTTGCATTGTATTTGTAATGTAAAAGGGACACAGGAAAGCAAAAAATGCTGCAAATGTACACATGTACAATATGAAAAATGCACTTTTCCTGTGTGCGCTATTGTAATTTGTTGCTTGTACGCTTTTTACTGCCTGCCTTGTGCCCAGTGCCTTGTGCCAGGCTCTCTCTCACACTCTCTTTTCCTTTCTCTTCCTCTTTCTCTCTGTTTGTCAGTGTGTTTGTGTTTGTGTGCAAAGCGCTTCCAACAGTCAGCAGTTTAGGCCCTCGGCAGTGAACTTTTTAACGCCTGGCTGCCAGGAAGGGCCTTAAGCAGCACAGCGCCTACAAGAATACAATAAAAAAACGGGAAAAATAAAGAAAGAAAAGCAAAGCGGCGCGGCGTTTGTTTCTGTGTCTCTGTCACAGTGTGTGTGTGTGTGTGCTTGCGCTGTTCACGCCCCTTTTGCAACACTGTCAATGTTAAAATATTAAACAAAAGGACACATTTTATTACAGCAGCAGCGCCAACATCGCCCACAACACCAACAACAACAGCAGCAGCAGCATCAGAAACAACAACAGCAGGTGGAGGAGGAGGGGGAACAGCAGCAGCATCAGCAGTTGCAGCAGCAGCAGCAACAACAACAGCAACTGACGCAGCTAACGGTGGTGGCATCGATACTGGCAACGGCATCGAGATGCTGAAAGCATTATATGATTTTCAAGCGGTTTATCCCAAAACGATCAGTTTCGATGAGGGTGAATATTTTATATTATATCAGACATCGGCACGCCAGCGTAATTGGTGGCAAGTTGTTAGCATGAAGGGCAACATTGGCTTTGTGCCATCCAATTACGTAATGAAGATTAAGGTAAGTGCCCAGCACACACACACACACACACACACCAACACAAACAAACACTTTACTTTGATTATACAAGTTATTATTGACAATCAATATATTGTTTGGCAGGTGGAACATGATTTTCTCATCAGTTTTCTCAACTCATCAATTGAGTCGCTCGAAAAGTGCACGGATCCAGAAATCAATGGCATTATGTCCAAGGATGAACTGCTCGACAGGCTGCGTGAAAAGAAGCACACCATGGAGCGATTATATGCAGTAAGTAAAACAAATCATATCCTTGCAGAGCCCTATAGTCAATTTTGAAGTAGAAATTTCTATGATTTATTGCTAATAATGTTTATTATATGAAAATGTTAAGTACAATTACAAATTCCTATTAATATATTTGGTCAGAAAGTTAGTTACAACTCCAGATACATCAGTAAACAGCAAAGTTTATCATACTAAAATTCGATCTCTCTCCGATGTCAGCTATATTATATAGTAAGCCGATCCGATCAACCTGTACAATCTGCATCAAATAAGACAACCTGTGCCAAGTTTTATTTAGACCATATGAACTTTATCGACATATAAAACTAACAAGAGTTATTTTTCTTGTATAAATTAAACTATGTAAATTGTTCTTATAATCAAACCAATTACTTTTGTAATTTGTAAACATTATGTAAATTGTTCTTATGGTCAAACCAATTACTTTTGTAATTTGTAAACAATATAAGAGTGCTCTCTCTGCAAGGGTATAAATAATAAATCGATTGTATTGATTGTTGTTGATTGTTATTTTCAGGAGAGCTCGGAACGTGATGGTGATTCATCGTTGTCCTATTCGCAAAGTTATAGCGATAAACAGCAGCTGAGTGGCAGTCACAGTCATTCGCATCGTCACACGCACACACACTCGCATACGCATCCACACCAGCAACAGCAGCAGCAGCAGATGAAGTCGCAACAAAATAGTCCACCCGCCACAAAACGATTGGATATGAGCAAGAAGAGCATGTCCAGTCCAGCGGTGGGTGTAAGTGTGTCACATTCGATGCCTGAGTCGCCTAGCATGGGCAGTATGCAATTGCAAAGCAGCAGCTGCACCATACAGACGCCACAGCAGCAGCAACAACAGCAGCAGCAGCAACAACAACAGCAGCAGCAGCAACCGTTGCCAGCTCCTCCACTTGTGGCAAGCACATCAGCAGCAGCGGCATCGGCAGCAGCTGCGCAGAAAGTCTCTGCATCTGTTTCGGATGTGGCACAGGACAATAGCATCACCTCAGAGCCGTCGGAGACGACAACGACCACAACGACAACGAGCGAGGATGTGGTGACCACCTACAAGGAGACCAGTCAGTTGAGTGCCAGCAATGGTGGCAGTGCTGCTGCCGCTGGTGCTGCTGCCACAGCGGAAACAGCAACAGCAACAGCTGCTGCCGGCTCGGCAGCGACAACATCATCCGCTGCCTCGGCAGCAGCGCACAAGCCACACAATGGAAATGGTGACACTCTTGGTGGTGGTGGCACAACACAAGATGAACAGTTGAGTCTGAGTCTCAGTCAGGAAGTGGACAAATCGGAGACAAGTGATGACAACTGCAATGGCTGCATTATTGTCAACGACAACGACAATAGTCAGGCATTGGACGAAAGCATTGAGAGTCCATCACGTTCACATCGTTTGCCACCTGGTGGTGATGCCTTAGCCAATGGGCGTGGCCAGCTTAAAGTCGAGTCATCAGATGTCTATCAAATCGTTGATGCACTGCGTCGCAATACAAATCTCAGTTTCGATTTGTCCTGCGAGGCATTGCGTGTTGTCCTCACCAGCCTGGAGCAGTTGTATAATGGTGCCATCAATCCATATCTCGAAGCTGTTGCAGTTCATGTCACTGGCAAAGTGCCAACGCCCAAGGAACTGCTGGGCATAACACACGACTCGAAGCGACTGCAATATTTGTTTGCCCAACTGGCCGATTGTAAGAATGATACGGAACAGCGCACTTGGATGCTGTACGAGGATGAGGAGGATATCATACAGTTCCTCGAGGAGCTGGTCGAGATATTGGTAAGCAATATAAAGTTTAACAATTTCAGTGCAGCTTTTAAACATTCTTCTTTTCCTTAGAACAATGCAGATGAGAACATTAGTTGCTATGAGATGTCATGCGATCAATATCAAATGTTTATCAATCTCGTGCAATATTATCAGATGGAAACACGTTGGTCCATCAAACGCCTCTTGCTTAAGACTTTCACAGCTGCCTGTCATCTCGATCACATCATTGTTGACATTCTCCTCACCTCGGTGCTGCCCCTCGAGATTGTAAGTCTGTCCAAAGAAAGCAACAGTTCACTCAAATTAATTATTGTCATTTGGTTATCAGGTGGAGGATATGAAGACGCACTTTGCCAATTTGGATCGCTTCAAGCAGCTGGTCAAGATGCTGACCATCATATTCTCATTGGGACAGCCCATGCCAGTGAATCATCAAGGTGCGTTAGCTCACAGCTGTATACTAAGTAGATTACCTGTTACTATATTTATTTATTTCTATTTAAAGTGATTAAAAAAACATACTTGAAATGTAATAGAAAATAGAGTAAATACTTTTAATTTATATTGATATTTTCCCTTTATTTATTTGTTATTTTCTATTCCTATTAAAAATGATCCAAAAAACATACTTGAAATGTTATAGAAAATAGAGTAAATACTTTTATTTTTTATTGATATTTTCCCTTTATTTATTTGTTATATTTTCTATTCCTATTTAAAGTGATCCAAAAATAGAGTAAATACTTTAATTCATATTAATATTTTCCCTTTTTATTTATTTGACAGATTATTTGGGCGTGCACTTTGCCAGTTTTCTGCTGGAGATTGTCGAGGGCAATAATCCGGAGCTACTGGTGGATATGGTTATAGCCCTAATACTGGCGTTCAATCAACAATTTAGCGAGCATACGGTCAATGTTATAATCGAGGCTATGCAAAATCTGCCAACAGCCAAAGTGTTCACCGAGAAGTTGTTGCTTCTACTCAATCGAGAGGGTAAAGTTTATATACTAATACTATATTATATTTATTGTAAATATACTAATAGATTTATATGATTTGTATTGTAGATGATCCAACGCGACTGTTAAAGCATCACAATAGGCATATGAACACGGTGCTGCGCATGTTTATTGACATATTCAGTCATCCGGATACGGCCGGAATGTTTTATACAAACGATATCAAGGTGCTTATCGATATTGTGGTGCGTCAACTATCGGATTTGGATGCGGGCAATGAGGTAAACAGTCTACAAAGGATGTGAAATATTTATTTAGACAAAAAGAGAAAAATTCACAAAAATATTTGACTTATTTGTTTCCTATTTTATTATATGTAGCTGCTTATGTTTTTTAGAATATGTTAAGCCAAGAGTAATATTGAGATGCATTTGAATTGTTATTATAAATGAACAAAATGTTAATTTACAATCTCTATTCACACATTTTCCAGTTACGTCCGTGCTATTTGGAACTATGTCGTCGCATTTTACGTAACACCAACTATCAGGAGCATCAGCATCGCAAGCATGATCTGATGAAAATCTTTACCCGCATCTTCTGTGAGGAAACTGAATGCAGTGCATCCGATCAGCAGCTAGTGCGTGAAATAGCCAACGAATTTCCCCAATTGTTTAAGGCATAAACTAAAAGCTAATGAAATGATAAACAAACAAAAATAGAATGAAGAAATCAAATGCAGCAAAAAGACACACACCAGATTTAAAAGAGAGAGAGTAATCACTCAATCGGAAAAGAAAACTACAAAAACCAAATAATATACCAAAATCTAAAGCGTTGCTAGTGAGGCTACAAAAGTGAGCCAACCAAAATTTTCAATTTTAAATTGTATAGTTTACAAAACTTCAAAATCAACAGCGACTGCGACTGCGACAGCATAAAAGCATTATAAAACTTTTTCAGATAGCCTTAACAATGAATCAACTGCATTTCAACATCAAATCTTATTTATTTATTAATGTTATTAACTAAATCTTAAGTTTGAGTCAAGGAATATCAGTTAAGTGATGCATAATCCTGCAGAGATTGTAATCCGCATTTATGTCTACGTCTGTCTGTCAAAACAAATCGTTTCAGATTATTACAACATATAGATAACATAATGATAAGAATCCAATTCTATTTCAATAGAGCAAAAGCAAAAGATTCTGCAAGGTTATTAAAACTTTGGTACGCCGAGGTTGACTATATTTTTATTTGTTAACTTATGATGTACTCGTTGCAATTTGATAGATTTTTAATGATCATTAACATTATTAATATAATTATAATATATAGTAGTATATACATATTTAATTTGTAGTTAAGTCTCATGTGAAGCCAAAGAGTTGTTTGGTTTCGATTTTAAAAATTATGAAATGAAATTATGAAATGCAGGCATTTTCTCAGTTTTAACTAAACTAAACACACACACACACACACGTACATATATATACATATACAAATACATATATTAATAATATAGTATGTATTTTTTAGAGATTAACAACCAAATTTATAGAACGAACAAGACACAAATTTTACATTAACAAATTTATAGTTAAAACCAAGAAATTAAATTAAAGATATAATTAAAAAAAAAAATGGCATGCAATTGATTTGTTTAGCAACAATAAATAAATTATACATTATATGAAACAAAGATAGAGAAGGGAAAATAAACTCATTATATAGTAAAACAAATGATATTTATAGTAAAAGGTCAAAGTAAATGTTAATTGCAATCAATAATATGAGGAATAAAACAAAAAATAAAACATTGATATTTAATCGAATCCAACTTATGAGCATAATAATGTTAAATTTGTTTATATAATCTATGAGAAAGAAATCCAAATACACACACACACACTCGCACACACACACACCCACACTTACACACGAAAATATCGACGAGTGTTGTTAAAGCTCAGCCGCAAAATGTGGCATTAAATTGTAACAATTGTAACAACAAAATCAAGTAAAGGATAAAGGATAACGATAGCGATAGCGATAACAACAATAATACATAGTAAATTATACAAATTTGTTGAGAACATGAAATACCATTCTTCTTTCTCTATCTCTCTCTCTCTTTCTCTCGCTCACTTTCACTCACTCTCTATATATCTCTATCTCTATCTAATCAACTCTATAAAATGCAACATTTTCGGACAAATGCAATTTTTACATACATACATATGTGTTTATTTATTTTTAAGTCGTTTTTAATTGGTATTAAAGTTTATAAACATATTAAGTTTATTGTTAAATGATAAAGCAAAAACAAAAAAGCAAATCGAGAATGGAATAAGGCAAAAAAAAGAAAAACAAATTGTTGAATTGAAAATGTACAAAAGAGTTTTTAAAGCAAAGAATTAAAGCGGGAAGTTTACCAACAACAACAATAATAACAACAACAATATATGCTCACAAAACAACAACAACAACTAACTAACTAAAACCAATTACTAACTAAATACAGATCAAAAATTTAATAAGCCGCACATTTCCAAATCAAATTTACAAAATCATATTCAAAAGACAAAAAAAAAATGAAGATCAAAGAAAAGCAAGCAAAACTAATTAATAAATTCTATTTAAAATTTTTGCAAAATGTGCTAAACTTTTTTTGTACTCTTTCGAATTGTATTGAAAAAAACAACAAACAATAATGACCACAACAACAACAGAAACAACAGCAACAAAAGCTTCAACATTTTAAATGATTATAAACAAATTAGTAAAAATTTATCAACTTTGTTAATTTGCTCATTTTAGGCAAAAGTGGAGAAAAAAACAAAACAAAATTATTAAGATGGAAGTAAAGAAGTGAAGAAAAAGCAACGCAAAACACATTGAAAATGTAACAAACAATGAAATTGCAATAATTGTAAAGAGTAAAAATGGTATAATAATAATTACAAAATTAAAAAATAAATATAAACAAAATCGAATTTCAAATGATTTGCAGCATTCTCTATTGCGTCCTTAAAAGTAAAGCGTAAAAAGGACTCGAAGATTTATTTAAATTAATTCAATTTAATTATTACTACAAGCCTTCAAGAGAGTCTTATAACTTTGTCAAGAAATGTGTAACGCATTGAAGACCCCATATATATATATATTTTTATATATATATATATGTCTATCGTCAGTAGCAGATAGAAATTTCCCTTTAAGTGACGTCATAATTCCTCTCAATAACAAAGCTCAGCTACGCACTCTGAGTGGTACCGCAACTGCTTGCAGGTACCGTACACTGTATGCCTGTATGCGTGAGCGAATGACGGCTCTCAATGTGGATCATCGTTCGTCCTCTCTAGGTACGGCAGGCGCCGCACACTGTATGACGGCTCTCTGAGCAGCACCCTCGGTCTGTGGATTTCGTTCAATGCTTAGAGAGCGGTTGGTCCTCTCTAGGTACGGCAGACGCCGCACACTGTATGACGGCTCTCTCTGAGCAGCACCCTCGGTCTGTGGATTTCGTTCAATGCTTAGAGAGCGGTTGGTCCTCTCTAGGTACGGCAGGCGCCGCACACTGTATGACGGCTCTCTCTGAGCAGCACCCTCGGTCTGTGGATTTCGTTCAATGCTTAGAGAGCGGTTGGTCCTCTCTAGGTACGGCAGGCGCCGCACACTGTATGACGGCTCTCTCTCTCTCTCTCTCGCTCTGTGGATTTCGTTTAATGCTTAGAGAGCGGTTGGTCGTAAATGTATGTACGCTTGGTACCGATTCAGTTGGCATCTTAGCTTTGGGCTGATTGGACCGGGAAAATATGACCGCGGTAAGTTTTTGTGTGTGTGTGTGTGTTTGTGAATTTCCATGCATTAGTTTGCAATAATTGCTCTGCAAACTTAATATACGCTGCTCCCCGCCACTGCCAATATAAAAACGCATTATCAATTCAAAATATCAGTGTACTTTATTCTTAAAATCCTATCCTTATGGAGTAACATTGAATTTATACTACTTTTTATTAATATAATTAACTTATTAAAAACTGTGTACCGCAAAATAAAAATTAATCTAGTAGTCATGTTGTTTATGAATTGTTTTCAACAATTTTCCAATCGTGGTCGCAGACTCCAAAACCTGTAATATAAATATAAATTAATGAATATGATATAAATATAAATATATAAAGCAGAGTTGCAAACAAAATTGATTATGAAAATCTAACTTAAAATTAAATTTTCATTTTGAATTGTTATAATTTCTTTTTTAATCAAAGAATAAACTTAAACTTAACATTACTTTTCTAATAATAATCTCTTATTTCTCTTTTACAGCTACTTTGACACGTTCCTGCCGAAGGATAGCAATAGGAATTACAGTTGGCCGAGCTAAAACCTCGTTGGGGAGTCCCAAGGATAAGGTTCTCCGCTGCCAAGTTGATCACTCTTCGATCAATGGAAGAATGTACCTAACTGTAAGTAAAACATTGATTAAAAACATCATATCTGATATTTAAAATACATATTGATTAAATAAATTGACTTTTTCTTGCAGTTCTGCTCGAGGAACATCGAAATCTGCTCTACGATGTTGGACTTGGGAAACTGACGCCAACTGTAAGTAAAACTTTGATTGAAATTATCATATCTGATATATAAAATACATATTGATTAAATAAATTCACTTTTTCTTGCAGTTCTGCTCGAGGAACATCGAAATCTGCTCTACGATGTTGGACTTAGGAAACTGACGCCAATCAAAGCTGCCAAAACTGGAGAATAGCTTGTAACCAGTTGGACAAATAGTTATAAGAATAAATATAACAAAAACTAAATTGTAATACATTTGTCTTAATCTATCGAAGCTATTAAATAAGGTTTCTGTTTAAAATTACTGTATATTAGTATATTTTTTGTTATCTCAATGTTATTCGTAAGTCAAGGATTTAAGAATAAAAGAAACTATATTTTGAAAAATATAATTATCTTATGCTATGTACATTTAACTTTATTTTAATATAATACTATTATTAAACTGTAAACTTTAGATTAAAGCTAGTATAGATAAATTGTTAATTATACTATACTATGTATATTTAACTTTATTTTAAGATAATATTATTATTAAACTGTAAAATTTAGATTAAATTTAGCATAAACAAATTGTTATTCATTAATGATAGGATTTTAAGAATAAAAAACTGAAATTTTAAAATTAAAACATGTTTTTTTATTGGTTAGCAAAATTCAAATTCAAATTCAAATTTAACGATCATTTTTCAATTCAACGGTCGCTGAAATTTTTACTCTCGGGGAAATATGACGTCACGCTAGAAAAACTGAAGGGAAATTTCGACCTGCTGCGATTTCTGTTCGCCTGGTATTTCTGCGCTCATTTTCGGTTTTTCGGGGCTGTTGCAGGTGGACGGCGCGCCGTCATACAAAATGTGCGGCATACTTTTAGGCGGGGGTTTTAGTTGTTAAGCTGCCGTTGCAAAGTCCCCATGACGCCGACATACAAACTGTGCGGCATACTTTTAGGCGGGGGTTTTAGTTGTTAAGCTGCCCACCTGCAACAGCCCCGAAAAACCGAAAATGAGCGCAGAAATACCAGGCGAACAGAAATCGCAGCAGGTCGAAATTTCCCTTCAGTTTTTCTAGCGTGACGTCATATTTCCCCGAGAGTAAAAATTTGAGCGGCCGTTGAATTTAAAAATGATCGTTAAATTTGAATTTGAATTTTGCCAACCAACCAAGGAAAAAACATGTTTTAATTTTAAAAATTCAGTTTTTTATTCTTAAAATCCTATCCTTAATGAATAACAATTTGTTTATGCTAAATTTAAACTAAATTGTACAGTTTAATAATAGTATTATATTAAAACAAAGTTAAATGTACATAGTAAAGTATAATTAACAATGCATCTATGCTAACTTTAAACTAAATTTTACAGTTTAATAATAGTATTATCTTAAATTAAAGTTAAATATACATAGTATAGTGTAATTAACAATTTATCTATACTAGCTTTAAGCTAAAGTTTACAGTTTAATAATAGTATTATATTAAAATAAAGTTAAATGTACATAGCATAAGATAATTATATTTTTCAAAATATAGTTTCTTTTATTCTTAAATCCTTGACTTACGAATAACATTGAGATAACAAAAAATATACTAATATACAGTAATTTTAAACAGAAACCTTATTTAATAGCTTCGATAGATTAAGACAAATGTATTACAATTTAGTTTTTGTTATATTTATTCTTATAACTATTTGTCCAACTGGTTACAAGCTATTCTCCAGTTTTGGCAGCTTTGATTGGCGTCAGTTTCCTAAGTCCAACATCGTAGAGAGATTTCGATGTTCCTCGAGCAGAACTGCAAGAAAAAGTGAATTTATTTAATCAATATGTATTTTATATATCAGATATGATGTTTTTAATCAATGTTTTACTTACAGTTAGGTACATTCTTCCATTGATCCAAGAGTGATCAACTTGGCAGCGGAGAACCTTATCCTTGGGACTTCCCAACGAGGTTTTAGCTCGGTCAACTGTAAATCCTATTGCTATCCTTCGGCAGGAACGTGTCATAGTAGCTGTAAAAGAGAAATAAGAGATTATTATTAGAAAAGTAATGTTAAGTACATATCATTATATACAATCTGACCAAATAAAATGGGACTAGTATATCATAAATCAGTTGAAATTTGAATGCAGGTCTCTGCTAGGTTCTACAATCTTTGATGCACCAATAGCTTGCATTATATAGCTTGCATTATATTTTATTTCTTTTTTTGTCCTCTATTTGAATTGGAGGCAAACATTTTTACCTGGCTGTCAACTGTCAAGTGAACTTTGTGTTTGTTCCTTAAACGGAAATCAGTTTAGCAGTTTGTTCAGTTTCAGTCACACACTTGGAAGTTAGTTCGGATGATTCTCGAATATGCAAATACAGCATTAAAAATATAACACAACATAAAAACAGAACACAAAAACAATACGCAAAAAAAAAACGTATACGCAACGCGTTTTCCATTTACCGTGTGTGAAGATTTAATTTTATTTGGGTTAAACACTTGCATCCAAGTCATCAGAATGTCTGGAGATATGCGCCGAGGACGTAATCGTCGCATGGAACCATCACGCATACAATATGGAGCCTGGGATGATCCACGGGTCTCACTGTTTGCCACAGTGCCGCAGGAGCCACTGGGTGATATGTTGGGACGATTGAAGCGATTGCCAAAGACAAATCGCAATCGTGTCATGGAAGTGGATGCAAGTCCTCTGGTAGTGGCCACATCACAATCGACCAATCGACTGTATCGTGAGGTCAAATACCAGGTGCAACAGATCGCCGATGATCGCAATCAAAACTATCATCCAAAACAGGAGAAGGAGCGACAGTCGGAAATCATTTCCCGCATGATGGCCGAGCACAATCGTCGTGAATTCGCCGAGGCCATGAGACGGAAACAACTCAATACGAACTCGTTAAGATTGCGGGAGCTTAGAATTGAAATCGAACGGGCCAAGACCACATTGAGTGTGGTTCAAAGGCGCAATGATAATATTAAAATGCATGGCCTTGAACGCGCCCAGGAGCGTGAGGAGGCGCTCAAGGATCAGGAGCAAGTGCGTCAGGAGAAGCTAGCCGAGCAGTTGGCAGTGCAGAGGAAAGCGCAAACTTACAGTAAGGAGCTAGTTGAGCAGATTCGTAAGTTACAGGCTCAGCGTGAGAAGCAACATATCAGAGAAATGGAGGAGGGTCGTCAGAAGCGCCAAAATGATGAGATGCAACATGCAACAGACTTGCAACAAGCGGTTGAGTGGCGCAACAAGAAACGCGTTGAACTTAAACAGATGCTCGATGAATTCGCGACACTACAGCGTAAGATTCGAGAGGCAAATTCCATGGAGCCAGATAAACTAGATGTGATTGTTATGGAGGCATTGGGTCCAGTCACTGCCAGCTTCTTGAGGCAGCAATTGCAGCGACGGGTCGACGACATTGAGAAGCGTCGCTTGATCAGTGATGGTTTGGGGCAACAACTCAGTGAGATACGCAACAAGAAGGATGCCCATGACAATATGCTGGCCGATATTCTGGCCTGCGAGCGTCAGGCTCGGGAAAAGAAACGTGCCCATGACGATATACAGAAGCGTCAGAATCAAAAGCACGAGGTGGCCAGGGATCTGATCAATCAAAGTAAAGAGAAACAGCTCCTCCTCGAACAGGATGCGGCTCTCAACAAAATAACACGTGACAGCACCAGTTTTATGGAGCGTCAATATCGACAAATTGCCGACCGAGAAGCCGTCAGTCATTCCATGAATATGGACAGCTATGCAGCCATTGCCGCTGACATTGCGAACAATGTGCAACTTCGTCGAGCTGCCGTCGAAGAGGAGCGTCTGATAATGCAGGCATTATACGACATGGAAAAGGATATGGAGCGACGGGTCGAAGAGGAGCGTATGCGTGTCCTTCATGCTCAGACCAGGGACATCATTGACGAGGTGCGACCCTGTAAACTAACTCGCGTAGAGCGACAGGCCTTTGGATTGCCAGCTTGTGGACTGCATGATGATGATGACCACAACACTCACTCAACCTAATCCTAAAACCATGCGAATCTTAACGGACTTCTTTGTTAATTCATTTGTTTCAACTGCTGCTGTGTGTGCGCTGTAATATGGGCAACTCCATAAATACCCTATATTTGTGTACATCTATTTATCCACGTATTTTCTTTATTTACTTGATTAACCGCACAGGAACGCTAATCGAGTTGGAACTGGCAAAAAATTAGCGATTCAAAAAAGGGCCGAGAAATCGAAATACTCTTTTCGGTATCGGAGCTGGAACCGAAACCGATAACGATAATTTCCAGCTTGACTATCTGATTCGGCCTGCCAACCTAAACAAACTAAAGAAGAATGTCTCATTTATTTTTAAAACAAGTACATTTAAAAGAGATATAAATTTTCCTTTTAATATTGTTTTTGCGATTCATTTTGAAATTATTAGAAACGCGGTACAATTATATTGCTATTGCCTATCGATATACTGTCGATAGCCCGAAATATCGTAACAGTTCAATAAAATACTAACCAAATGTGGACACACTTGCAAATGATGGCCCGCATCATTGTGTTCGTCTATTCACATATTTCTTATGGGCATAATTTCCACATGTTCCATTTAATGGAAAACTTCGATGAAGCGGTATTTGTGTACATTCAGTATTACGTTCCTTGGTTAGAACATTGCAAAAATGTACTAAATATGCCCAAGCGATTTTAAATTTGCATTCGCTGACAGCCCTGCACAACTGACAAATTCAACATCAAATCAGGCCTGTCAAAAAAAGAATTCAGTCCAAGGAGTTTCTTTTCATTAAGTTTTTTTTTTTTGACAATTTTCTGTTAAAAAATATTTGCAATCGTCAATCAGGAATTATGGCATTTTCACCATCGAAAAACTTTGATTACAATTTGGATGACTTTGAATTGGAAAATCAGAAACTTTTGGAGGACTTGGGATTTGATTTAAATTTAATTGATTTGAATTCAGTGCTTGGTCCGAATAATTCGAATCACTTGGAATTCGATGTAAATTTAATGCATGGTCAGAATACAAACGAGAAAAATGGAAAACAGAACAAAAATCTTTGTCCGGACTTAACCTACAATCAGTCACGCGCAGAGGAACGTAGAGATTGTCAAAAGCTGGTGACGGTCGGCTTTCGTCCTGACATGTCTGATTGGGATAACAATAGACCCGTTGATTCAGATATAACTGCACTGATGCGAGACTATGGCATTCCATCAAAGTCAGAGCAGGAACCTTATCAAATGGAACGCATTTACGTTAAGGGAAATGAAGACCGATGTTTTACAGTTCTCTGTGATCCCACGCCTTGCAAGACTGCTAGCCTGAATAGCACCCAGTCGTTGGCCATATCAGGAAGCAGTAGAAGCCTTAGAAAATATGCCTTAAGAGATACCAAAAGCAACAGGGGCCACTTTTATTTGACATCGTCAGATGAACTGAAACGGGAACTGAATTTGGATCTGGAGTTGCTCCAGTCCGAGGAACCTATTGAGAATAACAAGGAAAACTTTGAGACATGGTTAACTGGACAGAAGACGGAGCTGAATCTGGAGTTGCAACAGCCATTGAAGCCTAAGAAATCTAATGTGAATAAAGCTAAACGCCACCGTCGTCCATCAGAAGATCAGATTGAAGTCCGCAACAAAGTACGCAAGCTAGACCATAATTATGCGATCCCTTAAAGATGTCTTAAGTTATGTAATAATATTAATAAATACATAACATTAATAAATAGAAATATTAATAAAGAGACTATAACTCTAAGGCCCATTTTTTCAATGTTCGTATATCTTTGAAATTGACATTAGTTTTTATACGTTTAGTAACCTTTTGATAAATGGGCCAATGTTTTATTTCTATACATAGTATGTATGTTATTTAATATGGTGATTAACTTCAAAATGGATTTATTTAAATTATTTCTGAACCACATCAAAAGAAAGAGAAATGCCTTGGCTGTTTTCGCTTTGGGCGTGTTTAGTGTTTGTTTTTTAGTTTTATTTTTATTCTTCAATTCGCTTCAATATAATATAATTAAATATAGTGATCGTATACATATATAATTCATTATTTGTCTAACATCTATATACATACAATAGCTTAGTCACAGCTTGCTCCGCAGCGCTCCTGGCTGCTTTTACCTCCAATATTCCAATATTCATGAATAAAACAAACATTCCCAGAAATGTGTCTTAGCAATTTTGTTAACTTGGACTCGACTCTGGCAACTTACTGACTAATAAATGCATTTGCCTCCGGTACGTTTCCAAAATGGTATTTATTTCATTTCAAATTTTTTTTTAGTTTTCTTAGTTTTTTTTTGTTTTTTTGTTTTGTTTTTTAGATCTGCGCTTGTTGCAGTTCCTGAACTTAGACTTTGGCTAGAAATTAAATTATGCTTAGGCTTTCTTGCTAATTTTGTTTTATCGCTTGCTAATTGGAAGTAAAAGCGTGCAAGTAATTCATAAATTTTATGAAATTCTCTCTACCATAATTCTTTATCTCTGATTTCTGAACTGAATTAAGTAAATTTTTCATAAATCAAAAACAAAAACAGAAAAAAAAACAAGAAATGATCAAAAAAAAAGGGATATAAATAAATAGCAATTAGAAAGGTATATGGTATATCGTATCGTAATATATAGTAACTATATAGCATGGGTGCAAGGCCCCGCCCTTAAAACTACAGCTAGTTAGGTAAGCTCTATACATATCTGTACTATATATAAATATATCTGTAGTATATGCGTTTTACGTATAGTTTTTTCTTTTTCTCTTTAAATGCAACCAACAAAAAATTCGAGCACATTTTCAACCCAGAAACTCTTCTTCAAACTTTCCTCCATTTGATTTAACTATAACCTACTAATACACAACTGTGCTGCACCACACAAATTGGGTGGTGCTGGTGGTTGGCCTGCCTGACTTGACTTGTTGACTTATTAGTCAATAACCACCGACCAGGGATGATCCACCTTGCCATACTGAATGTCGGTGAGAGTTTCGCGAATAAGTTCATGTATGGGCTTCTCCTGCTCCATGGTGGGTATATACAGATCCTGACCCATATAGTTGATGCGATTAATGGGACTAACCACACAGGCGGTGCCAGTGCCGAAAAGTTCCAACAACTGTAATGAAAAAAGTAAAGTCAAGATAAGTTTCGAGTTCACTTGGCATAATTAATTATTAGGTAACTTACGCGTCCTTGATTGAGCAGATCAGCCACCATGGGCATTGTGAAGACACCTTCGGTCACCTTGAACTTGCCCCATTGGCGTGCCATATTCAAGATGGAATCACGGGTGATGCCCGGCAGAATAAGACCATTCAGTGGAGGTGTAATCAGTTCTTGTTCTGCAAAGTAAGTAAAACAAAACAATGGTTAACAAATCAGTTGGATGTAGATAAATAAAGATGTTTTAATCGTGTGAACTTACCTCCTTGATCGTTGACGAAGAACATGAAGATATTCATGGTGCCCACTTCTGTTAGCTGATGATCCTCGCCATAGAGCCAAAGCACTTGCTGTAAACCACGTGCTGCAGCCTCCTTTTGTACATTGATGGTGGGTGCATAGTTGGAGCCCATTTTGCGATTGCCAACACCACCGGGCCAGGCACGTGTGTAGTTGGGATCCGCCAGCAGGGAGACAGCGCCATCGCCGCTGCTCTTAAAGTAACTGCCCACAGGGCTGAGTATGGAGTAAAGTAGCGCCGAATCTGATGAAGCAACACCCAACGTGGGCTACAAGTAATAATAAAAAGAAAGCATAACCAAAGATTAGTTATCTAACTTAGTAAAGATCTGTGTTTAGTACTTACATCAATGCCAATTAAGGTGGGTCTTATGTACAGGCTGGCGGCTTCTGTGTGAGGCACCCACTCGGAATCGATGGATAGCAGACGGGAGAGGCACTTCACAAATTCCTTGCCCTCAAATGTGGGCAAACCGGAACGCTGAGCAGCCAGATTCATGCGGTTCATGTTCATGTCCGGTCGGAAGATACGAATTTTGCCATCGACACCACGATAAGCCTTCATGCCCTCAAATAACTGCAAGTAAAAACAAATTTTAGCAAAAGTTTTGATAAGCAAATCTAATCAGATAATGAAGATGAGATGTGAATAATGATGAGACACAGAGAGAGAGACACACGTGCCACATGTGTCTGAAACTCACCTCAACGGCATAGTGTAGGACCTTGGCAGCTGGATGCATGACTAGATTCTCCAGCGGCGTAATCTCTGGTTTTTGCCAGCCACCCAAGCTCTTGTGATAATAGATCTTTAGCATATGATCGGTGAAGAGTTTGCCAAAGCCAAGCTCCTCATCGTTATCGGGCTTGGGTTGCAACTGTTGCGGTGTCGCCAATCGCACCGCCAACTGTGATGCCTTAAACATATGTCCCAGATCCTTGTCATGCTTGATCGGTTCCGGCGCGTGTGTATATTCTGTATTAACCGATGCACTAATCTCAAAATCAGCTGTCGCTGATTTCTGTTGTTGCTGCTGTGCTGTCTTCAAAGATTGATTGCTGCACAAGCGAATCGATTGCTCGATGAAGCGTATCAATCGATGCTGATTGCGGAAAATATCCTGCAAGAAAGAAGCAAGATTTTATTAATTATCATATTCATAATTTCTTATATATACTTTAGTCTTTTTCATTATGCATTACAATACACAATTAAAAATCTGATGATTGATTTTAAAAATAATTAAACCAATTTGAGAAGTCATAAATAAAACAAAATTACTAATAACATACTTTATATGGATCTATGAAAGGATGCTTATGAAAGAAATGTGTGGAAAACAATGGTACCTAATTAAGTTTTGTCATTTCATTCAATTGAATAATGCATTTAATTTTAATGAGTCAACTCTCTTAGCAAATAAATATTTAGATATTTTATAGCAAAAATTGTTTCCAGAAACACTTTCTATTCATTTTGCAGACACATAATTTATTGCTAGAGGTATTCATTAAATATGACTGCAATTTATTTAAAAGTGGAATACGGAACAAGTCTCAACAAAGCAAGACAACTTTTCTAATCTCTATTGGATCGATCATGTTGCCAAGCTGAAAATCTATAGAATTTTCTTGATCAAGTTTTACACACAAGTTGCTACAAAAATGTCAATTGATTGGCACCTGTTTTATTAATATCATTTTTTTGCTTTTGCTTTTGTTTTTGTCTTTTTTTTAATTAACATTTCCATTCACTTGTATGCAAATTGCCTAAGAGCCGAAATTTGTGTTGCATGTCAATTGCGTATTCGTCTTGGCCCCAAAAGCCAGACGAGCTCCAACAACGAGCCTCAATTTGCATAAAGCCCAGACCAAGACGAAGACTAAGCGTGTGTCTATATATACTATATACTATATATCATTTATAAGCATTATATATTATAGATCCAATTGCGATTTTGTTTGTGCCGTTGTCGTTCAACAACCTCTGGCTTTCGCTGCCCTCTGAAGGGGGAATGAGGTAGGGGTAGGGGAAGGGGTAGGGGAAGTCCCCTCTATCACAAATGTAAGCTAATGTAGGCCACGGGCAGATTTTACATATTTCAAATATCAAGTGCCTAAAGCCCAATTACATAACTAATTCTATATATTAGCATCTCATTAGTGGGTTCAAGTTTTACACTCCGATTCAGGTGATTTTTTTTTTCTTTTTTTTATCTATATATACCAATCATACAAAGGAAACTTTAAGGACAATGATGATCAGAGTTTCTTTCCTCTACAATCCTTTTATTCGATACAATCTTTAAACCTTTCTTTTACTATTTTCATTACGCCTACCTTCTACAGACATTTCCCTTCTAGAATTCAACGCCTGGCGTTGTAACGCATCAAGTTGACTTGGGTTTCAACTTAAGAATTTGTATATATAGTATTATTTATACAACTAAGTTGCCGTTGCTATCAAAGCTATTTACCCACTCCACACTAGTATTTCCCGCATGTTACAATTCATTTAAACATAAGGTCAAATTTTATTTCGAATTATCAACAAAGTTACTATTCCAAAACAGATAATCAATAGACATCTTTTTAAAAAAACAGGTGACCAGCAATTTACAATTCTACGTCATTTGAATATGATGATGAAATAGTTGACGACAGTGTCTTCATGCCGGAAAACTAAAACTAAATCAAATCTAAAAAAGCCCCTAAAATGAAATACTGCAAAATCTGAGAAACTCAAAAGACACATTGCATCAGCCGTAAATATTCGAAAATATACTTACAAAAACATGAAAAATGAATAACAAATTGAATACCAAAACTAGTTCAAGCACAAACCCAAAGCCAAAAGCATGTCTGTACATATGTATGTATGGACTCTAGACGGAGCCGGTATGTCTACGACGTCACGGAGAGACAACCACAACTACATACCATCGAAGCCATCAAGTGGTTGAGGGTGGGAAGGGGCTGGGAGGGAAGGGAAGGGGTGCTCAGTTTGCTTATCGTTAAGCAAATCCTCACGATAAGCGTCCACCACAATGCAGTAAACAATTTGTTTGTATTCCCAACATTTATAAATAAAACCCCACAAGCACATGTCACCCAAAAATAACTCTATCAGAGATGTGAGAGATCTGCACCGCGGTGGTTGTTCTCGACAACAGAAGTGTAACATACTCAATATGAATATGTAAAAAATTTGATGAATATTGCAAGTACAAGATCAAGATAAAAGTCATCTTTTTTCAATACTATATTATTTGAATCATTATGAAGTTATTGTTTAATTTTAAAGTCAATTACTATATAGGCAGAGCTAACGTTTTGTTTAAAATTTATTATTATATTATTATTATGTATTAAATAAACTCACAAATTTTAATAAAGATTTCTGATTATTATCATATTTTAATTACATGTGAAACAATTAAAAAGAAATTGAATTGGATCGCTGCAGATCTCTGAGCTCTATTTATAAAGCAACTAGCTCTACAAAATTAAAAAAGAAACTTCTCTAATTTTCGAGTACTGTCTAAAAAGCACTTGATCAATCTCAGCAACTATAAAATACTTTATATTATTATATACTTTAATATCAGCATGCAAGAAGTTAGAACTGCATTAGCTTAACAATTATTTACAGGGTATCAGTATCAGCTAATTAAAACACAAAAGTGTTGGAATTCTAATCTATATAAGAGATCTAAGAGATCCAAACTAATCCAAACTTACTACAGGGTATCTGTTAGTTGGTACCTGCATTTAATCTTTGTGCTTTTGACAAACACTTGCTATTTTTTTTTGTTTTGAGAGAATCGCCTGTTGCCAACTGGATGTAAATTTGATTTCTAGACACGACTGGAATATAGATTACATTTCAGTTTATTTAACTTAATTTCATTTTTGAATTCTTTTCTTTTTTTTCTATATATGTTATGGTGTTTTGCTCTTCTTTTTATTTATTATTGTTATCAAAGATCAATAGTATTTTTTTTATTTCTGTGTTGACTCAACTGTTTCATTGTTGACTGATAACAGTTGATAAATTTTTGGGTTTTCCTATTTTTGTTTATTGTGGGGATGAAATTTTAGGGGAATATTTAGGAAATATATTTGAATAACTGTCAAATAAATCAAACTGTTCTTAACTTGAAAATATATGTATATCAAATAAAAAAAAACAACAATTACAAACCTTTGCATTGATTGCCATTTTGGTCGTCATATTTGCAAGAGTTGAGAAATTAAAAAAAAAAATAAAAGGAAAAACTACTGAAAGGAAAAGCGTTTAGTACTCTTCCGGAACACACGCACACACACAGACACAGATACGCGGGGTTCAACACACGACGAGAATTGTTTATTGTTTATGCTGTTGCGTCCGAGCAACAAGTGAAAACAACTATACAAAATGTATGTGTATAGAAAAAAAATTATATTGTATTTACGTATAATTATATTATATATATTTGCACGTTTTGTTTTTGCACTTTTCACCAAAAGTTTTCAATTTGGGGAGCATACAATTTAAAAAAAATATATGATATTATATGCTCTTCTATTTGTTGGGGTCTTTGGGTTCTGGTTTTAATTTCGATTTCTTGATTAGCTTTTAGACTTTTCTAGTTGCGCGTACGTCTGGACAGCACAGAGTCTCTGCAAGAACTGAGCTCCTGCCGCAATGCACGAACCTATGTATAGCCTGAGAGAAGCGCTCATTATGACGCGACGCGACGTCAGCGTCAACGTCAACAGCAACGTCAACGACGACGATCGGAAACATGGGAGATGCGGAGACGAAGGCAAAGACGACGGCGACGTCGACTCGTTCGTTCGTTCGTTTACCGTTTCAATGCGGTCGGTGGTGGGCAGCCATTTTAAGAGCGACAAAGACGATCGATCGGCCAAGGGAGACAATTTAGCTTTGGTAATATGCTGGAAAACGGGATACAGAGTGGGTGGAGGGGACAGAGATTTGGAGAGGTGATGGCGTTGGTTAAGCGTGCCTATCCACCACACATACTTATTTGGAGGCAGCACAGCTTTTCGGCTGACCCGACGAACTGAACGACACAACGAAACAACGGAACGACAACACACATACAATTCTTCTTGCCGTCAACGATCTTTCTATACCTTGTACTCTTTAAGTGCTTTAAGAGGTATTTAAACAGTTGTAAATAGTATATTCCATAACTTATATAGAATGTTCTTTGATAAAGGTAATATTATAATTTATAAATGCATTTACAAAACAATAATAGATGATCATAAATGAACTGACAGCTGATAAATCTGTGATTAATTTAAGAATAAAAGTTTTAAAATAAACGGGCAGAGGATTAAGTAAAAGTAGCAAAGATAAATCTTTAATATACCCAAATGTTTATATTATAACAGACTTTCGTTGTTTTATAAAAAGTAAAAAGATTATAAAATCTTTAATCTTTAGTCTATTCATATTTTTGAAGAAATTAAATTTGATCTCAAAATTTCTTAATAAAAAGCTTTACAATGTAATTATGATACAGAATTTTCCAGTGTAAGTAAAGTTCATTAAATTTAGACTACAGCGTATCAGCTAGTCAAGAACTTTTTGTTATTTTTCTTTATTTTTTTATTTATTTGATTTTTTCTCTTTCTTCGATTAGTTTGCAAAAAAGCCGAAAACAATTTCAGACAATTATTTGCCTCGTATCGTTGATTTTTTTTGTTCTCTGCTTTATTCCTTTTTAAAATGTAGCTTTACGCGTCGAGTTGAGATTCTTTTTTATATATATATACTGTATATATATATTGTAGACTTATTTTTTGACTTTAAGCGTAAAATTCTGGTTCTTTGTTTGGGTTGCTTCGTGTGTACTTTTCCATTAGAGAGCAAGTGTAAGTGTGTGTAGTTCTAGAGTGCAAACACAACGCTTCTTTATAGATAGATATTTTGGGAATATCATTGTCCAAAATCAATAAATAAATAAAAAATATAATGTATACTATGCTAAACAAATGCAAAACTTGTGACTATTTGGTGGGATTTATAAAGATCGATGAATCATTTGCTTAACTAATGGATCCTACAAGTCAACCTAACAAAGGTTAAGTTGAGTTTAATTGCACATACAAATTTATTTCAGAATATCAAGCAAACTTGCTCAAATTTCTAATTCTTTTTTTGTTGTGTTTGTTTCAAACCGTTTTTAAGTCGTTGAACTGATCTAATTTGAGTCAACAAATATAAGGATAAATTAAGAATTTAAGCCTAAGCTGATCTATATAAGAAGAAAGGAAACTACTGACTGCTGAAACAGTTCATGAGTTTCAAATTACTTTAAAAGTGTTTTGAAATTTAATTCGGAGGACTCAAAGACGTGCAGGAATATTTGAACCGGTTCAAGAGTTTCAAGTTACTTGAAAAGCGTTTCAAAATAACCTCTGAAGACTTGAAGACGTGCCGGAATATGTTAAACTAATTCAAAATAAACAAGACATGTCTAGTATTTAGTATTTGTCTGCAGAAAAGCTAAACAAGTAAATAAGATGTCATTATTATGAATTGTTTGTATTGAAATGTTGCCATATGTTAACACACGCATTTGTGGAAAAACTGATTCTGACGCACACGTGTTTGTTTTTTTATTATTTTTATTTGTTTCCTTCTTATTTTTTTGCGCAACTAGCCAAGTTGCTACCTGGCCGGAACTGCAGGAGGGAAAGGGGAACGGAAACGGGTACTTGAATGTTTGTTTTTTATTTGTGGCATATTTCATCTACATTTCTATTTGTCTGTTTATCACATTTTAAATGGGAAATGAAAGAAGGAGAAAGACAGTTTTTTTAGTTAGTTTTCTGCTTATCTGTCACCTGGACAACATGATGTGCACATTTTGTTGTTTTTTCCCTAGTGGTAATTTGAGTATTTTGTTTTGGTTTTTTAGTTATATGTTTATATATGTACTTCCCACTGATAAGTCACACTCACTATAAGCACTAGATTCGCATGTGGCAAGCCAACAACATATAGCCTGTAATTCCCTATTATATTTCACTAGAATTTATAGGGACGTACTTACTTACTTAATTATGTCGTAAAACAGTAGAACTTTATGAACTTGCATTGTCTGATGAAATTCAACATCACCCAGGCAATCATATAACAAGTTAATTAGTTTTCTCCATGGGAAACTTTTCTATTTTCAAATTAACAGGAAATCTACGATCTATAAACCTATAAACAAAGGATGACAAACTTATAATCTATAGTAGTTTTAGTGCAATCGAAATCTACTATTTGAATTGTTTTCCATTTCCATATGTTGTAAACTAAGAGATGTTTCTCTTACATGACTCTCTTGCGCTCTTTACATAGTTTTTGGTGTATTTTTTGTGGACTCTTTTTTTTACGAAACTAGTTGATAAACAAACGTTCCAACAATTTCCACCTCCTTCTAGTCACTAGCCTGCTTATCGCGATCACGCGATGCGACTACACACACAAACACACACACACACAAACACACACACTCAGTTCCTACACTCTATATGTAGGTATGAGTATTTCCAATGTCAATGTACTGGATGACTGAGTCAATGAATGGATGCCATGGATATGCCCCGAACATGTTGTAATACACACACACACGCACACACACATTTGGCACACACTTTAGTGGGTCAGCGATCTATGTGTTTGTGTGTCTGAGTGTGACCTTCGTTATGGGGAGCATGTCAAGGATTAAGGCAATGTGCTTAGGCATCTAAAACAACAAGTTGTAAATCTCTCAACATGATTGCCACAAGCCCTTTAGGACCCAAAATGATAACGATAATCGCTTGCCTGTTAATTCTATATTTACTTTTACATTATTTATATACATAAATGGCAATAAAGGTGCGCCCCTAATCAAAAACTAACCAACTATCTCATTCTAATCACAAATAAACAAACTCGTGCAAATCTCATCTCATGTCAAGTTCAAAAGCTCAATTTAACTCGTTTCTCTCCCCTTTTTTGTTTAATTAGAAAAGTTAGATAATAATATTAGCAATATTTGTTCAGCTTTCCACGTACTTTAATTAAGTTTTGTATTTATTTGGTCGTTAGTTTGGATAATTAGTAATATTATGGAAATCAAAAATGAAATTTCAACTTTGATGCTGAATATTATTTTTAAGTTAAGTTTAGCTGTATCAAAAGTACTATATATTTATATTTATTTATATATATCCACAGTTTCAATCTGTTAAAATTTCCTTTAATTACTTCAATACTTGACAGAAGCGCTCAAATGTGAATAGAAAATGATTTATGCTTGCATACAATAAATGAGGTAATTTGTATATATTATCAGTCTTTATCTATATCATGGACTACAGGGCTTCCAGGGGGTTTATACTTCCTAGATTTATTCCATAAAAATTCACAAGAAACCAATTAGTGGTACACTTGTTTAGAAGCATTAAAAGATTAAAAGCTTTGTTGATAAATACTTTAAAAGTTATTCATTGGAAGCGGTTGAATATCGATAACATATCAATTTAATACCTAGGAAACTAGTAATTATATTGTTTTTGTTTTTTAAATAATTTATAACACGAGTAAGCTCCGCCCCCCTCAACAAACAACAAGAAGACTAGAAGCAAGTAATTCAATTAAATCAAATCAAGGTTGAAACCAAATAAGTAAACACAACAATCAAAAGGCTGAAAAAGAGATGTAAATATAAGGAAGAAAAGAAACGAAAAGAAAAGAAAGAAAAGGGAATTGCAATAGGTAAACAAAAAGATATTTAGTATATACTAAAATTAGTATAAATGCGTATGTGTCTGCGGATATTTGTTGATGTCTTGATGTCTTTTATGCGTTGGCACTTCAAGTGCAAAGCACCGAAATAAACGAGCTACTTGAATTGGATATATAGTATAAGATATTGTCCGATATACATATATATACGCTATATGTTTGTGTGCTCATACACGAGTCTGTTATTGTTGTTGACATGAGCAATTGTTGTTGTTATTGCTGTTGTTGTTGTGGTCGTTTGTCATATGACAAAAACAAGTTGATAAATGACTGTCATATACCAAAGTAACTCGGCTCTATCTCTATCGAGTGATGTGTGTGTGTGTGTTTGTGTGTGTGGCATATCAAATTACACAATTGCAGGCGCCTGCAAGAGATCATATGCACATGTAAGTATTTCATCATTAGGTCTTTTACTTTAATGCAATTCTGAGCTGTGGTTTAGCACTAAATTCAATCATGCGCTCAACTCATAAATAACAACAAGTGTGTGGGTGTGTGTGTGTGTGTGAGTGTGTGGGTGGGTGTGTGTACTTTTGGAGGCGCGTTTTCTAGCAACGAGCCCACTTTTTCCCTCTTTTTTTAATTTTATTATGTGCGTCGCAGCACACGCGTCGTATGCGCAATATGAGAATATTTCTTTACCCCCTCAGAGGCCGCGTTGTTATTATTATTTATGTTGTTATTGTATTTTGTTTTGCTTGTCTTCACCTTGATAACTGTAGCTGTAGCGCGTCATCAAGCTGTCAGGCATTGTTAATACCAAACCCCCCAACCAACTATATAACCCCATCATCGTCATCATCATCTACATCATCAACCCTTGCGACTCATCCTTATAATAATAACTATTTGTTGTTTTTTATATTCTTGTTATTTCAATGTTCCTGTTGTAAACTTTATCATGTTGTTATTTTGCTTACACGTTACACTTACAGATGTGATCTACGATATCACATCCGGGATTCGGGTGATCCTTATACTTTCAGAATCACAAATCATATGGGGGGAAAATCCCTCAATGACGTAAGAAGCATGCCGTATAAAAGAAATTATAAACGAATGATCGAGTCGATCGCTCGATCGATCGGATCGATCGTTTGTTGATCAACATGCGTTATTGGAAACGGAATAGCATTCGGAATGAAGTAGTCTATATACGCACTTACGTATTTTCCAACTATGTCGAGGTAATTACTAGAATGTTGAAGCCCCTTGTCTTACTTGCTTACTTGCGGATGCAAATGCATTTGCAATGAGGCCAAAGGGTTCGAGCGACACAATCAAAGTCTTTTTCTTTATGTATAAATATTGTTGACTGCTCGAATTAACCGATATTATATTATTCCAATTAGATAATGCTTTGAATGAATTGTACAATGTATTTTGAGTACCATACATTCTCCGGAATTATATTTTTAACTTTTCAAAACAGATGTTTGCTAAGTCTTAGAACTCAGTCATTTACTTAATACCCTTTTAGCTTTCTCTCTGACTATAGCTATACCTATTGATATAGATTCTACTTCTCAATGATTTAAGACATTGCAACTGTTGTTTCTTAGGGATGGTCACAAGCACAAACTATCGACATAAAAATCTAAGATAAGATAAGATCTAAATAGACTCGGATATCTTTTTGCTTCGATTATTGTACAGATCTTTGGCAACAACTTTTGCTTTCTTTTGCTGCTGCTCGTTTCGTTTTTTTGTTTTTGCCTTTCAGACAGCATTTACGTCAGTGTCCAAAAAAAAGAGACAAAGAATAAAAAACAAGGCAAGCAGCACACACCCCCAACATAAGTAAATGTGTCCGTGTGTACACGTATCTTTTAGAATCTTTTAGCCACGTTTGTTTGCGCATTCTTTTAGCATTTATTCGCTGGCCCCGAACCTCGTCTGACGCTACCGAAATTAAAGAGGAATAATACTTAATAAAAATAACAGAAAAAAATAGAAATAAATAATAATGATATATCAAATATGGCATGGGTACTCATGTTGGTACTTAGAAGTTTCCGGGCTTAGGTAAACCGATATTTATTGTGCAAATAGATGTGGCCGTTCATCAAGTGCAGATAAAGCAGACAACAGATAAAAAAATAAATAAATAAATAAATAGAAAAAAAGGGAAACACGCGCAAAAGGAAATATAAATAGAGAAATGATAAGTAAATAACTTTCGACGACTGACACATGGAGCACATGATCGCGATCGGATTGTAATTTTTGTTTTTTATCAGAGACAACATTCGGTACCGCCTGACAATGACTATGACAATATGGTCAGACATAAGGTTAGAAAGATCATTCCCAAAGCGATAACCATTCTTGCAAGTCACTTTACCTGATTCAACAAGACTAAACATAACATATACTATAAATAATAAACTCAACTCGTATTGCGATTCACATTTGCATTATAAATTTAATGTCTAATGGCTTTTACATTACTTAATAAAGACTTCTTCAACCAGATTTCGGATCAGAGTTAATTGAGTTAATGGAATTATTTAGATAAAACTAAAAATAACTCCTTTGGATAGATGTAAAAAATAATATAAGACTATACTAAATAAATAATATTAAACATTTCACATAATTATCATATAACATTTGTGATTAAAGACTTCTTATCAAGCATTGATCTGAGATATATCAATTTATCAGTTACAAATGAAACACTCAATAAACTAATTATCACATTATATACAGTATTAAGTACTTCTAAACCTCTCCAACTAACTTCCAATATGTATATATTGATATATTCCTAATGCTACAAGTACAGCAACTTATGAATTAATATAGTCTAACGTATTTATATAGTATATGTATCCTATCTAAAAATCGTGGGCGCTATGTGATTTATTTGCTTACGCGCTACTACGTAAATATTCCTTATTATTTCTTTGATTTCTTTGGTTTCTCTCAATCGTTCGATGGATATTTCATGCTGTTTTTTTGCTGTTGCTGTTGCCGTTGCTGATTCTGTATTTCTTTTTTAATTTCTAAAAAGTGCTCAAAGTTCTCAAGGCCGCGTAGCCCTGGTCATTTTTTTTTCATTTTCATGTTCATGTTCACTGTCGAGCTTTGGCTTTGGCATTCAAAAATAGATCATAAGATAAAGAAGCAACTTCTGTTCTGCCCGTTCTGTTTACCAGCTGTCCCGACTATCTTTCTAATTGATATTATATTTTTGTGCACATTCCCAAAAACTACTCGATGTTATTTAGCTTTTGCTTTCGAAGAAATTCCTTCTTTATTTTATTTATTCAAGGTTAATGACAACGACAACATTAGCCAATTCATTAACCCTGGACCTGGGAAAGGGGTAGGGGCGCGGGAGTATTTTGATAATGTCTCATAGTCTTTAAATATATGTACGTCTGCTGTCTCTCATCTCACACTTTTATCTGAACAACCGGTTTTTACGATCCTCTTTCAAGAATTTAATGATCTTTTAATGCGAATTTTTATGGACTCGCGTTTAAATCACGTGTAGAAGAATAAATACAACCGGGAAATGCTCAATATATGGGTTACATAAGCTAAGATCACTTCTAAGTCCCCCGTGCAACCACAATTGATACAAGAGGGTTCATTTGTATGTAAATGCATATGTACGTATGTATGTAAGTAATACTATGAACTCTTTGCTTGCAAAAAACTTAACGACACGTGTGGCTCTCGGTGAGCTTTGAATTTCTGTTGGTTGTTTGTTTATTTATTTAGACAAGCTTTTACTTCATATACCGCATCGCCACGTGAAAAGTACAAGCAAAGTGGGTATATTTGTGAGTCGTGCAGAATACAACTTACCAATCCAATTGTGCTAAGTTGCATACTCAGCACTATTAAGTGGCACTTAAGTGGAACTTAATTATGTTGACTTCCCTCGTTAACACGTACAATCCTTTCAGATTAATAATCAATTCACAATTGTAGACTAAATATAAATATGCTTGCTTTTTTCACAAATAACTGCTGCACATAAAATAACTGTTTCTGTCAGCAGTGCTTTGTGAAGATATCGATACCTGTCTATAGTAGTTCATATTTCAGGCGCCAGGACACCATCTAATGACGTGTGATTTGCTGTAATCGATTGTTGAATTCTATTTTGAATTATGCCTGATCGTGTATGCTAATCGAAACGTTTCTAAAGCAAAGCTTTCGATATCGTAATGCAGTGTACAAAGTGCAGGTATATTATAGTTGAGTTCTGTAATGTTTGGGACTTGTTTTCCTCGGTTTCATAATATATGGAGAAACACACACAGACACACACACACTGTCACCTTACCATTGCGCGTGGCACCACAGCCCTAGAAACAGTTCCACACAAAAAATCTGCTCAGCCAACAAATCAGTCACAAACAAGTGGAGTGTGCATGTGGCATACATACATATATAGGTATGTACATACAGACAAGTGTCCAATTTAAATGCTGCTCATATTCATACACACATGAATACATATGTGTACGTGTATGTGTATCGATACCTGTTTTCTTCTGTAAATTGTTCAGCTCTTTTGCTCTTTACAAAAGTATTTTTTATCGCGTGTTGCGCTCTTTGAATGCTGCTTTCGCACACTTCCCCGCACTTGTCTAACGATCTGCTCTCTTTTTTGCTTAACGCGTTTTCTTTATTCTGATATATGTATGTTTGTACGTAAATATGTATGTATTTTTATCATATAGCGAGAGGCACAACAGACGAGCCCAGAAAATTGGCCAATCCGCGCGCACTTTAGACGAGCGCGCCCTCGTTTTACGTTGTACCATGATTTGGCCAAGGGGTGTGTAGCGGTGGAGGGGAGGGGGGCGACTTCTGGCATCTTGTAAATAATAGCATTTTTTTATAAAAGGTATGCATGTATTTTTATTTTTATTTATTTGTTGTTTTTGCTCTGTACGATCGGTCGGTCAATGGCGAAGCCAACAACAAGCCGCACGTCATTTGCAATGTGTTCGAAAACAAGTTGGAATTTTTTTAGGTTAGAATTACAGCATTGGCAGCAACCTTGTTTGAATTTAGCTGAATATTCGATATTGTTATCGCATTACGTATACGTGTGGTTGACCCATTTTACATCGATCATTGTTCAATCTTTAATTCTTTACGATCTATTTAATGTATATAAAGAATGTTTGTATATATTATTCGTATTCATCTATAAAAATAAATGATATTCTATAACTATAAATGCATTAACCAAAACCGATTGAAGATTTCGAAACGGTTATTAGCACATTGGTTAAACTATGTATATGAATCCCAATCAAGAGAAACTCTTCTTTATTAATTAAAATCGAATTTCGTTCAGCATTCGTTATTGTTGTTACCTTTTTTATTTTTTCTGTCTGTCTGGTTCAAACAATCAAGTTTTTTGGTTGCTAGCGAATTTCGGGTTCTCTTCCTCTTCCAGCTGCCCCGAAAATAACTTAAGAAAAGGAAATTAATCTTACGAAAACCGGTTCCAAATTGCCAAGCCCGCTGAAATTATTCGGTCCTGCTTTAGTATGCAAAAAAACAAAAGAAAAAACCCAAAAATCCAATCAAAATGCGCAACTCATCGGCAGCAGATTCAAAATATAGTATATACAGCAAGTCAAGTAATTTTTCGGACAGAATAAAATCGTTTCTTGTTCTTTTAATTTTAGTTTTGTTTTTTATAGTTTTAAATCTCATGAAAAAGGTAAATTTAAAAGTCAGTTGCAGATCTACTCGGAATATAAATATAATTTTCTGTCAAAAGAATTATTGGACTAACTGTATATACATATTGAAATTGACTACGAAAATGTAAATACTAAAGATGTATATATAAATCTGTGAAACGTCTTGGGGCAGCTGTTGCTGGGCTACCAATTTTCGTTTGAGATACCGAAACAATTCCAGAGACTTGGGCTCGTACTTATATATATGCGTTATCTCAGTCGCTATCAAGGTCGTCATAATGTGAACGTATCATTAAATGGTGCATTACTTTTTTGTGATTTTTATTTATTTAAAAATTCTTTCATTTCTATCGGAAATTTCATTATCAATGTCAAGCACAAAGTGGCGAATGTGGCGATAAGAGCTCCTTTTTAGTCATACCCCCCACAGATACTGATAGTTAATTCATTAATGGATATGGAATGTTATATATTATCTAGCAACTACTATATGGGAGTATATATTTCTGATTTATGCCCGTGTTTTGTGCTTATTATCAGTTTGTTTGGTTGCTTATCAACGTTGGATGGGTTCTCTGATTTATAATTAACTGCGGGAAGAAAAAAATAAAAATATTGTAAAGTCAATTATTTGTAGGTAGCAACCATTGGGCGTTGGGCGTTCAGAATTGGGCGTGGCATGATATGGCGTGTTGCCTGCCTAACTTATTATCTCCTATCTCTTAACATCACTGCCTGTTGCTACAGGAGAGACACCAAACGCTTGTCGTTATCAGTAGCTACGTTAACGGGAACGGGAATGGGAAAACCTTATCAGTGGAAGTGGAAACGAAAGCGTGCGCATTCATCTGCGTCATTCCCGTCATTGTCATTCATAGTATGTGCAAACATACCTATAGATGTATGTATATTGTTGATGGAATCGTCTTGTTTAAAGCACGCATGTGTTTCCGTTACCTTACAACTCGGCCAACAACAAACTTAAAGCTCTGACCAACGAAGTGGAGCATAAAACAAAGTTTTGTAGTTAAGAGTTCACTAATACCATTGCAGCAGGTTCCTTCTTTGGCCATAATCAAAGACAGATCCGTCAACAAGAATAAAATTGCACAAGCCCAAAATTGGGCAGCGTCTTATGGACATATGTAAAAGTACTACATACTGGCATATCTGTGTTGTGTTGTGTGGTGTTGAGTTGTCAGCGGTCGTTGGACTCGAAAATCCTTCACTCTCCATTCGGGGAGGTGTGTCAAACCGGTTGCCAATTGTAACTGTTGCTCCCAGCATCGTAATAAACTCCAAAAATTGCATCAGACGCACCTCTCTTAATTACACATAATTACAGACAGTTAGTCAAGTAATTGTGTTGACCAAGTCAAAAAATTGGAGCTTGTTTTTAAAATTACAAATACCTAGGACCGATAAATATTATTTTAAAGAAGTTAATAAATTAATATGAAATTTATTAATTATAAATGAAAAGCCAAGAAAAGTATTTTTTTGCAAAATAAAATGTGTAGATTTTTTATTTGGTCAAAATAATTGCTTGTTTAACTTTAGATGTTCATTTTTTAGTCTTTGCAACCAGTTTATAGTTGTTATTACGAGTATTTCGTATATATTTTGATCGATTGCCGTCAAATTCTTTCGGCCCATTTATTTAGTAAGTTGCAATAGCAGCAAGTCAAGGTACATCTTTGGTTCGATTCATAAAATAGAATCGATGCGCATTGACAGCAATTAATATTTACAACAAAGTATTTACAAAATTAAAAAAAAATGATAATAATAAATTAATTCTGTGTTGTTTTTAGCTTTGTGGCAGCAGCAGCAGCAAGTGGCAGATGAGACGATGCATGCTTCACCTTTGAGGTAAATACATCGTAGCCCAGACTTATCACATTATCGTAAAATATGCGATAATGGGTGGGCACCCAATAGAAATTGATGAATTGTGCCACTGGCCAGACAGTCCATTCTGCCGCATAGAGTTTCCATGCCTTCTCCTTGATCTCTTCCCATACTTCGTGTGCGTCCTTCTCCTCGAGTATGCCCAGCGTGATGAAGAATGCCGAAATGTAGACCGGTGAACAGATGACTTGGTCGAGAACAATCTTTTTGGCCACCACACGCATACTGCGACCAGGCAGATGCTTGTCCAGCAACAGGTACCAATAGTGACAAATGATGCCGACAGTAACACCACTGGTTGCCATGTGGCTAGTTCGAGTACTGGAATATTCCTCAATTTCACCATTGTACAGCTCCAGTTGTTGCTCCAGAATGTCACCCACGGAGCTGAGCGTCAATGAGATGCCCACGTTCGTTAATAGCAGGAATTTGTTGCTGAATGCACTACCATGCCATTCACGCAGCTTGTGCATTGCGAAAGCTCCAGCTCCCATTTTCGTTCCGGCACTAGCACCAGCTCCAGCTCCACTTCCAGTACACGTGGAGGCGCCGTTGGACGCTTCTCGCCGTAGGCTGGAACTGCCCAGAGACAGTAGACTTCGTAGTTTATGTCGCAGGAAATGCATCTTTGGTTGTTGCTTCGGATGCCAATGAGGTATATAATTTACTTTTAATAGATCTTTTGATGGTTATCTATTAAAATTGGAATTCAGCATCGTCTCCACGTCAAACCCTTAGTCTTTAGCTTGCATTGTATGTTAACCAAAAGAGCTTAATATATATATTATTGTCGTTTAAATTTTAAACTGTTATGCACATGATTTTTAATTGAAAACTTAAAGTTGCCGGAAAAATCTCAACACGCAACAACTGCAGGTTTTGGCAAGCAACAACAACAAAATCACGTGTATCTACAGCTGATGACCAGGGCTGCAACATTGCTGTCTAATCGAGTGCTACATTTATTCGATATTAAATAAATGGGTAGACTAGGAATTTCATTACTTTTTAAACTGTTGTATGTTTATGAAATATAACTTATTTACATACGTATATTTTTTTCTTTTTATAAATAGTTAATACTTGCTTTCGCTATGGAGGTATCGAAATTAACACAAGATCGATTGCGATACAGCATCGATAATTATTCGACAGCCCTAGAAAGCGTTGCGTTGTTATTGCAGTTGCAGTGTTATTTTATTATTGTGTTTTGTATTGTCGATGGCGTCGTAATTAACGCGTAGCATTCTAAATTCAAAGTTAGTGACTTGTTCTTGTGCTGTTTGCATGCATCATTTTAATTGTATTTGTGGACATTATTGTTGCATCTCCCGAACAGCTGTATGTTTGTGTTGCGTTGTTGCAATTAAACAAAAAGCACACTAGATAAGCTTTAGAGCACAATATGTATACGCAATTTTCATTGCGTGCTATTACTAATAACGCTTTTATTACACATTTTTTCTACAGCATCGTCAAACAAAGAAACTCCAAACTCACGCACACACGCCCAAGCAGACGCACACACACACACACTGCAAATAAAGGCAGGTAAACAGTTGCACAGACAAACAAACGCTAAGGAGCATAGAAGACAAGGGAAGTAATCTAATTCTAAATATATAAATATGGGACGCATATTTCTGGAGCATCTCGGCGGCCTAAAGCTCTTTAATTGTGCCCAATGCCACACTAATTTGACGAATCGCAGTCAATTGATCAGCACTCGCTTTACAGGCGCCACGGGTGAGCATTAAAAATGTTTTAAACTCCAGAAATCAAATGTTATATGATAATTATTGAACGCAGGACGCGCTTATCTGTTCAAACGTGTGGTTAACTTGACATTCAGTGCAATACAGGAGCGTGTGATGCTCACAGGACGCCACATGGTACGCGATGTCATGTGCAAGAGCTGTGGCGCCAAACTTGGCTGGATGTATGAGTTTGCCACAGAGGAGACGCAAAAGTTAGTATCATTCATGGCTCCCATGGTTAAATTATTATTAAGATAACTTACATGGTAGAGTTACGATTCCGATTTGGTGAAATATTTTAAATGATTTCATCATTCGTGTTGTACAGCTTCCAAGGCAGACAGATCAACAATATGATGTATTTAGATTTGGTGATTTCACCATTCATAGACAACAACTTCCTATCCTGTAAGCGAGCAGCTATTGAAAATACATATCTTTGTTAGCAGATTCACCTTGGTGACGTATTCACTCTAATTCACGTATTTCTTTCTTTCACCAAGATAAGAAACATAGACAACTCTTCGCTCCAATATTTTTCGCTGCCTTACTAAACAAAACAAATACTAGAAACATGAAATACATATATTTTTGCACAATTGTGGGCAATATGCCACCTTGTAAATAGTAAATTCACCTTGATTCACGCTATTGCCCTCCTGCTCACACCACACATAATTAATATATGTCTTCTCATTATAGATATAAGGAAGGTCGTGTCATCTTGGAATATGCATTGATCAATGAAGCAGAAGGATTTCCATCAGAAGCTGGCGGCACAAGTCACTGAACGGAAGACTTCAGCTTCAGCTGCAGACCAACACAATAAAGCGTGTGTAGCTTTAAGTATTGAATTGAAAGCCGCAGGCGATGGCTTCTATAGGTTAACACAACAATATTGTAATGATTATTGCCATAGTTATTGCAAAATTGTGGCATCGACAACTGGCTAAGATCGCTTGCAAATGTTCTAGCTAGCTACTAGATTATCGTTATTCGTTAACTAACGTATAATAACAGGCCACTGTCAACGTTACTTAAACGTAGTTTTAGACATTATTACATAAGCTACTGCAACTGCAACAGCAACAGTGCGGCGCCCCAAATTCTACAAATTATTTTAAATGAGGCTGAGCTGCTTAACCCTCTGTTGCACAATGTGTGGCACAATGGAACCAACGAACGCTCCCCGATTTGTCATCTTTTAATTTCCAACATCATTATGACCACATGTCTCTTTATATATTATTTAAACAAAATTCACAAATGAACAATAAAAATAAAAACCGATCTCTAGTTATCTATAAAATGCACATAAATGTGGTTCGTGGTATAGAAAGATTCCTGGTATTCAAGTTTGGGAACTTGATAATTAAATACGGATTGTTAAGGTACGACCATAACGTTTTGTTTTTGGTATTTTTTTAATTTCTAGTTAAAGACAATACAAATGCAACAAAAATGCATTGTTTGCTCGGTATCGTGTGTATCGTTGCTAACTATAAACTACAATGTTGCAAGAGCTTATAGCCCTATATTTTGCCGGTCTTTTGGGCCATGGCCAATGCATTCTCGTTGGCAATCATTTGGAATTCCTGGAAGCGCTGTGAGACACGTTGGTTCATCTTCAGGTACTTCTCCATGCAATTTAACGAGCACTTTTCCTGTAAATCAATTGAACATTAGTCTCTCCAAAACTGACAAATTTTTGAATAGCTAATTGAATGCTAACCTCATTGGTCTTGACATCACGAGGTAAAGTCGCGTACACAGTCCGTGAAGCACATTTCGGATAATTTGTTGTATGACATGAGGAAATCTGAAAACTAAACACGTTGGTTAATACATTGTCGAAAGTATAGCACATATTTGCAGGCGGTTGATGTTCGATTGCACATTGCATCATTTGTGGTGGGAATTTGTTAATCAATTTGGCCACATTACTCACTGTTTTCATTTGATCCTTGTCCAATTGGTCTAAAGAAACAGTTTCCCCGCTTTTGGCCATTGTGTTTTGTGTTGTTTTATTGAAGTTTTATGATAAAATCAGCAAAATTTTGTGCGATTAAATAATAGGAGAGCTCAGCTGTGCGTGTTGGTGCCGCACTGTCAAACACCAGGGTTGCTATTTCTTATCGATAGACACGCAATAGTATGTGCTGCTTATCGATAAGTTGCTGCCATCTTTTTTTTCACTATATCGATAGTACACAATCACAAATTAAATTTTTCTCTACGTAAGCGTGGTTGTGTCCGCCTGCTGCTTGTGAAAATTTTCTGTGTGTACCTAGCGACGCAATTAATACATAAGTTGAGGAGAAAAACTCAAATAAAAGTTAGCAACTGCTATTAAAATACAGATATATACATATATACAAATACATCATGCCACGGTATCGTGAATGGGACTTGGCCTGCAAAGTCTACGTTGGCAATTTGGGCTCATCAGCCTCCAAATATGAGATTGAGAACGCCTTCAGCAAATACGGACCCCTAAGAAATGTGTGGGTTGCACGCAATCCCCCTGGCTTTGCATTTGTTGAGTTTGAGGATCGTCGCGATGCAGAGGATGCAACCCGTGGACTCGATGGTACACGCTGCTGTGGTACACGCATCCGTGTTGAAATGTCCTCCGGCCGTTCACGGGAAGGTCGCGGAGGCGGCGGCGGTGGTGGCGGCGGAGGTGGAGGAGGCGGCCGTCGTGGAGGTCGCAGTGGCAGCGGGGGTGGAGGCGGGGCCGCTGCTCGTGCTGGTGATGCTGGCGGACGTTATAGGTGAGTGTCATATATTTACATATGTTGTTCACCTGACACGGTGTTCATTTGTGCATCTGTCCTTTTTTTCTTCACCTATACACACATATGCATATGTTAGTATAACAAATATTTAATATGTACATGCATACATATGCACATATGTATGTATTAATGTGTGTGTGTGTGTGTACATATATGTGCCATCAAAAACGTTGCGCACTGCATATGAGCTGGCCAAAAAGAATAATTAATTTCAAAAAATACACACAAAAAAGATGAGAAATCGATTTGAGCCAAAACACAAAAAAAAAGAAGAAACAAGAACATGAAAAATAAGAAACACTTTGGGCCCACCAATGTGCGTATACATACAAGAAAGAAAGAAAGAGAAATATTGCAGTACCGGTTGTAAAAGTGAGCACAGCACACACACATACATATGCACGCACACACATTTATAGTGTCGTGTGCGCATCAATTGTGTGCACAAATATCCAAAGTCCGAATATCGATTATCGATAATCAAGGGCTGCACACTCTACTTTAGCTCAATAGAATACGGCGCTATGCTCAAATAAGTCGATAGCTCTTTTTTTTGTTGTATTTACACTCGTACATACACTATATATTTGTTTATGTACATCATTTGTTTCACACACACACACACAATATAATACCCCCCCAGCCCTCGAATCGAAATAAAACTTCCCCACGTTCCCCTCTTTTTGACCAACGCTTGTTACTCCAAAAAACAAAAAAAAAAGGCGGCTTTTGGCCGTTGTATAAATTTGTTGTGTTTTAGTAAACAGAAAATACTAGTACAATAATCAAATTTAGAAAGAACAAAAAACAACTTATAAACAAAATAAATCGAATCATCGAATGGGGCCCGTTTTTAATGTGGTTTCACAATCATTTTGCAGGATAAAGTCTACTTCTACTACAAGCACAACAAGAACAACAACAACAGCTACTACTACTACTAGAACTTCTACTACTCCTCCTCTTCCTTCAACAAGTACAACTACTACAACAACAACAAGAACAACTTCACGTCTCATAACTACTACAACAACAACAAGAACAACAGCTCCTGCTCCTCCTATTACACACATTTCACCACCACCACAACCACCACCAACAACACCAACAAAAACAACAACAACAACACTACCAACAACAAGAACCACAACAAAATTCTGCGGCTTTATGATAATTGTCAATTTCAACAAATACGATATATTCCGCTGACTGCAACACAACAACAAGAATCACAGTTCTCAATCAGCAGAGAGCAGAGTTCAAGTCAATCAGCATCAATCAGCAACACAGCTCAACACAACATATACATTATCTATCTCTGTCTCTCTCTAACCTCTTTCTATCTCATATTCACTCTTGCACACACACACATAAACACAACAAACTTACACAATCACAATCATCAAATGCGACGGGCCGTATGAGCAGTCAATCAGTCAGTCAAGCAATCAATCAACACCCGACCAACAAGCTTTTGTCTGCAGCCTTGCGTCGCAACTCTTCACCAACAACAACAACAATAACAACAAACAGCAACCACAAGAACAATCTTCATATTTCATCATAAGCTTCTAATTTTCGTACAACAACCAACAACAACAACAGCCAACCATATCACATATTAACAAAACAACACTATATCAACACACCAAACAAACAACCAACCAACAACATCAACAGCCAACAACAAACCAACCAACAACAACAACAACAACAAGCAAGCAAGTGCAACTACTACTGACCCAGCAAAAGCAATCAAATCTAACTCCAATTACACCAACCAACCAAGCAATCAATCAATCAATCAGCCAACCAACCAGTCAATCAATCAATCAATCAGCCAATCAACCAACCAATCAACGCTTCCTACAACAGCCTACTACAACTTTACAACTTTAGACTCAACTTTAAGACTCAATCTTCAAATATCTTCAACGCCTCTCAGCGTCTCCTCCAGCACGGGTTTATTTCAGCCTCAACTCAGCCTCAGCTCAGCTCTCCAACTGCTTCTTCTGTCCCTCAAATATAGTATATATATCTATATATATCTGTATATATAAACATCATCTTCTCATCTTCAAGCAGCCTACCACCACCAACAACAACTACAACTTTAACAACAACAACAACCAGAACAACTACAGCTACTACATTGCATCCACCAAATGCAACAAATCAAATGAAGGGGTTTTGTTTTGTTTTATTATACCCTTGCAGAGGGTATTTATTAAAAGTTTGATCAGGACAACGAGTCAAGATGATATAGCCAAGTCCCTCTGTTTTTTTAAGCTAACAAGTCTGTTATTTTTACTATACTATATACTGTACTATATACATATATAGCTGACATAGGAACACAAATCATTTACTACGGGTCTCTGCAAGGGTATCAAATCTTTGGCATGCCAAAGACAGCCTTTTTGTACTTTTTTTTTAAACTTTTGTTGTTGCTCTAGCTCTAGATATATCATATCAACACCACAAGAACAACCACCATTACCACCACCAACCACCACCTCTCTTCTCCCCGGTTGTGGCCTCTTGCCCCAAATAACAAAAAAAAAAGAAAAGAAAAGCATCTTAAAGTTCATCACCAAAAAAAAGAAAAGAAAAGAAAAGAAAGTATGCAATTTGAATCTTCAAATTCAGCTGAGCTGCGCTTCATTCTTCACCTTCTTCAATACAACAATACTTCAACTAGTGCTACTCAACTCCTGCTACTGCAATGCGTTTAAGCGAACTGAACAACAACAACAACCACCAACCACCACCACCAACAACAACAATATATCACCAAACCACCACCAACAACAACAACAACCACCTTCGAAACTATCACGTAAAGCAACTACTGCCCCAAAAAAAGAAGCGTATGTAAAATTGCATAAGACAAAATGAAAAAAGAGAAAAACGAAAGTTTTTTTTTGTTTGTAATTAATTTTGTATAATTTTGTTTGTTCTTGTTAACATGCATATACTATATTTTCTTATTGTTTGTTTGTTAGTTCGTTTTGTGTTTTTCTACGTTGTTGTTGTTCTTCTCTATACACACATACACATATATACACACCACACACACACACGCTAATTGTCTGCTCTCTTACCGACAACGACAAGGACAAGAATCAGCATCAGAAAAATCAAGATACTTTTGTATCTATTTGCAACTGCAACGCGGATGCAACAGGCAGTGGCAACAGCAGCAACAACAACAACCGTGAGGAGAGTTCCCAGCCCCAGATCCCGCCCCCTAACCACCCATTCTTCAGCTCTTCTTCAGTTTCACGAACTTCGAACTCTTCCCTCTTCTTCAGCAGCTTCAACAGCTCATCATCATCTGTGTGTGTGTGTGTGTGTGTGTGTGTGTGTGTGTGTGTGTGTGTGTGTGTGTGTGTGCGTGTGTGTGTGAATGGGTGTGTGTATGGCAGCAGCTTTAAAACAGCATCAAACAACAACCATCACGAACAACAACAACAACACACAAAATAACACCACAACAACAACCACTTAATATTCCACAGAATATTATTAGATTCTCAACTGAACAACCTGAACAACTACAACTCAACTACAACAGTCTTCTCAGTCTGCTCTGCTCATCAAAAAGAAAAAGATAATGAAATTAATAATAATGTCAGCAACCACCAAACGCTTTCGTAACTGGGGTCCAAAATCTATATACTATATGTATATATAAAAAAAAAGAAAAATCAACTGAAAACTGAAAGAATTGAAATCTATATCGAAGCCAGCTCAGCCTTATAGTTCAGCTCTTCTCAACCACCACAACCACAACAAGCACAACAAATTCAAATTGAAATTGAAAGCCAAACCACCTTTCAACTCTCAACTCTCCTCCATCTATATATATATATATATATACAACATATAGTATATATAGTATGAGGAGATGATGTTGTTGTTAACAGCACTTGTTTAAAAATCGTTATTTAATATGTTCAACGCAAGTTTAAAATTCTATTTAATTTTTTTGTATTTCTCTTTCTCTCTCTCTCTTCTTTCTCTTTCTGTCTCATTCTCTTGTGACCTGTTTTCTCCTGTAACTTGACCCCCACCCTGCACCCACCCAACCACTTTCATTACAGATCACGTTCCCCAAGACGTTCTCGGACACGCAGTCGCAGTTTCTCACGTGATCGTCGCAGCCGCTCGGACTCGAGGGATCGGCATTAGATGACTCCTCCCAAACACACACACACAGAGGACGCAGTTCAACACACACACAAACACACACACCCGCCACTATCCCTAGACACACACACAAACACCCATACACAAATACAAATTGTATAAAGGCTACAATTTGTGGCCTAAATCAAATTTCCTCAAATCCTATTGCAGCCCGGTGTTTTTTTTTCTTTGGACAAGAATTGTGAGATCCGGAAGAATAAAACAACAACAGCCAATCACAAGATAATTAACAATTAATTATAATATGTTATTAAAACAAAAAGAATAAAGAAACGCAGATCATCCAACGGCTAATTGTAACGTAAGCAGAACAGAAAGTTGGATGTGTATTTAGAATGTAAGTAAGTGCATAGTTCGTAAAACAACCACAACAACCACATCAACAACAACAACAAAACAACACTCAAATTACAACTACTAACAACAACAACAAGCAACAGCAACAACAACAAAAAGAACAACTTACAACCGGAGCGCGAGACAAGCGGAAGGTACAAGTATTTGTGAATGATTCTCTTTTTTTTCTAATTTTTTTTTTAAATCTTTCAACAAATTGTAAAAAAAAGAGTTAAGATGAACGTAAATAAAAAATATGAAAATAAAAAACAAATATGGTGTATTTAATACTTGAGGAGAAACGACTGTTAGAAATGTAATAAAAGTTCTCAATTAACTGTGCGAATGATAAACTGACGTTAAGTGCATAGAAACTAATGTCAAAGGTTAAAGATATGTATCATGATGAAATTATAATTATAACTGATATATATAATGATAATTATTATTATTGTAATAACAATTTCATCATGATTTGTATCAGTTAAAGCTTATACGAACGTTGAAATAGGACCTAAACTTTCTTAATTTGAATTTATTACAATAGCCTAGATATACTGGGAGACAGAAGTATATGTACAATCTTAAGCGTTCCACCAGATTTAAAATATTTAATCTATGACAGAAAAATGCTGATCTACTGCTTGAATAAGTGTTGTTTGGAATTGGCAGCGAAATTTGGTTAATTTTAAAGTAAATTAAGAATCTGGATTAATTTATTACCACTCCTTGGCATTCATTTTAGTCCATACCTAAAGCTAACTTCTTTCTATATCTTTGCCAGTATCACAAATTCGACATAAAATCGTTACTTACCATTAATCATATTAGCAGTTTTTGAATAACAGTTACAACTTCTTAATTCGAGTTTTGATATTTGGTACACGTACATATATTTAAGAAATTTGACTTGATTTAATTAAAATTGCACAAAAATGATCCATTGATAAACAGTCGAGTTCGAGTTACGCATGGTTATAATGTGAGTGCGGGAGAAGTCTCATTATATCGAATGATTATACATGTATGAAGTATGCTATAGTTTAGTCGAACACACGCCACATATAGTATTTTATTCAGGGTGGCTTTGTATACTTTTAGGTGCCACTGTCTTATGGTTATCTGTGAACTTTGTCTAAATTTTGATTTGAAATGCCAATTAAAGGTGTATTTGATATATGGTATATATATTTTCAACAACAATACAATATATGTATATTAATATAACATCGAGTTTACAGGTAGATAATGTACGATGCTGGGATACATCCAATATGTAGAGTTTATGTTTATAAATTGTTTTCTTTTTTTTTCAATCTATAATTAACAAATTTCAATATCAATGTGTATATAACTGTTTGCAACAAAGCAATAAACAACTTTTCCTTTTTTCTTTTTGCTCAATAAAACAATATTATTGTCAATTTAGTTATTTGCCATCTTCAAATTCATTTCGAGAAACCAATAATAAAAAAATAACAGTAATGCTACACAGGGAATCAAACACTTGGCATACAAAGTACACTTTAAAGTTTCTTTTTTTAACACTTTAATAGAGGAAAACAAAAAAAAAATAATAATAATGATTTTCAAGTGAATTTGGGGACGTTCACATCAAAGTTGTTTTGGGCTAAGGAGCGAGGGAGGAAGAAGAGTTGACAGTGAGACACATTCTACTTGTATTTATTAACAAATTCAACATGGAACTTGCGGAACTTCTCCAACATCAGCTTCAGTTTGTCCGTCTGCGGCAAGATGGTGCTGCGGAAGTGATAGGTGTTGGGCAATTGGCCAAATCCACTGCCGGGCACAATGCAGATGCCTAAAAGGAGATCGAGAAGTAGTTAAACAATAAGTTAAATAGAGTATCTATCTTGAACTTACCCGTTGACTCGAGCAGTTCAAATGCATAGAAGACATCCGCTGCCATATTCTTGGCCTTGGCCGCTGCCACAGCCTTTGGTGGTATATCGATCTTTGGGAATACATACATGGCACCCTGGACGGGATTGACAGTGTAGCCATCGAAGCTGCTAAAGGTTTTGTATACCAGCTCAGCACGTTCCTTTAACGCATTTAACACAGCACTCTTTTCCTTATTGTAGAGCTCATATGATGGCTCACCGGGACGTGGTGGATTCACCAGCGCACTGACAGCCACCTGACCAGCGGTGGTGCTGCACAGCGATGCAGTGATGGACTTGGTTAACATGGCCTTCACTTGGGGACACATATTGATGACCTCCATGTAACCGCCACGAATGCCGCATTCGCCAAGGAATCCCTTTGAGACGGACAAAAAGCTAACCAACTCCTGGCTACGATATGGTTCACCCATCTCATGCATGACCTTCTTGAACGAATGGAATTTCGAGTCCTTGTCATAGACATTCGCTTGGTACACTTCATCGGCCAATATCAATAGATGATTTTTGTGTGCAAATCGGATAATCTCTTCAATGTTCTGACGCGAGAGCACCTGTCCAGTGGGATTACCCGGATTGATGATGACCAGAGCACGGGGATTACACTCATTCTTTGCCTTATCGTAGGCACGCTGCAACTCCAAATGATCAAGACCCCACTTATTTGCCTCATCCAAATAATAATCGATTTTCTTCATGCCATATTCGGATATAGTTGCCGAGTACAGTGGATACTGTGGTATCGGCACCATAATGCCAGGTGTCTTGGCATCCACTTCACAACTAAAAAGAACATTAACTAATTGAAAGTTTTACTCCAAAAAGTGATTGAGATTATACTTACTGAACCAGCGAGAGAATGCTCTTGATGCCAGGCGATGCTCCACCAGTTAGATAGATGTTCTGCCAATCACATGGTACACCGCCATCGCGTTCCTCGATGAATGTGGACACCTGACGACGCACATACTCCAGGCCAGCGGAGTCCGTATATGATCCCATTGAGCCACCACTGCAACTGGCCAAAAGGGCGCAGGCTCGCTCCTTAACATCCGCGGGATAATCCGGAGAGTTCAACAGACGAGGCTCAACGGTCAGTGCCAAAAGCTGCAATGTGGATCATTTATAATTTACATTTATGTATTAAATAAATAAAAAGAATGCCAAAAATATCTTAAAGATAACCCTCATATAATTTCCAAAATTTGTTTAGGTATAGAATTCAATTAATTGAAATGATTTTTGAAAAATAACCTTTTTAAATGTAGAATCAATTTGAAGGTCAGATTATGATTAAAATGATTAAGATTTAAAAAAGTTATGCTAGTTTAAAGTCTTTTGACCCTATGGTCAGGTAACTTATCCTTAATCCTATAATAATACAATTATGTTGAATATTTCCCCCATAAAAAAATTTTATTTAATTTAAAGTCTGTCAAGTTTCTTAGACCATCGATAAGTAAACCCAAATTCTTAGACCATTTACTCACCTGACGCAAAAAGGTCAAAGGCTGTTGTCCCATCGCATGGCAATCACCAATGTTGGCCCGAATGACCTGGTCAAATGGCTTCTTCACGCCCTGTTGAATGAGTAAAAGAAGTAAAAGAAAATTGAAATTGAAATTAGCCAAATTACATGTTGGCTCAATTGGCCAAATTGCGACCCGACGACTAATGCGGTTTTAATCTAACCGTCAATTGATTTTCAAACCCCAAACAAATCAAATATGTTAATGCTTTTGGCTATTTTGTGTGCTCTGTTATTATAGCTGATTGGGAGAGCCATTAAATCGGGTGCAAACATCCATATAATCATATACAATTATCGCAAATTACACAAGGTAATATAAATAAATCAAAATCGTTTGACGAACCACTTTAATGTTGTAGATTTATTCGGATATATGTACTATATGTTGAGCTAAAAATTTACGAATTAAGAATTAATTTAAATTAAGAAACCTTTTTTAAATTAAGAATTAATTATTAAATTTGCTTGTCTGATTTTTCTATGATTTGGAGGTTTGTATATATGTTCTATATTTGTGTACAATGTACATAAATATCTGATCAACTGTCATCGGTAATAGGTTCTACTTAGCACACCTTTTCCTGAGGTCTTTAATGAGCTTAAGTAAACAAGCTGGAAAGCAAACTATACACACAGCTGCACACACACCCACACACAGTCACACTAGGTAGCAGTTGTTGGGGACAATATAGGGAAGCAGTCTGGTAATTGACAGCAAGTACCAATTTAGTCGTAAGTCCCCTTCGGACTATTCTTTTTTACATACATATATGTAAATAAATGATAAAATGCAATTTGGGCCATTGTATGGAATGCATTCACTATAAGGGGACCCTGGAGGAGACAGGAGGAAAGGGGTGCATACATATGAGTAATTTATCGTTTGAATAAACAGAATGCATTGAAAATCACGAAGCGCACGAAACTCGGACGAAGCTACAAATGTGAGAAATTCAGTCATGCAAAGTAAACAACAACAAAAACATAAATAAATAATAGCAACAACACGGAGAATAATAACTGAAAGTAACGCCTAGATTCAAGCTCGATAATCAGCTGCTAATTCGGCACTCACAATTCTCGGATCGAAAAGAGCTAATTTCTTTTCTAAGATCGACATGGAAATTTGAAAAGAACTTCTGTGAGTTACATTCAAAATCTACACAAAACTATACGAATAGAAACTTTAACTACTGCTCGACTAGCTAATGCCCTGTACTTATAATAATCTAAAAGTTACACAGAAATCTATAAAAACATGGTATACTTTAAGTTTTTTGACCGATTCAAATGAAATTTTCAGATTAGATGAAGGTTATATTAACATATTTTTATATATATACTTTGTCTTCAAAAGTAAAAATTCTAAGCTTTAAGAAAAACTTTTAAGATATATTCTGCTATTGAACTTCAGTCATTTACAAATATATACTTCATAGGAATCAATATTTTCTAAAATTCTACTTAATACATTTGTATATAAATTTTTATCTCGTGCCTACAGGGTACAGCTATAGGGTATTTAAGAAGTGATTGTTGTCCAGTCGATTTGCCAACTACTTGTGAACTTCCCACCAAAGCAACCTTCCATGTATAAGTAATTGAACAAATACATATGTATATATGAAACAGAGTAAACCAATGTACATATAAATATGTATTTAAAAGTATATCTGTACAACAGGGGGCACTTGAAACTGTAAACAAACCTTTAACGTGTGCCATTTTATAGTCAATCAACCGCAAGCTGAAATTGTGTGCAAATATAAATACTATATCTATCTATAAAGCTATATATCTGTATACATGTATACTTGAATATATCAGGTATTGCCTACGTGGTTTTTTATTGAACAAATGTGTCATAATCAGAGTATTGGTATTTATAACGTAAAGAACAAAACAACAATAATAATAAAACTTAAAAACAATTTCTAAAGCCGAAAGTCAATTCAACGGCAATAAACTATGCTCAACAAATATTCCAAAGTATTCCAAATGGTATACATTTTAGCTTGGATTAATATTTATGATTTAAAATGATTTCTATTTTAAAATGCAAATCTTTAAGGTACAAATATAACGTTCTATCAGTTGAATCTACTGTTAGACACAGCTAAATGTATAACAGCAACTTAACAGAGGCTGTAACATTAGAGCATAACAGCAGTGTGCAGACATGTTAAGTGAAGTACCTTAGAATTCCTGTTGGAAGGGATCAAAGATTTATGTTTCATCTACAATTTCAGCAATTTTCGATTGACAGCTATGAAATTTGGCATTGATCCAAAAAGGGGGAAAAATCGACACAAATTTCTCATAAGCAGCATAAAAAGATACAAATGCGTACGAGGAAGTAAGCGGAGAGGAAAGGAGAAATAAATGTAAAGCACACAAATATGCAAAGTGAAAGGAAAGCAAACAATGGAGAAAAAGAGTAGAGATGAACGGAAGAAGAAGATAAGATACAAAGACAAATATTGCAGTTCAATTGTGGGTTGAGGGGTAAATGGACTAACGCGAAATTCAAATTCGAAGAGAATCTTTTGCGTTGTACGAGAACAAAACAAAAACAAAAATTATATACTGGAAAATGTCAGATGCACAAGCGATAGAAAAAAAACAACAAAGATGTATAGTATAAGTAGCAATTGTGGAAGAGGGAGAGGAAGAGCGTGAGATTGTGAAAAGCTTCCAAAGCTCATGCGCATGTTTGTTGTGATTGTTGTGTTTGTTTGATAACAACGCCTACTACAAATTCCACAGCATCGCAATCCCTTCCTTTTCAGCCACTTTCCATCTTCTCCATCCATCAGGGTCCTCTTATATAATCACTGGGAAATTGAAAAGAAAATCTCTAGGGAGCACCTGCTGCCGGCATTTTGAAGGCCGTTCACTGAACTTGACTCCACTTTTATTTTGGCATTGAGCCAAAAACTACAATTACACACACATACGTACATATCTATGACCAGCACACAAACAAAATCTATAAGAAGTATGGCTCGAAGCTGTCTATATTTATAGACTCAAATTCAGCTTAAGCTCTAATATATTTGGAAGTCAACAAGACAAAAGAAAATAAAATCAACTTAGTATGCTAAAGATTGTATACTCTATCTGTAAATTTATTAGTCCATATCTGTATATTTAACTAATTAACAGATGTATTTATTTTCATACAGCAACTTAGTTTTCAAAATATTCATTTTATGATAGTTAAAAGATATAGATATCCCACTGAACTCAAAATAGGAAAGTAACTCTAAGTAAATAATTATAGATATTTCCAGCTTAGCTCGTAAACCCGAATCTATCATTTAAATTATTTATAGGATGAGGGACAGTGATGAGAATGTTTGACAAAAGTTATAGTGTATTAAGATAATTAAAAAACGTGACCCCAATAATTGAGAATAATTAAAATCATGCGTCTTACATTTGAAGCGATAAAAAACTGAGCAACGATAAACAATATAATTACGAGCTGAGCCCATTTGATCATAGTATAATAGAAAAAGAGTAACATTTTGTGGACTTATTTGAAGTCAATTTAAAGCTACCAGCTTTAAGGTTTAACTGATTATAATTAGAAACGAGATAATAGTTATAATTAAATAAGTGATTTATCTATTCCAGCTAAACATTTATAGTATACAACTTTAAACAAAAATTAGCACGAAATTTGTTCAAATTAAAACGGCAAATTGAAAAGTTAATCTCCAAAATAAAAGTTAATTGAGAAAAAAATTGTTTATTAAAGTTCTGCTGAAATTACCTGGTTTTAAATAATACAATTTTTATGATTGTAGTTATTACTTCATATCTCTGGAGTTTTCTATATTGAATTCTCGTTAAAAGCCTTTTGCCATATGTCTTAACTGCAATTAAACTGTATTTCAAACAGCTTTCGGTAAACTAATATTAACAAATTTTCCTAACAGGTTTTCCTACGTAATTGCACTCGATTCCGTCAGAGCTCGGAACACCCCCAAGGGATTCCATTTGGCACGAATGTCGTGTAAGAAGGATTAACAGGTGCGCACAACGTAAATAATTGCCGAGCAAAAACAAATGACGCTCCATAGATGGCGTATTTTGTGGTAATTAAACGTTGTTTGACAGGTTATGGTTTCCTTTAACTTTTACTTGTATATGTTATGTTCCTTTTAGCACTTACCTTTTCCAGTTCCTTTTCTATTTCGCCGGCACGTATAACGAGAGGACCACGCACCGCATACTCCATGACAATGAAGTTGGGATTAATATTATCCACATTTAGGCATTTCATGGTGTCTTTCTTTTCTGTGGACATACAGCTGTAAAAACAACAACAAAAACGATAAAAAAGAAATAAGCAAAGAGGGGGAAACACAATGACACGCAGTTTAAAACTAAAGGAAACACACGCACAAAATTCCAAATCTTATGTTTTTAATGTAAATGCAAATTTTGTTGCTTGCTTATCGTTATTTGTTTTTGTTTTGGACACGAGAACAATAACAGAAAAGAACAAGAAGAAAAAAAAGCACAGTATTTGTATTTGTTGGAATTATAATACTAACCGAGAAGGAACGGTGAACGGTGAATTGCTACCACGCGCGTTCAATGCTTCAGCTTGACTGTTCGTCGTCGTAGCCGCTGTTAACGTTAACAGCCGCTGGCTTTGAACACTGTTATTGTCATGTTGGGACGTCGAATTCCAGCGACGTATGACGGCAGCGCTTGACGTTAGTTTACATTGTTGCTTGTAACTTCTGTTAAAAGTTAAAGCAACAACATTGGCAGCAGCACGTTGCATTGTTGTTGGATTTCTAAGCAGTTGACGACTCATCTTAACAGTTAATTTTGTTACGCTTTTGTATTTCCAATTTTACTCTCAGACGCTCCTATGTATGTTTTGCCACACTACAAACAAGAGGAGAAAACAGAAATTAGTATGGAAAAAAAAACAATGTGCAAAAATCGAAGCAGCTGCGTCGTCGTCGTCGTCATCAGAGCATCGGGAGCAGATGCCAGGGCACAAAAACACACATACAAACAGTGCTGCCAAGTCTTCACAGCCTAAAAAAGCTAGATAGACATTTAAAAAGAGCTAGATAATTTTGATATAAACAGGTTAAAGCTATTGTAGTTCTAAGGAGAGGGAACTCTAACCCTATAAAGCTTATTAATCCTTAATAAAAGCGTTCTAAAAGAATCGTTCAATTTTTAGCTCAAACATTGCATTGAGCTTTGGGTATTTCTTAAAAAGCTGAGGTTTGCAAATTAGAATTTTTGACAACCTCTGCAAGCATGTATTGCCTGGACTGCAGCTTCTGTATATTAAAACTGAAATGCTATGATATTTAAGTATATTGAGCGGTTAAATATTTAAACTTCCTTTCAAAAACGTTCCCTTATTTGGCATTTGAAAGCTTGGAATCTGTCGGTAAAACGGCTGAGTTGGCAACACTGCATACAAACTTTCGATTTGAATGTAGTATAAGAGCCAACGTCTCTGTGTGCGCCTAAGCTTGATTTATAAGAGTTGGAGTGTTGTTGTTGCTATTGGGTATTGTTATTGGAGGGTGTTTGTTGGCATTTGGTACTGTGTGAAGAGGGGGAAGAATGAGAAGAGAGTCTCTTATCGCAAGCGATAAGATTATTGAAATCATTTTATGACTTTTGCCATATCGATATACATATTTATTGTTCTACACCCGTAAGCAACAAAACCGAATCAATTATATAAATAAACAATTAACCGGTTTTGTCACCCCATACTCTTACGTATTATATGTGGATAAGTATGGATGTGTGCAAGTCAAGACGCAATATCTGCTATTAACTTATTCCATTGTTTACTAAATAAAGCAAGTTGCATTAGCAAATTATTTAAAGCTTTTTAACGGGCACGAATCCTAATGCAAGGATGTATTTTAATCATTACAGCATGTGGTCACACTGCAACTCAAATTGCACGTTCGATATATTGCCAATATCGATAATAATCGATCAATCAAATTTTGCAACGGTTATTCAAATGTACACAACAACAAATATGCCATTTCAAGCAATTTGACAGACTTTTTGAGCGTTTTTATGCATAGATAAGTGTTATCAGTTGCTGTCTTATCACAATGGAAGTTTTTATACAATTAGGCGGTAGCTTTTGTTGGAAAATGGATTATGTATACGATTTGATGAATTATTTGCTTAAAAACAAAAAACACTACACGAATGGATGCAAATTTGAGTTGCTGTCAAAAGCCGTGTACTTTTGACATTCAGCTACCACACGTGTATTTCCTTATCAGTGACGTCCTCAGTCTAAGCTTATGCTATAGATTTATAATATACTAAATAGTCAGAATATGAACATATGTATGCACACACCCATAAAAACAAACAGAACAAGGTCTGGCTGGCAAATATTGTACTTTGAAACGCTAATTGCGTAATGAAATTCGAGAGAGTCTGTGCCAAAATAAAAATGTATACTGAAAAACATGACAATAATAGGAAAAAATTACGTTCAAACACTTTGTATATTCTATACAATAAGTACAAGAAAACAAAAAGAATTGCAGAGTTTAAGGAAATACACTGAACTCAATTAGAATTTTACATTTTACGGCTAAATAAAAAGATATCGAAAAAATTGGACCTAAATATGGGCAAGATTCTAAAGTTTTCAGTAGTGAAAAGTCGAAATATTTCAGCATAAGATAAGAGTTTTTCTTACAGTGTACTTTCGCTGCACTAAATTGACGTACACAAACAGATTCAAAGGCTTAATTTGTATCTATTATATATTTTGTAAAGAGATAAACAAATATATTAACTCGATTTCTCGTAGATGATAAAGGTGCTAAAAAGACGCGTCAATAAATCAATAGTGAGATATAGTTGAGAATGCTCTAATATACAAACATATGTACATATATTAATAGATAAGGATTAACGTGTGGAATTTAATAAGCTATATAAATATATATATTCTTTTGTTATTTGTTGATTTCTCGGCGCTTATGTAACGGGATCGGTATGCAAATGTCCAATCGGATAAGATAAAACTGTTATGACAACTGATATGGGGGATTTAATTAATTAAGCAGACACTTGCAGCTGCTAAATAAATATGAATAATGTTTATATCGAATATCCGTCACAAAATCACATTTAAAGCAGACAGGCTACAATTCCAATTGACACATCAACAAATCCAATCAGTCAGAAAGTAATCCATACTAATTGGGATATAGTGTGGTGCGTAGGGGCGCTGTCAAATTGCTAATTAGCATGCTAAACAGCTGTTGCACACACGTACACACATACAAACACGCACACGCACCCGCACTTTGAGTGTTTGGGAATAATTATTTGCGGCATTTTGCACGCAATTCAATTGAATTGTGACACGCACGACAGTAAACAAAATCAGTAGTCAAAATTTATCACCATTTAACGCACATAACTTTTATTGTTTTCTTATTTGTTTGTTTCGCACTTGAGGTTAAGTTGTTCTTTTTTCTTATTGGGGATGGGGGTAACACTTTGCCAACTCGGATGCAATACATGCAAGGCTTCATATACATATGGATGTGAATGTGTGTATAATTAGTTCAAGAGCAGGAGGTAAGAAGAAGATGACTGCAGGATTGATCGATTTTTATTTTGATTGCATCGCAATTTTTGCAAGTTTGCAATTTCTTTCGGACAATTTTTTACGCACCTTGTGAACTTGGAAGCGGACACAACCGGCACGGGGGGAGGGGTGTAGCGTACTGCACTCGATTATCTAACGTGGTAATAAAAAAAAACTGTGACTGTTTCTGTTGCTGTGTGGAATTCAACTGGCTGTCTCTTAAATCCGAATTGTTTGTTGTGATTTTAGTGTGGGCAACGAGAAATCAAAAGCTATTACACGCTTATATATTTTTCATATATATAAATATATATGTATGTATGAAAACTACAAAATTATTAATAAACTTATCTGCACATACCCAACTACACACATAAATAAAATCGTAAATAAATTCGCCAATGTATGTGCTTGTGTGTGGTGGGGGTACCTGAGCGTTCGTGTGTGTGTGATGTTCACCTCTGGCAAACAAAATAGCGCCAGTGTGTTCCAATGTTTTGAAAATATGGAGGCTGCTGCTGAACAGCTGGGGTATATCGATAAAGAGTGCTGCCACACTCACGGCATATATGGCAACGTTATCAGTGTTAGTAAGCGATGATGGCGCCATCTCTTGTTTGTTAGCGCCGCCACCTGTCATGTTGCTTGCTTTTGGAACTAGATTTCATATTGAAGTCTGGCAATTTGAGCTATAGCTCTCATATTTGTTGTTGTTTCACCGGAGTTCGGACGTGTTTTTTTTAACGCGGGTGTGCAACGTATAAGACACAATCGTTCCAAGTCCAACTTTTAATGAACCAAACTGTTGTTAATTGTTGATCAGTTGCACTGCAAAAGGCATAATACTTGGGCACTTGCACAGTATCTCTCGGCACAAACAACAACAGCAACGAAGTGTAATTGCTAGGCAGAGCGATGCATAATATTTAATTCCTATGTAAATAATAGTGCAACGTTACAAACTGCAGAAAGTTTACAATTACCGACAAAAACAAACACACAACACACACACGCACGCACATACAAATAGTCGCCCAATAAACACAGGCAAAAACAGTTTCCAGGAGTTGGAGACAGGGCTGTTACGCAGTAGCAGGAGCAGACCAAAGGGCAGGGCTGTAACGCAGGATAAATAACAAGATACACTAAGTGCAAAATCTTTTATACGCATATAGTATATATATATTTTTTTTAAAACCAGTGCACACATTAGTGTGAGTGTATATCTTAGTGTGTGTGCGAGTGTGTGTACTTTCGCAAAAAAATGGCACCATCTCTAAGTAAATTGGCCCACAACCAAAGCGCCATCGTCGGCGTGGCGGGAATGTCGGCAGCTCTATGGATAATCGCATACGGCAAACTGTCTAACAAGAAAAGGTAAGTGCAAAGATCACTACAATTTTGCATAGGAATATATAAAATATTGAGAAAGGTCTCGGTTTGCAGTCAATTTGAAATGTATTGACATTGAAATTTCGTGTTTTGTTTGAGGTGTGAGAGCGAGTGTGGATCGTATGATGCGTTGCCAACTGGTTTTATTATTGCCCCATTTTGAAACGCCTACATCTGAGATCCAAGGACAGCGATCACTGCCAACGATAACAATAAACGATAACAATTGCCCTTCAGCTGATCAAAGTAATCGGGGGGCAATTAATTTGATGTTCCTCTTAGTGAGTGGTTGCATCTAGAGATGGACTTGTCTTCGTGTCCACCACTTATCCCACCTTAAGTTTTCCATTATGTCATATTTATTTATATATGAACATCTGTATGAATATGTAACACCTTTTTGAACTTTGCCCTCTTGTTCCGTTAGTTCGATAATCTTGCAGAAGTGCCTAGAAAAAGACCTTTTAATAGATTTCACGTGGCAATAAGCCAAAAGGGCGTTTCATTTGTAGTTGTTGTTGTTATGAGCATTTCATTTCGTTAATGTAATAAACTCAATATCTAATCATTGCTTGCGAAATCTCAATTTAACAAGTACTTCGTACCTGAATTCATAAATTGTTGTTACGCGTGCACACACACACATACATATGTGTGTGTGTTTGTAGGGTATAAATATATTAACCTTTTGATCTAATTAATTGAAATTGTGCTCAAATGTTTGTTTGCATGACAGTCACAATTAGACTAAGTATGTATTTGGCTAGGAATGTGCACAAAAACAACAACAAAAACAATATTTATACAAGGAAGTGGGGCAAAGTCAACGATGCGTGGTATTTGTTGCAATATTCGCTACAACATTTTAGCTTATCGCAAATGACCATAACATTCCAATAACAACAACAATAACAACAGCAACGGCAACAGTAAAAGTCTGAAATTAATCATACTTAAGGACTTATCTGATTTCTTAGTAATTGCTCACTTTTCATTACATTAAGGTAAAACATTTGGATTAGTTAACGATTGCTGTTAAGTAATTCCCTCAGTTTTAGTTCATAGAACGACACTGAACTAAATAAAATGAAAGGAAAAAGTATTTTAATTCCTATGCATGTTAATTTACAATGACAACAACCTGTTGCCTGTTGTGGAGTAAACAAATTTTATTGCGAATCGTTTTCAGCTCAGCTCCACCTCCTGCCACCACCCCCACCCCCAATGTCCAATGTATATAGATTGACACATCGATTTGCATTGTCAATTTTTTGTTCAGACAATTGCCTAAGGAAGGTGTTAAAAAGCTTTATGCACAAATGCAAATCAAAGAGCAAAAGTGCAACAACTTTGACATGCAGCAACTAAAAATGCAATCAATGCAAATGCACTACACAACAGTGCTGTCAATATAGCCTTTATCCGGTTAGATCTGTCATTTAGAGCACAACATAAAACATGGATAAAAGCTCACAATCGAATATTCCTTATGCTTATTTCAAATTAGTCAAATTCAGACAAATTTGGGCACAAAAAAGCAGACACAGAATGTATATTTAAATGAAAGTAAGTTTTAGGCTTTTTTAGTGCATGAAAAAGGTTCAATATTTAGGGCAAGTACTCTTAATTTCTGTAAGGAAATGTTTGAAAATGTTATCACACTTTCATCATAGACTAACAATAAATTCATATTATATATAATTCCCCATAAATATTTACCAAAAGTGCACACTTTTAATACAAAAATATTACTTCTTATATTGCCCTAGTTTCTTTAAACTTTTAACCATTTCTTTCTGTTCGCTTTGGTCTGTATTTTGTCACAAGTAGTTGGCAACACTGACACACACACACACATACACACATGCAATATGCCGGCTCAATGTTTGTAGAAGAGTTGCCGGCAGGCGTGTGTCATAATTTAATGACATACTGTACGTATGTGTAATCTTACATACGTATACGTAATAAACATAACTGTTAATATTGCCAGTTATGTCTATTTACTGTCCTCATTGGAGTATTTTTGGTATTTTGTTTGTTCTGGCAAACAAGTATCGACATTTCAAAAGCTCATTGGATTTATTTCCGATAACTACAGTGAACGCTCTCTTATCAATCTTATCAAGTTAGTGTTCGCTAAAGGAAGTTTCAGTGTATCATAGCAAGACGCGTTTGCCAACTCGATCTATATCCACAGATTATTGTTGCGTTCATTTACCAATAAATTGTGAATGTCTTCTTCCATTCTCCTATTTAAGAAACACAATTATAAACATTCATTTGTATGTATACTATACATACATACATATGTAGACAAATGTACATTTGTATGTGGTTTTTGGAATGTTTTGTTTTTGTTTTACGCTCGTCTGCCGTGTTCCGCCTTTTGGAGTTACTTAACACACTTGCCCCAATGAATGCTAATTTTTGTTTACTTTTGGCTCGCCAATTTCTGCAGGTACATTTTTATATAGTGATGTGAAATACATCGATATATCGATCGTTATAAAGGCGATTTTTCAATTAGAAAATATGTAGCAGAAATCCAACAAAAACACAGTTGGAGAAAAAGTGATTATCTTTTTTTCTAAATGGGAACTCAGGGCTTTATTCTGTGGTTATTATAGAATCTAATGTTTAAAGCGATGCTCTACATTTTTCATCACAAAAATATCAGTATATTTTCTATTTGTTCTATTTATTATTAATGGTATTTTAAAACTTTTTTGACTATGTAAGACTAAACCTTATTCGTTGTCCCTATATTTTCAAATCCGACTTTTTAACGCTCAAATTCGAGCAACTGTGGAATTCAAGTACAGAATGCAAGCACATAGATACATACATACAAATGTGTGAGTGTGTGTTTGTGTGTGTTTAGTTGCATTAATAATCAGCAATTTAAATCGGTTTGCAACAACTAAAAATGTGCATAATTAAAAGCGCTTGACATATGCACCTGTTTATACTGAATTTCAAAAAAGTAAAAATACAAATAAAACACAAGAAAAATGAGTACGTTTTTTTTTAGGACTTGGGCGTGTAATTGCCAACACTTGAGAAAACCACAAAAATTTAAGCTAAAAACACACACAGACACACATATAGAGACAACAAATGCAGACAGGAAAAAACAAATAGCAAAAGGGGAATAAGTACAAATAGATAAAGAAAAAAAAAGTGTGTAAAGATAAGAAGAGCGACAAAAAAAACTATTTATCATATCAGTGATATAGTTTTAGATACACGTGTGTGTTTATTTATGTTAATATAAGCATATGTACATATGTATATACATACATATGTATGTATGTTTGTATGCGGATGAGCAATAAAAGAAAAAGCCAAAAAAAAAAGAAAAAAAACTCGCAATATTGAACTTTGCACCCAGGTTTAAATTGCCGTTACACATCTGTCGATCTTGCACAGATACACACACACACACAAACACACACACACACATGGGTGCAAAATGTCTAATCAGTTTTTGCTTTCCTGCTTTTTTGAGTTGAGTGTATTTGTGAGTGTGTGTGTGTGTTAACTTGTCTGTCTCTTTGCTTGCTAACAACAACCATAAAATACCGGCAATCATAGACACACACACTCGCACACACACACACCTATACTATAGTGAATTTCTGACGTAGTCTTCTTTTTTACTGCTAATATATTTGTGATTTTCTGCTGTTGCTGCTGCTGCTGCCTTTTTTTTTTGTGTTAATCAACGAATTTTGCTTGACCACAGAGACTGACCAAACTTCAAGTGGCTAGCAAAATAGGCGAAAGCACAAATAACAAATGCGTGTATAAAAAATACAACAACAACAGCAGCAAAAGTAGTGTTTGCAAGTTGTATTTACAACACTGCTTTTTTCGACATGGCTAATGATCGAAAAGCAAACCAGAAGAAATCAAGCAACAATTGAACTTTTGGCTACGCATTTAATTGGTTATGTGTGCAGCTGGCAAATATAAAAAGGGGAAAGAAATGTTGCTATTTAGACCTGGTTTAATCACAACGATTAACAACAATAGCTGATAGCAACAGCAGCAAATATTTTCAATCAGTCTTGTCACACACACTCACACACACACAGACACTTGTCTGCTCGCACGAGCAATGAGTATCGATTAGGGATGGTTCAAAGTCGGTCAAAGTTTGTATCTAGCTTATCGATAAGCTTATGACTACAAAAAACTTTTGAAATTTGTACCTACATATTGTCAGACTTACAGTAAAGATAATGCTTTTCTTTTTAGAATTCAACACTTGAAAACCTGTCTGAGTTTTTATTGATCTGATTCAAAATAGCATTGCCAAAAATTTTAACAGAAATGTTAAAGAATGCACAGTTATTAAAGTTTGTTAGAAACCTTAAGCAGAGCTTAATTTATTGTATGTAGAACACGAGGTCACGCTTAAGGAAATTATAACAAAATGGCATATATGGTTCATCTAGGGGTCTTATTTAAATCACCAAACTGAACAAAAAAGTGTAGCTGCTTTTAAAATTTGTTTTCGACAGACTTCTATAGTTTTTTTTCGTTTGTTTCTTCCTAATAAGACTACAGTTTAATTAAACGACGGAGGTCTCAAAGTTGACTGAAATCTCTAAGAATTTCTAGCATTATGAACACATTTCTACTATTTTAAATACAAAATTTTTTGATAGACAAAATTGTTGTGAAGAAAAAACTAATGATTAATATAATTTATCCAAATCACATATATAATTTTAAATGACAAGTTACAATTGTTAAGTATTTTTAATGTTCTGACTTTCGCCTTAATTTATATGACTTGTCTTGTAGCGCTAGGAATAAAAGAAGATCTCAAAATAAGAAAGTAGCAAGTGGAATACGCCACCTTGTTATACAAATGCCAACATCGAATCACGCACACATCTCTAGTATCGGTTAACTATCAAATCGACAGAGGGCGACACATTGTCATCGTTGATCATCAAATGCGATTGACCGACCTACGGACCCAAACACGTGTTGTATGTCACCCCTCCCCCTCCCTCCCCACCAAACCATCCAACACACACACACATACGATCCACAAGTGGATTTTAATATAAACACAATGTGTATGTGTGTGTAATGCGTTGGAATTGATAGAAATGTTCAAATAGCAACAACAAAAGCTCAACTGCCCACAAAAAATATAAATAAATTAAGAAAAAAAAAGAGAGAAAGAGGAAAAGAATAGACAGAAAGAGCATAAAAACATAAAACAAGAATTGTTAAAGATGACGAGGAATGGGTAGAGTAAAGAGGAAGAGCAAGCGAAATAGTATAATATGCTAAATATTGCAAGTCATCGCGAATCATCAACTTTTCTATGGTCTGGTCTGGTCTGGTCTGATCAAAAGGCAAACGACACCTCAGCGAATGTTTGTTGCTGTCCGATAAGGAAACGCAATCTTTTGCACTTTGTTTAGTCTACTACCTACCACCCACAATCCGCAATCCATGATCCAGAATCCCAAGTCCATGACCCGCTGATAAGCCACATAGAACTGAATTGATCGCCCTTTGCCCGTCGGCATATTTCATCCACATCCACAACCACATCCACATTGACCATTCAGGGAATTCAAAGTCCAAAATGTTTTTCCCTTGTATCATTACTTGGCAATGTCATGGTTATGTCATTACCAGAGACTCGATACTATTAAATGAACACCTTCTCGCAACTATAGATTATTCGTATCTATAAGTCCCCTCCCAGTCAGATAGTACTATAAAATTCCGGTTTATTTACCGGTAAATACGACAATTAACATTTTCAACCTTTTTTTTGTTGCTGTCTGAGTCATAAATAAAGTTTATTAGCATTTGTTCTATTCCGAGTTGATAAACCGTTCCACAAAGATTGTTGTTGGTACAAAGGTGGTTCACATCGATTGTTTGCAATCAAGTTCCAATTTCGATTAAGTTTCAATAGGTCAAAAGGTCCAACGCAATTAGTTTCGAGTTTTTGGTAATGATACGTTTTAAAAACTGGTTCAAAAGTGATATCAAATCTTGAGAAATGGATTTGTTACGATATTAAAATGAAAGCAGGTTTAAATTGAAGTATACTTAGCTTATTTAAAACTAGTTGACGATCAGTTGAAGATAGCTCTCGTTAGTAAGATATTTCGACATGATAATATATTCTCTAATGGAGTCATATATATTTATCGTTTTAATAGAAATATTTTCGAAAGGAACGATAACAATTAATTGGATCAGGAATATCTTCACCTGAATATTAGATAATTTTAATTGACTACAGCTTATACGAAATATTAGCTTGTTTTTTATCAAACTTTGATAAAGTTTAAGTAAAATCATGTATAGAGAATTTAAAGAACATTTTTTATACATAATAGATGAACGATCAAATATTATTAGAATGCATCTAAAGAATTGAAATATTTTCCACAAAGAAATCGATGCTGCAAGATTTCTCTTGAGTTTCCACGAATGTCTGGTTTAAAACTCTCCAAGGAAATGTCCTTATAGAAATTTAAACCATATAGTTATTATATGTTATAATATTTACTCTAACATACTGACAAGTTTCTTTCAATTGCTTTGCAGGAAATCGGGCTATGAGGACAAAATTCAATATACCATCTCGGAAAAGAAGGAGAAAAAGGCAAATAAGGCGCATGTGAATTCAGTATTCTTTAAACAGCTGCGAGCGCTGCTGCGTAAGTAGAAGATCCTTATATCCTTATATATGTTCTTAACTATAAGGATTCTCTCTCTGATTTATAGCCATACTTATACCCAGATTCTGGAGTATTGAGACGGGGCTGCTGATGTTGATTGCCGCCACATTAATTGGACGATCCGTGAGTGACATTTGGATGATTCAAAATGCGACTGTTGTCGAGAGCACGATTATACATATGAATCGGGCCAAGTTTAAGACGGCACTACTCAAATATCTGGCTGCCCTGCCAGCGGTAAGTTCTATTAGTAACAAATTTATACACTTCTTAATACTAATCTCTTTTCTTAATTTCGTACAGATTTCCGTTGTCACCAATGTGCTGAAGTGGGCTTTGGGCGAACTGAAGCTGCGTTTTCGCACAAATCTGACGCATCATCTGTACAATGAGTACCTCAAGTGAGTAGTCCAAGAAATAGTCTAAGAAGTAGTCCAAGAAGTAGTCCAAGAAGTAGTCCAAGAAGTAGTCCAAGAAGTTGTCCAAGAAATAGTCCAAGAAATAGTCCCAGAAATAGTCCAAGAAGTAGTATCCATTTAGAGAGTAAACTAAGTATGAGGAAGAACCCTTCATATCTTGAAGATAACTTGAGTTGGAGATACTTTCACCCACTTGAAATGCTTACTAATAACTTTCTAAATCTATATTCCAATTTACAGTGGTTACACGTACTACAAAATGTCCAATCTGGATAACAGAATAGCCAACGCCGATCAGCTGCTGACCACGGACATTGATAAGTTCTGTGAGAGCGCTACGGATTTGTATTCGAACATTAGTAAACCGGTGCTGGACATCTTTATCTATGTTTACCGACTGACGGTTAATCTGGGTGGCAAGACACCTTCGATATTGATGCTTTACCTGCTCTTTGCGGGCGTCTTCCTAACACGATTGCGTCGACCCACTGGCCGTTTGACTGTTGAGGAGCAGAAACTGGAGGGTGAATTTCGATATGTGAACAGCAGACTTATCACCAACTCTGAGGAGGTTGCCTTCTACCAGGGCAATGTCCGTGAGAAGCTAACACTTCTAGCCAGCTACTCGAAACTGCGCTCCCATCTGCGCAAGTTCCTTGAATTCCGTGTCAGCATGGGCATCATCGACAATATCGTTGGCAAATGTAAGTAACCGATCTATAAGGAAAGAAATATGTTAATGAAATGATAATTTCTTTGTAGACTTTGCATCGATTGTGGGCTTCTATGCGGTGTCGATACCCTTCTTCTCCGAGAATCATCCATTGCTGTCTGGTGAACACAGCGGTCAACGTCTTCAGGCCTATTATACGTATGGACGCATGTTGGTCAAGTTGGCAGAGGCAATTGGACGTTTGGTTTTGGCCGGACGTGAAATGTCGCGTTTGGCGGGCTTCACGTCACGCATGACGGAGCTCATCAAGGTGCTCAGCGATCTCAATAAGGGCACCTATGAGCGTACCATGGTCAATGGCAATAGCATGGCCCAAAATGGCGGCGGTGATGCTGCCTCCGCCGGCAGCTTTGGTCCCAACAAGGGCATCATGTGCTTCGAGGATAATATCATACGTTTCGAGAAGGTGCCTCTGGTCACGCCCAATGGCGATGTGCTCCTCAAGGAGCTTACCTTTGAAGTGAAGTGAGTTTTCCCTCTAACTCTAATCTGTCATCTTTCTCATGTTCCACTGTTCCTTGTAGGTCTGGCACCAATGTGCTGGTCTGTGGACCAAATGGCTGTGGTAAATCCTCGTTATTCCGCATTTTGGGTGAACTCTGGCCCACGTGGGGTGGCAAGGTGACCAAACCATCTCGTGGCAAACTCTTCTACATTCCACAACGGCCTTATATGACGCTGGGCAGCTTGCGTGATCAGGTAATGCTACAAAATATCTAGATTCTCTATTAAACACTCGAAATATGGCATTAATGAACTTGGAAGACTATTGATTTCTGTCTTTTTATATAAAAGGGAGAGCTAGCTTTAAGCTGACACTATCCATCTCTTTCTTACATGAAAGCATAAACTTTAAAGCTCCCGAAAGTTCTTTAAACTCTTAAAACTCTAAAACTTTGGTATCCCTTTCTTTCGTTCGCTTTTTCGTATTCCATTTATCGCTGTACTCTTCTAACGAATTAATCCAAAATGATGTATTTATGTATTAGTAATTCTTCTATCTTTAATCCAAAGCTGGAAAACAATCAAAATTTAGAAACTATTTTTACTTATTCCCCTCTCTCTCTCTCTCTCTCTCTCTTGTGTGTTATTTGCTAGCAGTTTAGTATCTTCCAACAGATTAATCCAATATTTAAGTGCTCTTTTTGTTGTATCGCTCACTCACTCACACACTGTTTGCATCTCATTCTACAGATTATCTATCCACACACACGCGACGATATGCGTCGCCTGGGCAGATCAGATGAGGATCTATTGCACTTCCTGGACATTGTACAGCTAACGTATCTGGAGCAGCGTGAGAATGGCTTGGATGCCATCGAGGATTGGATCGATGTGCTATCGGGTGGCGAGAAGCAACGTATTGCGATGGCTCGTCTCTTCTATCATAAGCCACAATTTGCGATCCTGGATGAATGCACAAGTGCCGTGTCCGTCGATGTGGAGGGCAAGATGTATAGTTATTGCCGTGAAGTGGGAATAACGCTCTTTACTGTATCGCATCGTAAATCGCTTTGGGTGCATCACGATTATTATCTGCAGTTCGATGGGCGTGGCAACTATGAGTTCGAGCACATTGATCAGGATAAGGAACACTTTGGATCGTAAAAACAAACAATTAATAAATACAAAAATAAAAAGGATCAACATTTTGTTATGTACCAGGCAATCAGTCAAAGTTCAAGAGCCTTAATCAATCTGTCAATCAATGAGCTACACACAACAATAATAACAACAACAACAATCACACAACAAAAGGTGTACCTTATATCTAGGGAGATATAACTATATCTATATAATATAATAGCGCTTTAGATCTTAGTTATATATATATGTAGTTGTCATTCTGTTGGTGCTGGCAATTTTGTTGCTGTTCCTGTTCCATCCGAAACTTCCTTTTCTCCTCTTCCTTTGATAATGATGATTATGATAATGCTAATGATAATGATGATCACGATGATCTTCTATATATTGTATATTTAAAACAAAAAATGCCCGCAGCCATTCCAAGTTTTCCATTTTCGTTTTGTGATTATTATTTTTTCTCTCCTTTTGTAATATTTTCTTAACGTGCTGCGCTTTAGATCCTTATTCTAGGACTCTCCGTTTCATGATTGTGAGAAAGAAGCTGGTGTTAGTTATTTAAGAGCTTAAAGTAAATGACAAATGATAATCGTTATCAATTATCTAGCAAACATTTTAGTAAATTAACAAACACACACACCACACACACACACACTTGCATACGTGTACACCACCCATGTATATGCAATATTTTGTAATTTATATTTAATATACACAATTCTTTATTCTTCTTTATTTTCTATTTTTTTTTTGTAATTATTATTATTTGATTTTTTGTACTATTTTTTCGGTTAAATTGGAATTTATAAAGGAATTTTTTGTACAACTTTGCACAACACTAAATAAATTTTGTATTGTATTTGTAAATGCTCTGTGTCTGTGCAAATTGCATTAAATTGTATATATACAATAGAAAAATGAATAAAAAAAACAATGATTTTTATTTAACGATCTTTGATTTGAAACTCAAAAGAAATTAACTGTGAGGTAAGTTAAGAAAGGCTGACTACAGGGTATCTGCTGGACGCATCACTCTTGACTGGAGCACTCTCTCTATCTTCCCCTCTCCCTCTCTTTTTCACTAGTTGATTTGTGTTAGAGAAGAAAAACAATTTACAATAAATATTTTTCAGAAGTTCAAAATAAATGTACGATATGAAAATTGTATTTTTACCTCATTCTTAGATTTGTTTTCCTTTCCGCAAAAAAAGCAATTAAAATATATTTTAATTGTATATTTGAAATTATAAAATTAATAAGTCTCAAGATATTTTGTCACTGTATATAGAAAATGTCGTCAATACTAGATTTGTAAAATAGAAAATTTAGGACAACTTAAACCTCGTTTTGTCCACATTAAAAAGCCTAAAAGAATATGTAAAACTGACATGCTTTATATATTGAATTAAAATAGTTTAATTTAATATTAAAATTAATTATTTCTAACTAGAAAACAACTTCAACTTTGAGTCAATTAAATGCAGCCCTTAACTCATTTCCTTTTGGGCTTTTTGCTCTCCATTAGACTCATGATGGTCTTTCGCAGATCTTCCGTTTCCTTTGCTCCATTTCCAGATTCTCGATTTGCTCCTTCTTCTGCTGCAGCTGCGTTTCGAGTACGCTAACCAAATCTTCCGATTTCTTTCGTGCCTCACGTTGCTCCTCGAGGGCCTTATTTGTTTTGGCCAATTCCGTGGTACGTTCCTCAATGGTGCGCACTTTATCCTTGATCTCCGTCTCATAGGCAATAGCCGATTGTTTGAGCTTCTCGATGCGTATACACTGTGAAAATTACATATAGATAAATGACATTTAATTGAAATTGAAGTTGTCATTAGATAAGATTTGATTACATCTTTTTTACTGAGTGCCTCCAGCTTGGACAGCTCCTCGCTTTTAGCACTGAGATTGTTGCGCAGCTCCTCGCAATCCTTTTGCAGCCCAGCGATCTCCGATTGCTTCACCGAGAGACGTCGCTCGTTGGCTTGGAGCTGCTCGGAGGTTTCCGACCAACGCTTAAGCAAATCACTCAGATTTGCCTTCAATTGTGCCGCCTGAGCCTTGAGATCCTTGCACTGCGTTTGTAAACTGTTAATAATGAATTTAAAGATACGATTAACAAGTTTCTCAAACTACTTTCAGTTTTTCCTTACCGCTCTTGGCTGATGAGCAGCTCAAAGTTTTTGGTCTGAAATTGTTCGAGCTCCGCATTTTGGACGTTTGTCAATTGTGTGCTTTTGATCAGCTGAACACTCGCTTGGTCCAGACGCTGTTGCATGTTATGTGTGGCACATTTGAGGCTATCAATGCGATGCGTATACAATTCAATCACCTGCGACACAGGCGCCGACTGCAGCTCATTGCGACGCAATGTCTCTCCAATGCTCTCTATCAATGTATTCACACGCTGTCCCAGCTCCTTGTCAATTAAGGTGCGATGACTTTTTAGAATGCCACTCAGATTACGCCACTGTTCCGACTCCTCATTGCTGGATGTGGGCGTGGCATTGCCAGTGTTGTTCTTGCTATTGCTAATGATCGAAACGTACTGCAAGAAAGAAATGGAAATAATTAGCATTTATTTATTTAACTTTAAGAAAACTCACCTTAGCCACCGCCGCCTTGGGGAAATGCTCAAATTGTGCAATTTGTAGAGCAGCCGTTACAAGCTGCTCATTGCCACTGAGCATGGCACGAGCCAAGGCATATTGAAGCTGTGGCAAGTCGAGGAGAGCACAACATTTGTCAAAATACGCCTTCTTCGCAATGCTGGCAAAGTTAATCAACAGCAAGAGGCCAAAGATGGACTTTTCCACCTCCGTTTCGGCCAGAGTCTGTGAGCTGAGCATTTGTGGCAATAGCGAAAGTGGTGCAGCCAAAATCTTATCAAAATATGAGTTGGAGATTTTCGAAAGTACCAACTTTTCGGTCTTGGAGTCTCCCAACAATGTCAGGAGCAGACGTAAGATGGCGGTGACATTGGCAGGCTTTGTATCATTGCGTTCGGCATTGTTGATCAGCTTAACAACATTGGCGGGTTCCCGGGCAATTAGCTGCGACACCGCAGCACGTTTTCCAAGACGCAACAGGGATGTGAGTAGCTCAATGGCGGAGACGCCACAGAGTTCGGACTCGAGCCAATTACAAGTCAATTCATAGAGACGCGGCGTAATGGAATCCAGGCTAATAACTTCGTTGTTTTGCGACAGCTCGAGCACATAGCTAATGAGTTGAAAGATCAGTTGCATGCAACATTGCTGATGCTTGCGTGTATCCTCATTGCCATCCTCCATGTGTTGACGTTCCTCAAGTTGCTAAAAAATTTAATAAAGGTTCAGTAATAGAACTTGGAATATAATTGAAGCAGTCTCACATTTAGCAAACGCTCAATGTCATCACAGAAATGGGTGTGACTCAGCATGGCACGGTGCAATCCCGCATGGGATTGGGAATCCAACAGGAAGTCGACAATGTGGCGCAGCTGTGGCACATGCCACTGCTTCAGGCAATCCTTCATGCCGGCAAAAGCGGTACGCAGGAAAGTCTGTAACTCACGCTGCTCCAGAACATGAACATCCTCGGAGAGTATGATGAGCATTTTGTAGGCCAATAGACCATAATTCTGGATGCGTCGACTGAAGCTGGAGATGTTGACAGTACGCAGAAAGAGAAATAGCACTACAAAGTTCTTGTAGCAGAGATTAACCAGTATGGATAATGCCAACTGGGCATGAGAGTTGTCCACATCCGTTGTATTGGCATCACACTCCTCCACACTTTGCACCACATCCACAAGATGCTCGAGCAACATTACCAAATACGGTTCTTCCCATTTGATCCTTATGCCATAGGTTAAATCCTGTAGCAGCAACAACAAGCGTTGCACACGCTCTGGACGTGTTGTTCGCTTTAATAGATAGCTTAACAGTGGAACAAAACAATATTTGTGTACAATATCACTGCGTGCCTCCAAATTGCGACTGCAGTGTTGCAAGAGTGTTACACAGGCCCAGAGTGCATCATCATCATGACCAGCGACGCCATCCAAGGCACTCATCAATGCATGCAACTCCACAAAGAACTTGGCCAACTCCAAGTTACCGGGTCCAGCTGCATAACAATGCGGTGGCACTTTAGTTCCTAACAATGCAATGCTGCGTTGCAGGTGCACCAAAGACTCCTCTGACTTGAGCTGATGATAAACTGCTGCCTGGCTGTTAAATTCACGCACATATCCAATCAATTGCGCAAGTGCAGCGTCCTGTTGTGGCAGCATTGTTTTCAATGGGGAATCGCCATTCTGGTTGTTGTTGTTGTTGCTGCTGCCGTTGCTGCTGTTTGTAGTGTGATTGCCACTGTGATTCCTTTGCACACTCATTATTTTACACGTCTCTTTTCACCCAAATGCACTTTAATGATCCCTCTCTTTTTTATGAACAAAAAACTAAGCTATTTTATTTTCTAGAGAGCAGTTTTTTTTCGAAAGTTGTTTTCGCTTGGCGCTAGTCGGTAGAGTTGGTTCGTTTCGTTCTGAATAAGTTCAAATGAGCCGGTCATCGAAATGAACAAATGAACTTATTCAGTATTTTATTAACTATATCGAATACTTTGCTAAGTCGATTGTTCGCCAACGAATTTTTTACCTTATTCAGTTCTAAAGTTATGGACCTATTTTTGTAAATAAATAATGCACACAAGAAAAAACTTACTGTTAAGATTATTGAATTATTTGCAAGGATATTCAACCTTTTTGTTTTCTTAAATTTATTATAAACCAACAAATGTATAAGAATCTATTTAAAAAGAAATTACAACTCCTTTAAGTTGTGCAGCAGCAACGGTTGACACAGCATTTATCCGGCAAATGATGCAGCGCAGCGCTTAACATTTACCGCGTCCACCTTCTCCGAAGGCCAAAAGCGCACTAATGCTAGTCTGGACGGAAAAGTGGCGGGCAAGCGGCGTACGTGCAGACGGAAAAGTGGGTGGCAAGCGACGAAAGAACCTAGGATCGCTCACAACGCCTGCTCTCGCATAGCAAGAGCTTCGCTCACGTTGCATGTGTATGGGTAGACGGAAAGTGGCTGGCAAGCGGCGATTGAGAGTTTGTGCGTGTGTATGTTCGCGGTTGATCGATTGAGAGTGCGGGTGTATGTTCGCTGTTGAACGATTCAGAGAGTGTGCGTGTGTATGTTCGCTGTTGAACGACTGAGAGTGTGCGTGTGTTTGTTCGGTGTTGATCGATTGAGAGTGTGCGTGTGTATGTTCGCTGTGGAACGATTGAGAGTGTACGTGTGTTTGTTCGCTGTTGAACGATTCAGAGTGTGTGCGTGTGTATGTTCGCTGTTGAACGATTCAGAGAGTGTGCGTTGCTTAGAGCGCTGCTTACACCCATACATATGCAACGTGAGCGAAGCTCTTGCTGTGCGAGAGCAGGCGTTGTGAGCGATCCATAGCAAGAGCTTCGCTCACGGTGCATATGTATGTGTAGACGGACAAGTGGCTGGTAAGCGGCGTACGTGCAGACGGAAAAGTGGGTGGCAAGCGACGAAAGAGCCTAGGATCGCTCACAACGCCTGCTCTCGCATAGTGAGAGCTTGGTAGAGAGAGAGCGCTGCTTAGAGAGCCCTTCGGTTTTTAGGTGCTGTTGTTCAATCGCACAACACACACACATACATGCACCCACACAAAATAAACGGCATAGTACAAATTAAATTTAAACAATCAAGTGAATACTTTTAAGCTTAACGGTCGTCAAATTTTTAACACAAAACGCCGCCTATTGCACAAAGGAGTTAAAACTATTTTGATATATCGATATCGATAGATTCTTATTTAAAAATTAAATACAATTGTTTCATTACAAACAGAAGATTAAATTAAAGAAAACCAAATTAATTATAAATTTAATAATTAAAAGCTGATTTCCTTTAATTCGAGTTAATAAACTGAACTAAATGACTGATTTAGTTCACGACTCAAAAATTATCGATTGAACTTATTCAGCAAATTGAATTGTGTAATTTATTAATGAACGATATATTAGTACGAGCTGGCAGCCTTTTTCCAGGGTCTGGCAGCTCTTCTTCAAAGAGCTGGCAGCGCTGCTTCGTTAAACACTAAAGATAGCGCCAAATTTCAAAATCTATTTGTATGATGAGCTGTGGTCATTTCTGAAAACATAACTTTAAACCAACCCTTTCTTGTCAAGACTAACAAACGACACCCAGCGGTGTCAAAAGCAAACGTGTCGCCTGTTTGCTGGGCGCTAAACGATTAATTACCAAACTTGTAAGCACACACAGTCACACACACACACACTTGATATTTATGGTATATCTTGTTAACTGCTGTTGTTGTTCTTGTTATTGTAGAAATGCCCATGTGCATTAGGCTAACAAGCTTACAATTATTTATTGCTGCCTTTTCTTAACTCTTGCATTTAAAACTTAGTTAAGTTCAACAACAATCTTTAAATTTAAATCAAAATCTACATCAACTCTACATACATAGACACACATGCGTTACATTTCAAATAATGTATAAAGTTTTAGGGGAAAAAGAGAAATAGAAAGCCCATATGCAAAATCAAAACGAAATTCATTGCTGGACAGCTTAGCCAGAGGGCTGATGCCTCTTAAATTGTGTGGCAGGGGCACGTTATGGGCACATGTGTGTACGCTTCCTTTCAGTGCTCTCTACCCCCTTCACAACACACGCTAACACACACGCACACACTCACACATGCACATAGAAGAGTCAACAAACAACCCCCTCCAACCCCCTCTTTTTTTGATTCTGGCCAAAAATTACGCATGCTTTGCACTAGATGTTCCTTATGCTCATGTAGTGTCCGCTCTTTGGTGGGCGTTACCGTTACAATCGGGTGGGGGTAGGGGTTGGTTCGAAAAGGGAAGAGGCAGTGGGTGGCAGCTGGAGTGAGGCTTAAAATGTGCGAAAGCATAAGCCTAAGCTTTTTTATCGTCTCGACCAGGAGGCCAGGCCAGGCCAAGCTTCAGCTGTGCGCAGTGTTGCCTTTTTAGCAAGTTTAAAGCTAGACTTGACTCTTTTACAAAAGCTAGAAGTAGTCGTCAAAATTTGAAAAACTTATTTCAAAATAAATTAAAACTTAAGTTATAAATTAACAATTAGCAATTAAATTTATATAAATTTTATATAATGATATACACTATAAAACAGGAAACATAAAAAGATTTTTTTGCTCTTATTTTCTAGCTATTTTTGCTGCTTATCAAAATCAGCTATTTTAAACCTGCAAATTCTGACAACACAGTTTGTGGGTGAAAAGTGAAAGTGGTCCACACACAAATTTCACAATCTATCTGTGAGTGCGTGTGTATGTGTGTGTGTGTATAGTTGAAAGTTTCAATATTGGCATAGGGTTGGAAGGGGGAGTTGGTGGGTGGGGTCGGCTTTAGGGGCGTTTGAAGCCCTGAGGCAGCTTTGAGCCTCCTTGTAGTCGGTCTGTTTGCCAACTGGCCAAAAACGCCCACAGCGACAGCATATAGCACACACACACACACACGCATGTACATATGTAAATTGTATTTGTGTATGTATGTAAATATGTATGTGTACATTATTCATGCACACACATTGGCATTTTTAGCTTCAGCTTTTGAAAAATGCGTTTTATTCAAACGGAAGCAGAGCTTCTGGACGTTGTAACAGGAACTTGACAGTAATGTGTGTGTGCGTGTGTGTGTCCTTAGGGTGGGGGTGTTGAACGTGTGGCATGGGGCGAGGGGGGAAGGGAAAACACAGAGCGCTTTTCAAGGTCCTGTGTATGAGTGTAGATATATGTATTTATATATATATTTAATCTATGAAAAATTTACATATACTATTGTATTGGATCGATATACGATTTCTGTTTTTGTTGTTGTTGTTGTGCGGTACAAAGCAAGTTGAGCATAAATCATATTTCAATCTTGGTCATTTGTGTGGTCAATTGGTCAAGAGAAATGTTGCGTCCATCGAGGAGTAAAGGATTAAGTATCGAATACGAGACTAGAGAAATTAAAGTGTATATTTATATAGAGTTAGTTTAAGTAATCTATGTATAACTAACAATAAGTCAGATCTAAAATTAAGTTATATATAATAAAGTAAAGGCAGCGTAGAATTTTTCTATACTGTTAGAAAATTGGGTCTAATAAAAATTTTATATGTTTAAAAAAGAAGCTTGGCTCGAACTCGAAGGGTAGATAATTTCTAATTGTTAATTGTTTAAATTAATATTAAAACAGTGATGAGTTATATCTGAAATAATTAAATCTTAAAAGGTAGCTCAATTGTTATGTCTGCTATGCTGCAATGTCCAATGTCAAATTCAATCCTTACAAAATCATCGTCCTTTTGTAATCTAGTTCTAGTAGTTTTCACACCCACATTCACACACACATACAGACCAGTCGTCACACACACACACAGGAATTACTTGCACAATGAAAAGTTATGTGATTATGTGTTGAATAGTGGGCGGGGGGTCGTTGCTTGATAGGTATAGAGGAGGAGGGGGGATTGAAAGGAACTGTTTTTTGCTTCGGGTTAAATGGGCGTGGACATGGGCGTGGGCGTGAATGGGGCCAGGCTCTTTCGGTCTTATTGAAGACAGCATCGCAATCGTGCAAAAAAGAAAAAAACTTCTCTCTGGGGCATCTTCAGCTTCTCTTCTTCTCCTGCGAATATGCAAAAATATTTCATTCCTTGTTTACGCAAGTGTGTACGCGTGTGTATGCGTGTGTGTGTGTGTGTGGGTGCGTGGACAAGTGTAAGTGTAAGCTGCTTTTAGGGGCTGCTTACAGCATAAAGCGCTTTAAAAGGTTTTCCAATTCAGTAGAGGAAGCAGTAGAAGGGGGAGGGATAAAACACAACAACAAGGGACTAAACAGCAGCAAACATATGCCCAAAACAACAACACCAACAACAACAACGATACATAAGTAGCCTCCAGCAAGCAGTTCAATTAGCTTGGGTTCTAATCCAAAGAGAGAGTGCGTAAGTTTGGAAGAGAGAGAACATAAAGCACAAACTATAAACTTTACTGTCATTCTCTTTCTTTCACTCTTTTTCATTTTCTAAACGCTCTTCGCTCTTGACCAACCTCAATTATTTTTATTAGCTTTCCATTTCGACTGAGAATGCAATCAACAACAACAACAACTTTCAATCAAGACACACACACACTCGCACACACATTGATAGCTGAAAGAAAAGAAAAAGACAATCAAAGAACATGCACATTGAACAGTTTTTCCATTTTTCTTTATTCTTCTTCTTCTTGTTTCCTTTCTTCTATTTCGTTTTTTTTTTCTTTTTACCTGCCCGTCCCTTGACGCATTATTTTTCTTGATTTTCCACTGGATTAAATGCAGGAAGGTGTGCACTGAAATATATGTTTTGAACAACAATTTTCGATTTTCATAGTTCGTTTATGTGCGAGTGTGTGAGTGAGAGAGTAAAAGAGAGAGTGAGTGAGATGGAAAGAGATACAGGACTCATTAACTTGGCATGCAATAATAAATTACAACAATTTGACATACAGAATGGGAAGAAGGGGGAACAGTTGGTATAGAAACGAAGTAGAATACATAAGCGATCGTTGCTGCTGCTCTGCTTGCACTGCTTGCCCTCTCACTCGCACTCTCGCTAACAGAGTTGCCACTTTAGCTAGATTTAAAGAGTTTTAATATAAGAAATGTTATTTACATAAATAATTAAAGTACTTTTCTGATTTAAAATCTACTTAATTTCAACATGTTTCTAAAAATAAATATATACTGCAGATATTTGTATTAAATAAAGTTTTTAAGAAAAAGAATACTAGTGAAATATTTAAATAAGGGAAATATTTAGAGCAGCATTATTAATTTTAAAGCTGTTGGCATTTCCTTTTTAACTAAAGAAAGGAATTTAGGCTTCCTTATTTGTTAAATATGGACTTAGCTACTTTGTATTTTTTAAAAAATTTGCTATTTAATCCCACGAAACCAATAATGTCTATAATAAAAAGAATATTTTTAAAATATTTCAATATGGGAAATATTTGGAGCAGCAAATTCATTGAAAACTTTTGGCATTTTCTTTAAGGCTAACAAATTTGATTGATTCTGACAACACTGATCAGTTTGTGTGCATGTGTGTGTGTGTGTGTGAGTGCAACCTGTTTAGCTGCAGTCTGTTTCAACAATTTTCATTTTCAACAATTTTCACTGCGTTTCGATTTTGTGTCTATCTTTTTTGTCCTGTCTTCCTTGGCAGATAGCCGCCTACTTTTTTTCTTTTCGTTTTCCTTTCCAAATTCAGTGTCTGTTTTCAATTTTCCTTATGCCGTGCAGGAAACTCAAATCTGAGAAATCGCCGCCGTCGCCGTCGCCGTCGCCAGCGTCGCTGTCGCTGTCGCCACCACCTGTAGATTTTTCCATTTTGCTGTTTGCTGCATTCGAAATGATGTACGGCGCCTTTTAATTGGACACGGTCTGCGTGATTGCGCCTCGGCTCAGCATAGCTCGGCCTTTTCTTCTTTTTTCTTCATTTGGCTCTGCCTTTTGCCTTTGCCCTTGCCCTTGTCTGTAATTCCCTGTTGCTCTTTGCCCCCCTCCTGAGTCGCACACACAAGTGCCTGGGGAGTGAGTGCTTTTGAGTGTAAGTGTGAGTGTCGAATATATGAATGACAGTCATGCACTTGTATTGCATCATTGTAATCAAAACTTCAAGTTCAACATCGTCATCATCATCATTATCATTATTGCAACACTTTTATCATTACCTTTTTCATTAATATTCCCATTTACTTCAATTTGATTCCCATTATAAGATTATCAATGGACGTAGAGCTTATCGATTGCGTCTAAGATTCACTAACAATATAGTTAGTCTATTTTTAAGACAGTCTTACAACTGTCTTCATTAAAATGGCATTAATTAGAACTTATATGCCATTAATAGTAAAGTTATCCTCAAAATGAATAAAGTTATTCCTAAAAATTTGATGCTTCCCAAGAATTGCTCTAATTCTGCTACGAATGTTAACTAATTTAAACATTTGCAAACATTTCTATTTATTATTTATCCGTTTAAATTCAAAAATCATTAGACATGCATTAAACTTAGTTTTTGTTCATCCAAATCTGAAAACAGAGCCCTGAAACTTTCCCAAATAAATAGAACTCTTTTATTTTTTGTAGTTTACATTGTTTTATGCTTTATTTCGGCTCAAAAAAAATCGGTTCTCTTTTTTTTGTGTTTTTATATATATTTTTTATTTTTAATATTTTTTTTCAATTCATTTTTTTGGTTTTTTTTGTAATATTAAATTATGACATTTGGGTTGTTGCTTTCTATGTCTTTCGTTTGCTGTTAATCGTTTTCTTGTTTCTCATTGTGCATTGTATTAAATATAATATCATATAATATATATATTTATGTATTTGTTGTACTTGGAATGTACTTTCTTATCGGACTGTCATTTTAGTTAATATGCCTTTATGTACATATAATAATTTGATATAGAACTGATCGATTGCAGTGTTATAAATTCAAGGTATTGTTGAGAATTTGTTGTTTTGCTTACTACACATTACTTGAATTACTTGAAAATACATTTATATAGTTTTGGAAGAAAATTTGTTATACATATTTGAAAAATGGCAATTGAAATAATTGATGCCAATGTTTTTCGTTTCGTTTTCGTTCTCTTTTCATTTTCTATCTCTTCTTATGCATTTTTCTCAATTCAAAAAAAAAACTCAGTTTGAATTTTAGTTCTTAATTCTGTGTTTTATGTTTTGTTGCATTTGGCATTTCGATATTGTAAAAATGTACAAACACATATACAGTCACCCACACACACACACAAACACTCACAGACACATTCACACACACATACATTACGCCGACTAGAAGCTGAAATCGGAATCTAAATTCGAATTGCCCTTAGCCAGGTGATTTTTTGAGAGGTACACGGTTCCTTGTTCATTGTTATTGTATTTATTGCAATTATTGTTAATTGTTCTTAGTCCTTCTTGAAGTTGTAATTGTATTTGTAATTGTTCTTGTTGTTTTTGTTACTGTTCTTATTTAAATGATGCTCTTTAATCGATGCTGAAAATGAGTTAATTGAGTTTTAACTTTCCTTCTGATAGAAGAAGATCTCATATAATGCTTGTCGATCTTCAAGGGTTAAATATATATAGCTTCGGTTAATCCGAAGTTACTTTCAATTTCTTCTTCTTCATAATTCTTAATTTCACTTGGTGCTTTGAAAATTGATTTAGGTTTAGTTTTTTCTTTTTTGTCTGTGTTCTTTTATTTTACTTTAATTAATTTTTTCCGTTTGAAATTAATTCATGTATACATATAATTATGCGCATAATTTTGCATTAAATTATGCGTTGTGTTTTGATAATAATTAATGGCTAAAATTTAACATGTAGTTGCTACATTATTTAAATATGTTTCGCATTTCGTTTCAATTCGGAAAATAATTATTTAATCTTAACAAAATTCGCCTGCTTTTGAGTATTGCTTCTTCGAATTCTAAAAAGGGGTAAACACGACAGAACTAAAATGTAGTATGTTCTAGTCGAGTGTGCTCGACTAGCAGATACCCTGTAGTCATTTTGCAAATATTTATGACTGATTAAAGGAATCCCTTCATCTCCTGTTCGACTAAAAGAGATCAAAGACTGAGATCGGACTGCTTTATGATACCCAATTAATATTGCTACAGGGTATGCGAAGAAATCCAAAATAAAAATCTCGCTTCAAACATTCGCAATTTGTTTATTTGAAATTTATTAATAATTTTTAATTAGTTTTCGTTGTTGAAATAGATGCACAACTACAACTTCTACATTTAAGAATTGATAAACATTTTATTCTTTATTCCTGTTCATTTCAGGGTAAAGGGTAAGGGGTAAAGAGGGGAAAGAGGGGAGGGTAGGGGGACCACGCCCAGTGACACGCCCCACGTTGTCATATGTGTGCAACAATTTGTGTTTGGCCAAAATGTGTGTGTTTTTTTATTTATATTTTTAATGTTTAATAAATAATCAAATTTAAACCGATGACAACTTATGGGCGGGGCGGAGGCGGTCGCTAAGTAAATTGTTAATATATATGTATATAATATATATAATGTTTATATATATATAAGTGTTTGTGTTGTATATATAAACAATTAAATTTAATGTACATTTAATTTATCCATTTTTTGTTTGCAATTCGTATAAATTGTTATTTGTTTTAGTTTTACGTATAATTAGTTGCCATTCGTGAGATATATATATATACTATATAGTTGATATATGTATATGCTTGACATTTGTTAATTTGCTTGATTTGTTTCCATTGGTTTTCAGTTTCAAGTTTGCTTTTTGTTAGTTATCAGTTTTTCATTATTGTTAACGAGGTAGTTGCTTGAGCTGCAGTTGATTCTCTGTTACTTTCTTTCTTTCTTTCTATCTTTCCCCTCTCTCTTACTTCTTCTTGTATCTTTGCTGAGGTAATTTTTGCTTACATTTATATATAGTTTCTATACATACATAAAAAAAGTTATTGTATATATCATTTAATTGTAATATATGTATATTTTTATTTTTTGGTTTCTCTTCCGTTTTCCATATCCGTTTTCATGTTCTCTCTTTCATGTTCTTTGTATTGCACAATTGAAAAACATTTTTTGAAATGAAATTGAACTAAAATTATTGCCATTTCTGTTGTTTGTTTTTTTTCGTAGTTAACCTTTGCTATTTACGCTTAATTATTGTATTAACTTGCTCAAAAAATGATATGCACTATGTTGATATAGGTCTTTATATAGTTTGCTTGTTTCGTTAATACACCATTCAAAAAAAAAAACCACAAGTTAATTAATTAGTTATTAAAAAAAAAAACATATACACATACACATTTCATATGTACATTGCACTTCTAGCTATTATTTTCTTATGTATGTGACAATTTTTGTTAGTTTAGCACAGTTTTAGTACAGTTTTAGTACATCTACGGTTGGTACACTCATAGTTATTGCTGATATTGCTGTTGTACTCAGTATTTGTATTGGTTTTTCATACATGTACTAAATTTAGTTAGCATTTTAGTACATATTTTTAGTACATTCATAATAAAGCCTGATATTGCTGTTTTACTCAGAATTTTTTTGGTTTTACATACATGTACTAAATTTAGTTATCTTTTTAGTACGCATTTTAGTACATACATATGTAGATCAAAAGTTAAAGCTGATATTGCTGTTGTACTGCACTAAATACAGATTGTTTTTTGCATATTTTTAGAACATTAACAAAACTTAGTACACATATATAGATAAATCTACGTTTAGTACACTCATGATAATACCTGATATTGCTGTGGTACTTTAGTGTTAATAAAATTGTGTGTTTCTTTACGTTTCAAGCATGTACTAAATGTACTAAATTGATTGATCTGATATTCCCTGTTGGTTTTAGTACCTTTTAGTACTAAAATACATTGATCTTGGATACAGCAATAAATGAACAAAAATATCGTGAATATTGCGAATGTACTAAATTTAGTACATGTATACATGTACTAATTGTGCTGCTTATACATAAAATCGATTGCAACTTAAAAACGAAAACATTGATGCCAAATTTAGATTTATGGTAACTTCCTTGGCACATTTAACACACATACTATATTTAAGGTATAGCTTTTGGGGAGAGGGGGTAATTGTGGTGGGGTGGGGTGGGGGTGGGGGATAATGATTGCTTATTTAAAACTATTCGATAAATACGCGTAAATACATACGTTAATTAGATATAATTAATAATAGAATCGCCAAACGGTTCTTGTCCGAAATATTCAATTCAATTTAAATTTTGAGCCGTTTTTGGGCATTGTAATTCCTCTGGTTATGGTTTTGATATTGGTATTGACGCTTCGTTGTTGTTGCTGTTGTTGACCAGGCGGCTGCTGCAGTATGAAAGAAAGAGAGGGGAAGAGAAGAAAAGAAGAACGAGATTAATGCAAATGTTTTGCCAGTAATTATCAAACATTGCCCAGATATGCCCGCTAATTAGTCAATGTCCAAAAATGGGGAGGGAGGATCTCAAATCTCCAGTCAAAGTCGTTGTCGTTGTCATTGTCGATGTCGTTTCTCAGAGTCTCAGTTCGAAGTTCTCAGTTCTCCGATCTCAGTTCACAGCGCAGCTGGCGCGGAGGCGAATGTACAAAAATTGTTGTTGTGAACGGCCAAAGAAATACAATAAATAAATCTTTAATCCAATTATAGCTCATTATGCTCATATGCACACACACATTGTGTGTGTGTATTAGAATTATTAGCTTAGGCTAAGGCAAACGCTATAATCTGATATCTATAAGATGTCTTTCTCTACAGTTTCAGCGTAATTCTTATAATTCCTATAATTCTCATCTTCGTTGTAGTTGTTGCTACTCTTGTTGTTGTTGTTGTTCCTTGTCTCGTTCTTTACTCGATACGCTGATGATGGCCCACAATCTAAGCTACAACAACAACAACAATATCAAATGAGCCAACAACAAAACATGGGCGATACGCCTTTTTTCTTCTTCATTTTTCTAATTTCGGTTAGCCGCGTCTTCGGTGGCTATCCACTGTGTGTGTGTGTGCGTGTGTGTGTGTGTGTGTGACATGCTATACACTGCTCGAAAACTCATAGAATGTTTAGCTGAGAAAACAGCTGTCATTAAAAATATCAAATTTTCAAGTCAAATTAAAAAATTAAAAGTTGGCAACAGATTTCGTTATAATTTTCGTAGAATTTCGTCTAAAATAATATGTGTTTTATAATAGAACACAAGTAGAGAAAAAGTAATATATGTTTACTTATCATAACATATCTCTTGTTTTTTTTAAATAGTTAATCTTTATATTTTTTGCTTAATTTTTTAAAGTGTCATTTTCCTTTTACTTCTAACCAATTTCTATAAAACTTCAGTACAAGTCTTTCATTTCCTTTTTGCTTATTGCATTAAAATCTAACAGTTATCACAGTTGAGTCAATTATACAATATTATTAGTAAATATATCCTGGTACTTATGATGGAAGTAGTTCCATGTTCCTCTAATTTCTCAAAGTGTACTCTTTGGCAAATTCTACAAGTTACTTAATTACTTATTATTACTATAAAGAAATTTAAAAGACATCATTGCTCTAATTTGGAAAGCAAGTGCTAGCTTTCTCACAGTGTACAGTGTAGATCACTCAGAAGGGTTTCAACTTGGCCTCTCAACGACTTGACGCATGCGCTACATGCCTACAGTGAGTACTTGTTGCGGCAGCCACTGATATACCCTATGCACTGTATTGTAGGGTATACAACTGTCAATAGGCCTAACAATGAGTGACAAGCACGCCACGCTTCAATGCAGTTGACTCGCCTCCTCCTCTTAATCATCATCATCATCATCTCATCATCATCCTGGCACACTGTAATATGTTCTCCCCTTTTCCCCTTACTTTCCCCTCCTCAGATCAGCTTGACAACGCCTCGCATAGCGTGTGAAATTTAGAAATTATTAAACATATATATTTCTTTTTTGTCTACTTTTGTTCTATTATCATAATACGCATATTATTTCAGACGAAATTCTACGAAAATTATAACGAAATCTGTTGCCAACTTTTAATTTTCTAATTTGACTTGAAAATTTGATTTTTTTAATGTCGTTTCTGTTTTTTTTTTTTTGGTTTCATTCGTGTTACATTTCGCGTCTTGTAGCCCTGGGGTCGCTCCCCATTTGTACGCAGCTGCGGCTGCTGCTGTTGTTGTTGTTGCTGGTGTTGCTGGTGTTGTTGGTGTTGCTGTTGTTGCTGCTGTCGCTGCTTCATTTAATCTGCAGCGCATCAGCAATTAGCGGAAACTCGTCATAAAAAACAAGCAGCGCACAGCACAAAATCGGATAAAGCGCCGACAGCAACAACAACAGCAGCAACCACAACAACCACAACAACAAGAACAACAGCAACAGCAACTACAAAACTTTAGCCTAAACTTTTTTTTCTTATTTTTGTTATTTTTTGTAATTTTTTTTATACACATTTTCAACTCGTTTCGCTCGCCTCACGGCTCTAAGATTTATTTCGCTTTACTTTAGTTTTGTTGCTGTTGTTGTTGTTGTTTTTCTTGTGAGTGTGAGACAAAAATTTCTGTTGAATTGGAATTAGGACACACATGAAATAATAACAACAAAAAAAACAAGCAAAATGTAGCAACAATTTCTGGGCAGCAACAATATTTGTTGCTGCTGCTGTTGTTGGTGTGGCGCAGCTGTGCGCCATTTGACGCTCCTTCTTCTTTGTCTATATATACACACACACACACACACATACACATATTTTTATAGTGATATATAAAGCCACAAGCCTTGCAGCCTTTATGCTTATTTCTTTTCATATATATGTATGTATAATTTTTTATTTTTAATTATTTTTGCGCTTCACGTTTTGCGAGAGAGGAAGTGACTGAGGCCAAGTTCGTTGCCTAAGTCTTTTGTTTTTGGCCAGCTGTGCAGCGTGTGCAAGAGAGACAGCAATAGTGGCAATTGGATTTGCATTTTTTTTGTGGGTGGCAAATATAATTAATAATACTTTAATACACACACTCACACACACTCGCACACACTCGCACACACACACAGCTGTGCGTTTACGTAACAAGGGGCAGGAAAAATGATTGCAGTTGGTTTTTCTTTGGTTCTTTTTGGTCTTTTCAGCCACGCCTTAACAAATTATACTTAACTCTGATCGGACAAAGATCAAAAGTTGCGTCTTCTAATGAGAAGACACGCTAATCTAACCTCACTTAAGCTGAAGCTTCAATAGCTATTTTCTAGATTTCTGGATTATTTTACTTATTTAAAGTTCACTATTTATTTATTTTAAATGCAATTGAAAATTTAAGATTTTACATTAATAAAATAAAAATTCAATATTCGAAATTCAATTAAAATTATTTTGCTTTTGAGGGTTTGTAATAAAATCTATTAAATTTGATTTATTTACTTAAAATATAAAAATGTATAAAATATTCAAATTTCCAATTAAATGAATAGTTCATTTTTAAAACAGATTTTGCTAAAGTCTATCAGATTTGTTCTAATTATCCACAAGTAGTAATTTAATGCATCAAATTAAATAGTGTTTATATTCCAACTTTAGTTCATTACATTTTCAAGTTCTGCCTAGATTAATGTATTATTTATATTGATATTGAACAATATTAAGATTGAAGCTGAAGTAATTATAAAACAGTTTTTTTGATATTTATTTTAATATATGATAGACTAATATTTGTTTTTCTTGTGATTGTGAGACAAAAATTTCTGTTGAATTGGAATTAGGACACACATGAAATAAAAACAACAAAAAAAAACAAGCAAAATGTAGCAACAATTTCTGGGCAGCAACAATATTTGTTACTGCTGCTGTTGTTGTTGCAAATGCTATGTCTGTTCTACTTCAGCAAGAAATAAGATACTTAAATAAAATTGGTTTTTCTAACTAATAATTTTTATTTATATCTATCTGACTATTTTCCAACTAAGAACTGTCATTTCTTATATTATACTCCTGTCTAGTTACAAAACTATCTCAGTGTGTTACCAATAGCTAACTGTACAACTTAATACAATGCCGATCAGTAAAAGTATAATTCTATACTCCTCATAATGAAAGCAAGCTGTGTTCACAAATCAAATAAAAGATTCATGCTTATAACTGAAATTATTTTGCAATCGTCGTCACAATTAGGGAATACAGAAAAAGGAATGAGAACAGAGATTCAACAGAGAGAGGGAGAGAGAACGGGAGGGAGGGAGGAAGAAAGAGAGATGGGCAAAGAGAGAGAGGAAGAGGAGACAACTTGAACAGGCGTTGGCAGATGCTCAAGATACAAAACTTAAGATGATGTTCTTGTTGTTGTTACTGCTGCTGCTGCTGATGAGGATGATGATGATGAAGAGGAGGATGAGGATGATGATAATAATGATGATGCAGCATGGCGGCCATGCTACTGCGGTTGTTATAGCTCTTACTGTTCGTGTTGTTGTTGCTGGCATTGAAATTGGGAATGAAGAAAAAACAAAAATCAAAAATATCTAACGCTATTTTCAGGGGTTGATTTTTCTAGCGCGGCAAACATAAGCGAGATTTTCTCTAAAAAGCCAACCTCAAAAAAGGTTAAGACTGTCTAGGAGTGTCTAAGTGTGTATCCATGTGTGTGTGTGTGTGTGCGTGTGTATCTACATTTAATAGACAACACAATATCAGGCATCAGGATGCTGTCAAATGTTTGGTAATTAAAAGACAAAAAAAAACCGAATAAACGAAAAAACCAAAAATCCAAAGTCGAAACGTGGAAGAAAATGAAAATGAACAGTTTTCCAGTTCCGTGGAAAATGTTGACTAAGAGTTGACAGCCAAAAAAGGGGAGGGGGAGTAGAGTTGAAAAGGGAGTAGAACAATTTGAAAATGGGCCAAATTTACACGAAAAATTTCCCAGCCTTATTTGATTGAGTTTTTGTGTTAAATGTCAAATGTCAAATGAGTTGCAAGTACAAAAAAGAGATTTACAGCTTTTCCTCCCGTTGTTGCTCAATTATTTTTCAAAGCTAATTTAGCATAATGTGTGGCGCAACATGGGTTAATCTAATAGACAGTTGCCTGTCAAGGAGTTGGCCCCAAAATTGTTGGCAAAATTTACGAAAATTTTATAATTTTTAGTTAAAGGGCTGGGAATTCAATCTCAGTCTCTATTTATTGTGCTCTGTGGCTGAGAATGGCAAACAAAAAACAGTTAGGTCAGTTTAAAAAATGGGGGTGGTTCATGGCTCTGAAAAAAGTAAAAAGAAAAACAAACAAAGGCAGAGCTGTAAAGCATTTCAAAAGAAGCACAAACACATGTGGCACAAGGGGCAGAGATTGTCTTAAGGAGCAGGGAAAGGAGTGATAGAGGGGGAGGGGCAACAGAGGGGGCTGTTGGCTATAACTACAATTGAGAGAAACTGGGAGATAAACTGGCAACTGGGGCAGCCGATCCTGCCACAAATCATTTGCACATTCATCATCTGAACTGAAGAAACTGCTAAAAGAAACAAAAAGCAAAAGAAGAAAATCAGACGAATATGAGTGTATAGAGTAAAAGCGAGTAAAAAAGGGAGAAAACAAACACGGAAAGACAGATGAGGCGGCTGCTCTATGAGGCAGAATGTATGCCACAGATATATTTGCACAAATACAGATACAAAGATACAGATACAAGATACCAGAAGACAAAAGCCTGACACACACAGGGAATAAACACACACACAAATTCTCAAGTTTTATTATATTGTTTTTTTTTTTGTTGGCTGTCTCTTCTTCTTCTTTCGATTTGTATTGCCTCAGTTTCTCCTGGTTCTCTACAGTTTTCTCTCTATCTCTCTCCTTTTTGGACTGCGTTTTTCGAGTATGAAAGGAAGGAGCAGCAGATACATATATAGTATCTTTGTATATAAGAAACCGAGGCGGCAGCAACACAAACTATGAATCATGGTAACTCATGGCTAATGTTGTTGTTGCAACACACACACACACACACGCGCACACACACACAGCTGGAAGAAGCAGCATGAAAAGATAAAAGACATGAAAAAGGCAGCAAGGATTACGCCTGAAAGAAAGAGAGCAATGTGTGTGTGTGTGAGTCTGTGTGTCTACTGTCTTCAAGGTATCTACAAGATACAAACACACACAGACGAGAGAGTAAGCAAACAATACAAAGGTACACAATTTCTACCTGGGCAGCGACGTCGTCGTCGTCGATCGAAATCTCTGCCTTTGCCGAAAAATTAAAATTACAGATGGTTGTTGTTGCTAGTATTGTTGTAGTTGTTGTTGTTGCTGTTGTTGCTGCTGCTGCTAGTGTTGTTCGTGTTGCCGTTGTTGTTGTTGCTGAACGATGAGCATATGTACAGGAAACCAGTTTTATGTTCAACAAACAAACCGCGTAAGAAAAACGCACAGCGAGAACAAACGCGGCAGCAACAACAACAGCAACAATAGCAACAACAGCAGCAACAACAGCAACAGCAACAACATACAGCCAAAGGGCAGAAGCAGCGTCAGCAGCAAGTAGAAATTCACAGATACAGCTACACTGAAAGAAAAACAGAATCTAAACAGAAACAAACCAAGCGAAAATCAACCAAACAATTTGATAATTTAGCAATTTAAGATTTTAAACTTATAAACTAAAGAATAAATTTAAAGGTACATAATTAAAAATACTTTAACCATTAAAGCCTTGACTTTTAAGGTACTTAAAAGTAGTTGGTATCAGATTAAGCTACTTCTATTTGATGGAGACAAGAGCAAAATGGCAAATAAAATTGGTAGTATTCTATATCTATTCTATATATTATATATTCTATCTATATAGTGGTTGTAGTACCTCTCTCTCTCTCTCTCTTTCTCCCTCTCTCTAACTATGCCTAACTTAGAATCGTGTTATAAAGATTTCACTTTTCACAACATCAAACCAATTTATGTTTTAGTTAGGATAACTTTCAAAGTAAATTCAATTTTTATTGCAAAGAATTTCCCAAGGCTTTAAATTCTTCAAATAGAGCTACTGCTTTTCGCGCAGTGTACAAATGACAAAGACAACAACGACAAAGACAAAGACGTTGTATGTTATGATGACATAGCCAAGAGACGCGACGCGACGCGTTGCTGTTGTTGCTGTGGCAGTTGTTGCTGCTGCCGCTGCTGCTATCTCTGCCACCGCTGCTGTTGCTGCTGTTGTTGCTGCGTCGTCTGCGCATGCGCGCAACTTCAACGTCTTTTTATTTTCTTTGTTTTTTTTGCTTTTATTTTTTTTCTTTTGGGCTGTTTGCGTATCTTTGAGATACATTCGCTGCGACTGCGGCTGTGTCGCTGCTTTTGCCTCAGCTTCAGCTTCAACTTCAGCTTCTGCCTCTTGCTGTGGCGCGCACTTTTCGTTCGTCTCGTGTACAATTTTGTTAGCTGCTTCTTCTACATTGTCTTTGTGTGTGTGTATATCTTTTTTGGCTATTTACTGCTGTTCCTGCAAACACACACACACACACACAGATACATATGGATCGAGCAGAAGAACATGTGTGCGTGTTATGTTGTTGTCTTTGGCATTTGCCAGATACTTCCACACAGCACAGTTCCACAGATATTTTGCTTATGATTTTCTGTTGTTGCTGTTGCTGAGCATTCAATTGTCGCCAGAATATGTGCTGAGGCAACAACAGCAGCTACACTATTAATAACTATATATGTTTAACCAATGTACAACAGGCGATCAATAGCTAAAGCTACAAAAAAGTATCTCTAAAGTTGCCAATTTAATCTTTATATGCTCCTAACTACAATTGAAGAGAATCTTAACTAACTATTATCAAATTCAATCCCATTTTTCAATCCCTTTTAGCAACTGCTTGTGTTAATATCTGTACTTTATTAATGACAGATACAAAAGTTTCTTAAACTCATAGCTCTCACTATTGTAAATCTTTAAAGTTTACTACTAGCTACAGCTACAAATCTATCTTAAAATCTGCTCAAGTATCTCAGGCTGTGAGTCCTGTGAGTCAAACCAAAAACCTAAAAAAACAAAGTGTCTCTTTTTCTATGCGAAAATCGCGCTAAAAACGGAACCGCAACAGAACTTGCTATTTGTATTTGCTTGTGGCTTATGTAGAGATCCATTCCATAAATACACAAGTACATACATACAAACATGGTATGCACATACGTGTATGCATGTATGTGGCAGATGTATGTACATAATGTAGCTCTGTCTTTCTTTGCTTTTCGTTGCTAAAATTCGCCTTCGTTTGCGGCCTCTCAACTTCGCTCAAGAGTTGCGCTTAAGACAACAACAAGCAACGCAACACAAAAAGAAAAGAAGAAAACACAAAGCGAAAACAAAAAGAAAAGAGAAAAATATACATTTAAACACACGCACGTAATTTCTCTGGAACTAGCAACAACAACAACAGCGACAACGACAACAACTTTAAACATAAATTTCAACAAAAATAATTAACAAAATTAACGAGAAATCAACACGATTGCAAAAGTAAAACGAACTTTTGAATGCGCTTTAGACAGAACTCTAGTTTCGATTCAAGAAATCCAATGAAATTTTGATTGTATCTTTCAGATACATATATCATATTACAAATTGTCGGAAACAATGAGAGTGCAGTCAAAGATTGAATTACTACAAATCTAAGCTAGTTTTTTTTAAGAAACTTTAATAAGCAACAAGTTGTTTGAGGAAAAGAAACAACTCCACTTTGCAGGGTATCTTCCGCAAATAAACTGCAAAAAATAATAATAAATCAAATCAAATATTAAAGTAAAATAAAAACAAACAAAAATATTTATGTATTTTTTTTTGGTTTGAAACATTTTCAATAATTTATTTTTGCCTTTTTTTAATAGTTGTGTTTCCCTGCTATTTTTTCGGTTTTCTGTTTCTTCTTTTTGTTTTCTTTCTTCGTCTTTTGTTTTGTATTTTTCAGATTGTTCGATTAACGTTTAAATATATAGCTAAATATATATATATAGTTAAAAAATTTGTTGCGCTAGTTACACAAAAAAATAATGAGCAATAAAAATGATCAATTAATGATCAATATTTTGTATATAGTATATATAGGAAACTATAGCTATATCCTTAGATATTTGTTATATCTTCGGAGGGGAGACAAAAAAATAGTTTAACAAATTAAAGTACAAAAAATAGTAAAAAACATAAAGCTAATGGCGAATTATACGAAAAGTTGTCGAATTTCCTTTTTTTGATTTGAGTATTTCGAAAATTGTTGTTTATAATTTGTAAATATTTAAAATTCTAAAACGTTTATTGTATATTTAAAAAACAAAAATAAAAAAAAAAAATAGTAGCATACAAATTAAAGGAAATTAAAGTTAAATAATTACAGTTGGTTTAATTGTTTATTTAATAGTTTTTTGTTCGCATAAATTAAAAACTAAACATAATAAATATATTTCTATTTATAAAATCATAATCATGTATATTTATATATATAATGTTTTTCACATATATATATAGATATACATAGTATAATTGTAATTGTAAAATATCCCTGATTTTTGCATTCGTTTTTTGTGTTTTGTTGCTGGACAATTTGGCGTTTTGTAGGCTAGTGTAACATACCTAAATTTATATATATATATATAAACTATATATCAATTGGCATTGCGTTGCTGTTTTTTAAGTTAGTTTACATAATTAATTATATGGCATTTGTTTACATGGTTTTTTTTTTGTTTTATAGAAACAACAACAAAACAAAGTTTAGTTTAAGAAATCATACAATGAAATTATTACATTTTAAACATTACAACAAAAATCAACTAAAATGTGCTATTTGCTTTTCTTTTATGATTTGCCCTGATTACATATGTGTGTGAGTGTGTGTCTGTATGTGTGTGTGTGTGTTTTAAGCGTTTCCTTTTTTCTTCTTCTTCTGTTTTATCATTATTTCTCTCTTTGCTTTCTCTTACATTCATTTTGAGGTATGCGCGGCCCTTATAAAAATTACAATTATTAAAATAATAATTAATAATAATAAAAAAAAAACAATTAAAAAAAAATGTAATTAAAAATAAATTTCATTACAAATTACAAATAATACAAATAATGTTTACGACTAATACTAAAAATTATATATTTATAATTACAATTAAATTACATTTAATTTAAATTAAATTTGCTGCTACAACAATTAGGAATTTCGAACAAATAAAAAAATATATTATATATTTTACTTTTCAAATATTTCTCTCTTGTTCTTGTTGATTTATTGTTGTTGTTTTTTTGTGTTAATTATGGCAAAAAACGGTGTTTTATTTTCTTTAATTACAGCTGAGCTGAGTGGGCGTGTCTTCAAAGGCGGCACGCTTTGTGTCTCAAACAAAAAAAAATATAAAGACACTTAAATTAAGCAAAAAAAAAAGTGAATTTTTTTAAAACAACAATTTATTGCATGCAGCGCAATAAAAATGCGTTTTTTTTTTTTTGAAAATTTATCAAGTTGGGAGCGAAAAAAAGGCGCAAGATGCAACTGAGGATCTTTGGGCCCCTTTTTTGTGTGAGGAATCGAAGGAGGAGGAGGGGAAAATGAGGGGAAGACAAAGCGTTGCGCCTTTGAAAACACACACCGCACATCGAATCATAGAATAGTTCCTAGTCTCCCTATTCCCCTAAATCCCTATCCCTATCACCTATTCCCCCCTATGCCCTGTCCCTTTCCCTTTCCCCATCTTCTTTGTCAATACATTTCAATGTCCTTTTCAATAATATGAAAATCTTCTGTAAATTCTTCCTCATATTCATGCTTAATCTCAACAAATTCGTTTTTAATCAAATGATGATCACTGCTGAGCAACAGTTGCTGCCGTTGTGGTTGCTGCTGCTGTTGTTGCTGCTGTTCTTCATCATCTTCGTCATCATCGTCTAGCAAACTATCATCGTCAGCGGCAACCGTGTCATGTTTGAGTGAATTCAAAAGTCGAGCGGCTTTTTCATCCGCCAAACGAAAAGCTGCCTTAATGCCACCAGCAGCAGCACCAGCAGCAGTTGCTGTTGTTGCTGCTGCTGCATTGGCAGCGGCTGTTGCAGCTGCAGCGGCGGCTGCTGCTGCTGCCGCCGCCTTTTTGCCAACAACACGGGGACGATTATGCGTCTCGAGATGCTTTCGCAAATGATCCTTGCGACAGAAACCCTTTTCACAAATATCGCACATATGTTGCTTCAATCCCGTGTGAATTGCTTCAACGTGTCGTCGCAAATCCGTCTTATGATGGAATTGCTTGGGGCAGAGTTCACATTTGTGGGGCTTGTCCTGTGTCCGATGTCGCCCCAAATGTGTGGTATAAACGTCCTCGCTCTGGAAACGCTTGCCACACTTTTGGCAACGATATGGATACTCACCCGAATGGAAGCTCTTGTTGTGCTGCGTCAAATAACAATTTTTGGTGAATTCCTTGTCGCATTCCAAGCACTTGATGCGACCCGATGGCAATGTTGTCGAATGCGGCGATGTTGAACCAACGCTGCTGTAGCGACGACGTTTGCTTGGCGGTGCAGCTGCAGTTGTTGATGTTGCTGCTGTTGCATTCCGTCGTTTTTTCGGCAACACGGCCACCGTTTGTTGTTGCAACTCGAGCTGTTGTTGCTGTTGTTGCTGCAACTCGAGCTGTTGTTGCTGCTGCTGTTGCATTTGGTATTGCTCCAGTTCATACTCCTGTTGCTGCTGTTGTTGCTGCTGTGCGATGAGTGTAGCCATGTCCATTTCTAAAGCTGGCGTTGCACGTGAACTGCTCACTGTGGGCGAATATGGTGTGGGCGTGGCAAGCAGCGTTAATGTTGTTGTCGCCGGCAATGTATGTTGTTGCTGTTGCTGGTGCTGCTGCAACTGCTGCTGCAGCTGTTGCTGTGTTGCCTCCTGCGCATGCTGTTGCGCATGCAATGCTGTTGTCAACGTATGCACTGGCGGCAAATCCCCCTCCTGCGGGGAACGTTGTGCTGCCACCGAATACGGCGACAATGGTGCGTAAGGGGCAAACAATGAGGCTGGCATCAGTTGCAAGATCTGGCCATCGCTGGTGTAGGCCGTGTCATAGCCCGACTCGTTACCAATAATAGTGTGATAACTCATTGTGTGCTCCAGCACCGGCGGCAGTTGCTGGTAGCATGGCAGGGTGTTGATGTTGCTGATGTTGTTGCTGCTGCTGGTGGTGATGGAGTTGTTGCTGTTGCTGCTGCTGGTGATGATGTTGCTGTTGGTGCTGCTGCTGTTGTTGCTGCTGCTGGTGATGATGTGCGGCGGCAGCCGCAGCTGCTGCAGCTGCAGCGGCAGCAGCTGCTGCGCTGTGGTGGTGGTGTTGTTGGTGGTGATGTGCTGCTGCTGCTGCGGCGGCGGCGGTGTTGGCGTGCGTGAGTTGCTGCGCGTGTTGTTGTTGCTGCTGCTGCTGCTGGTGATGTTGGCTGCCGTATTGCTGCTGCTGTTGTTGCTGGCTATACTGTGATTGCTGCTGTTGTCCACTACCGCCACCGCCGGCTGCAACAGTTGCTGCTGTTGCTGCGGAGACAGCTGCTGCTCCAGATAATGTTGCACCTGCACCGGCAACTGCTGCTGCTGCGGCTGCATAGTGGTGCATTCCATGTCCATATTGGTGGTGTGCGTGTGCAAGGTGTGGTGGTGGTGGTGGGGGATGGCCATGGGGATGGGCATGGGCATGGGGATGGGGGTGTCCGGTTGCGGCTGCGGATTGGTGGTGGTGGTGGTGGTAATAACCAGCTGCTGCTGCTGCGTGCTGATGTTGCTGCACTGCAGCATATTGTTGTGCTGCTGCTGCTGTTGCTGCATATCCTGCAAAGCCAGCATGTTGTAATCCATTGCCATAGGCGGCAGCAGCGCTGCCAGGCGGCGGCGGCAACAGCGGCGGAGGGGTGCGTGAGAAATCCATTGCTTGATGCAATGGCTGCAACAGCTGTTGCTGCTGCTGCTGCTGGTGGTGGTGGTAGATAGTAAGGGCGAGTTGCTGTTGCTGTGCGTGCTGTTGCTGCTGCTGCTGTGATATGGGCGTGACGGCAGCAGATAGCTGACCTGTTGCTGTTGCTGCTGGTGATGTGCTGCCAACAAGTCGTGCTGCTGCTGCTCCTCCTCCTGCTGCAGTTGCTGCTGTCGTTGTTCCTCCAATTGCTGCAATTCCTGCTCCTCCTGATCCAGCTCCAACTGCTGCTGCTGCTGTTGTTGCTGCTGCTGTTCCATTTGTGAGTTGTTGCTGCTGTCCTCCATTTCGCTCTTTATAGCTATGACTGTGACTTGTTGTTGTGTGTGTGTGGCTGTTGTTGTTGTGAGTGTGGGTGTTGTTGTTCGTATGTGAAGATTGTTGTTGGTTGTTGTTGTTGTTTTGTTCAGCAGGCCCCTCATTTGGGAGGACGGCATTTGTGTGATGTTGTTGTTGTTGTTGATGTTGTTGTTGATTGGGGCGGAGGGACCTGCTAGCCCGTTTGGGTGACCGTTTAAAACGGTTGTTGTTGTTGTTGTTGATGTGGAATTGTTGCTACTGCTGTTACTGCTGCTGTTGTTGTTAGCGTGCTGTGGCGAAGCGTTTGTCGTGGATTGCACTTGTTGCTGCTGCATGTTGTAGCTGTGGTAGTGATGACCATTGGTGCCATAACCATTGGTGGCAAGCAAATGTTGCTGTTGCTGTGCTGTTGTGGGTGATGGCGATGCCGAATATTGCGACATGGCGGCTCCCACCTGCACACCCGTCGCACCACCACAACCACCGCCATAATCCGGCGGACTTCTTGGCGGTTCCGGTGGCGCCACTGGCGTCGACTCTTGCTGTTGTTGTGCGGCAGCCGCTGTGGCTGCTGCTGCTGCAGCGGCGGCGGCGGCAGCAGCTGCTGCTGCATTGCCACGACGCGATGTCTTCGTCACTGGATCCCGGGAGGGATGATGATGGGCCGATATTGGCAATGTGGCAGGATCAGGTTGTCCACTCGATTTCACAGCATTCTTATGCAACGTGGTGTTGTAGTGTCGCTTCAAATGCCCCGAACTGGTGAACCACTTGTTGCAAGCGGTGCAATTGTAGGTTTTTGGCCTTCGTGCCTCATTTGATTTCCATGTTGCCGCCTTGGCGGTTAAACTATTCGCTGGCAACACTGAACTCGAACTTGGTGGCTCGAAACCACGATATGTTGCAGCACCACCGCCACCACTAATGCCATTATCCTGTGCTGTCGGTCCCGTTGTCGTGCTGGGAAACTCCGCGGGACTTGTGGCCATTTGTGCACCACTAACAACCACCTCAGCGGCTGTGGGATCAAACGATTTATCCACATAATGTTGCGAGTCAGCATATTCCGATTTGATCATAGCATATTCCTGTTTAATACTCGCCTGGTGGTAAGGTGATTGCTTCGGGGAATGCGACAGCGAGTGGGAATGGGAATGCGAGTGGGAATAGGAGTAGGGGGATTTGTCGATCAATGCATGTTGCATGTACGGTGGCAAACCCTCGGTGGATGACAATTGTTGTTGCGGCGCCTGTTGCTGATGCTCCCAGCTGTGCAGCGCACGTTGTTGCATCGTCTGCATCGAGTGCAATGGATCGGGTGGCAAAGCTAATGGCAATCCGGCAACAACAACATCATGTTGCTGCTGCGCATGTTGTTGCTGCTGCTGTTGCTGTTGCAACATTTGCTGATGATACACCATCTTTTGTGAATCCAAATCAAGTAGCTCGCCACTGGCTGCTGCTGCAACAGCAACAGCTGTTGGCGTCGGCATTGGCATCTCCTCCTTGATATACGGAGAACTCGCATAACCACTGCTTCCATATGGAGATTCTCCATGCACATTGGCAATATGTTCTTGCAACTCGGACTCGTTGGTCGTCAGGATGCCACATTTTTTGCATTGCAACTTGCAACCGTTGGCGCCAGCGTTGCCACCTGGTGAACTTGGCGTTTGTTGCAAATGCGATGAGGTTGAGGTTGGACTGCTGCTGCTTACCACACGTGGACTCATTGCTGTCGATGATGTGCTTACTGCCGCTGCAACAGTTGCTGCCGTTGATTCTTCGACGGCACCAACAGCTGATGCTGCGGCGGCTGCTGCTGCTGCCGCCGATGGGGGCAACACTGATGTTGGCTGTTGCAAATATGGATGATAGCGCACACCCGAGGCTTTACTGTAGTCACCATACGCACTGCCATAGTCGGGAGCAGTCTGTTGTTGTTGCTGCTGCTGCTGATAGAATTGCTCGTAGCTGTTGATGTAACTGCTGGCTGCATAGCTTTGTTGTTGCATATCGCTGGCATAGATGCTGCCATAAAGTTGCTGCTGCTGCTGTGGTTGTTGTTGTTGCTGCTGTTGTTGCTGTGCATTTGTGGCATACATATGATGTGTTGCATACGGCTGATGCGTAATGCCAGCAACCTGTTGTTGCTGCTGTTGTGCATCCGCTGACATAAGCGATTGCTGTTGTTGCGTTTGCTGTTGCTGCTGCTGTTGTTGTGTTGTTGGTTGCGGTGTTCCTGGTTGATTGTCACTCGAATCGGCAGCAGCACTTATTGTTGCATTGGCATTTGGTGTTGCTGGTGAAGAGTTCGAACCGCCGGCAGCCACTGTTGTTGCCACAGTCGCTGTTGTTGCATCTGTTGCATCGGCAGCATCAGCAACACCACCGCCACCTCCCCCAGCTCCAACTCCACCGCCTCCCCCGCCGCTATCAGTGGCACTGCTGCTTGTGGCAAGCGCCTCTGCCGCATGCAGTGGCGGCATTTCACTTTTTATGCTCGCCATATGACGTCACATAAGTCGTCGACGTTTTGCGTCTGCTTCGGCGTCGGCGTCTGCGTCACGCTGCTGCTCATGTGTGCTGTTTGCTCTTAATTGTTCTGTTCTTCGTGCTTGCTCTTCTCTCTTTCACTCTCTCTTTAGTTTGTTGCTGTTGCTGTTGCAGCTGTTGCTTCCTTGAACCACGGAACTGCTTCAACTGCTTTATTCTTTTAGTGTATTTGTAGTTATAGTTTTATTTAGTTGTTGTTGTTGTTATTCGTTGGCTGCTTTTGCCCGCTCGTGTTGTTATTGTTGTATTGTATTTGGTTTTTCTTTGTTTTTTGTTTTATTCGTATTTGTACTGCAAATATATTAAATTAGGTTAAATTATTAATAATATGATTATTAACTATTCAGTTTATAGTTCTTCATATTCTTAATAATGCATATATTTTAATTTGTTGTCTTTAATTTCAATTTATAGTTTATACATTTACACACACACACACATACACTGACTGCTTGTTCTTTGCATAACGGTGCATTCTTTTTTTCATTGTTTTTAGCATGCATTATTTCGCACGCTCTCTCTCTCTCTCTTGCGAGACAAAAAAAAACGTGCTGATCAAAGAGCAACTCGCAGTTGCAACTTTTGCTCTCTCCTTCTTTTAGTTACACTGATCGTTGTTGTAAATCAAATGTAGAGAGCGAGCGAAAAAAAAACAAATGCAGCTGCTTGTATTGTTACTGCTTTGTGCACTGCTTGCTTTTGTTATAATTTGTGCATATTTATAGTTTTGCATTCACACACACACACACGCAGAAAAAAAAAACAAGATCATTTACTACACAGCATATTTATGACGATGGTGATGATCATAATAATAATCAAATTAATGATGATCTATAAATGAATTTTATTTGATCGTCATCGTCATTTCAATTGCTATTGTTTCTTTTGCTTACTTCTCTGCGCCTTCGCTTTTGTGCAGTTTTAAATTCTCCTCTGCTTCTTCTTCACCGAACACAAATCAACTGAAGAATAATAACATAAAAAAATACCGAAACGAGGAACTTTGAAGAACTGTTGATTTTCGTTTTTTATTTTTATTTTGTTTTAACTTTTTCTTTATTTTTTGTGTGTTGAATTTCGAATTTTGATTTTGCTAGAGCGAAATAATTTCGTTTCGCTTTCGCCTGCTGTTCGCCGGTAAGTTTTTTCGATCGTTTCCTTTTACGCTCTTTCTTCTCTTTTTGGTTACAATTACATTTTTGTTTAACACCACGATCACTTTTTTATCTTTAGTCGGTTTTGGGGTTTAATAACAGAAAAAAAATATATGTTTACGAACACAATAGAAAACAATACAAAACGCGTTAATTATAGTTGAAAAAAAAAACTTGAAATGTTTTTTTCTTTTTTTTCTTTCTTTCTTTTTGTTTTAGTCCGAAATAGTTTTTTTGTTTGCCGAAATTTGTTGCCAAAAATTTGTTGTTGATTTTTGCCGTATGTTTGATTTGTTTTTTTTTTTATATTATTTATTTTTATACAAAGAAAATTAAACAAAAAAGGGCGCTAAAAGCTAAAATAGCCGCTCCACTCCGTTCACACGCTTCGTCGCTTATTCGCTCGTGTCCTTCTTTCTGCTACGGCGTTCCAAATACAAATGACGGAACGGAATTGTGTTTCCAAATACAAATGACCGACGTGCATGCGGCATTCTTGGCAGCGGCAGCGACAGCGACGGCGGAGAGCAAGCCGCAGCAGCAGCGACAGCGTCAATCGCACACGCACACGCTTACGCTCACGCACACATGTGTGAGCAGAGAAGCAGCAGCAGCAGCAGCGCAGTGGTTGCTGCTGGCGTCGCTGTCGATGCTATTGTGCTTACGTGTGCGTGAGTGTGTGTGTGTGTTGTATATACTGAGGCGACAGAGTTTATGTGTTTTCGCTGACATCGCTGTCGCCGTCGCTGCCGCTTTAGCTGTCTCTTTCTATTACTGCATTTGTTTTTGCTTTGCGCTGTTTTTGCATTGTTTTTGCTTTTGATTTTTTTTGCATTTGATTTGATTTTGCTTTTGATTATTTATTTATTTCGTTATTTTATGTATTAAAATTGAGAGTTTAAAGAATATAAAAAACTCCTGAGCTGATTTTTATCAGTCTGCAAGTCGAGCTTGATAATGAGAATCTGTTGTAACTCGGCTCGTAGAAAAGCTATTGAATTAAAACAAATTGTTTTAGGTTTGTCAAGAAACTCTTTATTATTTTGGACTAATTTGATCATGGGTTCCTACTGCAAAGTTAAAGAAACGCTTAAAATGCAGGTAAACTATTGTAACTCGACTCGTAGAGCTACTAGACAATTGAAAATAGTTATATGCATGGATACCTACTATATAGTTCATAGCTCTTTGGACCAACAGCTGTTGCATTGCGGAAGCTACAAGTCGAGTGATTTAGAATTATTATTGTATTTAATTTAAATGTCTTTGTGCAATAATTTTGAAATTATTCAACACATGACCAAAAGCAATACAAAATAAAACCAACAGCTGTTTCATTGTAAAACCTTTTGCATGATTAAGTTGGCTTGATTGGTGCCCATTATTAGGCCCACATTCCTGCTCTATTAGCCAGTTTGACTCACAAGCATCCCAGACTCATATCACAGACTTAAATCACACTACTAGCCTACTTTTAGTTGTAGTTGTAGTTTTGGTTTAGTTGTTGTTGTTATTTCTATGCCATTCTTCTTGTTTTTTATCATTTTTTTACGGGCGTCACTGGTCTCGTAAAACTTGTCAACGCTTTAAAATTAATAAACTCAACTTTTATGCACAGCTTAATAAAAAATGACAACAAAAGAGGCAAACTAAAAATAGCTGTATGAAGGGTTCGGGGTTCGGTGTTCGGTGTTCGGGGCTCGGGATTGGATTCGAGCACGAGATTTGGGTTGGAGTTAAAGTTTTGGGCTGGAACGAATGAAAATGCCCAAAAGTATTTAAAAATCTCGTAAGCCAAATGCGAGCTAATGGCGCTCAGATACAGATACAACTACAACTACAGATAGAGATACATACATATAGATCCACATGGACACACAACGTTACGTACATATGTATATACATGTTATGCGGGGGCCTTGAGGAAGAGTTGAAAGCGAAAGAGACAGAGAAACAGTGAGCGAGAGCGAGAGAAAGAAAAAGGCACGCCGAAAATTTACATACATGATTGTCATAAAAAATCAGCAAGCAAATTGTCAAATCCCTAAACTGACAATAAAACAATAAAGAAGACGATGCCGAAGACGACGAAAGAGGCGAAAAAAGACCAAAGTATGGGCACAAAATGGTTTGAAGCTTGAAAACCTCTCCCTCTCTCCGCCTCTCCCTCTTATAAAGTATGGCGAGTGTGAGTACAGTGGGTTGAGCCTAAGAGCAACTGTGGCTGTGGGCAAATGTGCCTCAAAGGATGCCAATTTGTTATACAGTGCAAACCCAGATTTGACTTAATGGAGCTGAAATTTAGTTTGAAAATTAAATTTAAATTTTATAATATTTAAATATATTAAATAAAAAATAAAATAAAATGTGTAAAATAAATATTTTAAATTTCAAGATTTAATAAGGTACCAAAATAGTAGTAAAATTTCTAGGTTTAAATAGTAATTGTAATGTTTATTTTTATCAATTTAAAATGGTTAATTTAAGTAACAGTCTTCTTAAGGGGAGCTCACTGTATGTACTCAAGTTCGTGCATGTGGACATCGTGCAAGACAAGGCCAAGGAGCAGCAAGCTGAAGAAGAACAAGCACAAAGAATAGAAGAAGAATGAATGAAAGAAGAATAACATCCAGAAGCAGAGGCAACAACAACACTAACAGAGAAAAAAAGAGAGAGAGAGATTAAAAGCTGCCTGCTGTGGTAGTGTTGTTGTCGTTAAGGAAGGGAAGGGAGGGGTGGGGAGTGGATTGGCTTTAGTTTTGATCTTGAGACAGCTGATGCTGCAGTCGACACTGTCGGCTCAAGTGTGCAGCGGGATTAAGCAGTTTTATGGCGCATTTATGACACGCAACAGTTGCGAGTTGCGCAGTCGCAGTCGCAATCGCAGGTAGAACCCCTCTGCCGACGTCGCCTAACTCAACTCTAATTACAAGGTGTGCGTGCGTTTGCATGTGTGTGTGTGTTTGCGTGTCAGCGTCAATCACAGCGTACGATTGCAAGTCCTTAATGCGTGTCCACTGTACCAACTCTCTTTACGATTTGTGTGCGTGTGTATCTGTATCTGTATGTGTCTCAGTTAATGACTTTTTAATTGAGCGCATACAGCTGTCATAGTCAGCGCCGTTACTTTTTAATTACGTGAGAGTGCACGCAGAGAGAGGAGATGGGAGAGTGTGTCAGAGAGTAAAAGAGAGAGAGAGAGCGCCCGAGGGAGTGAGGACAAACAAAAGTTTAAGCCGACCCCGCATATTGCTATCTCTGTCTGAACTTTAACTTTAGTTTTGAAACTTCGTTCTCTGCGCTTTCGGCTTCGGCTGTGACTTCGGCTGTGACTTAAACTTCGGCTTATGTAATGCGAGCGCCACTCTCATATATGCCGTTGGCGCCGCCACTGGCGTTGGCCCCATCCCTCGACTATGACTCACACCTCGCATGGCTCAGGGCCAAGCTCCTCTCCTCCTCCTCCCTTTCCCACCTCCTCATCTTTGCGTTGCGGCGACGCGACAGCGCCGTTTGTTGTGGTTTCTCTACGCCTGCGCCAGTGTTTGCTGTTGTTGTTGTTTTCTTTTTATTTTTTTTGCGTTTTGCTAAAGCCGGCTTGAAGTTTGCGCTGCCTGTATGTGTTATTTTTTCTTTTTTTTATATTTTTATTATTATTGTTGGTGTTGGCATTTTGATGTTGACTTTGCGGCATATATACGAATGTACATACATATGTATATGTAAATATGTACATAAGTATGTACATTATGAATAACCGCTGTTTTGCGGCTCGTCATGTCGTTGTGTCGCTCTGTCGCTGCGTTGCTTCGTTACTGATATTAGGTCAAAAGGCTTAACGCCGATTACACTAATTAATACAAGAGAGTTTTTGCCAAGCTTTTTTTGATGTTCTCTTATATGATCTCAACACTGCTTTATTATGTTTAAATGCAAGAATTTGCTCTCTTTAGCTCCTCTACACAAATGGTACAAATGTATCTAAACTGTACTGTGTACTTCCTGTATGTCCATCTATTAATGCCAATGGACCAGACCAGAGAGTGATTAATTTGCACAAGTGAAACTTTGTTTTTTGTTCAAATATGTATATGTATGTATGTACATAGTATATTTATGTTTACTTACATATGCATGTGAATATGTGTGCTTTCTATCTCATGTAAGATCTATTTGCTCTTCACACGACGACAATTGTCAATTACACAGCGAGAATTTTAGCATGTAAACGTGAGTGTTAAAGGAACAAGAAACGCAGAATCATCACAAATGTTTATTGACCTTTTCAGTAAATTAAAAAATAGGAAATCTATAAATATAAGACACAATTGTGCTGGACTTTACCCACAATATTGTAAAGCTTCTTTTCTATTTTTATTTTAAAAACTTTATTGAGATTAAGAGACATATTTACTTTATGTTTCGCTCAGTGTATAGCTTTGTATTTTCGTTTGCACAATCTCGCCTTGGTTTCTGAATATCTTTCTTGTTGTCTTCTGAGCGTTTGTTTTTTTAACACTTCTTCGGGCTCTGGAGACTTTGGCCGATTCTCATTTGCATATAGTATTTCTAGACTCTGGAGATTTGCTTCGAATTAAATATTGAGATTATTTGCGATTTATGGGATCGGCTAGAGTAGTAGAAACAGTTTTCTACTTGGCAGATAAGAACAGTTAGAGCAGTGAAAATAAACATACATATGTACATACATAAATACTAACAACATTTTTATTTGAATTTCCCAGAATACTTAGTATAATATCCAGTTTTATATATCATATTTACATACATATTTATAGTGGTAAGGAAATATAACTTACCCTTTTACATAATATTTTATTAGATTTACAAACAATTTTCACAAATTACTTCACTACACTGTGATCAGCAATCAACAAAAGCTGACTTCATTTTTACACACCAAACAAAAACAAAAAAAAACTATAGCCTAACTAAAGTGCCTACCAACACACACACTACTGGGAGTTAATACAGCACCAACAACGATCACACAAGAGAGCACAAGGAGAGAGCACAAAAAGGAAGACGCAAAAATTCGCAATGCGTAGGAAGGAGCGGGATAGCGTTAGATAAAATGGCGCCTAGGAGAGCAAAGCGATGCTTCGCTGCCAGCTATACAAAAACAAAGCACTTGCAAATATTAAAAATTAAATTTAACAAACTAACTCTGTTTAATTTAACAACTTTCATATGCATAAAGTGCACAAAACTTTGCTTGACCAGTCAACACACAATTTAAGCCAATTGGACCGATTAAACTACGATTTTCAATCAAAAACGCGCAGCAACTAGATAAGGCGAGCTTAAGAAAACCGACAAGCGATTAGAACTAAACGATAGACGATTATAATCGATAATTATTGATGTAGCAAAACAGCAAACTAACCTAAACTAACTATACTGGTTACATTAGTAACAAGTTGAATACAGATCTCGGCAAGGGTATTAAATCTTAAATTAAATATATTTAAGCTTATTTCCTTATTCAACTTTCTACATTCTACTTTATAATTGTTATTTGAAATTTTGATTAATTTTTTGTCGACTGCTTTTAGTTGACCTTAAATAAATAAAATAAAAATAACAAACCGCACAGAAGCTAAATTTCAAAAGGAGAGAAATACAAGCAAAAGAACAAGAATGGGTGAAAATTGAGAAAAACTCTCATACAAAAAACAAACACATGTACACCTTTATATGTATATACATACATACAAATATATATGTACATAAGTGTGTGTATTCATTTGTACATACAAAAGAACTAAGCCAAACCAAAAACAACAAAACGAGCGACAAATGCTGCTCAATCATAATTGAAAAATGCACGTTGGCAGCAGCAGCAACAACAACAACAATAATAACAAGAACAACAGCACGCAAAAGCAATGGGAAAAATAACAAAAACAGAAAGACAGACAGACAGAAAAAACAGCAGATGCACAACGCACAAAAATGCCAACACACGCATGCAAACACACACACACGCACACATACACAAACACACATACAGGGAGAGGGCAGGAATTGAATTTAAAGGAATTCAATTTGAAATGCAAACAATGCAACAGCCACACATGAGCACACACACACACAATTACACTTATACTCACACTTACACTTACTCACTCACACTGCCATAGATGATTGTTAAACATGCCAACGCATTGCGCGCCAACTTCAACAAAATGGCAACAAGCAACAACAATGTTTAGCGTGAGCAACAGACGTCGACTGCGACAGAAACGGCGACAGCGACAATGGCTGTGACTGCTAAATGAGCAATGCAAGCAGTGGTAAAGACAGAGAGAGCGAGGGAGAGAGAGAATGAGTCGAGCCAAGCAGTGTTGTCAGAACTTTAAGAGCTAAGATTACCAGCCGTAACTGAAACAAGTCTTACAGTAATAATTAAATTGTAATTTGTGTTATATAAGTTACTAACTAACGCTTAGCACATTTTCATTACTGCTTTTTGGTATTTTGTAATATAATTTAAATTAATGTGAAGAATTTTAAACATTAAATATGTAATTTTTATTTTTATCTGTATACTTTTGTATTCAAGCTATTTAATAGCTAAAATTACAACACTAGAGTTGAGGAGGGTTGTAAAATTGCCTGCATATAAATTGTGCAGTCGCAGTCGCAGTTGGCGTCGCAGTCGTTGTTCGTCAACTGCGTTGCTGCCCGTTGTGCGTGTCTAATCTGCAGTACTTACATTGTTATTCTCTTCTTCTTTCTCTTTTACTTCTTCTATTGTTGTTGCTGTTGTTGTTGCTATTGCTGCGCATATTGCAAAATAAAAATGCATGTGCAACACGTGTGTTAAATACACACACAGAAACACACTCATACAATGTGTTTAGTTTTTCAGCGCTTTCCCCCACTGTGCTCTAATTTAACCGTAATAGCGCGTCTGTATGTTGGCCAGCTTGGCTTTTATGTTTCTCATGTTTTCCTTTTTTCATGTTTCCCTTTTTATTATATTCTTTTTTTTGGGTCAAATGCGCTGTGCAAATGTAAACAAACCCAAACAACAACAAGGCGTGTGATAAAGACGAGTGTTGTTGCTCTTGTTGTTGTTGTAAGCAACATGTTGCTGCAGTCGTGCGGGCAACAAGTGCACTTGCTTTTGCATTTGCTTTGTTGCTGTCTCGTCGCTGCTTTCTTTTTGACTTCAGCTCTGCTTGCGCTAAGCTTTGCTGCTGTCGCCATTTTTATAAGTTTTGCACACTCTTGCAGTTCTGTTATTGCTCTGCCAGCAATTAGCGTTGAGTCGCCATTTTTACATTTGCTCTCTTGAGATGCGACTAAGAGCTTTAAGTTTTTCTGCTACCTTTTGAGAAAATGAAAATACATAACGCTATATTTGGCACACCAAATATTTAATACCCTTGCCGAGATCTATATTCAACTTGCTACTAATGTATCGAGTATAGTTAGTTTAGGTTAGTTTGCTGTTTGCCACATCAATAATTATCGATAATAATCGTCTATCGTTTAGTTCTAATCGCTCGTCGGTTTTCTTAAGCTCGTCTTATTCAGTTGCTCCGCGTTTTTTTTATTGAAAATCACAGTTTGATCGGTCGAATTGGCTTAAATTGTGTGTTGAACGGTTAAGCAAAGTTTTGTGCACTTTATGCATATGAAAGTTGTTAAATTAAACAGCGTTAGTTTGCTAAATTTGATTTTTAATATTCGCAAGTGCTTTGTATAGCTGCCAGCGGAGCACCGGTTTGCTCTCTTTGGCGCCATTTAATCTAACGCTATCCCGCTCCCTTCTACGCATTGCGAATGTTTGCGTCTTCCTTTGTGTGCGCTCTCCTTGTGATCGTTGTTGTTGCTCGTTTTAACTCCCGCGCTCTCTTTGCTCTCTTAGGCGCCATTTTATCTAGTGCTATCCCGTTCCTTCCTACGCATTGCGAATGTTTCAGTGTTCCTTTGTGTGCGCTCTCCTTGTGATCGTTGTTGTTGCTCGTATTAACTCCCTGAAGCGTGTGTGTTGTAGCCTGCAGCTTTAGTTAGGCTATAGTTTTTTTTGTTTTTGTTTGGTGTGTAAAATTGAAGTAAGCTTTTGTTGATTGCTGATCACAGTGTAGTGAAGTAATTTATTAAAATTGTTTGTAAATCTAATAAAGGTAAGCTATATTTCATTACTACTATAAATATGTATTCTGTATCATTTTAATATTGCTCCCCTTTTTGAGTGTTGAAGCATGCAACTTCTGTCACGTTTTGTTTTCTTTTAAATATATTTGGTTCAAAAACACGGGTATAAAATTGGAGTAAAATAAAAAAAAAATCAATTAAATTATGACTACCGCTTTAATTTATAGGCTTTGTCTTGTTGGGCTGGGAATCAAATCATTAGTAAATAAAATTAACAGATTTACAAGGGATTAAATTAAATTTAAAAAGACAGCTCATCATTTACACAAAGTTTTCTATAATCCAAGTAAGAAGTATACACTCTTATTTAGTACTTTCTTAGAATTTGAAGTAGTAAAATAAATGTTGATAATGAAAATTAAATTAAATCAAATTTTTATTTCTAAATAGCCAAATTTGGTTGATTTTTCAGGCAAATCAAAATTGGTTAGAATACTATTAATAGTTAGTCTCATTAAATTCATTTATAATAATTTAAATACTTGAATTTATTGTCCTTAAGCTGTCTCTCTTTCCGTTCTCTTTGATTTGTTTCAACTCTTTTGTATTTGATACCTTAGACGAAAAGTAGGCAAATTAAAACAGAAACGAGTTAATGCCAATTGTGGTTGGTGGTGGGTGTAAAGGGGAAGGGAAGGCGGAGACTCATTGGCCATCACTTGTCAAAACTTGACTGGCATTTGTCTAACTGTACTTTTGCCAAGCTCTCACAAACACACACACACACAGCCGCTGTCAAGAGAGATTTCTCACACACACACACTCACACACACATGCGCCAACTTTTAATCATTAAAAATTGTAACTGTTATTAATATTTAAGGCTTTACATAAACACACACACACATACGCAAATGGGCAACTAACCATGTTCATGTAATTTTACATACACACACGCACACACCATACACACACACACATGCAGGACACATAAAGCTTAATTGCAAGGCATCGTGACCGTTGTGCTTCCTCCTTCTCTACTTCTCAGCCTCTCTCTTACTATAGCTCTCCCATTCCCCTCTTCAATGCTGACTCTAAAATATCCAAGCGCCAATTTAAATTTAATATCGAAGCGCACACACACACACAAGTGAGAGATACGCGTATATGTGTGTGTGTGTAAGCCACCACCACACACGCACACACTTCAATAGCAAGAGAGAGTGAGGGAGATTACACTGATAATAATATTATTATTATTCAGATCCAAAAGATCCAAGAAAAAATAGGATTAAACTTTCAACATCTTACAAAGAATTCTTTAAATTTGTTAAATAAAATGAACAACTAATAATCATGAATTTTGAAAATACTATTTTCCGAGAACTTTAAGATTTGTATTATTATATTTATTAGGAATTTCAAATTTTTTGGTTTAATATACGATAGTAATTAGTAATTATGTTTTATAATGAATTCATTTTAGAGAGAACATATTTGAAATAAATATTCTTGATTCAAGATGCTTGTTTTCCTTGGTTTTTTGCAGTGTAAGAGAGTGGACCAGGGCCAGAGTCAGGGCTGCTGTTTTCTCGTTTCTCGTTTCTCGTAAATCTATTTGGCACATTCATGCATAAAGTATTTAGTATCTTTGAGATACCTTTTTAACCGCATGCCAACTACACACACGACGCCCACACACACACCAGACACACACACACACCAGACACACACATGCTGAATGACAGCGTAAAGTTCAGTCGGCAGCCAACCAAAAGCGCGGACATTCGAGGATTCGAAGGCACAAAGATGAGCGCCAAACGTCGACGTTGACGTCGCTGCGACAGCGACAGCGACGCTTTCAAACGTCCAACACTTTCACTTTGCCAATGGCCAATCGAGTGTGTGTGAGTGGGTGTGTGTGAATGTGTGTGTGCCTGTCGCGCTTTGGCAAAATAAATTAATTTTAAACGTAAAGCTGCTGCCGAGTATGCAAAGTGCCTGAGCACACAGTAAATACAATTTGAACTACTCAACGCACACAACACACACACACACGCACACACACACACATACGCTGACAATGGCCAATACAATACCAGCAGTTAAAGGAGAGCGGGGAGAGGGGACAATCAACCACAAGAAGTTGGGGCAGCCATAGATAGATAAATACAAGTCCATAGAATGAAATGCTTCAGAATCCCTAAAAGAAGCCGATTTCAACTTAAGCTTAAAGCTGAGCTTAATAACAGTTTGAAATTGTAAATGAAATTAAGTTGAAACTATAGACAGAAATACTTAAAATTTCCTAAACGAAATGTGAGCTAAAATAAAAGCTTAAGCTTAAACGGAAGCTGAAATAACTGCTTAAAAAGAAGCTATAGTTACTATAGTAAGAATTTCTTCGTTATACTTAAAAGAAATCTTAAATCGTTTTAAAATTTAATGTCCCGTTCAATTTGTGTTCAGTTCGAGAACTCTATATAACCTCATTTTCATTAATGATTGAAATGAAGCCAGAACCTAAAATTGAAAAAAACTTAAAAACTTATGATAAAACTTCTGACTATGACTATATGATCTCCTACCTAGTCAAGTTAACTGTTGATCAGAGAGTATTAAACAACAGAAATTAAACTATTTAAATATATATAAACTACATATAGGCATAGCTGTGATATAAGGGCTGACCACAGGGTAACTGCTAGTCGAGCACTTGTCTCATTTTTACCTTATCAACGTTCTAAACTCAAATTCCTAGCGAATAATTCAATGAAAAATATAAAATAGATTTCAAATCACAACTCAAAGTGTAGATTTGATATGTTTGAATATCAATATAATCGCTGAACATTTACTAAATGCATTTGACATCACGCATACGCAGCGTACGTCACAAAATTGTTGCACTTGCCACTTCGACACCTGAAAAGTATGCAATGGAAATGTTGATTGTACAACAAATGTTGTACTTTCCTTTTTACCTGAATAAGAACGGAAAATTACGCAGGCTCAATTGGTGAGTGGGGGGGGGGGAATTTAAATAGGGGTGGGGAGTGGAAAATGGAGGAGGGGGAAAATCCAGAAGCCAAAAATTCGTGACTCGTGCATATTTAGTTTGTTGGCCAATGGACGCATCGATAACCAAATGCTGCGATGTACAACAAGCGAAAATACACACACCCCACCCACACACACACGCACACACACACACATACTTACTTCTAGGCCGCACAGCAACTCGCAAAGGGATAATTTACGAAATTTGAATCTTAGAAAATGTTAAAAGCATTTCGCATATGTGTATGTGTGTGTGTGTGTGTAAGTGTGTGTTTGTAAAGTAAATGTATGTGTGTGTGTGTGTGGGGAGTGGAGTGAGTGTGTGTGTGTGACTGCGCATGTATTTCAAAATTGCAAAATGTCTACATGGACATTCAAAGTCAGCATCGCCCGTCCGTCCGTTCTTCCCCTTCCCAACCTGTTTCCTTTTCCCCTTTCCCCTTTCTCCCAGTGCCCAGCGCTGCCTTCTCTTTTCCCCTTTCTCTCTCCCACTCGCCGCTCACTCCACTTTTGCTGGCCATCGTCTACGTTTCATTTGTGGCTCACACACATGGCTCGCATACAGACGTATACGTAATATTAAGAACCACAAATTTTGACAAATAATATTTATTCTTATTTATATATTTAGTTAACTTTTAATATTCATTTACAACAATTAACTTAATTATAGAGTACTGACTGCTGAGGCCTTCGGCTCTATGTCCAATAATAATTTTAAATTATTTTATTTATGATACTATACTATAAACTATATACCATATATTTTCTTTTTCTTTTGAGGGAATGTGATTTATTTGTTATTTATATTTTCTAATGCTCTTCTTCTTTCACATTAAGGAGGCACTTACTAATATTATTAGTATGTAGTTATTTCTGACAATGAGTTCTAGTTTTTTATATAGACATATTCAGGTTAGTTTTTTCAGTGTCTATATAAAGTTTTTAATAACTTTTCGTATGCTAATTTATTGTGAAATTTCTAGAAACTAATGTCAAACTAAAACATATCTATAGAATCTTATTTGAGTGGAAATTAAAACAATAAGACCATAAACTATCCCCATAAGAATTTCGGCCATTAAATACCAAAATATATAAAATATCGCTATTCTTTCTGATCATTTTGAATATATAAATAAATGTCTATCAATTAATTTGATTGTTGTTTAAAATTCAAATTGTCAACGCTGTTCTTATTGTTGTGAACATGTTTGTAGTTACACACATCTTGCGTCCTTGCTAAAGCTCATTTGTACGTCGCGTCGTCCTGCCTTTCCCCTTCCCCCTGATACCACCACAGTATTCATACTGCTTCAGCTACTGTTTCTCTTTCTCTGCCTCTCGTTGTCGTTGTCGTCTGGTCTGACATGTTAACCCCCCTCCCCCTCACTCCACACTTTCCACTTCCCCAAACTAGCAAAATATGCATACGTAACGGGCAGCTGAGAGAAACAGGAAAGCAAGGAGCAGCAGGATAAGGAGCAGAGGGAGCAGCACATAGAGCAGGAGAAAGAAAGAGCTGGCGGAGGGGGGGGCAAGGGGTGCGGACTGTTGTTGGCCAACAGACGACGCACAGTGGCAACATTTAGAACAATATTCTAACACAAAATATTAAAAGAAAACAAATCAATTCAAATTAAAATAAAATATTTTTGTTACAAAAAGCAAAGCAAGATTTATTTTTAAAATGATTAGATAGTTTTAAAAGTTGAATATTAAAATGGAGAAATTGTTTAAGAAACTTGTCTGCAAATGACTTTTAATCTAATAAATAATAAACTTTATTTACATTTAAACAGTTGAACTCTAAAAAAAGTTGAAACATTTCGCTGTTTGTTGTGTTATAAATTTGTATTATTCTTTTATTAGTTCAGATTTTCGTTAACAGTTTTGACAAATCGACCCACTGTGCTTCCTGTATGCTGCTGCTGCTGTCTTCTTTTCCCCTTTTCCCTTCTTTAATTCACAACCCCCCCCCCCCCCCTTTACTCCGCTTACGACTTTCACAAGTTGCTTTGAGGCTGTTTTGAATGTGTGACAGCCGCCCACCGCCCACTGCCCACTTGCCACGCCTACAAACGACAACGACAACGACTTTCAACTATGAGAGATGTGTGTGAGCAAGTTGAGGGCGATTTTCTTTTGTTGTTCTTGTTGTTGTTGTTGTTGTTGTGGTTGTTGTTGTTGTTGTTGTTGCTGTCGTTGTAGGCAAGTTTCCTTGCCCAATTTTCATTTTCATGTCTCGCTTTTCCAAAATGTAAACTCATCATAAGTGGACCAAAGTGTGTGTGTGAGTGAGTGTGTGTGTGTGTGTGTAAGAGGGTGGAGGGGGGTGGGGGGGGGGTTAACAAGTGTTGTGAATGGACACACGATGCTGGGCGCTGTCAAAATTGTGTTTGATGGCATGAGGAGAAAGGAGAAATTGTAGAAATTTTGGAAGCTGAAGGTGGAGTTGAGTCTGTACGGAACGGATTTTACAATGTGCTCCATACGTAAATGTATGTATATATTGTATGTGTGTGTGTGTGACATTAGCGAGGGTTGCTTTATTTAAATTGTGTTGTTTACAATTGTTAAATACGCGTTCTAAATCTAATAATGCAATGGAATAGCTGAAGAATTAATGTTTAATATAAATAAAATATATGTAAATTGTATATTAAATAATATAAATATTAATTATATGTATGTATTATACTGTTTATAGAAAACTGTTCGGCAAAGCTTTAAATTGCGACAGTTGTAAAACAAACTATTTAGTTAAATTAATAAGTCCCTTGTTGACTTTTTTTTATAGGACTTATATATGTACATATATACAGATACAGATGGGTTAAAATGGATAAATATTTATATTCAATATTTATAGTAAGCTGATTTGTAAAAGTCCTTGTCAATAGTCACAAAATATTGCATAGTTACCAGCTCCAAGGATCAACAGATTTCAAACTTGCTTAACTCTGTCAAAATCCTACCGATTTTGCTGCGGAATGTCTCTACGATCAAAGTTTGAACTATTAATTGATTCTACATTTAAAAGAAGTTCATTTCAGAACAACTTTAAAAAAAAAAGCAATATAGACTAAATGGAGGACCCCAAAATTTCAAATTTTGATTGTTAAATTGTTTCATTACATCATAAATAATAATAAACTTTGAAACAAATTTTGTTTATTTTAATTGATTGTAGAGAAATTGCCAAAGTTGGACAATTTTAAATTGTCAACTATTAAAACGGCTCCATTCAGATGTTACTCTGTCTTCTAGTTCTTCTTCTGGTGGTTGCTAGTTTAAGCTATGGCCAAGAGTTGAAATCGAATCTGTATATGTGTGTGTGTGTGTGTAAGTGTGCGTATGACCAGTATGTGTGTGTGGTGTATGCTCCACGTGGTGCGTTGTTGTCGTCGTCTGGCAACTACCGAGGATAGACACGACAACCACACGATAGGACATCCGACTTGATTCGACGCGACTCGACTCGATTTGACTCGACTCGACTTTGACTTCGGCTTCGGTATTTGGTCCTTTTGCTTCCTGTGCAGCATATTGTGCACAGTGATGCCAACTTGTTGTTATACAATAAATAAATTGATTCAAAATGTATTAAATGTGTGCCTTAGTATACTTTATAATAAATAACTATTATATTTATTTTTTTATACTTTATTTCTTTATATTTATACTTTCTTTTTATACTTTATTACTTTATTATTAAAATATACTACAAATTGAAAGTACTAATTATTTATTACTAATACCAAAGCTTAGAAATTAAAGTATTTAATTCAATTTAAACAAAGCTCATACTTTTTAGACCCAAAAGCCAGCTTAGTTTGTTGTTTTTTTTGCGGCTAAAGTAAAAAATTAAAATATAGGACAGATTTCTCTGTAAAAAAAGCTAGATTGGCAACACTGCCGCACAGGCTGTGTCTTCCTGGCGGCGTGTTTCCTTTTTTGCGTAATTTACGAGATTATTTCGCACACACACACACCTACACACGCTCACACACACACTCTCACACACACACAGACACACACACATGTGGACACACAGCTACGCATAATGATGTTGGCTTGTCTTGGACAGCAGCAAAGGCGTATGGCCAAGGGATAGTAGAGAGAGAGAGAGGGGTGGGGAGTTGGGGGTGGGGAGGTGGGTTGTGGGTGGTGCTGGGTAGTTGGGGGGTGGTTGGGTGGTTTGGCTTGTCGTAGTTATTGCTTGCGGGCATTCATTTTAATTTTAAAACAACAGCAAACGAGAAACGGCCTAAAACATACAACGCTTACAAATGGCAAACAATTTGAGACACACACACACTTACACACATACATACAGATAAACACACACATACATATATATGTATTGGAGTATATGCATAGGGTTTAAGGGTTGCCAGGCATATCTAATGACAGCCAACTACTCGCATCCTCTGAATTTATCTATAGCTGGTCCATGAAGTCCATGAAGTTCCCAGGATTGTTGCGTCAAGCGGCGGTCAAGTAAAGAAATCTACAATTTCATAAAAAACTAGACTGACTAGGCAAAAGAATTGGAGTAGAAACTAAAAAGAAAACCGAAAAGAAAGTAAAAGTGAGCTAAATTCGAAGGGAAACATTTAGTAAGAGTACTATTAATAATAACAATTAGATCTGTTAACAAGTCTGATCTATTTTCAATTAGTTACTTACTACTTTTAACAAATGTTTCAATTCAAATATTGTTAACTTTAACTTTCCTTACTGTAATAGTATTTAAATTAAATACAAATGACAAAAATAATCAAAATATAAATAGAAGAAGACACGATCAGAAGAGATATCACTTATATAGATTGTAATAATGTTATATTCTAGAAGTAAAACAACAATAAATTGGAGTGTATATATATAATGGGAAAAGTAAAACAATCTACATAGATATCAAAATAGCAAAAAGAATACAAAATTTATAAAGAATACAAATCAAACATAAAATGTTTATTGAATAACATAGAGTAGCATTAAATAAAGAAGATAAAAGTTTTGAATAATGGTGAATAATAGTGAATTTAATTGAATCTTTTAAATAAGAGAAAAAAAGCTAGAAGAGAATGAATAATAGTAACTATTTAATTAATAAATTAATAATAATAATAATAATAATAATAATAATAATAATTATAATAATAATACTAATAATAATAATATAATTAAATAAAAAAAAGAACAATATAACGGAATTTGATAGATAGTATGGGATGTAAAAGAATTACTTACAAGTGATTAAGTGGAATAAATTAGGTTTAATTTGAAGTTATAGTCAAAGAATGTAATAGATAAGTTTAGGATGGAATGTAGAATAATAGTAGAAAATATTAAAAAATAAATAAAATGAATACCTGATAAAAAAACAATTGAAATACATAGATGTAATGAAATAAATCAAAATGATAGCGAATAATGGAGTTTAAAATTAATAATAATAATAATGATAATAATAATTAGCTTTATTTGCCGTTTGAAATTAACATTTTGCTTAAAGCTAGCTTTACATTGTGAATCAGAGTTAAGATATTGCGTCTTTACAGCTGAGATATTAACAAGAATTATATTTACATTTGAAGTTATATTTTTATTTTCATTGAATGATTAAGGAAAAATTTGGCAGAGAAAAACCTTAAATTTGAACTTAAATACCAACTTACTGACTACTGATAGAGTTTAAAATTAAAACAAATGTAATAGTATTAAATTACAACAGATAAAATGTGAATTTTTAATTTCTGTTAATTTTAGATTAAAATAATAAAACTCATTTACTTGTTAAACTTGATTTCAAGTCATAGTTTTTGCTTAAGAAACTTACAACTTTGTTGGACTCTGAGTCCTTCTGGAATGCTTTATTTAGGATTTGTAGACTTCCTTGTTGGGATCTAAAGGGTTGCAGATAATTACTGCGTATGCAAATAATTTCAAATTTCTTATGCTCTGCAATTATCTAAACAATCTGAAGGATAATCTTAAATATCATTTAATTATTAATGTTGAGAATTCATAGAAATTGTTGTTAGTTTCTTTTGGGGGAAAAGTTTTGGCTTCGTTTGATAAGTGTCCTGTTGCAAGGTTGCCATGGCATCAGGTCTCAAAGAATTGCAACTGGAGAGTTAAATGGGATGTCCTTGGACGTATCCTGGACTGTCCTCTGACTATCTTTCTCTCACTCTCTCTCACTCTGTCTACTCTCTCTCTTCTAGAGAAACAATAACAATGGCACAAAGTGTTGTCCAAGCCTTTTCATGTGGCATTCAATCCTTTTTTCGGCTGCCTCTCCCCTCCCCACTGGGTGGGGCATGCAACAAAAGGCGGCAGCAGGCGGCGACGTGGACACTTTCAGTGTCATTAGTTTTGAATAAGCCATAAATTAAAGATTAAAATGTATGCAGCATGCGGTGGTTTCTTTTTTGTCCTTCTTCTTGTTGTTGCTGTTCTTAATGGACATTGGCAATAGGTGGCAGCAGGGTGGGGGGGGGGGGTTGTTGCAGGGGGAATGGGGAAGGGTGTGATGCCACTGGAAGGGGGCAAAAACACACACATACTACACACAGTGAAGAGTGAAAAGTGAAAGGGGAAACATAAGTCCAACAATGGCCAAAAGGCAGCCTAACGACTTTGAGAATGGCGAGTAATGCCTTAGAGGAAGGGGAAGTAAAAGAGAAGTAGGAGAAGCAGGAAGAGAAGCAGGAGACAGGAAGTGGGCAGATGAGAAGCACAAGGAGATGGAGATGGAGAATGAGAAGCAGCAGAAGTACAATGACGAGGCGGCTTTGGTTAGCAGACCACCACGCCTACTACGCCCCCCTGTCCACACTCACACTCACACGCACACACATGTGTGTGTGGCCAACCCTCAAAATAAAGCATTGCAAAATTTGCATATATGTATAGTATGTATGTATGTAGATGTATGTGTGTGTGTACCAAAAACTGCTGGCGTAGGTAAATTAGTTTGCATATGTATGCGTGTGTGAGCATTATGCGTGAGTGTCTGCGTGTGTGTGTGTGTGGCGAGTGTGTGTGTGTGTGAAGGTGGTGCGCACTTTCCGGCTGCCTTTAAAACTCTAAGTTTGTATCTGTGGTGTGTGTGTGTGTGTGGGTGTGGGTGTAACATGTTGTGGGGTGGCCAGCTTGGGCAGTTGTTGGACACACACACACACACTCGACACACACACGCACATTCAACACACACTCACACGCACTTGGTATCTCGCTTTGACGCATGCTCGAGAAAGTATGCAACACAATTGTGCTAACTATGTTGGACGCCTCTCAGCGGCAGGGGGTCTACAAGGGGGGTGGGGAGAGAGGAAGGGGATACTGATGGGGTTAGGGCCAAGAAATGAGAATTGTACACTAAACAAAAATATATCTATAATACTGATCTTTAATATGCTGCTCTACAACTAAGAACATTTTGAAAGCAAAATATTAAAGCACTTAATGTTTAATTAAAAGGTATATAATTAATCTGTTATAAATAAAAAGTTCACCATATTATCTGAAAACTGTACTATATATATATTATCTAAATACTAGCATTTATTGTTAAATTAAGTTTAGCTAGTGTATTCATCTTTTTTTTTATTCTTATTTTATTTCAGTAAAAACTGGCACATCTTACAACTCACAAGGATATCACAAGGATCACATGGATATAAAGATTCTAGAATTATTAACTATTAAATAAACCCTCTTAAGTTGGTAAGTAAGTAAGTTTAATATTATTTAAACTTATTTTAAAGAATTGTCGAGAATATTATTGGGACAATATATATACATATTTTTATATATTTATTTTATATATATTTTATATATTAAATATATTTTATTTTCAACATTTCTAAGAATTTCTAGTTCAAAGTGTATAGCTTTTATTTTGCACAGTGTACGGCGTGTGTGTGTGTGTGTGCTTTTGGCAATGTAAAATGCAAAACGTCTACAACAATGGACAGCAACAACCCTTACAAAACCAGCAGGCTCCCCTTTCCCCCCTATCCCTCTATCCCCCTCCTCCTTCGACGCCTGCTGCTAACTAACTACAAATACAACTACAACTACATATAAACTACAAATGAATGCCCATGTTTCGCCTAGAAGCCCCTCAATGCTCCCCCTTAGCCCCCAAAACAATTCCCCTCCCCTCCCCCCCTCTGTTGGGTTGTCTAACAGAAACATTCGCTTTTCAGTTTTGATTATCAAAATAACTTAATTTATGTTGTAACTGCAAGTGTGTGTGTGAGTCTGTGGGTGTACATTTGTGTGTGCTGGTATGTGTGTGTGAGTGAGTGTGTGTGTGTGCTACTGTTGTTGTGTAAGCTGCCACTAAACGTGCAGCTTAAGTGACGTAAATGTGGCATTTCTACATAGTTTTAGCTATTTGTTTGCCATCATTGTTGCCGTTGTTTCTGTTGCTGTTGTTGTTGTTGTTGTTACTATCGTTGTTGTACTCTCTGTTCTTGTTGTTGTTGTTGTGCTTTTATTTGAGCCATCAAAAAGTTTTTGTCGAAACATTTTTGCACTTTGATTGTCATTGTGTCTTAGTTGTTAGTTGTTATAGTTGTTATAGTTATTTCACTTTGTTCCAGCCATTTTATTTAAATACCCAACACAATTTGTGTACCTTAATTTGAATGCTTCTAACCGAAATGAGCCAAATGAGAGTTGTAATTCAAAAATTACAAAAATTACAAAATGTCCCAAGCGATTTGTCAACTGAAAAGAGAAAAACTGAGCTTAGTTTATTTGCAATTTTTGGCTACTAAGAAATTTACTGTCGATTCTTTGCTGAAGAGAATTTTTCGATCTATTATTTATTATTCAATATGTTAGTTGGTATTTTAATAATACTGATTATACTATATATACTAAAATATTATTTGTAGTTGAAACAATGTATCCATTGTTGCTATGGATCATCTTCCTATGGATGATCCTATGGATTATCTAATAGTTTTCTTTAAATTTGTGCCAAGTTTCCGCATCTTAGTTGTTTTAGTTGGAGACTTATAACTTGTAAGTTATGCTCGATTCTCCTCCGAAGTGAAATTTATATACGTATATTTCTATAAACAATTCTTACTTCATTGCATCTATTTGTACATATCTACACAACTATCTACGCATACATCCATAAATCATAAAATCAATCTACGTATTTATCTATTTAGCAGTTCATTCTAAACTACAACAACAACCAACGCTAGTTATTCATATGATAATGTAATTGACTGCAATGGAATATCAAAGTTGAGACATCATTAAGTGATTCTCAATTGTGATTTCTGTTGCCCCCCTTCCCCTTTCCCCAAGCCAACCCTTTTCTTAACGTTTCCATCGCATTTTCATCATTCCGAAGCCTCTTATAAGTACTCTATATATTTCTTAAAAAAAAAATCTAACATCTAAGCTCTGCTTTCAAGTCCCCAGGAAAAGTAATACAAAAAACGAGAATGAAAAAGAAAAAAACCCAAACAAAACAAAAGACAGGGTCCACAAGGTCCAATTAAACATAATTGCGTGGCCGCCCCTTCTACAGCCCCGCCCCCATCATCCAAAGTCCACACGGAAAGCGGCTCGAAAAAAAATAAAGTTGCGCAAAAGTTATTGCCCTTCCCAAGAAAAAAAAAATATATAATGAATGTGATTAATGTAATGCTCGACTTGGCGATGCTCTTCGAAAGCAAGAAAGGGTATAAAGTTGCCTATGTAAAAACCGAATCCATAAAGTATGCTACGAATTGTTTATTTATCTTGTATAAGAAACGGATAATATGATTATAATATATGCTATTTTAAAGAAAAGTATATGAAGTGAAAGCTCACACTTCTTAATAAAGAAATAGAAAGAGATCGAGCATAAACTTTTACAGAAGATAGACAAATAGATAGATAAATACATACTGTATCTTTTTTTTAAGAAAAAGTATCTAGAGTAAAAGTTCGTTATAATAGATACATAATGTATATTTAAAGATACATATTGTATATTTCTTAAATTTTAAAGAAAAGTATCTTTAGTAAAAGTTCACACTCCATATTAAAGCAATAGATAGAGAGCGAGTATAAACGTTTATAGAAGATCAATAGATAAATAGATAAAGATAGTTATAGAAGATGATCATAGTTAAAGATACATATTGTATTCAACATTAATTATCGGTCAGTTTTAAAATGTAGCCAATTCTGCTTGAACTCCTTAGGAAATTTTGCTATGAACAATTCAAGGCTTCAAAGGACTCCCTTGACCCAACTTAATCTGCAGGGTATTAAAGGCCACTGATGCCCAGTAAATAAGTAAGCTTCGACGATGGACATAATGAGCTGGTACCCTGCCCCTTAACTCCTAGACCCCCCATTCTTGGAGCCCCTCTTCCCCTCATTTACATGCTCATTCACAATTGCAAATCGCGTAAGGGTTGCAAATCGACATTTATATACTTGCATTAAAAAATAAGATGTTGTCAAGACAAAGAAAAGGGAAAGAGAAGAACAAGAACAACGAAACTCGAATTTATACATACTAAGCAAAAGTAAAAGAAAATGATAAATAAATATATAAGTATATATATGTATATATGTATATATGTATGTTTGTATATATCTAACGCTAAGCACATTAATTAATAAAAGGGCATGGCCAAGTCTCGTCCAATTGGCCAATTGCCCAGCTCAAGGTTAAAATAGCAACAAAGTTGCCTGGACCAAGACGAGATGTTCTATGAGAGGAAGGAAAGAAGGAATTCTGGAAAAGGTTAAGAAAGAAAAAGCAATAAAGAAATTAGAAAGAAGAACTACGTTGGAAATTATAGAAAGTCTATCAACAACTATATTTTCTTTCTCTCAATATTTCCATACCTATTTTCCACTTGAGTCTACTTTGTGCTAGTGTAGACCACAGCTTGAGTTCTACATGAAAAAATAGCTGGATTTTAGGTCAGTTTCAACGCTTCTTTGATATATCCTCAGCATATAATCATCAACTTATTCACTTTGCTTTATCTGATATTCGTAAGCATTTTATACATGTTTTCTGATCTCATTTCGTATAGTATATCAGAATATATTGTGTGAGAATGAAGACTGAATACAACACTACAGAAATGACGCTGTGAGTTATAGTCTCGTTAAAATCTCTATATTCTTCTGAGAAAGTTGTTTTGCTTTCAACTTCTTCTTCTTCTTAAGAATTCTTCGGAGAAAGATGTCTGGCTTTCAACTCTTAGGGATTCTTAGACGACCACTTGTTTTGACAACATTCCATTTCAAAGCATTCTTAAAAGTTTTACTGACAGTTATATGCATAAGTTTTCTCCTACTCTCGACCTTTTTTCTGTCTCTTACTCTCTCTCTCTCTTTCTCTCTCTCTTTCTCTTTCTTTCTCTCTCTTTCTATCTCTTTCTCTCTCTCTCTTAGTCTATTTATTGCCTTTATCTTTTTCCCATAATTCTACTCACTTTGGCTTCTTCCTGCAACTAACACAATTTCCGCAATTCGCTTTTGTGCTGCATTCTTAAACATTTTACTGGCTGCAGTTGAAACTAGTTAATTAATTTGAATTTTTACACTATAGGGTAGCTTTAAGTCGATCACTATTTCACTTTTCTCGCTTGAATATTTTCCTTGGCATTTTTTTAGTTGTTCCTGTTTCTTGACGCTTTTTACGCAGTTTTTTTGTGTGCTATATATTCGCAAAAAAAAACTTGCGATTGCCACCCCTTTACTTTACTTCACTTTCTTTATGCGTGCGTGTGTGTGGGTGTGTGTGTGTGTGAGTGTGTGTTGGGTGTGTGTGTTCGTTGTCCGCTGCGTGCCCAAAGGAGATGTGAGGCCCAGAAGGAAGGACTCCGGACGCAGGACGTTGTGTCCGGGACTTGGGCTTTAGCTTTCTTGTGCCTCGTCTTGTTCTTGTTCTTCTTCTTCTTATGCTGCTTCTTCCACTTCTACTCTTTTTTATTTACTCGCCTGGCCTGCCATGCACTTTATGTCCAATTTTTTCTGACAGCGTGCTTTTTTCTTTATTTTTTTCTTTACTTTCTTTTTTTTGCTTTCTTTTCGGTGTTTAAATTAGAACTTTGTTCGTGCTTTGAATTTTTAAGTTATAAACTCAAGGGGGTATTTTCTCTACTTCTGCCGTTTCCTCTTTCATTTTTTTTGTGTTGTCGCTTTTCTGTAGGCGTTGCTGTGGCCTAAAGTGAAAAAAAGGGGAAAATGAGTTTCACTTTTGCTGGCGGGAGGAGCGGGAGGTGAGTTTTTCTCCTTTCTTTTTTTGAAATGAAAGTAAAAGCGAAAGTGAAAGTGAAAGTGCGTGCAGAAGCAAAAGAAGACATCAGGCTAAGGCTAAAGGAGACAGAGAGAGCGAAGAGAGGGAGGAGAGGGAGGAGGAGAATGGCCAGAGGGAGGAGAAGGAGCAGCCGTTGATACATTGCGTCCACTCTAAATGCTCCACTGTGGCCGCCCTAACAGCTGCTGCTTCTTCCCCTCCCCCTCCGCACACACACCCACCCACCCACCACACTAACATACAGTGAGCGCAAGTCCACAAGGACCTCAAGTCCTGCGAGAGCCACGCACACTTGGATTATTATCAAATTGAATAGAAATAAATGCGACTGCATGTGAGTTTAAATTGTGCAAAGACTTTAAAAGCATGGAGGGAGAGAGATGTATGATTTCTGCTACAAAATGGGGGGAGAAAAGAGGAAAGGGGAAGGGATTGCAGTAAGGGTGAGCAAGGGAAAGTAGGCTAATTTAAGCACTACCCGAAACTTGTTGCTGGCTAATCTCAAGCCTCTAACGAGATCTATTAATGGGGGGAGATTAAAGGATCTCAAAGCTCCAATGAAAACTAAACTTAAACTGAAGATGCAAACTGAAGATGAAAACTAAGGAGACAAACTAAAGATAAAAAATGAAGATGCAAACTAAAGATACAAACTACAGATACAAGCTAAAGTTACGAACTAAAGATACAAACTAAAGATACGAACTGAAGGCACAAACTAAAGATATAAGCTAAAGATACAAACTAAAGACACATACTAAAGATATAAACTAAAGATACAAAGTATAGTTGTAAACTTGGTATCTTTAGTTTATGTCTAGATCTAAAGCCAGATTCTATTAAGAAGTGTGCACTCGTCTAGAATGTGTCTTATGGTTAGGTCTCTCCTTTAAGGATATGTCTGTGGGTGAGATCGGTATGTCCTGCTCTTAGCCGTTCCTCCGATTGCCGAGTCTGTATTTGTAAGCATTAAAGACCTTGAAAACGTCTTCCCCACCCACTTCTTTTAACTCTTTTATAGATAATGCATTTAAGTTGTAAGTTAATTACTTAAAATAACTGAAATGTTTATTGGAACAAAGAATTATCTTAAGTTTCCACTGAGCAATGCTCACTTTTCACTTTGCCAAGTGAATTGTCCAAGTTTTTGCAGTTGGCTTCAAAGTGAAATTAATGTAATGAAACATTTATACAATTTCCATTTGCTGTCCAGTGAGTTAAGTCAAAGGAAGGACCCCTTTCTCTCCCCCTCCCCCTCCGCCACTCCCCTTGAAAGTGAAAATCGGACAACTGAGACGTGAAGATAAACACATGCCGAAATGAAAGAAAGAAAGAAAGGCAAGCCAAAGTATGAAGAAAAAGGCATTTAAAAAGAAAAAAGAATATAAAGCAAAGGCTGAAAAGAACGAAGAACGAAGAAGGGAAATACAAATACAACGAAAGACAAACTGGACAGAGGACAGAGGAAAGAGGAAAGGAGTTTCTGTTGGGACACAAAACAGCTCCAATTCCAGTTTCTTCTCCATCTCCATCTCTAGCTCCTTCTTCATCTCTAGCTTCGTCTTGATTCTCTAAAGAGAAAAATGAAACGCTGCAGAAAAATTACATTAATGTGTTTTTTTTACAATATCCTGTACTCATTAAATATTAAGAAAGAGGGTATATAATGTAAGTAAGTAAGTGCTCTTCAAATTCTGGTCATATCAGAGAGATTTAATAATAATATTAAAATAAGAACCAATTAATTTCTTGAAAGAAAATGGTGAGTACACCTACTATTATTATTGTGTGTATATAATTGTTGCTTAAATGGCATAATAAATCAAAAAGTTATTTAGAAACTGTATACAAAAGAAGGACAAAACTTAGAGTCTACTCTTTACTAAAGTAATTCTTAACTTGGACTACATTTCAAAAGTGTTTACTTGTCAAAATTATGAATTTTAAAGTTACTCTAGAAAAGATGCTAAAGAAGAATCTGACGTTTTCTAACTCAACCTAAAAGGTAAAAGGACAAAAGATCTTAAATTTATAAGAGTTACGCCTAAAACTTTACGCCAAGTTTAGTCTATAGTTTACCTGATTACAGGATATGTGAAAACCGAGAATATATCTTGTTTTCTTTGTTGATGTGTGCGACTAACCCCAAGACGAAACAAGGACGACATCGGACTCGGACTCGTCCAATGAGTAGGATAGATAGGTGGATGTGGTAATGAGGCCGAGTGCAACCCTATCTTTGTTATTAAAATTTTCCTTTTAAAAATAAATGAAAACTAAATAGAAAACTGAGAAAACGCGGCCCGAAACTGAGGGCAAAAATTTTGATTTTAACCCCGTTTCTCTTGCTATCCATCTCCTTCCCTCCAGCTATCTCTTTCCCTCTCTCTCTCATAGATGCGACGCTGCTGGAAAAGTTTTTAACCCTTTTGTTTAATTAAAAAACACAGAAAAAAAAAACAGACGAAAATGAATATATATATATCTAGAAATATATATAGAGGATATATATGTATGTATAGAAGGGGACAGCTGGCGCTGAATTTTAAAATGCTTTTCAATACCAAAAAGCAAAAAAAAATAAAGAAAGAAAAATAAAATACAAGTAAAATGAAAATGAGAAAAAAAACGCAGAAAATGTGAAAAGAAGAAATAGAAAAGACGAAGGAAAAGTACATAAATTTCGACAGCCGCTGCCCCGAAAGGGTTATTACAATAACGGAAAAGGGGAGAGGGGATAGGGGGCGGGGGTAACGGAAAACCAAAGAAAAAGTAAAGTAATTATTTTGCATTTGCGTAGATAAAATTAACGATGATGGAGAAGAAAAAAAAAGAGAAGAATGGGAAAAAAAAAGAAAAGAAATTGTAAACGCCAAGAACCAAAGCAAAGTTTTGGTGGAGGATTTCTTTCGGACAGACACAGTGACAATGGCTGTCCGTCCCACTTTGAAGACCCCATCCACACCCATTCCACACCCACTTTTCCACACCCCACACCCAAGAACAACTCCTTCTCCTTGGAGCGTCACTAACCCCATCATTATGCCAATTCAGCTGTCAAAACTTTGTGCGTATTTTAATTTTTCTTCTCTTTTTTTGTCGCGTTTTATGGTCTGGAAATGGGAGTATGGGAAAAGGCGGAGGGCCAAAGGACCAAGTGCTCTGATTGGGGCGTCCACGTTTCTTTTTTTTTCTCTCTTTTTTGGTGGCACTTAAGTGCGTGAGCTTGATTTTCGTTTGCTGTGATTTCCACTCCCCTCCTCCTCCACCTCCTCCAACGCCCGGCGAGAAACAATTTGAATATGCATGGAACGTTGCCACAACGCTTTGTTGCATGCCACGTGCGTAGGACACTGACCAAATATGATAAGCATAGAAAGAAGTGGGTGGAGATGGGCTAAAGATGGGTTGAAGAACAACAACAAAAAAAGGGTTAGTTTCATCTTCATTTCTGTTGGTTAAGAAATCAAATTCAATTGATTTCCGAGCAATAACAAAATAATCATACATATGTGATTTCAATGATCTGTTTTTTGGGATTTATAAGGTGATAGATCAGTTGAGGTAGCTAGTAGATATAGTAGATATTAACAGGACCATTACTGATAGATCAGTTGAGGTATCTACAAGTCAGTCAAGAACTATTGCAATGTCTTTCATTACAGATATATCAGTAAATGATATCATAGCATTTAATACCAATAACAAAATAATCATACGTGATTTCAATGATATCTACAAGTCAGTCAATGACTATTGCTGATGGATCTGTTGAGGTATTTACAAGCTTGTCAAGGACTAAATAATATCATAGAATTAAATTCCCACTACTTTTATTTAACTATACTTTTGAAGAATAATAATATTTAGGCTGTTTTCATATCTAGCCAAAAATCTTACAGCGTAGATAAGCCTGCCAATAAGAAAACATAATCTTAAGTTTATCTAACCTGTAAGTTTATTAACAAGATGAGAAAATGGCATCAAGAGTCTTTTATTTCTAATGACTGGATATAAAATTGGGGAAAGTTATTTAAATAACTTGTAGAAGTCTTTTCGATTGCTTAAAATTATATAATGCTCAACTTAATATAATAAATAAATAATATATATGTATATATTATATACATATATACATAAGTAAGTTAATATTATCTAAATCAGAAATTTATTTGTAAGTCTTAGACTCAAGTCTGTTTATAAACTTAGATTGGATGTTAGTTTTTTAGTCAAAGTGTACTCAATACAAGTGATTCAAGTGCAAGTAACTTTGCAAGGATAATTTTGTAGAACTTGAACGTTCCAACTATAATACAATATATGATAACCAGATTAAGCTATATCTATTTACTTATCAATATATAGAATAGTATCTTGGACTTCATTTTGACCAGAACAGAGAGTTCAAGTTTTGATTCCCAAGTTTCTTAAACAGGTTTCAACTTATTGGGAACTCTAGTTTTAGATTATTTTAGGGACTCATAAAGAGGGAACTTAAATAGGAGACTAGTTAATATATAACGATGCTTCTGTTGATTGAGTTAGTGTTTAACTCCTTCTAATAACTACCCACATCTCTGCTTCTTTGGTCTGTAAAGCTGTACTTGGCACTCGTTATGCCTGCCACTTACCTACTTTTCTGTACTTTCACCTCCTTCTCCTTCTTCTCCTCCTTCTCCTTCGTCTCCTTGTGCCTTTCGCCCCCGTCTGACATCCATCAGCAATGGCCTTACGCACTTTCTGTTTTTTTGCATACCAACAACAAAAAATCAAGAAAAATAAAAAGGGGTTGATTATGGTCACTAGCAAATTGGTAGTACGAAAAGATGAGGCTGCCTCCCCTCCCTCCCCTCTAGTTACCTTCCCCCACACTCGGCTGGGTCCAGTTGAAACAGGAGGAAATTGGGAGACGGGGAGAAGGACCAACCGTCGACAACGACACGACAAGGACGAAAACAAAAAGTGGAAAAGTGGATGTTTTTTTTTTGTATTTTCTTCTTTTAGCTGCTGTTGATTTTTCTCTTTATTTATATACAAATTTTTTTCGCTCTTTATTTTCTTCATTTTTTTTTTATTCGCGCGCAATTTTCAGTGTTAAGAATTTTTACTCCTTCTCCGTCTATATATATGTATGTAAGTGGAGTCTATATAAGATATTTATGTATGCAAAGCGAGAAAGAGAGAGGCAGAGAGAAAGAGGAAAAGAGAGAGAGAGAGAGAGAGAGAGAGAGAGAGTGAGGAAAGGGGAAGAAGCTTTCTTGTCTGTTTATAATGGTTTTTAAATTTTTGTAATATTTCAATGTCATTTTGCTAATGCGACGCTGCGAGGCGAACTGAAGAAAAAAAACAGAAAACAGTTGGTCTTCAAAAAGTACAGTCGGCCACAAAAGGCCAACAAAGGGTTAAGCGTTTGGTCTTAATTGCGTCGCCATCTGTTGGCCAGCAATTGAACCACGTTTGACTTGACGCTTTAAGCCTAATTTCAATTTTTGGCAATGGAAGTAACAACAGCAACAGCAACTCGCCAAATAGAATTGAATGAAAAATTCAAATGTCCACAGACTTGACGCATAAATAACAAACACACACACTCACACACTCTCACACACACTCACACACATTTAGAAAACACACATGTGCTCTAAAATGTTGTCAAATAAACAAATAGACAGGCGGGAGAGACAAACGCATTTCGCCTTCAGTTTTCAGCTTTCAGCTTTTGGCCAACGGGCAAAGGGGAAATGATAGAGAAATAAGTGATCGGGGAAGGGGAAGGGGAAGAGGCCAGCAGGGAAGTGAAACACAGGGAAGGAGGCTTAGACGTCCAGACGTATGTGAAAGTCAAATGGGGGTAGCAAGGCAACAACACACACACTCCACACACACACTCAACACACACACACTCCGCACACACACCTCAACACACACACATGTACAATCTAAAGAACGTAATCGCACGTAAGTCGTGGCGTCCAGTAAAAAATGCAAAAAGTATAAATGGCAAAAAGTAAAACGACTATAACTTACCCTGGACAAAAAGCAATGTGTAAAAATTTTAACGATTAACAATAAAACTGCCAATTTTTTCAATACATAATATATAATAAATATCGTAAATAATCTAAAGAAAAGTGAATCAAATTCAGCTGTGATCAAAATATAACTGTTATTGAATCATTATCATTTGTATTATAGTCTTATCTGGAGCAATCTGGAAAATATGAAGGTGTACTTTCTGTATTCGAAAGATATACCCTTTAGGCAAATTGTTAACAGGATATTTAAACTGTAAAGCAAATCGAAAACAGGAAGCTGCCAGTAACTGTCCTGATGTTGGCATTGCCTTCTGATGCTGCCTTCGCCTCCTTCTCCATCTCCAACTCCATCTCCATATCCAGCTCAGGCTGTGCTGCGGCTGTTTCTAGTCCTGTAAAAAATTCATGCGTGTTTTGTGCGTCCTGACGCAACAACGGCTCAACAAACGCGCCACACGGTCGAACGCACGCATTGCCACAGAGACTCGCCGTAGCAAGTGGCAAGTGGGATGTGGCAAGTGGCACAGACAGAGACATAGACTCAGGCAATCGCAGAATTAGTGATGTGAAAAACACATCAAAACATCGATATATCAATTTTCCGCCAATGTTAAATGGATGTTTGATTTGCCTTCAAAATCCAATTACAAGAACAACACTTTGGTTTTTGGTACCTATAATAAACACATAAGTCCGAATGTGTCCTGAAAATTTCAGTATCCTTGCAAAAGGACGAAGAAAGTCCTACCTTTCTTTTACCACTATCAGCCTTTCACTAGATTTTGCTCTTTCCCATAAGTACAGGGTCTCCTACTGTCAAGCTTGCTCCTTTGTATTTTATTCTGCTGTTAAAGTAATCACTAGAAAGTCTTGAAAATAATCTTTTCTAATCATTTTAAAAAGCTTTGTTAAAGAAGCTCCTTTTTTCCTATTTTAGGTAGTTGTTTTACATATCGATATATTAAAAAAACGCTGCAAAAACAATCAGTTCCTATCTTGCCGATAAACTGATAAATCTGTCGATAAAATCTTGTTTTTATTTACTTAGTAAGTTTAATGGTTAGTTGGGAAATTAATGAGTATGTCAAAGTAAACTTCCAGTTATTGACCTAGGAGCTCAAAGTCATCTATTCAAATTAATTTATGGATGACTTTAGTCAGGTTAAAAACATCAATCTATCTATATTTCAATATGGAGTACTTTCAGGTTTTTGGATCTAAAAATACATAGATATTTCTGTTGATTGTCGATTTCGAAACCTTATGGTAAAACCTATGTTGTGTTCCTTTTATTATTTACATCACTAGTCAGAATCAAGTGCCTTCTGTGTCGAGTCTGAAAATTCTCCACATGTGTGTGTGTGTGTGTGTGTGTTCGTTTGATTTCTTTGCTTCTATTTTCTCTTGTCTTGTGTTTTTTGCCAGCTTTTCCTGGACAGCTGCTGGCAATTCCTGCCACGATTTTGGCGACAACAGAAAAATGCTCAACTAACTGATTTTTATTGCCCAAGAGTTGCACTTCAAATTGGATTCGATTATGCCAACGAATTGAATAACAAACAGTTGACTCTAAACAGAAGAGAATGAAACTCTAGATCCCTAAATTAAATGTGAACGAATCGAGTTGAGTAAATTATAATAAACAAAAATGAAAAACGGAAGATTAAATGTGCTGACAAGCGTTTTACAAGCAGAAAGATCAAAACAAAAGTAATCATTGATAGATTTCCCCATTTTCCGATGCCACAACATTCCAGACAACATTTATTGTTGGTCGTTATAAATATATATATCTATAATTATAATATAATTAATCATCAAAAACTGTAGAGATAAAAAGTTGATGAAGAATACTTTTCTACATATGCTCAGAGCCGTATTCTCAACTTACCGATAAACTTATGTAGATAAACATAAGATTTCCTTCTCTTATCGACAGGTTTAGCTGCAGTCTAAAACAAGAATTTAGTAAGAGCTAAAGTTAAGTTTACCTATAGTTAGGTTTAACTGGAATTTCTCCCGCTTTCTTCAAACTCACTTGCAGCTATAACTAAGTATGTAAGTACATATGTCATACTCACACACACACACATGTCTATTGTTTTCCGTATATATGCATATGTGTGTGTGAGTGTGTAGAACAATCTCCCCGCTTGGTAACGGTCCGAGTAAAACTCCCCAATGCCCAAGACAAGGTCCAAACGCTAATTTCGATGCTGTAGCCGACGGCGCTTATGAGCTTTACCAAAAGCGCCATGAACTTGGCATTACGTATGTAAAATAGTGCGTCCAATCACACACACACACATACACACACGCACACACACCACCCCTAACCCCAAGTGTGGCACAACTTACGCACTTTACACAACAACAACAACAACAACTACAAGGAAGGAGGGAGGAGGAAGGCAGGCGACGCTGGCAATGGCTTTTATTGTAAGTTAAGTTAAGGCTAGGTGTATGTGTGTGTATGTGTGTGTGTTAGGGGTTGGAGTACGCTTTAGGCCAGGTCTTCAATTTGGCATTCGCAAATCTTAGTCCTGCGTCCGACGTCCTGCCTCCTGAGTCCTTATGCGTGTGTCGGAAATTTAAAATTTTTGTGTGTGGAAATTGGTTTAGCATTGCTCGCTCTCTCTCTCTCTCTCTCACACTCTTATTCTATTTCTGTCTCTATCTTTTTATATTTGTGTGTGCGTGTGTGTGTGTGTGTGTGGGGCAGGTGTATGTCATGCTGATCAGCCTGGGCGGACAAATAATATATAGCATAGACCCAATACATGGGGCATGAGACATGTGGCATGAGGCATGAGGCATGGGGCAGCATGCGTTGTTGACGCCTGTTTCTATGCTACACTTAACACAACTCTAAACTATGTGACTCTGTATGTGTGCCTGTGTGTGTACGTGTGTGTGTGGGTGTGTATTTTGGTAGGGGTAGGCCAAAAACTAATGCACAAGTTTGGAATATTCATCATGGACAAGTTCGTCCTCAGTTGTCCTTCGTTTGTGCCACAGTGGGACATGTTAACTAAACAATAATAACAAACATTATAGAAAAATTAAAAGAAAAAGTCTGAAGAAGCAAGGATCTATGCATATGCAATATATAACTATAAAGTAAACTTGTTAAATAAACTATTAACCTCTTAGTTTATTTAACAAGTTTACTTAGAAAATATCAAAAAATATATATATATTGTTATTAAAGTATTTAATATTGTAATTGAAACTGAGTTAAAAGAGATTGTGCTCAAATATAAGCCAATTTTAATATATAGTTTTTATCTTTAAAGAACAGTTATAATATAAATTTAATTAAATAAAATTATTATAAATTAAAGAAATGGTATGAATATAAGAAAAAAACACAATTTATTAAAATTTGCTTATGTTATCTCTAATTTTCATACTATTTCTATAATTTGTAATAATTTAACTGAATTAAATTTATATTATAACTGTTCTTTAAAGATAATAACTATGTATTAAAATTTGAGCATAACTATGATAAGTAAGTTATATTCAAAATATAAATATAATCATCTATGCTTAGGTTAATTTATTTTATTTAAATTTAAAATCATTTTGAAAGTGAAAGTTTTTAAGCAAGTTGCGTTCCACTGTGCAGACGTTTTGTGTTTGTATTGCGATAGTTATGTTAGCCATAAATTAGTGCACACACTCACAGACAAAGACTTATGCTGATACAAATACGCATTAGCATATACACACACACACACTTATCTATGTGTGTGCGACACAGTTTGAAAGGATTAAATTCTGTTTATGTAATTAAGTTGAAATTTATAATCAAGGCTGCTTTTGGGGCTATCTGTGCTTTGTTAGTTGGCTTGTACATTGTACAAGCTTACATACATATATAAAGCAGCCCAACTGGCCAACAACACACACACATGTTCACACACACATATATATATATTTACAATGAGCAATGGGCATGTTGTTGTCTTATGCAAACTAGTTTTCAAGTTCTGCGACCGCATAGTTTTGTCTACACACACACACATAGGTGGGCAATGGACAACAGAGACAGAGAAAGAGAGGAAGAGAGAGAGAAAGAGTGGGAGGGAGAAAGAGTGGGAGAAAGAGTATGTGTGTATATGTGTTAGCGATGTTACAAACACAGCCCATCTCTCTCTCTCTCTCTCTCTCTCTCTCTCTCTCTCTCTCTCTCTCTCCCTCTCTCTCTCTCTCTCTCTCGTCTTCTTAATTTATCAACAATTAAAATCAGTCAAAAAAAGCTAGAAAATGTTCAAGAGAATCAGAAAGCTATTCTAGTTTTTAGCTTGTTTTTATTATAAATCATGCCTCAATTATGAATGGTCAAGCTAACGGAAACTTCCACTGTAACTCTGTACAATTAATTGCTTTACACCAATTTATTTAAGCTACTTTGCAGGTACTTCTTGACATAAATAAGAGTCTGAGTCTGAGCACAAAAATGTTAGTGCAATACAAGTTTATTAAGCATTTATAGAATTTACAATCTACAACATAGTAAAAAATACTCCAAAAAGCTGAATTTTTTAGTTATAGACTACATATTTCTAAAAATATTGAATAATAAGTGTTATGTATATTTATTAGCTTTCACAAAACGTAGAGACTTTTTGTAAGATCTGTAATTATATAAGTGATTTAATTGACATATAAATTTAATATTATTAATATGTCAATTAAATCAATAATATAATTACAGATCTTAAAAAGTCTCTACGTTTAGCGAAAGCTTATAAATATACATAATATTTATTATATATAAATATATATTAATATTGATTAATGACATATTAATTTCATTTACATATTAATATAGAATACTGAATAACGTAATTTATTTATTTAAGTGTTAAATGATAAGCTATAATTTTGAAGCAATTTCGTTGTTCTGACTAGTGCCTTAATTTAAAAACCTAGTTAAATAAATAATAATACTGTGTCTCTAAATGCCAACTTTGTAATTGATCGCTGATAAATTGTATTCGATTTCTTCAAGTTGAATAAAAACTCTAAATCTGGCGTGAAAATAGCTAAAGCGGCAACTCTGATACACATATATGTATGTGAATGTGTGAGGCTAGCGAAAGTTTTTGATTGCGTGGCATTTGCACGGTTCGTCGCATCGGTGTAGCATACTTTTGAGCGTCGACTGAAACTGAAAGCTGCATGTTTAATTTATAGCCACAACAACAACAAAAACAGCAAAAACTACACACACACACACAGCCACACAGACACAGAGTTTTGTGTGTTAGTTTTTGCCACTGACTGTCAGCAGACACAGTGACTTAGTTCCCACAGTCGCTGCGAAAAATTTGGGTTAAACTGACGCCTTTTAAATCGGCCAAAAAAGCAACGTAAAAACATGAGAAACGAAAGCAAAACCAAATGCAAAATCACGTTAAAAAACAAAAGCAAAAAAAACGATAAGCGGGTGGGAAAACAAGTAAAAAACATACAAAAAAATAAAAACATTTTCGGAACATTTTCAGAATGCGAATGACAAGCGTATGCGACATTAGCATTAGTCCAATACCTCCCCCTTGTCTTCTGTCCCCCCTCCCCCCTTCCAGAGAAGAAGAACTTAAAAGGGTTGTCTGTTGTCCTGTCTGTTCCGTCCGTCCATCTATCTGTCTGTCCGTTTGTTGTGTCCTTCTGTTTCGCCTTGACGGGCAGCAAGTTTACAAAAGAAAATCATTTGATACACAGAGCGAAAAAACAAGGAATTTCCTTAATAAAATTATTATAAATTGAAAGTACCTAGTGTACCTAGTGTATCTAGTGTACCTAGTGTACCTAGTATACCTTGTGTACCTAGTGTACCTACTGTACCTACTGTACCTACTGTACCTAGTGTACCTACTGTACCTAGTGTACCAAGTGTACCAAGTGCCCTAGTGTACCTACTGTACCTACTGTACCTACTGTACCTAGTGTACACTAGGCACTTAGCTCCTAGGGGGATCTCATGCTTGCACGGTTAGAACCGGTTGGGAATTGTAAGGTAAAAAAATGGAAAAAAAACTGGAACTTGTAAAAATTTATACTGTTACTATACTAGTACTTATGACAAGTGTTTTTGGGTTTTTTGAGTAATTATTATTATTTCTTATTATTGATTTGAATTCTTGTCTTTAAATTGTTTAAATAACATGTATATTTAAAAAATAACGAGCATCTCACTGATGCCTTGTATAAATAAAAAATGCATTAAGCTACGGTGGAGCAAGCTCGACAGTAGGAGACCCAGTACTTTTGAGTGTAATGCGATTACTACAGATTATTTCATTTTCAAAAAATTTCCATAGATGGCGCCACTTCAGAGATTGATTTTGCCCGTAACATTCTTAGTTGAATAACTTCCGCGTTTATCATCCGATTTGGATAAAATTTGCATGATAGGTTCAGACCATAGTCTGTATTTTACATACTAAAAATCAACCCGCTAGCATTAAAGGTGCTCTTGTAATTTGACTTGGAAATTTTGTATTTTAATTTGTGGGGGCGGAAGGGGGCGTGGCAAAAATCTAAAACAAACTCGTTCAACTTGAGATATAGATGAACCTACATGCCAAATTTGGTGTCTCTAGCTCTTATAGTCTCTGAGATCTAGGTGACACAAAGGGACAGACAGACGGACAGAGGACAGACAGACAGACGGACAGACGGACAGACAGACAGACAGACAGACGGACGTGGCTATATCGACTCGGCTGTTGACGCTGATCAAGAATATATATACTTTATGGGGTCTGCCACGCCTCCTTCGACCTGTTACGCACATTTTTTTTGCACAAACGTAATAGACCCATTTGTACTTTTTTTAAGTACTGGGTCTAAAAACTTGAATTAATTTTTTGGTTGATTTTATATCTTGCTGGTTGCCTTATAGTAGACTAATTTCAAATAATGTTGTCTTATTTAAATATAGTAATAAATTATTTATTAAAATATATCCGAAATACATATTTTAAAGTTCGAGCTTAAGTCCAGAATTTTAAATTAAAAAAATCTTGTGTAAAACTTTATTTAGTCGCACTTTAACAAATATAACCTGTAATTTAAAACTATTTTGATGTATTTTATGTATGATTTTTTGCTCTGTGTAAAGGCGAAGAGAGAGAGGAAAGGAAAGAGTGAAAGTGAAAGTGAGAGATCGGGAGCGAAAGAGATGGAAATAACGAACGAAAACAACAACGATGAGCAGCTCGGACACAATTTCCTACTTAAAAACAGCAACAGCAACAACAACAATTGGCAAAAGGGGGCGGACAGTTTGGTAGGGGGAGGGATAGGGGGAGGGGCAGGGGCAGTGGCTGAAATGGTAGGAGTGCGTCGACTGTCAACTACACAACATCGAAATGAAAAGTTAAGGGAAGATTTTTCTCCGTTTGCTTTTCTCGTTTTTTTCACTTTTTGTTGTTGTTGTGTTTTGTATTTTTTGTGCATATGCACATGCATACGTGTGTGTGTGTGTGTGTGTGTGTGTCAGTGTGCGTATATAAATTTGGTTTTTATGTAATTTTTCATTTGCCGCTGCCGCTGCTGCTGTCGACGTTGACAGCGACGCTGGCGTCTCTGCTGGCGTCGCTGTCTGCCTGCTTTTTGGTCAGCGAGCGTCAGGTGTGTGTGTGTTCTTCTTCTTCTTCTTGCTTCCAATTCTTGCTCTTCCAATTTTTTTTTGCCTACATTTCGTATTTTTTTAGCATACTTTGGCGCGCAAAGTAAAAGGCAACGAGTCGGTGTGTGTGTGAGTGTGTGTGTGAGAGTGTGTGTGTGTGTGTCTGAAGGATGGGTGAGTTGGATAACGGTAGTTGGGTCCAGTGATGACTGCGTTTGATTTGCCGTATTTGCTTGACCAACATGCGTGTGTGTGTGTGAGTGTGTGCGAGTGTGTGTGAGGTTGTTGTTGTTGTTGTCTGTACCACATTTTATAATGTGTATATGCATATGCATGAACATGTGCGACTTCTTCCAGCGACTTTCCTCCTTACCTCCCGCAACCGTTCTCTAAGCTTCAACTGAAATCGCTAATTTCCTAATAAAATATATATAACACCAAGTTATCTTTGGCGCAGCAAAGATTGTAAGCCATTGCATTCAACTATGTCTGCATTATGTTATAATTGATCGATTTTCTAAAAAATTCAGATTTAGATTCTATATAACGATACCGGACACACAATTCGTGAGTTTTGTTAAGATATCTTAAGACGGAGTAACTTCTGATTGAGCCGTTTTAATAGTTGACAATTCAAATTTGTCCAACTTAACTTTGGCAATTTCTCTACAAACACTTTAAAAACTGAATATTTTTTAAAGTCTCTTGTTATTTATTATATAATGAATCAATTTAACAATTAAATTTATATTGCGCATACAAATCATTTGAAAATTTCAAAATTTGAAATTTTGGGGTCCTTCCTTTGGTCAATATTTTTTTGAAATGTTGTTCTCAAATGAACTACTTTTAAATGTAGAAACAATTAGTAGATGAAACCATGATCATAAAGACAATCCATAAAAATCAATTGAGTTTTGATAAAGTTATGCAAGTTTGAAATCTGTTGACCCTTAGAACAGGCAACTTTACAGTTCAAATTTACATAGAATATTCCCAAGGTAATTAGTATCGTTGAATATCAGATGATCAAATATTAAATACGGTCATACTGCTAAAAAACATATATAGAGAGAGTTGTTGCTATAAAGCCAACGACAACAACAAGATGAGGAAAAGGAAGCGGAAGAAGAGGAAGTGAAAGTAGAAAGAAGAAAGAAGAAGCAGCAGCAGTTAACATAAACTTGCAACTTACACAACTCATTTCCGGAACTCTGATAAGCCCACGGCTGGCCAAAAGTAACTGTCCCCATACTCCCACCCCATCGTCCTGCGTCCTTCGTCCTGTGTTTCCTGTGTGCTGTGTCCTGTGGACACCCTCACCTTATCGCGGTAATAACAGTAAGCATGTAAGCCTGGCCAAAGGGGGTGATTTTGTAATTTTCTTTACATTTCTTTACTTGAACGTCGACGCAGACGCCAACGCAGACAGCGACGCCAACGCCGACGTCGACGTCAACGTAATTTCGTAACCCTTTTTTACCACGACTTTTTTTTGTGTTTCTTTCGATTTTGTTGCTCAGAGATTTTTTTGTGCTTTCTTCCTCTTTCCACTATACCCTTACAGTGGGTGTTATAATTTTCTCACCAAATGTGCGACCTCATAAAGTATAGATGTATATATTCTTGATCAGGAAGTTGAGCTGATTGGATATAAGCTGTCCATTTTGAAGCTATCTCGATGAAACTTGTGTCAGCTGCGTCTCTTTGTTACAGGTAGTATATATATGTATGTGGGAAGCGAACAGATCGGATCACTATATCAGATAGCTGCGATCGGTCAAAAATAATAGTTTAGTATGATAAATGCAGTTTCTTGAAATATCTGAACCAAACTCACAGCTTGTTTGTTTCAGCTGTGTTAGCTTCAGACAGCCTAACTATATTTGTTTGGGATCGAAATGCTATATCATATATAGCTGCCATAGGAATGATCGTTGAGAAATCAACCTTTCTTCAAAAATATCTCAGTGCAACTCACAGCTTGTATGTTTGGTATTGATTTAATTAACCAGTTTAAAATAATAACCAACAACTATATTATATAGCTATAGTCAGAATAGCAATCGGTCAAAAGTAAGCCTTTAGTAAGAGAATAGTTTTGTTTCCTATGGTGTCTTAATCAAGTTTCACAAACACAGAGGTGATCAAAAGTATTTACACTAAGTAAATTTACCTTGCCTTGCACATTGTGCAAATACTTTCGGCGACCACTGTAAATTATATATTTCATAATTATATATATATAATTATATATTTCATATTGTTTTTTATACAATTTGCCCCAAAATTTAGTTACTATATTAATATTTAGCTACTAATAAAACATCATAGTGACAATATGAATACATGAATGTCTCTTCAAGGGTATAAAATCTTTGGCGAACCAACGAGATAATGTTTCTATATATTTTGTTGTTGCTGTTGTTGTATTTTCTTTTCTTTCTTTTTTATGTGAAATCTTGTTGTTGTTGTTGTTGTACGTTTTCTATGTAATTTGGTGCGTTTGCTTTTGCGTTTTTTGTGCTGGTCAGCTTTTCTGCACGCTTGGCAAACAGCAACTGTGTAGAAAAAAGGGTAAACAGGGAAAGGAAGCAGGACTTTGGCAAAAAAATATAAAAAAGAAGAAAGAAAGAAATGAAAGCCATGGCCAATTGTCCAAACGAGCGTACATGTGCCTGTGTGTGCCTGTGCGTGTGTGTGTGTGTGTAGCATTTTCCATTTTTTGTTGGGTTTTTTCTTTTTTGGTTGCGGCACAAGAAGCAACCCATTCTTTAACTCTTACCTAACAACCTAACAACCCCTCGCAACACTTCTTACCCCCTTGCAACTTCCACACAGCATCAGCATCAGCTTTTGTTACAATTTTTGGCTCGCATATTATACCCTGTAAACAGGCAGCTAGGCAATAAGACTGACCAACTAGAGAAAGCTGCTCTATCTATAAATTTGTAGGATGGAATTCGAGACTGATTTGTTATGTTTATTATACTGTATATCATCATATATATAATCATCTATAGAGCATCCTTTAGTTCCATTTAGATTGGTAGGATCTCTTTTACATCTTATCTTTAATTTGAGACATATTTTTTATATTTATTATACAGTATATCATCATCATATATAATCATTTATAGAGAATCCTTTAGTTCTATTTATGTTCAGCCTTTGTACAAGGTAACTGCCCGTCGAACAGACTCTACTAGAAGCACTTTTACTCGTTTTTACATACATATATTCCTCTTTTTTTGGGGGGGGGGGGGGCGGGGTTTGTTCGGTGGTTGGGAGTCCTTGTGCAGGCAAAAGGATTCGTGCGAAACAAAAAAGCCAGTCCAGTTGACCACCCTACTCACCCACCCCCACCCTTTCCCCATCCCCTCTCTAGAGTGGACTGGCACACGCCACGCACAATTTTCTCTGACTTTATCATGGCCAGCTTGGAGCAGAGCAAAGCAGCCGAGGAGGAAGCTGACAACTCGACCCTCAACTTGGTAAGAGAACGTTGTCCAGTTGGACGTTTTTTAGCATTTTCCATTTTCTTTTAATTCAGGCAGAGTCTCCCTCGCTCGCATACACACACACACTTACGCACACGCACTTTCTTTTGTGCCAAAAAAAAAGGTGTAGAAGAGGCTGCAGTTGAGAGAAATTGACTGTAAGATACCCTGTACTTAATCAATTCCTGATAAAGTTTTCAGCACAAATTCAGAATATAACTTATAGTAAAAATTATATAGTCTAGCTTTTAAATTAGAATGGCAAATGAAATAGACAATTTCAATTGAGAAATTCTTTGAAGACTTTCCGTTCAAGATTCTTCTGAAATTTGTCCGAGATCATCACTTTTGCCTATTTGGTTTAAATTTCATACCGGAAATCCTGAAATCTCTATTTTCTCTATTATCACTTGCAAGCTGATCAAATATTTCGACACTTTTTAGACTGTGTGCCACGCCTTCTACTGTCTGGCAGACCCTTTGTGCTTGTGTACAGGTACAGGGTCTAAAAAGCGTAGAGGAAGCAAAGCGAGCGAAAGTAAAAGCAAAATTGTAAATTGAGTTACGCATTCTGACAGTTTGCATTACGATCTCTCCCTCTCTTTCGTCCTGTCACAAGCGTGTGCTCTCTCTCTCTCTCTCTCTCACACACACACACGCACTATCTGGGAGCTGCCCCGTCCATCGACTGGTCACACATGCTGGCTATCTATCGATCTACTTTTTACTCTTCATTGGCATTATTCTGGCTTCGTTTCTCCATCCTTCTTTCCCTCTGGAAGGACTCTGTGGACTCGTCGTCCTCAATCTCGTCCTTGTCGTCGTCATCTCAATTGAATTCGTTTCATTTCGTTTCGTTTGAATGAATTTCACTTGCCCTTTTGCTGATGCTTCTTTCCACTACTATATCAGCATATATCTAACACACACACACCCGCACACACACACATATGCTGTGTCCGGCGCGTGTGTGTTTTGTTTCAGCTTTTCTCTCTTTATATTTATTTTTTGAGTTGAGTCCTTTTAGCCCCGGCTCGCTTCAAAGGATTCGCATATTTAAACATATTAAATATCAAAGACATTTTCCTTTCATTTGCCATTTTCAATTTGATTTCGAATTCTCGAATTCTCGTTTCGTTTATCAATCATTTTATTGATGATGTTTTCGCGTCGCATTGCCAATTAAATTTGCATCATTTGCCATGGAAACGAAGCTCATTTGTTATTTGAAACCAGTCGCACTTTTCTTTCATACTACTTACTATATAATTCTCCCCAGTTTTATCTACTTATGTAATTTCTCAATTTCCAAATTCGTTGATCGAATAACTATGAATAAAACTCATTTGCTTAACTTGATCTTTGTACATCAACTCGGAAGCGTTTAAGCTTCATTTGATTTGACTTCATTTAATACAAGCTCTGGCCACACTTGCCTTTTATTCTCTCTCTATATTCATATACATAAGTCGTCAAACTTTTTCCTGCTCTCGATTCTGTATCTCATTTCTAGTCTTAATTATGCAATTGTAAATAAATGTATCTATAAAAACATTCTATCTTTGGAGAGTCAAAGATTATATAATCTTGCATTCAAGACTATGATATGGTTATGATATAGAAGTACAATATTATCCAAAACATCAAAAGAAATGAAAGAAGTGTACATACTAAAGCTTAAGATATGATATAGTGATCCGATCTGGTCGGCTCCGACATATGTACTGTGTGCAGCAAAAAGACCTGTGATAAGCTTGATTAAAAGAACTTTAAAACTAAGAGACTAGTTAGTATAGAAACACAAAGAGACAGACAGACAGACAGACAGACAGACAGACAGACAGGCTATAGCAACTGATTACAAATCTAATTCAAACTCCTTCAATGTCTCATTTTTTAACTCAAGGGTAGAAAAAGTCTCTTATAAAATGAATAAGAAAAGAACTATAGAATTATAGAATAAAGAAAAGAATAATAAATTATTATTAAAGACCATAAAATTAATTATTTCTTGCATGCATTAATTCGATAGTTCATATTTTTATAAAGATAATAAAACTAGAAAGAAAAAATTTATAATTTAAATTACAACTTGTATGCATTTATAGGAAATAGTAACTATAGCTATTTTTATAAAGTTTATTTTAATAAAAAAAAATAGAATTGTAACTGCATTTTTTGTATGCATTCAATCGATAGTTTCCTTTTTTTGAAATTTATTGGCATCAGCTGTCAATATATTTTGTCAATTTAAAATTGATTTTAAACATAAAGAAGTCAATTAATTGATTGATTTAACTTACATTGAATTTAAATTTTTTAACTATTATTTTAAACAATTTACTGTTAAATTAGTTGGTTTTTAGGTGAAACTACATTTTACTTGCATATTTTAAGCAATGTTATTTAGATAATATTTTTTATTTATTTAAAAACTTACACTTTATTACCCAAAAAAAAACTACTTTCAATTGCTGAAATAAGAAGAGTCCTTACATGCCAACTGTCTCTGCAATTAATGTAAAGTAATCAACTTCAGTTTCAATTAACTGTGTGTTTTTTTAAACCCTTTTTCTTTTGGAATATTTTATGATTGCGAACCTTTATTAATATTGCTTTATATAACGTTGCTTCTTGTTCTCATCTTATTGTTTAGTGTTGTCCTTTCTATATTTTAAATAATTTTGCATGCGCTGAAAAGTAGGCAACAGTTTTTTTGTATACAATTAAAATTGCTTCTTATTGTTGTTCTTAGCTGTAGCTTGGTGTGTGTGTGTGTGTGGGTGTGTAAGATTTTGTTGTGCATAACAAATGCAAATATTTTTGGCCAATAACAAGTTTTCCACTTCCCCACCCCCCCCCTCTTCAACTCGACACCTTTTGCCCAGAAGAAAGCAACGAAATAAATGGATTTGTATTTTTGTTAAAAATTCAATTAAAATTGTTTAGCTTAGGCAAAAAAATAACATATATACAAAATAAAGAGAGAAAAAAAACACATAAAATACATTATATATCAAATTGTATAGAGCAACAACAACAACAACAACAATAAAAAGCCGAGCAAAAAAAGGAAGAAAAGTATGAAAAAAAAAAGAGTTACAGCAGCGTTGACGTCGACGTCGACTGCGACGCAGCGTCACTGCAGCAGCGGTCATTTCAAACAACAGACAACATAACGAGATTCACACACACAAACACACATAGTCCAGTCCAGAAAAAACCACCCCTAATATATATGTATATATGTATTTATATATATATATAGCAAGCGAAATCAAATAAAAAACACGAAACGAAAAGCATGTAAAAAAACGTAAAAAAAAGAACGCAAAATTGAGAAAAAATAAAACCCGCTTAAATTAAGCCCACCGGCTGCCCACCACCACCACCAACACTACGAGCATCATCAGCACCACCCACCAACCCACTCGGCAATCCACCAACCACTGGACAACGCACGCACGAAGCATTCAGCGCAACGCACGAACGGGTTAAGGTCCAGATCGGGTTAAGTCGCTTCCCAGCCTCTCTCTCTCCCCCTCTCTCTCCCCCTTCTCTACCCTGTTGATGAGCTCTGGTGGCACCACCATCGTCCAGTCAGTTGGTGGTGGTAATGTTGGCTAATGGACGGGGTGGTGCTGCGTTTTGATGGCTGCTGAGCTGCCCGCTGGCGCTTGCCAATTTAAAAAGCACAACAAAAGCAAAAAAAATACAACAACAACAAAATAGAGCAGCACATAATCATTGTCCAGCACAAGCCGAATTTCAAATACACTTTCTTAGTATTAAATAGTACAATTTCTATTTTATATTATATTATCTATCTATCTATCTATCTATCTATCTATCTATCTATCTATCTATCTATCTATCTATCTATCTATCTATTATATTTTCTATTCAGTTTACAAGAAACTAAAGTGGTTTAAAATAAATATGTATAACATTATTTCTGGAGGTTCAACAAGCAATAGTTACATAAGTCAGCTGTTAGCTAATCTACCCCATTGCTGCAGTAGGGTATCAAAGCAAGGAAAACGTAGCGATTGGCAACGAAACGACCACGCAGCATAAATAAAATGCCAAGCTAAATAAAAAGCAAACACAAGCAACCCTTTTGGCCAGCTGGAGTCCATCTCCTCCTTCCCTTCCCCATCTCCCTCATCTACATTCGCATTCGCAGTCTCATTCTCATTCGCAACCTCCGCCTCATTCTCATGCTCATCGTTGTCCTTGTCGTCGTGTCCACCTAGAAAAAGAAATTCAAAATTATGGAGTCGCCTTCGTTGTAGTCCTTGTTGTAGTCCCTGTTGTTGTTGTTGGCTGCTTTGCTGCCTCGTTCGCGCCATTTGGGCAGTTGTCCTTGTCGTCCTCTGTCTCTCCCTCAACCTACTACTGCTTCACCTCCTTCATCTTCTCATCTGCTGCTGCTGCTGTTCGTGGGGCTTCGGATTTTGTCTGCGTTGCCTGGTTGCTGGTCAGTGCGTGGACATTAAAATGCGTAAATTTGCAAGGCTTCTCTGTGTCTGTGTGTTTGTTTGTGTGTGTGTGTGTGAGCTGGTGTGTATGTGTGTGTGTGTGGGCAGGCGGAAGTGTGCGCGTTGCTATCTTCCTTGACAGCATAGTCAACAGCAACGCACAGTGGTCAGAACTTGACAGCTTGTCAAGGAAAAAGTTCAGAGCAACAAATGCAAGGATAGGAAAGGATATTGACGAGTTATGGCTAATTTTTGTATAGATAAAAGTTCTTGTAACTTGGCTCTGGTTAAAATGTTAATCTTATTGTTTATATACTCTGACTTGGCAGTAATAGTACTATCTGATTGGAGTAGTCCTTAAATTGATCGAGTTACAGGCGATTTTTGAGCAATTTTTAAGAGTTTCCCCTTTTAACAATTTGAGCAACATTTTAAAGATATGCTGAACATTCTCGATTGCCAATCGTTAGTCTTGTTCAGTGAGAATATAAAAAGGTATAAGCTTTGCAAATCCTTAAGGATATGGCTGAGTTATGACAATAATGACATTATCCTTTTTTGCAAAAATAGCTCAAACTCGACTTTCTAGTTCTGTTTAACACACTGTTTGAACGGTACAGCTTAATTTTCTCTTCACATTTTCTGCTCAGTATTTTTTAGTTTTCATGCCATTGTCCAAGTGAAAGTGAAAGTGAAAGTGAAAACGAGGCCAGGGGACAACATCTCAAGCAACGGGGCAAGTGATTGGTGGCATTGCGTGCGTTGCATGTACGAGTAATACACATAAGAGACGAGTATTGTGTACATGTGTAATGCCACATTTCGATTCGGTTGCATATGTTGTAAGTCTCCCCCCCATCCACAACCCTGCATCCCCTTCCCCTCCCCCTTCAATCTCACATCCAACAATAAAAATGTTCCCTTTTTCACTTCTTTAGTACCTTTGATTGCGAGGGATGCGCTTGACTGGATTTACGTCCTGGTTACTCATGTTTCCTCCTCTACTACCTCCTCCTTCAATCCTCTTTCTGCAGTAATATGATTTACTGGTCTGTCTATCTGTCTGGATTGTTATGGGCTATCTGATTGCTGGTTGCTCCTTTTGAATTTGCCTAATTCGATGCAGGTGCTAAAGGGCTTCTTTTTCATATGCTTCACAAAACTCTTCAGCTCTCTCTTTAATACGCTGTTACTTGGACACAAGGAAGGTCTTCAGATTACAGCAGTCCAAAATATGAATATATTCTGTTAGCTAACTGATTAATCAACTTATGTCAAAGCTTATGTAACTGATGCTCTAGAATTTGAGTGAAAATAATAAGTATAGATAATAATAATAATATAATAAGGCTAGAATGTATAAGGACTGGAAATAAGAACTTACAATAAGTAGGCCTTGAATTCTGGTATGAACTGGAAATGTAGTTCATAATAAAGTACAAAAACTTATATAAATAAAAAAAAAATTCGAATCTTCTACTCTAATTTGTATCTTATTAATATTTCGATACTAACTACGTTTCATATTCAAGTCATTCTATTACAACAGGGATTTAAACCGCAACCGTAACCGTTAACCGATATTAACCGATTGAAATTTTTAGCCGTAACTGAAAAGTAACTTATATATTATTTGGAAACCATAATTCTTCAAGTCAAAATAACCGTTCAGAAACCGATTCAAGAATAACAGTATGTTTTGGCTTTTTCCAGCGACCAAAATTCCATATTTCTTATTTAGATTATATTTAAAATATTTAGTTGAGTGTAATTGAACATGAGTACCAGCTTTCGTTTCCTTTTCTTTTCTAAATGTTTATTTAATTTTATTTTAAATAAATATTGTTTTAATAATCAATAAATTTTTTGTGGATTTTTAGGTTTTTTTGATAGCCGACGACACTTGACTTTTAAATAACGAAATATAATTCATAGTAGAGTTAAGAAGCATATTGGGTATAAAAATAATTAAATATAGAAATAAAATTCATAATATAGTTAAGAAGTACATACATATATAAATATGTATATAAATACTTGTTCTCTAATTTGTCCATTTTTAATATTTTCCTACTTTTATTACCTACTAATAATTGTTATTACTTTTACTCACCTTTATAGCAAGCTGTCAAAAAGTTGAATTTAAACACTTAGCACTGAAAAGATGTTGGATTATAAATAAAATAAATTGATTTCATATTGTTGTTTGAATTTTAGGCATTTTTTGCATTTATTTCTCATTGGTTTTTCTCTCCTTCGGTTTTAATTTGTTTAACACATTTTCTTTAGCAGTTTTTCATTCCTTGTTTGTGTTTGTTTTTCTTTTTCTTGTATTTTTGTTATCATTTTTTTTTATAGGTTTTTAATGTTTCTATCAAAATTACAAAAATTCCATTTGAATCGGAATATAAGGTATATATGTATGTATATATATCAAATGTCTTGTCTTGGAAAAAAATCGTATCAAATGGCAACATTGTTTTCACTATATATAATAGACCTGCAAAAAATTTCATGTATTTGCTTTCTTTCCTCTTTTTTGTTTTTGTTTACTTTTCTTTTACGTTTAATTAGTTATAGTAGTTGTAGTTGTTTTTGTTCTTCTTCTTGTTATTGTTGATTTTGTTTTGTTTTTGTAAATTTGTAGTTATAGCATACATTATTATTAATAATAATATTTTCTTAGTTTTTAGATATTAATATAATGAAGTTGTTGATTTTTCCCATTTTTGTTGTTGTTCAAGTCTCTTCTTTGTTGTCTGTGGCTGCTTTTCTTTTTGTTTATCGTTTATTTTACTTTAATTAATATATTGTTTTTGACCTTATTTCACTTAGGATTTGCTGCGTTTTGCATTTTGTTTGATTTGCTTTGAGGTTGACAATATCAAAAATTCCATTTGGTACAAAAGCGTAAGAAAAGTAAAAGTATAAAAAGGAAAAGTTAGTATAAAAAAGTAAAATTGTTTACTTTGGCTTTGGCCAAAGATGTAGTTAATAATACCCTTGCAGATTGGTAACTGGTTTATATATCGATTAATTTCTATGGCAGCTATATAATATAGTTTGCTGATTCGCCAGATTTCGATAGCTAGATTGATAGTTAGAATAGTTATATATGGGGATAACCTAATGTAACTTCCTTCCTTCCCAAGTCTTCAAGAGCATACCACAAAAATGTAAGCAAACTTAAAAAGAAAACAATAAAAAAAAAAATAAAATTTCACATATAATCGTAACTGTTTCGAATTCCGAAATGTTGAACCGGAAACAGTTTCGATAGTAAGTGTTATCTCTTTTTTAATAATAAAAACCGTTTAGTTTAGCACATACTTAAAGTATTTGAAATATCTTTGTTGTTTTAGTTACGTTCTCAGTTTTGTTCAGTATTATGCTATAAAATTGTTGTTGATTTGTTTGTTGTCTGTTTGTTTTTGTTTTGATTCAATTAGTATAACTTATGCTAGTAATTATTTTAATTTTTAGTACATTGATTTAGCTTAATCGCTTTCGGTTTCCATCAGAATCAGAATTATCTTTTTTTGCTGGCGCCTATGGCACATCATTTTCTTATCAAGCATAGCATTTAATTAATTTATATGTTTTTACTGTAGCTACATATAGTATATGAATAATAGTAATAATAATAATAGTATCTAAAAAATAGCTTCATGTATTTATATAAATTCAATAATTGTTGGTTTTTTTTTATGCAAGCTTTAAAATTGGCATTTCCATTAGTTTATTATGCGTACACATACACTTACACATACACATACACACATTACACTTACACATACACATTACACTTACTTATAGTTTGTAATGTTGGTAATGGGGCGAAAAACAAAGAATAAAACTGAAAAGTTGATCATAAATAGCATTTATATATATATATATATATCATATAGTATATATATGTATATTATTTTCGATAATAGCAAACAAATCTGAACACTAATGCAAATAATACAAAAGTCAATTCTATATAATAGTAGGTATAGGCAGTTCATCCAGTTCATGTCAGTTTTAAATTTGGCCTAAATGGTAGCTAGCAATATCCACAGTAAATCAATTGCCATCGCCTTGTTCATGCGCTGAGGGAGTACTGTATTAGAAAGAATAGAAATTTCTAGGGATACTGATCAGTATATCATATTTATTCTATCTGAACTAGGTTCTCACTTGAGCTGTGTGGCTGGAACTTGGTACAGTTGCTTCAATTTAAAGTAGTTTAGTTTATATCGAACGGTTCGGATCGGATCGAATCACTATATATGCCATAGAGTACTATATTGTCCATGAGAACAATTTTATTTAACATTATAATTTTTTGATTTGGAATTTCTCCAAATTCCGACTACTTTCTGACTTTTTCACATGACTCCCATAGGGATCGCTTGAAGATTCGTTTATAATATCGATTGTATCAAAAAGTTGACATATGTATTTTTATAGATTCCCAAAAGACTTTCAATTGATTCGCAAACAGCACTCCCAAAGTGAATACCAGGCATTCTCATCGAATATCGAACAAATAATTGAAAAATTGATAAGAATAAGAAGAAATAAAAGTAGTTGCTACATAGATAAATATTTTATATATTCGATTCGACTGTACATCCATTTTGTGGCTCAATTTATGCAGTGTCTTAAACATAACATTTGTATCTATATATATATAGAGTATAGTATACTTCATATATCCATGTGTAGGTGTTATCTTCATCGATTGATTTATGGCGCTCTATGTATGGTCTGTTATATATATATAGTTTTTGATCTGTTACTTTGTTCGAGAAATCTATATTTTAAAATTATACAACAAAATGAGAGAAAATTAACATGGCAAATGAGTTACAATGACAATTATGCAATATACGATTTAAAGTTAAAGTTACAATTGATTTTGGTTCGGTTCGGATTCAGATTGAACTCCTCAAAAATATATTGAAAGACAACAAAAATTTGAAATTCATTTAGCGCATTTAAATTGCTATTAATGCATTGCAAAATAGTACTTAGATATCTAACTATATATATATGTATGTATGTATATGCAGAACTATAGGTAGTCTATATATATTTATATATATAGTTATCGGCTGCTGTTCGCTGTTCTGTATTGATTTCCAAGTAAGTACAATTACAATTACAATTCCAAAACATAAAGGCAGCGTATTATTCAAAGCGAAAGCAAATTTAATGACATTCACTATGTATATATATGTATATATGCACTTAGTTTACATAGTTGTATATTGACTTAATTATAGTTATTATTATTATTATTATTATGTAAGATGCATTAATTGATTAATAGTTGTATAAGGCTTGCTTGCAACGTAGTTTTTTCTCCTCATTTCCTCCTCATTTCTTTGTTTCTCTTTTTTGCTGGCGCATTTCATGCGCCACATTTAAAAATATTATTAACTACATTATGAGAGAAAAAAAAAACAGAAAAAAAATATGGTTAATCATTTGCAAACTATAAACAAATACTAGTTTAAAAAAATAGTGCTTGTATTTATATTTATATATATGTATAGGCATATGTATTTATATAATACAAAGAATTAAACAAAACATTGTGGCTTCTTCTTACAATCTAACAATTTAGCTTAATTTCTATAAATTTGATTAATTTTGTGATTGCAATTAATTGGAAATTATTTAGATTTTATGTGCGGCAAACGTTGCAATTTGTAACATTAAAATAATCATAACAAATTAAAGGAAATAGTATACATAACTATATATGCATTCAAATGTAGCACGTACACACTACTGTGCATTTCAATAGAAATATTTTGATTGGTACTTTTAACTGTTTTATACATAAATTAGGTAAAACAAAGCTTCAGCTAGTTACACTGTTTTAATGGGAAATGTTTTAAATTATACTCAGGGAAAAGTTGTCAAATCAATTAGAAAAAACTTTCAACCTCTTGTTTTTCAGCAAATAATTATTATTCTGTCTGCCTAGAGTTGATAACAAATACAAGTTAAATAATCATATATTCATATTAATTTTGCCAAGATAAACAACTTTAATTTTCAATTAAATACATAATAATATAAGCAATAAGTTTGTTTCAAAGAGTTTCAACTGTTTCGTTATCTTTTATAAATTTTAAGCACAATTCACATCAAATCATGTCCATATTATTTTATCAATCAATAAAATTGTTTTGCTTGAAAGCTACTGTATCTATTCGACTGCACAGCGGTGTTTAAACATCCACATTATGTTGGTAGTAGTAATAGTTGTACAACATTTATAAAAAAAATACACATTTGCCGCTTACATTTTAAAGAATATATAAAAAAAAAAAACAAATAATGGGATCAACTGAACTGATATATAATACTTGAGAAGTGGGCGTGACCACGCCTATGCCTTATAATCTAACAATTTAGGGTTTGTTTTTGTTTGCTCTTAGATAGGAATTTCTTGTGTTTTTTGAATATTTTTGCACTTAAGTTTAGAAATGTAGAAATTGTGATTCGGTTTTTCTTGCTTTCCAATTTCAATTCCATTTTCATGTCCATTTCCAACATTTCCATTTGTAATCGTTTTCGATTTCGAGAAGGGAGATTAAGAGAGCGTTCTGTGTGTGTGCTGCAAGAGATGTAAAGAGTTTGTTTAATTGATCGTTTGATTGACTGATTGATTGATTGATTGACAGTACTTACTGCGACAAGTCTTTGACTTTAGACACGATGCGTGAGATGCGTTGAATCGCTTCGCTTGGGAGGTGGAGGCGGTGGACGCTTCTTGCGCAACGCGGCAGTTGCATCTGCCACAGCCGTTGGCGGTGGCACTGGCGGAGGACCAGCAACAATTGGAACACCAACACTAACACCTTCAACTGTTGTAGGAGCTACTCCTATAGTTCCAGTTCCACTTCCATTGCTCTGGGCATGCACATTCTCATAGAGCGCATATTCATTGTGCGCATACTCGCAATGCTCCTGCACCCAATGACTCACATTTGCCGTCTCGCGATAATAATGCGATGAATTCGCACCCGAATTCAGATTGTGGGCAGCAAGTAGATCATCATTGTTGAAATCCCGAAAGCCAAGAACCTCATGCGGCGTTGTTGCCGGCTCCAATTTGCATTTCTGTGCCACTTGCCACTTTTTGCGCATCACCCGCTGCAGATCCTTTAGGAAATCCTCGGCGGATTCGATGCCGATTCCTGGAGACGCTTCGGCGATGTCATCACATCACTGCCATTCTGACTGCAACCGGATAAACGCGATAAATCGCTACGTGGCGGCAACAATGGACCTGGTGAATAAATCGGCTGTGGTTGCAGTTGCGGTTGATAGTTGCAACTGGAGTTCGATAGTGTGGTGCTGGGCGAACGTTGTGGCAACTGTGGCTCTGGTGAGCACATTTTGCGACGCAACAACACGGGTGAATCGGCAAATGAGACTTTCTTCTGCACCGGCGCTGGCGGCGGTGGTCGCTGCTGTTGCTGCTGCTGTGTTGCAATAACTACGCCTGCTGTTGGAGCTCCTCCTGCTCCGACTGCAGGTCCCACATAGTCTGGCGGCGCTTTATAGGGAGGCGCCGCTTTCAGCGATTGCTTCACCGCCGGCTTGATGGGCTTGGCGGGCACAGCCGGTGGCAATGTGCCATTGCTGTTGGAGGATTGCATCATGCCGATGGGATGATGCTGATGCAGTGGCTGTGACATGGACAGTGGCATGCCCATGCCCATGCTCATGGGCGTGGGTGTTAGGGGGCTTGTCGGCGGCTGCTCTGCATAAGCCAGCATCGCCTCCTCGGGAGGCGGTGGTGGTGGCAACGAGGCCAACGACAGCTGTGATCCATAGACATCCTGTTCGTCGGCATGCAATGCGGGCGGCGGCGGCGGCGGTGGCAACGAGTCCAGCGACAATGTTGAGGAGCACATGAGGGAGTCGGCATCTGTGAGTCCCGGCGGCGGTTTGGCACAAATGCTCGGCGTTGGCGTCGGTGTCGAGTTGCTGGACGAGGATGAGCCACCACCATTACTACCATTACCATCAGTTGTCATCAACGAACAGGCGGCAGAGGAGGAAATGACATCCCGCTTGACAGCCGCATTCACAGCAACATTAACAGGGACAACGGGACGACGCTTGAGGGTGCCACCGCTACTACCGTTACTTTCCTGCGACTTGCGACGACTGTGACGACGTGTCAAGGTGCCACTGCGTTCTGGTGAGGCAGCCGATGAGACAGATGTGTTATCTACACCTGCCGATCCTGTGGATACAGCAGCCACGGTCAAAGGACCTGTTGTTATCTCACCCACCTCCTTGAGCTGTCGTGTCATTGTGGTCAATGGAAGATTGGGTTTCATCGATGGTTTACGCTTAATCGTACCGTGGTAAACTCCGAATCGAAGGCATTATTCTCATCGGAGAGACAGCCACTGGAACTGGAGCTGGAGCACGTGAGATGCGTCCACTTGAATTGGACATGCTGCTAATGGCCGATGAGACGCTGCCACATTGTGATGGCACTGCCGATGAGATGCTGCTAATGGATTCGCTACGCATTGAGGCCGCAAAGTTGCCACCACCAGCAGTTCCCGTTCCCGATCCCTCCTCCATGAGCTGCTTGTGATTGTGCCACAGCTGTTTGCCATATTTACAGATGCGTATGGCAGTCAACCAACGATGCAATGTGGCCCCATCTTCGGCACACAACATCTTCAAGGATCTACAGGATTTGCCCAGCGACGAATCAACCGCTGCCTTGAAGCCAAATGTATAATCCGTGGGTGCCTTCCATTTCTTTTTCCATCCAATGCCCGCATACACATTGTGTCCACTGAACAGTGTGAGACAAGCCAAATCCTTAGTGTTCTTCGTCTTCTCCTTGGGGAAATAATAGAGACCCGATGAGCGGAGCACGAAATGATGACGTTTCCAGCCCTTTTTGGGATCAGCCTTCATATAGAGTGGTCCATCGAATTGCAGCTGGGCATGCGTCTCAAAGAACTCCTCGAGGAGCATGTGACGCGTCTGGTCGTCATGTTGACAGCCGGGCGCCATCTGTGGACCCGGCAAATACAATTCCGGTTTGGCAAAGAGCGCCACTTTATCGGAACGTTGTTGAAACAACACACGATTGCCCGCATCCGAATTCCAGGTCATCAGATTGTCCACCAGCAGCTCGTGATCCTCAAAGAGTCGTTCTAAGTGGGAAGGATTTGAAATTAATATAAAGGACACTTTTCTCTCTCTCTCTCTCTCTCTCTCTCTCTTTGATACTAAACTCACCCATTTGGAGGTCTTCCAGGTGTTCGATGAGTGACCACGTTGGATGCATCTGGACATGGTTCTTGTCCGCCAGGAGTCGTGTCACATGGCCACAGGCCATGCGTTCATCAACCAGCAGAGACTTGGAGGCACCATCTGCGGTGAAGGCCTTGACAAAGAGTCGTCGGATCGGAGCACTTTCCAATTTGTGCAATGCCAATTGAATTTTGGCTGCTTTCGAGATGCCACCTCCTCCGGATTGGAGGTGATTATGATTGTGATGATTATGATGATGATGATGATTATTATGATGATTGTGATGATGTTGCAGCAGTTTCTGTTGCAATTGCTGTTGTTGCTGCAACTGCTGCTGTTGTTGTGTTGAGGTGTTGGACGATGCTGATGATTCGCTGGACAACAAGGAGACAGTGTCACTAAATGCCGAATCATTGTCGGGAGATTCAGTGCGTGGCTCTCGAGGCGTCACCACGCCCAGCGTGATGCCCATGGTCATGTGGCCAGTTGGCAGTTGACCACCAGCAATCACACTCCCATTACCACCCGCCACAACATGTCCTTGATTCATGGAAAGACCATTGCCATTCTCCGAGATGCCCGATGATGAGGATGCAGTGCTCACATCACCAGAGATGCTGCTATTTGTGCGTGAATGTGTGCGTGATGAGGCTGCCGATATGGATGCCAATGCTGGTGGTGGAGGTTGCTGCTGTTGCTGTTGTTGTTGGGCAACTGTTGCTGTGGCTGCAGCTGTTGCCACGCCGGGCAAAAAGCTTGCCTCACCATATGTGATCTGGGCCTCGAGCAAGCTCAGCTCGCCGAGTATTAAATCGAGTTCGGACTCTTGTGTATCCTCCAGATTGGCCATGGAGATGCGATAGGAGGCGTGCGTTTTAGCGTCCGGCGTCGATGTCGTCGATGTCTGCCTTTCGCTGTGCTTTCGCAGTTTGACGGCGCCAGCGCCGTTTAAACTATCCCCAATTCCCAGCAACTTGTGCTGTGGACTTGCACCTGTTCCAACTCCTGCTCCCGCTTCTGCTCCTACTCCTTCAACTCCACCTCCAATCACGCCTCCTACTCCTACTGCCGCCGATCCTTCGCTGGCAATGCCGCCAACGATGATCCCTTGGCTAGCTAGCTGGCTAATCTGTAAAGCAAAAGCAAAAAAGCAAAAATTAGACAAAGTTTTTGGAACAAAAGTATTAGAATTATAGTCAGAGACATTTAGAGATATTTGGATATTTATTTAAATAATAAGTAAGATATTTTAAATGTAGTTTTTGTTGCTTTTTAAGTTTTTAAGTTTTTTTAAGTTTTTCTTTAAGTAATTCTATTGAAAATAACTCTAAATTTTTAGCTCCATTCATTTTATTTCTTACAATACTTAGATTAGAGAATCTTTTAGTATCTCCCCTCTCTCTGTCTTACTCTCAATCTCTCTCATTATAACTCTGATTTTTAATTTGTATTATAAATATGGAGAATAATATTTTTCTTTTATTAATTCTATTGAAAACAACTCTTATTATTAAGCTCTATTAATTCTAGTATATACACATATACCTATATAGTATATCTTACAATAATTAAATGAGAGATTCATTAAGTATCTCCTCTCTCTCTCTTAGTTACTTTTTCTCTTTCACTAATCTCTCTCATTGTAACTCTCTTTGATTTGTTTAATAAATATGGAAAGTAATAAATTTTCTTTTGGTAATTCTATTGAAAACAACTCTTAATATTGAGCTCTATTAATTCTAGTATATATATCTTGCAATACTTAGATGCGAGAATCATTAAGTATCTCCTCCTCTCTCTCTCTCTCTCTCTCTCTCTCTCTCTCTCTCAGTTTCTCTTTCTCTAATCTCTCTCATTGTGTTTGCAATCGTTTCAAGCGTGCTTCAATAACATTTTAACATTCAGTCCATCAAGCGGTTAAGCAAATCATTTATTAAAATGAAAGGGAAATGCATTTGGACGCAGTGTGAGTGTTGCATTAAATCAACCAAGTAGTTAACTAGCCCCCTCCCCTTACCCATTTACCCCTTTCCCCTTACTTACTTCCCACTGTTTTCCTATCAGCGGGGTATGAATTTGGTACGTGCTTAAACCTCGATCGCAGCTCAATTGCACAGCTGCATTAACGAGACTTTGAATCGTATTCGTATTCGAATTCGAATTCGAATCGAGTTCGAAGCTTTCAACACGTTACACATTTCCGTTTGAGCCCCGCCAACAACAACAAGAATAGCAACAATTGCTAAATATATAATCAAAAGCTGTGCCGCTGAGACTTTCCTCTCTTTCCTCTACTTCCCTCTCTTTTCCTGATTATCAGCGCTACACAGAGCAAACACAGTTATTATAAAGTTAACACTTAAGATTCTTTAGTTCAGTTTGAACTTCAAATAAATTTCATTTCAACTACAAAATTCTCAATTTTCGATTTTCAAATGTAAATTAAACGTAAATCAAGTTTTTCTTTTGAATGGATTTTATTCCGGAAATTGCCAAGATTTTCTTGCTGTGTAGCCCCTTTCCCCTTCCCCCTTTCTAGTTAGTCCCCTTGTTCCTCAGTTGATTGGCATTATTCCAGCTGTTGTCGTTGTTGTTGTTGCTGTTGTTGTTGCTGATAGTTGAACGCTTTTTATCGCCTCAAAGTTGTCGTTTAAGTCACTGCAGTTGTTGTCGTTGTTGTTGTTGTCAGTGTTGGCAAGTGTTAAGCAATTCTCCAATGCATAAGTCACGTACTAACAACAACAACAACAACTGGCTGCCTGCCAGCGTCTAAAGAGAGAGGAAGTCAATGTCTCAAAAAGGAGCTACAAACAATTTTGGCCGCTTTTACGACTTTCAACACGTTCCAATAACAACAAACAACAACAACAACATCATTGAAAATATACATCATAATATTTATGCAGTTGTGACTTTTCAGTGAAAAAGGAAAAACCTAAAATACATTTTTAATTTATGATAACAAAACTCAACTCTATCTTAGAGGGTAAAGAAACAGAATAGACTACACTGTAAATAAATATGTATTTGCTATCAAATAAAATAAAATAATGGCAAATTTAACAATTGAAATATAATTGTAGTTTAGCTAAAGATTAAAAAGGCATGTTAACAAATAGTATAGTAACTATAAAGAACATAATAAGAGTTAGGCGCATTATTTCAATGTCTGTATAAGGTTTCAATTAACTATATCCAAAAGATAAACTGATCTAAAATGTATAGAAACTAATGACAAATGTCAAAGATATATATCACATAAATGGGAATTAGACTGTCTAACTTCTCTGTAGTAAACTTCAGTTAAATTTCCCCTATTTTAAATGAATTAGAAGCTATCTGATATTCTCGATTAACATAAGAATATAGTATAATAATGCAATTCTCTAATTATAATTAGTTGCACTCAAGTCTAATAACAAATGATTTTCCTTAAAAGTGGGCCAACTGACAATGCGTCTATAATGCTTTACAACACACATAAAGAGTGTTAAAAGTGCCCTTTAAATCTTTCCCTTTACGATTGTCTATTTAACATGCGTTTCTAGGCAACAACAGCAACTACAACAACTACAACTAAGTATCTGTGTAAATACAAAGCGTAGTCTCAGGGTTAAGACGGATTCGCTTGAACTTCAACTCTTGTCTAATTGATGGGTGAGAGAGAGAGAGACAGAGAGAGAGGGAGGGGAAGGGGAGGGTAAGACAGACTGCAGTCAATGTTATTGCTGTTTACGGCGGCTTTTCGAGCTTGATTGGTTTAGCAGGTAACGACAGGTAACAACTGCTTGCAGCTTAACTTACAGCTAAACTCACATTCGAGAGTTGAGACTTGAGAGTTACTTGGCGGCTTTCAACGCTCGAATGACTCACAAACGCTTCTTTTTTCTGCTTTTTTGTTTTTTTTTTGGGAGGCTTAACGGTAATTGGCACTTGCTGACGATGTCATTTCTCCCTCTCTCTCTCTTGCTCTCTTTCACAGTCTCTACTTATTTCTATTCCTCTCTGTCTGTCTGTCACATCATTCATCTCTCAGTGACAACAAGTGCGCATTGCACCACGAAGGGCAGCGTACAGTGTTGTCTTTTCTGTTAAATAGCTAGATATAGCCACATTTGTCATAGCAATAGCTAGAACATTTAGAAAAATTGCCTTTTAGCAGCTAGTAATCTGTCAATTATTAACAAGTAAAAGAGTTGACTACATTTTTTAAATTGTCCGATAACTTTTCTTAAGAAAATCAATTTTAAATTAATATTATTAAAGGAATATTGGGCTAATAACATTGTGTAATTCACGAAAAGAATGAACTTATTTGAATAATATATAGCATATATACATATATTTACTTACAAATGTGCGAGTATGAATAAGTAAAAGTTTATATATTTATTATTATTCCTTTTTATTATTAAATTAATGCACTAATCAGAATCTGTAATTTTACTATCTAAATCAAATTTGTTTTGTATGCTTCAAGTACTTTTTATTCAAAGATAAAAGATTTAAAATAGTTGAAATTAAATTAAAATAATTAAGGTATTTAATTTAAATACTCTATAAAATATCGATAAATGTGGAGATCATAGAATAGAAACATAGTAAGCACATGGTATTTTGGTTTGTAGTTAATGCCAACTATCATCATTTATTTATCATTAAGTAAAGTATTGTTTTATTTGTTTAAAATAAATCAAATAAATAAGATATTTGAATTATTCATCTAAAAGGATTTATGTTATTATTAGCATTTATTATTATTTATTTTATTTAGTACACGTAATAATTTGTTAACTACTATTTCTATTTAACAAATTAGCTTGTTTAGCACTTTTAGAATAGAGGGGCAACACTGGTCGCGGTAGCTGATAGCTGTCAGGGACGCATGGAAGGGCAATGGAAAATCAAATGGGGATAAGCGTATAAGTGGGGCGATGACTGAGCGGAGAGAGAGAGGGGGGAGAGATGAAGGGTGGAGGGGAGGGAAGGGGGTTAGATGATGATGAGGTCGCAGCACAACCACACAATGCATCAGTTGGTTGGTCGACTGCGTTGATTTATGGGTTCAAGTGCTACACTCTATACACTCTCTGTGTGTGTGCGTGTGTGTGTATTTTAGTGGCATTTTCCTTTGACTATTGCCATTATCCAACTTCAATTTCGAATGGATTCTACCCTGAACAGAGCCTAACAACCTAAATGACGACCCTGCCTGATTCTCCAAAAGTTCAATGACAGCTGCTAGTTACAACAACAAATACAACACTGTGACAACAACAACTACAACAACAACAACAAGCAGCAATTCTAATTGAGTTGCATTGTCAAATAGAATACCATTAACAAAGCTACAAAGTTAAGGCTTCAACTTAGAGATACTCTATAAAGTGTTACTCTAACAATTTAATTTATTTTAGATACATAACATATTGAGATTTAAAACATATAGAGATATATGTATAACATATTTAAATATATAACATAAATAAAAATTAAAACAATCAGTTTACACTTTTAAAGAGCTTGGAGAATTATTTGTCTAGTTCTTTTTGTCAAGTATAAAATAAAGTGAAGCAACTTTAACTAAAGTAGACATATTCTGTTATATATAGTTCAAAATCGAGTAAGCACACTTTTCATTTTTCAAATTACTTAGTTATAGATTAAATGAAATTATTCAATATATTTTTAAATTGCTTTTTTCTGTGTGAGAGAAAACATTTAATAAAAAAGACTCTTTGTTTACTTTGTTAACTCTGCCTTAACTTTCAGTGAATAGGAACAGAACAAGTTTTACCATCTATTGGGTATAAATCTACCCAATTTGTAAGCAATTCACCTGTACAGGGTACAACTGTCCTAGCATGCCACACACATTGATATATATTGAGGTTGTTCGCAGTACCACAGTTGTTGTTGTTGTTGTTTTTGCTTTTTTCCATACACACAGATCTCTCATGTTAGTTTACGACCTGTTATTTGCATAGTTTGTTGTTAAGATCATGGATTGTTTGTTTGTTGTTTGTTGTTCGTTTACTCTTTTCGATTCTTTTAAAGTCTCGCAGCTAAGTGCCAACAACAACAAGAGTTACAACAACAACAAGAGTTGCAACAACAACAAGAGCTACAACAACAACAATGATAATAATAGTAATGCACTTTGGTACATTGAAATAGCATAAAAGAGAGACTTGTCTTGTCTCACAGAGAAAGTCGAAGATCTTTAAGCCTATAAATCGTTGTAAATTTATTTATATTTCTCACTTTTGCAAATCTCTTAATAATTTATTGTGTTTTTTATTATTGTTGCATGTTAATCTGTTGTTAATGATCATTATATATAGTTCTTCAATTTGCCATTCATTTGGAAACGTTTTTCACCTTCGTCGTGATCTCGTTCCAGTTGATAATGAATTGGTCACAATATGAATAAGTAAATGTGCTTAGTTAAGTTTTCTCTATGTTATCACAATTGAGAAACGGAGAGAAGGAGATAGATATAGAGAGCGAGAGAGAAACGCGACCTTCGCTTAGCACAACTGATTAATTCTTTGCCACTATCTCTTGTACTTCCTTAATACTACTTAAACATGACCTCACTCTCAAGTGCGAGGCATTGTTGCTACTTGCCACTTGCCGCTTTAAACAGGAATCCAACAATAAGCTGCCATTAGAAACTGACCCCATTTATAGCATAATTAACTGGGATAGGTTTACCTTGCTCCCTTCTCTCTCCTCTCTCTCCCTCTCTCTCTCTCGCTGGCAATCCTGACCCTTTCAATTGTTTAGTTGTTGCATGTTTCAAGATCATACGCCTTGTCATGGTTTGAGCGCACCCAAGTGACCAACTGACCTCCAAGTGTGACTAGCAAGTGTGTCTCTCTCTCCTTCACTCTCTCTCTCTCTCTCTCTTTCGCTCTCTTTCGCTCTCTAGCTAGTTTTTACTTTTAGCTAATTGGCAGCATGTTGCAAGTAAGTGACAGTGACAGTAACAGTAACAGCAGCCACATCGTAATGTTAACTGTAATTACTTTTACTTTTAGTTCAGCTTAAGTTGACCGTATAAATAATAATCATCAACTAAGTAAAAGCTGTCATTAACTAAGCAAGCAAACTAACAACAACAACCGTAACAACAACAACTACACTTAACTAACGAGCGTGCAAAGCTGTTTATCCAAATGACGTCATGTGCATATAATGATTGAGCTTAAGTTGAACACTTTAGACCAGAGGGAATAAGTTGAGGCAGGGTCCAAAGAGGGGGGACAGAGAGGTGTGTGTGTGTGTGTGAGTGTGTGGGAGGGACTATACAACTTATTAAGGGACCGTCAAACAGAACAAACGACTCCATTTCCTTTTTGCATATCAAAAAGTTTTATTATAATAAAAAGCATATAAATATTTTCATGTTTGTCGACATTTACAGCAACTTCCGTTGTCAATTAATAACAACAACAACAACCAACAACAATAGCACGGCCAAAATATTGTGGCTTAAAGTGCGTGTTGACCAAAAGCAAAAACGAAAAATGAAGAAAAAAACTAAATTAATACATTAAATTAAACATTGGCCTTTTCTTAATGGCGCCGCACACAACCTGCCTTATAAAGCGAATCCTCAGCTTAATAAATTGCTTTATACACTCTCTTTTGTTTCTAGACCCTGCACTTGAAAAGTACAAAGGGTCTAACTTGAAATGGAATGAGTGTTAAACACTTTAAGTTTAGAAACTGCTAGAGGTTGAGGCAATAAAATAGATATAGTTATAGATATAGATACAGATATAGTTATAGATATAGATATAGTTATAGATATGGACACAGATATTGATGTGGATATAGATAAAGATATATGAAGATATAGATATAGTTATGTATATATGGATATAAATATAGATATAGATATGTATATATAGATACAAATATAGATTCACCTATGGCAGATCAAAGTCAAAAGAATCATTTTTTAGAGCTATAAGCCGAATATGTCCTCAAATTTACATATGTACATAGATATATAGATATAGAGATACCTCCATATCAGATCAAAATGATAAGAGTAATATTAGAAAGATATATTCCAAAAAACTTCTGCAATTTTCACACCAATAGGAAACTTAACTTTGAAGTTATTAAGTTACCCTGTACATACAGGGTCTATCAAAGCCGTACTAACTTGACTGTAGCTCTATCTACTATTCTTTTCTTTTCCTTACTTTTATCTCTTGTGCAAATTTGTCGCCAAATAAAAGCGACTTTATTTAAATTTCAACTTAAATTCATGATGTGTGCCGAGTTTTGAGTTTTTAAATTCTTGTTGCTGCTTCGTTAAGCAGCTTAATTGTCAAACAGGCCAAGTACGCTGCTTCCTAATCACCACAACAACCATGACGACAACGACTTCAACAACAACAACAGCAACCTTAAGAAACCCTCGCGAAACGTTTCAAGTAATCTGAAGAAATGGAATCCATTGACAAGCTATTCGCATACTCTTCTTCTTCTGTCTTCTTGTCACGCATCGCATCGCAAAAAGCAGCTGGAAATTTATAAATACGAGAATATCATCATGAAGAACCCAACAACAACATTCCATAAATAATCTTCTTCTTCAACTTGTTGCAGCAACCGAGAATTTGTAATAACAAATATCAATACAAATATATCATATTTATATATATCATATTTTTAATTAATTTCAAGAAATTGCAATATCAATTCAAGTTTACTTCATGGCAAAATCTATTGAGACATGACAGCTAAAAGACATTGGGAAAATAGATTTACTTTATAATATAAGTAATAGTTAATTTGACCATGATTTAAATTTAAACTTTTAACTAATTATACATTTGTTAAAGTACATTCATTATTAAAATATATTTAAATAAATATTTATATATTTATATTTAAAGAAATATTTATATATTATATTTAAATAAATATTTATATATTTATATTTAAATAAATATTTATATATTTATATTTAAATATAAAATATAGTCTTGATCTTCAAAAGTTTCTCTAAATATCTTAGTCAACAAATACAAGTATTATTAAACAATGTAAATACTCCAAATTAACTGTACTGTCTTATGAATAATTATAATCATAACTCTAGAAATATAATCTGTTTCCTAAGGTTCCTAATCTACGGCAACTTTAAATATAGTATACCTCAAATTTCGGTTTATAAACTTTACAGTTTATAAAGAGTACAAAAAGAGCTGTTGAAATTTCTATTAAAAATACATCATCGATGTTTGATTTCTATGACACAGCTGCTTGGAGTGTCCGTGTATCCGTATGTAAATGTATCTGTTGTTGTTGTTGTTGTTGTTTTTGGCAAATCGCATACTCAAAACCCAGTAAGTATAACATACACAATGTTGTAGGGGCACTAAAACAGACAACAGACAACGGACAACAACAAGGAAACGCATTAAAGCAACACGCGACCGTCGAGACACAAACGACCCTTAGGAAAAACATCTGTCGCCGCTTTAAGAACCACAAACAAACTTAACGAAAAAACAGAGAGAGAAGGCAGAGAAAAAGGAAGAAAAAAATTGTTACCAAGAAATACAAAAGAAGCAAAGAAATCTGCAGCGCAATCTTTAGTTTCAACAATCGGGGAATCGGGTTCGGATTCGAAATCGGGTTCTCGAGACAACAGGGGCTGTTGTTGCCGCCTCTGTGTTGCACGACGCGTGCATGTGGCAAACGACGCGTGTCCAGTAACAACAACAACAGCAGCAGCAAAAAAAAACGGCAAATCGGGACAAGGTTTTTAGGGTTAAAATGCATAATGTATAAGAAGTATCTTAAGGATACACACGTATCTACACACATACACACACAGAGAGACAACAACAACAAAAGCAACAAGAAAAGGGGGCACCACCGGCTGCTTATTGCACCTGCCACTTGCTTAAACAATGCCCAGACGAGCCAAGACGAGACGAGCCGATGCGATCCGAGCCCTAAAAAGAATCAAACACACAAATGGTAAAATGACGCGCGTTCCCTTATTCGAGTATCTCCTCCTCTTTTTACTCACTACTCAACTATACTATACTATATATGTATGTAGATACCCTACACGTCATTTGCCAACTTCAACTCAAACTCTCTCTTTCTTTCTTTTCGTTTTCCTCTTTCTATCTGATTATGAGATCAAGATAAGCGTCATCCTCGCCGTCGTCATCAACGTCAACGTGCCGGAACAGATGCATTCCGAGGACTGTTTCAGGGACAAGCTACACTTGGAGAATGTCGATAAGTACTTAAAAAAGTACAGTTGAGAATCAACAAAAAGGATCCTCTTACATGCCAAGAGTAATAAGATTTTAATCCTTTAATAATGAGAACGTATCAATAACCATTTCAATTGTGTAACAGTTCCCATGTTCAATCACTCTAAATTACTTTCAAGTTCCACTTTCCAGAATATTTTCAATACCTTTAAAACTTCTTAACTCTGAATTACTTTTAAATTTCCCTTTCTATAATATTTTCTATATTTATAAAACTTCTTAACAGTCAAAGTTCTTTACTGTATTTCAAAAAGTTTCTTTTAGTATTTTTTCCAACACTTTAATTTACCATATCTTTACTTGAAATTGATATTTATGTTTATTTTAATTTGGCATACTATACTTATGCATCTGTCCTATTTTCAACTTTTGTTTAAAGCATGTGAATCAAATTAGCAAAACAATTGAAAGTTAAGATAATAAAAGTGATATCAACTAATAATTTTACTACCATCCAATTTGGGATGTTTATTTTACTATCATTCTGATTCTTTTCAGCACATTCATCACTCCTTTTATTTTCTCTTTGTTTATGCGTGCTATTTCCTATGATAACTCGTCTTTTCTTGCAGTGTAATCAGTCTTTTTCCCCGCACATGCATAAGTAGTCGTAAGTAGCCGACCAGCAAATGTGTATTGTGTAATTTGACACTCTGTGATGGGCTCTTGTCTCATGTCTGAGGGGTTATTTGGTCTACATATGAACACATATACCTCTATATGTTCAGGTCTCACTCTCTCAAGAGATGATCGTTGGGTTCTGGGCGTCATCAATCACTTGTTGAATTCAAAAGCAGGGGGAGGAAAGACAAGGGAGCACATTTGTTATAAACATTTTCGTTGCCGTTGCATTATAAATCATAAAACTAAAGGAAAAAATAAAATCACGTGATTACATGCCCCAATAGGAAAATCACTCCCCTTCCCTTCCCCTTCTCTTTCTCATTCTCCCTCTCTTTCACTCCCCTCTCGCCGCTTCTTTATTGCTGTGGCTGACAAATTTTTATTGCAGCTCAATCAAATTACAAGTCGCCTTTTATTATACGTTGCATACGAGGGGGGAAAAATGTATATTTGAGTCTCTAGGGAGAGAGAGAAAGGCTGGGGAGGGGAAGAGCAAATGAGCAAGTGAAACGAGCTACTGAGTCAGCAGTTCCAGCTGTGCTACGACCAAATAACTCTAATCATTTTATTATAGGCCAGAGCAACAAATTTGAACAACATATGAATGTATATCGATATTATACTATCGATAAATGCATCTGTCCCATTTCCAACTTTTGTTTAAAGAATGTGAATCAAATTAGCAAAACAATTGAAAGTTAAGATAATAAAAGTGTTATCAACTATTAAATTTGAACAACATATGAATGTATATCGATAATAAGTGTAATTGTTTATCGTTTTTAAGGGCATACTATATTTATGCATTTGTCCTATTTCCAACTTTTGTTTAAAGAATGTTAATCAATTTAACAAAACAATTGAAAGTTAAGATAATAAAGTGTTATCAACTATTAATTTTAATCAGTGATCAATTTGGGGATATTTTGGAATCAAATTAATCCAAAACGGGGTCAAATGTTTGCTGACCTCGGATTTTCCAAATACTTGAATTTTCTTTCCTTTTTGTTTTTAAAAGTATTCGAACAAGAATTTGTCAAGATTAATTTTAGAATAATATTTGTTCTGTGTGATCTGTAAGATTTGATCTAGTTTAAATTCCACACACAACACAGGGTTTCCATATAGTTCAAATAGTACGCGTATTAACTAATTAGGCGTGGAATGCGGAACACAGAAATGTGCTAAAAGACCATATAAATTATACATGCTATACAATATATCTACAACTATATAATCATCCGACTCTGTGAGTGTATATATATGACTGTATGTGTGTGTGTGTGTACTCAATTTGTTGATGTTTATTACTGGCTTTAGACGAAGTCAAGTGCTGCACTTAATTAGCTAAAGGCGGCCTGGGAACTCGAACTGCGACGCCGACTGCGAATGTGAATGTGAATTGAAATGGAAATGATAATGGGAACGGAACGAAATGGGAAACAGGAGCGGAAAAAATGCAGAGCTCCCAAAATTGATACATATACATATAGATATATATATACTATACATATGTAAGCATGTCTGTGTGTGCTTTATTTATGGTATGTGTGCATACTGCGACAAATTTGTTGTTCTTTTTTTTTGCCTGTCTTCTTTTTACGCCCTTGCAGAGGGTATATCAATTTTGTCATCAAGTATGTAAAGCTGCAAAGTTGAAGTATATATTCTAGATCTGAAAACTAGTCTCTCAGTTTTAAAGATATCTTGATTATAAGTCAATATGTCTGACATTTTGCTACATATATTATCAGTAATTATGTCGAAATCGATCGGATCGGTTTCCTATATGCCTGATCAGTCGAAATTTAACTTTCAGTATTAAACAACTTTTTTATTTCTTAACATATTTCTACCAAATTCAACTCAAATGAGACTGTCGTGAGATGTAAGTTGATTACAGGGTATCAAATCGTAAGCCTTTTTTTTGCTTTGTTTATGTAACATTTGGCAGACAGACAGGAAATGGCAAGGCACAAAATGTTTCCAATAGCTGGCAAGAGATTAAAGTAGCCACAGCGAGAGAGCAAAAGCAAAAGCAAAAGAGAGGCTGCCCCTTTAGACCGGACAAAACCGGGCAGCGAGTTCAATGCGCTAAAAAATACCCAGAGTGTATGTGTGTGCGTGTGTGTGAGTCTGCGTATGCATGCGTGTGAGTGTGTGTGTGTGTGTGTGTGTAAGTTAGCTGTGGCAAAATGCAATCTATTAGAGAAATTGGGTCACTGCACGCCCACATTGGTAACAGAGAGCTACGTTCCGATCTGATCCGATCCGATGTGAGGCGACAGCAGCAACGCCAACAACAACAACGAATCGTGTATAAATATAATTTACAAATGCGGTGCGACCACAGCTAAAAATACATATTTTTACAAGACAAATACAAAATATAGTGCGCTAATTTTGTAATGCAAAGCGACAGACAGACAGAAAGCAGCTCAAGAGAAAGAAGAAGATACGCACTAAAAAGATATGCACTAGTGTTGCTAATTTATCCTTTTTCTGCTTAAACCTATTATTTAATAAACTATACGTCTCCCTTAACAAAAGATATATTACAGTTTTAATGCAGGATGTGAATGATATTAAATTCATCATATGCTTATGGAAAGGATAACCAGAAAGATTCTATTGACAAAGTCACTTACACACACAAACTTACTCTAAAAGTCAACTCTTTTTGGGATTTACTTATATTCATCCTACTTTCTATTCTATTATTTAAACTATATCCTTATTTTTCGGTTGATTTTGGGTTAGTTAGGCATCACTGTCGCGTACATGAGCCAAAGTACAAGAAATCATATATTATTTTGGTTTTTGCCTTCCTCCCACTATCACGAATAAAATTACAAGAAGAAATGCACAGGGTCAGCCATAAAAGTATAGAGAGAGAGAGAGAGAGAGAGAGAGAGAGAGAGAGGAATTCAAATGAATTGAGGAATGAAGAACATGTACGAATGAACATACAGTGGGTCAGAGCTTATAAGTCATAATTCGAGTTTGAATAATAAATGAAAGCTCTTTAATTTAAATTGTAATAAAAAGACATAAAAAATGTAGGCAGACAACTAAGAAATATACTAATTTTAATATTGTTTGATATATTTAATAGTTTATCTATTCGATATTGGAGTGAACAAAATAATCTGTGAGCCACTGTACTTACAAACATACAGATAGATAGCAGATAGCTAAATTGACAAGAGAGTGGGGCAATGGAAATGGGGAAATGAGTGACGGGGCCGGGGAAGGGCAAGGGGACGGGAAAAGAAGAGCGATGCGCAACGGAGCGTCGTGTGAAGCAACAAGCCAAGTACATAATTTCGAAATGAATATGGCGACAAAAGAATTTTAAATATGTATATATATGCGTATGCCTTTGAACGTGTGTGTGTCTGTGTGTGTTGTGTGTGTGTGTTGTGTGTGTGTCTGTGTGTGTTGTGTGAGAGTATGTGTGTGTATGTGTGCGTGCGCACACATTTTTTTCCCCATTTTGGTTCCTAAACGGAAACAAGCGATAATAAAATATTTACAACAACAAGAGGCAGGCGCAAAAAACAACAACAACAACAGCAGCAACAACGACAACAACAACATATAGTGACAAAATTAAAGTGAACAGCAGTAGCCGCATAAATATTCAAAAGACGAGCTCTCAGTCAGCGTCGCTGTCAACTAGAGTTGAGATTTTTGGTTCCAATTTGCTGAATCGATTCATTTGTTTATTTTTGAGTCGGGAACTAAATCATTTAGAATTGTTGTATCATTGATAGGATCAGTAAATTTACCTAAAAAACATATTTCTCAAAAAAACAGACTAAGCTAAACAATATATTTCTTTAATTTGAGCTGCTTAAGTTCATTTGTTCCTATTGTTAATGACTAACTCATTTGAACTTGTTCTGAACGAACGAAACGACACAACTCTGCTGTCAACGAAGTGAAGCTAAGTAAAGTGAAGCAAAAGCAAAATCCAGCAAAGCGTGTAATAAGAATCATAAAAAGTAAAGCACTAACAACAACAGCAACAACAACAACAACAGCAGCCATGTGCAAAAGTCATATGGGTGCTGCTGCTGCTGCGTCTACTGCGACAGCGACTGCGACCGCGACTGCAATGTGCTCAAATGAGCGGATTTTACTTCTTCTTGCTTTGGCAACCTCCCCACCTCCATCTCCATCCATCCATCGCACAGTGGGCCAAGGCATGGCCTTGTGGGGACGAACTGGATGCCTCTGTGATTTCATGCTTCAGATTATGAAATTGTACTCTAATTATAAAACTGGGAAGTAACTATACACATACAGCCAATTGTTCCAATTGTAATTGACTTATGTCATAAGCATCTACACATGTTTGTATCAAATTATAAATCAAAATCCATATCGAATTGTACAAAATTATTTGCTTTGTCTGCACAGAATACGAAGCAAGTGCATTAGAAGTTTAAAAATATTGTAAGAAAAAAATACGTATGTTCAGTTCAGTTCAGGGCAATACAGTATCAATTAAGTTCAGTGCAAGGCTACATCTATGAACATACAATTTGTAAACATATATGTATTGTATATCTTGTCAACAAGCTATTAAAGAGGCGTGGATAAAAGTCTTGATCGTTTGAACATTACAATAAAATCACTCGAAAAGAGTACAAATACACACACACACACGCATACAAATTGAATTAAAACTTCAAGTGGAGTTTGTTTGGTAATTGTTCTACTTGATTAGTGCAAGGCCTTTTAGTCAAAAGATAAATGTTTAGATCTTGAACAAACAGTCATAAGAAAATGAACCAAATAAATTGATTCTATGTACATTAAGAAATAGTTCGTTTGAAATATGGATAAGATAGCTTTGTCAACACAAGAGCGATTTCTAAACGGAATGACATTTTAATTATGATTTTATCTATATTATTCTAAAAGAAAAAAATAGCTGTTTTCAAAAATTATGTTTTTCCAACATTTAAGAATTATGGATAAGGTTTTTTTGACTCTTTACTTTCTTATCAAATTGCAATAATCAAAACACATATTAGGTATTAGAATAAGATTCTCAATTTTTAGCAAATGGATTGTTAATCAGTGTGAAGAGTCACACTGTGCTCAGCATTTCGCATACCCACACTTACACATGATTTCCTTTTAAATGACGTGCGTGTGAAAGGGTAAAATGGCACACACACATACACATATGCACATACTACTCTCCCATATATGCATTTGTGTGCGTTAGTGGGCAATGTAATTAAAAAGAGTTGAGCAAATATTTGACGAACGTGCAGAAGCAATTAAACGGGCCACACCACTAATAAAAACAACAACAGGAACAGCAACAAAAGATGGAGATTGGGAAATAGACAGAAATATTGAGAGAGAAAGGGGGAATAAGAGAAATGCGGGTATCGTTACAGGAGTTGCGGGTGGGATCGAGAGAGAGAGAGCGAGTGAGAGTGAGAGCAAGGATGACGCACATACTGAGGAGAGACCATATGACTTGGCAAAATAAAACCGGCAAAAACAAGAGACTAGACTTAGCGGCGTTGCCATATCGAAATCGAAAATTTAGCTGTGGCATGCAGAAAAGTTGAATGAAACTACGCACATGTGTGTGTGTGACTGTAGTAAAGAGTGTATGGCGATGAAGATAAGGCACAAAATGAAATGAAGTAAACAATAATAAAAGCATAAGGCATATGGCATAAGCAAACTCATCACTTCACTCCCTACTACTAAATAATGCTCCCTATCACTTGCCCACACCAACCACCCTCCCCTCCCCTCCCCGCAACACGACTCCAAATTCGAATATAAAAGCAAATACACTAACATCGATGTGCAGCCGCCTCCGCAAAAGACAAAAGCGAAACGCATTAACATTAACTGCCAAAAAGAAAAACAAAAACAAACCAACACACTCACAAACATAAGCTCTCTCTTCATCTCGCTCTTGCTCTTTTTCTATCTCTCTCTCCCTCTCTCTAACTAACTTAACTGTGCTTTTACGCAGGGGAGTCAACAGGGTTGTATGCAGGAATATGAAACGTATGTTTGTATAAATTTATGTATGTATGTAAGTATTAGTGTGATGATGCTCTTACCGCGTCAATGTTAACGTCAATTTGATTTCGATTGCCAAGCAGCAGCGACGTCGACGTCGGCAGAAGCAGCAACTGCTTGCCTGCTACTCTTTTTGTTGTTGATGTTGCTGTTGTTGTTGTTTGTATTCCACCACAGCTCTTCAATTAAAAAAGGCACTTTTAATTATTGCTTCATTTGCCGCGTGTTGTTTTTGTGTTGTATAAACAAAAGCAGCTGGAGCTAATTGTTTTTGTTGCTGCTGCTGTTGCTGCTCCAAAAGGAACTTAATAAACGCCAAACACACAAACACGCACCACAAAATAAAATCCAACAAAAAAAATCATCAACATTAACAACACAACAATTGTGACGGCAAAAGCTGCGAGTGTGAAGCGATATACACAATAAAAAAATATATAACTTTAAATGAATTGTCGCCTTTTATTTTTTAGTTTTATTATCCGCGCGCGCGTTTACCGAAAATTTACAACTAAAATATTATTATTTTTTCTACTTTTCGTTTACCCGCTGCGCTTTGCCGTCGACCCTCTACGCGCATCAGTCGAAATATAAATGCGAGCAACGGCGACGACGCGCTCGCTATATGGACTCAATTCTGCACTCTCTCTCTCTCTTTCAGGCTCTCTCGGCATGGTGACAACAGCTGCGGAAGGTAAGGCATGTCACAGCGCCATAGTGTGTGACGTCACATGCACTTGCCAACTTTTTGTTTTGATTACCCTCAGGCTTTTAAACAGTTTTTAATTTAATATCATATCATTTAAAGTTTTAAATTAAATTTATATTTATTTAGTTATTTAATGTTTAATTATTTAAGTTAAAAAGTATTAAATAAAACCATATATGTGACCACTACTATTCAAGTATTTATAGTTTTAATACAGTTCGTGGTTAGTATATATAATTTTAGTTGCTTATTTAAATATCTAACTTATAGTTGTAAGTTGATGTTCAACTAATAAATAAATAAACTAAATGATAGCAAGCAACCTTTTTGTTCACTCAACGACATATGCTAGTGCTGCCCATCGTTGCTCAATTGCAGTTCAGTTGACAAATCAAATTGGCAGCACTGGCAAATTACTCACGCACAACAACAACACACACACACACACACAGAGAAACATACCCAAACAGGACCTAGTGCGAATGTGTTGCATGCTGTGCGTAACGTATCCTTGAGGCAAAAACATTCAACAAATTCAGATATGACCCGTTGTTAGTGCGTTCTTGACCATTTCATTTCGGCTTTTACATTGGCCAACAAACGCACACACAGAATAACATGCGACACGTAATTGCAGTTAAATTTTATTGCAGTCACGTAGAGAGCACAGTAGGGGTAGAAGGTGGCGGTGGAGGAGGAAGATGAAGAAGACGAAAAGAAAGATTGAAGCGGCAAAAACAAAGAACGAAAGAAGCAACACCGTAAAGTTGTATTTGTTCTTAGTACTGTTGTTGTCCTCGTTGTTGTTGTTGTTTCTGTTGTATAGTATATACGTCAACGCTTTGATTTTGTGTGTATTTCTTTCTTTTTGGCTTTTATTTTTTGTTGTTATTACCTTTGTATAAACAATTTCATTTTGAACTTCTTTCGCTCATTCCAGTACGTAGTTGTTGCTGTTTTTCTTTATTTTTTTTTGTGTGGCTTTAGAATTTATGCATGGTGAAAGTAATGGACAAAAGTTCGTACCATGTACACAACGGTAATTAAAGCATCGTTACTTCTCGATTGTGGCTGTTGTTATTTATACCCTGTATTCGTAGCATGCAATGGGAAGATTATTACAGCTTATATATACCCTTTAAAATCAGGAAATTTAACAATTATAACTTCAAAGCTTTATCATTCAACCAGCTTTTTATTTGGATCGATTGTTCGGGCAAATTTTATCAAAAAAGGGAAGCTAATGCATCTGAGTATTAAGATCAGTATAAAAATGTAATTGCTTCAGTAATGGATAAATTAAATATTAATAATTAATATTATAAATATTACATTGAATAGTTAACAGGGTAAGCTACAGTCGTGTCGTATTTATAAAGTAGAGATGTCAACGAATCGCAACAAAAACAAGGCAAACAGACCCAAAAAAACGGTTCAAAATTTTAAAGTAAAGACAGGAAATAGGACAAATAATTGTATCTTAAAAGGGTTGAATTTTAAGTAAATATTATTATTTAAAAAAGACTTAATGAATCGGTATCGCATTTTATGTTAAAAAATTTGGCTCTTCATCTTATTTTGCACCTAAATAATCAAATTCATCTGCTGAGTCAACACACACATTACAGGGTATTGCAATTATATTAGTCTTATGTGTTTCTTTTCTTTCAATTTTAGCAGCTGTCCCAGAGATTAATCATCAGTTGGCTAAATAGCCTTTGAGTCATTTATTTTGCGAACTTGGCCAAGTTAATAAGAGAAAAAAACGAAAACAAAACAAAAATAAAGTGTGTGTTGCAAGAGTTTCAAGTTTGTCTGCTATGAACTTTGTACTTGGCAACCAACAACAACAACAAGTCCACACAACTCTTCTCCACTCCCTCCCCTCCCCTTCCCGTAGCACTACAAAACACACACACATACAAATTTACAATATTTTCAAACTGTCTTAAATTATTTATGCACATGGGGCTACCTGCCACGCCCCCTGGTTGAGCAGCCCACACGCAGTCGAAGACAAAACAAAAGTACAAAAAGGAAAATCCAACAAGCGTCGCTGTCAAAGTTACTCATATGTATGAGAAATATCTAATAAGAAAACCAATAAACTGCAAGAAGAGCATCGGGTTTGTGTGGGGGCGAATGTGAAGTGGAAGGAAAAGAGAAAAAACATACATACAAGAAGTGTACGTACTACGTACTCATATATACATACATATGTATGTATGTGGTTATGTATGGGTAGACAAACTTACATTTGTTGTTGCTATTTCCTCAAGGCAATTGAGCGTATTTTGTTGTTGGGAGTGCTGTTGTAGTTGTTGATGTTGATGATGTTGTTGTAATAGTTGTTGTTGCTGCTGCTGCGCGGCAAGAGCACCACAATCCATATTACGACGGAGGAGCAATTAGAAGAGGACGGGGGAGTATTATAATACAAATCCAACAACAAAGGAACTGCAGCTAACTGAAGCTAAAATGGACGTGATCTGATACGCTCTCGCTCTCTCCCTTTCTTTCTTTCCTTAGGGCCTCTTTCTTTACACTCTCACTCTGTGAGTGTTTCTCTGTCTCTTCTGATCTTTTTGGCATAAATTTTGCGACTGCGTTTTGAATTTCAATGTGCGAATTGAATTGGAAACCCGTTGCACTTATTTCAATTTTCTGTTAAATTTGCATTTCTCTTGTATTTCTCGCATTTCGTGTTTCGTACTTTTGTGCATGCCCATGCATTCTTGAAACCGTTTCCTTTGGCGCTGCTGCTGCGTAGGCGAATGCTGTTACTCCAACAACAACAACAACACGATTCCAATCAGCCAACAACGAGCGTGCGAACAAAACGAACGACCGACCGAACGAACGACGACGAACGAACGACGATGACTGCCGAACACGAGCACGAACTTTATCCGCTGGAGCTGGGCTGCTGCTGCTGCTACACCCACACACAAACACACACATGCAAATGTCTCTCTTTGTTTGTATAGTGTTTATGCTGTGTGTGCGTTGCTCAATATGTACTTCCAACTACACAACTGCAACTGAAGTGCCGTTCCGTTTGCTGCTGTCGCGTTTACTTCATTTTTCCTGTCGTTTTGTTATTCTTCCTGCAATTGTTTCCTCTATGCTTTTTTCTTTGGGTGTAGTCAGCCTTTTTGTTGTTGTACGTCTTGCTGTTGTAGTTGCTGCTGCTGCTGCTGATTGCAACTTATATCCATTTTGAAATATAACATTTGCAATTGCCTTATTGCCTTATTGAACACAATTTTTACACTAATATTATATGCATTTGCTTATATGTGCTTCATTTATGTTAGAACCGAAAAAAATAAACAAATAGTAAGTACTAGCTACGAAAAAACACCCGTGCGTCATGCTAAGCACAATAATAACGTTTTAACAGCTGTAAAAAATATATTTGACAATAGACGACGCCGTCGGCCAATGAAAAGCAATGCGGCGAAAAAAAAACATTGCTGCCCCATTCAGCCTTTTTCCGACAAATCTGTCCAGTTTTTAAGAGACAAAATAGATTTTAACACTACAAAACTTGGCTTCTTTTAACTGTCAAACATTGCCAACACTGACAAAAGAGAGAGCGCCAAGAGAATATATGATAGAAATCCTCAAAATTGACGCTAAAAAACGCTGGAAAAAGGGACTATTTTCAAGTAAATTACAGAAAGATTATGCCAAAAGTTTTCTTTCTAAAACTGGCCGTTTTAATTTATTGAATTTATAGTTACATTGATTTATCTATTTTAAATTTAATCTCTTGTTCAATATATTTTGTTTTAAAATTTTGATTTGAATTTGCTCTCCAAAAATCCCAAAAAAGGCGTAGGCTGTGAATGATCATTGCCAGACTTCAATAAAAATGTAGTTCCAGAAGCAAACAACATGACCTCAGGCGGCGCAAGTAAACAAGAAATGGCGCTACCACAGTTGTTTACCGAAACTTGACGACAAAAAGTCTTATCGAACCGCTAATATCGATAGACTTTAATCGTGCGTATCGACTGGCAGCACTTGGAAATATTCAAAAATGAGTTTGCCATCATTTTATCCAACACTGACTCCCGGTTTAATTTCACCAAATTGAAAAGTTAACGCCAAAATCTGAGGGTCTAACCGTTATTTAAAAGACTTGAATTATTTGTTGTCACGTTTTGAATTATCATATCGTTTATATTTTCTTATTTACATTATGATTTCAATTTGTCAACTGCCTGTCGCTTAAAACTAAGACTTCGGGTTTCTTTTTTTTTCTTGTTTCTGTTTTCTTTTCATCTTATGTTATTTGTTTTCTTATCTGTATGTATGTATATAAAAAATACGCACATATCATAATTGTAGTTGTTGTTTACGTGTCGTTTTCTTAACTATATAGTGTTGATTTTGTTTACACTTCTAAATTGTTTCGGTTTCTGTATTTTTATTTGTTTTTGTTGTGTTGATTGTGTTAATATATTTTTCTTTCTTGTAGTAGGCAATTATTTGTTTCCTGTTTTATGTTCAATCCAGAGCACGAAAACGGAAGTGTATATGATTATTAACTGAATAACACAACAAAAACAACTGTGTATATTTAATGCATTTTAAAGTTTACGTTTTTCCTCCACTTTCTTAATATCTTCCCTAAATAACCGTTACGAACCGTTTTCTTTTATATTTCTATATAGTCAGCACTTAAAAATTGTCTAAACAAATGATTCAATTTAATAATATAATATAATATATTATGTATATGTGTTTATATGTATGTTCGCTTGTTTATTCTTCTTCTATTTTTTTGTTTCTCTTTCTGTTTTGCGCTATTCGTTCATATTCGTTCTCTTTTTAACACGTTCTTTACAAATTCACAACATAATTATCGTTTAAATTGGTTTTTGTATAAATACGCAATATATAATTTTATTTATGTTTTATAAAAGCGCTAGAGTTCATTATTAAAAAACGAAAAAAACAACAAAAATTTGTTTATAAATTTACAACTTTGTTTGCTGGGTGTTATGTTGTTGTTAGTAGTGCTTGAACTTAACATCTGCATTCTCCATTTCATAGTACAAATATTATCGACTTTATATAGTTTTATTTATATATATAGAATTAATATGCTTATTTTTCAGTATTTAAAATTTTATAAATCAACAAAATTTATTTAAATTAAACAAAAAAAAAAAACTATTAGAAAACCTAGAGCAAAAAGATAACTAAAAATTTTTGTTTCGACTTTTGCGCATCTTGTTTTACCATCTTGTTGTTCTTCTTCTACTTTTACTTCTCCTTCTTGTTTTTGATATTTTTTGTTATGCTTGGTGATGGATGTCGCGTTAAAGAAAAACAACAAAACTTATATAGTAAGTATGTATGTGTGTATATGAATGCTTTCCAATTTGTTTTACTCTCCATCCATATAGAAGTGTAGTTGTTCCAGTCAAAAGCTTCACTCTCTCGCTCGCTCTGTGTCTTCTTTCTTCTATTGCGCTGCCTATCATTATCGTTGTTGTCCTCACTGCGAGCTTTTTTGTAGCTTTTTGGAGTAGTTAGTTAGTTAGTTGTTCAGTCAGTTGTTGGCGCTCCTTTGTCGCACCAGCTTATAGCGACTGCGCAGCACGTTTGACGTTGTCGCTGCTGCTGATGCTGCTCTTGTTGCTGTTGATGTCGCTGTGTTGTCTTCTCCTTCGTTGTTGCTGCTTTTACGGACTTGACGTTTGCCTAGAAAGCTATATATCGACGGTCTGGCAACTCTATGCGCTGTTGTTCTTGTAGTTACTGTAGTTGTTGTTGTTGTTGCATTACTGCTGCTGCTACTTTTGTTATTGTTATTGTTGCTGTTGGCACGCACAAAGCGATATTTGTTGAGTCGTTGTTTTTGTTGTTTCTGTTGCTGTTGTCGCCGCCGCAGCTGTTGCAATTGTTGCAGCTCATTTTTCAAGTGCTGCTCTTGCAGTCGGCAACTCCGGCGCTGCAACATGACTGTTGTTGTCATCGTCCTCGTCGTCCCATCTGTCGAGGCTTCTTCCCGTTGCACATTCACATCTGAATTCCGGATCAGTTCCAGCTCCTGTTCCTGGTTCTGTTTCTGTTCCCATGGCAACTGCTCGTTGTCTCTGTCGTTGAACAGCTTTATGTGTTGCTGCTCTTCGTGTTCCGGTCTAGGTCTCGATCCAAGTCCCAGTCCCAGTTTCAGTGTTGTCCATTTTTGTCGAGTATTGTCGTCTTCAGGGGCAGCAGCAGCAGACGCAGCGTCGTCGGCCATTTGCGCTGCCATTTCTATTTCTACCGCGGCGGCAAGCGACGCATTGGGGCGCGTATCTTGCGGCGTGGATTTTGCATATTGTTGTTGCCAGCATTTGGCGGATTGAAGCTGTGGAAATATACATATAATAAATGTACTTTAAATATATGACAATGTGTTCCACCTTTAAAAAACCGAGTACAAAGAGAGCGAGAAGACACACAGAAAAAGAGAGAGAGGAAAATGTTATAGCATAACAATTTGAATTAACAGAGGATCTTCATCTATAATCGACACACACACAGATAGTTGAAGAAGTAAAGAGAAGAAATCTGATTTCTCTTCATCTTTTTAGTTGTCACATTTGTTACAATTGGCACAATTAAAACTGATCAATTGCTTATCTTCTCAAAATAACACAAAATAGACAATTAACATTTTCATTTCTCTAAATTCTGGTACAGAATTCTGTACTTAAGTACAGCTACACACACACACACTCACACATTGGGGGAGGGGGTGGGGGATCGTAATCAAGGGACACACAAACAAATGACACAAGGAGACATGAACACATGTATGTATATGTGTATGGTATGTATGTATGTGCATAAATAAAACAAAAAGAAGAATAACACATTCATTTTGTTGTCTGTATTAATTTTACATGAATGCTCAACAAACATAAACAAAAATAATAACGATGCAATTAAAGTTAAAGTTTGCAATGCAAAAGTTACAAATGGTTAAGAATTTGCTTTGTGCAAGCTTGTGTGTGTGTGTGTGTGGGTGTGTTTGTGTGTGGATGTTTTGTCTGCCTGTTTCAATTTAACATATTGGTCCAAATTAAACAAAAACTCTCAACTTATCTTTTCTCTCTCCCTCTCTTTGTCACACACAAACTCTCTCTGCTCACTCGTATCGGTATCGGTAGCAGCAGCAGCAGCAGAATATCATGTTGCTGTTGCTATCCTTTTCACTCTTACTTACGCGAATATATTGGCTGGCGCAGGCGCACCGGCATTAAATTGGAACGGAGCGGCATTCGGCGTTGACTGCAAAAGATATATTTTTGGGTTTTTGTTTTTAGTGTTTTCTTATGTCATTAATTTTCTTTTGTTTTTCACCTCATTTTCTTGCTGTTTGGTGTGTATATATGTATGTATTTCAATGTATGTATTTATATGTATATATGAAATGAATGAGTTGCCAGAGCGGCTTCCTAAATTGTGGAATGGAACGATCGTAACTAACACTAGTGCAAATGGAATGGAATATGAATTCAAAAATCAAAGATAGCTAAAGAGAGCTTTTTGTTTAGAAATATGTGTTTGTGTTTTGAGGTTTAGTTGAAAGCTAAAGCTAAGAGAGCGGTGAGCGCATGTCAAACATGGCGACCGTACCGTAAGCTTACCAATACATACGTGCAAAATACTCTTAATTTATAGAACTTTCAAATATCCTTAGGAAAAACAACAACACCATAAAGTGAATGAAAATACATACATCTTAGATTTACACGCATGTATGTATGTATGTTAGTAGTGCATGCTTCTTGTAATACTAAGTTAGTTAGACTACTAAATACTAGAAATACAAATGATTTAAAAAAAATATACATAATACACATAGACTTCAAATTGTTACTGTCCAATTTTTTACCTGCATTTGCTGCTGCGTTGCTGCACCAGTAAAATTGAACAATTGACCTGGTGCTGGGACAATCGATGAAGATAATGAGGAGTTACTTCTAGTTTCGCCACCACCGGCCACATTACTACCAGACGTAGACGCAGGAGCGCCAAATTGGAAAAGACGTTTCGGTGTTGGAAATAACTTCGTTTACAGCAGCAATAGTAGTAGTAGTAGTAATAGTAGTAGCAGTAGTAGTAATAGTAGTAGTAGTAAGAGTGTCGGTAATAGTAGTAGATATTGTAATCGCATTCCCAAAAGTTTACAAAGTACAGTGAGAATTGAAAAATTGCAAAATTACAGCAAAGAGTACAATAAATATTTACGGTGGAATAGTTTTTTTTTTTTTGGTTTTTTTGTTTTGTTTTCCAACATTTAAACAGGAAGAGAGACAGCCGGACAACAATCAACATTTGATATGATCAATGGAAAAAAGAGAAATAAGATTCAATTAAAATAAAGAAACAATTTATATATATAGTATATCTGTATAAAAAAATGTACAACTGTATTAAAAGTTATTGCTTAAGCAGTATTTACACTCGTTGCGAAATGAAAAACTCAATTTTTCGTTATATTTAAAATTATATTGAGTTTTGTATTTCACAGCGAATTAAAAAACACTGCTTAAAAGTTAAATATTGATCTACAGAAGAACAGCACAGCCAATAGACTAAACATGCAAATGATTTAATTGAAATTAGTAAAATAAATAATGAACAAAAATCAAGTAAACAATGTTAATTTCGTTTTTTTAGCACTTATAATTAGGTTTCGATTTCGACCTTTCTCGCAGAGAATAGCTATGAGTTTTCTTTTTGTGGAAGACTTACGTCGTTGCCTCCTCCTCCACTTGGTGTGGATGATGATGTTCCTGCCGTAAAATTAAATGCCGCTGCCTGTGGCGCTGTTCCCGTTCCCGCTGAAAAATTAAAGGCTGGCTTTGAGGCGGCGCCAACTGGATTCGTTGATCCTGCACCGAATTTGAAAACGCCCGCTGCCGGCTATAGAATGAGAATGAGGGAGAGTTAGTATTGGAATATAGCAAAAGTATTTCATTTATCAGGGATCTAAACCGATTGGAATTTGTAACCGTAACCGTAACTGAAACCGTAAACGAAAAGAAACTTTTATATTATTCCGAAACCGATAAACTGAAATTCTTTAAACCGAAATAACCGTTTAGAAACAGATTCATGAATAATGTTTGGTTTGTTTCGGTTTCAATTCAATGAATTTTTTAATTTGGGATCGATTTCTTGGTATCGGTTGAAATCCCAGATATTGGATTATCATTATGTTCTTCACTTACCGTGCTCGATGCTGTAGCGGAGCCAAAATTAAATACCGGTTTCGCTACGCTTGTTACTGGAGCCGCAGCAGCAGCACCAACTATTGCAGCTTCTATTGATGTGTTCCTGTTTTTGAAGTTGTCGAAGATGTTGGCCAAAGGTAATGCAGTTGCAGTTGCTGCAGTCGTGTTGTTGTTTGCATTGTTAAACGGATTGTTGACATTGCCAAAGATCGAGGAGACTGCACTATTGCCACCAGCAGCAGCAACAGCAGCAGCATTTGCATATGCAGCATGTGTTGGTGCATTTGATGTTGCTATTGTGTCACTTACAATTTCACCAAAGCTGGGGAAAAACTTAGCTGGTGTTGTTGTTGCTGCCGATGCTGGTGTTGTTGCTGACCAGTTAAAGTTGCTGCCGATGCTAGTGGCAGCTGTCGATGTTGCTGGCTTCGAGCCAAAGCTAAACGTTGGGCTGCTGTTGGTGTTGTTGCCACTGCCAAAGCTAAATGTTGCTGTGCTGTTGGCTGGTGTGGCGGCAGCAATGTTGCTGCTTTTGGCCAAATTGTTTGAGCTAAACAAATTCATGCTGTTGTTGGCTGCATTGCCAAAAGATGTTGCTGGAGCAGTAGCAGTAGCAGCTGTTGTTGTTGTTGATGCAACTGCTGCTGGTGAGCCAAAGAAGAAATTGTTGGTGGTGTTGCTGCTGGCAGACGCAGTTGTTGTTGCTGCTGCTGCTGATGCTGCAACGGTTGCCTGACTGCCAAAAACAAATGTAGCTGTGGTTTTTGCCGCTGCTGTTGCTGCTGCTGTGTTTGTTGCCGTTGTTGCTGCGCCAAACGACGGCGTCTGTTGGCCAAATAAGTTAGATGTTGGTGGTGGTGCTGCTGCTGCTGCTACTGGAACCGTTGCTGTTGTTGTTATACCAGCCGGCTGTTGTGACATGCTGTTGGTGTTGCCAAAACCGAATATGGCTGCAGCAGGTTTCGAGTTGCTGCTGTTGGTGGTGCTTGTGCTGCCGCTGCTGCTGCTGCCACTGGAGCTGGACATTGTTGAGGTAGCTGTAAAGGAGCCAAAGCTAAATAGCTTGTTGCCAGCTTCTGTTGATGTGGTAGTAACAGCAGTTGCTGCTGCTGCTGCTGTTGTTGTGTTGTTGCTGATGCTGCCAAATGTAAATGTTGGTGTTGCAGCGCCAACGACTGGTTTTGTTGTTGCTGCTGCTGCGGCTGGTGTTGCTGCTGCTGCTGTAAAGAGTCCAAGTCCAAGGCTGGATGTCGCCGTTGTCGGCGCAGTCGTGTCCGCTGCCTTGGCTGGCTGCTGTGTTGCTGCTGCTGCTGTAGTTGCTGCTGCTGCTTGCTGTGGTTCACTCAATTTAAAGGCAACCGTTTTGTTGCCTGTTGGCATTGTTGTTTCAGCACCAAATTTAAAGCCAGTTGTTGCTACTGCTGCTGCTGATGTGTTTAATGTTGTTGCTGCTGGTGTTGTCTCTGGCTTATCAGCAACATCCTTGCCTGCAGCTGCCGCAAAGCCAAACTTAAATTGCGTTGCAGACGCAGCTGATGCTACAGTTGTTGTAGCAACAGTTGCTGCTGCTGTAACTGTAGCTGTAGCAACATTTGGAGTGTTGGTAAAACCAAACATAAACTTTGGCACTGCCTTTGTTGTTGTTGTTGTGGACAACTCATCTGCATTGTCAGCTCCTGGCTTCATTTCCTCACAGCAAATGCATTTGCTGCGTGACATAGAATTCTGTGCGGTGCAGGCCAAACAAGTCCAACTGCTCGCCTTTTGAGCAGCAATCAATTGCTGAAAGCCAGCATCTGGCTTAGGAGCAGCAACAGCAGCAGCAGCTCCTGTTGTTGCTGTTGTGGCATTGGCAAAACCAAACTTAAAGTTGCTTGTTGCTGTTGATGCAGCAGTTGAAGTTGTGCTGCTGCTGCTGCTACTGTTGGCCTTGGGATTTGGCGTCTGGCAGGCAATGCAGGCATTGTCCTTGCTTTGATTTGTTATCATGCACGTATCGCATTGCCACGTATTTGCTTTGGGCTTAAACGCATCTCCAAAGCCGCTCGATGTTGTTGTCGACAACAAGCCCGATGTTGTAGCTGTCGTAGATGTTGCTGATGATAATGATGTTGTACTTTTGCGTGGTGTTTCACAGGCTATGCATTTGGTTGCCTCCGTTTTATTTGACAACATGCAGGCATCACATTCCCAATTGCCAGCTGGCTTTTTAAACCGATCCGCAAAGCCAGCAAATGTTGATGTTGCTGTGAATGCAACAGTTGGTGTTGTTGTTGTTGTTGTTGCTGCAGCTGCTGCTGCTGGTGTGGCACTTTTAGCTGCTGGCTTGGGCGTCTCGCAGGCAATACATTTGGTGGATTCCGTTTTATTTGACAACATGCAGGCATCACATTCCCAATTGCCGGCAGGTTTCTTAAAGCGATCAGCAAAGCCAGCAAATGTTGTTGTTGTTGCTGTGGTGAGGGTGGCAACAGTAGTAGTTGTTGTTTCTGCTGCTGTTGTTGTTGCTGTTGCTGTGGGCAACAATATATCGAGCACACTGCCGGTGGTCTTTAAGCTTCTATCGCCATTCAATTGCATCTCTTGATCTGATTGTTGTTGTTGTTGTTGCACATTTAGTGGTGTTGGTGGCGTAAATTGAAAATTGTACTTGACACGCTTTTGTGGCAAGCTCATTTCGCTAGTTTCTTGGCAATTTAAAGGCGACGGTGCATCAAATTTGAAATGATGCTTTGACTTGTTGTTCTTGCTACTGCAATCGACACTATTGAGATTAGTTGTTGTTTCAGTTGCTGCTGCAGCGTTTTTACTGGTAACAGCAGCAGCAGTTGCTGCTACTGTTGTTGTTGTTGGCTTTGGCGGTGGCACAAATGCCAAATCAAATTTCGGCTCACTTGCCATATTAGGAAAACGTATTTCGGGTAAATCAATTGGCGGTGGAGGAAGTTGCTCATCCATGGTGCGTTCCATTTTGCGCGTCTGATGTGATAAACGTGAACGCATCTTATTTGTGTGGCTGCCCAATGAGGCGGCGGAGGTGTAGCTACTACTAGGAGGTGAGCTGGTAACAGCAGCAGCTGTTGCTGCTGTTGCCGTTGCTGTTGTTGTCGTTCTTGATGTTGCGGCTGCTGATGCTGTTGTTGTCGTTGTACGCAGCTGTTGTTTTTGTTGCTGTTGTTGGGATTGTTGCTGTTGCTTGGCATCCATCAATTGGTGGCGTGTTGTTACCGGCACACGTTGCAAGCGTCGACGTTCAAGCAATTGCAACATTGTTGGCACCAACAATTTGGAACTATTACCACCTGACTTTGCATCCTGTTCACCCGCATGAACACTATTGTTGTTGCTGTTGATGATGCTGCTGTTGTTGTTGCAGCCACCATATGCCGTTGGATAAGCATACGGTTTGGCTGCATGTCGATTGGAACGCTGCAATTGATGTTCCCTCAACGTGCTTCCCATCTTCTTGGCATCCATCAGCGGTGTCGAATGATTTTCTAGCAGATTCAATATCCTTTGTGCTGTGAGGGACACGCCTTTAATACCATCAGCAGTATTTGCATTATTCACTGCAGTTTTGGGACGCATCTCAACGGGTTTCATGCTGTAGTTGTTACCACTACAAATCCTTCCACTGCTGCTGATGCTATCGCTCATATTTGACGGAGCTGGAGAGCTGCCACCAGAGTGGATGGTGGCCAAATTGCCCTGACTAAAGTAACGACTGTATGCCGAGTTGCCGCCAAATGTTGTGGGTCCCCGATAGAAGGGTGATTCTCCGCCAGTTGATGAGGATAAACTGCTGCTCAAAAGACGACTATCACTCAAGGCCGATGTGCTGCCATAGATGGAGGCATTGAAACGACGACGCTCATTCAATGCTTGCAATGACAATCTCGATGATGCATGGCCAAATTTATTAAACACCGATTTACGACTTTGCAAATTGCCAAAAAATAATGATCCCAAGCCAGCATTACTTTCGTTACTCTCACATTCCGAATGTGAATCTGTGCCACGTTGTTTTGTATTGATAGTGTTGTTGTTGTTGGTCTCCTGACTAATGATTGTTGTCTGTTGTTGTTGCTGTTGCTGGTGTTGTGGCAATTCAAAGCTCGTCAACTCATTAATGGGCAAACATGTGCGCCAGTTTGGATCTCGTTGCTGTTGTTGTTGTCCTCCCAACAACGATCGTCGATGGAATTTGGGCAACATTGTCGTTGTCTCATTGCGACGTTCACTTATTGGCGGTATATTCAACACACGTCTCGAACTGAAGTGTAGAAATGTAATTGTAATCATTTAAAGAACCATTTTTATATATCAGTAAACTTACCTCATTGGCAGATCACCGCTGGTGGCAACAGCTGCCTCGCTGCTGCTCGATCCTCCTCCTCCTCCTCCTGCTCCACCGGCTGTAAAATTAAAGGCGGGCTCACGTTGACGCAAATGTCCGTAGAGGTTCATGTACGTTAAACGATTCGGTGGCGCATGACTGCGCGTTGCAGCATCACTTGCCGCAGGCGTTGAGGCATGCAACTGTGGACGACGACGAGCCTGAGCGTTCAACTGAGGACTAAATGTTATTTCCGATCGCTACAAAGACACAGCAAATAGACAAGGAAGAAAATGTTTCAATTGTAATCATATAAATAAGCCTATTGATGATCTTATGATATAATTGATATATAATTTGTACCGTATAACTTACCTCAAATCGGGTTCGCTTTGGTGGTGGCTGTTGTTGTTGTGTTCCCGTTGCCGCATTGTTGTTGATATTGTTGTTGTTGTTGTTGGTATTGGGCTTTGCCACTTTAAGGCCAAGGGCAGTACTACGATTTGAATGATAGCCTTGTATTTGATGAAGATCTGCATCATCCTGCTCATCGTCATCCTCCTCCTCTTCGACATCATCATCATCATCATCGTCGTCCTCATCATTATCATTATTGTTATGTTCACGTGCCACAGCCAGCGCTTGTTGACGCTTGCGTAACAAACTCACATTATATTCATTGCGACGCGTCTGTTCATCCTCAGCAGCCAGATCATGTTCAGCAATGTTATCAGCAAGTTGAACTTCCTCATCATTCAGTTCCTGGGCATCAATGCCATCATCCATAAGATCAGGCTCATCAGCTTCTACTTCCAACTCGATGCGACGTCGACTGCGTTTACGTTTAACCGCTAAAGCGCTTCCATTTTGCTGTTGTTGTTGCGGTGACTGGTCATTGTCGGATTGGCGGGTGGAGGAGCTGCCCTCTGCCGTTGTGCCGGGTGAAAACCATTTGCTAATCGAATCCGGAAGTATCGATGATACGCGTGATTTTACCTTGCCCATAATCGACTGAAAGAACAGAAAAGAAAAGGATAAGAGAAAGAAGAAGAAAAAAGGAGGATGCTCTCATGTATAAATTCGATGACAGCTGTACTCACGTTGCGTCTGTTGCTGGACGCCGCCTCATTGCTGTGCGGCTGTGGTGTGGATGGTGTTTCTTCTTGTGAATGTCCATCGTCATTTAAGGACATATTTTTATTATTACCGGTTCAAAAACGCTGCTTAAGCCCACAAAATGCAACAGCAACAATGCACGCACGCACTCACACGCACTCTTCAAATGACGAACGGCCACACTGTTGCAGCAGTGTGTGCAGAGCGCGAGTTTCTTTCCCTCTCTCTCTCACTCTCTCTTTGTGTTTGTGTGTGTGTGTGTGTAAGACAACGAGATTCCAACACACGCGGCGCTCTTTATTTTTTGTCTTCTCCTGCTGCTGCTGTTCAACACCAATTTGCACTTTGGCGCCACGATCGTAGAATTGTTAATCGTTGATTTGATTTAACACCAAAATTGTTTGTGGCCTTGTTCACAACAACACATTTGCGTTAACTTGTTACGAAATATTTTTAGAATGACTGATTTCGGTATATCACTTGAACAGGAAAAAAAGCAATGTTAACTTTGTCGAATCATTTGAAAAAAGGCTTAGCAATTTTATATTATTGTACATATGTATTGTATATATATGTACATGAGTATGTAACAGAGCCGCTTGCACACACACTCATACTCACACACACACACGCACGCACACTTACCCCTCCCTCCACTTGGTGGGCTGTTATTGCTTTTTTAGCGCATTGCACGCCGCGCGCGCGTCTTTTGCCTTTTTCTAAACACACACAAACACACACACACACTGTGGCTGTGCCTGCCTGTTTGATTTGCTGCTGACCGAATGTAGTTTTTCTTTTTATTTTTCGCCTTTTTGTCTCTTGTCTTTTTGCTCTTTCGCAATTCGCTTTTTTCTTTTTGTATTACACACACACACACACTGACATCAATGTCGCGTCGCCATCGTACTTTGCATTCGGCACTAAAAACTCACACACTCACTTTGTTATGTGCATTGATTAATTGTCTTGGCCAGTTGTTTAGCACTTAATTTCACGTATGCTTTATTGTTTGAACTAATTAACGTGTTTAATTCACACATTAAAAAATAAACTGAGGGCGAAAAAGCACGATTTGGGAAAACGCGTGTGTGCCAGGTGCGACGAGTAGCGGATAGCCTTGTAGCGAGTGACGAGCGACGAGAAAAAATGGCGCCGATATCTCTGTGTGCGGCAATGGTTTTGATGGCACTGAATCTCTTGGCAACTATCGCGCTTTAAAATTTAAATTTTATTTTATTGCAATTATTATTTTTAATATAAGTCGACTACTGTTTACTAGGTTTATAATTCTAAAAACTCCATGACGTTTGTAGCCGAATTGCTTCAATTGTTGGGTTTGCTGTTTGATATTAAAGTAGCGATAAGTATCGGAGAAATAAATGTATTTGACATTTTGGTATTTTGATGCCATCGATAATTAAACCAATAAATTGTCCTGCCTTATTGATATATCGATTTCTCAATATCGACAATCTCCAAAATGCGGGCAAATTAAAACAAATAAACTAAAACATTTCGAATAATTTTAGATAACCAAATTAATTATATTTTCAATTAAATAAAGGGTGTGGAGTTCGTATTATCACAGGGGGACCACCTTCACCAATAAATTCTAAATAAAAAATTAAGAAAATGTTCAATGTTAGTAATGCTGTTGCTGTTGCCGTTTTCAAGTTCAGACGCACAACACACACACATACATGCACCCACCCAAAATAAACGGCATAGTACAAATTTAAGTTAGATAATCGAGTCAATATTTTTAAGCTTAACGGTCGCTCTTGTTTTAACACAAAACGCCACCTATTGCAAAAAGGTGTTAAAACTAAATTGCTATGTCGATACCGATAGATTCTTATTTAAAAATTAAATAAAATTGTTTAATTACAAACAGAAGATTAAATTAAAGCAAACCAAATTAATTGTAAATTTAATAATTAGAAGCGGATTTCTTTTAATTCGAGTTAGTAAACTGAACTAAATGACTGATTTTAATACCGCATTTTCGATATTTAGGAAAAAGATTTAATATATCGTTTTTTAAAATATCGATATATTGATATTTAGATATATTATGAACAACCCTACATTATTGTGTCAAAAGATTTATTTTTGACATTAAACATTGCGCGCGTCGTCAATTCAGTCGTGTCTCTCTCCTCTGCATATTGTAAAAAACAAGCAAGATGTCGAAGCCTGCATACAAAGTTGGTAAGTTATAAATAAATTGGCTCCGTTGTCATACAATTTCAATTGTGCCGGCAATAAAAGGCGCATATTGTATGTAGTAAACACTCACACATGCACATACATTCAATTGTATACATGTATTTGGCGCACATGTTTCCCTCAGGTTCTCAGGTTAAAAGTCGCACGTTGTTGCCGTGCAATGGGAAACGCAAATGAAAACGCTTGCTAATCGTTGTTTATTTATTCTCTGCCATTTCCAATCTTATCACTCTATTTAGCCGATATCAGTCTCGCCGAATGGGGACGCAAGGCGATCATCATTGCGGAGAATGAGATGCCCGGTCTGATGGCGTGCCGCAAGAAGTACGGTCCCTCAAAGATCCTTAAGGGAGCACGCATTACAGGTTGCCTGCATATGACCGTACAGACGGCGGTGCTGATTGAGACCCTGGTCGAACTCGGCGCTCAGGTAAGCATCCATCTATGCCTGTAAACGAGTATAGACCCAATTTATAACTCTAAAGTCTAAAATTTTGTTCACTTTGAACACTTTGTTTTCATAGAGTCTTTAAACGCCCTCAAGTCGGTAAAAACTCCACTAAAACCGTAATTTTGAAGGTAGATTTATAGATAGATTATCCATCATCCGATTTGATCCCATCCAAAATTGTTTATACATATGTATATTATTATAGTTATGGCTGTTTTCAATTGGAGTTTAAAATTCATTTGCGTTCTTATTTGTTTTTTTTTTTGCCTTATCTCCATGTGAGCCTCGATTATCTCAAAAGTGTCGCTAAAGAAATCTATTTGTTTCTATTTTCCACGCTTTGGGGGTCGTGTGCGAGTTCAAGGCATAATGATAATCTCTTGGGGTCGCTGGGGGCCATCAGAAGAACCCATTGATATGCTAAGTTGTTTACTTCCTATGCAAATGATTTCAAATCCCTTGGCAACTGTGCTCATCTTGTCCAAATAGGTCCAATGGTCCAGTTGCAACATTTTCAGCACACAGGATAATGCCGCCGCAGCAATTGCAGCAACCGGAGTTCCTGTGTACGCCTGGAAGGGTGAAACCGATGAGGAATATATGTGGTGCATTGAACAGACCCTTGTCTTTCCCGATGGCCAGCCTCTGAATATGATTCTGGATGATGGCGGTGATTTGACCAATTTGGTGCATGATAAGTTCCCCAATATCTGAAGGGCATCAAGGGTCTCAGCGAGGAGACAACCACAGGTGTGCATAATCTCTACAAAATGTTCAAGGCTGGTCGCCTCGGTGTTCCTGCCATCAATGTCAACGATTCTGTGACCAAGGTATGTGCTCCTTTTATAGCCTTCTTTTCAGATTCTATATTCGTTTACATTTTTGTAGAGTAAATTCGATAATTTGTATGGATGCCGTGAGTCGCTTATCGATGGTATTAAGCGTGCCACTGATGTGATGATTGCTGGCAAGGTCTGCTGCGTCGCTGGCTATGGCGATGTGGGCAAAGGTTGTGCCCAGGCCCTTAAAGGATTCGGCGGTCGTGTGATCATCACCGAAATTGATCCCATCAATGCCCTGCAGGCGGCAATGGAAGGTTACGAGGTAACCACCATGGAAGAGGCCAGCAAGGAGGCTTCCATCTATGTGACCACCACCGGTTGTCGGGATATTATTACGTCGGAGCATCTGCTTAACATGCCCGATGATTCCATTGTCTGTAACATTGGACATTTCGATTGTGAGATCGATGTCGACTGGATGAATACCAATGCCAAGGAGAAAGTGAATGTAAAGCCTCAGGTTGATCGTTATACCCTGCCCAATGGACGCCACATCATTCTGTTGGCCGAAGGACGTCTGGTTAACTTGGGCTGTGCCCATGGTCATCCCAGTTTTGTCATGTCCAATTCCTTCACAAACCAAGTGCTTGCCCAGATTGAATTGTGGACCAAAGCCTCAGAATATGGTGTCGGTGTTCATGTCCTGCCCAAACTGCTTGACGAGGAAGTCGCCAGTCTTCACTTGGATAAACTGGGTGTTAAACTCACCAAGTTGTCGGAAAAACAGGCCAGCTATCTGGGTGTACCACAAACGGGACCCTTCAAGCCCGATCACTATAGATACTAACTATTATCGAGTACAAATTCTTATAAATTTTTGATGCTAACGAATATGTACATATTGTTTATGGGCTTTTTGAACAAACAAATGAAATTAATGTTTTGCATTTTTCTTAAGCTTTAATAAAAACAAAACTTGAAGGATGTATTCAAGCATTTTTCTTATGCGGAATGTGGTTTTATTATGCTCCTTAAATAGTTCAGTTTCCCATTTTTCAAATCAGTTTAATTTAATTGAATTATTTTGAATCTTCTTTATAACCATTAACATAGGCTGTTAATTTAACATAGTGCTGTAAATCGGTTGAGCAGCTGCTGTTAAAGCTTTATGCACTTTAAAGTGCTCTGCTGCAGAAGGGAGAAGTGATCTAGGGATAAGAGTGAATATTGGATACCACAGTTTTTGCTCTCTCTTTACACAATTAACATGCGCAAGTAAATACACACCACACACAGTCTTACAAACGTAACGTATGTACGTTAATTGACAACCTGCGCGAATGTAACTATGATCCCCCTTGGGCACAGTTTTGCTTTTAGTTTAACTCTCTTTGGCACGCTCGCTCAGCAGCTACGCTCTCAATGAGCGAGAGAGCAGCAGTAGCTGTCACGTTGTTATAGCTATCTCACTTGCATTCACTAGCATTGTTCACTCTGTAATTGCAATAGAAAATTTCCTGAATTTTTGTTATTGCTTTCAACGCTCTCTTCTGTCGTGTTGTGTTTGTGTTTCTAATGCGCCAACAACTTGTTCAATTGCGGCCAAAGAGATAACAAAAAAAGTAAAAGGAATAAAGTAATAAAGATCTAAGTAGTTGTATTTCAACATTCGTCTCGCAACAAGTGTAAGCAAAATGAATTGGATTTTGTGGTTATTGATGCTGGGCAATGGAATCGTATCCATCATTTGTTTGGCAAGCACACTTTAAGCCCGCTCAGCTCCAATTGCAGATGAAAACAAGCGATGAAGTGGAACTTACGCTCTCTGACATTAAAGATGTCACAGATCACCAGAGTTTCCAATTGATTAGCAACAATCCGCATCTTGCCACTGTGGAGAATGCCACAATTCCCATGACAGTGGTGACCAAAAGTGAATGGACAGGTCGCATTCGATTGAATGGACATTTCCTGGGTGAGGCACGAATAAATGTGAGATTACATGATGCTCTAACAAACACTAGTACGCAACCCGACAATTCGGCCGATAATGAGAGCACAGTGCTGGTGAGAATTGTGCGTCCAGAGCGAGTCATTGATCATGTGTTTGTCGGTTCCATAATCCTGCTAATGTCATTGTTGTACATCAATTTTGGTGCCGCCCTCAATGTGGAAGTGCTACAGGGTCTAATAACCCGTCCAATTGGACCCTGTATTGGTTTTGTTACCCAAACTGTGGGCATGCCATTGCTTAGCTATGCCTTGGGTGTCTTCATCTTTCCGGACTCGCCGGCCATGCAATTGGGTCTGTTCTTCACGGGCATTGCACCCAGTGGTGGTGCCTCCAATACTTGGTCAGCAGTGCTCAATGCCAACATCAATCTATCGGTTCTAATGACAACGGTCAGTAATTTTGCCGCCTTTGCATCGATGCCAATTTGGATATTTACCCTGGGTCAACTGATCTTTGAGCGTGCTGGAATGCAGGTGCCCTATGGCAAGATTGCCAGCTATTGTGCCAGCTTGATAATACCGCTATTCATTGGTCTGGCCATACAACGTTGGCTGCCACGCTTGGCCCAGATCCTGGTCCGTCTCCTCAAGCCAATTTCCGCTTGCCTTATACTCTTCATCGTTATCTTTGCCATTATCACCAACTTTTATCTCTTTGAGCTCTTCTCGTGGCAGGTAAGTTCGCCCAGATGATTCCCTAGCTAACAAAAAGTATACCAAAAAAGTGTGATGATTTAGAATCGAATCGGATTAGTAAACCATAAAAATTAGGAAATCATTATATTTATATTTGTTTAAGGACTCAAGCCATCTAATTTATAATGTACATACAAATGAATAATGAATATTACTAATTATTGTGTTATTTCCTCTCAAAGTTGATATATAAATATAACTTTTTACGTTATAGTTGAATATTGTATTTGATATCGGTTTAGTACTAGAAAATTTGCACTCAGGAAAACAATTTTGTAGACAAAAATAGTTAATTTATTAAGCTTTTATTTTTACTCTTTATTAAGCAAAACCAAGATGAATTAAGTAATTTATTAGTAATAATTAGTAATAATAGTAATTACTAATAAATGAGTAAATTCATCTTGAGCTAAACAACTTTTTTTTACATTTCATTTTTATTGAAAGTCCTGCGCTTTTTGATACTAAAAATATAAACATATTTGTTTAACTGTTTAATATTTGAAATACAATTAGCAACAAATAATAAAATAAAAAATATTTGTGCCATGCCATTGATTAAAAAGGACTTTAGACTGTAAAGTTAGCGAGGAATGAAATAAAAATATGATTTTATTTATCAATTAAAAATAAAATTTAAACAGCGTCTGAGAAATGAATCTATGACAACTTTTTCTCAATAGTTAATTATTATTTAAAAATTATTTATTATTTATTTCTTATTATTTACAATTTTTTACCATATTCATTTTTCCTGTTTAAATGTTGGCTTCCTTTAATTTGTATTCTTATTGTTAGTTGATCGTTTTTACGATCGTTTTTTTTACTTTATTTCCTTACTTGATTTCGTATGTCTTCAGATTGCTGTGGCTGGATTGACGCTGCCTGGACTCGGTTATGCATTTGCGTGGCTGGCGGCCAAGTTGCTGCATCAAAGTGCCGCCGATGCATTGACCATAGCCATTGAGACGGGTATACAGAATACGGGTATTGCAATATTCTTTCTGCGTACCACGTTGCCACAACCGCAGGCGGATCTGACCACCGTTGTGCCCGTATCGGTGGCTATAATGACGCCTCTGCCACTGCTTGGCATCTATTTGTATCAACGCTGTCATGGCATCAAAATGGGCGAGACAAGCGCTGCCGAGCATCAGCGAATTGTTTAAAATAAAAAAAGGGGGAATCCCCTTCCCTCATCCCTCTCTCAATCAATCAATCAATCGATCAAGCAGGCGTCCACTAAATTATTATTATTTTTTATATCAATTTGTATGTAATTGGTAACCATGTATTTATATATATATATATCTTTATATATTTTATACTATATTTGTAATCGCAAAACAATTGAAATTGTAAATATCAGATTTGTGCTCAGTTCTCAGAATCTACGATCTGGGATTGGGATTAAGTAGTACCTTGTAGTCCAAGCAATGATAAGACCAACTTTATGGCCGTTTTCTCATCTGGCCGTTACCTTAAAGGGAAGATAAGCTTAAGATTTTGTTCTCTTATCGACAGGTTTATCTTAACGGCAAGCTGAGAAAACGGTCCTTAATGTGCGTGTTATTTCTATATGAATGTTAACAAGACTATTGATTTTTAGTTAAAATTAACTCAATTTTTGTTGAATTTTTCTAAACTTGTAGTTTTGTATTTTGTTTTTTTTTTGCTTTTACTTTTAAGAGCTTCAAAAATTCATCTTTTTCTTTAACAATTTGTTTTTTTTCTCTCTCGATTTTATCAAAATTATATATGTACATAGATCTAAGTTGAAAACAAGTTAAATGCTAGTGCAATAAAAGAGCTCCAAGTAAGACAAATAGCCCTAAAATCAGCTTAGATAACAATATTCGATCTATTCCAAATTGAATGCGCATCTTAGCGATTGGAAGATTTTGAGCAAGCCAAAAATCGTATGTGAACTAAGATTCAATTGCTGGAATTCGTACATGATGCGCAGATAGTTAATAGGTCCATTGCTCATATCGACACCATTTAAAAGATCCGGCAGCAGATTGTAATAGTTGATCACACAATAGACGCGCTGCAAATCCTGGGCACTGATGCATGCCACATAGCTTGGCTCCAAACGCTTTTGACAGAGAAATTCGCGAAGTGGAACGCATAATTCACGTGTCGACATCTCCAATTGAACCTTGAACAGCTCCTGCATCATTTTGATGAGCTCCACAGAAATGAGCGTATGTTCACCAGGACTTTTACCCAAGTAAGCATCAATCAGTTTCACTTGCCACACATCGTTGTTGTTGGCCATCTGTCTGGTAACGTGCTGCAAAACAGGAATAAGAAAAATAAATATAAAAAAAAATAAATAAATATAATATAAAATATAAATTAATCATCAAAAACATCAAGAATTCAATGAACAATATATTAGATAAGAGAAGAATGATATGTTAGTATCTATGAAGCAATATTAAATAAATAATCTGTGAGATTTGTTCAGATATCTATGTGTATTATTTGAAAAGGTTTATCTTCGACTGATCCTTTCTGATCCTATCATCATATTCTGCAGACTATTTCCTGATTACAGATCTCAAGAAAAGAGAATGCAGAATCAGGAAAAGAACTACAAAAATGGTATCAAAAAGTTGATCGATCAATCGATTGACCGCCTTCGTCCTTCAAGGCAAGTCCTCTGTAATAATTCTCTCAGCAGTGGTAAGTAACTATAATAAGGAACGAAAACTTACATCGTAGAGTGTTAGATACACTGGCAGCAGATGCATACGATCCTTGACGACAGCATTATAGAAGAGGAGCATCAATTGATGACGCTTTGTCAGCTCCGAGAAACTGAGTGTTGTGCCCTTGGTCTGTAGGAAACGGCTAAGGAATGGTTTGACCAAACGTTCGCTTGCAAATTGTTGCAAATCATTGACATCCACTTGCCAACAGATGCTCTGCTCCGTGGTTAAAGTCTGGGCGAGCATGCTCTTTAAACGATCCGGATCCTCCAAATGGGAGAGACGCCCGGTGCGCTTTTTAATGTCAATCGGAGCACACAGTTCCAATGCCTTCTCAAGTTGATGCCAATTCCGTGAACGTTCAAAGCAAACTGGCCAATAGTTCTCATCATCCACAATCACCTGCTGCAGTGTACTCAACTCGGGCAGAATGCAGGGAGCGATGGGTAAGCGACGCAACTGATTCGAGCCCACCTCCAACACGGAAATGTTGCACAGACACAGCTGATGGGTATCAATATCGCGGGGCAGAAACAGACGCGGTTCCACTGCCAGCACATAGAGGTGACGCAGAGCCTGCAAATGATAACTTAAGATGGATTGGATTAGTATGGTAATTGATGGATTCTTTTCTTTCCAAAACCTACCGATTGTCATTGCTGTGTATGGGGAACTTGGGAAAGAAGGCACAAACGAGAGCCGCTATCGATTCCGGCGTTTTGGCAATTGTAAAACGACCCGCACCAAGGAACAACAAACCCAACGACATATGTATGGCCATATGGGAGCCATATGTAATGTGTGGATATTGTGGTCCAACTCGTGATCTCAAATATCGAATGATGCGAAGTATCTCACAATTGCCAGAGCCGGCAAACACCAGCGATATTGAAATGAGCAGCACCATTAAACAGCTCTCGATTGTCGTACGACCGGCACATTCTCCCATCGGTGTGCCGGGGAATCCCAAGAAGTCTTTGATAACAGCACGCAGTGTGGCAAACGCTACAGGATTCTCTGTGCCAGCGTATTTAAGGCCAATGCAGAAAGCGGCGCCAGCCAAAATATTGCAATACGCTTGTCTGTTGAAGGCAAAAAGTTATATATTAAATTTAATTCATTTAAAGTATTTTAAAGAGAACAACAAGAGAGCCTTTAAGTTCCTTGATTCATATAATGTTTGGTACATGTAATACACACTATGATCCGAACAGGTCCTGAAAATTTCATTTAAATCGGTTGATAAACGCGGAAGTTATTCAACTAACAATCTTACGGGACTTCAATCTTTATGAACTTCGTAGTGGCGCCATCTATTGAAATTGCATGCGCTTTGCAATCAAAATGTACAGGATCTCCTACGGTTTTAAGTTTTTCTTTGGGAACAAATAGGTCAATTTAAATAGTCTGTATTAATTGCAATTTCTGTTTCCTTTTTGTCTATTTTGATTATCTGATCGTAGTTGCTTCTCAAAATACTATTTAAAAGTTAATAGTGACAATTAACAGGGACCATTTACAGTGAGCGTTAACGTGAACGTTAGCAGTGACCATTTACAGTGAGCGTTAACAGTGACCATTAGCAGTGATCATTAACAGCGAGCGTTAACAGTGACCGTTAATGAAAACGTAATTTAAATAGAATTATTCGACTGTTAGGGATCAATGGAAACGAGCAACTTACGTGATAGCTTCGTAGTCGACATCGCTGTCGTCTGGTTGCTCATCCTCGCGCGTGGGCAGACGCAGATGGGCGCGAAGGGTTTGGGGAAATTGAGCCTGGAACCAATCGTTATCCGGTTGCACATCCTGCCACAAGATTAGACCGCGTGCAATGGTGCGCAATAGGAGAAAATCGGGACGAACCATGTCGAGTAAGTATCTTGAATCCGGTGCTTGCATCCACTCTGCAATTGCCGCATTTCCCGAATCAAAGAACATGAGACCCAATGCCAATGTGGCTCCCGGGGCGGTCACATCAATGTTGACACTATCACCTTCACGCACTTGGAACGAGGCCAGGCGATATTTCTCCTTCTGGGAGCCACCAATTGGACGCTTGACACCGCCAACCATATAATAATGTAGCGTATCCGGTAGTTGAAGATCACGTAGTCCAGCTGGCGATTCACCCTGACCGAGGGTAACCAAGCCAAGGGCCAAACCCGCTGTCATCGCATACGATTCGCGTTCGACACTATTCTCCATCTCGGGACCCGGTGGACGACCGATCTCCTGCAGGAGCACCTCGGCAATATGCCGTTTGGCCGATCCCTGATAGAGCAGGCCAATGCCCATGAGTGCAGCGACCTGTGTACTCTGCGGTATATCCAATTCCATGGCCGTTGCCGGCAACAATGCCTCCAGATGAACACTCAACAACTTGGTTGTCTTGGTGTCCATGCTGCCACGATGAGCGGCCGAAATGCCCAGGAGAAGACCAACACTTGTCATCTCATCACACTTGACCAAATACTTGTAGACACTCATCAAGGAGAGCGATTTCAGATGCCCGTTGAGACCCAGAGCCATTAGGAATCCCGCATGTTCCAAGGCATTATTTGCCTGCGTCTTTGGCTTGTTGTACACAATCCATGTGGAATCAATGTCCAAGGCATGCGGGGAGATTTTCAATCCCGTTGCGACACCATTATGAAACGATGGCCACATATGCATATTGGCCGGAAACTCAATCTGTTGCATCTCAATGGTGGTGCCCTTGATGGGTTCCCTACCCACCAGACACAGCTTTGGCATTGGCATATTATCACTTGGACGCGGCAACAACGTTCGCAACGTGAACATACCTCTTCCGAGGGGCAGGGTCATGGTCCGGGCGCAAAGAGCAAACAATTGTTTCTCCTGTTCCTCGATGAACTCGTGATCACTCGTTCCCGGCGATTGTTGCACCTCAATGGCCACGGGATCGGCGCTGTTCAACAGACGACGCACCTCTTCCACCCGCATATCGTCGGGGAAACGTAGACGCAACAATTTCGTATCCATATTATCCATGCCATCGTGACGCAATTGATCTGGCTCCGGCTCTGGCATTGGACACTCACCGCTACTTGGAGCACAGCGTGGCGAGAGCGAATCCTCTTTGTAGACACGACCACAATGCGGTTGTCCCAGTTGCGCCTCAAGGAACGGCAACTGAGCATGTGCCGCCAACTCGGGACGCAAGATTAACTCATAGGTGGCCTGACTGCAGCCCATCGGTGGTGATAATCGTGCCTGTTCCAAGGCCTCGGCTACCGTTAGATGCACTGCAGCCGGCAGTCGTTCAATATCCCGTCGAGTCAATTGCATACACAGCAACAGCTCCAACAATTGATGACAACGTGGCACATCAGCGGAAATGCTACGTTTGGGACGCTTTGGATAATTGGATTGGACAGCACCATAAATCTCAAGGAGTTGCCACCATTGCTTGAGCTTGGTGTGTCCATGCATCACCAGAGAGACAAGTTGAATCACATTTCGGCTACGCTCGTTAATGCACTCCACATAACTGAAGGGCACAACCTCCTCCCTGCCCAGCAGCACATGTTCCAACTGGGCATAAATACTTGGTGCCGGCATTCGCAATAGTTCCTGGTAGGACATCAGGACTCCGTGATCCGAGCTCAGCATTGTCAGCTTTGTTGTCTTGTGCGTCAGCTCGGGGAAATCCAAATGATAATGGAATATATAACTATCCAGTTGCATGTCAATTGCCAGTTGATGCAGAAACTGCAAAAGATACAAAAGAAGTGTGAATATCAAAAAATCCCGTCTAATTGCACTATAATTATGTCTCAGCTATGTTGTGTGAAAATTTCAGCTCGATATCTTAAGCCATTTGGCCTACAGCGTGATGAGTTAGTCATTGAATCAGTGGGGATAAAGAGTTCAATATACTTATGTAGATTTAAGATTCGAATCGAGTCAGGATTGTGAAATTCTCAGCTCGATATCTTGAGCCGTTTGGCCTACAGCGTGATGAGTCAGTCAGTGAATCAATGAGGATAAAGAGTTATACATGTATACTTAATCGAATCGAGATAACTTCACTTACCGTGCCCAAATAGATAAGACCGCTGTTGAAGACCGAGTCCAATTTGAGATCCTCGTAGAGCATGTGTAATCCATAGAATACGGCCGGAAGCATTCGGAACAACGGTGCCGTAACATCAACGCTATACGCATGACAGCCGTTACCGCCGCAAGGAGCCAACGTGGTGTGCATCAGTAGAAATTCCCAATCATCATCGGTATACGCCTCACAATCGTTGTATTTGCGACGCTTCTTGGGCTCATCCGTCTGTGCCGCACCAGAAAACATAGCTGGCGATTGATACGGGGGCGTGGCACAACGTGCATACGATTCATCCGCATCTGCATCCGGTGGCGGATGCTCACTGGAGGCGGCCATGCAACCCATCAAATTGAGCAGTGTACTCCGAAATAGTTGCCACTCCTGCTCAATGCTGTAATCTCGGGAGCCGGGAGGATTACGTGCGCTATACCAGCGTATGATAAAGTGTAGAAACTGTGATGGATTCAACACCTGACGCAGTGCAGCCACACAGCGTGTGATCAGCCGGGTATCATTGAGCAGTGGCAATGCAATTCGCAACATTCGTCCTGTGGCATAAACTAATGTTAAACGATTGCCGGCAGGATCACGCAATGCTTTGCATATATTATGCGCCTGCCTCTGTGTATAGGACATAGGTTGGGGTTGGATTGGCGAGAGCATATGCAGCTCCAGCTCCTCATCGAACGCATTGAGATCGGCAGCTGCTTTCGTGGGCAACAAACTGCTTCGACGCACCTCGACAAATGAACTGCTCGACAATTTTAATTGCGATTGAAGCGTTCCTTGCAGTGGCGTATGTGGAGCTGAACCGGGACCGGGACCAGGACCAGGATAACAACTTGCTGGCGTAGGTGTTCCCGTTACTGTTGTTGTTGGTGCTGTCGTTGTTGGTGCTGTGAGCAGCGGTGTTATATGCACTTTGGATATGAGTACGGTGCCAGTGTAGAGTATCAGATTACCACCCGGATCCAATACGGCAATCATATGCATACGTTGCAGACCCACTGCATCCTTGGCTGGCAGTGTCGAGGCGAGCGTTGATAGCTGCAATTCACTGGTGTTGTAGCCATTGAGGAGCACCAATTGCAGGCGACAGGAGCGGGCCAGCAAATAACATAGATACGTCTGACCCACCAGATCGGTGTGGATAAAGGCACGGGTGGCCATCTCTACAGAATTCGCGTTGTCTTTAAATTGAATATCATAGAATAAAATAGTATTTTATCATTATTATTGTATTTTACTTACGTTCCGTAGGTATTCTCTGTCCAAATGTGTTCGAGACACATCTCCGGCTCAATTGGCTTGGCCGGCTTCACATGTGTCATCTTGCGCATATCCTTGATGGACACGGATTGTTGACTTATGCTATTCTGCAGCTGACTTAGCGGAGATCCCAAAGATGCCCGACTGTGCGACAAGGAATTGAATGAAATTAGAGACAAGAGATGACTTCTAAATAGGACTAACTACATACTTGGATTGTCCTAGAACACCGCTAAAGGATTGAGATTGACTAAGGCCGAACTTGGAGAAATTCTGAGGGGTTGGCATTGCAAATGTGGTGGATGTGGTGTTCCGCTTGGGTGTGGCTGAAAAAATAGACAAAGGAGAATATGTGGTACAAGTGGAATTGAGATTAGCCATTAAACAACTATTTTTACCTCCTGTATTTTTGATGGAACTGAAGCTATGGATGCTGCTAGTGCCACCGAGTGTGACACGATGTCCCTGCAAGGTATGTGCAAGGAAATCCTGCTGCTGTTGCTGGCTAACATTGTGGACCTCCTCGGGCGTCACTTTGCGGAGACGTGCAACGAAATGTTTAAAAAACTTCGCATCATAAAGGAGCACCAAATCCGAATCCTCGGCGGTGAATACGACACTGTATTCGGGTTCAGTCATATAGCCCGTTGAATTCGTTGATGTTTTGAGTACCACCGGGCATGCCTCGTGCAATGGATGTGACATGGAAAAGAGCCGTGGCATTGGTATGGACAAATGTGAGATGAGGGCATTGCTTGAGTCCTTCTCCAGCAGTAAACCGTGTACGGTTTGCCACATTTGTGAGATGGGAAAATCAAGATTGGCAAGGAAATCTTCGCCATCATCACAGTACACACGCAATGCATCCTGATCGACCACACAAATGGCAGTTAAATTATCATCCTCCGGCTGAACGGAGGCACGTAGCTGGGCCAAGCGTCCACGGACAAAGCGACGATTGAGGAAACAAGCAAACTTAACAGGTGTATCGCAGGTGAAACACATGCGTTTGTGGACACCATCGTCGTCATCATCGTTGAGGCCCTGGGTCCAAATGACCGTATTCTTATTCACATACAATTCCTCCTCGTTGTTCACAATGTAATCACACATGGGCTCTTCGCGACGCAGCTGCACAGGATTCAACAGGTGCTGAGGCAATGACGTCAGCTGTGTTGCAGCCGCTGCATTGGGACCACACTTTTGGTCTGTTCAATTAATTGCTGACGACGCTGGGCACGCTCATAGCTGGCCTCATAGTCATCATAGATTTCACGGATGCACCAAAACTCTTGGGGCTCCTCGGTGGCAGCCGAAATGTTCACATTCTGCAAACGTTGCAGTAACAAATGCTCGGCGGGTATATATTTGGGCAGCGGCGGTTCTGATGGACCAGGATGATCCTCTGCCGCCTGACGACCGCGAGGAATGAATTCCAGTGGCGGCTCTGCGACGGCAATCATCTCATTGCATGCATCCAGATTTGCGAGATTATTTGCTACACAATTCGTCGCGCACTTAACTCAAAATTTCTTCAATCAAATTCACACACAATTAAAATATTTAACTAAAAATGCCGGCTTAATCGTCGTCGTCGCGCCGGCAAAAACAAATTCGTATTCGCTTTGTTATCGGTTATCGCATATGCAGTTGTGCAGCAGATGCAAACTCATATCGATACGTCGATAAGATAATAGCATTCCAATCGACAAGGGATGTTGATATTTCAAAAAAAATATACATATATTTACTCCTGATTCTCAATTTTAAACAGCAATACAAAAGTCGCAGTATAGGTTAGCCAGCGGACTTGAATATCGCTCGATAGTATCAACTGAAAATATCGATATTGATACTAGCGCCAGAAAAAATATTGTACAAAAACATATCGTCACGCAGAAGTATATATCGATACGATATCAACAATCCTATAATCGACTAGGCTTTTGCATAAGCGTAAGTTTCTAATAACAACAATCAATTTTTGGCAAAATTATCGCATTAATCATTGAAAGCTACTGCAAATTAATACACAATTAACGTGTGTGCATACAGAGTAAGCAATTGTTGGCTGTGCACATGGTTACAAATCATTTGTCCAGCTGTTTCGTTTAGTTTCATTACGTAACACAAAAAATAACAAAACATCCTGTTTGCCTATTGGAATTGTCAATTGTCATTCATTTCTTGTTTGTTTGTTTACAGTTCATTCACACATACATATGGGCAGTAGCATCATCTCGCAGTTGGCGCGAAAGTACGGTGCAGTGATATTCTTTCCAACTGTTACAGTCGGCTCCATCTACGCAGATTGGTCCCATACACGTGAGTGGAAGCGCCAACAGCAAATAGCAGCACAAAGCGTAGCGCTAAAAAACCATAGTTAATACAAGCAACATACAAAATGGTGCTCGGTCTGGATAAACGTGCAATGTGGGCGGCGCTGCCACTCCTTGGTTTTGCACTTGGCCATTTTCTGGATAAGAAGGAAACGGAACGCATGTCCATGTTCCGGGACAAGAGCGCACTGTACGGTCGTCCCGCTGGAAGCGAGGATAAGCCACCATCTTGGTGATTAGCATTAAGTTGCATACATGATTCTTCACGACTTTGTTTCTTCGCACTGTCATTGAAATAAACTGTAAAATGGCTATGTGAAAAGGTTGATACCTGTATATTTCTTATTTGTAGGCTCATAAACCTCAGTATTACAAACCAATTTTGCTGACCTAACATCTTGCGGTTGCCTACACAAACAATGGATCGAAACTGGAGGAAAGTCGAACTTGATTTATTTATGAAGGATTACGTCGTTGTCTGCTTCTTCTCCCATTGTTTGTTCTACACATGAAAACCCATAAAACCATCAACACACGGGCCAACCCAACGATAAGCCAAAGATAACTCGTTTTTGGGATTCTTTTACCTGGATGAGATTTCCAAAAACACAAGCAAAACAAACAGACAGAGACACTCACATCTACACAAAGAAATATATGTAAATGTATTTGTGTACACAAAATCGCAGTTGGCATCTTTTTGCACCTTGTGCGTGTGAGTGAGATGGCAGTAGCAAAGTGTTTTGAATGCGCAAAAGCCGTTAAGATTTCAAGCGGTGCGTGCTTTACTGAATGAAAAAAAGATGAAATATCAGATGTTAAATTCATAATAACTAACCATGAAATGCATATGAAACCGAAATTTGATTTCTATATGTGTGTGTAACATAATCCGCTTCAACGGCACAAACTCACAGCCAAATGGAAAGAACAGAGTGAGAGAGACTCACAACACAAATTGAAATGCCAATGCAACAAAAATAATTTATTTTTATGGTCACTGTGGCAACAAGCGTACACAATTGTTTCCAAATTGAGGGCGTGCTGCGCCAAAGGACGTTAGGTATTTGTGTCCTTACATCCAATGGTTTTTATTTTGTACACAGGCTCAAGGCGACGGCGGGATCCTGCTGTGTTTAAGATTTTGCAAAGTGCTTAGATATCTCTGTCTCTCTCCTGTGTGTGTGTGTGTGAGTGCAGCGGCGTCCACATTCTAGGAACGTAACAAGATATGCAGTTAGAGATGAGTAACCATCACTGTAGACTCACAGTCATGAACTATAAAATCACATTTGTCACCCGTAAGCATAAGAAAAGTAGGTTCACTTCTGTAGTAAATAGTACTTATTTTTAATTTAGTCCGCGACTCTCACTGTCTACTGCAGTCTGCAGTTTATATGCATGTGCGAATGAGAGAGCACTCTCCCTAGTATGCGCTTGCATGTGCATATATTCGCTCACTCTCAGTCACTCTTGGTTGCGCATCTCTAATGTGCAGCCGCCACCAACACTTGTTTGTATGTGTGCGCGCGCTGTGTTGATGTTTTCGCAGGTAAAACTGTGTGTGTGGGTGCGCATGCGTTTGCCTCAAAGCAGATATCTCTCTCTTTCTCTGTGTGCGTGTGTGTGTGTGTGTTTCGAGTTTTGCCGAAAACTCGTTTGCAGGAGCAATACCATGGATCAGTTAGTTTTCGGCATTCAAAGCAAACAGTACAAGTGCGCACGTATTTAAAAAAAACCAGAAACTAAGATAGAAACAAAACAAAAACGAGAATCCACAGCCTCAGCATGAGTGCAGAAAAAAGAAGCAAAGACACAACAAAAACAGCAACAACAACAACGAAAATGTCGACAGAATTTGCAAATAAAACTTTGCAGGATTACGAAGTGTTGGCCGTGATGGGAAATGGAGCTTTTGGCACCTGTTACAAGGTGAAGGATAAAACCACTGGAGAATTGTATGCCTGGAAGGGTATGAACTACGATGAGCTGGATGATGAGAAATGTGATTCGCTCATTTCGGAAATAAGTGTTTTACGCCAACTGCAGCATCCGAATATCGTGCAATATTATCATCATCTGGTGAACCGTGAGGCAAAATCCATTTACATTGTAATGGAATGCTGTGATGGCGGTGATCTTGCCCAGCTTATACAACAGGCTCGCACCCAGCGACAACGTTTCGAGGAGCAATACATTTGGCGGGTACTCTTTCAGCTTTGCCGTGCCCTGCAGGTGTGCCACAATAAGATACCCTCGGGAACCATACTCCATCGGGATATCAAGCCGGCAAATGTCTTTCTCGATGCCAGTGGTAATGTTAAACTGGGTGATTTTGGTCTGGCCCGTGTCCTGCGACGGGATCAATGCTTTGCCGCCTCCTTTGTGGGCACACCGCACTACATGAGTCCGGAACTGGTCAAGGGAAGACAATACGATCGCAAAAGTGATGTCTGGGCTGTCGGTTGTCTCATCTACGAACTGTGTGCTTTACGTCCGCCCTTCCGTGGCCGTGCCTTTGCCCAGTTGTCGGATAATATTGCCCATGGTCAGTTCAGTTGCATACCCGGAGTCTATAGCAGTGATCTACAGTCGATAATTGGTTTTATGCTTGCCGTGGATCATGAACAGCGTCCTGGCATTGAGGTGATTACACGTCATCCACTGTTGGTGCGGAATGTATGCCAGCTGGATGGTGAATTTCCCCGTCTCATCGATGCTGGCGATGATTTCCAATTGCCCGGTGGGGGTAAATTGTTTCCTGAATCTCCGGAATTGTCCAGCACCATGTTTACGGAACAGTATAGCTTCAATGAGGGCTATGGGCAACGACGCCTGAGTGTCACTGGTGTTTTTACACCCGATCTACGTAGTGAACTCTTTTACTCCGCTAAACGTCGCATATTTGCCGGCAAACAACTGCAACAATCGGATCCATCGCTTTACGAGAGCATACGCCGAGAACCAGAGAAGGAGCAGAAGGAGCATAAGGAGGATGTGATGGAAATGAAGCAAAGTCCACGTTACATTACCCAACACATATTTAATGATGCACTGCAGCAACGTTTACATGCCATACGTGCTCAGGAATCGCTGCTTGAGCAACGTGCCAATGAATTACAGGCGGCCGAGCAACGTGTCCAGGCTTTGGAGCGTGAATTGCTGCAGAAACTGGAGCAGGCGGATCAGCAGAAAGCGCTGAAAGAATGTTCATGTCAATGTCGACGGCAAGAGGCTCAGGTACCTTCAGTACCTCCAGTGCCACCACGGGCCAAGCCATCGACCACACGACATGATGACACTTATTGCAGCATTGAGCTGAATGAGACTTCGCCAACGGTAGCCAAAATGAATCTGGCCATGCTTACGGCACCAAAGCAGCTGCACAGCTTGAACTCCAATACGTTGAGAAAGGTTACATTTCAATCCCCACCACCCAAGTTGATTAATCCAGCTCCAGCTCCTTCAATAACTTCTGCTGCTCCTGCTCCTTTGCCCATGCAAACAAGCGTTTCGAGCAATGAATCCGCCGATAGTCAAGCCTCCAGCACACGACGTAAATCCATTTTGGCCCTCTTCGGACTTGGCAGTCGTGGCAGCAAAGCTTCAACAAAGCCCACAGTGACTGCAACTCCAGCTGTGACTCCTGCGACTGCTCCTGCGACTCTTGTGCCTGCTCTTAAGCCACGTGCTCCTCTTGCCGTAAAGTTGCCGGCAACACAGCAACAACAACAACAACAGCAGCCCATGACCAACATGTGGACCAAGGAGCAGAAACGTGCCGCCTTCGATTTGTTGGCAGCCATGAATGCTGCTGAAAAGGATGCGGCAAGCGTTGTGGCAGGACGACGCCAACAGATGCGTCAATCGGTCAGAGAACGTAATTCCAGCATGCAACGCAATCGAATGAGACGCTCCTTGGTCCTAGCTGGAGGTGCACAGCCGAAACCCTTGTTACTCGCATCGCGAGAGCAAATGTTAATTTAATTTACAAATCTATTTCATAGAAGGATGGGCTGAAGGGGGACACTCAAAGTGACCCGCCTTGTGATAAGTTCCGAAAACTATATTTTTTTTTAACTCTATTTTTTTTGCTCTTCTTTTTTTTGTATTCTAAAAGCCATTGCCTTGTTCCTAATATATATAGTAAATACATTTGTAGTGTATTATAGTCTGTAAGCAAACATTTATATGTGGAAATATTTTATGCGTTTTTGTGCAATCTACACATCAATAAAGTTAGTGTTAACAAATGAAGTAACAACGACTAAAAATATTACTTGTAGAGAGGGGGTCCGATCCTTTGTTCAGATCCTCATAACTTAAAAAAAACTAAACCGATTTCTAGGAATGTGGTGTTCTCCATCATGATTTGTCCTCTAAATTTCAGCTAAACTCAATTTTTGAAATAACTTTCTTTTAAGTATGGGTTCTCCGGGAGAACTTCTACCTTTGGTATTTTAAAATCTCTTGCCCGATTCAAAATTAGAGTTGGGTCGTTTCGTTCTGAATAAGTTCAAATGAACGAGTCATCGAAATGAACAAATGAACTTATATAGTATTTTATTAACTATATCGAATATTTTGCTTAGTTGGTCGATTGTTCGTCAACGAATTAATTTCGTTAGTTTCGATTATTGCGGTTGTTTTTCACCAAGTTTAAAGTATGCACAAATTAAAATATGAGTTGTTTAAACTTTAAATTGAATGTTTATATACCTATACCATTCAAGAATTAATTATGTATAATATATTGTACGCACTGAGACGGTCACTACCTGGCATGTGTACGCACCGGCGTCTGTATTCTGAATGCCCTTAACTTGCAGTAGCAAGCGTATATAAATAAATGTAGCACGCACGCATACCAGTGTACGGCGCCTACCGCACCAAGAGCTCTCTAAGCAGTGGACGGTGATCCACAGAGAGCGCAGCTCAGAGCGCGCAGCTTAGAGCGTGTATGTACATATGTTCGCTGTTGAACGATTCAGAGTGTGTGCGTGTGTATGTTCGCTGTTGAACAATTGAGAGTGTGCGTGTGTTTGTTCGGTGTTGAACGATTGAGAGTGTGCGTGTGTATGTTCGCTGTTGAACGATTGAGAGTGTGTGCGTGTGTATGTTCGCTGTTGCCAACTGTCTCCTTGTACTTGACGCTTTCTCTCTCTCATCTGTTGCGCCGCTGCACATGCACCCACCCAAAATAAACGGCATAGCACAAATTTAAATTGAACAATCAAGTCAATATTTTTAAGCTTAACGGGCGCTCAATTTTTAAAATAAAGCGGCACTTATTACAAAAAATTGTTAGAACTATATTGATATATCGATATCGATAGATTCTCATTTAAACTTCTACAAATCAAATAAATCAAATTGTTTTATTAAAAGCAGAAGATTAAATTAAAGCAAACCAAATTAATTATAAATTTAAAAATTTAAAGCGGATTTCTTTTATTTCGAGTTAGAAAACTGAACTAAATGACTGATTTACTTCACGATTCAAAAATTATCGATTGCACTTATTGAACCTTCCGTTTGTTAGCGCCGCAAGCTGGCATGTTTAATGTAAGAACTAGATTCTCATTGAAGTCTGGCAACCTCCACAAATTTGAGATCGGCGTTTTTCAATTTTTCCTTTTTCTTTTTTTGTTTACCTTTTTTTTATATTTATTTTATTAACCATGTTGCCACACATTGAGGAGGATGTGCCGGAATTTCTCATACAGCGCGGCACAGTTGCCTTTTGCAGTCTGTTCCATGTCAAGAGAACTAAATCCAGTTTGTTGCTTAGTCGGAATTTAAGATTCTATGAGTTTCGGAAGAAGGAGTTGGTGCATCACATTGATTTGAGGGACACGAGCCTTCAACAGTTGGCAACACAATTGCAATTATACGATGGACCCATTAGCAGTTTCCTAATACGCGAAGATGTGGCTGATGTTAGTGGTGAATCCACAAGTTACAGCATGTTGCATGCGGCCGAGGAGTTACCCTTAAACATTGGCAAATATATTTGGCTAAGAGATAACATTTACATACTTCTACGGTGCTGGCAAACGTTGCTGGTATTGCAGCGTCCCAGTGAGCAAGGGGCAAGCTTTAAGCTGATAGCGCAGCATGAAAATGTCGAGGAATACAAACTTGTTAACGGTCCCATCCAATATCAGGCTTATGTGGAACTCCATTTTACCAATGGTAAAAAATTACGAACAAATTTTCAACCAGCTGAAAGTGAAGAAACTGCTCCGGGCACAACGGAAATTTGTAGCGCCCCAGGCTTTGAGCGCTTAATGCAACGTGTCCATGGCGCACGCGCCGAGTTGCATACACAACGCGTCCTGACGCAACAGGATTTTGCCCGAGCAAGGGACGAGAATACATTTGGAGTGCCTGGACAGCGTTCACCTTTGCTGGAGGAAAAGCAGCTGTTGCGTCGTTGTGGCGATGTCTGGACAAGGATATGTGGTAATTCCTTGGTGCTGGGCACTCTAATCTCCAACAGTGCGACTAGCAATCGTCCAAGCATCTTGCATGAGCTACGTCCATTGATATATCTGCCCAGTGGCAGTGGTTTGAGTTATACACATCGTCTGTATGAGTTGCCCTTGCAGGCGGACGGTCAGCCGCCGGAGGATTACGATGACTTGGCACAGTTCTGGGCGTGCCAGGAGCAACAGCAGAGCACAAATCTCAGCTGGCGTCTGGCCACAAACGAGGCACAGTTGCCACCGGAACGTAGTGCTGTGATGTGTGTGTGTTTACAGCTGGTGGATTTAATCCAATTGGAGAAGATTCATCTCTTGGCAATCTACGAATTGCATGGAGCATCCTCGCATCCTCAACAATTGCAACTGCAGCTGGCCACCATTAATGTGGCATCATTGTTGGAGCAACCAGAGTTGCATGCTCCCAGCTTTGCTCCACAGACATTTCATCAGGATTTTCTGGCTGTCATCATGACACAGACGTCACACTGTCCATTGCGGTTAAAGTTTCAATCTGTGGAGGATCAGCAACAATTCGAACAGCTGCTTCAAACCAAACTTGGCTTAAAGTGTACCACAGTGAAGCAGCAGTCGGAGGAAGGTAAATATTTTTAACTCGGACTAGAAAGAATTAGATAAAAATAGAGGAAACATATATGTCTATACTTAAAAGAAACCAATTTTAGGTTGAGAAAAGTCAAAAAGAAAAGCAAATATTTGAATAATTTCAAATTTAAATAACATATAGGTCCAGTTAAATTTGATCTTTAAACTATATTATAAAGTATTTCTCATTATTCTTACAGATTAGGTTAAGTATCTTTCAGATAGTATTCTGTGATCTTTATGATTTCAATATCTTATAATAGCATTTTACATTATCCTTAAAGTTTAGATTAAGTATCTTTCAGTTTATAAACTTTATGATTTCAATATCTTATAATAGTATTTTACATTATCCTTACATTTTAGGTCGTATTTCTTTCAGTTAGTGAACTGTGATCTCTATAATTTCAATATTTTATAGAAGTATTTTATATTAAATTTATTTTACAGCTGTCCAACTGCTGGATGAAGACTTTACCTTTGATAACAAATGTGATAGCAGCAAGGACAATTCGAAGTCGACTCTTCAGCGCATCTTTTACAATCCGCAAACACATCTGTTGCTGCTCCACAATGATCCTGACCAGCATTGGCATATTTATGCCCAGAATGAGACGGAACTCTGTTTGCTGCTCCGTCGCCTGCTACGTGATCTTCTCCAGCTGCACTGTAATGTGTCGCTGCTGGAAGTGGATAAGGATGCCTGCAGTGTGCCTGAAAATGCAGCCTTGCTCTTGGAATCTGCGATGCGTGATGAATTACAGGCCAGGATGGAGGTATTGCAATTGGAACCCATAAAGGATCAACGTACAGCCAAAGCAATGGAACGTGTCCATAAATTGGAAATGGCCACCGATCTGCTGTACAATGTGATAAAGAGTCAACACCAGCCGGAAAATCTCTAGCTGTCAAGGAGACAGTCGATAAGTGCATTTCATAGTCGGCTTTAATTGGTCAACTGTTTGTTTAATAAGATTTTTATATATTGTATACACAACTTTCTTTGTAGGAACTTCAACAATTGTTTATAATTAATTTATTCAACCAATTATACTTCTTTCCATTATCAAAAGAAAAGTTGTTGTTTTTGAATCATTTTGTATATTTTGAATTAAAAACCTTGTGAAAGTTCAGACAAACATTTAAAAATAATGTTTTTATTGAGCCAAATTTGTTTAGGCTTGTTAAGAGCAGTACAGTAAAGCTTCGTTGAGACGTATTTTTGATGCGTATCAATATAAAATAGACTTTTTCTTAAGCCAACTTCTACTTATCGAAGCTCAATGAATTTATAAATTTAATTTAAGCAACTTTATATTGTTATTATTGTCCTTAGACTGTTAGACATGCTTAATAATATATAATATAAAAAAAATAGGGACGGATATACAACTGTTATTCCTAGATGAGGTATAGCCATATACCTCACAGGACGTTTACAGCAATGGAAGAACTGCGTCTTTAACAACTTGTCATATGTGTCAAATTGTTAAGAAACATTACATAAAATTCGAATTATTAAATAATCATATTTACATACTATATGTAACTGCACTTGGTTTTAAAGCATTTCCAGTTTGTCATAACTAATATTCTAATAATATTGTTATTATTATTGTTAATTAAATGGATTTCTTAGCCTGTTGTCCTCGCTGTGAACTTGTGGCACTGCTGATGCTACGTCTTTGTTGCTCCTCGGTTTTAATGATGTTATCTAGCACATTTTCCAGATTCTGTGTGGCAGCCGAAAGTTCAGCGTTGTCACTGTACGAATCCTCAACAATCTCCTTGACTTTGTTGAGTAACAATTTGAAATTAGCCATTTCCGTATCGCGCATATCCACGTTAATCGATTGCTCCAAGAGTGCCCCAAGTGGCATGGGCAACGACATTGGTGCCCCTTGTGTGCTGCCAGGTGCTTGCATCATACTCGAGCGACGTTGATCGAACCACAAACTGATGTCGCTCAACGAATAGTCCGATTTATTTGCCTCCAAATAGCTGCGATTCAAATCGGCACCATTAACTACAAAAGCGAATGTAAAAGAGATGGCATGAGAAAGAAGAAAAGAGATAGACTAACTAATAAAAAATGGGGATCTTCGGACAACTCTTACTGGAGTGTGTTAAATTAGCGCCCACTGGAGCATACATATCATAGACCGCCTGTCCAACTGGCAACTGCCCCGCCGACATCCTTTGTGGTGTGCTGGCATTCAGAAATGTCGAGCTGATCAATGGAGCAGCGGAAGCAGAAGCACGCTACAAAACAATTAATCAAATGAGATGTTGCTTTAAAAAGTATCAATTTCTTCAGATCATACCGATAGTTGTCGCATATCCTCAATGATTTGGAGCAGGAAACGCTGATGTGCACTTAGAAATTCCGAGATTTCAGCGCTGGAAGTTGTCGACAACAGTTGCAGCTGTGTTTCCAGTTTGCTGGTAAAAGAAACTTGTGTGAAAAATGTGTTGAGAAAAACTTGGGGGAAAATTCAACTTACGCATTTTGTAGCAGCACGCGATCAATTATAGATTGTAGACGCTCCGAGGCGTTGCTGGCAAGTCCGGTCAAGGAGCCTGCAAAGAAATATATTGGGTAAGTAAAATATCAGTCAAGTAAGTCTTAATTTAATTATACTCCTTCTGTAGGATCGGATTGGAGGGATATCTTAACAAAATCGGACTTCAAATTGGACTGTTTAACTTTCTTTCTTCTTAATCAATTTGTTGTACATACATAGTTCTTGTTGTGGTTGTTGTTGTTGTTGGGGTTGGGCAACCGTTGTCGCTGGCTTCTCATTTGTTGAGCCCTTCATTCGAATTGCAGAATTGCTGCGAATGCTTCGGGTTTCAGCTGGAATAGACGCCAATTCAGTTGCATTGTTCGGTTGTCCGACACCGGCAACACTTTCGTGTGCATTACAAAAGCCACGACGTTCCTCTTCCTCGGCCTCGGCGCGTTGTGTCTTTTGCGCCAATGGGAACCATCCACAAAGTTTGGCCAAATAGTGTGTCCAACGTTTCGGGGTCGGTTGATCCTCGACAAACACTTCGCACATGCGATGCGATGCCTCATGTTTGCCACTGACGGGCGTGGCAGCCGCAAAGCAGGGCAGACACAGGGATACATCACGGCACACTTGACACTTGAAGCGTATGCCTATGATGTGTTCCATGCGACAACTACCACATTGATTGCTATGTATCAAATGCTCTGTATCCTCAATGCGTTTCACCAGCGACAACAGATTGCCATAGATCAGAAAACGTGTTTGTGTCTGCGTCCAAAGATTATGGAACTGCTGCTCATTGAGACCGGCAACACCATGATGACAACGGGCAAAACATTGTTCCATCATGGCTGGCAAATTGTGGGATCCATAGGCCTTGGCCTCGCCAAGTAACTCAATAGCTTGCTGATCGTTAGCAACAGCTGTTCAAAGGCGTAGCGAGAGACACATGGGATTTGGCATCCGCCAGCAGGGAAAAGAAGTCTCCAACCATGTGATCGCTGCTGTAGAGCTTACAGAGCAACAGAAATGTTACTTTAATCTCTAGCAACGATATGGAGTGACGACGATGTCTACAAAAGGGTACAGATAGATTAATTTAGAGAGTAGTGATTATAATTTTTGATTAGCATCCCCTTACGGATCATAGATGTTCCAAAAGAAATTAGCCAACAGTCCGGTGGCAGTTTCCAGTTGATAACTTTGGGTTTTTGTAAAGTGTCCCAGTTTCTCGCAGGCAAAATAAATATCATGCAACAATGAAGTGAGTTGAAAAGGCGGCACCATTAGATTCAAATTACAACTGCCACTACTAGCGGGCATGCCATGACGTTCCAATATGGCCAAGACCAATTTATAGGGTATTTTACTAGCTACAAATTAGACAATACAATTAGTAAAATTATATCAGATATATATTTTGTGTGTGTTTATTTACTGTGAAAGATTTTCTGTAGTGCCACAAATTTGCTGGCACAACGATAGACTGTATATTTGTAATTGCCATAATCCAATTGCAGTTTCGCCATAATCTCCGTTAAACTCAAGGTCACTTGTTGTTGCGGCTGCAGCAACACTTGTTGCTTCTCCTTCTGCTTCTGCTTCTCCTTCTCCATCACCACTGCCGCCTGTTGCTGTCCTTTGTTGTTTGCCAAGGCCGCAACGGCAGCGGCACTACTGCGCATTGTTGTCATTTGTGTGTTCACAGCACTTCCCACCATAATGCCCTGTCTTTCGATTATACTTTGCACTTTAAATATTTGTTAAATTTCAATTTCGTTTCGTTCTAATTTGTGCAGCGTCGGTTTTTGCGTGTTCTTTGGGTTTTCCACGGCGTTCGTTAGCGCAAAAGTCAAATTTGAAATGATTGTGTGGCAACGCTGTTGCGCGTGCGCTTGGCAACACTGCAGCGTTGCCAGTCAATTCACACATTTGCCGTTAAATTTAACTTTGTTACTTACATGGGCTGCTTAATTGGGTTTTAAGTGATTTAACATAACATTTGTACTGGGAGTGCTGTGCATACACTTAATACTTTAGTTTTTGTGGTTTATTTATAATATATAAATAGCTAAATTAAGTATATAATGTACGTCAATATCGATATCGATTAACGCATCGATCTGTTGAATTATCGGTGATCAGCATACCATGCATAAAAATAGTTTAGTTTGCGCGCAATTCGGGCAATGTTGTGTTGTGTTGTGTGTTTTATTAGATTTAACTAATTAAAAGTGATATAAATTGTGTTTTGTCAAAGCTCTAATGAGGTAAGTTGAACTTTGAATTTAGCTATTATGTCCGTTAGTCCGCTCTTTTAAAAATATGGCCGTGTTTGGATGAACACCTGAATGTATGCAACAGCACCTGTAAAATCCGTGACAACGAAAGAAAAATAAAAAAGGGAATTGTAGAGCAGAGTACAATAAGCTAAGTAAGTATATACCGCCCAGTCAAGCTACTGATTGACTAGCTGACAAATGGTTTGCAGCCAGCTATGTGTTGTTGTTGTTGTTGGCCCATCCCAGGTTTCCACCTGCGCGAAAATAGCTCAAATGTCATAACAAGATGGAGCACACATGTCATGCAAGCGGGCACACACACACACACACACACTTGCATACACACAAACACATTTGCATTTACATGGCGGGAATTCAGAATAATGGCGACCAAGGCAGGGCAGGGAACAATGACAAGCAGTTTGGGCGTCGTTGGCATCGTCCAACTGCCTGCGCCAGGCAATAATAACTCGCCGGTGCCAGTCATTGACAATGTCGGTGCCATAATGGCTCTCCACTGGCACCGGCAGCAACAGCAGCAGCAGCAGTTGCAATGCTGTTGTTGTTGTTGTTGTTGCTGCTGCTGTTGTTACTCTGGTGCACTGCGTCGCGTGGTAACAACGAAATGACAGAGAGCGCGACACCTACAATTGTCAGAGTCGTCTAAATGAATGAATTAAGTCAGCCATGTGACATAACTGCAATGACCGCCCTGCTCCTTCTGCTCCTTCTGCTCCTTCTGCTGCTCCTGCTCCTTCTGCTGCTTCTGCTCCTTCTGCTGCTTCTGCTGTTGCCCAAAGTCCCAACGCCAATGCCAGTTTTATTCTCAGTCTCAGCTCTATCCACAGCTCCAACGGCTCACGTTGCACATTTGCCACATTGTTTTGTTGCTGTCATTCCTGACGCCTTCTGCTGTTGTTGTGATTACATATTTTGCGCAGTCTCTCTCTCTCTCTCTCTCTCCCTCTCCCTCTCTTCCTCTCCATCAGTCTCTTAGGGAACAATAGGCGCTGAGGATGCCCCATTGCCAAAGTTATTTGACACACAGTGGTCCAAACAGCTGGACTAGCAAAGTTCAAATCAATTTGCAAAGTCTTGAACATCCTTAAAAGGCACAAGGTGTTTGAAGACTGCAGACCCCCATAACTTTGAAATAACTGAACCGATTTTTCAGTGGGAAGGGGCTTTCTAATTTGAAAAACAAATTTTATTTTTTTTTTATTTAAAACCTATTGTCTCACATTTTAAGACTTGGTAAGTTGTCCATCCCAAGGGTTAACAGATTGCAAACTTGCATAACTCTGTCAAATCTAAGTCGTTTATCGTGTGGAATGTCATTTTAGTCATGATTTGATCTACAAATTGATTCGACATTTGAAAATAGTTGATTTTCAAAAATAAATTTTTTTCCATATTGTTGGAATTTTAGATAAGGGTACCCCCTTTACATTTTCAGAAAAAAAAATTTTCAAAATTTTAAATCTTGATTTTTTACTTTTAATCAACTCCTGGGGCCCAAATAAGTACAAAAAAGTACTTTAAAGTTGATTCTGAGGCGTTTTATTTTTTTGTAAAAAATCATGCCAAAAGTGACCAAAATTTTGACTTGTAAAGTTGCCAGCCACAAGGGTCAACAGATTTCAAACATGCATAACTTTGTCAACTCTAATCCAATTTTAATGCGGAATTCCAATTTAGTCATGATTTGATCTAGTAATTGATTCGACATTTGAAAATAGTTGATATTCAAGAATAAATTTTTTCCATTTTCTTGGAATTTTAGATAAGGGTACCCCCTTTACATTTTCAGAAAAAAAAATTTTTCAAAATTTTAAATCTTGATTTTTTACTTTTAATCAACTCCTGGGGCCCAAATAAGTACAAAAAAGTACTTTAAAGTTGATTCTGAGGCGTTTTATTTTTTTGTAAAAAATCATGCCAAAAGTGACCAAAATTTTGACTTGTAAAGTTGCCAGCCACAAGGGTCAACAGATTTCAAACATGCATAACTTTGTCAACTCTAATCCGATTTTAATGCGGAATGTCAATTTAGTCATGATTTGATCAACAAATTGATTCTACATTTAAAAAATAGTTATTTTTCAAAAATCAATTTTTTCGATTTTGTTGGAATTTTAGATAAGGGTCCCCCCTTTACTTTTTCGGAAAATTTTTTTTTTCAAAATTTTAAATCTCGAGTTTTTATGTTTAATCAACTCCTGGCACCCAAATTAGTATAAAAGAATACTTAAAAGTTGATTTTGAGGAGTTTTATTTTTTTGGAAAAATTCATGCCAAAATTGACAAAAAAATTTGACTTGCAAAGTTGCAAGTGCCAAGGGTCAACAGATTTCAAACATGCATAACTTTGTCAACTCTAATCCGATTTTAATGCGGAATGTCAATTTAGTCATGATTTGATCTACAAATTGATTCTACATTTAAAAAATAGTTATTTTTCAAAAATCAATTTTTTCGATTTTGTTGGAATTTTAGATAAGGGTCCCCCTTTTACTTTTTCGGAAAATTTTTTTTTTCAAAATTTTAAATCTCGAGTTTTTATGTTTAATCAACTCCTGGCACCCAAATTAGTATAAAAGAATACTTAAAAGTTGATTTTGAGGAGTTTTATTTTTTTGGAAAAATTCATGCCAAAATTGACAAAAAAATTTGACTTGCAAAGTTGCAAGTGCCAAGGGTCAACAGATTTCAAACATGCATAACTTTGTCAACTCTAATCCGATTTTCATGCGGAATGTCATTTTAGTCATGATTTGATCTATAAATTGATTCTACATTTAAAAAATAGTTATTTTTCAAAAATCAATTTTTTCGATTTTGTTGGAATTTTAGATAAGGGTCCCCCCTTTACTTTTTCGGAAAATTTTTTTTTCAAAATTTTAAATCTCGAGTTTTTATGTTTAATCAACTCCTCTGGCACCAAATTAGTATAAAAGAATACTTTAAAAGTTGATTTTGAGGAGTTTTATTTTTTTGAAAAAATTCATGCCAAAATTGACAAAAAAATTTGACTTTTAAGAGAAGAAGTTGTACGAAAACTTCAGACCTACCCAACAGAAGGAATACTTTTTCTTCACGATCTATATTCCAACTAAACTCAAATATCTTCAATATTTAAAAAACTATATATTTTGTAAGCCAAAATTAATGGCTTGGCCCACTGTGCGATGTCAACAATGCCGCCTGTTGGCACAGGACAAAAGGCAATGCCGGAATGCAAATGGCGTAAGGCTGCTAAAGCCGTGTAAAATGTTGTTGTTGTTGTTGTTGCTTCCCCCCCCCCCCACCGGCATCTTCATTAAACATATGCAAGTAACGTTATCTGTCGCAGCTGTCACATTTGCACATCTCCACAACTCCAATTTCTGTCACTGTACAAACACATACATATGTATATGTATGTATATGTATGTGTATATATAGGTGCATACCTCGAACGTCCAGCGCGCCAATTAAGCAACAAAAGGTCAGTCGCTTGGGTTCCCGTTGCTTGACGACTTGACGACTTGACTGACGGTTGCTGCTACCATTAAAATGAAGCGTCGTTGCGAAATGTTTTTGATGAAGCCAATGGCTGCCAGTTTGGTCGGTCGCTCGGTCAGTCAGCTGACTTTATCGCCCACACTTTCCTTTCACTTCTTTCCCCCTTCCCCTCTTCACTTTCTCGCTATTGAACTGAATCCACAAAACGATTTGTTTTTTGCGCAACTTTAAAAGCATTTCCCTTTCTTTCTTTCGTTGATTTTCTTTTTTCTCTCTCTCTCTTTTTTTGCTGCACATTTTGCAACAAACTTGGCTTCAATGTGGCAAGCTCTATATACTATATATACTATGTATGTATATAGTATAGCTGTAGCGTCCAGTTTCCAGTTTTCAGTTCTCAGTTTCCCCAGGCATTGAATTTCTCCGTGCATTTCTTATTGTTTAAATAAAAAGGAAATGAAAATAGTACTGGAGGACAAACTTGAAGTTTTGCGCACAACAAGTGAACAAGTGAAACTTGTCTGTCTGTCTGTCTGTCCGCCTGTCTGTCCGCCTGTCTGTCTTTCTGTCTGTCCGCGTGTTACTCGTTAACGGTAATGGGAGCACTGCCTCGGACTCGGACCTGGTCTAGTCTAATTTGGAGTCGTCTGCCGTCGTCTGTACAATTATCACTTCATAAAGTATGAATCTGGGTGATGTTGCGCGTAGTGTTGGCTAATTTCATATTCATACATACATATTACATTTTTAATGTGGAAAATATTCACCATACGACATGTATGACGAAGTTTTCCCTGAAATATATTGTAATTTCACCATGACTGTGATCTCAATTACAATTGCTGGCAGTTTAAATATCACTGTTACTTACTTACAATCAGATAAATTTCATCTTAAATATTTCCTTTTTCGTATCCAACAAATTGCAGAACTCAGCAATTGGACACAGATTTATTTCTGCATCAGCAAATATTGTGTTATTTAAAGTGATAAAGGTCAGAATATATAGCCCAATGTATTTTCTGAATTAACAATGATCCATTTATGTAAATATAAATATTACATTCAGTTCGACACTCGAAGTCCTTAAAGCGTGTTATCGACAGGTGATCGGCAGGTTTGCCACCATTGTGAACAATATGATGGCGGCACGGTTGTCAATGGTCGTTTTTATACCCTTGCGAAGGGTACTATAATTAATCACGAATGTGTAACGCATTAAGTATATATATACATACATACATACATATATATGTATATATTCCTGATTAGTACAACGATGTTCGTATGTTTCTATGCAAACTAGTCTCTCAGTTTTAAAACTCTCTTAATGAAACTTGGTACAGATCCGTCTCTTTGCTTAACGCAGTACATATGTCAATACCATCCAAAACGGATAACTGTATCATATAGCTGCCATAGGAACAATCGGTTAGAAATCAAGCTTTAGTATTAAAAATGTTGTTGTATCTGAATTTATTTCAACCAAACTGATAGATTAGATGTGTTTGGTTTAGTTTTATATTGCCTGACCACATTTGGTTCAAATCGGACAACTATATCATATAGCTATAATGGTATGATCGATCGGTTAGAAATCAACCTTTAGTATAAAAAACTTTGTTGTTTCTTAAGATATCTCAACTGATATAAAACTGACAGATTAGATGTGTTCGGTTTAGTGTTATATAGCCTGACCAAATTTGATAAGATCGACTACCTGCAAGGGTATGCAATCTTTCATTGATACCACAATATATACATATATATATGAGTTATCTTTAATTGTACATTGGCTTTTAATTTTTGCGCATTTCAATTTATCATGGCGCACATACATACAAACATACAAACAAACCAACAAACAAGACGACAAACAAGTAGAAGAGAGCACACATTAAAACACGCCATGGCATTGCTGTTCATTCCTGAATGATCCGCTGCCAATCCACTAGTTGTGGACGGTGCAAACAAGCAGCGTCCAGCAGCAGCAGCAGCAGCAGCTTCCTCCTTCCTTCGTGGCATGTGGCAGCTGCCGGGCAATAAAAATGAAAACAACAACAGCAACAGCAACAGCAACAAATAATAATGGCAGCAGCTACAACAACGGTAACAGCAATAGCAACACCGAGAGGTTGAGGTGGAAATGGCAATGGAAATGGAAAATGAGAAGAAGAAGAAGAAGGAGGAGGAGGAGGAGGCTGAATGTAAAGCCGTTTCGACTGGGACACATTCGCACGCGTTGGCACGTGGACAGTGGACGGTGGACAGTTGTTGTTGTTGTTGCTGTGCGTTGTTAAATTGATGTGAGTGACGAATGCATTTTATACTCTTCATTTGAGCTAGCCTTCGACTAAAGGGTATGCCCAGCTTACACTCTACTTAATTGACAGTAGTTATATATTTAATATAGGAACTTACACCAGACACTTAAGAAACACTAACCATTACTCATTTTAATAATTAAGAAATATTGGTCTAGTTGAAAATCCAATGAATATTTCTATTTTTACTTTACTAGCTGACAAACTGTAAATTTTTGCTTGCTTATACGTATAGGCAGCGTTTGCAAAAGCTATCTTCAGACGATACGTTTTTGTGTGTCACTTTTTGCTAAAAAGTGAACACAGGAAATTTTAGAGCTTCCTTTGATAAGCAAAGTTGGCCGATGTAAATTGAACACGTTCTATTGCCTGGCTTTTTGCTTCGGTCAGTTTTCGTCTACTAGGTAAATACATTTCTGTATGAATTTGTTTAGAGTGTGACCAGACTGTGAGAAAACGAAAATATATGGGATTTTATATTGTGAATGGCAAAACTTTTCGTCGCTCAGAAAGTGGCACACAATAACGAGCCGTCTGAAGAGAGCTTAGTTTTGAATATGTATATACATATATTACAGTCGAGCATATAAATTTCCATGGAGTAATTAATATTTTCTGTGTGTATTCATAAATTGCTTACAGGGTACTCAAAATATAAGGCAATATAAATAAGAATCAGCCTTTTAGTTATACTTTTAATTCTATTCCAAATATTTTCACCAAAAAATATCCGGTATATTTCAGTCGAATACATTTTATAGACCATGTAATTGTGGCTATCGCAGTTGGCGCAGTTCTTACAAAGTTGAGGTAGTTACAATTTGGCTAAGCCGCTTACCAAACGAAGCATCTCTGAGTTGATTACAGAGTATCTCTTTGTTGGGTAACCTCATTTAAAGTGTTCTTCTTTATGCTTTTAGCAGCATGTTTTTATTTTTCAACTATTTACGAGCTTGTGGTGTTTGTTTGACGACTCTCGACTTGACTTGAACAGTTTTTGAATTTAAGAATTACTAAGAATTATAGTTAATTGAATTAAAGCGGCAACTACAAAAGAATAAATAGAAAGTATGGAAGTATTTCAACTATTTAGGCAACTATTTTATTTGTTAAATGTGGCACTTTATTGGTTTTTTTTTTTTTGGGGCCAAAATGACCGATTAATTGACTCTTTGCATATTTTGCTATCTCCAAATTGTCGAATGTCAGAAGAAGAAGATAAGAATTTGTGTGCCATTTTAATGGCATTTATTTGCTTTTTCTATTTATTTATTTATTTATATTTCTGTTAAAAATATCAGCATGTAACAAAATGTCGGAGAATTTGAGATGTGAGATTGTTTGAATTTGTTGGAGCATTTGGAATTGAAATAAAATAATATATACTATAATATGAGTATGGCAATAACATAATCGAGCCACAAAAACCGCACTCAGGGAAAGCCAAAGCTGAAAAGTCCAAGGCATAATGTTGTTGATTCTCTGACGTGTTGTTGTTGTTGTTCCAGCTGCTGTTGTTGTTGTTGCTGTTGTTGTTGCTGTTGTCGCAAAGAGCAGAAGCTTGTCTCAGCTGGAATCAGCTTTAATTAAAAAGTTACCTGCAAAAATGCTTAGCTATTTTGCCTGGCAGCCATTGCAAATGTTTGCCCGCCCTTCCCCTTCCCCTTCCCTATCCTTCCCTATCCTTCCCTAAAGCAAACTTAGACTCCGAACGAACCGAACCAAACCAAACCAAACCGAACCGAGCAATGTTCCTGCCAGTCAATGGAATTTTACTGGTTTGCGGTGCTTGCTAAACTTTCTATTAGATTTCCTTGCACTCTTATAGCCTTGCAATTGATTTGGCTTGCTTCGTCAGTGGGCCAACTGTAGTTGTAGTTATATGTAGTTGTTGTTGTTGCTGTAGTTGTTGTTGTTGTTGTTACCGTATCCGTGTCCGTGTCCATATCCCGGTTAACTTCGATAGACAGCCCGCAGCGTATTTGCTTTGTTGATGTGCCGGGTGGGAAGGGGAGAAGCTCGGGTTGAAGGTGTGGCATGCCCCAACGTTTTGCCAACCTTTTGCCACATATTTCTATATCAATTTGAGTTTACATATTGCATTTTAATGAATTTTCCGACAGCCAAGTGCTGCCACTTTACCATTTTACCATTTTAGTTGAGTTAAGCCTTTGGGGTGCAATTTCACGTTGCTCCAAGTCCAACCAAGTCCAACCAGCCAACCAGCCAACAAAACTTGCTACTATCTTTTATTATAGTAGTAGATCCTTGAGTTTGGGTTTTCGGGCAAACTCACAGTCAGTGGAAGCTACTCCAATGGTTCAACGTTTACGTTTACGGTTCAAACCAATGTGTTAAGTTTTCTGTGGTTTTTGGTTCACGGCTCGAAGCAGTCTTTTCTCTTTCTCTCTGTCTCTTTTCCCGGTTCAATTTGTTTTCAAGAGATTTATTGTTAAATTCAAAAAGAATGATGCTCAGTGGTTTAGTTTATTAACATTTTCAAACAGCTTGGATGGATTTAAATCATAAAAATCGGTTCGACTTCAAAACTACAGATGACAGTATACAATACTGTAGATATTTATTAATTTAGACATCTTGAATTGGCGTTTTAGTGGACAACAAGAACAAAGAACAAAGTGAAGAAATTAGTCCATGGCAATGATTTTGTTAATAGATTTCTCAATATAATATTGTATAATAAAATATGTTTACAGAACGTGAACACATTTTTATTATTAAACTTAGAGTTAAAAATACACATGAACAATTTATTGGACAATTGCACAATGAGACACAAATATTAACAACTTTTTATACCAACAAATGCTGCCTACATTGTAAAAAAAACCTGAAGGAAACTCGAAAGTTATTTCTCTGTTGTTCCCTATAAAAAATAGCATGAATCTATGGCAATTTGTAGTTGGATTGCAATGTATTATGGAATTCTTTAAAAGTGAACTCTATTTGAATACAAATCGCTGCATATTTACTTGATAGTCATTTGATAGTCATACTTTTGCGTAAACGGGCCAACAAAATGCTCCAAAAGTGGCGTCATCTTCATCGTCATCTGCAACTTCAACTTCTACTTCAGCTTCATCTACAACTTCATCTTCATCTTCATCTTGATCTGTTGTCGTTGTCGTGGCCGTCATTGTTGACGTTGTCGTTGTTGCTTGATGTATTTCATGAATTTTTTATCTACTCGCTTGCCAGTTGGTGGAAAGTTTTGTGAAAGTGAAACTCGCAGCGAGACTCGTAGCGCGTTGCATGTTGTAGCACGTTGCACGTTGGAACGTTACTCTCGAGACGCTTGTCTCCAGTTTGCAAGTGCAACTGTGTTATATTATGACAGCTCGAACTTATTTTACGGCGTATGTGAAATGCACAAACATCAGGCGGCAGAGGAGTAGAGAAGAGGAGAAGGAGAAGGAGGAGCAAAGGGATGAAGCACGGTCAAAACAATTGCCGAGCAAAGACAACAGCAACAATGACAATATCCAAAATAACAATGTATCTGTGGCATCAGCCCAAAACGTGCAGATGAACTTTGTCTGCCATGCAAAACACGCGAGTTGCAAGTGCAAACATTGCACAGATACTTTCAACATGAGCAGCATGTGCAACATGAGCAGCATTATATGTGGCAAGTGGCATGTGGCATGTGGCATGTCGCTTGTCGATGCTGTTGCTGCTGCTGCTGATGTGGCTGAACATGACGCCACCATTAATGGCTGCCGCGCGATGCGGGTTAACATAAACACAGATCAATCTCAATCACACTCATCTATGCATGAGTGTGTCTCTGTGTGTGCGGGTGTCTGGGCGTGTGTGTGTGTGTGTTTTCGAGCTCGCAAATTGGTTAGATTGCATCGATGATTGAGTAGCAGGCAACTGCTGCAGTTGCTCTGACAGCCTTTTGCATAATTTAATATACTACTCGACGTCCATAGTGCATTTCGATTTATCTTTTATCTTTTATCTCTTATCTCTTATCGGTTATCGCTTCAAGTTGAAAGTTCAAGAGAGCCATGTAATTATTGAATTGCAATTTTTATATCAATTTCGCTCGCTCAAATGATACTACAGTCTCTTCGAACATTACTTCAATCAGTCGTTGATTACAACAAGAATCCCCATTGAATCATTTTATATCGAGTAGTTAAGTCAATTTCAAATATAATCAAAATGATTATTCCAGTCCATCAGGAAGCTGGAGACTCCTTGTCTACTTAGATACAAATATTGCTTAAGAATAAAATAGACTAACGTTTCTTAAATCTTGTTTCATTTCTAAACATACATATACAATTGTGCAAAAAAGAAACTTGCAATAACTAGACTATTAAAAAAACAACCAACAACCACCTTTTTATTATTTATTTTTACCCAATATTCTCTGTTGTTGTATTGGCTAAATTGCCAATTAAAGGCAACACTGAAAACCAACAACCCAACATCAACTCAAAACCAAACAGAATTATTACAATTACTTTTTCATAAACATACACTTTTTATCGATTGCAATGTTACTCGTTTTCTTTGTACTTTGTAATTCAAAGGAACTTTTAACAAATGTCAACTTCATTTCAAGGATTGTTTTCGCTTTGTGCTGCAAAAACAAACGCAAAAGTTGCATGGAAACTCATTTCGCTTCCATAAAACATCTATAAACATTTGTTGTCATTTCAAGGAAATAGTATAAAGTCCAATGCTAATATTAATTGTATAACTAAAAGGATTGCTGAGTATAACTTGCTTTTTTTTTATAATATTTCACCATTTTACAAAGTTCAATTCTTTTGGATATTATAATTATTTGCCCAAAAAAGTATGCTATTATTTTTTGTAAAGCTGGGAAATATTAAGTTCAAAGTATCATATCAATTAATTGTACAATCTGTTTGTAATATGTTAATTGCCATAACGCATCAACTATTTAAAGAATATAATAATGGTATTTTTTGTTGTCATTCCAAGGAAATAGTATATTGCCCTATGCTAATATTAATTGTATAACCAAAAGGATTGCTGAGTTAAACTTGCTTTTTTTTTTATAATATTCAACCACTTTACAAAGTTGAATAAATCGCATTCTTTTGGCTATTATAATTATTTGCCCAAAAAAGTATGCTATTATTTTTTGTAAAGCTGGAAAATATTAAGTTTAAAGTATCATATCAATTAATTGTACAATCTGTTTGTAATATGTTAATTGCCATAACGCATCAACTATTTAAAGAATATAATAATGGTATTTTTGTTGTCATTTCAAGGAAATCGTATATTGCCCTATGCTAATATTAATTGTATAACCAAAAGGATTGCTGAGTTAAACTTGCTTTTTTTTTTATAATATTCAACCACTTTACAAAGTTGAATAAATCGCATTCTTTTGGCTATTATAATTATTTGCCCAAAAAAGTATGCTATTATTTTTTGTAAAGCTGGAAAATATTAAGTTTAAAGTATCATATCAATTAATTGTACAATCTGTTTGTAATATGTTAATTACCATAACGAATCAACTATTTAAAGAATATAATAATGGTATTTTTTGTCCTGCTGGAGGAGGACATCATTTGCTAGCTGCTCATTTTCGTATTGTCTCAATGTCTCTGCATGTGTAAATAATTGACGCATTTTTTATATAATTTCATTTACCTGACACACACAGGCAAACGCACTCAATCACACTCGCACACACACACACACACACACACACACACACACACACACGCACAGACCATCATGTAAGACACACATAATTGACAAGGCAAACTTGCAGGTTAAATAATATTAAGCATACGCAATTGCAATTGCAAATTGCAAATGCAATTGCATTCAACGTAATTGCCAGAATAATTGTAATTGTATGCACAATGGGAACTTTGGCCGAATTTATTTGTTGAATAAAGTCTTTTTTTAAAGATATGCTGATTAACAAACTGTTGTAAAACATATATTAACGATATGTAAACTAAATTTTAGCAGGGGCACATTCTGTTAAGTTAGCAGCCCAACAACAGAGCTACAATAGCTGAAAAATACAAAATTTAATGGATATGTTGCTTTGTTTTTGCATTTTTTTTTATTAATATGTTTATCTGAGTTGTTCATATGTGTTGTTGATATCAGTACTTGAGCATTTTTTTGTGAGTATTTAAAAAGTTGCCCCAAAAGAAATTTTAGAAAAGAAAAATTTTGAAATTTTGCAAAGAACTTTTAACTTTAAGAAAGAATATCTAATTTTGACAGCAATGACAGCAAAGTGACTATAATCACAATATATATATGTATATGTATTCTCAGAATAACTTTCAAAATGGATTCGATTCAAAAATATCGCGCAAAGTTTCCATAGTCGTATGTGAGGTAAATCACACACACTTACACCAACACTTACACTGTGAGATCTGTGAGAACTGAGAGTGAGTTGAGCTTTTCAGATAGTTAATTGAGCTGTAGCTGGCTTACAATTGTTCTTGTTGCTGTTATTTGTAATTGCTGTTGTCCATTGTTGTTTGTACTTGTTGTCATTAATGCGAGTGTTGGCACTTTCGCACGCAGCAACCAGCAGTCTCTCCTCTCCTCTCCCTCTCCCTCTTCCCCCTTTCCTACTCCTACTAGCACCCTCTCGCACCCTAACGCAATTGTGTAAAAGTTTGCTGGTAAACACATTCATAAAGCAAATATGCAGGCACACAAGCGACAGCATCAATGGCAGCGATGCCAGCAGCGACGTCAACGTTGCACTGTGGGATTAAACGATAAAAGGATAATAGAAAAAAACATTTCAAAATTTTCTTCATTTTAAAATGTAAAAAAATAAATATATTATAATAAAATTAAAAAAATAAAAATATTAAACAATTGTTTATTTTTAAGTTTCCTAAAAACACTTGTTGATTTTGACGTCTCCTAAAATCCTATGTACTTGCTTTCTTCAATTTAATTTTAATTTAAATAAGGAGAATTGTGTCAAGTAAGTTAACCACAAAAAATGAAGAATTTAAGTTGCAACTCATTATTATACTAAAGTATTATATAACTAAAACTGATTAGCTCTCGATTCACATGGCTTTCGCAGCATATAATGTGATTAAGCTTAAAAGTTTGGTTCTACTATCTCGAAAAAAGAAGAAAAGCTTACATTAAAATGCACCATTTAAATAAACTAAAAAAAAATATGAATAATAATAAGAGTTAGTTAGATCTCTTACACAACTCTAGCAACCCAAAAGAAACTCCAAAGCAATTTTCGGTGTTCCTCAAACAAGTAACCATAGCTTTTAAATGTCAGAGAAATTGCTCATTTATTGAATGAAATCTAAATAATTAATAAATTAAATAACAGTGCATAGAATGCATTTTGAATGCATGTTTAAATTTTATAAAATTCAGAAATAATAAATAATTTTGTAAACTCTCGAACTAAACAACAATGTAAATATTTATCTAAATAGCAGACGATTTCATAACATCGAAACAATGTCTAAAAAATGAAAATCTCTGAAATTTAAGAAACACCAACATTTAGAAGAGTTGACCTAGAGCTTTGTGTAACACCCATATATGTTTAACAGCGTTTAATTTATTTATTGTCTTTTAAAAAATAATTTAATTTCAATATTAGTGTTATTTATAATAAGCTATAGGATTTAAATCTCAATAAATTAATGAAATACCAATCGTATAACTAACGACATGTATTTGAAAATGTAATTAGCTATTCTTCAACAACTTTAATTGTAAACTAAAGAGGTATGTGAAAGCGAGTTTGAACTCACTGTGCGGCTATTGCCGATGTCGCTGTCGATTGTCGATGTCGATGTCGCTGCCAACACGGACATATGCTAAACGCCAAACGAACAAGTGGAAAGTCAAGCCAAGCCAAGCCAAGCCAATGTCTAGCCGAACGCCGTGGGCCGAAGCCGAAGCCGAGGCGAGACGAGACGAGCCGAGCTAAGCCGAATATGTCGTTGGATTTCATACCGAACGATGGCCAATGGGACACTGGCGTTTTTGGTATAAAAGCCGTTGTCACCGTCAATATTGTTCAGCATTCTGCGTGCGGCAGGCGTCGAGCGCACAACTCACCCGGAGAAAGAGAGACAGAGAGAGAGAAAGAGAAGTAGAGAGAAATCTGTTGTTTAAAGTGTCAGAAAGTTGTTTGGAAGTAAAGCCAAATAGGCAGACGCGTTTTATAAAAGCGCGCGCAAAAGCAAAGCGAACGTTGTAACGTTGTTGTAACGGTTAAAAAACAAAAGGACGGCAACGGCAACGGTAAAAACGGCACAAGAGTCGCGCGCGAATTGAGCGCTGTTTACTTTGCCATTATAAATCCGGCAAGCGCTTTGTTTGTGTTTGTGTTGATGTTGGGTAAAAATTGCTACTGCTGTTGTTGTTCTTAGTTTTTTTCTTGTTTGTTTTTTTTTTATTGTGCTATTCTCCTGCTCCTTAGCGTCTTCGCTAGTTACTGTTTCCTTGATGTTGTTGTTTTTTTTTGTTTTTGTTGTTTAGTGTGGAAAGTGCATAAACAAAGAAATAACAGGTCAAAAATTGCAAACGGAAAAAGGAAAACGGAAAGTGTTGCATTTCCGTATCGTTGGCTTTTGTGCTGCGATTTTCTTCTTCTTGTGCTTCAAATTGTCGCCGTTGTTGTTGTTGTTGTTGTTGTTACTGTATCAAAAAAAAAAAAACGAAAAAACGAAATAGAAAATCTTGTAGAAGAGCAAAAGTCGAGGGGGGGGGGAATGAAACGGTTTACTTTTGGCATCTTTTGACGCCAAAAAGGAAAGTGGCCGCAGGTGTTGCCGACAAGTCGTCGCATCGTTCACAATTGGCCATAAACAAATTCACGCCAATATCCGTTTTGACCTTTTGCAAAATGGCCAAAACAAAAATTGCAAATTGCATCATAAAACCATTTAATTGATGATTTACCGCTTGTTCGTGATGTTATCAATACTCCAAGTTTTATTTATACTATATATCAACTTAAAAGGGAAATTCTACACACAGAGAAAAAAATCTGTAAATTTGAAATATTTGCAACTATTTTGCCATTTAAATACAAATATATTTAATTTCTATAGATTTAAAATTGAAATTAAACTTTCAAACTAAAGAAGATTTAAAGTTCGCTTTAGAATAAATGAATAAAATAGAATAGACCAAAATCATTGAATTTCATTTAGCTCTCAGGCAAAAAATTTAAGAATTGCAAATTTCAACAACACTTTAAACAGGATTTTATTAGTTAACATTTATTAAAAATTTCTAATCTTTAAAGCAAATATTTTGTTCGATTAAAAAATAAGCAACAATTACAAATTTTAGCTTGTATTCTTAAAATGTAAAGTAACTACCTTGAAAGTCTAAGATTCTTAAAAAGAACGATTTGCAGATGAATGAGATTTTTGTTGGAGAAACAAATTTGAAGTTATTTAAGTCCTGAGATTCCCGCTTCCCCAATGTGCAACGATTATTTTTTGGAATCTGTTTTTTCCACAAGAAAATCACCCGCTTTTTCTCAGTTGTGTGAAATGGAAATTGCATTCTCAGCAACACTCGGAGAAAGTTGCCAAGTTTTGCTTCAAATTTAAGTACTTTCGAAAGTATTTTCGTTTAGCATCGCCTCAGAAGCGTCTCAAACACACACCCACACACACACCCACACACACACACTCACACAAAAGTTTGGCCAAAAAGCGTTAGAAATTGCATTTTAATTTGCTTTCAATGTCTACACAAAGCTACACCCATATTATGCCAGATGTTACGAATTTAATTGGATAGATTAAATAATGCCAAATAAATGGGGCAGAAGTTAACTTGTTGAATGAAATATTTAAATAATAATAGTTTAGTTTGATTTGCTTTCTTTTATGTCAGGTTAGTTAAACAGATTGGACACGACTCAAAAGACAATTTCTAATTGAAGTCTAAATTGAGAGTCTCTTCTGTTCAAGATGTTAATGTAAAGTCATAGCTTTCATTCTAACATTTTTAAGAAATTAATGTTTGCAAAGTTTGTTGCTAAATTACATTTTATTATTGTGATATAATATTATTTTATTATTACTAAGTTTAGCATCAATTAATTTACCCTATAGCACTTTCCATAGTTTTGCAGCAGCTCTCTGTGATTTATGTTAAACGAGAAAATGTGACTAAAAAATTATGCTAGTCTACTTAAATAGAAATGTATCCATTTTCTAATATTTGTTTTGATTAATTAACAAATCAACCCCAAATTTAATTTTCTAATCGAATAGCACGCAAAAAAAAATATAGCATACTTTTTTGGTTGTTTAATAATTGAAATAGAAAATTTGTGCAGCAATGTGAAATGAATTGAAACTACAATAGCAATTGTAATTGGAAGCCATGGCTTTGTTTATGAATTAGTAATAATAATAATACTCGCAGGATAACGATTAAAATTGGCAGAATTTAGTTGAGATGTTAATTGAATTGAATACAATTGATTGATTATGCTATAAATTAGAATTGAAAAGGGGCGGAGATTAAAGAGAGATGCAGCAAATTGAAAGCCAATTGATGAAACTCAACCCACAACTGAAACACTCACATACACTTAGCTACTTATACATAGCCGCAATTGATTAGCACAATTTAGACATGATAAATGTTCCGTTATACATTTACAATTTACAATTTAGCCGTCAAACTTTTTGGGACCGTTCATACAGTTAAATGCACCGCAGTGGGACCTGTCAGGAATTCCGTTTGTCCGTCCAACAAAAGGTAAACGAGACAGAGAGACAAGGATCGATACATAGACAAACGTTAGAGGTGTAAAAGAGATGGCTAGACAATATGGTTGGTCATTAAATGAGTTTTTGGCAGGCGCACAGAGGCTCACAGGCTCACAGGCTCACAGGCTCACACGTAGCACGGGGCACGTTGAAAACTTTTTAAATAAGTTAAAGATACTGGTGGTGGTGGCAAAAAGACTGTGAGCAGGAGTTAAACCCACCGACAAATAAGGCACACAAGTCGTTAAATCGCAAGGTGCGCTTCAAAGTATGCTATATAAAATGTTCATGCAACGCGTTGCCAATTGCTGCGTGGATCGACGAACGTCGACGACGAACGTCAAACCAATAAAATACACTCGCAATCACACAAACACACACCCACACACACACACTCAGCTAGATAAACAAACATGGCAAATGACTATCTCAAAGTTTTTTATAATTTTTATATCCTGTAAACCAAAATATAACTGCAATGGGTAGCATATAAAATATGGAAACTCCCTTTAACTCTTTTTTTCAACTACTCTCAATTGCTGAGTTGAGCTATGTTTTTGGCTAGACTGTTTACACTTTTCATTTTATTCTCATTGTTTATTAAGTTTTTATTTATTTTTTTTTATATTATATATATTTCTTTCTTATATTTATATTGGAAAAGCTTTATAATGATTGGCTAAAACAATTAGAAGATATATAATGTTATTCAATAGTGTGGAGAAAAAGCTCAGTTTCCATTATATGCATATAATGCACATATACAATATATATATTATTTGCAATATTTATAGCTCCAACTAGAGCACAATTGCTTAAAATGAACTTAAAGTCTTAATTTAATAAAGAGAATTCAGATTGAAAGTCTGCAGCTTAAAGTGTATTTTTGTGAGTCATCATAATGTGAACGCTTATCACAGGGTATTTTCTAGTCACGTTTTGATTATGTATTATAGCTATGCATTGTTAATGCTTTAAAAGCTTACATTTTGCATTACAAACAATCAATAATGCAATAGCTGTAACAACAATAACAACAATTGAAACAACATGAACCAATTTACAATTTACAGCAGCAGCAGCCGCAGCAGCAGCAGCAGCAACCAAAGTCAACGATAACAACAAAGGGATAAAGGATAAGCGATAAACCGATAAGCAGTCAACGATAATCGCTGCTGTCAAAAATGTTGTTGCATCAAAGCACTCAACCAGGCAAGTGCCAAACGGATGTCAACAAGCGACAGCTGCAACAGCAACAGCACGAGAGACAACAACAACAGCCAAAAGCAACACAACAACAACAGCAACAGCAACAGGAGGAGCAGCAACAGCAGCAGAGGCAGCGACAGAGACAGACAACGCAGCTGCTGCCCGTAATGTTAATGCTCCTGATGTTGACTCTGCTGACTCGACCATTGAGCGCCTACTCCAATCGTAAGTAATAAATAATGTTTTATAATATTATGTTTTACAGTTAAAAAGAAAAAAAGTATAATTTTTCTATATAAGTCTGGTTTCGTGTTGAATGTCAATCTTATAAAGGCTTGACCTCTAAATTGACTTAAAATTTAAAGGCTTGACCTCTAAATTGACTTAAAATTTAAATTATACAAATTTTATTTTAAACATTTTCAATTACTTATTATAAACAATTCAATGTGTTTTTGCATTGTCTTAACTCGTCCCATTTTGAAGCCTTATATCAATTTGATCACGGCTTGACTTTCAACTATAATTCTGCATTTCAAAATCTGTTCATTTGTTAAAACTAAACAAACTTCTTAAGATATGTCAATATGATCATATTTTAAGCTTTAAATAGATTATGCATTTAAATTCGATTCATTTCTTGGAAGCTTTTTTGAGCATTTCGAGAATTTGTAACAACATCATCATCAACATAATAACATAATGAAACCTATGCTGTTATACTTCAAGCGATTTTTAAGTGTAATAATAATTTGATCACGGGTGGAACTTCGAACTCCTTGTTAGCTTTGTTGAAATTAAACTGTAATGTTTTTTTTTTGGGTATTGTCAATTTGATCATCATTTGACATACAATACATTGATTCTGCATTTCGATTCTATTAAATTGGGAAATAAGTCTACAATTGTTTTTCGGCCTGCTTCTTTTTTACTGTGATCACTTGAACCAAACTCTTTTTCTCCCTCTCTCTCTCTCTCTCTCTCTCTCTATCTGTCTCTCTCCCTCTATCTCTCCGTTTATCTTTCTTGCTGTCTGTCTCGCCTGCCAGCTATCTGTGACCTTATCGTGTTTATAGCAGTTGCTGCTTAATGGCAGCTGCTAAAGTAACGTATACGCCGTGTTGTACAATCTTGTATGCAAAAGCATGCGTATGGCATTAAGTTATCACAAGGATGTCGAGCCGCATGAGCACGGCCTCACGCGTGTGCCTGCGTGTGTGTGTGTGTGTGTGTACGTGTGTGTGCTTGTGACACGTTTGTTTGTTTGCATCTTTACCTTCTTTTTTTTTTCTTCTTTCCTTTTAACAAGCATTAAAATGCACTCCCACTCCCACACAAAGTAAATGAAAAAGAGTGAGTGGAAAAAGGACTCACCTTCGCGACAGCATCCTTGTTGGCTGGCAAGTTGAAAGTAGTTGGCTCCGGGTTGCCCAATGGCTGCCAGCAAGACGCGCATTAAAAATCAATAGAACCTACAAATGTATCCTTCATCATTGGGGACAACAAAATGTACAAAACATTTGTGGCGCCGTCGCTGCCACAAAACGAATTCTAGATGCTGTGCCAGGTGCCCCACTCTAGGTGCCTCTCTATCAGTGTGTGTGTGTGTGAGTGTGTGTGTGTGTGTGTGTGTGTATGTCGTCTGACATTGATCGATAACAATTAAATGGCAATAGATTTTGCATAGCTGAATAACATTTGTTTATCTATGGCTGAACGATTATTTATTGCCTAGAGATGAGCAATGTTATCGATCACAGTGTGATCTATTCATATTTTGCTGCAATCAATAATTGGGCACATTTCTAACTCTTTAATAATTACGATTAAGATATTCTTTGTGTAGCAAAGTTGGAGCTTATTCTTCTTATTAGTTATCAAGTCTAAAAACTATACACTAAATTGTAATCGATTACAATATTTTCGCTCCAACTTTTTGAATCGCTGTAGAGTTTTTAGGAGCAACATTTAACACCATTTTCTATAGTCTCACAAATGTGTGCAACAAGTGCGATTGCTCTTTTCGTTCACACGCGGTTTAATAAGCCATCAAAATGGATTTCAAATGTATTTCATACGCATGCTTTGTTGACCGATTGATGGATGGATTGATGGCATTCCCCATGCTACACATTCTTATCCTAAATTTCTAATTCTTAGTCAGTTTATGCGCATTTTCTGAGATGCTATTAATAAATGCCGATGAGTTCTTGCGTCTAAATGCAAATCAAATGAATACATATGTATAAAGAAGATACGCTCAAGTATGTAAGAGTTTTATTGCTTGATGGTCTTATATACTCATCGCCAATGCCCGATAGTTAAGAGCGTCTGATTAGTGTCGACTGGAGGCCATCACGCGAGTGTTTGTCAGCCAAAGTGCTTCATAAACACAATAACAAGCCCCTCCTCTCAAGTCCCCCCTCAAGTTCGTTTTGGCCAAAACTAAAACAAAATCACGGGATTCTCTTCTTCTTCTGCATATGGCGTGGCGTGGCGTGTCTTCGTCCTATTTCAGTTTCCAAGTTTTTCAAGTTCTATATACATTTTATTCACTGGCTTTTCCTGCTGCATATACCCTGTATTACAGCGAATAGAGTAGTTGCAAATTTCAGTAGCCAATAAGTTTGTGTAAAATCTTTGAATATTTTAAATCTCATATATATATTTTTGAGAGTTCTGTTACACCCTTTCTAATTGATTGATTTAGGGTATCGGCTAGACGAGTAAGTAACTTTCAACTTGCTATATTTATTGCTACTCTGTTTGAATAGATGTATATCATACTTAATAGACGACATTTTTGATACCCTATTAAGTAAACAAACCAAATAGATCAGCATCAATACCAGAGCTTTTTTGTTTATCGGCATTACAGGATATTTACGTAATTGTTATACAATTTTGAGTGTTAAAATTAAACAGAAAGCACAGTAATTATAAGGAGTATTATTAGAGTTCAGTATAGATTTTACTACGTATACGTAATGTGTAATACGTATACGTATTAATAGTAATGTATTTCGAAATAACTTATGTGTTTGGAATACTTTTGTAATGGATACAGCGTATCTGCTAGTCGTGATTACTCGGCTAGAGCGAAAGTTGTTTGCTTGGGGTTTTTCTTTTTAATGGTTTATTGAGTTGCTTCTTGTTGTCTGCGATTTCTCGCTGCGTGCATCTAAGAAGGCAGCCTCGTCGATTGCCCTGGCTTAACTTGGCTTTGTTTTTCTGGCTTACAATCTCGACTATAGACCTCGTGTTCCCACTCCATTCCCACTCCATTCCCACTCCAATCCCATTCCCATTGCCAATCTCATCCCTACTCACACTACACAGTGTCTGTCGCTGTTGGGTTTTCTTGTTTAATGGTTGGGGTCATATTGTGCTGAACAATTCAATTATTTAATCCAGTCGCTGGGCATGTTAATATACCCTACAAGAACAACACACAACGAGAGAGAGTATATACATGTGTATGTATATTTAATATATGTAGACATACATATGGTTGTGTGTGTGTGTGTTTAGTATATGTTTGCCTATATATTATGGTCTGACATTGGCTTGTTATAAGCGATAAGCTAACCCATTGCCTCATTGCCATTCAGTCGATTTCCGCTAACCGGAACCCGGACGCGTATTACACACATTTCCATTTGCTCGACAAATGCGTCCTTCCTCCGTGCACACCTGTGCCATTTTCTGCTAGTTTTTTGTGTGTGTTTATTTTTGTGTAGACCCAGTACCTAAATATTGTAAAGGGTCAATTTAGTTGTTCAACAAAGGAGATTTGACAGACCCCATTAGCAATTAGAATTAGCATCCGTCTTTCCGTCTGTCTATAAAAGAAGAGCTTCGAAGAGCTAGGGACACCAAACTTGGCATGTTGGTGCCTTTATACATGTAAAGGCCGTTTTCTCATCTTGCTGGTAATCTTTTTCGGTAGATAAACTTGGGAGTTTGTTCTCTTATCGGCAGGTTTATATACCCTGTAAAGGTAATTAAAAAGATGAGTAAAACGGGCCTACACTCAGCATTAAAAGAATGAAATTATCTATGTACATTTCTCTTGAATTGTTCACATTTTGTCGTTCTCAAAACAATCACTTGGCTATACAAATTATACAAAAAATACCCATATGTTCATGAAATGTCATGACCAAGCGTGCATGAAGTACGAAAATCGGTGCTCTTTTATACACAGTTGGTGTTGATTTACTACCATTTTGACCGGTTTTTAATCTGAGTCTAATTGTTAGCTAACAAGAAAGATATTTCATTTATACAGACAAATTTCCCAAAATTAACCAAATCGAAATGAAAATCCAATTCTGATCACATGATAGATGCTATGTCCAGATCCATAGTCTTAGATCAGAGGAAAGAGAAGGATCATTTTGGATACTAAGTATGTTTGTAAAAAAACTTAAAAGGGGATTTTTCGCGTTGGGGTCTCTGACAGTCGTGTCCACTCGACTGTGGCCTTTGCTAGTAGCACTTTTTCTCTCTGTTTGCTGTGTTTATTTAATTCGCGTAAATTTTTATTAATTTTAATTGAAAGCTTTACGGGCACACGTTTAGTTTTCCAAAGCGTGGCTGCGCCTTTGTGTATGCTTTAGTTTTTCTCCATTTCTTTCTTTCACCTTTTGTTTTGTTGTTTTCTGTTTTGCGTTTCGTGTGCCCAGCTGCAGTTCTTTTATTTTTGTGTGCATGGCACTTTTAGTACTCTTCTTCTTCTTCTTGTTCTTCTTGTTCTTCTACTGCTTCTTGTTCTTCTTCAAGTTGTCCGCTCAGTTGCCGTTGTTGTTGTTGTTGTTGTTGTTTGCAAAGTGTTTTTGTTTGGACTGACGCTAAGCTGGCTTGGCGCAAATCCCCGTTAAAGTTCGTTGCTACCGACCTCAGGGGTACGACTCTAGCTTCTCTCAATCCCCCTCTCCCTCTCTCTCTCTCTCTCTCTCTCTCTAGTGGGTACCTCAAGTGACAGCTGAGGCTGCTCAGCTTGCTGCCAAGATTTACGGTTGATTGAACTGTCCCTACTAAATAGCATATGCACTGGTCACTGAGCATCTATTAAAACTTTCATTGGCTTACGATAAGAGGATATTCTCAAATTTGAATAGGTTTCCAGAGATGTGAATTCATATGCATATTATGATTATTAGTAGGCAAATCAGGGACAGCACGAATTATTGGCATGGAAAATACATATAGTTATGTATTATAGTTAAAAATAAAGACAGATCTATATGTTTGGAATTACTTATTAACAAAGAGAATTTTTAGCAAATTATAATTTAACTTGTTACCTTTCTTTTACAAATAGTTTGAAACACTGAATGAAGTGTTGACTAGTGATTTAGTAAATCTAGTTAAAAATTTGGACTGCTCGATAAAAGCTCCTTTGTCAATTTCTGTTTTGAATATTGTATTATTGAATTTACAGGCTCAATTGTTTCACTTTCATTGTTGTAATAAATGTTTCAAATCAATCGTTTTAGCTGCAAGCTTAAAAGTTAATTGAAAAATGCATTGTTTCATTTCTATTGTAAGTCGACTTATTTTCTAACTGTTGGGTTTTGAAATTAAAAAAAAAAAATAGAAGGATTTAAATTTCAGCGTTACAAATTTAAAACAAACTAAACAATGACTTTTGGCTGCATTGTTTCACTGCCATTGTAACAACAAATTGCTTCAATTTCGATCGTTTTTTAACTGCTAAATACAAATGAAGTAGCCAAATCATGGCACTATCGTTAATCATCTGTGTACATATGTAGAAGCAACAAGAGAGGTATGATTGTGTGTTATTCATGTGCATGGCTTATCATTTCATGACCTTCTTTTTTCTGATTTGCTTATATATAGGTATAGAAGTATAACGGGGCAGTGACTAATGTAAGACAACCATAATGGCAAATGATTTTCAAAAAAAAAGAAGAACAGAAAACATACAAATTATACACCCAAAGAGAAAGACAGACACCTAAAGCTTGCCCGCATACAGGCAACTTGTTGTTGTTGTAATGTTGTTGTTGTTGTTGTTGTTGCTGTTGTTATTGTTAGGGGCGCCCGCAGCGACTTTTAAAGTTATTGCCATTCTTATCGTTCTATCGCTTGTTTGCTTGTCAAAGCAAATCCTCGACAGCAGCCCCAAAGAAAAAAAAAACCGGAGGAGAAAGAGAAATTTTTGCCTGCTCATCGCATGGCATTTGAAGACAAAGTGAGAGAGAGAGAGAAAGAGAGAGGGGAAGGGAGTCGACTTCACGTGACATCGGTAAATGCTGTCTAATAATCGTGGTCCCCCGATAATCTTTGGGGAGCGAGACCCCAAAAAGTATGCAAAAGTATTTTGCGGTTGCAATCAGCCGACAATCAAGCGAATTACACGCAAAATGAGCCCCAGCGTTTTTGGCTAATGAGGCGTCGTCCAGGCCATGTCAAAAGATGCCAACAATCAATAGGCCAGCAAATAGACCACCCACACTGAATATCTGAATTTCTCTGTCTGTGTCTGTGTCTATGTGTGTTCGTGTGTTTGTGTGTTTGTGTGTGTGTGTTGTGGCAGCAAAGTGAAAACTTGACTGAATAAATAATAAACTTAAACATGTGTCCGCTCGCTGGGCGCAAAGCAACAAAACTTGACAACATTTTCGTTTTTATTTGGGCCAAAAGTTTTGTGGATCTCGTGTCGACAAGCAGCATTTTGATTTGCGAGGATAGCTCAAGTAGTTAGTTTCTAATCTAACAACTTCAGAGAATCTACGAGGGATAAAAATGCCAGTTGAAATAAATGGAAAATATTTGATTTTTCATAAATTTATTAAATAAAAACACATAAACTAGAAGTTTACATTAAATATGTAAATATCGTAAAGCCAAAAAATATGTTAAAATTTAATATAACATCATTTAAATTGTGTTCAATACTTTCTGAGAAAATTAAGTATACGCACTTAAAGTCAAAGCTTTATTTATAATATTTCTAGATTTATTAAGTTTATTGAACTATTTGAGCTTATACCATTAAATATAAGGAAAGGATAATAAAGGCTTATATAGTTTCACATACTTTTTGAGAAAATTATGTATACGCACTTAGAGTCAAAGCATTATTTATAATATTTCTGGATTTATTAAATTTATTAAATTATAAAAGTTAATATCATTTAATAAAGGAAAAACTATGCGTAGATTGGTTTGAAATCTGGCATAATCTCACAAAATTAAGTATACACCCTGAACACCCAAACGGAGCTATCTATCTATCTATCCATCTATCTATCTATCTATCTATCTATCTATCTATCTATCTATCTATCTATCTATCTAGCTATATAGCTATCTTTTCAAACATCAGCGTTATCTGTTACTGTTTGAGCTACCCTCGTCCTACTTAGAACCGATTTCCAAGTGTATTTCGTGCTCCAGTTTCAGTTTCAGAATGAAATGTGTGTGAGGTGCCAGGATGTGCATGTTGAACGTGGCGCAGCGAAATCACCAAATAAAAAATAAAATAAAATAAAATAGAATAAAATAAAGGGCCAATAATGTCCATTTTGCGACGTTTGCCAATTTCGAGACGATTTATTTAGTGGAAACCAATAAATAACCAATGATATACGGGTGCGCATGTACATATGTTCCTTATGTACGAGGTATGTACGTAATCGCATCTCGTTCGCCACCTTGCATCATCTATTTGTCTACCATCTATCTGTCTATCTGTCTATATCTATCGCACTTTAGTCTCTCACAGTTTTTCAACTGTTCGGCATCCACGTTCACTCGGGGATTCCCCAGAGTGCAACGCTGCTTGCAGCCATACCACAATCTTCCGGTTCCCATTCCATTCCCATCCATTCCCTTCCATTCCATTCCAATTCATTTCATTCAACTTCATACCGTTCGGTTATATTCGTTTTGCGAAATGTTATACCCTGTAGCAAGGCAAATTGTTAGTTTAATGTAGAGTTGAGTTCTTAAGACTACATATTATAAGATTGTCAAGTAATATTACAGTGTATCTATTGGGCGAGTACTTTCCAATAGACTGTAGGTAGTAAGAATTATTTAGAGAGTATCTTAAAGACAGCTTTCTTGAGCTCTTTCGTTCAAATAAAATGATGTGTGGTTTCCTAAAAAACAATTGTCTGGAATTTGTCTGCAAACTTGTTAGCGCTATTTACAGGGTATCCAGCTAGTCGAGAACTTACAAGCACTCTTGCATATTTGCTTGACTAACAGAAGAAAAGCAATTGTAATTATATTTGTAAATGTAGCTGTCTTTATTGCGAAGCTGAGACTATTTACAGGGTATCTAGCTAGTCGAGCATTTTCTCACTCACTCTCATGTTGCAATCCTAAAAATTTAGCAAGCTAACAAAATAATACTTTTGGTGAGTTTCAAGTTGAGCGCTGTTTGAAGAGGATTTCCAAATTTAACAGGGTATCTACGTGTTGTCACCTTTTTTGATTTGTCATCCTCTTATATTTGCTGTAACGAGACAAGCGCTCGCAAAAGCTTGCAACACAATTTAACACTTTACTGTTGCTCTGGGGGATCCTGAAATAAGCCAAGCCAATTCCAAATTCGCTTCCCTTTTTCCGCCTCCCAGTCTACTTATATCTATACATATAGATATAGATATAGATATATATGGGGGTATGTGTATATTGGAAACTGCAATGCGTTGCAGCGTGTAAAATGTACGACGATTTTCGTTAGTTTTTGGCAAGATGGCGTCATTCAACGCATTTCCGTTAACATTACATGCTCATTTCCGCTTCGTGTGGCTTTATTAAGCGACACATCACATTCTGTTTTCCCCCTTCCCTTCCACACACACACACACATACACACATGTGGGCGTGACTGTCACTTTAAGTGCGCTCAAGCAAAATGCTGTCCAAAAAGAAGAAGTTTTTCTTCTCGACACAGTGTTGGAAATCGATGCAAAGTGCGTGCCCATTTTATCAGCTTGACTTTAATCAAGGCTTTTGGGCAACCACTTAGCTTAGGTAACATAAGTAGCACACACAGGTGACAGTTAGTTAGTTTTGTTTGGCTTAGGTTTACCCATCAAATATTTTCTACTTGAACTAAGAGCTGCTTTATGAGTATTCAGATCATGTTTAATGTACTAATACATCCGATACGGAGTGTGTGGTGTCTGGTCGCAGCTCAAAAGCTTTGTCGGCTTTAGCATCTTGATTTGTTGAATCTTGATTTGAGTAATCTCACAAAATTCCGAAAAGAAAATGAGCTAAAATGAAATTGTAATGGCTTTCGATTACCTTCAATCAATGTTAGACCAACCAAATGGTTGGGTTTTCTTTTTAGAAACTAGTTTTTCAGTTAGTAGATATATATATTTTTTGGAACTGTTTTTGGAGAGTACAAACAACGGTGCTTTACTTTATTTAAAGGTAGAAAGTTTGGCTCGGAGTTTGGTTAGATAATTTGTTAACTTCTTAAGATGCTGCCTAAAAATCATTCATAATATTGCCTTTAAGGACATTTTTTAAACAACTTATACAGTTCATTTAGTAGCCAACTTGGACTACAAAGTTGACCCCTTGTTTCAGTTTGTTTGTTGACAAAGATGAAAGCTTTTGCTAGTTGTTATAGTCAGATAATCAAATCTTATTGAATATATATATATATATGTATATATTTCTTTTTCTTTTTTACTTTTCTTACTTACATTCTTTTAGCACTTGAAAGTGCTTACAATGTTGAAACCCTTAACGTATTCAACCTTTTTATGTTCATTTGCTTTGCCTTTGGCCTTTATCACCGCCTATCTTTGCCTGCATTCGAATTGTACAAGTGCCGAAGTAAATAACTTGAGATTGCTTAAGTTGAGTGTGCTGGACTTGTAGATGACCTGTAGGTAATTTTCGCTTCTGTAACTTGTCTTTTGAATGTGATATCATTAAGAGTGCTACGCTAGCAAATGGAATGAAGTATTTTTATATATTAACTTGTATCTTGATTGACTTGAAAAATGCGCTGTATACAGATTTAAAGTATAGTTTTTTTAATAAATGTAGAACGTCAAGCTAAAAATACTTTTTTATGCAGGGTAGAACTATTTTAATAACAGTCGATAATTGTATTTATCTTCTTGAACTCAACTGTTTGAGTACTCTACTTGATTTTTGGTATTACAGGGTATTTTTTGCAGCAAAAAAAGGGTAATAAATAAATGTATTCAAATGGTGCATGGGCTTTTAATAAATATTTATTGTATGTATATTTGGCCACCAAAAGCTGTCAATTTTGTATTTGAAATTAAATTTCAATTTGTTGTTGCTGCTATTAAGTAGTTGCTGTTAACTCGTTAGAGCCGCGCCCACATCTAAGAGAAAAGAAGCCAGGAGGCGAAAGTGTCAAAATGCCATTTCCAAGTAATTTACTCATGTCTCAAAATGCCGCAACTCAGCCAGCTGAGAGCTGGGAGCTGGGAGCAGTTGCCTAGCGTTTAAGCCTCAGTTTTAGCCGGGTTCTTATGATGCGAAAAGTGTTTAATTAGCTGCCTGGATGGTTGGCTGCTGTTGCCTGTTGCCTGTTAGCTGTTGGTTGTTGGCTGTTGGCAAATATTTGTTAATTTGCTGGCGGCACATCAATTAGCGAGCTGAGTGAATCTATTTTAAATTGATTTTTGCTTGATTAAATTTGCGACGCCTTCACGCGGCAACCAACGAGACACCCACTCACACACACACACACACACCCAGCCACACAGATACATACTTATCTGGTTGCCACATTTTGTGGCATAATTTAATTTGTGCTCCGCCATTCACTTTCATTTTATCATTTTATCATGTAACCAATTAGAGAAATATGCTCTGGGGCTTTTTCTATGAGTTTCTTAGTATGACAATGTCCAAATTCTCAATTCTCAATTAGCCAAAGTCTTGTTATACAGTTGCTCTCTCTCTCTCTCTCTCTCTCTTTCTCTCTGACTTTCTGTTTTTGAACTTTCTAATTTGCTATCTTTAATTTCTAATGAGATTAGTGATGTGTTACTTCTATATTTTATACTGTTTTAGTTACTTAACTTTTTAAACTATTTTATCACTTCAGTAATATAGATAGTTTAGACAATTTTAAATTTATTAAAATATAAAAAAATATAATAATAAAGCTATATAATATGAGGAAATTTATCGAACGATTAGGTTATGAACTTTTAAAATAATTTGCCAAATATTTATCACAAATGTAAAAACACAGATTTAGAAAATGAGAGATTGTATTAAAGTCCCTTAAAGCTGTTAATGAAATTCAAATATTCCAAGCTAATAAGAATTTCTAAAAGGATTCTAAACTGTTCTTAGTTTCACTTTTGCAGCAATCTTGAAGAGAAATTTTTAAAATCAATTTTTTAAAGCATACTTTTAAGATGAACGAACACTTGACAGGCAGTTGAATAAAGAAAGAAAGAACTAAACTTTCCAATCGATAAATGCATATGTAAAGTACATTTATAGCGAATGGGGAATAGTAGATAAAAGAGCTGACCCAATTTCCGACTGTCGTGTGCAACTTCAACTTTAGGGTATTCAATATTCACCATGTCAAATAACACTTATCCAACTACTTACTTTGATTTTGCTTTATTTTGCGACGACATACGAGAACGTTTTAATGTCGATGGCGTTTGATTATAACCAAAAAAAAAAGAAAAATTCAGCGAATTGGGTCAACGATGCGCTGCATTAAAAAATAGAAGAGAAAATCAAATGGAGAGAGAGAGAGATAGAGAGAGAGAGGGGGAGGAAAATAAGTGAAAAACCCTTTTGGAAAGCAGCGTTGAAGAGCAATGCATCAAGTGCCAAGTGGGGAAAGCCTCGAGAGCGGCGAAAGCGACGAGTGGTTTTTGCATTTGAAACTCATTAGTACAAGCTGACTGCATCTATGTGTGTGAGTGTGTGTGTACAGGTGTGTCAGTGTGTGAGTGTGTGTGTGTGGCATCTTCTGCTGCGTCCCAACTGCCCCATGTGCGATAAAAACTTGAACCAAATTGAATCAAAGTGCTGCATATGCGATTCCTATTTGCATACAACACCTACAGGTGTGTGTGTGTGTGTGTGTATCTTACAATGTGTGCTTGTGTGCTTGTCTGTGTGTGTGTGTGTGTGGAAGCGGATATAATCTATGCAAATGTTAAGCCATTATTAAGGCACTAAAGCGCACTTGGACGATCGCAATGCACACATCAGCGACCCACACAACAATGTTGTCCTTTTATATTAGTTATACTATTCATGTTATTATAGCATTAGCTGCAAATTGTGCAGATTAAATTTAGCAGCTCTAATTAGCGTATGCCATTTAAATTAAATTAGCCAGCTAATGCAAGTCATTTGTAAAAGATATATGTGAATGGATATCCCTTTTAGCTTTACGTGCACTTGAACACTATAACACTTTAACACTTTATACTTATATATTTAATAACGCTATATTTGTGTGCAAAAGTACTCAGCTTTAAAGTTGATTGATATTTAAACTTGCAACAGTTATAGATACAAAATCAGTTGCATTTTATAATTATTAATTTATACGAGTACTAAAAAACTACTTTTAAAGGATATTCACTACAGAGACAGGAAATACACAGAACCAACTATTTTCGTAGTTATTATAATTTATTTGATTTTATATTTGTTGCCTTAAATGAGTTTAAGGTTGTACTAAGTAATCAGTTCGATCAAATTATGTGTATGGAATGTTAACTAGTTGTTGTCCAAAATTGTTTTAATGTAAATGACTTAAAACGGGGATTTCAAATGCAATCGAAACCGTAACCGGTATTAACCGATTTCAATTTGAAACCGTAATCGAAAAGAAACTTTTATATTATTTATATTATTCAATAAGCCGAAATTCTTTAAACCGAAATAGCCGTTTAAAAACCGATTTATAAATAACAATTTGTTTGAGTTTTTTCCAGTCACTAAAGTCCAATGTATTTTTTTAATTTGGAATAATTTTCAAATATTTACTTGAGTTTAAATTAAAATGCCTTAAACTAAATCGAATAACTCTGCATGGAATTTTTCTACAAGCTGCAGCTTTTAGCCGTAATTTGCTTTTAAATAATAAATTTAATCACAATGCAAAGCTTAATGGCAGGAAGTATTCAGAGGCAAATTATGCGATGAACGGCAAGGGAAAAGAGATAGAATATGGAGATGGGCTCTAAAATATTTCATCAGATTGCTGCTGCAAATAGTTTCAATTTGTCATGCAAATTTTGATGAGACAGTTTTTATGACCACCACTGTATGGAAAAATGGAAAATAAAAGAAAAGTGTCGCAGATACAATATAAACAACACACGACTGCAGACAAAAGTCACAGAGAAACACAAACACACACTTACACACACACTTACACACAGACAGACAGACAGACAGACACACTGACACACACTCACATGCAGATGGGCAACTACATTTAATTTCATTTAATTTAGTTACATTTCTACATATCTCATACTTTTTATTTTAATTTTTCAAATTTATATTCCATTTTCATTTTCATTTTTGCAGCATGTTTTGCTCTGCAGTTTTTTCCCAAGTGGTTAGGAAATGGAGGGCGGTCCTATCCATGTGTTGTCAGTTGTAGGGGTTGAAAGGGGCAGGGGCAGGGGGAAGGGGAGGCTTTGCTGCATTAGCACAAAAAGCTGCTGTTGCCTGCTGCTGTTGAAAGAATTCAAGCAAAACGAGCGATGGGGCAGCTGAAAACCGGCCTCTGAATGCCGCCTGAATGCAAAGTGTCGCTGACTTTCATATGCACAAAGAACAACAACTATTCAGCGAGTTGAAAGGGTTGCAGCTACACTCAGAGAAAAACTCCTACAACAATTTACTTACAGTAACTTTGGGCTTAGTGCGTTCAAAGTCGCATTTTCACATTGTATTTTTATCTTCATTTTCTAAATTAACTTTAAAGGAAATTTGTGCTAAAAATATCGCATAACTATCGCGCAACTATCGCAAAAGCATTTAAAGATTCCTCAGAGAGTGGCTAATATGGTAAATGACTTTTAAGAAAATAGTTAAAACACTTGTCAAATTGTATTTTTTTTAATCTTTATGTTCTAAATTAATTTTAAATGGAATTTTTGCTACAAATATCGTACAACTATCGTGCAACTATCGCAAAAGCGTTTAAAGACTCCTTAAAAAGTAGAAAGAATGTCAGCTGTCTAATCAAATTGAGAATATTCATTTAATTGCATTTTCCAACAATTTTTGAATTCTAAATAGTGGCTTATTATTGATTATAATAATAAGCTATTATTTCTCTACTTTTATTTTCTATTCACATTATTGCTAAGTTTGGTTTTCTAATTTTTATGTTAAAAATACCTGCTAACTAGTTTTCTTTTCGAAATTTTTAATATCTATATTGGTATTGTTATCTATACATATTACATTGGTTTATCATTAGAATTGTCATTTGACACCTTATATAGGGATTGAAATATAGTAAATGCTTCTTTGAAAGAAATGAAATAATGTGAACATGACAATCAACACCTAATTTCGTTAAGTGTATGGATAGCTTGCTGCTGTCTCTCTGTCACTTGTCAGCCTGTAGCCAGTGCCAAGTTTATGGGCCTGTTGGTTGAAAAGCATCTTTGAGTTACTTTCCAGCCTATGCCACTGCTTAGCTCTTTCATCCATACATACACACACATACTCTTTGTGTGTGTTTTGTTGTGTTGTGTGTGTTAGTTTTGCCGCAGCAGCCACCACACAATGTCATTAACCAAATGAATGGCTGACACTGCAGATTTGGTTGCTAGGTAAGTGGGCAGCATAAGGTATATGAAAAGGGGGAGGTTTTAGGAGCAGGTCTTAGAAGTAGGAGCAGAAGGAGGAGGAGGAGGAGGAGGCGGCGTCGTTTACTTGTGATTAGTCGGCTGCCCGCAAAGCTATACTGGACCCTCAAAAGACTCCTCCTCCCACTCCCACTTCCACTCCCACTCTCTCACTCCGACTGTTGAGCCGTAGATTACCTAGCGGCTTGTGTCCTGTGACCTTAGCCAGAATTTCGACAAGTGTCTCTGGCTCTGGCTCTGGGTCGAGGCGAGATGAGACTCAAAGGAATGTCAGAGTGATGACAACAACTTAATGGAAATAACTACACATTTATAAGTGACAACTTTGTTGTTGTTGTAGTATCTCCAGTAAGGGTGTGTGTGCGTGTGTGTGTGTGTGTGGGTGTATTGGGTCTATGCCTTTGGCCAAGAACGTATAATTTATGGTCGAGGCGTGGCAGACAAATGGCCGGCATATGCAGGCTCAAGATGAGCAAAAGAAGTGGATACTAAATTGTAGGTGAAGTGGTGGGAAGCGTGAGAGAAACACATGCTGCTATACACTCTTGTATCTGAGCTAGATATGCACTATGGGGCATTAGCTGATTTTATATTTCTTTTATTTTTATTAATTAAAATTAGGGAATTCTTAATGGCAGCAAAGTAACGAAGGTTGCAGGTACTGGTTGTATTTAAAGTGCACTTTTGTATAGAAAACATCTACAATTTTTAGCTCCTCTTTGTGTGAAAGGAGCAAATTTTATTTAGAAGATGTCATTTAAAGGACCATTTTTACGATGTCTATATAAGCTCTTAAATATCTTAATCTTAATGATAAAGTGACGTAAAATAGAAACGAATATCAAATTCAATTCAAATTATGATTAGTGAATTAATTTTATTTATTTATTTTTTATTCTATTCTTTTTTATCAATAACTTTAAGATTTATATTTCACATATTTAAGTTATTTCATTTGGGCATTGATAAAATAAACGTATGTCTAGGTAAAAGAAACTATTCCAATTTGTCACAGTCAAAAAAAAAAAAAAAAAAAATTAACCAATTAAACTTTTTATTCATTTAAAAATAAATGTATGCTATAAAAGTCCCAACTTGAGAAGGTATATAAAATGTGAGTTATATCCGCACATATTTATAAATCAATATATCAAACGATTGTTTTAATGGTAACTAACTGCTAGACAAAGTGGTTAACTTTGGATTTGTTTTTGACCAAGTGTTAATAGTAAAAGCAATTTGTAAAAAATATAAATTGACATCTGTTTAAATTAAAAAAAAAGTTCCAATTCCAAAAGACTAAAAACTTGTTGTCTTGTTTCGTTCGTGAGTTATTAATTAATTCCATAAAATTAGGCAAGTATCCCATAGTGATATGGAGATACACACGCACACACACACGCACACCATAGCAATAACTAACGGTAAATTAGTTTGCAAACAGAGTGAAAAAGGCAACTGGCAGATGAAACCTAATTTGGCCACGATACACACACAACACACACACAACACGCACACATGAAAAGGTTTCCCAAAAGGTGGAGAAGTTGTCGGTGAAACAAGGGTGTCAAAGGGGGGATTTCTTCTTCTTCCTTTTTTTTTTGTTTTTGGAAAGGGCAACAGACTGAAACAAAACCGAACCAAGCTAAACCAAACCAAACCAAACCAAGCCAAACTAAACCAACCGACGAACCGCCGAACAGATCTGAACAAACGGACCGCATCAGCATCAGCAAACAATTTAAGTTATCCCAAAATGTATTTGCACAGCCGACAAAAATGTCCAAGACCTTATTCTTAACACTTAACACTAAATACTTTGAATGCAAATGTGGGATAATAAGTAGCCATGTTCTTCAAATTTAACAACAAATTGTTAAAGTTCAAGTTTTTAGCAACTACAAATTTATTATTAGAAGCTTGCTTTATTTCATTGCTATTTATATTATGAATTTCATATGTTTGGTTAGATATTTTATTCATAGAATCAGTTTTGAATATTTATTCAGCATTTGGAGAGAAAAATATATATGAAAGCAAACTATTTCTGAACGTAGTATCAATTTTTGAATACATCCATAGTCAAAATGACATCGGTCTGATTTTGATGTAACTACTTATGCAAGCTTAAAGTCTTTTGGAGCCTTTGGGACTTTGACAAAGAACTATTTTTAAATGTAGACACCTCTCATAGTTCAATCTATAGTTAAAATGACATTTACCATTGAAATACATTCAGTTTCAACAAAGTTATGCAAGCTTAATGTCTTCTAATTCTTCTTTTTATCTATTTGAAAAGTATTTCAAAGAAATTTAAAACAGCTTTCGACAATTTGGTTAGGTGCACAAATTAGTCCATCAATTTTTAAACTATTCCTTTGAGTATTCAGTGCAGATTTCAATGCATCTTTTGGATACTAAAACGTTGAGCCACTTAAAATGTTACTTATAAACAGTTTGTTGATGAGAAAACAAAGCAATTTCAATCGCAATTTAAATCTATTAATATATATATATAAAAATCTATTAATATATATACAAAATTGTTTGTTAATGTTTGTATTGTACAATTGAATGTTTAGCTGACAAAAGTTTAACTAAATGTTGGCTTTAGCCAATTTTGTTTACGAGCTATGTTGGTCCACATTTGAAATAGTCACTGAGTTAGTAATTTGACAACAATTTGCAGAACAGCTCTATGGCATTATCGGTTCTCATCGATACTACGAAACTTTACACATCTCTGTGGTTTGAAAGTTTTATGATTTATTTGACTTCTCCCGTGCCTCATATGAAGCTTGTTAGCATCGGTATCAAATTTCAAAACAAAAGCACGGTACACATTTCATCGAGTTCTTGGCATAGCAAACCCAATACCCCAAACACCCTGTCCCCCAAAACTTCTGGTGTTGCCAATGGAAACGAAACGAAACGAAACACCCGCTGTGAACTTGTTTTTTATCAATTTGGTTTTTGGGGCTGCGGTTTTTCCAGCCGTCTATCCACATTTTTGGGCCCCAAACGTGGCCACAAGCCGCTGGTTTTTTGTTTCTTTTTTCCAACACTACACACACACACATGTGTGTGCGTTGGTTACCCACTGCCACCACTGCCACCACCACATGCCGTGCCGTGCCGCGTGGTCAGCTTTATTAGGTTGGTTTCAGCTCTGGGCAGTTTTTGGGTTTCCTGCCGTTTCGCGTGCGCCTTTTAATTTATTTATCAGTGGTCGCAGAGCCACCGAACTGTCGGCCATTTGGCAGCATTGGCCATGGCCCTGGACTACGACTAGGACCAGAACCAGAACCAGGACCGGGACTAGCAACTGGATTTAGACCAGAGACTGGCGCTGGTTATGGCGACGTTATGCGTTCTCGTTGTTTTTGGCAATTTGGTGGCTCTTGTTTATGCAGGACACTGCGACACTGCGACACTGGAGTCGGAGTCACGTTAACCTGCGTTCCGTTTCGCATGGGATGCAAATACTCACTTTTATGGCTATACGCACACAAAACAACAACAGTATCCTGCCTTCCTCCCTCCCTCAATCCCACTCCTTTGTGTGACATTCATCGCGTATTCCACAGAGGGTTCACATATGTCCTTTTTGGTTGCATCGCAGAACGCATCGCATTTTGAGAACCGTAAATCCTGCTTGGCCATCGATTGAGCTTTTAGGAAAGGATCCAGTTGCAGATTCAGCTTCAGCTATTGAATGAAGCTCACAAAGCATTCAAGGTGATAATGACTCAATCATGTAGTCAATTTGAATGAGCTGGTCACACTGTTACTGCCGCTGATGCGGAAAGGTGTTTAAGCTCACAGTAATCGCTTCTCGCTTCTCGCTTCTCGCTTTCATTTGCAGCTATGTTGTTTCCTTTGTGCTGCACTTTTCCTTTCGATTTGCACTGCTCTTTTTAAGATACTAGTAGCTTCTGCTTGGTTTTTCTTTAATCTGCATATTGTGCTATATTTTCTTTTCAACTTCTCTGCCCTTTTGCATAAATTGTTGCTTTGGTGCTGTTTAACAAATTACAGCTTTGTGGCAGGTGCTATAATAACTTCTTTCTACCTTCTGTTTTCTGCTAGTAGTTTATGCTTAACTTCTGAGAATACAACTTGACCAATAGCTTTGGCAATTTGTAACTTGAGCTCATATTTCATGATTAATCATAATACGCTTTTTGTGTAAGAACTTGTAGATGATATTAACTTTTCGCTATACTTCTTTTTCAGCTTCTCTTTATTTTTCTTATTGCCAATTATCGAACTTTAACTTTGCATCGATTCTAGAATATTTTCTCATTTTAATTCTCAAGTTACTTCCTTTTTTTGATTGCCGTCTAGTTTGTTTTGTTCATTACCTTGTGCTTTTTTTTCTGACGTTTGCATTCTTGTTTAGTATTGATAGTAACTTGAAACTTGCACAACTTGAATACTCGTTAAATTTCTCCACTCACTCTTTATTCGTTTCACTTTTACCTGGTCCACTCTGTTCACTATTCCCCATTCACTTTTGTGACGCACTTTGACAAACTCAACTCAACTCATATCTCAAGATAATATACAATAACTTTAGCTCGTTTAGCTTCGAACTTTGCAATCTGAAATCTGCTCATTGAGTAGGCATTCAAAATGCATTCACTGACATTTACTGGCATATTATTTTCTACTCGTTATTCATTCACTTTTATTCACAAATGTCAACGTGAAGTGGATGAAGTGGATTATTGGATTGGATGGAAAGATGCGAAAGCACTTTGCGTTGCAATTACATTAACATTAACCTGGTCAACACACACAAAATAAGTGCCATAATAAGTAATGCAAAACGTGCTCAGTTCATCAAAGTTTCAACAGATTTCCAATAAAAATATACACTATATTAAATAGATATCTGGCTATATATAAAGAGCTTGATTTATGTGCGAGTTGCACACAATAAATCCTACCGAAAAATTTATGGAGCTATGGGAAAAACCACAAGCGAGAAAATTTCTACAAATATTTGTCTCAATCAAAGAGCGCTTGGCCAGGAAAGGGAAGAGTCTCTGTTTGTGTGTGTGTGTGTGTGTGTGTGTGTGTGTGTGTGTGAGTCCATTTCATAACTCAATGTGACAAGAAGCGGACAACAGGGCAGTCAATTTCTATTAAAGTGACTCCAACGGCGGACATGGCAATCGAAAGAAAGCGAAGCAGGGAATTCAATAAGCAGCAAGACGTACAGCAAGAGAATGAAGCAATAGACTATAAAGAGAGACAAGAGAGAGACATGGGAGACAGGAGACAAGCAATTGTAGATTTTGTGCAACTAGCAGTTACAATAATGACATCAGTTGGACTAACAGCAATGTTCGAGCTGCTATATTAAAAAAAAAAAAAAGTTCTCTTATTTTTTTTTTTGGAGGCCAACTGGAAGTACGACACGTTGTTCGCATGCATCTTAAGTATAATATGAAAAATTCCTGTGCGCCTTGGTATGCCAAGTGCTCAGCTCATCATCATCCTCCTCATCATCACCATCATCATCAGCATCCAAAATTGAGCCAAGTTGTCGTTTTAAAAGGAAAAAAGGGAAAACGTTCAACTATGCGCTGGTTTTGTACCAAGACAGGACAAGCCATGCACGTATCAGGCTCACATTCCCCTACTCCCCTTCTCCCCTTCTCCCCTCCTCCCCCTCCTTCCCTACAAAGCCAAAGCTGAGCCGTCAAAATGTCATTTCAAGTTCAACAAAAAAAAAAACGCTGGAGAAAAAAAAAGTTTTTCGTGTGTGTTTTTTTTTGTTGTATTGGGAACACACAACATTGAGGCGCAGTCAAGTAAATGCAATAAACTCCGGACAAGTTTATTAAATTTACAGTTATGTGTGCAATGTATTGTTGTTGTTGTGTGTGTGTGTGTGTGTTTGCTTTGTTGCTGGGCTCGGCTCGGCTTAAATTGCCCGACGGGATAAAAGCTGTTAAGTGTGAATGAAAATGCAATTGAAAAGTTGAGACAAAAGCAATCGAGCAATGAAACAATTGAATAGCGATGCTACAACTTCAAAATGTCTATACTTATACTATATACTATATGCTATTCCAGCTAGTTGAGGTTGAGGTGGTGGTTTCGATGGTTTCGCTGCCAATTTGCTGGGCGCATAGTTTTTGGGTTAGGCTCCTTTTGATGCAGCGACGCTGAAAAGTAGGCAACACAAATCGAATTTCAACAAAATTAAAACTTTCTCGATGTGCCTTGAATGCTGAATGCTGTCTGTCTGTCTGTCTGTCTGTCTGTCTGTCTATCTGTGTGTACACACACACCCACATATATATTTGTATATATATCTATGTCAAGCTTAGATTAAACTACTCAAATGCTTAGATTTCATTTAAAAGATAGATTCATGCAAACTGTCAACGTCAGCTCAAAAGTGAAACTCAATTTCCAGCTGTAATTTGAATCATAAACATGAAGAAGCCTCAAATAACTTTGACTAACTTAGCTTACACTTACAGTTGATATCTAAAGTAGTTTTCTATTATTATTGTTATACTTCTTTGTTAGTTTGGTTTTCTTTTCTAAAATGCAGATTTAATTTAGTGGAAATTATTAGTTTTCACTAACAAGTTTTTTGGAATAAATAGATAGTATATATATTTGGAAACTGTCTGCCTGGATATTATAGTTATATTTAGCTATTAAAGTCTAAGAATATTTGTGATCAACCTTACTGTCAACTTTAATTGAATGACATGTAGAGATAATCAGTTCTAATTGAAAAACTATTACTGCCTAGGGTAAGTAAATTTAAAATGCGGCTTAAATTATTTACATAGACTTCAGAATTAATTACAGTTCTTTAGAGCTCGGCATAATAACAAGTTTGATATGTTAATCTACTTAGATATTTATCATTGACATTTGATTATGGAAATTATGGAATTTTAGTTAACGAGTAAACACAGTAACTAATTCCAAATGAGATGGACAGCATAAAATATGGAATATGGTTAGATTGTGAATACATACACACACACACACTCGCAATTATTCATTTATGTTATATTCATATGTGAGCTAAGCGAATTTGTTACCATTTTAACAAATGGTAAACGACGAAACTGAACAATGAGTGCAATTTGTTGTTTATTACCGCTGTCGTTGCTATTTCCACTTGAGAGGACGACAACGTGAACGCAGTCATTGTATGGAAATGGGAAATGGGAAAAAAAACTGGAAAAATGAGAAATTCTCCTCCGCTTCTTCTATTTTTTTTTTTACTTTTTTTTGTGGATTGCAGAACAAATAGAAACGAGAGATGGCGCGGACAACGTTTGGCAATGATATATGTGAGTGCTTGTGAATGAAGGGCGGGTGTGTGTGTGTAGAGTGTGTCTGTGTGTGTGTGAGTGGTGTGTATGCTTGCTGTTAGACATATGTAGGATAACAAATCAATTTTAGTATCGACACAAGTGAAGCTCTCCGTGGAGTTGCCTTGGCTTACCTTAACCGTTAGTGCAACTCTTTGGGGCATATTACTTCCGCTGTAGCAGGTCTAGGAACTTGCCACGCCAAAAAATTCATCAACGCAATAGAAAAACCATGAACAACAGAGCTTTACTTTTCTCTCTCTCTCTCTCTCTCTCTCTCACTCTCTCTCTCTCTCTCTCTCTCTCTCTCTCTCTCTCTCTCTCACTCTCTCTCTGTCTTTCGCTGTGGATTTCTCAATCCGAAATTCAGTGCTCTGCTCAATGAAAAACCCACGAATCGCTGTCACTTTTGATTGTAATCGAGTGTTTCTACTATAGCTTTTTGTTCGACATCTAATTCCCAATCTGTCGGTACACTGAGAGAAATCAAAAGATGTATGCGTAACGTTCAGAATTCAAATAACATCTATAAATTATGAAATATGAAATGTTTTTAAGAGGAAAATGTTTGGCAAATAGACAAAAGTCGACCAAAATTTTGTAAAATATTATTTTGGATATTTAATTTATTTTTATTATTATTTTTATTATTATTTTGGATATTTAATTTATTTATTTATTTTTTTTGTCTTTGGTATTTACTATTTAGTCTGTAGTTAAATGGTATGCATTAAATGTTTGGCATTTGTCTATTTGTTGTAGTATTATTGAATTATTTTTGATGGCAGTTGGTTTTTATTTAGTATTAATTTGGTATATATTAAATATGGTATCTAATCAATATTTAAAAAGTTCATTTTTTTATTGATTGTGCATTTATTCTCTATCAATTGTATTATTATTGTCTAAACAGTGATCAGATGGTTTTTTTTTCAATTGTATATGCATATGGTGCGTATACATTATATTCCTAGTTTTCAATGAGAAACATTAATAAATAATATTAGTTTTTTTATCCAATGCATTATATTATATACTAAACAGGACTTTTGGTATTTGATGTGTCCAAAATACTTAGAAGCAGAGATAAGTTATGTTTCGTTAAATATCAACTTTGAGTGTAGCAATGTTTGGCATCTTTTCGCTCAGTGTAGCTACTTCTACTCTGTCAAACAGTTTGATATACTTTTGCAAACTCTGCTACGTTCACACGATATCCCTGTAAGTGTGCACGTGTGTGTGTGTGTGTTGTGTGTGTGTTGTGTGTGTACCTTGGTGTATGTTTGCCAATTGGATTTGACATTTTATTGGGTTTTCTTTCTCGTTACTGCCGCTCCACTGACTGTCTGTTACCTTTCTTCTCTCTCCCTCTCTCTCTCTCCCTCTATCCCTTTTTTCTTCGCTCAGTCTGTCTCTCCCTCTCTGTCTCTTTCTTACTCGTTCAGCACGTTCTTGGCTAGTCAAGCGCTTGTTGTAGTTGTAATTGATGTTCTGCTGCCTGGCAAAAGCCTTTGGTAACATAAATCTAATGACCTGGTCCTTGTACTATTGGTTGTCGTTGCTGCTGCTGCTGCTGCACTGGACATTTGGACAACAACAAGAAGAGCACTGTGGTTCAAAAAGAGAGAGGGAGCAAGAGAGAGAGAGAGGGAAAAAGAAAGATAACATAGCTGAAAGATTGAATTCATTTCATTTTGCTTCTATTTTGGTAATTAGTGCGAAGGCAACTTGATTATCGGCTCATGTACTCGTAAACTCCAAAGTCAGAGCTCCGAACTCGTAACTCGTAACTCGTAACTCGGAACTTGTAACTCGTAATTCGTAATTCGTAACTGCAGACGTGCTTTAATTGCAATCATTAATTTGGAGCATGTCATAAAATGCCAGCCAAAAGACATCGTCAAGTAACAACTAACAAAATAGCTAAAATACCAGAGAAACAAATACTCCATGTCGAAAATCACTCAACTGAGATAACGAAAACTTTTTTTTATATGATGCAGATGTTAAGCTACTGTATAAAAAAGCTTGTAGATGTCAATTTTTGACATTGACAGGTTATTTTCAACCTCAAAGAAGTCGACTGTGTGATTGAAACGTAGAATGTTTTATTGTGTAAAGAAGAGTTGGTGATGAAAGTCTCGTAACCTCTTAGTTTTCCAGTATTTTATAAGTAAATCTATACATGATGTTGATTTTTATAGGTACTAAACAAATAATAGGATCTTTGATTCAAAATGATCTTAAATCTGAACTTCGATCTTTGGTTTATTAATAGCTAATCTATAAGTTTGTAATATTCATAGAAACAAAGAATTTACGTTTGTTAAACTCCTCAAAGCGTGTGGTTCCCTAAGGACATTAGGAGTTATGCAAGAAGCTACTTTAAAGCCATTCCTTCTTTATATAATACGTCCTGTCTTAAGTCATAGAACTTCTTTAGATCATTGAACTTAACTAACCTTTCTATAACTAGACAATATCTTTTTCTCTCTTTTTCTCATTTCCCTAACTGTAGGTCTTTCGGATACAAAACTACATGAGATCTATCTGGATGATAAGGAGATCAAGCTGAGCTGGATGGTCGATTGGTATAAACAGGAGGTGCTCTTCCATTTGCAGAACGCCTTCAATGAGCAGCATCGTTGGTTCTATTTGGGATTCTCGAAACGTGGCGGACTCGCCGATGCCGATATTTGTTTCTTTGAGAATCAGAATGGATTCTTCAATGTGGTCACCGACACCTATACCAGTCCCGATGGCCATTGGGTACGCAAGGATTATCAGCAGGATTGTGAGGTCTTCAAAATGGATGAGTTTACGTTGGCCTTCAAGCGCAAGTTCGATACCTGTGATCCACTCGATCTGCGACTCCATGTAAGCAATAGTTCTCAAAAAGATGAATCCTTAACGATAAAGATGATTGATTGATTGATTGATTGATTAATTGATTGATTCATCGGTGCCTTTGCCTTTTAGGAGGGCACCATGTATGTGGTCTGGGCTCGCGGCGAATCGGAGCTATCCCTCGAGGATCATCAGTTCGCGCTGCCAAATGTGAGTGCACCACATGAGGCAGGTGTGAAGATGTTGCAGCTGCTGCGGGCCGACAAGATTCTCATACCCGAAACGTAAGTCATCGATTCCTTAGGAACTTGTCCTCTGATTATTCTTGATTAATCTTCTCGCACAGCGATTTCGATCACATTGAAATCACGCTGGAACAGGCGCCCATACCGAATGTTGAGACCACATATTGGTGTCATGTGCAACGTCTGGATGATATTGTGAAGCAGCGACTACATATTGTACAATTCGAGCCGATTATTAAATCTCCCAGTGTTATCCATCACATGGAGCTCTTTCACTGCGAGACAGATGCCCATGCGGATATTCCACTCTATGATGGGGATTGCGAAAAGTTGCCACAAGAGGCCAAAGTCTGCTCCAAGGTTATGGCATTGTGGGCCATGGGTGCAAGCACATTTACCTATCCACCTGAGGCTGGTTTGCCCATTGGTGGTCCTGGCTATAATCCCTATGTGCGACTCGAGGTGCATTTCCATAATCCGGAACTACAAGCAGGTAGGCAATTGATTTGATTTTTGATTTACTCATGACAACATAACTAATCACCATAATTCATAAATTAATTGATTCCCAAACAAGATGTCTTATCTAAAATTCTATACATACATACATGACTAGAATTAAATTCCGCACGACAATTGGTTAAGATTTGAGAAAGTTGGGCATGTTTAAAGTTAGAAAATCAGGATTTGTTCCAATATTTTTAATACTTGGGTTTTTTTTATTCAACTTTTGATATGAAATTAGTATAAAGAACTCTTTAAATTTGACATTTGAGACATTTTATATAATCGAATAACTGTCTGAAAAGTAAATTGTTTAAGAATTTTCGAATATATATATATATGTATATATATGTTATGGCTATATGTATATTTTTGGTTATTTTGCCAACAGTAATAAACTGAACTTAGCTCATTTTGTGGATTTATTAACAGAGTTTTAAACTTTTCATCATTACATATGGCATGATCAAGTTATTTTCTGTTTATTTACCAACACTGACAGACCGGAAACTGCAGAGAACTTGGTCACACTGACAATGTTGTAATTTGATTTTGATGATTGTTGAAGAGGCTCTTCAGAGTTGCCTCTTCCTCTTGCCCACTTCAAATGTGTGTGCTTCAAGTGTTGAACAAATAAATGCAAGAGAATGAGGAGACTAAATAAAAAAGGGGAGCTAGCGAAATGCATAGGGGAGATTTCATTAAAACTTTTGTATAAATAACAACAAAAAGAAGGGAAGGAAGAGAGCAAAGAGGGGGGAATACCTACATACCATTGCTATTGCTATTGCTATTGCTATTGCCATTACCATTGCCATTGCCAGCGACAAGAGGAGCAATGTCATTATTGCTGCTTCAAGTGTCCTTGTGATGGCATCGTCGTCGCGCATTACATGGCCACAAGAGTCTGGCAAACAGAATGTTGAGTGCACCACTCAACACTGTATGTGTGCGAGTGCGAGTGTGTGTATGAAGAAGGAAGGAAGAGGGAAGGGGTAACTGTATACATCCCAATTTGGTAGCAATTGCATTAATATTAATATTAATCATACGCCCTGCAGGTCTCGTGGATAACTCCGGCTTTCGCATCAAATTGTCAAAGACTCTACGGCAATACGATGCCGCTGTCATGGAATTGGGTCTGGAATATACCGATAAAATGGCTATACCACCTGGACAGATGGCATTCCCACTGAGCGGTTACTGTGTCGCCGACTGTACACGCTCGGCATTGCCACGGACGGGCATCATCATCTTTGGTTCGCAGTTGCATACACATTTGCGTGGTGTTCGCGTCCTAACGCGACACTTTCGTGGCGAACAGGAGCTGCGGGAGGTGAATCGGGATGATTACTATTCCAATAATTTCCAGGAGATGCGCACGCTGCATTACAAGCCTCGAGTATTGCCGGTAAGTCACACCATCCCCGCTCTCGCTTTGTCTCTTTGTCTTCTATCTTTGCCCTTGCAAAGGGTATTTTAATTTTTTCACAAGGAATGTAACGTAAAGTGTATGTAGTCCTGAACAGGATGACGAGCTTATATTATATAATATAAACAAGTGTCCGTTTGTCGGTCTATTTTTAAGCCTTTTTTACAGAGTTGTTGTGAATATTTTTACAGACTTGTTTGGTTTTTCTGCAGGTAATATTAGTACATATATTATATCCATATATTATATAGCATATTACACTAAAGATAGATTTGGAATTCAATCCGCCTCGATATATGTAATATACTTCACATACTACCTGTAGAAAAACGAAACAAGTTCTATCTTGAGATATACTATATAAACAAAACTCACAAGTTGTGTAGTTGGTATTGTCTTATACACTACTTGTCATTCTGAATTTTACTTAGATCTGAATTTAACATCATACTTAAGCCAACAATGAAATGTTTGTAAATAAGCCAATTTTATTCTTAAAGTAATTTAATTTAGTTAAAAATAAAAGTAGTATTTTTTCGAGTATTGCTTTTTATTACAAATTATTTCGGACTTTTCTTGAGATCTGCGAGGGTATCAAGTCGTCGGCGTGTACAAAATCAACGTATTTTTAATTATTCTGTTGTATGTCTTACCTTTTTTTGTTTTTGGTGCATCCGTTGCTTAATTAATCCATCTCTTTGGCAGGGCGATGCATTGGTCACCACCTGCTATTATAATACGCTTGCGGACACAAATGCCACATTGGGTGGTTTCTCCATTAGCGATGAGATGTGCGTCAACTATATACACTACTATCCGGCCACCAAGTTGGAGGTGTGCAAGAGTTCTGTTTCGGAGGAGACGCTTGAGAATTATTTTATCTATATGAAACGGTAAGCGGATCTTTGTCTTTGGTTTCTCTCGGTGGCAAGGGTTTGACTCCAGGGCTCTGAACAGTGTGACGAATGCAGCAGTTTTGCAGTAAAAAAAAATCAGTTGAACACATCCTACGGAGGGGTTATTTCTTATGAAAATATTTTATATACATTTATTTATATTAAATTATTTAATTAATATAAAATACCCTTCACAATTTTATGATGATGATTATAATGATTACTATATTTTACAATGAAAACTTGTTTCTAAGTTTTTGTTTTTAATTTTTACACTTAATTCTAATCTTATTATACAATTTATATTTGTTTTTAATTAACTTATATACTTATGAATTTTCTAAATTTATGTTTAAGCTTTGTTTGAATTTATTTTAATATATACTTTTCTTTTAGAAATTATTTTGTTTATGCGTCAAATATGATTGGATAGAATGTTTAGGCAAAGGCAACGATAGGTAGGAATTTGCTCACTTTGCCCCACTGTGCTCTGTCGTTTTGCGTCGTTCTTTTTTTTTTTTTCGGTTTTTTGCCATCAAAGGCAAAACTTTGGCATTCCGGCGTTTGTTGTGGCTCCGGTTGTTTCCCCTTTTCCTCTCTCTCTTGATTTCTTCCTCTATCTCTTGCCTACTTTTGTGGGCCTCTGTGTTTACGCAGTATTCATAACGGAAATGTCTTCAACTTCCTGCCTGTCCCAAAAGCGAACGACGCCAAGGTGCACGCTAATTGCCAACGTTAATGGGCATGGCCAAAACCAGAACCCAGAACAGAACGACACTGGAAAACTCCGGAGTTCGTGTTGAGACCAGACCCAACAGTCATTCTGTCTGGGCTTGGTCCCTCCAACAACAACAACAACGATATATAAAAGAAACAACAAGTGAAAAAAAGCTTACATTAGATTAGAGACTTACAAGTTTTGGGCTTTGAATTTTGTGCGGCAGAATTTTGGGTGAGAATTGCGGTAAATTTACAAAAGCCTAAAATGGTTTAAAGGCTTCTAGACAAAAGGCAGCTGATTCAACAAGCAGCTGCGCGACCAGCCGACCAAGTTATGAAGATTTACGAGGTGTTAAGCATAGCAAAAGGACCAAAGGACCCTCTAAACTACAAAAGTCTATTGTACCATTTGACACTTTAAAGAGAATAAGAGTTGAGACAAAAAAGGAACGATAACTGTATGACAATGTGGCTCAGAGATCTCTGAAAAGTTTCCAAGACATTTTAACTAAAGTTTCAAATCATACATAATTCACTTGGTCTACTTCAAAACTACTAAGGTGGTTTTAAAAAAAAAGTCCAAGTAACCTGCGATTATTATTTAACGTTTAAAGAATTCAAATCGACTTAAATGTGAATAATTTGCATATATTCCAAATGATGTCAACATTTTCAATTGTCTGCTTTTTCTAAACCAACTCACTTTATTAGTTACTCCAAATTGACAAGAAAGTAACTGAAATGTGTTTACGTTGATTATTGGATTTACAATGTGTTACAAATGAGCATAAATGTGCGTTTGAATGTTGCCATTTAAAGTCATTTACATGGTGCACAAAAAAGAGATGTCCCATTAAAGGAGAAGTCAAGAGGAAAATGCGAGTAATTTCTAATTGAAAATGCCACCTAATGTGGCGACATTCAGCTGCCATCTCATGACTTTATCTGCCACTTTATCTCTACCGTTTGCTCTCTCTTTCTCTTTCTCTCTCTCTCTCTCTCTATCTCGCTATCTATTGTATATAGGAAGGAGCATCAGCATGGCATTCATTTGAACGGTGCACGTTCTGTGAACTTTCACAGCATCGAATGGACACAGCCCCGAGTTGACCAGCTATATACGATGTATATCCAGGAGCCGCTTAGCATGCAATGCAATAGATCGGATGGACAGCGCTTTGAGGGTCACAATTGGGAGGGTGTTACACCGACGCCCGTCCAAATCAAAATGCCCATCCATCGTAAATTGTGCCCCAACTACAATCCACTCTGGTTGAAGCCATTGGAAAAGGGTGAATGCGATTTACTCGGCGAATGCATCTACTAGAATCCGAATCCAAATCCGAATACAAATACAAATACGAATACGAATACGAGTGTGAATACGAACGACGGATTCGAATTGCAATTGTAATGGATTAGATTACATTTTTTGGTTTGGGGACGGGATTTTGAAGGGGGACAACAATACAAAAACAAAAAAACAACACACACTATTTGTTGATTCTGAATTTCACTTTCGCAACAAGGGTAAACCCATTTTTTTTTGATGAAGACTTTGATGTGAATTTTGTTGCGAAAGTGGAATGCAGAACTTTTGTTAAGAATCCGGTTTTTCTTTTCTTAATTTTTTGTTCGTCTCTGTTTTTTTTTTGGTTCTTGTGAAATTGTCATCAGCAGCAACATAATCGTGAAATGAAATCGACACACAAAAAGAAAGACAAAGAGGAGAAAGCGAGCGAATGTGAAAACTTTCTCTAAATAACTAATGAATTTTTGTTGTTTTTGTTTGTGGAGGAGCCGCCTTTGAAATGTTTGCAGAAAAATCGTAGCATACTTTTCAGCGTCAGCTTAAAGCTATCACAAAGAAATGGAAACCCAAAGAAAACGGGCTAGAAAGAAAGCAAAAAGAAAAGTCAAGATAAAATAAGAGAAGGAGGGGAGGGTAAAGGGGTAAAGGGGAAAGATGCTCTGGGGCAGGCCGCAGCTGGAACAGTTGAGTTTTCAATGAGCTAACGGCCCTGTTTATACAATATAAATGAGCCAACTTTTCAGTCAGTCGGCATGAGTGGCAAGATAAAAGGATGCGACTGCAACGGCAACTGCAACAGCAACTGCAACTGCAATTGCAGCTGCAACAGTAAGTCTAATTACCAAGGCCCACAAGGAGTCCTCATGTCGGTACGGACGGAAAAACGAGAGACAAAATGAATGTACAGAAAATTTCATCTATTCGGAAGGGGAAGAGGAAGTGAAGGGTAAGGGTAAGGGGAAGGACAATGCCAACAGCCAGGCTAAATTCCCGATTCGATTGAATGCATTCACAACATTCACAATTCACATTCACATTCACATTCACAATTCACTTATTGGGCAGCTAATCAGGCAGAGAAAATTGTAAAAGCCTCTGTTGAATGCATTCATTTTACAAGCCAATTGATGCATTGAAAACTCACGTTTGCATTTTAAATGCATTCATTATCTAATGGGGGTCAATCCCAGGCTAATCAAGCACTCGGCTTAAACGTTAAACGAATGTACTGCACTCATTCATATACATATTACAAACATACTCTAACTATTTACATACTGAATTCGTCACTATTCACGATCTTGAAAGTCTTTTGTAAACTATTCAAAGAAATACTTGCATAGTTATAATTTAAACACACAGTTTAAAACAATTAACGCACACATTCACACACACACACACAATCAATCACACATATTTGATGTAATTCACGCACTCTTTGGATATAGTAAATGTTATGTAAGCTGCAAATGAAGCTGACATTCTTATTGTTGTTGTTGTTGTTGCTGCTGGTGACCAGCTGAGAAGGGGAAATCTAAGAATTTCCACAAAGTTTTACAAGGATTTATATACAAAAACAAAAACAAGTAATGCAAAAGAAAATTTAAACAAAGATGACAGAAGAGAAATACATATGCACAAACATTTAATGGATACGTTTAAGTGTAGCTACATATATGTAAGATGTGATAATTGTTCTACGGCTAAAACAAAACCAAATTGAATATAACAAAAAACCCAAAAACTATATATATACTTATATATGTATGTAGATGAAAATTTATATAAAACGAAAACTATACTACAAAAAAAAAAAACAAAACAAAAAAGGGAAAGCATAAAATAAAATACTATATACAAAAGCCTTTCAGCCAAAAAAAAAACAAAAATCTATTATCTAATAAACAAAAAATGACCACCATACCAGTATAAAAAACCAAATAACTATTGTTTTAATTGCTTTGGGGGATGAAATCAAAGGATTGCTTACTTTAATCAGAGATTAAATTCAGCTTATAGAAGGCTTTTCAAACTTGATTCCTAAAAATTGGCAGCTGTTGAGCATTGAGTTGCAAAAGACCAACATGAGATGGAAGGTAAAGTGTAAACAAATAATATAGTAAACAAATTATTTTCAAGAAATATATAAGTACATCGTTTTTATTATCATTATTCAACAAATTTGAGCTAACATAAACTTATGTCTTTATTGATTAGTATTTTAATCTTTAATTCTTGTCATTGATTTGGCAGGAAATTCAAGTATTTCTTACAACTATTCAAGTATATCTTCTTAAACAAAATAAATAAACAGAAAAAACTATTTCAAACACTAATAAATTGAGTAATTTTTCTAATGCGTAGATTTGATTATTTAATGTAAAATGAATGCATACATTTAATTTGAAGTAATCGATCTGCTTTTAAAATATCAAGCTAATTTATTTTAAAAATTGTACTCTTTATGCACATTCTAAAAGTACAAACAATAAACTATTTCAGACATCAATAAACCTACTACTTTTGCCATATTAATGCACCTTAAAGCATTTCTAATGGCAAGATTGAATAAATTAATGTTAAATGAATGCATTAATTTAATTTGAAATAATCGATTTGCTATTTAAATCTCAAGTTTATTTATTTTTGCTGTTGCCTCATTCGGATAGATTGATAGTTAGTTAGTTGTTGAACTCTGTTGGGCCAATACTTTGTGGTTACAAATCGATTTTGGCTGGCCACTTGACTGTCCTGTCCGATGATGGCTTATAGCCCTTTTGTCTGTCTGTCGGTGTCAGAGGGAGCTCTATTTGACTGGTCGCTGATTTTAGCCTTCAACGCGTTGACTGAGCGGCATTTTAATTGATTTTCAGCTTTTTTTTTTGCGCCGACGAAAAGGAAGCGCGTTTGGCGTTATGAAAGTATTAAAACGGTTGCAATCCAATTAAAAGTTTTTAACAAAATCATATAAAAAGCAAACAACAAAAAAATAAAAATGACAGACAAAAATAAAAAGATGGAAGATATAAGGCCGACTAGCAGATACTCTACAAGTGAGAAAGCTCTTATAAAGTGAGTGCTAAAATGTGTTATATATTATATAATATGACAGCTTTTTTATTAGTAATTTAGGGAATATGGAAAGATGTTATTATACTCATATGTTTGAAAACTTTCTAAGGTTAAAAACCATTTTGCAATAAGTGCAGGGTATTTACAAAAACAACACACAAACACACACACACGCACACATACACATTCATGTTTTAATATTCATGGCTGCAATGCGCACACAGATTCACATCCACATGAAGTGAACGTCATATGTGAGACTCTCTGCATGTCGTTGTGTTTTTTCTCCCTCTTTTCCAACTAAATTGAATCAGCGAACGGTCATTACAAACGCCACATGTGAAACCTTTTATTTTAAATTATATATGTATGTATATGTACATACATCTACATATATAAACATGTTTTTATGCATATTGTAATCATTGTACACGCATTTTAAGTGGCCCTTGTCCTGTTATTAAAGTGCAAGTGTCTCTTTAGTATTTATTTGCGTGTCCAATTTGTTTAAATCAATCTCTTGTTGTTTGAGATTATAAAATTCAACTCAACCGTTTTAGGCATTTTTCCTGCTTAGGATACGATTGATTTGATTTAAACGAACTGGTTAAAGTTAAATTTCATTAATTTATGTAATTAATAACAAGCAAAATTGCACACAAAACAAGAAAACATTTCAAAAGAGTTCTCTAAAAATGTTTGTGGATAAACTTATATTTATTTAGATTTTCAAACATTGTTGCCCATATTTAGCGAGCTCAGGTATAATAAAAAGAAACACTGTATTAAAATAATAACAATAAGTACTTGTTAAGTAATTACATTTTAATTATTATTTACGAAAACTCCCTTATATGTGACGTCAGCGTGATCAGCTTTCAGCCGTAGATCTCCAGATTCACAGCTTAAAGCTTTCAGCTTGTATTAAATTTAAAGAAATTGACAAAAGCTTAGTTTCATATCTACATACGTACGTATGTTTGTATATTTATTTCATAGACGCAAAGCATAAGGAAAAAGAATAAGAAAGAAAGATAAAGAATGCGTCATAAAATTATAGCTTTAAGCGCGCAGCATTAAAAATTAATGAGCGGTGGCAGCGCAGTTGGCGTCGCTTTCGACGTTGGCTTAACATCAGCTGCTGCTGCTGCTGCTGATGCTGAGTACACCTGTTGCTGTTGTTGTTCTTGCTCTGGATGGTTGCCAAATGGAAAGTCCGTTAGCTTATCAATTTGATCCATACGACAGCAATGAACGAGGCCGTAGAGAGGCAACAAATGCAGCTCACCAAAGAGACTGTTGTTCAGCCAAGGGATCTCCCCACAAATGTCATCGCAGAATGTACTGAGCTCCAACACGTTGACCTGGACGAGAGAGCAAGAAATCGAAAGAGAGAGTGAGTGCATTTTACGTTACTGTTAATGTTGTTGTAATTGTTGTTGTTGAAAGAAAGCTTACGTAAGGTGAATTGTGTGCGACAAGGACAAACTCATCGGCTACATTGCCCGCTGGCTGCTGAGAGCGAACATGTGCCCATACATAGGCAGGTACTGTGAGAGCAACCCCCTCGCTGCCCTCCAACTGTAAGGTACGGCTGACATTGCATCGGTTGGCAATTGGCAGAGTTGCCACACCTGAAACTCCCATACGCAACTCAAACTTGTTATCATTTTCTTCGTTAGCATCACGCAAAGCTTCCAGAAAATGCTTCCAGTTTCCTTGTCGCAGTGAACGCAGCCACACAATGTTCAGCAGATAACTATAGTCGGCAAGTTCCTTTAATTGCTTTGGATCCTGCAGCAGACTGGAATATTCAAACAGCTCCGGTTTGTAGAGTTCACCCAATTGTTTTTGATTTGTTTTCAGTTGTTGGAATTGAATCGCTTGTATAGTGAAAATATTGAGACAGACTGCCAATATATGTATCCAGATGAAGTTCATTCAATATCTGATTTGTGTTTGACATGTCCAACAATGTATTCTGCTGTGGATAGGCCAAGAACTTGGCGAAACGTAATCGTGATGCACTCAAATCATAACACATGGCTAATAACTTCACATCCGATAATCCTTGCAACTTATAGCCAATGATCAGAGTCATCGCGTCCACATCGCAGCCCGACAAGGTATTATTGCTCTCATAAAGAGTTTGACTGATGGGAGTATTGCATTTTATATAATTGTCGCGCATCGATTGTCCGACCTGTTGGGCATCCGAATATATACCATCTTCACCACAAATCAGTTCCACTGTTGATCGATTTATTTTCCTAGGTGAATTGCCATAATTGTTGTTGATTTGTAGGCCTTGAGGGCAATAGAAGGTTACCGTCTCATTGATCGATAGATGTAATGTAGATGTTCTTTTCAGGATCGCCGTTTTGCTGCCAATTCCTTTGGCCACAATCGGAAACGGCTGCTGAAGGTTTAGATCACAAAGCGCCGAAGCGCTCGCCACAAACACCATTAACACAAGAAACGTCCGCATCGTTCTAGCTCTCGACTTGCACTGATTCGAGTGGTTTGCTTCGTATTGATTCGATCGTCTTTATTCGAACTAAGAGAGCATTCCTGCTGGTGGTGTTTGTGTGTGTGCGAGTCGTAAGCATTGTTGCTTAGCTTGCCTTCCACAGCATCAAAGCCTCTCAGTTTGGAACAAGGAAATAAAAAGACTTTGCGAAATTAATGTAATCAACATCTCGCGTACAATTTTCGAAGAAGAGCAAATATCACAGAGCAGTGGTGCCAATATCGCCGTTTTACGGATAGAGCTGTCTTGTTTTCGAAAACTTAAAAGATTTTTTAATTATATGAAAAAATTTAACCCCATTTACTGTACTTGTATTTCGGGAACATTAAGGATTACATATTTCAAGCAATATTTTATTTTTTCCTACCTCATCTCTTTATATTACTTTGTTTAAAAATCTGGCCTGTTTTTTATGGTCAAATATTGGTATCAGTGTCACAGAGTGAGTAGAACATGTGTACATATATATTTGTTTATTATTTATTTGATATCGGTGAAATCAACGATCCATGTATAAAAATTAAGTCTGTAATTGGTTGAAATAATTTTTTGAAATGTCTACCTTTTTTTATAATCTCAGATATTGCAAAACTCATACAGATCAGATCACGTATTACATATATTATATATCTGGGTATCAAAAATGTTTACTATTAATATTGAAATACATTTTATTGAACCTTTATAATATTTATTTTTTGATGTTTGCGTGCGCACATCTCTGGAAAGCTCAGATATTTCTACAAACATAATTGTAATTAAAGCAAGTGTAGAACATTTTATTGCAAAATCCCCCTTTTTTAAAAAATGTGCTTATTATATGTATGTAAATATGAACATGCTTCATTGGAAGATAAGAACGCTGAGAATATAGATTGGGTACATACATACAAACATACATATGTACGTATTGTTTGTATAAATGAATGTATACATTACTTGATGCTTATAAAGCAAGTCAGCGAAACTCACTCTGGCAAAAAGAACAAAGAACGATCATCAGCTCATTATTTATACTGACGATTGTTGTCATATAAGAGAACTTGATCTTCTGATGCATAGACAAAACTCCTCAGTCGAATATACCAATGTATGTATATACATATCAATAGCTAATAAATTATATATGTATGTTCATAAGACATTGCAGTTTCTCTATTATTGCAGCCAGAATTCCATTATGAGATATTTTAGAGCTCAACAATTTTTACATATGTACATAGTTATTTTATTTTAATATGCGAGTCAAACGTGTTCATTCATTGTAATCCAAGTTTGTGAAACAGTCATGATTCTAACAGATTTGTTAGACAAACTTTGCTGTTCCTACGTTGATAATGATGTGTAAACATTTTCTAAATATAGTATATAAAACGAAAAAGAAGGAAAATGGCATTTTGCCTGCTTGGGAAATTTTTGAATTGATTTATTTATTATGTAATTAATTCATGTAATTTATAATAAGTAAAAATGCTATTGTATTTTTCTTACTTTAGTCCAATGTGAAATTAAATTAATCATCATTTCGAATAAAATTTCAATGTATGTATATTTACGAAAACTCCCTTAGTTGTGACGTCAGCGTGATCAGCTTTCAGCCGTAGATCTCCAGATTCACAGCTTAAAGCTTTCAGCTTGTTTTAAATTTAAAGAAATAGACAAAAGCTTAGCTTCATATCTACATACGTACGTATGTTTGTATATTTATTTCATAGACGCAAAGCATAAGGAAAAAGAATAAGAAAGAAAGATAAAGAATGCGTCATAAAATTATAGCTTTAAGCGCGCAGCATTAAAAATTAATGAGCGGTGGCAGCGCAGTTGGCGTCGCTTTCGACGTTGGCTTAACATCAGCTGCTGCTGCTGCTGCTGTTGAGTACACCTGTTGCTGTTGTTGTTCTTGCTCTGGATGTTTGCCAAATGGAAAGTCCGTTAGCTTATCAATTTGATCCATACGACAGCAGTGAACGACACCGTAGAGAGGCAACAAATGCAGCTCACCAAAGAGACTGTTGTTCAGCCAAGGGATCTCACCACAAATGTCATCGCAGAATGTGCTGAGCTCCAACACGTTGACCTGGACGAGAGAGCAAGAAATCGAAAGAGAGAGTGAGTGCATTTTACGTTACTGTTAATGTTGTTGTAATTGTTGTTGTTGAAAGAAAGCTTACGTAAGGTGAATTGTGTGCGACAAGGACAAACTCATCGGCTACATTGCCCGCTGGCTGCTGAGAGCGAACATGTGCCCATACATAGGCAGGTACTGTGAGAGCAACCCCCTCGCTGCCCTCCAACTGTAAGGTACGGCTGACATTGCATCGGTTGGCAATTGGCAGAGTTGCCACACCTGAAACTCCCATACGCAACTCAAACTTGTTATCATTTTCTTCGTTAGCATCACGCAAAGCTTCCAGAAAATGCTTCCAGTTTCCTTGTCGCAGTGAACGCAGCCACACAATGCTCAGCAGATATCTATAGTCGGCAAGTTCCTTTAATTGCTTTGGATCCTGCAGCAGACTGGAATATTCAAACAGCTCCGGTTTGTAGAGTTCACCCAATTGTTTTTGATTTGTTATCAGTTGTTGGAATTCCGAATCGCTTGTATAATGAAAGTATTCAGACAGACTGCCAATATATGTATCCAGATGAAGTTCATTCAATATCTGATTTGTGTTTGACATGTCCAACAATGTATTCTGCTGTGGATAGGCCAAGAACTTGGCGAAACGTAATCGTGATGCACTCAAATCATAACACATGGCTAATAACTTCACATCCGATAATCCTTGCAGCTTATAGCCAATGATCAGAGTCATCGCATCCACATCGCAGCCCGACAAGGTATTATTGCTCTCATAAAGAGTTTGACTGATGGGGGTATTGCATGCTATAAATTGAATATTTGAAGAGTCGATCGGGTCAACACCATCCGCATATATTATAATATTTTCATCACATTTTAATTCTGCTGTTCCACTATTAATATATCTATCACTGCCACGTTTCGTTATGATCTTGAATCCTTTTGGGCAATATAAGGTTATCGTCTCATCTTTCATAAGACGCAAGGGCGATATTTTCTCTAGGATCGCCGTTTTGCTGCCAATTCCTTTGGCCACAATTGGAAACGGATCCTGAAAAGGTAGATCACAAATTGATAAAGCGCCAGCCACAAAGGCAAAAATAATTAATAACGTCCGCATCGTTTTAGCTCTCGACTTGCACTGATTCGTGTTGATTGAATCAAATAAACTTGTAAGCTTTATGCTACATGACACAAATACAGATAAGAATATTAAGAACGTAGATTTACTATGTATATAACCTATAAATGTAAGTTCAATAATATGCTTATAACATATTTATATTTATATACTTATTTATTACAAATGTGTATAATGCAAATCAGCAAAAGTTAATCTGGCAATCTTCTGTGCACACAGTGAAGTCTCTTTAAAAACAACAGAATTCCATTGGGAAAGCGATAAAATGTCTTTCAGAACCTGAAACTAGCCAAGAACTCCAATTTTCTTGATCGAAGAAGAACATTGACATATCGTTTGTCAATGCCAACCTGTTAGGAAACTTATGGCTCACAATCCTGCCCAATATTATAGCTAAAATCCGTATGAATGAAAAGCCAAAAGTCAACTATAGATTATGCCAACTTATATGCAAGCTAAAGATATTCCTCTCTTCTAAAAATTTGCTTTTTTGACATACGATACTTTTGCCAAAATGCGTCGATATTTTAAATATAGAACCAAACAGAGGAAGATCAAATTCCATCACGTTTGTTAACAAAGAACTCACTGTATACTCATCGCAATCATAATATATATAATCTATGGGACATACATTGTTGCTTTCTTTGATAACAATAATATTATATTCCGAGCCATAGATAGATCAAAGACCATCGGAATTTACCATTTACAGTGACGAACAAAACTCTACGTACGACCCCTTTTTCTAAAATTTAACCATTTCTAAAGAATTTGAGAGAAAAGTAATGATGCAGGTTTGTTTAAAACATTATTATTGTTTAAGAAATAACAGAAAATATATACTATCTCCAAAATTAAATCTCGTTTCCTTTTTACATTCAATATATTAGAAATATGTTTTTAAATGAAAGTATAATAGAACTGAAATAATGTCTTCTTATTTTAGAAAGTCATATAATTATGCACAAAAAAAGTTCCCAAAAACCCTCATTTATGGGGAAAAAGTGAAAGAGAGAGAGAGAGAGAGAGAGAGAGAGAGATTGCGGGTTATGTCCCAGTTTTGAGGCTAGATAAAGTGAATATTCAAATAAGAGCATTGTCATTCCATTTTTGTCATTTTATGAACCACACGGAGACAACTGACAGATCCTTGACAGGCGTTTTTGCAGCACAAGAGCAACAACTAAAACAATCAACCAAGTGAATCGTGACCAGGACAAAGGTATTTCAGGATTGTGTGCACATTTTTCGTTAGACACCCTGTAAGCCTGTCATAGACTTTAGATAGATAGCACCGATTATAGAGTACACTAAATAAAAACTTAAAGTAATAGAAATAGAATAGAATAATCTGCTGCTTATGCAAGCAAATTGAAATCTGAAATTCCATATCAATAGATTAAGACAAACAATAGGGTATCTGCTGGTCGGGCAAGACAAGTTACTGTTTTGCTTAATATTAATGCTATGCATTTGAGATTGAAATGTTGTGAATTCCAAAACCAATTACTTGGCAGACACAATTGTTGGGCATGCTAGGATATCTGACAGTCGAGCATGCATGCTTATCAAAGAACTGCAAGAACTGCCAAGTTTCTATAGCGCAATCTGTTAGCGAATCAAAAATGTCGAGCCAGAAAGTCAAGTGGCAACATGCGTAACGCAACGTTAACGCAATACGTGATCCGCCACTGTGCGTGTTCGTGTGTGTGTGTGTGTGCCAGGGATGCCAACAAACAGAATAATCTAACCATAAAAATTAAGAAAAATGCAAAATCCATTGTATATCCAATTTAGTAAATAATTTTATACGAAAACTATTTGTTATAGCACTAAATCATTATTCTGGATAAGTTTATCGTCAGCTCATCTTAATTATTTTTGTTAAAACAGTTTGAAAATTTCTTTTTTTTATAATGAACATAAATTTTAAAATTTAATTTGTACATATTTGTGAATTGTGAATGTTTAACATTTTGTCGCCCTGAAAGAGGACAGATCTATCTGGGAAATGACGGAATTGCCAATATGGGTGTAAGTGTGTATGTGTGTGTGTGTTTGCCTGTAATCGTCATTTGGCTGCTTGTCATTGCATTTAGGCACACACGCACACACGCATGCAAAGCACATTTAATCAGGCTCTACTAACTTCCTATTTCCTCTCCCCCTCACTTGGTCAACACTTTGCAGTTGTTGTGACATGTGTGTGTGGGTGTGTGAAAACGTGAAGCATCATTACAGTCTCATCATCAGCTTCATCTTCATTTTGCTAAAACATTTATCTGTGTGTGTGTGTGTGTGCGTATGTGTGTGCGTGTGTCTAGAAGAAAAATTTAATGTCGCAAACTTTTGATGTACTCTAATTTATATACAAACAGTCTGAAAGTCTGACAGTCTGACAGTCTGACAAGCTGACAGTCTAAGCAGTCTAAACAGTCTGGCACTCTTTCAGCTCAGTTCAACAGTCTGGCAACTCTCTCTAACTCAGTGCTATGTCTATGGCGCCTGTTTGGCCTCCTCGTTAAAGTAAATTTGTTTTTACGCTTGATGGCAAATTGCGCGACTCGCCCCTTTTTGTTGCCACGCCCCCCATGCACTTGACTTTTGTATGATGTGCGTTGGACCCGTTAATATTTCATATGTCAACGCAAGAGATGAACCCATCATACCCCCCACACACACACACACACACCCACACACACACACATGTTTCTTTTGGGGTACTTTTTCCTTATTTTTTTTTCGTTTTCGTTTTTTCTTTTTTTTTTTTGGAGTGTGGCCTTTAAATCGCTTGCATTTAAAAAATTTGATTATGTGAAATTCTCGTGTGGGGAAATTAAATTTATACACAGATTCACAATTTTTGTGCCTGATTGTTGTTGTTGTCGTTGATGTTGTTGTTTTTGTTGTTTTTGTTTTTGTTGGCGCTGTCTCGTATTTTCATTTTTTATGACGGCTTTTCCGCATTTTCGGCATCAAGCTGAAAATCAGCGGAAAACAAAACAAAAAAATATAATATAAGAAAAACAAGTATAATTTAATGCTCATGCCGCAACTAACAGATACCCTGTAATTGCCTTAAGCTAACATTACAAATGTAGTTAGTCTTTTAGCAAATCAAGAATATGCAATTCTCTTTCTTCATTTCAATTTTAAAAAAGTGTTTGTATATTTAAATCGTATACTCCCATTGAAGAAATGCATTTGTACAGGGTATGGAGGAGACGAGTCCGAAGAAGTCAAAAACATGCGACTTGTCACATTCAGTCCTTCACTTAAATTGGGTTATATCAGCTTTAGTTACATTGTCGGTTGTGGTAAGGTTTTTAAAATGTATAATGATCAATCTGAAGACAATCAACGAGGATTTAAGGTTCAGAAAAATCAGTTTTTTCTTTTAAAAGAACTAATAAAATCATATTTTGATAGCTCGAAAAAGTTGAGATTAGAATGAAACAAAAAAAGAATTGATAAAATAAAAGTTGATAAAATAAAAATTGATAGTAAAAATAAATAAATAATAAATGGATAAGATTTCAATGGTTTCTTTAGGTTAGTTTAAATTAAGGTAATTGATACTAGGTTAGATATTAAAATAGATAAGCTTTCAATGGTTTCTTTATCTAGTTTTTTAAGTTAACTTAAAGTACGCACACAAGTTTACATTTAAGTAAACAAATGTCTGTCAAATATTTAAAAATTTACAGGGTATACGAAAGTTGCTGTTTGATTCCATTTAATTGCTTTATTTACAGTGTGTGTTAAGCGACTTAAAACAGCTTAAATGCTGTGTTTGGAGCCCGTAAAGAATGAGGTTGAAGTTGGTTTGGAATGTGCGAGGCGGACTCGGGAGTCGGGGACAAGGACAAGGCCACATTGCGACACATTGGCATTCGGTGACGTGGAATTTGGGCTTTAAAAGGAGAGAGAAAGGACAACGGACAAAGGACAAAGGACAACGACAACGACGGATGGCAAATGCTTGCGATTTATGCATAATTTATGCAAAAAGGCGAAACGCAACAACAATTTGACATTAATCAGTATGCTTTATTGACTTGATGCTGCCAGCTCACAATTGGCAACAAAGGAGTCACTGAGAGAGGGGAAAAAGCGGAGAGAACGAGTGATAGAGAGAGAGAGAGGGAGAGAGAGAGATACGTAGAAAAGTCCGGGAGCAAACACTCATGACTTTTGCGAACCCGACATTCCCATAACTTAATCAAGAAATTCTTTATGCTCCCACCTTCTACACATTCCCACACTCTCCCTTTCTATCACAGTGTCTCTGCTTCCCTTTCTCTTTCTCTTTCTCTTTGTCTCTTTCTCTCCCTTTGCAGTGTTTCGTCATCTCATCAATGGCGTTAATGGCCATCGTTGTCGTCGTCGTTCCTATTGTGGTTTTCCCTGCCTTTTGTTTTGTCCATAATGAAAGTGACTTTGACATTCCGCTGCCTCGTTGCGGTTCACATTTCTTTCGCTCTGCGCTCAGCAAAAGGAATTTTCAGAAATTCCTATAAATGCCACGTGCGATTTTTACTGTGCGCTTTAACCAGATATAGGTATTACCTGCTCTCCTCTGGTATGTCTATTAAAGGCTTTGCTTAACTTTGGCCTTTCACTTTTTTGCAACTTGTCAAATTTCTTAGCTCTGTAATAATTACTATACATATTGCTGATCATATTTGGCAGACAGAGAAACTTTAGAAAATATAAGCTGTGTCTCTAAAATATATTTTTATTGAACTGATCTGATGTTTCTAGTTATAAACGGTATAAATTTGCTTACTGTTATTGCTTGGATTAAAGAAGTACGAATAATATTTAATATTCTCTTCGGATCTCACAAGACTTCTTACTTTTCCCAGAATTATGCATGAATAAGTAGCAAAAATACGATCGTTTTAAGAGCTATTCTAAGATATATATAGAACTTTCAACAACTTTATCTTTAGCTTTGTCAGATTCCCGTTAGCTACAATTTACAGAATGTAATCAGCTCTAAAATAAAAGGCGATTTAGTAAAAAAGTAGTAATTCTAGTTGCATTACAACTAGCAATTGTAGTATTAAAAGTAGTAGTAAAACTAGTAGTGGAAGTAGTATTAGAGTTACTACTAGTAGAATTTGAATAATTAGTAGTCAAGTTAGAAGGTGTACCAGAGTACTAGTAGTAATAGAACTAGTAACAGCAGTACTACTTGTAGCGGTACTAAAATTTATATAGAGACTTTAAAGTAGTAGTAATACTTGTACTGGTAGAAGTGGAACTAGTAGTTGTTGCAGTCGAATTAGTAATAGTACCAGTAATCGATTTAACTAGTAAAAGTAGTAGTACTTGCAGTGGTAGTATAATTGGCAGTATTACTGATAGTAGTAGTAGAATTGGAAGTAGTATGTGTAGTCTAGTTATTAGTTGTACCAGAGCTAGTAGTAATCGAACTAGTAACAGCAGTAGTACTTGTAGCGGTAGTAAAATTTAAAGATGATGACTGTGAAGTAGTAGTATTACAAGTACAAAGGGGTATTATAACTAGTAGTACTTGTAGTCGAATTAAAATTAATATTAGAGCTTGTAGTGGTTAATATAAATACAATCAATTCAATTCTTCCATAATTGTTAATGTCTTGTTTCAACTCGCAAAACTAACTGTGTCCAAAAACCGCTTAAATTACATACAGATGCATTTATATGGATAATTTAACGACGTTTAATTAAGCGACAGTCGTCGACATGAACAAACACGTAGCGTTGCCCAAAAAAAAACAAGTAAAAAACATTTATAAAAATTAGAAACAAAGCGTCCGGCCAATGTGCAGTGTGAAAGTGTGTGTGTGTATGTGTGTGTGTGGGTTGGTAATTAATAAACAAATTTGATTAATAACTGAATTGTTTGATTGTTAGCCAAGACTGAGCAATGAATGTTTGGGCCATGTTAGTTGCTTTTCTGTTGGCCAAGCGAACGGAGCTCCAATAGAAATCGGTTAAGACGACAACAACAACGACAACAACAGCAACAACAACAACAACAACAACGACAACAAGAGGAGGGGCGTACGTTGTATTCAAGTCCGAGTCTGAGTTGCCTGTAAAGTACCGCATTATCGAAAGCAACAACAACAACAATAACAACTGGCAACTGTTAACAACAACAACAACAACAACAACAACAACAACAACAACAACAAGAGTGATGCACTTGTACGTGGCACTGTGGGTGTGTGGCACGTTGCTGACGCTGCTGCTTGGCTGGCAGCAGCGCAAATGTTGGCGCCTCATTTGGCAGTTGAACGGCTGGAGGGGCGTGGCACAGCAGCCCATGCTCTGGTTTCTGCTCTGCATTAATTTGCATCCAAACAGTTGAGTTCTTATTCCAAAAAAAACAGAGTCTTTCCATTAAAAAATATATATAGTATATTTTACGTTTTCTCAGTTCTCAAAAATGTTTGGCTTATTAAGAAAAGTTTATTTGAAGTGTTTTTTTTTTAATTTTTAACAACGTTATATTTTTGCATATGTAAAAAAAAGTGGGTGAATTGTAGTGAAAAGAATTTACAATAAGGGAAGATTTACAATATGATCTTTTCATTTTTAAACATTCTCATATATATTTTTTTGTTATAAGAAAGTAAGTGTATTGTTTGATAAATTTTTAAGCGAATGCACATTCTTAAATATGCAACAAAATTTATTAAAGTTAATGTGAAAGTTAATATTTTCTATTGTTGTGAATGAGGCTATAAAACTTGCCAAAAGATTACGGATTTTCCTGTCATATTCATTTCTAGACGTTTTTTTTTATTAGAAAAATTATCAACAAATGTACATAATACTCTAAACTCTCCTAAACATTTTATAAAATATTCCTAGTATAATAGTATAATATATAAATAATTATTAAAAAGCGTTAATTTGTGGACTTGCAAGTGAAAGAAGTCTGTAAAAATATAGCTAAATTGTAGTGAAACCAATAAGACTTATAGGAGCACTCTTGTGGGAGACTTGTAAGAGATTCTTTCCATTCTTAAACAAGTTTTTTCCATCATTAAAATAAGTAAGCTTGTAGTAAAAAGTGTATATTTTGTTGTAGTACAAAAAGAAGCTCCCTGTAAAACTTGTCTCAAGTGAAGACTTGCTAAATACCCTTTCCTTACTTTGCTCTCTTTTCGGTCTTTTTCAGGCATTTTGGATAAGGTAACGCGTTTGCGGGTTTTATTTCAACGTCCGTTGGCCATATTGATTGGCACTCGAGCATTGCTCTATATAGATGATCCCGCTGGAATGGAATGCATATTGAATGCAGCCGAGTGTCTGGACAAGACCTTCATGCAGGAGGGTTTCTTTGCACGCAAGGGATTGTTGCATGCACGTGGTAAGTGAATGTGGCAGGTGGCATTATCAATTATTAAGTTGTTTGAATGTTTCCAATTTTTCAATTAGGACAAAAATGGAAATTGCGTCGCAAGCAACTGAATCCGGCCTTCAATCATAATATTGTGATCAGTTTCTTTGATGTCTTCAACTCGGTTGGCAATCAGCTTGTCGAGCAATTTGCCACACAATCCCAGTTGCATGGCGATGCCGTTAAGTTCAAGGATGCCGAGGATATGCTGAGTCGTGCCGTACTGGAAGTCTCCTGTCGTGAGTAATCCGTAATTCCAAAATCCCATCTAGAAAGTCATGTCTAAATCGTTGGTCAGTCATTGTTGTTTTTCTTGTTGTTGTTGTTGTTTTTGCTTTCACGTTGCCCTTCACGTCACGACGACACGTTTGTCCAGTTTCCATGCGACTCACGTACGCGGAACCCAAAAACAACAACAACAACAACAAACATTGGGACATTGAGACTAAGAGACAAAGTGTCATTCAGTTAGTACTCGTTGTAGACCTCCCAAAGCGGAAGGGGTTATTAAATAGTCTTCTCTGCTTAGCTGTAAATTATGACATTCACTTCGATAATAATCAATAGATGTCTTGAAAATCTTATAGAAAACTATAACAAATAATCTATTGAAGCTATGAGAACTCTTCAATGAATGTGTAAATATGTTTAATCAAGGGTATTTAGCTGACTCGAGGTCTACTTACAAAAAGTAAAGTAAATATGTTTACTTAAAAGGGGAAACTATTTTCAGAAAGTCCAATAATACAATCTATTAAGATATAATGAGTTAGAAACAAATAATAACTTAAAAGTACAGTTGATAATCCCCAGGCAAGTAACTATGTAATAATACAAGTTATAAAAATATATTGAGTTTGAAATAAATAATAGATTTAAAGTTGATCACTAGACAAAAAAGATAAGCAGGAATAAATAAAGAAATATTATACAGAAACTAAATCAATGATTCATCAACAATACATCTTGGAATTTCTTAGTCGATCCTAGATACCGTTGTTACCCTTAAATCGATAACAAACTGTGAACTAATTTAACAGCCTTCTTATCAAAATATAATTCATTAATATTCATAATCGACATACGTAAATTTTCATGAAATCGAAAGAAAAACCATTTACAGATTTTAGTTCAACGTTTTAAATAAAGAAGACTTTAAGCAAATTATAGTGCTTAGCTGATAACAACTAATAGCTTTAATAGTTTACAAGTGGATGGAGAGATGGAGGGAGATTTGAGTGAATGACATGCAACAGAGTAAAGTGAAGAGAAGAGGAAAGTGCTTTAAAGTTGATGTCCCGTCAGGGATTAAAAACCTCAAAGAAAACAAGTTAGAACAAGCGCCTGTTGACAGTGCCTCGATAAGGAGATATCCTATAAACAAAGTTTTCCGGTTCAAGAAAATTTCAAGCGGTTTTGGGTACCTCAAATTTAATAGAAACTTTCTCCAACTTTGACTTATTGTTCTTCGACCTGAGACATAGTTAATATACCCTTTTTTGTAACCCATTTACAAATGGATAGAGCATAAAAATAATAAATGCTGAAAACATTCGTCTCAGGGGTTTTCCTCTGCTTTTCAAATTGTTTGGCACAAAGAAAATGAATATTTTATTAAAGCATTATTTAAATCATTTTAGTCATGTTATGAACAGAGTGTGAGGTTATGGAATCGTATCATTTAATATAATTGTTATATCTAATATGTGTTTCATTTGCAACCGGATGAGACATGAGCTTCAAGGGTCTAACTTTAATTTGGGACTAAATTTAATTAGATGTCATAGAAAATTGGCTAGACATTGGCAGCTGGAAGCTAAAGGCAATCAGTCTGCGCTTCAAATCTGAGGTTATGTGACCTCACCGAAAAGAAGAAGAAGAAGAAGAGGAAGATGTAGCTGTGGAAAGTGTAGAGAAAATCTCGATGAGAAAGCTGGCGAATTATGTTGTCGTCAGTTGATGTTGAGGCCTTTGCCTGCCTCTCAACTGACATTTCTTAGCTGTTACCCATGTGTCGTCTGTCTCTGTCCTTCTTTATTTCTCTCTCTCTCTCTCTCTGTCTCCCTCTCAATGTGTCTACTTCTTATCGTGTCTCTTTCTTAACGCGTCGTTACTTTACATTGCAGTCACCATTATGGGAACACCAACAAATTTTACGCAATCTGATGACGCGCACATTGCCACCACCTACAAAAGGTGAGTATGTTGCCCCACCGGGGTAATTGTTTGCCCCACCTGCCGCCACATTCAAGTTGCCCCTAATCGTGTGTATGTATTTTTAATAGGCTGCTCGAAATCTCAGCTATTAGGACTGTCAAGCCTTGGCTGCAAATCGATTTGCTGCATCGCCTATTGGAGCCCCAATTGTATGCCGAAGCTGAGGCATGCAACCAGCTGCTTGTCGATTTTGTGGCACAGATTGTGCAGCGCAAACATCGCAATTGGCAGCTACGCAATGCCATCGATGATTCTGAGGATGTCACCTGGCAGCGTCGCATATTCATTGAGCAAATGTTCCAATTGGCCGCCAATGGGGAGCTGACTCTTCAGGACATTGAGGATGAGGCACAATCCATGGTGTTGGTGGTAAGTTGGATTCATTAATTCAGAATTAGAATTAGCATTTGTATTAGTATTGGTATTAGTATAGCAATTATTAATTATTAATCATTAATCATTAATTATTAATCATTAATCATTAATCATTAATCATTAATCATTAATCATTAATTATTAATCATTAATCATTAATCACTAATCATTAATCATTATTCATTAATCATTAATCACTAATCATTAATCATTAATCATTAATTATTAATCATTGATCATTAATCATTAATCATTAGCATTAACATTATCCCTAACATTAATATTATCATTATCATTATCATTATAATGATCATTAATGTTTTGCATTCCACAGTCCTTCGAAACGGTCTCCAATAGTATTATGATTGCTCTGCTCTGCTTGGCCACCCACAAAGGCGATTGCCAGGAGCGGTTACGTGCAGAAATTGCTACCGTATTGCCGCATGGCAACGATGCCAGCTATGTGGGCGTGGAGCATCTGCAGCAGCTGCGCTATCTGGACGCCTTTGTGAATGAGGCGTTGCGATTGCTGGCAACCGTGCCGATGAATTTGCGGCATGTGAGCCGTGACTTTCAGTTGGCAGGACGTGAGGCAATCGTGCCACAGAATACGATTATTGTCTTGGATACGTTCAATATGCAACGTGATGCTGCCTGGTGGGGCGAAAGAGCCAAACAGTTTGAGCCGCAACGTTTCCTGCAACATCAACAGGATCTGGAACAGGAGCAGGAACAATGTGAGCAGACAGAAGGACAACATTCTCAGCGTCGACACTCCTATAGTTTTTTACCCTTCTCCAAGGGATTGCGCACTTGTATTGGTGAGTCTTCCTAATAAACTGACTGTGTATTTACTAATAAACTGTCTTCTAGGCCGTCGCTATAGTTTCTTTATCATGAAGGTGTTTCTGGTCAAACTCTTGACTACCTTTGAGTTCCACAGCGATTTGCAATTGGATCAGCTGCAGTTTGTCGAGGGCATCTCGCTGAAATTTCGGAATGCCGATGATATACTCTTTCAGATCCATCCGCATAATCATACATAACCTTATTACTATATTTAAAAATACTCTGGCAGAGTGAGATTAGAAAATGTGAACCTCAATCAGCTTTTAAGCCGATCGACTGTTAATATAGCTATCATAGGAACAATCGGTTGTTATATCAATATTTTTGTAAACTAAACTTGGTTTTTGACTTTGGCTACCTTAAACCTTAAAATACAGTTTTTGTCTAATTATTACTAATAAATATATTTATAGCATCATACGATTAACAGAACCTTTTTTATTCGATTTTTCTCAATATATATGTATAACGTTTTTTTTGTATTTCTTATATAAAATTTTCCAAATCAATTCTAAATTAAAAACTATATAAGCCAACTAGAAGATAAACTGATGAAATTTGAGTATTCAATTCGATTCGTAAATTGCAGCTGATAAAGTGTCTATTTTTTCGAGTACGTCGAGCCAGTTCTGGTAAAAATCCTCTTTTAAGGCTTCCAGAGAATCGTACTTCTTTTGGAGCTCTTCGATTTGCAATTCAGCTTGGTTGGCACGATGTTCGCTTTCGGGATCACGCTGCTCGAGTTGAGAGATCCTGTCATCTTCGATGAGAGCCGTTTGGCTTCGATTTGCAATTCAGCTTGGTTGGCACGACGTTCGCTCTCGAGAAGACGCTGCTCGAGTTGTGCGACCCTGTCATCTTCAATGAGAACCGTTTGGGTAGATTTATCAAAGACACATTTAACAGACTGAAGATCCTGGGCGTCGGATATTAGTTCTCCTTCTTCAGTCTGTAGATTCTGGGCGTCGACTTTTAGTTCTCCTTCTTCAGTCTGTAGATTCTGGGCGTCGACTATTATATCCCCTTCGAGTTGAACATCTGCAATGCGACTTTCCTCTAACTGTTTTTCACTAAATGTTAATATTTCTCCCAACTGGACCTCATTAGGATCGGCATCTTTGACTTGGTCCTTTTGATTCATTAATTGCCCTTCGAGTGATTCATCATATTCCTCTTGAAGTTGAAGTTCTTGCTCGAGGGCGTTGCTATTACTTTCATAGATTGTGTCAGATGCCTCATGCACCTCATCACTAAATGGTAATATTTCTCTCAACTGGATCTCATTAAGATCGGCATCTTTGACTTGGTGGTTTTGATTGATTAGTTGCCCTTCGAGTGATTCGTCATATTCCTCTTGAAGTTGAAGTTCTTGCTCGAGTTCGTTGCTATTACTTTCAGGATTGTGTCAGATACCTCATGCACCTCATCACTAAATGGTAATTTCTCTCAACTGGATCTCATTAGGATCGCCATCTTTGACTTGGTGGTTTTGATTGATTAGTTGCCCTTCGAGTAATTCGTCAGATTCCTCTTCAAGTTGAAGTTCTTGCTCGAGGACGTTGCTATTACTTTCAGAGATTGTGTCAGATGCCTCATGCACCTCCTGAACCTCCCGCACCTCCTGCTGTTGTGCCTTCATTTTACGTTCCCAATTCGCGCTGAATGTTTTCAAAAGCTCAATAATCCGTACATTATTAGAGCGTATTAATTCCTCATTAGGGTCAGGATCATTGTTGAGTTCCTCTATTGAGTCCATTGTTTCAGACTTGATCTCATCTGTAATGGTCTCGGAATCACTGCTGAGTTCCTCTATTGAGTCCATTGTTTCAGACTTGTTCTTGTCTGTAGAAGTCTCCATCTTTTGCATTTCCATATCTATTTGTTGTTTTTACCTCGATTTTATTTGTATGTGAATATTTAATGTCTACAATTATGTGTAGTTTCAAGCAATGACTTAGAATATACGTGTCTATATAATATACTGACCCTTTGTATAAAGAGCCAAGCCTACTACAATTTTTTTTAACTCATTCAAATTTCTATTCAAATTTCAAGCTTACTGCCATCAAATTTCCCTGCTATTTGAAATTTGTTGTGCTTTTCGAGCAAAAGCTTTCGCTTAGTACAGATTTTAACCGCTTGTAAGCTTACAGCCAGAGGGCGCCTTGCTTAAGCAAAGCGAAAAGTGGCAAAATTGGCAGAAAGCTTTACAAAAATTGGATACAGTCAAGTTATCTGAAAGCTTACTTTAAATTTATTTGCGAATAATCTAAATGTACCTTTTGTGTTTTTTTTGAGATTTTAAACTAAAATTAATTAATTTTTGTCATTCATAAATAATTAAATATATGATGTTATTCCTAAATTCATTTCCTAATTCATTCATTCATAATTGGGAAAATATATTAAGTTTACACGTTATTAGAAGCTCAAATTAAAGTTCAAGTTGAGACCGTATTAAAAATAATATTATAAGTTTCTATATTGGAGAAAAGCAAAGAAATGAAATACTAAGATGGAAATCTTAAAGCAATTACTATAAATGTAATTGGGAAAATATAAAGTTACTCATAATTAAGATCCACGATCTATAAACGATTTGATTTTGGCAACTGGAAAAACGACAATACGATTAACATGATCAATGTGACTGTCTCAAGTGTTGATATTAACTAACTAATAAAATTGTTTGTAAGTTTATATTTATTTTGCAATGCGAAACGTACTTTGAAGTCTCGCTTCAATCACTTTTAGTTCGATTGAAATCACTGTATATGGAAACTAATGTCTTTTATGGATACGCTACGATTTGATAGACCAAGACTCGTATAGTAAGCTAACAATTGGCATAACAATTACAGTGATAATTCTTTATAACGACACGACGTTGCTTTATATCGTTGACTGGGCTGGAAATGGGGAAAGTACGAAAGTACACTTCACTTTCGAATGCTCGAGTTCTTCTTTAATGCCAGGCGACAAATGTTGAGCAATTACGGAGCACGCGCCTGGGACACCGTTGTATGATAATATGCCACAACTGTCAACAATATTTCCGGTGCAAAGCGTTTCACCTGGAACCCCTAAACCCTCTCTTCCCTCTACCTCTTTCCCATCCCAACTTGTCCTGCTCGCCTTGCTTGACAAGAAGCGCAACAACTGTGTGTGTTTGTGTGTGCGTGTGGCCTTGACAGCATATGCATAGGTATGTGTGTGTCTAGTGTGTAGGATGTGTGTGTGTGTGTAGACCTCTCACCTAGGAAACATATCATTGTCAGTGCACGCCCGTGACTCAACTTCAGTTCGCTTGACTTGTCTAAAGACTCAGGTCCAACTGTCGGCATCGTCTTAGCAACTAAACGACAGTTACAGCAGCAACAGTAACAGCAACAACTACAGCAACACCAACAACAACAACAGCAACAGCAACAAACAACATGAGCATCATTATAGACTAGGCATACACTCTGAGAAATATGCCATTGAAAACTATTTAAATATCTATAAATTCTTGTTGAGTTACTTCAGTGATAAACTTTCTATGCTATCTCTAATCGAGTTGGCAGCACTGCATTGGCAAGTTGGCAACGCTTTCTCAACCAGTTGACAGTGCTGCATCAAAAATGCTCTTGACTCACTCAGAAGACTCTTCAACAGTCCGGCAACTCTACATTTGAAAGTATTTAACAAACAGTTTAACAAACAGTTTATGTTAAGCTGTGTAAATTATTAAAGACTAATATTAACAGTACAAAGTGTAAAAATTTTATAGTTGCAGAGCAAATATTGTCAAAACTGTTAAATGCCGTAAATTGAGATTATCTAAAAATCAGTTAAGAGCAGGAACTTTAAAGTATGGTCAAACTTTGTCAGAAATAACATTTATATTATCCTATACTAAGAATTTATTAATCAATATGATATCAATAAATAAGAGCATTCCTCAACAATAAAGAAATCAATGATATCTTTACAAAGTTCGCCCTACTGAAAAGGCAACTTTAGAACTATGTTAGTAGAAAATATTGATGTTCTTGCAACTGTTTTGGAAAGGTTTAATTTAAAGTTTTAATATTTCGAAATAAGCGTTTTTTTTGGCTTTGGGATCTAAAGAAGAGCCGTAATCTCTAATCTTTTTAGCCTTATCTTTCCGGAATTTGATCATAACTTATTCTCCAAGTGCAATGTGCTTTCTCTTGCTCTCTCTAGTTATCTCTCTCTGTGTTATGCTATATTTTTTTTTGTGAAGCAAATGGGGACGTCAACGCAGTCATTAGATGGCTGGTAAGGTGGCTTGATGCCACGCCCAGTGGCAAGGAGGATAGTAAGTAGGGGTGAAGAGGGTTGAGGGAGAGGGTGAAAGTGGGGCAGCAAGATACGTCTGCTTGCAACGATGTTGATGTTGTTGTTGGCATTAACTTGACACTTTCCCCATTGCCGTGTGGCATGCCTCGAGTGTATCCCATACACTGCGAGTGAGCAGCTCAAGAGTGTGTCTATGTGGCAAGGTGTGCGTGTGTCTGTCTGTGTGTGTGTGTGTGTGCAACTTGTGTGTGCAAAAATTTATAACTGTAAAAGGCACTCGAAACACATTCGCATGGAAATTTGCCTGCATTTTTGCTTTGATTAATGTGCCGGCTAAAATCGCTCCTGATAAAATATGTGAAGCTCGAGTCCTTCGTCCTGCGACCTGTCTGCTTTAAAGACCTCAACTCAACTCAACTCAAGACTTCTTCTTCTTCTTCTTTAAGGCGCCACTTAATTATTTACCAAAGAAACGCAATTGTCTGTGCCACGGCATGTGGCAATCAGGCCCCTCAAGGGGAACCGAGGCGTCAAGAGATTTGGTGGGCTACATTTGAAAATACTTTACTCTTTCAACTGTATTTTTTATCAGTGAGTGAGTAATTCTTTATGAAAACTAGGAGAACTTTTATTCTTCAGCTTAAACTATTTACATATAGATTTTATTATATAGAATCATTTAAAATAACAATTTAAGGTCAGTTGGCCAGTCTCAAGGGTCAGCAGATTTCAAACTTGCATAGCTTTGACAAAATCAGACTGATTCTTATGAGGAATGTCAATTTGTTGAAGGTTTCATTTTTATATTGACTCTACATTTCCAAATAGTTAGTTTTAATTATGATTATTGCAATGTTTTTCGTGTGGAAAACACAACCTAAAAGTCTGTTCTACTTCTCTATTCTTTGCCTACTTCTTTTTGTATAAAGTTGATGCCAAGCAGAACAGATTCAATATAACTAAATCAAGGGATTATAAATAGAAAGTATTAGCGATTATAAATAAGTATTTAGTTTGATAAACTTCAACACAGATCTACCCATTAATCACTTAAATCAAGTTTATCGGAGTGAAAGAGAGCTTAGAGCCTTGCCACATGCGACAATTTTTGATGCCACCGCTCTCCACTCGGCACGCGCCATGCTGAAGTGACCGAAGTAAGGGGGAGGGGAAGGGAGAGAGCATCCATGGGTTCTATGGATGCTACTGTGTCCCATGGACAAGCAGTGGACCCAAAATGCAAATCGTGCTGAATTGCATTTTTCGTATTCACAAAACTGCACATTTTTATATATAGGCAGAGAAGGGCGCTTGAATAGTTGCAGCAGCAGCATTGGCGCCACCAATGATGACCCTGCCCCACCACCAACACCACCAACACCACCACCACCAACAACAACAACAACAACAGCCCATTGTTCTTCTTGTTGTTGGCAAAACGAGGCGTTGATAAATGTGGCAGACGCCAACGCCAGTTACCAAGGACTAGTCTCGACCAGAAGCAGAAGCCGAAGCAGAAGCAGAAACAGAAAAGAGAAGCATGGCCAGGGCCAGTGTCACTGCCACTGCCACTGCCACAGTTAGTGGCAGCCACTGCTGCTGCTGCTGTTGCTGCTGTTAAGTGTTGCAAATCCACTGAGCGGCATAAAATGTTGCGTCATCCGGCGTGAAAATGCCGGCACTGCAGCTAATAGAGGAGCAACCTTTATTGCCTCGAGGTTTTGTCCCTTTTTCGGTCAGCTCAACACTACACCCTATTCTACACCCTACTCTTCTTTATTTTTTTTTTTTTTGGGTCGCCCTTTCCCCCCTGCTTTTGTTTCTTCATGGTGAACGCTGTGGCAACGTTGTTGACAATTTGTCGACGTGTCACAAGAGTCAACGTGAATGTGACAACTGACGACGACGTCGACGTCGATGCCAACGCCTACGTCGACGTCGCCGTCGAGGTCGGTGCCTTCTCCAGTCAAGGGGTCAACGCGGATGTTGACGAGACGAACGCCGAGTTGTTGGTTTTCCCGGTCTATTGGACACTGGACCAACCGGACAACGGACAACAGGCAACAGACATCAGACATCAGTTGAACCAAGTTGGACCTTTTGTTTCAAGCCATTGTTGCCGTCATCATTTTCGCTTAAATATTGGTACATACTCTACTCCACCGACTGGTTAGAGGCATTTCGATAATAAAGGAAACTCTATGAATGCATTCACAAATGCTAATTACTTTGTGCTCTGAATTTCGATTGTGCAAATTGAATTCGCTTGCGAAGTTTTAAATAACTTGAATAATCATTCGCAATAACTATCCGCTTAAACATAACAATTGCTTCAAATGATTCCAGCAAATTTACAATGCATTGGCAGATGCATTGAAACCATATTAATGAAAACTACAGTATGCAGTAGCAGTCGCTCTTAAGCTTTTTAGAAGGATATCTATCAATGCAAGTTTTAAAATGAACTCTAAACGCAGTAAATATTTTTTGATTGTATTTCATTTGCTTAAAAAATCTAAATGAGCTTCAGTCTAAAATACAATTGTTATTGTTTTGAAGTTATAAATTTAAACATATATATTTTGGTAGGTTTTAATAAGTTTACAACTTTAAAAATCTTCTTTAAATGCCATTTTAATTTTGTTGAATATTGAAATGAATTGTCAAATAATGTTTTGTCTATTTCCCAAATATCTTTATTTTATTTGACTCTTAAATGTTGAAATTAAATATTTTCTTTACTCGCATTTGTTTAGGCTTTTTTCTTTTTCTGTCTCGTTGCTGTTTTTTTGCTATCTGTAGATCATTGAAAGTTCGTTATGTGTCTGATAAATGTTGTCATTATTATTGTTGTTGCTGTTGTTGCGTTTGTGTCTGTGTTGTTGCGTAACCGAAAATTAATTTTTATCCACACGTAAAGTCAGAGGCGACTTTCCATGTCGACGTCATAAACGGCATAATTGATATATGTAAGCTTATCTATGTGTGTGTGTGTGTGTGTGTGGAGGTCATCAAGCAAACGGCAGTCAGTCGTCAGTTGGGCAGTGGTCGATGTCCTTATGTCACTAATTACATGCATGTCAATTTTTCGCTCATCATTGGATCGGGTGGCAACGCCATGCCCGCACTTCCGTTTCATTTCGTTTCGTTTCAAGCGTGTCCTGGCAACGTTTCACTCAACTCAACAGCCAAAGGACACACACCCACACACACACAGACACAGAAGCAACAAAACCAAACATATTTGGACAGTTTGTGGACAGTTCGGGACGTATGACTCTGTGGTCATCATCAGCAGTATCCCAGTATCCCAGTATCCTTGCAACCATGTACCGTTATCCTTTGCCTACGACTCACTTCATATCTGTATATGTGTGTGTGTATATTTTTTATTAAATTTTTCATTATTTGCTGACAGCTGTCGGTAAATGGAATTGTTTATTACCTGGCTTCAACTTCAGCTCCCGTTGCACAAACTCCCAAACTGCTCTGCCCCCCAGACAACTTGCCACATCGTTGCTGGTGATTATCATAACGTTTTCAATGGACATGCCGTGTCTGCAAATGTTGACAATTTTTTGAAAGAATGGGAACGGGAGAGGGGAACGAATGACACAACACAACGCAACACACAAAACACAATTACGGGTTTTAGCGGCTCTGAAAGATTTGGGTTTATTTTTCGGCACAACTAGAAATTTTAGTTGTTTTCAGGATATTTTCGGATATTTTCGAATGGTTTTTTTCTCTTGTTTTTGGGATATTTACGAGTACATTGAGCGTATCAAGTGCTCAGTCGAGCTGCTTCAATTGGAATGCAAAGCAAAAAGCTTTCATTTCATTTTATCAATGCATTTCGAGCACAAAGCACCACAAAAGCCACAAAACAGAAACGACTAACAAATCCGTGTGTGTATGTGTGGGTGTGTGTGTGTGTGTGTGTGGGTGTGTGAAAGTGTGCTTGTGTGTCAAATATATTTGACTACTAATAGTGAGTAGAGTTTCTCACTTGAATTGCGTCTAGTTTTAGGCATTGTTGTGGTATTCATTTTAATAGATTCACGTGGAACTCATCAAAGGGTTAATTTAGGACTAAAGTTAGTCAAACCGATAAGCAATTGCTGGAGTTTTAAGTATTTAAGGAAAATAAATAAATAAATCTAGAGTTACGTAGTGAAAAACAAAACAAGAATAAATAAAATAAAGTATGCAAATACTAGTATATATATTTAATAATTAAATCCACTTGAATACTTTTAAAATAAGTTCTTAATATTTACGAATGCGAAGTTATTTAATAAAAATTAAATAACAGATAAATAAAAGTCTTTTGACGAACGTTAAATCTCTTACCCATACTAAGGAAACTCTACAACACTACATATTTTATTCAAAAGACATAATTAATTAAAGTATTATTCAACACTTACTATCCCCCAAATTCTAGAGTAACAATAATTTGGCATAATTTTTTGTTCAAAAGATTTCTGCTAAAGTCCCATTAAATGTAGATAAGTATGGTACTTTGAGGCGTTACACAGCACTATTCATATGGTATACTATTATAGTAATAATAGTGTTGTGTAACGCTTCAAATACCAGCGCCTAAGTCACGTCATCCTTAAGTTTAACACTAGCACAATTTCCAATAGCATGTAAATGCCTAAAATAAAATTTAAATGTAATGAATGAAATGAAAAAAATGTTTATAATTCCCAAACGGTTCAAGCCTTACAAGGGTGACAATCGTGGCAAGCAATAAAAGCCTGTTTCAGTTATTGCTTTACGCAACATTTGCTTTAAGTAACATGTCTGCTTGTGTATTTGGTAACAAACTGACTGCAACACATTTGAGGGCAACTACTTGCCGCACGGGTGAGAGGATGTGTGGGACTTCAAATTGCGGCAGCTTTTGCTAACAATGGCAAATCAAATAAGTTGCATGCAGTTTGCACTTAATTGCCAGTGCCAAAGTGGCAGCAAAAAAACGAGAAAAAAAAGAAATAATAGAAAACGTCGGCGCGGAGGCAGTTGCAACACTTGCCAAGTGGCAAGACCGAAGTGGCAGCAGCTGGCAACTAGTAGGAAGCCGGCAAAAAGGGCGTAAGGGGAACTGAGACAGGGGGGGGGGCTGGAAATTGGGGCTGGCGATGTGCAACATGAGAACCAATTAAAGACATCGTTGCCAGCGTCGCTGTCGTCGTCCAGCGTTGTTGGCAAACGTCAACGTCGAAAACTAATTAGCATAACAAGCAACAAAGCGAGTTGGGAGATGGAAGATGGGGAAGAAGATGGAGATGGAAGGATGCAGTTGCAGTTGGAGTCCAAGTGGTTGCCAAGTGGTGCAGTCAACCTAGTTCCATGTGAGTCTGTGAGTGTTTGACGCTTCCGCTTCTGCACTGAGAGTGAACCGAGTCCTTTTGCCCTCTCCGAGTTGTGGGCGCAAATCAAAAGTTGCGGCATTGAAATGAGCCACCCAACCACATACAGAGAGCATAACACCACCCACATACCCATAAACAAATACAATTACAAGTCAACCAGGCCCTGGCCCTGAGAATGAGACGGCGACTGCGACTGCGACAGAGACTGCGACTGAGTCCAAGAACTAAAGACTGAAAATGGAGATGGCTTTGGAGTCAGAGATGAGGGAGTCAACGGAGTCGATGCTGGCGCCTGGAGCTGGGCATCCTCTTACGCTCGGGCGATGACATTAATAAACTGTCGGCATAAATAAAACGCAACGAGAAGCAGCTAAAATGGAGCTGAAGCTGGTCACACTGCCAACCAAATGCTGGCAAATAAAAATAGGAAAAGCGCGGGCGAAAGCGTTATGATTTATGCCAGAGCTGAGGCCAAGTCAAATCGGAGTTGGAGATCCAGGAGGAAGAGGAGTTACAGTTGAACCAGTTATAGTAGTAAACAGAAAAAATGGAACCTTTCTAAAAATCAAGATTAAAATCTGTACTCGATATTAGCTTGAATCTTTTAAGAATGTTATCAGTATACAATTGTTTACTAACCTAAGAGCTCCCAAAAAAATTAAATATTTTCTAAAAAACGAATTTCAAAATCGTCTTTGAATCAAGTATTTAATATTTGGATAATGCAATCAGAGTTACCCAACTTGATATTATTTCAGGCTGTATATCTTGGATAGCGAGAAGAGGAAGAAAAGGAAGTGGGAGAAGTATTGGGAGGAGTTGAAGTAAAAGTAGGATCTGAAGTAGTAAGAGTTGAACGAACAGTTTGAGAAACTAAAGCAACAGCAAGAGACACGGGGAGAGTGAATGGAGGTCTTGGGTTTTTGGAGGTTTTACCCCCATCAATGCAATGTCACAGTCGCGTTCTGGAGGGGGGGGGGTGTGGCTCGGGTGCAAATACAATTTTTGGCCATGGCGGTCGGCGCATGTTTCTGATGGCGACGAGACAGCAGCTAGACAAGCTCAAAGGGATTAAATTAAAATGTCCTTTTGAGTTGTGTTTTAATTACTTCCTCTCCCCCCCACTCTTCACCCACTGCATCACAACTCAAGTCGCTGTGGCCATGAAAGCGTCGTCTGTCTCCGCATCCTTAAGCCACCATCACTACCATCACCACAATCACCACAATCACCACGAGCAACCACAGCCGGAGACAGTGTCACAATCAGAGCACTTCACTTGACTCAACAGAGAGAGAGATAGAGATAGAGGGAGAGAGAGAGACAGTAATAGAAAAATATGGAAAGAGACAGTTGCTAAAAACTTACGAAAGTCGCACATTTCAGTGCTGCTCTGGCCACAAGCCCAAAAGTTACCAAACTTTTTTTCACTCCAACAAATTGAGTCAAAATTGTCGAACAGACCGAAGACAAACCCAACGCTATCTATTTGGACCCTCTATAGAGACCAGAACTGAGAACTTGCTAGTAAATATATATATATTTATATATATATTTTCAAATGTAATTTATTAAGGTTTTGAATGGAAAGTTTGTTACGCAAATTCATGTGTGAAATACAGAAACAAATTTGAAATTCAAAAATATCGACTAAACTATCTGAATATATAACTAACTACTATCTCTCTCTTTTTATATTCAATGAATTATGATCTTATTAAGTAATGTGTAATCAAAACTATCTTATTTAGAAATAATTGATGTCGGTAAAATGGTCAAATGTTTTATTGTTAAAGCAATGTCAGTTTTCGAGAGTTTCAGTTTGATTGATTAAAAGTGATTGAATATCTTGAGACATATATTTTGGACCATAATTTCTAATCTGATCAGTTACTAAATAGTAGAGAATACAAATATGTATACAAATAAAGTGTTTAATGTGTTCAAGTTAATTGCTGGCTAACAAAGTTAATGTGAGCAAAGAATGTATTTTTTTTGTGTTTCACTTAACCAGATAACTATAATATAGTTGTATTAATATGATCATAAACTGTTAAACAGCAAAAATACATTTACCCATAGGGTTTAGATTCTAAATAAGCGCCACTGCATATGAAAAATATTTATTAAATACAATATTGTGGGATCCCCCTTTTTACAAATTGTTAATACGAGCTCTCAACTGATAAGAAGAAATAAATGACAGCTCGAGTTTCATAAGAGCTCAATTGAGAACGGTTTAATCAATATTCGCAAATGTCAAATACCGTGTTCTCCGTTCAGAGATAAGCTAGCATCTTTTAACATATATAATTATATATTTCTAAGTGCAATTAAGTTTACTATATAAATAAACAAATTACAGACAATTGACGACAATAATTTTCTGTATATCGGTAGTAGCGCTGGGTAAAAATAAAAAATTTCAAGAATTAATTTTCATTAAAACACTGCAGTTGGCTTTAGTTTTAGTTGTAGAGTTAAGATTCCAAAAAAAAATGAAGCATGGAATAATTTTAGTAGAAATATTTGAAAATATTTGAAATTAGCAGGCATAAAGAAATATTAATTTATAAGAAAATAAGTTAATATGATATAAATGACATGAAATATTAAATATATAAAATAGCTAAACATTGATAGGGATATATGCAAGTCGCAGAGTTGTAATAGGAGAAAGGCGATAGTTGTGTAGTAGGCGACCCTAGTGTCAAGTTAAAGTTCAAGCTCTTCTTCTTAATCGCAGCTTCCGCTCTCTTCAATTTCTCGTTGGTTTCATTACTTAAAAATACCCTAGTATAAGTTAGCGCAAATATTGAAATCATTGTTAATAAATATATGTAAAAATGAAGACTAACTAAGTTTTCTTATTAATGAAAGTCGTGCATACCCTGCGAGAGCCAATGCAGTGAGCAATTCTGGAATATCGGGTCGTTCAACTCGATTGCATAATTGTAGAAAAAGAGAACTCGTAGAGAGCTGCGGAATCTTTGTTGTCGCCGCCCCGTTGCCGACCAGAGATAAGCCGGAAGCAAGTGCGTGCTCCGTTCTCGCTCCTACATAACCAGCTGTTCTACCCTGCAGTCGAGTACACCCGGCTGCTTCCGAATATACCCGACTAGTTGCGATGATAAAGTCGTATTGAATATGTTCGTAATTCGCATTTTATTATCTCTGGGAGCTAAGAATAAGCATTCACAACATGAACGACAAATCGAATCGAATAAAAAACTCTTTCTCACTCTCTCTGTTTGTTTCTCCTCTCTTTAGAATTTTTAATGATTTTTATCAAATATTATATAATCAGTTCCCTTGCTCAGTTAGTGATTTGAAAGTATATCCCAAACTAATTGGCAAGTAAGTTCAACAGTATTTAAAGTTGCTAAAGAGTATCAAATAATCGTCATAATTTATGTAATAAATATAATATATTAACTTAATAAACTATATATATATATATATATATATATTGAGGAATGTATGAATAAATTGTGAATATATGTATATATATATAAAATCATATACATATATTAAAACATTACACTTTTGATTCATTGATGTAGGAAAGAGACAATATAGTTATTCTCACGGATTCTGCTATAAAAAGGGCTCTGATCAACCCAATACTATTCAGTCGAATTCATCAACTTGTCGCGATGAAACCTGTGACCGCTTTAATCATAGCTTTAGGCATCCTATCTCTCAATTCAGATAGTGCAAATGCCACTTGTTCCGTTACTTTTGAACACCCTTCACCGATATTGGTATCACAATTTGGATCGAAGGCTTTTATGGTTGGGCCTCAACAAGTTATAACTCGAGCTGGTGTGTCGGGCACACTTGATCTTTACTGTGCCAATGGATTTAACGAGTAGGTTTCCATATAAGTAGTATGGAATTCAGTACCTTCAGTGATATTGTGAAATAATTGAATTCCGTTTTTTTTTTGTTTTTAAATCAGCATTTTAAATGGCGGTGATCCACACCTACTACTGACGTGCAATTACCACGGAGATTTTGAGTATTTTAGCAGTAACGAAGATACGAAGATACGAAGATACGAAGATAACGAAGATAACGAAGATAGGTTAGAAGAAGGATATGGTGAAGGTGATGGTGAAAGTGAAGGTGGAGGTAGCGTTTTGAAAATTGGAAATGCTCTTAGTTGTGCGGACTCCCAAACTATGCAGATGTATGAAAGCAAAACGGCATTGCCCGATTGTGAGAATTTCATGTCGCTAGTAGTTGGATTTAAATTCGAAAACCTGGGATCCCTTAAGACTTTTGCCATATGTTATGATATAATAAAACAACAGATGAAACATATAAGTTATACGGCGTATCCTTCAAGGGTGATAGAAAAGGTAAATAATTTGATTGTGATTACGAATTTATGTAATAAAACATGACTTTTACTCAGACTCAGGATGGTCAGCTGAATCGATTGGGTCTCGACATTCGCATAACTGATACAAGCAGTATATTTAAGGAGATCAGGTAATGTTGAAAAGTTTTGTTTCGAAAATGCTTCTATAACATTCGTGTACAACTCCTACAGTACGTTAGATATCATCAAAGCATTGACAAAAGATGAACAATTGTTCCAACTACTTGGAGAGGCGACCTTCGAGTACAAGAGTCTCATACAGGATGATGCCTTCGAAATTAATCTATCTGGCTTTGAGAATATGATTGGCATTGTCTGGCTGCGTGCCCTTCGTATTGGAAATTGGAGACATTTACTTAACGCCTTAAAAATGGCCAGGAAAAATGGGAAATATGATGTTCGTGTGGGAGTTTCTGGTATTGTCAATCTTCCAAGTCTTCAGCATTGCAATAAGACTCGCACATTGACAATCGATTTGGAAAATGACAACACTGTCTCAGTACCAGCTCATATTTGGGCCCACATTCGTGCCCTGCAACCATCAATAAATTCCACAGATGAGTTTGTTGTAGTTGCTCACAACTCGCCCTTTGTAAGTGTAATATCTTGATCTTGGATTAAATATAATTATAATAATATATATATTTATAACACTTTCAACTTATAACAGCTAACCAATAGTGAGCGAAGTGGCTTATGTAGCAGCATGTGCAATGAGGTTGATTGGCTAAAGGATACCCTCTTTAGCAAGCTTCAACACTATCCTGTCTATGGTATTGTCCAATGTTGTCGCCTCTCGGATGTCGCCGATAAACTGGATAATTTTCCCAAGTCCGTTGATGTTCCTGCCGATCTAAAATTGCCAAGGAACATTGATGAAATTGTGGAATCGGTCTCCGAAGATTTTTCAGCAAAGCATCAGAATCCCTTTTAAATCTTGCTTAAAATGTTTATATATATTATGTTTTATTTAAGTATGTATTTGAAATCAATTCGGTGGAGAAGAGATTTCTCATTTACAGATTCCACAATGTGAAATCTTCTCTTCCACACAGACTTTTTTTTTCAAAATATCAATAAAATATGATAAAATCTTCACTTTGTTTGAAATTTAAAATTTTGCAATTATAATAAATTTATATATTTTGCAGCATATCAAGTATGTAGTTATAATATCTGAGCTTGGACTTTAACAAAGTTTTGATCAGAGATTCAACTAAAAAATGTAACTTAACAGAGGGGCCTAGAAAAAAATGGAATTAACTTTTCTTTACATCAATGTACAACGTATAAAGCTCTGAATCAGTAAAATGAACACATAAAAATTGCTGTAACTGTATTTTAAAGTTGGTCAATGCCAATGGGCCAATAAATGTAAACAGTGAAGGATAAAGGCAGATAGAGAGAGAGAAAGAGAGAGAGAGAGGGAGAGGCATAGGTAGAGTGAGAGAAAGGTGGATAGATACATATGTAACGCTGGCCGTCAGCTCATACATTCTCATCAGCGTATTGGGGATTTGTCGCCTTTGTAACGCCTGTCAAGTGCCGTGCGTGAATGTCAGACAGTCTCGTGCGTGACACGACAGTCGAGGTGGGAACTGGAGAAACTGGGGGAGGAGGAGTTGAGCCTGGAGTTGAAACTGTAGTTGAACCTGAAGCTATGACTGGGATATGGGATATGGACAGTGGGCCAAACAAATGGACAATTAATTGCCAATGCATTGCCATCGATGCCACTGTAGGCCAGGCTTTTGCCCCTCTTTCTCTCTCTTTCTCTCACTCTCTCACTCGGTCTCTGTCTTTCTATAACCCCTGACAATGTTGTCCGCCGTCTGTTGCAATCGATTATTTATTTATTTATGCCACACTCTGTGCCGCCTTCAATTGGCTACAATTGGCGCTTATCTCTGACGCTGCTTCTGGCTTTTTCCTCTTCTCTGGGTTGGGTTCGGTTTTTGCGTCTGGTACGTTTGGCGTTACAAATGTTTTGCATATCATTGACAAGAGAGAGACAGTGTGGCCTTAGAAAAGGCGTTGGACATGGCCAACAATCCCTGCCATGCCCTCACTTTCCTTCATCCACTTCACCCTCTTCATTCCCATGTCGTGCCTTCCGTTCTGGGACTTTGCATACATTTGCCACCGACTTGGCGGGGGCAAATATTTTAGGCTCTCGCCTCGACGCTTCTCTGCATGGAATTTATTTGAGCAAATTTGCAAATTATTGCGTTTCGTGCTCGAGCCTGGTCCTCTTCCATGGACAAAAACTGGGAACTGGAACGGGAGCGGGAACGTGGACATCTATTACGATGGCCATTTACATTTGACAATTGCCTTGTTGGCATCTTTTTAATGGGCTTTGAGTCCGCCTTACGCTTACGCCTCCAACTCTCTCCTTAGTCTTTGCTTTCTCCTTAACTTTCTCCTACTTTCTGACAAGGCTGCAAGCTCAAGTCGATTTTGCACGCTGGTTTTTTATGGCTTTCGAGTGGATTTCGCCACGACAGCGCACAAATTGGCGACATGCATTAAGACTATGCTCGTCTTTCCACATTTTCCAACGACATCAAAAGTTGAACGGCTCAGTGAAAGTTTTCTCTGTATTTTTTTTTTTTTGCGGAGGGATTTCCTCATAAAGCAAAGCTTGCATAACTTTTAAGTTAGCTAAGCTTTCGATCTATTACAGTGCTTCATGGCAAAAGGATACCTATGACCCTGTGTCTCCAAACATAAAATATGGCTACTTAAGGCAGGTAAATCAAAAATTCGACTAAAAGAGGTTGATTTTCAAACAAAACTTTGAAGATTACCCCTTACATATAATAATAAATAAACCTTTTTAGAATGAATAAAAGTTCATATCAAAATATCACGAAAGATCAAGGAAAAAGGATATTTGATGAACGATTATTTCCCTAAACTGAGAGCTTTTTCTCTTAAAAAATCATTGGTTTTCTTGCTACCTAACTCATTCTAATAATTTGCTTAATAATCCACGCTGCTTAATCAATGAAGTTGATTCCAGTACAGCTCTTTAAACCCAATTTTTTAGGGCTTTTGTGTAAGTTGATCTCTCTTAAATATCATTAAGCTACTCTCAAAGCTTTTTGACATTTTAGGTGTTTTCAGAGCTTTCAGTATAAACTTATTCATAATCCTTTGTGGCGTTACCTTTATTCCTATATATTGTTGCTTTCAATTAAGGCACACTCAAGCGCTGAATGAAGTAGTTTTTTTTTTCTTCTCTCGGCGCTGTTCAAAATGGCGAGTTGAGTTTTATTTGAGAATTCATGGATTTTCTTCGATTATTTTTGGCAACAGCGCTTGCCGTTTACCATTTACCGTTTACCAGCTTACCGTTTCTGCAGTCGAAATCATCTATGCATGCATGCATATGCGCAGAATTGATTACACTTGCCCCTCCCATTCCCATTTCCATTCCCATTCCCACAAAAATATCCTTCAGAATCCTTGTGCAGAGCGGGCGGAAACCTGAACTGATCCCCTCTTGTTACAGCCGTCACCCACATCTCACAGCTCAATTGCATTTGTTCAACATCAACGAATCCCTTGGATATGTATGGAGGTGAGAGTATGAGGAGATGGTTCTTAGTCGGGAAGGCAGGAAGCGCTTAAAACCAAACTAAAATCGAACAACAAACTGAATGCCGTGCGTCAGCCTCTGGACAATTCAATTGGCCGAGTGGCAATGGCAATGGCAATGGCAATGGCAAGGGCAATGGCAAATGCGACTGGCCACGCATGCACTGAAAGAAAGTACCATCTTCTAAAACCAATTGTAAAAAAAATTACTAAAACCAACCAAATTTATATACAAAATCTTCAATTCTAAATATAGTAACACAAATCTTAAATGTGTAGGAAAATATAGATAAATCAATATGTTCATAGTCAAAAAATAGATTAAAAGGATTTACTTATCTTTTTATAGAGTTGTGCTATTGAAGATTTTGCCAGGTTTGTTGCCTACAATTCTCAACTGGTTTTGACGCCACAAAGATTAAGCTTGATGATTGCATACTGCTCTTGTTCTTTTGTTATTTGTTGATATTGGTTGTATATCGATAATAATGGAATGTATATATATAGTATTTGGGGTCTTGAAAATATAAGAATATCATACTTACATGCTCTTTTTTTGAAGAGATTTCACAACCAAGATGCGTTCTCTTATTTTAGGCAGTTCGGAAACTAAAATTTGAATATTAGAACCTTTATTTTTTTCACTGTATAAACTTGGCCCAATGTCGAGTACACAAAGACAGTTGCACACACATACGGAGAGATAGAGGGAGAGGTAGAGGGAGAGAGAGAAAGAGAGGGAGAGAGAGAGGGAGAGAGAGTGAGAGAGAGAGGGAGAGAGAGAGATGCATCAACTAGGCGACACGTCAAGCAACCTGGCAGGCAGGCAGTCAGCATTGAGGGATCTATTTCGAGGTTATGCTATTCTAGCCAACAGCTAGAATGACGCACTGGGCCAACAATAACAATAACAACAACAAAAGCACTAAGAGCTGGAGCAACTGCCAATTAACTCAAACAAAAAAAAACCCAATGCGACGGCTACGGCCACCGAGGCATTAGAAGTGCCCCCTTGAATTCCCAGAATTCCTCCATCACCATTTACGCACTGAGATGAAGCACAAAAAAACAAAAAATACGGGAATAGAAAAAACAATAAGAGTGAACAAGAGACAGCGAAAGAGTGTGAGAGAGCTTAGATTGTAGTATGCCGAACTTTGCATACGCTTACGTTAATGTCAACCGATCTTAACTATACTTTATCAAATATGTTATGCTTGTGCCACAGATAAAGATAATGGCATATAGCTGTTGTAGATGAACAGTTCTAAAAGTTTGAAATCAGTTCAGTGAGCATTTTATTCTAATTTACTGGACGAATTCTTCTAAAAGACTAAACTTTAAGTATTTGAATCTCATGGACAAGTTTAAAATAAACATGATTCTACACAAGTTTAAGTTTAAATCTATATTTAAAACTGAGTTCAGTTAAATAGGATCTCTAAGTGTGCCATTTATTACATCATTCAAATCATTGTAATACAACATAGAATCGGGAATCGGCTAAGAAGCCTTAATACATTACTTTGGCATAGTAACCCGCAGAAAGAGTATTAAAAATGAGAAAACAGAAAAAGAGAAAAATACTAAAGTAAACTTTTGTTACGTTACGCTGCGTTGCGTCGTTGGAATCAATTAAAAATTCTATGATTTTACACTTGATTGCTTGGGTTTTGGATCGTCAAGGTAACGGTTAAAGGCTTGGCTTGGCTTGGCCGCATCAACATTGGTAGTGACTCTATGGGGATTTGCATCTGGCAAACTTCTCATCATCGTCATCATCATCATCATCATCGTCATTTAAAAGCGGCTCAACAAAACTCTGCCTCCTTCATACTTCACGTATCATGCAAAGGATGCGAAAGGATATGACCAATGTGTCCAGGGAAATTCTCAAGTTGTCCAACGGCCATCTCGAGTAGTGTGTCAGCCAATTAGGCAATTAGTCTCCTAGTACACTCATGCTAATAAAGTAACTCATGAAATGTGCATACTTATTCATACTTGTATTTAAGGATAAGAGCATAAGAATTTCATAGTTCACTTTACTTTCAAGTCTCTGCTCTCAGCTCAACTGATAGTTAGTTAGTTGGTTTGACTTAAGCCTAATAAGGACTCGTTTAATTAATACATTCCATTGGGACACAAGCTTTCTTGATTAATAAAGTTGACAACAATTGAATATGCAATTAGTGATTATCACAATTGAAATTTATTATTGAGATCTTTATTAATAAATTTCACACAATTCTTATACTATTTCTGGTCATTTTCGATTTCGAATTTCTTGCAGGCTTTTTAAATTATTAAATGATTAAATGTTATACAAAGATAAAATAATAACTAACAACTAAGCAACTAATGACATCGTTTGTTTTTAAATTAATTTTCCCTCCTTGTTATCTTTTAATGTTCCTCATTTACTTTTCTTTTTCGATTTTCTCTTTGTTTATTCTCTCCCTCTTTCATTCCTTTTTTTGTCACATTCGTAAACGGCTTGGAATTTTATAATCATTCTCAATATTCTATACACCATACGATACCGAGCTCTTTTTCCTTTTTATTTACAAATAAAGATTAATTGCCGTTGTCCGATGACAGTGGGTACAGTTGTGTTTGGGTTTAAATAAGTGGCAGGCTTGTTTACCGTATTTTGTCGATATAAAGTGGACACAAGTCTCGGATGAAAGGATTTATCGGCTTAATAATGTTATGCTCTGCATTATGGACGTATTTTTCAACAGTTTGGTTGAATCGGCTGTTGCTCATTTGTGGTAAACCCACAAAAGTGACTAACAATGTGTTAATTATGTGCACCCTACAATAGACTGTAGCAATGTCAATGCTGTAATGCACTTCGATAAGATGATATCTATATCTACTGGAAAATATTCGAAATAACTTTACATAAATGCATTTCAAACAATTTCTCCATTTGACTTTAAAATAATTAAAGTACTTTTACGCTAGAAACGAACAAAACTAAAATTTTTTTTCTCTTCATTTTTTTTTTTTTAAATTTATACACAACAAAAAAGTGATGGAAAACTTTGAAATTGTTGGTGAATCAAATAGTTATTTCAACAAAGCTGTGACTAGAATGACAAAAGTATTGCGCTTTTGTTTAGTTTGTTTTGTCAGTTTTTTAATCAAAGATTTTAAGCTGTAATTAAACAAACCAAAATTGTATGACACATGTGTTAGTCATGTCTTTGTGTGTGTGTGCATGTGTGTGTGTATGTGTATTTGTGTATAGAATTATATGTTTATAATACCCAAAAGAATTTAACACATTTTAGTACAAATTAAATATTTAATGTAACAACAAATTGATATTTGAATTATTAAAATGGAAAATAATGCGCCGTCATGTACAGGCAACTGATGTGCGTGTGTGTGTGTGCGAGTGTGTGTGCGAGTGTGTGTTTCTGAAATTTTGCAAACACATTTGCGCCTGGCTGACGGCTGCTGGCATTTTTGTTTATTTGTATGGCGGAAATATCAGCGACAAAGTTACCAAAATATTGAAAACAAATAAAATAAAATTTGCATAAATAAATGCATTTTATACCCAGTAATTATATCAAATCAAAAAGAAGATATACAACTTATAGAACGTACAATAAGATCTATGATTAATATCACATTTACTCTTACTTAAAAACCTCAGCCTTAACTCTATATTTGTTAAAATAATTATAATAGAATTACAGGGCTTATAAATATGGTTATGAGTTTCAGGCTTAGCTAAGTTTGTACTTTTTGAGTACTGAAAATCTTAAAAGATATACTAAAAGTAAAGACATCATACAAGATGTATCATCTGTTTCCGATAAATAGCAGTGTAGAGCTTGAAGAAGTAGAGACAAAAGAATACTACCCTACAATCAACATGTGTATCTTTAATTTAGAAATGTAATTTCTTAATGAATTTTTTGTTGAGGAAATTAATATTTTTCCCATAAATTGAAGAATTGTCATAAGTTTAAAATTTTTGTTTGTTTAGCCTTTGGAAAAAGCTTACAGGGTATTCACTTGTCGAGCATATTGCAATAAAGCATTTATATGTTTGAGTATGTTTGTTGTGCTGCGTGTTTTTAATCCCTAAAGCACTGGATTCAAATAACAGCAACAAAAACAACAAGAGCAACAATGCCAGCTGCAACAAATTAACAACATGCATGCCGCCAAGCTGCAAAAAGCCAAACAACATGCCAGTTATTTATCCACACACACCCACACACACACACACTAACACTAACACTAACACACACCTGTCCATTCTACCGCCTCGTCATATTGACAATTTTGTTGGTAGTCTAAAAGTTCTGTTCATGGTCATGTCATGAGATTAAACACAAATCTTTGGATACGTTTTGTTGGTTTGCCCAAAACATTCTATAAACAAAAAAAGCTCAAACAACAAAAATATGTTAGCGATTTAGCGATTTTGTAATCGTCTCAAAGCCTCAAAGAACTGCAACTATTTTGACCACAACATATCGGATTATGCACATATTTTAAATATGCACAGAACTGAATATCAACCAAAAAAACAAAAAAACTAAAATGATATTCATATAAAAATAGAATCCACTATATTTTGATCGCAAAAAAGCATAAAGTAAGCTTATATTAGAGCTGTGAAAAGTCTATTTTTCAGCTAAAATGTTTTGTTACAAATCCGAAAAAGACATATAGAATATTCTATGAATTTAATGTAGATAAAATTTTGATATACAGTTCTGTTTTGACCAAGTTTTTGGCTAAAAATATGAATTTCAAATTCATGTAGGTTAACAATTCAAAGTTATACAGTCTATATAGATATATTATTTTGGACAAAATTATGAAAGTTAAGAGAGTCAAAAGGTGTGGAATTGAAAATCTCTGCAGCATTTAAATCTATATATAAATATATCCTATAATTATATACTCATGTCTAACTTGCAACAATTTCTTAGTATTCGCAGTCGTGATTTACATCTTATGATGAAACTTGTATTGAAACATGGTACATTCATTCATACATAGTTCGAATTTAAATTCAACTAACCTTTGTTGCCAATGGTCTTGTGGTTGCTTTACGATGATATCCTCTGAAAAAGATAGATAATTGATGGGATGTTATTATTATAAGTAATTATTATTTTTTGTTTGTTTTAAGTGAGTGTCCATTTTCTAACTGTGCTAGATGCATTGATTAAAATTAAAATGTATCCTGCCAGCAATCAGTGCTGAGAACCATGGAATTCTGGCCAAATGTCGTTTAGCTCGGAGGCCAAAAGGACAGAGCATATGTGTGAGAGAGATAGAGGGAGAATGCGAACGAACAAAAGAGAAGGGGAGAAATTCACAGATTTGGTGTGGTATTAATTTAGTCGAAATAATTTATTTAATTAAATAAAAACAAGCAAATCAATGAAAATGAAAATGAATAAATAAATCAATTTTACAATATGCTGGCAAACAATAACAACAACGAAAACAACAACAACAACAACAACAACATCAGCTAGACAACCAAAAACAATGAGAAACAAATTGAAATATGCAAAACATTTTCATATTTGGCAAGCCAAAACAAGTCGTGTGTAAATAGTAAATAGAAAGTTTTGCCCACATATTGGATTTGCGGTATTTGATAGTTCATCACTTATAAATTACTTACATATTTACACAGGTAACTCACAGGTAAGATACATAAGTACTTACAATGCCCAACTTTAACTGAATTATAATTATTTCGCTTATTTAAGAACAAATTAAATAAAGAAATTGCAACTTAAATGAACTAATAGCTGTTAATTCAGCTTTTCATTAAAATTTGATATCGATACAAGAGTCTGAAGCAGTTCATTTGATCAGCGAACAGTTGTGGAGCGAGTTAAGTGAAATAGATTTAAATTTTTGTGCATTCACTTGTTTTATCGCTCTATCAACTTGATATCAAAAATGTTACCCAAACCCAAACTATTGTCCCATTCAGTCAGTCAGTCACCTGGAGCTATGTAATAAAAACAAAGCAATCGGAAGCAGCGGAAATCAACAGCAAACAAAAAGCAAACTGCCGGCAAACTGAACTCCAGCCGCCGCTTCGCTGCATTCACATCTTTATCCTCAGCCTCACAGCCTCAAATGGTAGAATGGGTTTGAGTGTGTATATATGTATATTTCTCATTCCAATTGAAATTCCCATTCTCATTCTATTATCTACCGAGGGGTAGGGGGGGGGATATTGCAACCCACTTCTCCCCTCCCTTCCCAAAAAATGCAGGAGCTCCTGCTGCTTCAGTGACAGCGTCCGCCTGTTGCTGACAGTTTTCTTTTGGCTTTTCTTTGGTCGCGTGCGCGCGCGAAAATTAGGAAAATATTGTTTTACTTTTATTTTGAATACCGTTTTGTTCAATGCCTTCCCCTCCAGGACACAGTACGAGAGCGTATTCAAAGTAGTTGCGTATTGGTATTTATTTATTTTTTTTCGAATAAGCTGATTCCAATTTCAATGGTGAATCAAAGTGGCGTTGTCACGCCGGGTGGGCGGGTAGGCGGGTGGGCGGGTAGGCGGTACCAAACAACAATGAAAACATATGAAACGACTGATAAAACGGCAGATGGTGTGGGCGTGGCTGTGGGCGTTCCTTTTTGACTTTAAAGCACATAGATATAAAAGGCAACGTTGCACAATCTCACTTGCGTTTGACGCTCGATATCGATAAGAGTTATAAATGATTATTTATCGATTGCTTTTGATATTGGCTGCAATGCATTGTGGCCAACTTTTGACCGTTTAAAATAGCCACATTTGAAAACATAAATCAAATGCAATATAAAGAAGTACAGCAGTATAATTTAGTTAACAATTTTATACTTGATTTAATATGATAAATGAAAAATATAAAACTTTAAATGTTTGTGGCTTATTTTAATACCCAAAAAACCTTGAAAAATTGTAGAGAAAGCCAATTTGGCTATAAAGTAGCCAAATTGTTAACATTGCTTTAGCTTAACTTTCTATTCATCACATGTCAATTAAAACTTTGATTGGGAATGAATGGGTAGATTATGATACGGGTAAGGCTATAGGCATGTTGAGTGTGAAATCAGTGTATAATTGAAAGTGTTGAAACATGAACAACACCTAGCTTATCTATCGAATGCCATAATCTGCTTATAAATATCATAAGTAATTGCCCACTGAAAAGATGCCCTCAACTTCAGTTAAGTAAAACAGTCAACCACCAAAAACTACGCGCCTTGCCTTTTGCACAACAGGATGTGGCTTTCAGCTCTGGAGTGGCATCAGGCAATGCGCAGCAGACACGAACAAAAGGTCCAAAAACATCCATTTAGCGACCCAGCAAGTTGGTAATACACCCACAACCCTCGTTTCGAGTGAGTTGTAGTTGTTGGTGTTGTTGTTGGCGTATTAAACTCAATTCTGTACAACTTCCCCCTACTGGAAACTGGCCTCAGTTCTCATTTTTTATGTATTATGGTTTATTTGTATTTGATGTTGTTGTCTCTGTTGTTGTTGCTGGTGTTGTTGCTGATGTTGTTTTAAATCCATTAGGATATGACAACCCCTGCTTAAATTCAATTAAATTGTTTTCTCTTTGGGTTTACATTTCTTGGCAACTTTATAATTGTTTCATGTGTTTAAACCACCAACTACGAGCAACGTGTACGATCCTGAGAGCCTGCCGGAAACGATGTTGGTAGTGGGAATAAGGATGAGGAGGGCGACACAAACATTGAGGATGAGGTCGCCAAGGCGCAAAGCTAAAAACCAAGCAGAATAAGAAATAACTGGCCAAGAACCAAACCGAACCAAACCAAACCGAACCGAATACAAACTGAATGGAAACGTCACAGAAACGGAGTCTGAGCTCCAGCCAGAATGAATGAAAGAAAGCACGGAGAAGTTTTCAGTAGCCTCGAGAGATTTTTTTTCCATTTGCTTTCGTCTCTCCCCCTGTCTTAAGCCGAGTTACCCTCCACCCTTCAGCAGCCTCACCCTTACCAGCACCACCTCTACCCATCACCAGCAATCTCTTGTCTTGCCAGGGCGCTGGCATTCGTTTCGGTTTGCTTCCCGTTGTTCTCGTTGTTTTGTAAAACAATCAACAAAATAAAAAGTGAAATAAATAATAAAAAAGCGAAACGACGCGAACAACAACAGCAACAACAGTAACAACAGCAACAACAAATATAAAAGGAAAGATTGAAGGGGAGTCAGTGAAATAAAAAAAATGTTCACAATTTTTTTTGCGACGTTGATATTTGAATGCGCTTCAATTTGTCTGCTTGGCATATTGATTTGATCGATTCGCTTTTCATACACAAAACTTCGTTGGTTATCTAAATAATACTATAGTTACCAAATTTGGATGTAAATCTAGTTTAGTATTGATATTAAAAGTGGCCAAGAAATGATTTATCTCTAGTCTAGTATCATAAATTACATATCTAATCTGTCTTTTGACGGAACATATTGAATGCTTCGTCTACAATTTAATTTAATGTTTTCTAATTTATGTTAAATTCAGATTTTTCAAACAGATCTGCTTTCGATTTTCACTTTTAGTAGAGCAAAAAAATATAGCATACTTTTCAGCGTACTTTTTTAGCACATTTTTGTTTGATTATTTTTATTATGTATTTTATTTTGATTATATAATTTTCTCTATTTTATTTTTGACTTTCTTTGTCAAACCGCTTAAAGCTACTCAATTGTCGCACTGTAGTGTACTCTGTTGGCATTTGAAGACAGTTTCCGTTCTCTTTACATAAACCCAAAATAGACGACTCTTTCCATTGCCACTCACTCAACACTCCGCGACATATCTGCTGTCAGTCATGTGTGTGTGTGTGTGGGTGTGTGTGTGTGGGTGTATCATATATGTGAGAATTGGGTGGCATAGGCTGCTCTGCCGGCCGACGTCCTTTATATGGCGCTACCTCTGCTCCAGCCCCATCTGCACATATTTTAAACCATTTCATCTTTACCAAGAGTTCGTTTTATTTTTTATACCCTGTGCAAATAAAATGTGCAAGCTAGGATATGATATAACTGTACACATATATATATATTTATCTCTATCTCAATATGAGAGCCTTGTTTCCTACAACTAGCACCATGATCAACATATATACAAAAGTTATACAAGAATGCAGGGGAGACCTTTAGGTTATTTACAGAGTATCTGTTAGTGCAGCACTTGCAACTCTGTCAGTTGTTGCTGTTGCGTGTCCTTTGGCCAACGATGTTCCACTCAGAATTTTACACAGTGCCACGCCTACTGTGCCCCCCACCTCTACATCAGATCGCGAAATCACAGCATAACTCGCGCAGCAGCCCAAACCCCCCAGTGAAAGTATAACCCAGACCCAAAAAACCCTCCCAGACCCAGACTCAGACTGAGAGAGTAGTTACCCCACCCTGACCAATTTGTGTATGGCAAGTACAGGTAAACGGAACAAGGAACACGACTAACCGGTAGCATTTTTACATGTGGTGACTGTGTGACTCTGTGACGGTGACGGTGACTGTGACGGGGACTGTGACGGGGACATCAGCCGGCGGCTGACGGACCAGAAAATAAGCATTCACCTTCTCCGTTGATGTTTTTGGCGTGCGGTAAATGGCGAGGCCGAAATTGTGGACGGGGGCCAATGTCTGTGAGTGGGTGTATGCACGGGTGTGTGTACGGGTGTGTGTGTGGTGTAGTGTACTTTTGGTTACTTGAGTGGCGGCAGCGGCAAATGTTACAAATATTTGAAATATTTAAAATAGCAGGCACACATATGCAAACACAGATACACAAGCACACACACACATACACACCTACACTCACACAACACACATGGATATATGGGTGGACCTAAAAGTTTCTCACCGAGACCTTTTTGCATTATTAATGGCAAATTTCAATTAGCCTTTGCAGTAAACGCAACAGACCAAGAATCCAAATTACAGAACGTGGGCTAATCAAAGAGTTTATGAGGGAAAATATTCTCAGCAAAGATAAAGACAGCTTAAATTAGTGCAGTTTAATTAGAAGTCTGACAAATTTGATATAAGGCCCCTAAATGGCATATATTTTTGTGATTTGAAGTCGTTTAAAATGTAGAAATAACAACATATGACAATTTTAGTGAGTAGAATTAAAAATAGACACAAGGCAGACATTTATTAATGAATTAACTACCAATAAAGAACAGTTATTTTTAAAGAAAAACTCACTTTGTAAGTAAATAAAGTTATTTTGAAACACAACGAGATACTAGATTAAGTTAAAGCTAAAAAAACCTGAGAGCTGACATTTTTGATGAGAAGAATTTACAATAAGAAACAAATTTATTTATTATTTTAAGAGCACATTATTTAAATTAAATTTTTTCATATTTAGCGGACAAATGAGTTAAAGCCATATATGAATACTATACAACTTTTAGAGTATTTTTTTTGTCTGTATGTGTTGACTTATCGCCAACTTGTAAAGTCACCCTCGGAATACAGCAAATTTTGTGTGTGTTTCGTTTGGCATACAAGTCAAAAGCTGAAAGTCAATTCCAGTTTCCCCTTGCCACTTTGCCCCCCCCCCCCACCCCCTCTTCCACCGCTTCCATACACAAGCAGTTACAGCCTGTGCACCTGTGGACATATTTTAAAGCTCACTTTACTGTGTGTATGTGTTTGTGTGAACCATTCTACCTCTTGCCCCTGCCACGCCCACGCCCACGCCCACACTCAAAAAGAGGGGGGAGGAAGCACTTGAAGGCGCAGCAAAAATTTTTTACATGCCATGTATAATAATGTATGCCTACATGTGTGAGGCTGTGTGTGTGAGTGTGGGTGTGTGCTAAAGGTAAGCACTTCCGTTTCCGCTTTCATGCTGCACAGCCCCATCCAGCCACACATACACATACAAACACACAGCCACATACACACGTGTATAGACGCTTATTGCGTTGTCCTTTGGCCAGTTAAAGTTAAAAATAAAAAAATAAAAGAACCTCAAAATCAACGCAAAGTTCACAGAGTTGTTATGAGCTGGCTGCCACGCCCACGCCCATGCCGAACGCCCCGCCCTTAGCCCCAGCAAAAACTAAATTATTTAAAGATAATTTGAATGGGCGCTGTTTGTAGTTGTTGTTGTTGCTGTTGGTATTTACATAAATGAAATGTCAAAACAAAATGCAAACTAACGAAATGCACAAAAGAAAACAAAGCAAAAATACCCCAAAATGAATGAGACTGAAAGCTGTAATATAAAGAGAGAGACAGAGAGCGAGAGAGAGAGAGAGAGAGAGAGAGAGAGGAAACACAAAATATGCTGAGCTTGTTTGCGGTTTTGCTGTGCGTATGTATGTGTCTGCGTCTGTGTGTGTGTGTGTGTGATTCTTTCTTTTATTTAATTCGACTGATCCAATCCTTTGTTGTTACTGCAACCCGCTGGAGTCCATGTCCTCTATAAAATATATCCTTGTCTGTGCTGCTTGCCCAGTGCCCATTGGCAAACTCGACCGGCGACATCGTCATCTTTCCCATCATCATCATTATCATCATCCTCGTCATCATCATCTTGTTCGTTGTCTGCGGCTCCTGCGGCAAATTAAAATTAGTTGTTTACTTTGCGCAACATAAACAAATAAGCACAACGATGATGACAAGGACGACAAGGACAACCAGAGCCAGAGTCAGAGCCAGAACCAGAACCAGAAACGAGTCCGATAAGAATGTGCTTGCAGCTCAGCATGAAAGTTGCGAGTGTCTATCGAAGCATTACAAGAAATTCAGTTTTTAGTTGCTAAAATGCAAATTGAATTGACCCAACGATTTGCCCCAAGCATCTTAAGCTTTGCACTCACTCGCAATTCGAATCATTCAGGCTGCAAATTAGTCTAATAAGAGAAGAATATCACACAAGTTTGCATTTTTTCTATGTGCTCTCTAATTATATATATTAATATAGAAAATGTAAGCGTTTTTAAATGTTAACCGCCGCCAACTTAGCTTTATTTATCTTAAGCGAAGCGCAGCCAACTTAGCTTTGTTTTTTATTATTGATAAGTGTCGTTAAAGACCACGCGCAGCCAACTTAGCTGTATTTATTTTAAGCGCAGCCAACTTTGCTGTATTTTTAAAGAAGCTTAAAATTTTTCAATTTGTATTTATTGTTTTTACGCGAAATGATAATTATAAGCTAAATGAATTTATTTACATTCTTGGGATCTTCTTATCAACAGATATGTACGACGCTTTCATACATTATTCAAACACACATTCCTCTTTTTGTAATCCTATACGAAAGAAAAAAATCTTTTTAAGAGAGATGCAAAAAAGAAATGAAAATGTTTTATCCTTTATACGCGCATATTTAACGCAGCGCCAGTACTGTGTTCATCGCCCGCTTAAGTGTGGCCAGATTATGCAATTTGTATGTGTTGCGTATTCTCTTTTGTCAGGAGCAACTTTGAGGCAAACGCCCGCCACAGTGCAGTGCACAGTATGCACACAGCGGGCAGTCAGGCTGGCAACAACAAACGCGTTTGATTAATTGACTGCATGATGATTCCATTTTTATGCTCACTTATGCACACACACACACACACATTTAAAGAAACAGATACAATAGCGCAATTTACAATGCAAAACAATTGCAAATTTCCGCATTGGAGTGTATCGAATACTATTACATACTTACTTATATAAAGTATCAAGCATGCAAAAACTCTAAAATATTGAAAATATTGAAAAAAAATGCACAAAAATACGCATGATATATGAAATTTTTAATGTGTCATAGTTCCAATAATTATTTAAAATTCTAACCCTCAAAAGTATGCTATATAAATTGCAGCACTAGCTAAACACTAAACAAAATTATTAATTAAAAATGTATAATTTTGTAAATAATATCTAACCAAATTTTTTTTTAAATATACAAATGTACAATAGTCAAAAATAATTTTGAAAAAGTTTATAGTTCATGGTGGTTTCCAGCATATATAGACTAAGAATACACATGCACTTTCACCATTCCACTTGGCTTGACTAATGAGCTTCCTCCTGCACATACTTGACCAACTTTCGGGCACACCCTAATGCCCACACATCCAAGAGTATCTGTGAGTATGTGTTTGTGTGTGTGTGCGAATGTGTGCGCGTGTGTGTTTTTGTGTGTAAAATGGCGCCGCATCGCCACGGGATTAACTGGCACTGGCTGCTTGAGGGATAATAAGTGCATTGGAGCATCAAATCAATAAAACGCACATTGCACATGGTGGACAAAACACACACACACACACACACACACACACACACACACACACACACACACACACACACACACACGCAGACTTATTGTGCAGATAGTGGTGTAGGTTGATGGTGGTGCTGGGTGGATTGCAAGAATTCGCTGCATCAGTGGCTGCAATTGCGAAACATTGTTAATTTATGCAAATTTAGCCACCACCGCCGCCCCGCTTTGTGCAACGTCAATGAGGCAAGAGGCGCTGCAATGAAAGCCACAGCAGCCGCCGCTGTAGCCGCCGCAGCCGCGGCCGCAACGCCAACAACATTAACGCAGTTGCATCGCAACCGACACGACTTGCATAATTTTTGGGGTCGGAGGAATACTAGAAAGGCACAACATGGACTGCAATGGAGCGACCGACCGCAGGGGGAAAAGCTGCCCTGGCAACGCGCCTTTCACTTGATTATCATGCAACGAACGCCAGCTCCTGTTTTAACTCCTTCTCGTTATATACACACATACATGTGGGTGTGTGTGTGTCCCACTGCGTTCTGGTTACAATTTTTAGCTGTCAACGTCGCATCGGCTAGGGACATGGTCCGAATCTAGCTAGCCCTTGGCTCAACTGGGTGCCCAACGAATTAGCACGTCGACTGTTTGCCTTTGGCCTGCCAAACGGGCCATTAGATGAGGTATTGGGTCTGCCCATTATATAATGAAGCAGCACAAGGAATAGCCTGCAGTCGAAGCAGACTCACAACATTTCGGATGATCTGAACTATGGGTAGTCTATAAATTCTACAATATCAAATTCATACATTCTGATATAGGAATGAAGTGAAGATAAATTTATGACAATGCTCTTATTGAAAATGTTAATAATGATAGTGGTAATTATAAAACTTGTGATAGTATTTATATTGATGATAGTTATAAATATAATGCTTATGTTAATGCTAATGATAATCCCAATAATAATGCTAATGATAATGGAAATGATAATGCAAATGATAATGCTAATGATTATGATAGTGATAATTAAAGTGATAAACAAATTGCTAATGCTTATTCTTATGATAATGATAATGCTAATGCTAATGCTAATACTAATGCTGATGCCAATGATAATGCCAATGATAATGCTAATGATAATGATTATGATACTTATAATGATAGTTAAATTGATAATTATAATAATAATGATAATGAAAACGAGGATGATAATGATATTCCTACTTTCTTTCTTATGGAATTTTGCATGGATGTGGCCTTCAATAAGTTAATGAGTTTGCTTTAAATATGTGCCTCATTTGTGCCTCATTTGTTGCACACTTTGCCGATTTCGCTGCAACGATAGGCCAACAAATTGGCGCCAATTATAAAATATACGTATTTGGTGTATTAAAGCGACAGGCGAGTATGCCGATGATAAAGGATATACATATGGATGTGCTCATATGATAATACAAATATATGGCTAACTGTATTTATTGTATTGTCTAGACATGAAAAACCGCAGTGCCTGCATTGCATTTGTGCTTTTTTTTGCCGTTGGTGTCGTTTTTTTGTATTTCATTTTATGGTTTAACCGCATTAAATGAAGCAACTGAATAATAATAATAAAAAGGAGAACGCTTAATTGTTCAATTTGATGCAATTGCCGGCTTCAAAGGGCATATGCAATGCCATAAATGGACGGGCTACCAACTCAATTGCCGTTGATTTTTGTTGTTTGATGACGCCCACCTGAAGGACCAGTCAATGGTCCTTCCCCCCACCCCCACACACCTCAAATTCAGAACTTTTCACAGTTCCCCACAATTGTCGTCGCTGGGAATTGGGCAGATGTTGTGCAAATTGCGGCCATTTAAGTAGCTTAATAAGTAGAAGTCACACAAAGGTCTTTGCACCTATGCTGCCATACATATGTATGTACATATTTTACATAAGTTATGTACATGTATCTCTCATATAATCTGAATAGTAATACAGAAAAGCTTCTGTTTAGTGGAATGACCTTTAAGAAACTTGTTTGTTTTTGATAAATATTTTAAAACTTATATTTAGTATATAGTTTAAATAACATATCAACTCAACGTCCACAAATATTTCGTGAGTCACCGACAGAAAGTTCCCCTAACTTGATTGTTGGAGATTACTTAGTTAAGTTTGTTGATTTATGATGAATTTTCGATAAGTAAATATGTTAAAATTCGTTTTATGAAAGCTTTAGCCAATCCTCACTTTAGTACACAATTTGTGTTATACAATTGGACTGACAGCAGCTTACGTTTGTGGCTTATTCATGCTCAAAACTGGCGCGTTACTTATCTTATTATTATCTAAATGATAAGCATTACTTGGACAGCATTAGGCTGCAATCTTTAATCTGTTTGGCTGTTATCAAAGACAAATTCATGATCATGATCAGATCATTATTATATCTTGCGAAAAGACAAAAAAGCAAAAGAAAAAATACACTAGCAACATTGCTGTTTGGACGGACATTGTTAACTGGTTTGTCTCGTCATAAGCCGAGGGTTAGCAGACTGAAGCCAAACAAAATATTATTTTTATACCACTTATTAGATATATGTGTACACATAGATGTAGCTGCTGTTTCGTATCTGAGTGAGATTAGAGAAAAGGCCAATTGGCCTTAGTCATGGTCTTTGCAGTGATCCTCCACTCTGAACCACATTTCCGGCCCAAATAGTTCAACACATTTCAGTTGACAATTAATTCGTCTCTTTATTTTCTTCCATCTAAATACACTGAAATCGTGCAAATAAAGCAACATTTGTCACAGGAAATGCGCAGATCTGAAGTGTTTTCTGTCTTTATCGCATTCTTAAATATAAGATTAAGATCTACGACAATTACGTACGGTAATTAAACAGATGTGTGAAAGATCATTATTGGCTTAAGTTAATGACCATCGGAAGCACTAACAAGATTAACATAATTTCTTTATTAACATACTATAACTATTATTTTTATTTTGCACACAAGGTCTGCTTCATATCACATGGCATATCAAATAACACCTCTGACATAGTAAAAAAATCATAAAAACATATAGAGATTTTGATGGCAATCACTTTAAGAAAGAACCAACAAAAATACCACATTCCCGGGCCATTGTGAAGTTTCATATTTTGAACAGATTTTTGAAATCTTTAACAGTTGTGTAAATTATATTATTCAATAAATAATATTATAATGATCATTTTCTTTTATTCAAATGACAATTGTTTGAACAAACAATACGACATTTAAAAGCAGATTTAAATATCTTTAGGAACACCTTCAAGAGTTTTTATGTTTTTATGAACATGACTGATACTATCTTATTAAGGAGAAACTCTTCTCGGCAATAAATTAACAGAGCCTTGCTACAGTTTGCTTAACTTACTTTGGTTAATTCGCTTTAATTTGTTAACTTACATCGAATTTCAACTTAAACCTTATATCTTGATAAGGGATTGCCTAGAATATGCGGGTATTTATTTATGTTTGTTTTATTTTCAAGTATTTCCTGCGAATGGGTTTCAAAGTGCGATAAAGAACGAGTCCCAAAAATATTGTGTATTAAACAGCCTTAAATTAATAAATCTATATGACTTCTAGGAGATTTGTCTGATCATATTTCAGTCATAACATTTCCAGAGTACTTAAATTATTATCTCTTAATGATAATAATCTCCAATGTACTATATAGTAAAAGAAATGATAATTGTTTAAATAATGAATTTAATTTACAACTCAAAATCATGAAATTTAAAGTAAATACGATAGAAAATAGTTGTTTGCAAACTAGCAAACTATTTTTGATCTATTGCATTACGTCAGCTGATAAGAAACTACAACTAAAACGTTTTGCAAAATACTATAAAAATAATATTTTGGAACAGTAGGAAAAAACAGATGGAGATTGCTCAGATTTTTTAACTGCAAAACCATAAATTGGTCGCAAACTTATCTGAAAGTAAACAGAAGATAATCATTGGATGTTTAGTTAGTGTCAGTGGGATTCGTTGAGATAAGTTTGGATTTTGGTGGTGAATTGAATATAAGCTGCTTGACTGCCTGTACCGAGGATAGTAACGATTTTACACTCGAACCAAACACACAACGACGATGACGAAAATATCCAGATTTTTACTTATACTTGTGGTAATTGCTGAGAACTTTACTAACGCGCACTGAACAAACCGCACAAACCGAAACAAAATCGAACCCAACAAAACCCGTTAACCCGTCTATATTCCCCTCATCATAAAACAAAACATTGAAAAACACAAAACACAAATTTTTATTACAATTATTATTTTTGTAAAAAACATTTTTTGGTTTTTTTAATGATGTGTTTTTACTATTAACAACATTTTGTGTGGCACTTTGCGGGCTTTGATACGCGTGACTAAACAAACACCCCCTGTCCCCGAAAACAAACTAACAATAGCTGCCGGGATTCTTAATACTTTGGATATCGTTCAGATTACTCGGCGGCGACTCAGATATACACTATGCAAGTGATAACTAACTTAACCAGTATAACAATTGTGACCGTCCAATATTTGACTGACTTGTGATAAACAGTGTGCACCAGTGTGATCAAATGACAAAGTAATACTAACCTTCCATTCCTTCTTTCTCTCTATCCGCTTCTCTTCTCTGTTTCTTGTCTTATGATCTTTACAGATAGCAGGAATGCTCGATAGACAGAAGCAACATGGAATGGAGACCAATGCCGAGATCATAAGCATCGATTGTGTTGGTAAATCAGCCTTTTGTATTGGTCCCTCGGCCTACCAGTTATGCAGCGCAGATAAAGCATTGGGCACTATCCAAAGTTGTCCGGCTAATACCCGTTGCATCAACGATAGCTTGACAATTTGTGTACCAGTCAAGCCGGATGTGAGTGCATCGACAGCTGCTGTTGTCAAGATGACCACTGTCACCGATAGCCCCTTTCAGGGTGGAAGTAGTTCAGCTTCTCTAATCGAGCGTACTACAGGCATTCCAACTAGACCTACTAAGCCCTCTATCACAGATGGTCCCACAGTACCCAGTACGCCTACTGAAGCACCCGTTACCACAGCGCAGCCCATTGAGACAACTGCTCCCGTTGAAACGACCACTTCAGCCGTAGTTATTAGCACAAACATTCCCATTGAGACCACTGGTCAACCCATTGTTGACACAACAGCTTGGAATACCAATGCACCCTTTGAGCCGGAATCAACACTGCCAAGCGAACCAGTGGCCACCACAACTGAGGCTGCAGCAGATACGACTATTGATCCCAACTGGGGAACAAATGCACCTGTGGATCCTAATAACCCAATCGACACTACGACGCTTGGTCCTCAGGAGACAACATTATCTCCAGTAGACCCTACTGCTCCTGTTGATCCCAATTCGCCAGTTGACCCAAACACTCCTGTGGACCCTAACGCTCCTGTGGATCCTAACTCTCCTGCTGACCCTAATGCTCCGGTTGATCCCAATACTCCTGTAGATCCAAGTGCCCCAGTTGATCCTAACGCACCCCTCGACCCTAATGCACCAGCAGAGACAACTACTATCAATCCTGATGCTACATCTGTAGGCACGACCTTATCACCCTCCGATCCTAATGCACCAGTTGATCCAAACGCTCCAGTCGACCCCAACGCTCCAGTCGATCCTAATGCACCAGTTGATCCAAACGCTCCAGTCGACCCCAACGCTCCAGTCGATCCCAACGCTCCCATCGATCCTAATGCGCCAGTTGATCCAAATGCGCCTGTTGATCCCAACGCTCCAGTCGATCCTAATGCGCCAGTTGACCCCAACGCTCCAGTCGATCCCAACGCACCAGTCGATCCCAACGCTCCCATCGATCCTAATGCGCCAGTTGATCCAAATGCGCCTGTTGATCCCAACGCTCCAGTCGATCCTAATGCGCCAGTTGACCCCAACGCTCCAGTCGATCCCAACGCACCAGTCGATCCCAACGCTCCAGTCGATCCAAATGCGCCTGCTGATCCCAACGCACCAGTCAATCCTAATGCGCCAGTCGATCCCAACGCACCAGTCGATCCCAACGCTCCAGTCGATCCAAATGCGCCTGTTGATCCCAACGCTCCAGTTGATCCAAATGCGCCAGTCGATCCCAATGCACCAGTCGATCCTAACGCACCAGTCGATCCAAATGCGCCTGCTGATCCCAACGCTCCAGTCGATCCCAACGCTCCAGTCGATCCAAATGCGCCTGTTGATCCCAACGCTCCAGTTGATCCAAATGCGCCAGTCGATCCCAACGCACCAGTCGATCCTAACGCTCCAGTCGATCCAAATGCGCCTGTTGATCCCAATACTCCTGTGGATCCAAGTGCCCCAGTTGATCCTAACGCACCCCTGGACCCTAATGCACCAGCAGAGACTACTACTATTATTCCCGACCCCAACGCTCCAGTCGATCCTAATGCGCCAGTCGATCCCAACGCACCTGTGAATCCTAATGCGCCAGTTGATCCCAACGCTCCAGTCAATCCCAACGCTCCAGTGGATCCAAATGCGCCAGTCGATCCCAACGCACCTGTGAATCCTAATGCGCCAGTTGATCCCAACGCTCCAGTTGATCCAAATGCGCCTGTTGATCCCAACGCTCCAGTCGATCCCAACGCTCCAGTTGATCCAAATGCGCCAGTCGATCCCAACGCACCTGTGAATCCTAATGCGCCAGTTGATCCCAACGCTCCAGTTGATCCCAACGCTCCAGTCGATCCCAACGCTCCAGTCGATCCGAACGCACCTGTCGATCCCAACGCCCCAGTCGATCCGAACGCACCTGTCGATCCCAACGCACCTGTGAATCCTAATGCGCCAGTCGATCCCAACGCACCTGTGAATCCAAATGCGCCAGTTGATCCCAACGCTCCAGTCGATCCCAACGCTCCAGTTGATCCAAATGCGCCAGTCGATCCCAACGCACCTGTGAATCCTAATGCGCCAGTCGATCCCAACGCACCTGTAAATCCAAATGCGCCTGTTGATCCCAATGCTCCAGTCAATCCCAACGCTCCAGTCGATCCCAACGCTCCCGTCGACCCCAACGCACCTGTGAATCCAAATGCGCCTGTTGATCCCAACGCTCCAGTCGATCCCAACGCACCTGTGAATCCAAATGCGCCTGTTGATCCCAATGCTCCAGTCGATCCCAACGCTCCAGTCGATCCCAACGCACCTGTGAATCCAAATGCGCCTGTTGATCCCAACGCTCCAGTTGACCCCAACGCTCCAGTCGATCCCAACGCACCTGTGAATCCAAATGCGCCTGTTGATCCCAACGCACCTGTGAATCCAAATGCGCCTGTTAACCCCAACGCTCCAGTCGATCCCAACGCACCTGTGAATCCAAATGCGCCTGTTGACCCCAACGCTCCAGTCGATCCAAATGCACCTGTGAATCCAAATGCGCCTGTTGATCCCAACGCTCCAGTTGATCCCAACGCTCCAGTCGATCCCAACGCACCTGTGAATCCAAATGCGCCTGTTGATCCCAATGCTCCAGTCAATCCCAACGGTCCAGTCGATCCCAACGCTCCAGTCGATCCCAACGCACCTGTGAATCCTAATGCGCCAGTCGATCCCAACGCACCTGTGAATCCAAATGCGCCTGTTGATCCCAACGCACCTGTGAATCCAAATGCGCCTGTTGACCCCAACGCTCCAGTCGATCCCAACGCACCTGTGAATCCAAATGCGCCTGTTGATCCCAATGCTCCAGTCAATCCCAACGCTCCAGTCGATCCCAACGCTCCAGTCGATCCCAACGCACCTGTGAATCCTAATGCGCCAGTCGATCCCAACGCACCTGTGAATCCAAATGCGCCTGTTGACCCCAACGCTCCAGTCGATCCCAACGCACCTGTGAATCCAAATGCGCCTGTTGATCCCAACGCTCCAGTCGATCCCAACGCACCTGTGAATCCAAATGCGCCTGTTGATCCCAACGCTCCAGTCGATCCCAACGCACCTGTGAATCCAAATGCGCCTGTTGATCCCAACGCACCTGTGAATCCAAATGCGCCTGTTGATCCCAACGCTCCAGTCGATCCCAACGCACCTGTGAATCCTAATGCGCCAGTCGATCCCAACGCACCTGTGAATCCAAATGCGCCAGTCGATCCTAATGCGCCAGTTGACCCCAACGCACCTGTGAATCCTAATGCGCCCGTCGATCCCAACGCACCTGTGAATCCAAATGCGCCCGTTGATCCCAACGCACCTGTGAGTCCAAATGCGCCAGTCGATCCCAATGCGCCAGTTGACCCCAACGCACCTGTGAATCCTAATGCGCCAGTGGATCCCAACGCACCTGTGAATCCTAATGCGCCAGTCGATCCCAACGCACCTGTGAATCCAAATGCACCAGTTGATCCCAACGCACCTGTGAATCCTAATGCTCCTGTTGATCCCAACGCTCCAGTCGACCCCAACGCACCTGTGAATCCAAATGCGCCTGTCGATCCCAATGCTCCAGTTGACCCCAACGCACCTGTGAATCCAAATACGCCTGTCGATCCCAACTCCCCAGTCAATCCCAACGTTCCCATTAGTCCACCAGTCATTCCGTCGCTTCCTTCAGTTCCCGTCCGGTCAACTATTCGTCCAATTACTATGGCTCCGTTCTGGCCAAATCGTCCACATCAACACGGTAACAACAATGGTAATGGTCAAGGTCATGTTGTACCTTCTCGCCGACCCTTCTGGCCACATTGGCACGATTGGGTAAATATATGGCGTCCATCTGGAAGACCCACTCTTCCACCTCTTCCGACGATTGCACCCACACCAAAGAAGCCTGAGTCGAGTCGGCCGGAGACGGCCGAGTCTGTAGAACAACCTGCTGAGGTACCGTCGGGTGGTTCAGTCTCCAATGAGAATGCATCGGTTGAGGAGAGCAACAAGAAGACTGAGGATCAGTCTAAGGAGCAAGAAAAGAAGAAGCATGATAGCAAGTCAAAGGACTCCACAGAGGAAAAGGACAATGAGAAGAAAAAGAACAACAACTCTGATGAGGATAAAAGTGACAAGAAAAATGGAAATAAATCCAAGGACTCCAAGGAGGAGAAAGACAATGAGAAGAAGAAGTCCAACAACTCCGATGAAGAGAAGAAGGATGACAAGAAGTCTAAGGACTCCAAGGAGTCTAAGGAGATCAAGGACAGCGAACAGAAAAAGTCCAGTGAAGAGAATGATGATCTGAGCGACAAGGAGAAGAAAGAATACATTAAGAAGATCTTAAAGAAGCTAAAGGATGAGGATGAATGCGACGAGGATGGTGTCTATCCAGATGTACGCGACTGTCGCAAGTATTACCGTTGTGAGATCAAGAAATCTGGCAAACATAGATTCATCCACTTGCGTTGCGACAACAACAAGCAGCGCTTCGACTACCGCAAACTTGAGTGCATCTCCAAGGAGGATGCCAAGTGTCTGCACCGTTAAGAGCTCCAAATCTCGTCTAATGCCAGAAACGAACCAAATGGAAACGGAAACTTCGATAGCTGTAGCATTCCATATATAATCTCAAAATAAATTCAATGATATTAGCAACGATATATATATATACATACGTTCATGTACTTAAATACTTATATTTTTTTTTCTAATTTATTATAACAATTACATTTAGTTTGCTTGCCAAATAAAACATAATTTATATACTATACACAAATCAATAAAGTCAATCAAATTGCATTCTTAAACATAATGATTCTCTTGTTAAAGATTTAAATGATTTCATTTGACTGAAGATCTTCATGTTTGACTAAGATTAATAATTCTTTGTTATTTCTTTGGTCTCAGCTGTTCACATTGAATAGCAATCATTGTAATTAGTCCATTCCCTTGATATGCGTTACAAGTTCCGATAAGATAATGAGTCCTAGAGCTTCAGTAAAGTTATCCCTGGAACTTCCTTTAAAGCGTTTCACTTACACTTGCAAAGTTTTTTAGTGCTGCTTTTTTTTGTTGTTTGTCCCTATGTAAATATTTAGTGTAGCATAGAAATTTGAAGTGAAACGTAAACACAAGCAGAAAGCGTTAAGGGAAAGTGCATTGCAAGAGGATACGAGAGGATAGGAGAGGAGGGAGGGTGTATAAGGGCGTGGCACCGAAGCAGAGCAATACACTTAAGTTGATTCGCTGTCATCCATTGCAGCTCATTTATCATTAGATGAAGTCATGCACACTCACACCAGTCAGAGCAAAAGAGACAGCACAGAGAGAGAGAGAGAGAGAAAGAGGGAGATAGAGGAAAACACAGACTGGGTGCAGGCAACCGGCAACCGGCACCAGGCTCGGCGACAGTTTCAACATCGTCTAAGTAGTGTGCTGAGACGTGGGCGTGGCTGTGGGCGCGTTAAGAGTAAGCATAACATTTTGCAGCGACAATGCAGGACAAGAACCAGGGCCAAGAAACAGGGCCAGAACCAGCACCAGGACCAGCAGCAGGACCTGAGCATGACCAGCAAGGCAAAGGCAAAGACTAGAATGCGATGCTACCAGCTCCAACTCCATCTCAATTTCCATCTCCATCTCCAGCTCCACCATCACCAACAGCTTTGGCCAACAGCAGAAATGCCATCTTCACCACCGTCACCACCAACAACCGACGACTGAAGTAATTCAATTTTTATCGTGGGTAATTTTGTAACGAGAAACGAAAGAAGCCAACGGCAAATGGAGCTGACCAGGAGTGGGGTGTAAGTAATACACTCGGAGAAATTTCAAGATAAATCTAGCTAAAAGAAGATTTCATTTCCCTTTACATATCGAAGTTAAGTCGCAGGTCCGATTAAGAGATACAATTTTATATGTTAGCTGTAAGCAGTAAACTTTGTCAAAATCTGACCGATTTTAATGTCAATTTAACTATTGATTCTAGCTTAAAATATTATTATTTTTTTTCAAATTTTTGTTTATTAAATTAATAAATTTTAGTTGCTTATTTTCTTGGAAGTTTCTTGGCAGTTTCGGTCAGTGTAAGTGCAGATGGCATTTGTGTAGACAAGTTCTGACTATATAGAACAAGTTGAGCTTTAATCCAGGATTCGCGTTGGTCACCATTGTAATTGTAGGGCGTGGCAAAGGCGGATTCTCTTTCAGTGTGCGTGTGTGTGTGCGACCATACGTTGAAAATTCAATTTGCTTGATGACTTGCTGTGGTTTAAATACAACCAAAAAGCGACATCGGCCATTAAACTCATTGCCACTGCCACTGCTGTCCTGGCCTGGATATGCTGGCCAATGGATAAGGACGTACCACAATCCAGTCCATATCTACATTATATACTTATGCATACGATAAAAAAACAAAAAACAAAAAGTCCACATAAAAAAGTGCTGCAAAAAAAAAGAAAGTTGAGCGAACGCAAAAAATCGTAAACTTTGTTAACTTCATTTGACAACAGCAACAGCAGCACGAACTGAGGCTGTCACTGGCCCGCAGAGGGGGTGTAGGGGATAGAGGGGGGATAAAGGCGGGCAGGAATGATGCCCTGATCCAGGACATAGCTTTATGCTGCTCGCCACTCGTAGTATGTCCCTACTACTACTTGCAGCTGTTCGTTGATTGGATTTCAGGCGCTTGAAAAATCAATTTTTATTTAATTAATGTGCCTCGTTGCATGCATTACACACACACACACACACGCACACGCACACATAAGCACACAGATATTGAAACAAACTGTGAGCAGCCTTTTTAAGCTGAACACAGTCTCCATACTTTCCCATATTGAGGCTTTCAATTTATATATGTATATGTGTTTGAACTCGCATGTAACCAATTTGCTTGGCCATTAATGCGCTTCTATGTAGCTTGGTTCCAGCTGGTTCAGTGGGTTATTGGAGTAATACCCTATAATACACCAATATTGAATGGCATTTAAGTCATGTAGTGCATTTACTTAATATTCCATCATTCTACTACTATTTCCATCTTTTCTACTACTATTTCTATCATTCTGCTACTATTTCCATCTTTTCTACTACAATTTCCTTAATTGCATTGCAGCTCACTTAATATGTCGACTTCTATATGAAAACTTTCTCATAATTGAATTTCAATGCACTGTCCGCTTTTTATATAGAATTTTCTTAGTTCTATTTCGTTGTACAGTGAAGAACTCTATCCTAAAAGCTACCTTAATAAGCCTTGGCTTAACTAACAATACGCTTAGCCTAAGCTCAACTAAAGTACGATTTCCACTTAAGTTTCCAACAGATTTGTAAAAAATAGTGGCTTATCCAGGCCAATCTCGACATCAATCAGTTAGGTACGATATTCAGTTTAGATGGCATCAAACGGTTTATTTTGTTGCCTTTTATGCAATGTACACAATGACGCCGCAGGGAGTTGGCCAACAGACTGTGGTAACTGTGGGGCTGTGGGCAATACCTGCAAATACCAACAACACTAGCAACAATAATAATAAGAAAAAGGTAGAAGAAGGTGAAAGCAGAAAGATGGAGTAGAAGATCAAGAGTACGAAGTGAAGAGGAATAAAAATCTTGTACTTGTATATTTAATATTCACATTTCAATTGTTTTTCGGCCCCAACCACTCGACTTGTGTTCATCGCATAACTTTGCCCCGCCCACTATCCACTGCCAAAGTCACCCCGCCCTCCCATCCCCCATCTCTCTCATTCCCTCCGTCCCGGCTGGGTATATCCCATTTTGCCAGTTGTGAAAGTCCTCCAATCTCCAACTTGCTACCAGCATCGCCTTCTGCTCTGCCCTTTTGCTTATTTGCTTTGACTTTTGAGCTCTCCTTTTGGCGTTGACGACGCCGTTATGTTGTTGTTGTTGCTGTTGTTGTTGTTGTTGTTGCTGTTGTTGCTGGGCGTTACTCTTGCCTTTTATTTATAAAATTTTCATAAAGTTTTGTGTTATTAAAAATGGAATATATATTCTCGCGCGAATACGCAATGGAATATTAATAGCAAGAAATATCTTGAATTTTTACACAAATAAGAGAAATGCATTAAAAAAAACATTTATTTGTACATACATATATATATTCATATATAGGTAGAAAGGTATAGTCTGAATTGAAAATCCTGATTTTGATTTGCTTTAAATTTGATAATTTGGATCAGCTGTTCCACACAATGTGTGAAGTGTTGCACAGAACAAATTTGGAAAATGTTGCAACTCTAGAAGCTCTAAGGAAATCATCTCAGAGGCTGAATATTTTTTTTGCTTTTGATTTGATTATCTATGTGACCGTTCTCCGCGAAGAAAATCACGCCATATTTGATGCATGTTTTTATTTGGCTCATTTTTAAGTATTTCACACCTTAAGCTTTGAACCAAAATGAAATTAGTGTGCTTAAGAATAATCAAACTTTTAGCAAATCCAAATTAAATTAGTTTCAGGAATAGCCTCAAGGTGAACTTTGATAAAGAATTTTAAAGGATAAAGTACTTTAAATTCATCAGTCGCATGAAAATAGCTTTTTATGCATAAAATGCAAACTTTTATTGAAAGGCTACTCAAAATGTATGTTTTGTCCCCTTTAATGGAATTCACTACAAAAATAGTTTAATTTTATTTATTATTATTATACATACTTATTTAGTTTATCATAATATATATTACTTGCTTAGCTTGTTATACTTTTACAATGGATTTCAAGGTCAAGGCAGTAAGTATCTCCTTAAGCGTTATATTAGTTAAGGTGTCTCTTTTATTGAGCACATTAGCTATATGAATCTGTGCATATTAATAGGTGTCGAATGGGTCAAAACGCTTGGCCACTGGTAACACAATCACCAACAGCAGTGTTGACATAGCAGCTTTTTACCAGTCAATTCTTTTTAACCTTTTAAAAGTTCAATGACGATGGAGTTCCAAAATCACTAAGCAGCTAAAATTCTTTCTCTTTTATTAAAGTGGTTTGTTTTCACCTTTTGAAATATACTTTTGACACTTTTTAAGGTAGAATTGAAAATTGAAACAAGCAAGTTCTATTACAATTGGTTTGACTCCAATAACTATGATAAATTCTCAGAGAATATTAACAATGTATTAAGATGTTTAAAAAACCGTAAAAAGGGGCACATCAGCTTTTTCTAGATATGTAGCTACATCTTGACCTTTCTACCACCAAAAGTAGCTTTCTTTTGCTTCTCAAGAGTTGGCAGCACTGTCCACACACATGTATGTATCATGTGGTCTGCCATGCGAGGCGTCTGTTTTCTCAGCGCGAACGTGCCAAAGAAAATAGCCGCAGCCCAACAAGAGGCAGGCTGAGAAATAGAGAGAGAGAGAGAGAGAGAGAGAGAGAGAGAGAGAGAAGGAGAGTCGCTTGGCTATAATAAATCACTGGGACGAGACAAAGTTGACCCAGTAAGTGAACCCGATAAGACGACAACGGACACGGACCCGGCAAAAGTTCGCCTCAAGTCAAGCCGAATTGCTTGGGGTGCGTAGGTGTTGGACGTTGAATGTTCAATGGTGAATGGTGAATGTGGAATGTGGAATGTTAAATGTTGGACGTGGCACGTTGAACGGGGCAACGTGCACCTTGAGCACGGTAATTGCTTTGGACGGCCGCTGAAAGCCCAAACAAATTATAAATTGCCGCCAACGATGTTGCCCAGCTCAAAGGCTTAAAAAATATGTATAAAACACAAAAAGAAAGAAAGAGTTTAAGAAAACGTTGGCATACTCCTTTCACCTTTCACTTTTTACTTTTCAACTCGCTCATTAACCCCCGGCCCAGCCCAGCCCAGCCCTGGTGTCTTATCTTGGCTCTGTTGATCCATCAACTGGATTGTTGCTGCTTCTGCAAACTGTTAACTGTTAACTGGTAACTGGCATCAAGAGCCTTCATGGAACATTTTCTGATTGCGTGTGCATTTTTAATGTCGCCTTTCGCCTTTCCGTCCTTTCGTCCTTTCGTCCTTTCGCCTTTCGCCTTTTCAGGCAATGTACGCACTTCATTCATCAATGTGCCCCCAAAACGGTGGCGCAAGTGGCCAAGACAAATGATGATGTCTGGGCTCTACCTGTTAGCAGGTTCTTGGCCATCTTAGCACTGGATACCATTTACCTTTTAACATTCTTCCCACTGCCTCTCTCCTCATTTTGTTTTCATTTGGAGCCCATCTCCATTCTCAGGCAGCATTACTTTGATTTTTATAAATTTTATATGGCACACGCCTTTCTTTGACTGCCCTCCATCTCCATCTCCTCTACAGCTTTCACCTTTCACCCCTTGAATGCTGTGTGTTGGTTCGGTGAGTGCGCTCACTAATGAAATATGAATAATTAATATTGTGTGCTTCATTTTGTTTTACTTCATTTGGAGTTCATTATTTTTGGCTCGCTGCATTGCTGCGCCCTTTGGCGTATCCACTTCTGGAATTTTATCTTTCTTTTATTCTTTGCTACAATTTGTAACTGGCATCTGGGAAGACTGTGAAACTCCTAACAGCATAAATTAGAAAGAACTAAAGAGGCTTATTAAAAAACCAGAATTTGACTGCTATTTATGGCAGTTGAAATTCAATTTTGAAAAACTGCTGTGTATCGATAATAAAATAACTATCAATTGCTCTGATTGGCTATCAAAATGCAATGCTGCATCAGAAGAAATCCATCAAATATTCATCAAGTGTTGTGTGTGCTATTAAAAACGCAATATTCTCATATACAAAAAACTTAAAAGGTAGTGGAAAAAGAAACGTGCCAATTACAACATACAGAATATATAAACTGTTCAAGCAAGGATAAAAACTTTTGTTTTCATCCAAAAAGTATGCTTTAAATTATTTTAAGCGAAATAAATTATTTAAAATGTAATCAAATGAAAATTCTGCTGATTGAAGGTATTTTAAATGTTTTTAACTAATAAATTTGTATAGTACTGAAGTTTTAATAGAGAAGTATCGTATAAAAAAATACCATGTAAGTATGGAAAATATGACAGAATAAATCAAGGATGCATATGAAACGTATCGAAAAAAAGACTTTGGAAATTAATCAACACTTGCTCAAGTTTACTTCCTGTCAGGCAGTGAAAATTATTCACATTGACAAAATACGCAGCCAAGAATTCGGTTCGATTTAGCCAAGTTAAAATAGAAACGTGAAAAAGTTTAATTTTTTCCAAAAAGATGTCGGAGATGTCGGAGAACAAAGATCAAAAAGCTGATGAGGTTTTGGAGCTGGAAGATCAGTTTATTCTACGTCTTCCCAAGGTAAATTAATTACCAAATTACCAAAAACTGACGTTTGTCATGTGCAGCGGCCATTTTGTCTCCACGTTTTTTCACTTTCAGGAACTTGCAAAGGAGGTACGTCAAGCGATTAAGGATGACAACGTTCATGAAAAACTATCAATACAATTGGCTAGTGACTTGCAAACTGGCGAAGTGCGTGTGAATAATAAAGTTGTAAAGGGCAAAATCGTTGATTTGCCGACAATTGTCGAGAGCTATAAGACCGAGGATAATGTCAACTTGTTCAAGACTGCAGACATAAGTCAGATGATGGTTTGTTCCGATCAGCCGTTGGTGGTGGCAAAAAAGAAGCCTTTGAAGCCCGCCAAGGATGGTGATAAAGAAAACAAATCACTGAACTCGGACGGTCCTAAGAATATTCCAAAAAAGGATGAAGAATTCCTTTGGCCCCATGGCATAACACCGCCGACGAAAAATCTACGCAGGCGTCGTCTCAATAAGGCAAAAAAGGACAAAAAAGCTGAGGCTCTTGAGAAGGATGTTCTTAAAGAGGTCAAATATCTGCTGCGAATGGACAACGAAGCTGTCCGTGTCGAGTACGAGGTGGTCGATGATGACGGTAAACCCGATGAAAAGTCTAATAATGATAATGATGAGGAAGAGAAGCTCAACGAACTTTTAAAGAAATTATTTTAATTTTTATTCAAGTTCACAATTAATTGATCTTTTTTTTCGAAAACAAACAAAAGACTGAGACAATAAATTCAATATTTTTGAATATTCATAAAATTTACTGTTTTTTATAGCAGCTCTTAATTACTGTTAAGATATGATATGAATATAATCGCTGTGGTTGCTATTTTTTAAATAGGCAGGTGTAAAAAAAGGAGCTTAACCAATAGTTGTTCTAAAGCATTTAAATGAAGTTGTGAAAGTAATTAAAGTTGCACAAAAACACAAGCAATATTGTTAATCCAATTGGCTGCTGCAGCAAAAGGGCTGCACACACATGAGGGAAGGAGAGAGAAACAGAGAGAAAGAGGGAAAGAGAAAGAAAGGGAAATTGTAAATGCAACAACAAATAAAAAGCCAGACATCTGAGCGTTAATTTGCCAAGCGATAAGACGCAGTGAATGCAAATGCTTTGGACAAATGTGAAATAAGATGCGACTGCCTGCCACTTGCCACCTGCCACTTGCCACCCACCTGCTGCTGCTGCTGCCTGTTGACTTGCATTTAAATAAAACCGATTCCAAGGCAAAAAAGCCAGCTTAGAGCTCTGGTTGAATAAGTGAGTCTGATATGTTTTTGCTAGCCAATTTTCTAATGCCACATTATTTGTGTAGCACAATTTAGCATGTAATTATGCACGAGGCATAAAAACGTTGCACAAACACACACACACACACACACACATATATAACTACATAGACACACAGATTTTCTATGGCAAAACACACAATTTGAATTACAATCCTAAAATACAGAAATCTGTATACAAATGCCTGAATCGGTTGCCCGAATCTTGCCCCACTTGTCCTGCTAGCCGCACTTGCCTCACTTGCCCCACTCAGCCCTCTGTCCGTCTGTCTGTCTATCGGTCTGTCTGTCTGTCTGTCTGTGCGTGAGCGTGGCAAATGCATTTTGCTCTTTGAATTTTAATTGCGTTGACGCTGTTGACCTCGCTCCAAGTCCAAACACTTGAAGTTATATTTTCCTACTTTTTCAGCGAGTATTCTAATTTTGCTATGCAATATGTAAGCTATTAAGGAAAGCATTTTAGACTCCATTTAATAATATCAGGTGTGTTCTAGAGATCTACAAGAATCTGTTCAATAAAACAAAATAAATTACTTAATTTATGAGAATATTCTTGTAACACGACGAAATAAAATAAATCCCTAAATAACTTATATTTATGCCTTTTCACTAAGTTTAAAAATCAAATTTAATTGAATTGAAAAAGTTTTAAGTTTTCTTAAATTTCTGTGTTAAAACAGATGTGTATTTATGACAATAATTTGTGAAGCTAACAATTTGTTTATTGCCTCTAATATTCTGTTTTAATTTATGTAAAATCAAAGTTAGTTGTTTTTACTATTTTATTATATTATTTATTGTCGTAGTTATTATTATTATTAAAATTAATATTGTTTATTAACTACTTATCACTTTTAAAAGATTGCTTGCTGTATTAAATTTGCTACTAATTACAACTATACTAATTAACTGTAAGCAATCTATTATGTAATTATTTCAAGCGATTCTTAAATATTTCAATAATATTTCAATTCGTTTTCTGTTACACATTTATTTTTATAAAAATCTACAGCAAGGACATCAAATCTTCGGCGTGCCAAGAAAAAGAACGTTTCAGCTTTTTGTTGTATTTTTTTTTTGGACAAAATTATTGCTCGCCCTGCTTAGCTTAAAAACCAAAGAGGGTCGGGGTGGGGAGGGGGGACAAGGGTTGCGGTCGGTTTTTTGCCCCTTCTCAGTCATAACGCTTTTAGTGTCGCCGACATCGACTAATTTGTCACTTTTGTCACTTGGGCGCTGCTCGTTTCGGCTTGGATAGAGAAGACAGCTGAGAATGAGAGGAGTGAAGAGTTGAGAAACAGAGAAAAGTGGAAACTGGAAAGGGGAAAAGGGAGAGGAAACAAAGAGGTGGTTCAGCATATGCTGTGGCAACCCTTTTCAAGGACATTTTGTATTCAAATAATGTTTGACGTTTTTTTGTTGTTGTTGTTGTTGTTGTCTTTGCTATCGTCCCTTGCACTTGCCACACTTGCTACGTGTACTTGCCCCACCCCCCCTCTCTTTCAGAATCCTCTCGGTGCTTGCTAAATTTTTGTTTTTATTATTTTTATTTTTATTATTATTATTATTATTTGGTGCGTTGAGTTGAGGCAGAGTTTATTCAGAGACGTCAACATCCTCCTGTCCTCTTAAATTCTCTTCTCTCTCGTGCCTGTCCCTTTTTGTGGCGTGGCACGTACCATTTAAAATTCTCTGGTATTTGGCATTCGCACGTAATTAGCTGTTAATTTGGCCGCCGGTTGGCAACTGAGCCGCGAATTTTACTTTCCACTTGACTTCAGTTCTCGTCGCAAATTGGGAAAACGCGGCCAATGACAGTGAAAGGCACAAGGGCACAAGGGAAAGGGGACAAGGGAAAGGGAAAAGGGAAAGCGAAAGAAAAACAGCGACAGACATATTAACTTAAAATGCTTATTACAAGACCTTCATGTCTGATTACTCAGCTGCATGTTAAAGTCAACGGCAACTTTAACTTATGGTCTCATTTCAAATTCAAGAAAAACTCAAAGCTCAAAATACTTGATATACAAATAAAGTTGTTATGTTTCCACTTTGTTGAGCGTCTTTCTGAAGAAATCAGTGATTCGACATTACAAAAGAATAATATATAATTTTATTAATGCGTTGAAATTCCTTTCGAAATGTATGTTTTAAATGACTTCAACACCCATTTTTTTAAAGCGCAAATTTTGTTAATTTAAATAAATATAAATGTACATTTCCAATGTTCTCATTGAGACTGTTATTGCTAATTATGAAAATCCATAATCAATAGATTAATTAATTCACAATTTATTCCTCTAAAACTCAAAATTCTTATGACCTATATTATATGTTAATATGTATCTTTTCAACCTAACGAACTCCAATATTCTAACTTAGAATTTCTAAGTACCATCAACTTCTTTTAAGAAGCCAAATTATACCACATAATTTTATTTAAATGTTTAGCAGAAAATAAAATTAATAATTAAATAAAATAATATATGTATATAAACTCTACAATGTGCCATACCTGCACAAATTACACTGTCATAGAATTTAAGTGAATTTAATTTGTACTAATTAATTACTTTGTACACAGCCTGGTAGTCATTTCTATAGCCATTCGTTAGGTTACGAATTTATTTATAATCTATGTAGCTTTAAAAATAACTAAATAAATAGATTTGCATCTAACGCTATTGGATTATACTTACAGGTAATATTGCAAATATATTAAATCATATTAAGAAATCTTTAAGCTTACCATTTCAAATGTATCTGAAAGAGAAATATAAAAATAAATTAAATATGTAATATAATAAGTACTTTATATTAAAGCTTAGCTATGTGTTAACTCTCTATTTATCTCTCTCTTTCTCTCAATCTCTCTCTTTCTCTCAATCTCTCTCTTTCTCTCTATTTTTCTCTAATTAACCAACTATTTCGCTTACACTTTCTGATTACTTCTGTCAATAAGACAACATGCATGGAAAATTCTGTGCAATTTTAAGCTTTTATTTACATTTCATATTTAACCTTAAAGATAAATAAATAATATTTACCTGAGATTAAATTTTATTTATGCGCTATGACAGTTTTAAAACTATATTTCCCTTTCTTTTTTACTCTCTTTTTTTAATTCTATCAATAAGAGAATTAGATATGAAAACTCTTGTGTAAACATGCATAGAACATTCTTTGACATTCTAAAGATAAATACATATAGATGTACTTTAGATTAGAGCTAACTAATCTATGCATTATGATAGCTCTAAAGTTAACTCTCATTCTCTCTCCCCTCTCTATCTCTCTCTCTCACTGTTTTATTCTTTTCTTCTATTAAAAATAGAATTAAATATGATAATTCACGTGTATAGTAATTTCTTTGTAATTCTCAACTTTTAATTAGCTTTTATATAAATATATGATTTGTACTTTAGCTTAAAGTTAATCAAAGCATAATGATAGCTTTTAAGTCTTTGTTTTGCTCTTATTCGTTAACTCTTTGCCTGTTTTGATTACACTTTCTGTTTAGTTCCATCAATAATTGAGTTAACTTTAATTGCGGCTTTGTGCTATATGAGAGTTTCATGGTTCTGTAGAGAAGAGAGAGAGAGAGCGAGTAAGAGAGGGTGAGGAAAGGTAACTTGCCCTTCCCCGACCCCGCGAGGATGACACTAAATAACTTGACCTGGCCACACCAACCACAAGCAAAGGTATGGCAACCGTAAACTTTGCAGCTAATTATAAATGAAATCGGATATCAAAGACAACTGAAACACGCCTTTGTGCAACACCAGGCAACACACATACACACACAAACACACACAGAGAGATAATGACAATTCATTTGAAGCCAATGGTGTGGCAAGAGATGAGAGAAAGAGAGAGAGAGAGATAGAAGAGAAGTGAGAAGATGTGGAGAATTGAAGGGAAAGACGAAGCTGGAGGCAGTCAACTGCGCTGCGGTTCGAGGCAAACAAACAAACAATGGACGCCGCTTGTTGTCCTGCTGTGAAAAGGGGTGTGGCAAGTGGCAAGCGGGGGGGCAGAAGTGGCAGCATAAAGTATACAAGTATCTCTGTATGTGTGTGTGTGTGTGTGGTGTATGTGTGTGTGTATTTGGGGGCGTGCGCGTAGGCGTGGGGCATGCCACCAAAGGCAAGAACAAAGTGGAAAATTCATAAAATGTCATTGTCGCTTTATTAAAACGCGCCAAAAACGCAGGACAAGCCACACACACATATATAGTACACTGCAAAAAAACAAGACAAGATTCTTAAATGAATAGCATTCGCCTTAAATATATTGTTCTTTAACCAAGACCATTACTACACTTAAGATTGTTAAGCTATGCAACTTTAAGTATTTAATATTGGAAAAAGAATCTTCAATTTTTTCAGTAAATGGTAATTACTATGTTTAACAGCTAATTAACTAAGCTGTTATTTAATAATAATAGTTTTTAATATATTAATATAATAACCTAAGATTATTAAGCTATGCAACTTTAAGTTTTTAATATTTCATAAAGAATCTTAAATTTGGTTAGTAAAGTATAATTTTGTAAATATTTTTAACAGCTTTTCTTTTAATTTTACTAATAAGAATAATTTTTAGGATACTTTCAATTTTAATCGTATTTAAAAATTGTTTTTTTTTAAGTATTTTGTTATCTATTTTTACTACAAATCTCAATTGTTTCAGAAGGCACAAAATTGACAATTGATTTAGAATTTGCTCAGTTCTGAGACGAAAACCTTAATTTGAGTACAATATTTTCTTTTATCAGTGTACATGCATCAGATACATGGATAAATAGCTGTCTATGTATGTGTGTGTGTGTGTAAGTAGGAGTAAGCCTTCGTCCTTTCTGGGTGGTTTGTTTTGTTGGGCTGGCAAATTGGGCGGCGTCGACAACGTTGTCTGCGTTTTGCCATCGACAGCTGTTGGCGTCATTTACAAAAGCTTTTTGGCCGTTTTATGGGATTTTGCAACAGTTTCATTTTCATTTCGACCATGTTAATGTGTGTGTGTGTCTCTGTGTGTGTGTGCCACACGATGTGGCATGCTATAATGTGGAGGGAGCAAGTTGGCTGCATAATGCTGCCATTAGAAGTTGGAAGTTGCCGCCAAGCACTTGCTAACGCCAAAAGATGATGAGCAACAACATAGACAAGACTCATATGCATGTGTGTGTGTGTGTATGTTGTGTGTGTGTGTGTGTGTGTCATGTTGCGACAACGATAATAGCTGGCAACGTTTGTTGATTCGCTTGCTGTCTATGTCTACGTTCTCATCGTCGCCATTTGCCATCACCATCACCATCACCATTCTCATTTTCCCTTCCTCTTTCCTTTTTCCTCTCTCACTCTCTCTCTTCTCTACTTCTCCTCCTTTTATAGGGACTACATCCTCATCTACACCTCAAACTCTTGTCCTTGTCAGCGTCATATTTGAACTTTTAATATTGACGCCATTTAACACGTTCTGCTGCAAATTTTATAAATGACTCTGTCTGTCGCTCTGAGGTTGTGTCTTCCCATGAGAAAAGAGGGAATAGTGAATAGGGAATAGGGAAACAAGGAAGAGGGAGAGTAAAGAGTTATCGAAACGGTTCCAACAGTTTGCCATTTGCCTCTTTTCCTTGGGCGCTGATTTTGTGGTCGTGTCTTACGAATAATTGAATGCAATATGAATGCATTCGTAACACTTTATTGAACTGTACGTAATTCTAAATTATTCAAATACTTTGCCACTCACTGTAAAGAGTTGTCAGCCAATAAGTTGATGCTTGAGCCTGTGAATCAGTTTAGAAAATTCTTTCATTGAAATTGAACAACTATTCAAAAGGTTTTCTTTCATATTATTAACTAAACTAATGAAATAGAACTGTAATCAAAATAAACCTCTAGTATTTAAGCTTTAAACTTAGTATGCTTTAAGCTAAAAACATATATAAGTAACTATTTCAGGACATGGCCAACATATTTGCTCCTTGAATGGTAACCAGTGCCCAGAGTGGAAGCTCTGTCATTGATAATCATTCATGTTGAAGCTCTTGGTGCATCTAATCTATCTATGACCATGGCTGACATAAAGCGCTTGTGGCTTTTAGTTTGTGGATTGTTTGTGAATTAGCTGGAGATCAAATCACTTAAAGAGCGCACAGCTCAATCTCAGGCATGGCGAAGTCACAGATGGGGACGAAGCAAGAGGACCAAGAGGCAAGGACGCTTAAAGGAGTGACACGGACTGAGACGCTATCGAATGTCAAGAGATGGTTGTGTGGCAACTTATAAATCGATATGAGTGTCTGTTGCACACACACACACACACTCACCCACATAGACAGGCATCATATGCCCCTGCCTCAAACAGTGTTCGATCATTACAAAGCAGACGTTGCATGTCTCGGCAAAGTGAAGCTGGCGTTGCAGCTGGAGCCGGAGCGGGAGACTGAAGCTGGGAGATTGGAGACTGTGCCGAGAAGCAACGAGGCAACGCGTCATCTTGTCAAATATTTCGCGCTAAATTAACACGACAGCGCGCCCAAATGGAGTAAGAAGATGTCAGACGAGGCAGACACTCGCTGTGGCAGTGGCAATGCCTGTGTGGCAGCCTCCCTCTCTCTCTCTCTCACTCACTCTCTCTCTCTCTCTCTCTCTCTCTCTCTCTCTCTCCTCTTTCTCAAAGGAACGAAAAAAGTCAAGTGCCCCAACACTGCACATACATAACTCAAACAGTGCCACAGTTCTGCATGTGTGTGTGTGCAACAGTGTTGCCACAAAAAACATGACAAAATGACCAACAAAAAATTTGAAAAAAAGGAACACAATTTAAAAAATTTGGTAGCTGGAGAAATCTTTGATTTCTGTACTATTTTTGTTGTTTATAATTTATTTTCTATTCTATATTTCTAGAAATTATTTAGTGATCGAAACTTTTTTCAAACTTTAAAGTAATAAATATTATTACTTGAAAGCTTTTTAATACATTTATTTGTATCTTTTATTATTTATTGACTTGTCTCTATCACTCTTAAATATTGTTAGTAAATTAAATAATATTTAATATTATATTAAATTATATGTGTGGTACAGAAACATCAATGTGAATTGAAATAGTTAATTTTGTATACAAAACATTGATGTCTCAACTTTATTCACTAAAACTTTTCCATCATTAGTTTTAAAAGTAAGAATAGATTTCCATATAAGTTAAGTTAATGTTTGAATTGTTTTTTCATAGTTTATAGTCTTAAAAACGGACAGAAAATGGCCGAATTGACAAGCCCGATGTGTAAGTGCATAATTTGTTGGCTTTGTGCTGGGCTGGTGCCTTTTTCAGGAGGTGGCAAGAAGGAGAAGCAGTAGCAGGAGCAACAGACAGGCCAAAAATGAGAACGAAGCATCGCAACAGCTGCAAAAGTTAACACAAACAGACACACACACCCACACACACACACAAAGGAAAGGATGAAAGAGAGACAGCGAATGTGTGGGAGAGAGAGAGAGAGAGAGAGAGAGAGAGATGGGAGATGTTGAGGGCGACATGGCATATTATTAAAAATGATAGCAGCAATTTAGGCGCTGGCGTAATTAAAATTAGCCAACCTAATGATGCATCATCATCCTCATTAACACCAACTCTAACTTGGTTCTAAAGCGTGACAGAGAGAGAGAGATAGAGAGAGAGATAGATAGAGAGAGAGACAGAGAGAGAGAGAGAGAAGGAGACATAGAGTAAGAGACTAAGTATGCACGGAAGAGAACTTTGATAAAGAAAACTGTAGCAAAGTCTAAATAAGAAAGTGCTAATTGAAGATCGAAAGAAGACAATATAAAGAAGTGTTGTAGAAATTAGATAAAACATAGTTAGAGAATATGACAGAGATAGGGAGAAGAAGATGAAGAGTACAAGTCAAAAAGAAATAGCTAGAAGAAAAGAGAGTCACAGAGAAGATGAAAAAGATTAAAATTGAATAAAGTTAGAGAGTCACAGATACGAATATTTATGATAAATCCGATAAATTAAGATATATAAGAAACGCAGTTTTACTATGATGCCTTAACATACTGAACCTATAAATATCCTGTATATAAATATAAATATTATTAAATACTCAATTGAGATATATTTTTAAATACTTTGTAAAATTAAATTAAATAATTGTATTCTTCAAAGTTATAGCTTAAATGAAGAGTCACAGTTTAAGCTAAATAAATATTATTTATAATTAAATTAATTTATTTTTATTTTTCAAAGTTATAATTTAAATGTGGAACTACACTGTTGCCAATCAGAGAAACTTATCTTTCCCGAAACTATGTGTCATGCAACACATTCTATGCCAAAATAGATAAGAAAGCGTTATAAAAAGCGCAATCTTAGGAATACGACTGACACAATTAACTGTAATGCTCTACAATTGTTGTGAAATTAAAGATATATAGATAAATATCATGCTTAAATAAGTATAATAAAAGCAGCTGAGAGCTTTGCTCATTATCGTTTTTATTTTTTGTAAAAAATCATCATCATTCAAAAGTGACAAAAACTTTGACTTTTAAAGTTGTCAGTTAGGTGGGTTTTGTTTATGGTTTAGTTTATAACGAACTATTTCTTAATGTAGAATGTAGTTTATGAATCAAACTACGATCAAAATGAGTTTACTTTCTAATTTTATCACCTGTATAAAGATCATGTGAAACTCATCTAAATTTCTTTATTTATAAATGATCACAAAAAGTTTGCCTAAAATATTTATTTCATTATAATAGCTGACGTGCATCTTATCTTTAAACTGTCAGTAGTATCCCAAAATGTGCTAAAAATATAAGAAAAATTTTAATTATGAAAGTAAAGAAAACGATACTGCGAGTCAATATTATTCTAAAAAGTCAGCTTGAAAATGATTATGAATGATGTTAAATGAAAGTATTTGCTGAATCGAAGCATGTACAAAATTGATTGATCCATCGCACTTTTTCGGTTATCCACAGAGGCACTTCATGACGTCATTATTGCCACGCATATGGCGCAAATGATTAAAGTCATCAAAGCAAAAGGAAAATGTGTAAAGAGGAAAGAGGAAAAACCAATGGAAAAGGCAGAGGAAAAGGCAAAGGCAACGGCATAAATGCGCATTAAAAGCCAATAACAACAGCAGTGATGAGCACAAAATTAATTTACAAACATTTGATGGGTTTATTGGCACACACACAGCTCGATATATGTATGTGTGTGTGTGTGTGTGTGTGCACACCACATGGCTGCAAATGTTTGCCCAATAAATGAAAATCGCTAAAAACGCTGTGTATGCCAATTGGAATTGACGAGAACAACGAGGATTATCACGAGGGGAACGGGGAGGTGGGTTCGTTCCAAGGGTGTCAAAATGCAACAATAAATGCGCACACTTATTAATTAAAAGCATACATTAAGGCGCGCTCTCTTCAACTGGGGCAATTTCAATGGCATTTTATGTGCGGCTAGAGCATAAACCCCGATAAATCCCATTAAATCCTGGAACAAAACCCTCGAAAACATTTACTTCCTCCTCTCTTCAAAAAGCCTAACCAAAATCTGAGACTCATCAAACTTGACTCCCAACTTGTAGTATGTGTGTGTGCGGGTGTGTGTGTGGCAAAAACTATTAAATAACTTGAAAGTTGGCATTATTTTGCTTTAATACTTCATCATAATTCGTTAAGCATTAAAACGTTTAGCAAAAATCTTATTATCCCTTCAGGATTTTAATAACTTGAAGAATTTGGCTACGAGCGCATTTCAACTTTTATTGATCAAATATAGTTATGAGGCAAAGTGTATAATTTTGGGATACTTTAAATAATTTAAGAGCCATTACTCTCAACTGTTATGAAGGTACAGTCAGTTTATTTGAAGTAGTATATGTTCAACTGTTGGCATACTTAAATTTACGAATGTCACTGAAGTTCTTGCTGGGTTTTGGCTGTGAACCGCTTTTTGAACCGGTTCAATATTGCTGAGCAGAGGTTTTAAGCTCATTTGGAATACAAACTATTATTCATAGAAGAATTTAGACGCTTCTTTCTTTCTTGAATTGGTTCATAATTGAATTGGTTCAATTAAGCAGCTATATTTAATGGACTTTAAGTTTTATTTATTTTTTTCATTTCAATTGCATAATGAGTTATAAAGTTAAATCACTTTTTAAACCGGCTTTCTGTTTAATTTCAACTATTTTTCGCCATTAGGTAGTGTATATTGAGTTTAAACTAGTTCTTCTATTGATATAATGCCAAACACATATGCTCGGATTTTATTTCCCATTTAAGTTCACACCACGCACAACGAGAAATATTTAATATTTAATTATGCAAACGCAGGTGCGTCTAACAACCAAATGCATACAAAATGTAATACTGTTATTTGTGGTTAAACAAATTTAAATCGCGCCAAACTCGCGCATTTGTTTGGAATCGAATGGAAGTCGGAAGTTCTTCTCATATTGACATAATTCATATCGTGGTGGGTGTCAGGGGCTTTTAATGGTCGAATCGGTTTATTGGTTGTGACATATTTAGTTAAAGTGCTTATCCAGAAGCTATAAATATTAAGTTCTTACTAAGCTATTTGAAAGATCTAAGTATCTAGACAGAATCTAAGTATAATTTATATACTTTATATATATTAATATTTGATTAAATTTAATTTAACCCTTAGAACATCTTTTCTTATCAATTAAAATTAGTAAAGTAAATCCAAAATAAACATTTATTTGTAAAAAAGAATATATTTCTTTGTCCTTCGATTTCTTTATGGATATGCATTGGTAAAAAATTGAATTTTATTTACCATACTCTACACTATACTATTAATATGATGGGTTAAATAGTTGACTATTCAAAATGGTTTTCCATAGTCAGAGATTGAATAGTGGCCCCATTGACATAAGCAGATCTCTTGACTCATCCGATTGACTTTGTGGTGGCAAGTGGCAAGTCTTCTATGAGTATGCATATTTATTTTCTAATGATTTATTTAGCCGACTTATGGACATGGCACGTAGTGCTGGAACAACATGCGAACGAAATACAAATAAATAATTTTTGCAACAGCTGCATTTGAAAATATCTATACCCTCTGACCCTGAGGTGTGTAAATAGGGTATGCTTATGTGTTTGCAAATTACAATTACATTATTTAAATCTGTTTTGATGTAAAATGTATAGAAATTGTTAACAAAATCAAATATATCTAACTCATAACTAGACAAAACTTATTTAGACAGTAAACAATCGGGATTTTCTATTTGATAAACTCCCATTTGAATTTGAGGAATGTGATAGATTTAAAGTATTATCGAAATATTCCAAAAGAGTTATATCACAAAATAGTTTGGGTAGGGTTAATTTTAGATAGGTAGCACTGCTTTGCACTGCTTGTGGATCACTGCTTGCACCTTACAATTCTTTAATAGCTACTCTATTTTTGCTTACAGGATATCGGCAAGTCGATCATTATGGCCTTTCTTCAATCTCACTTGTTTTGCAATAAAAATGCGCCTTTTATGCCATTGAAATGCAGCCACACACACTTACCCAAACCAAGAGAGTAACCTCTTGGTCATTCGGCCTACCCTACACACACCCACACACACACTCACTCACATACACATCCTGCTAATAGTTGTCTGATCCTGGAGCCCGTAACGAGTTCCTGCTGCGGTCGTTCAATTAAATTTGTTCAATGCATGCGGGTCGAATGGAATGAGTGTTTGAGTGCATGAGTAAGTGGGCAAATGAATGAACGAATGAATGAATGAATGAATGGAAGGGAATGGAAAGGACGTTGTTTCGTTGTTGGGCTCGTAGTTTGAATTTCTATCACTTCATATTTCTTTCTCCGAACACTTTTCTATTACAACTCCGAAAGAGCTAAAGAGTGAGACAGAAAATGAGGGGAAAGAGTAGCGACAGATATTAAAAGAGACAAAGAGAGCAAAATGAGAGTGAGAGAGGGAGAGAGAGAGAGCAGGTCAATTAATTTATTTGTTTGCCAAGTGCCCGGAGTTATTATTGTATTGCAGGCGCACAATTTAAATCATAAAAACCCCTCGCACAAGGGCTCTAAATGAAGAGGAAAGTTTTCGGATTGGGTTCGAGGGTCTGACACAGAGTCATATCGTACATTATATGGCCTATTAATTACCAAATACCGTTAAGCCCATGGGCCAGCTAGCAAGTCGATCTCCCTCACACTCACACTCACACTCTCTCTCTCTCTCTCGCTCTTTTACTCTGCTTCTGCCTTGGCCCGGGCACAATGTTGTTTTCAAATTGCATTTGCACTTGTTTTTATGGGGCCAAAGCCAAAGTCAAAGCCAGGGCCAGAGCCAGGGCCAGGGCCAGGAGTAAACATCCACTGCAGCTGTCGGTCTCTATAGTCTGTAGCGGGAGCGGTGTACAGGGGGAGGAGGGTATAACACTCCCGGACTAGTCCTGGGGCTGGTCTGATTGGCTGTTGTGTCTGGCGCATTTCACATGATAAATGATGCAGCAGACTAAACGTTGAAAACTCCAAAGAGGGGGAGGCAGGAGTTACAAACACAGAGAGTATGTGTGGACTGAGACAAGTGGGCGGGGGCGGGGGGATAGGAAAAGAAGCTCTTGGTTACCATATCTTGGAAACTGACACTATAGAAATTCTAGTCGCCTAATAAGTCAAGCTAAGGCGTCACAAAAAAGCATAAACAAATCGATAAAATAACCCATAAATAATAAGATGGAATAAAAATCTAAACGGATTTGAATTCAAGTTGAAATTCAATAAAAGGAAGATTCTTTTAAAAAGTCAGAGAATTGTAGTTCCTACCAGAGACATCAGAAAATATCTAAGAAAATAAGTAGAAATATAATAAATAAGAATTTGTATCATCAAATGACTTATATCAAAAGTGAAAACGTACATTTATACATTCTTATAAGTTTTAAAGTCCTTATAGCGCCCAGAGGTAAGATAATAAAATTATATATAACTGAACTTTCATTTAAAGTGTATTATATTCAATATATTTCTTTTAAGATTACATAAACTGGTGTATGCTCTGAGGTTCAGATTTAGTTAATAATACACTTTATGGCAAAATTGAAAGGGAAAAGAAAATTAAATTGTAGGTTTTACATTGTAAGTTAAATTGTAATTAAGAAAATTCTGAAATATCTATTAGTCCTTGTTCTAGTTATCAGCTATACTAATTACAGATTAACAATTTTACATATAATTTTATTAAATATAAAGAATAATGTGACTTTAACTGTTACCAATTTGTGCCAATTAAAAGACCAAAGCAATTGCAATCAACTTCTATACAGCATTCAGTCTCAGCCGAAGTAAATAATGTGACCAATGATGGATAAAATACGCATATGATGAGAGATCTTAGAGCTTGACACGGTCATGAGTTGAGTTTAAGGACAGAGTAATCAGTGCACACACGTATGTGGATAATGGAAGACAAGTATGTGTTTTATGCTCGTAGTTAACAATAGATAAACTGGGACACTGAATTTCTCCCCTTAGGCATTGTCAGGACGAGCGTCACGCGCACTTCCTGCGGCAAAAGCCTAAAAATAGCTACGAAATTATGAAGTGAACGATGCATGTAACAAAAGAAGAGCCCCAAAAAATATTCGAACGCATATTGTTATCGACGAACAGGACAGAGGGAAGGACGGCTTCAGATTGGGGTTCGGTTGAGTATACGAAATCGGATATGTGCACATACAATCTGTGTGTGTGTGTGTGTGTATGCAAAATGTATAATTAACCATACACACATACAAAGAAAGAACGAGTGGGTGAGTGAGAGAGAGAGAGATGGGATATGTGCAGAATGTTACGGCCGTTTACACAGTCAGCTGCCCGGCATTCGGCCACTCTTCATCCGGAGTGGAGGACCCACAAAGCACTCACAAAATTTTGGACCAAACGTATACCCTTTTATTAGCTATGGGGTAGCTTCAGAGCTCGAACAATCAGAAATCTCTACTTTATATAATAGTAAACCCCAAAGCAAAATAGAATGGAATAATTAGAATAGTTATAGTTTATGCCAAAATTTTAATTATATGGGTTTTTATTAGTGTTCTTAACTTAATATAAGTCAAGCTTTAGAGTTTTCCTTTCGATATGTAGAATCTCATTTCTTTTCTTTTTTAGACCCTGTACTCCCATCTATCTAAGAGTATCTGCAGTGCGTGTGCATTGTTGCTGTTGCTGTAGCTATTGCTGCCATTCTGCTAGGCAACAATGAAACGGAAAATGTTGCTCATTTTTTGCTGGCTCCTGTCGAGCCATGGACGATTGCTGCGGTTGCGGGTGCTGGACCGGGTGCAATAGGGTGCAAGTGTCAAGGGGGTTGGTTTGGATAGGATGGAGGGTGGCAAGCGGGGGTCTGTAGGAGATTGCGATGTTTTGTCAGTGAAATGCTGCACGCTGCTCGGAATGCTGTGGTCAACTCTGCACTGGACATACACATCTAAAGAGAAAGAGAGAGACAAAGAGAGAGAGAGACAGAGTGTGTGTGTGTGTGTGTGCAAAAATATGGAAACATTTGGCACTAATTGCATGTGCTCAGCAGCAGCAGCAGTAGAAACGGGAACAGTAGCAGGAGCCACATTCACATCCACATTCACAGTCACATTCACATTCACATGCTCCTGCTGCTCGTCCTCATCCTCGTCCTTGTCCACATCGTGTGGAACAACAGAAAAGAGTGACAGTTATGACAGCAGAGCCGCAGCACCGCACAAAGCACAAAAGAAATTGCGCAAAAATCGTTGTAACAAAAGAAGAGTGCACACACACACACACACGCAACACACACACACACACACACGCATCACACACGCACATACACATGTGCGTTGTTAAAAGGGACAATTGCAGGACATCATAAACGTTTGCTGGCTGCCACAGCGTGAAAGTCCAAAAAACAAAAAAAAAGAGAAGCAAAAGTAAGAAAGCTATAGGCAAGAGTTTTCGGCTACGAGATACCCTAAGTAAAGACCTGTAGATACCTAACACTTAGTACATATGTATGTATACTATCATTACATTTTAATTAGCTTTTTATTTAGTAAAACAAATTGAAATTCCTTTAAATAAAGTTGAACATTATTATTATATAAATTAATATATATTATTATATATATTTATTGAATTTCAAATTTTATTTCAAAGGCATTCATAAATTTTACATAAATTTGTATAAATTAAAATGAATTGTAATATGTAAAAAAGAAAATGTAGATTATAGAGAGTAAATATCTTAGGAGTCTAACTACCAACTTTGCTACTTCTAGCTCTTACAATCTCTCAGATTCTTTCGTTCAAACAGACGGACAGACTCGAAAAGAATATTTTCATTTAATTTTCAAATAATTTATTATTTTGATTACTTCCAAGCGCAAGAAAAATATTTTAAAATTATAAATTGGACTAGTCACAATTAGAATTAATTATTTAAGTTCACAAATAAGCCAAAATTTCATTTTACTGTATTTTCTTGTATCACATTTTGTTGTTGTCTGTTCCATAAACTGCATAAACCGTTTGCTAGGGTATATAAACAGAAAAACAACAAAGCAACATGTAACAAGCTGCCCACACAAGGAGTGAGGGGTGAGTGCTATGAGGGGGTGGGTTAAGAAGGAGGAGGAGGAGGGGTGGAGTGGGGTTGAAACTTCAAAAGTCAGCCAAAGGACATTGGGCCGAGTAGCAACAATCCTGTTGCTCCTGTTGCGGCTGCTGTTCCCGTTGCTCTTTTCTAATAGTTGTTACACACACACACACCCACATGTACATGGCCAGACACACACACACACACACACGCACACTGGTACATGAAACGACACCGAGCTTAACAACAACAACAACAACAGCAACAAGAAGAACAAGCAAGGACAATAACAAGGGCAACAACAACAAGGACATCGACGCCAATGACAATACAAAAGGAAACCCGCGACATATGTACGTTGACTACGGCCTGGGCTTATTACGTTTTTCAATAAAAGCCATCTACACACACACACACACCCACGCACACACACTCTCACATTTATAGATACATTACGCACACACACACACACACGATCATACCCTTGCACTTACACTTACATATTTTGCTACGTTTATGAAACTCGCTTTGGCAAAATGTTGGCCAGTTTGTTAAATTGGCTCATACACACACTCCCACACAAACACACACACATACACACAGCCACACAATGGCAGCCTCACAAGTTCCGTTAAGCTAATTAGTTATGTTCGTCAATATATGGATTTAATATAATACGAAAAACTAAATTCCAATCATTCCTTTGCCTCTGCTTTCAATTTAACTATCCTTAAAATTCTTTTATAAATATTTCCCCATAAAACATATTACTTTTTCTGTAAAGATTGGCTTAAAATAATTTTGATCCCAAAAATTAACTTAACCCAAAAAATATTTATATATATATATGTATTTTTAATATCTATTTATAGATTATTATATTGTTATTATATTATAAATATTATCGTTTTGTATCCATCTATTTACTTCATATACGTATTATATAAATAAATTATTATTCTTTTCTTTCTTTATTTTAAAAATAAAGACAATTATTTGATTAGCATTAACATAACTTTGATTGGTTTAAGTTAATTTCACAGTCAGTAAAGTTGCAATTTGCCTAAAATATAATCAAATCTCAGATTAGAGATAAAGTTTACAGCAATTTAATTTTTGGATATATTTCTGATTTTTGTCTGTATTTTAAAGCATTCAAAATATTGGAAAACGTTTGATTTTAGCTATATAGTAAAATGTTAGTGGGATTAGCCACTGAACCCAAGCTTTTGGCTTAACTTTCAGTTTAATTTAATGCAACAAAATAGTTGCATATTCGTTATATTTATGACATTTTAAGGACTCACATATAGCTCAGATTTTATTCCTAATCTTTCACTTTTTGCAGTATTAAATTGACATAAAAACGCTTCGATTCAGGATTAAGGTATAATTTATGTGAAAGATTTAGTTCATGAACCGATGTGAAGTTTTACCTTTGAATCCCATTAAATTTGATAATGCAATATGGCGTAGGTAGGAAAATTTAAATGCCAACTGCAAGTAGGCGAAATAGTTTGAGAAAAGCAGTTCATGCAACGATTCTGTGCAACAGATCAGTTCATTTCACAGTCGAGCTATTTGATGGCGTCGTTTGCTTCAATTGCCGTCGGCGGGTCCATAAAGCAAATGGTTAAGTGTCGCAAACGCATACATATACATATATACAAACAGACATATAGACATATGGAAACGCATGCAACATTGGTGGGGGTTATGGGTGGGTAGTTAAGGTTGTTGCTGTTAGCGATGTGGGTGGTGGCTATCAGGCAGGTGGCTATCAGGCAGGTGGCAGGTGGTTTCCATATCTTTTTCTGGAATGGATATGCGACTGAGAGAATGTCTGCCATTTGTGTGTCTCTCTCTGTGTCTCTGTTGTTGCCATTGGTTGTAGTTGTTGCATGTTGCTAGTTGCTAGTTGCACGTTGCACATTGCACACTGCGTTAAATTTGAGTACTGACAACTTCTCGACACTCGCCTAATGCCACTTTGTAGCTTGGGTCCAATGCCATCTGGCTGCCTGGCTGCCTGGCTAATTGGTTTCGTGTTATATGAAACGTGTCATATGAAAAGTGCAAAAGCAAATCCCCAACACTCAGTCCATCCAAAATCCCATTCCATCCTAACCGATCCCATCTCAACTCAACTAAACTCAACTCAACTGAACTGACAAAACATATAAAGTTATTCAACAGCTTCAAATCACAGAAACTGAAACGGTTTAGTAAAAAACATATCAAAACTTTGTTACTTTTGACTTGATGAAGTTGAAATACTCTTGTTGTCATACTTCATTTAATTTTAAAATCAGTTTATGAATCAAGTTTTCAGAAAATTCGATATTTTTCCTTAGATGATAATCTGCTTAAATAAGTTCTTCTATAGCTTTATCATATTTTAAACAGATTCTCAACTAATTCGACTGAATTTTAAATATTTTCGTAGTTTATTTCATAATATATTTATTGGAACTCGGTTGCAGACTTCAAATCTTTAGCTTTTTATCTCAAATAAATTCAAATATATTTTCAAAAATCAAATCAAAAATCGAAATTCACAAATTTAACAATGAAAAAGGTCACTAAAAACCCACAAATTTAATTTTCAAAAATATCGAAGGAGAATATATTTGAAAGCAGTTATTTTAAATCTCGGATAAATTAATAGATCAAATTATGTTTAAATTCACATTACGGATAAAAATCGTTCTGGTTTTGACCAAGTTATAAGCAATTTTGCTTTGAGCAAAGATAGAAAGTTTTTGAATGATGCTCTTGTTCAAAGTTAAGTCAATACGTAGATCAAACTAGAACCAGAATGTCATTCCATATGAAAGTAGTACTGATTTTGACAAAGTTAGGCTTACTTGAAGTCTTTTCAGTATAAAAAGTATCCACAAAGATATTATAATAAGTTAAATATGGTAAATATTTCTATTTAGACGCATACTATAACTAACTATATGCTGTTACAAGCAGTTCGAATAGTTAATGCAACCCTTTTGGTAAGAGCAACAAAATAAGATGTTGGCGAAAATTTATTGAAGAGCAAACTCATTTGACTATAACTTATGATTGGATTATCGGTTTAGTATGGCATTTGACAGCAGACCAGAGTGCTGTATATGTGTGTGTTTGTGTGTGTGTGTGTGTGTGATAAGACATATGTCTATGCGCCTATATGCAGGCTATGCACAGTCTATGACACTCTGTCTGTCTTTATGCCTCTCTCTTGCTCTCTAGGTCTGTCTCTGTCTGTCTGTCTGTCTGTCTGTGGAAGTCATAAATGCGCCGCAGACAAGCGGAAAGACATAGCCAAAGATGCTGGCTGCCAGACTGCCACACAGTCACTCTGCCAGACAGTCAGACAAGCTGCTCTTTTTGGACTCTAACATCGTCGTCGTCGTTGTCGTCTGGGCCAAAAGTCTGGGCCTGGTTCTAGTTCTGGGCTTGGTCTTGGTCTCTGTTTTTGGGGTTCCTTTTCGGGGTTCCTGAGCTCGGTTCGGTGGCTGTGATTGTGGCGGATTTTTGGGGCTCCTTTGGTTGCTTCATTTGGCTGGCGGCATGCATTGCCATTGCCACACACAGTGTGTGTGTGTGTGTGTCTGTGTGTGTGTGTCTCTGTGTGTGTGTGTGTGTGTGTTGCAAGCCTGTTAGGGTCTGTTTTATTGCGCCATAAACACGCACTTAAGCGCATATACATAGATACACATAACTACATATACATATAAGCACGCCCCCCTCCCCACTCACCGTCCCTCTTCCTGGCATAAACTCATCTTCTCTCCTTTCTTCCCTTCCCTTCCTTTCCCGTAACTGCTTTTCCCTGTCATCCTGCTCCCGCTCGCGTTTGGCAAAACTTTGTGCAGCCTTTAGGAATGTGAAGCCGAGCGTAAAATTTTGATTTTTCCAACCACCCATACACACACACACATATACACACATACACCCACACACATACACCCACACACACAGAATTCTCACCCACACATTGTGAATAAAAATCATATCTTGCATACAATTAGCTTTAATATTTTAGCACTTTTCTTAATGTACATCAATAACGCACAGGATAAAGCCCAAGATAGAGACAGTGACAGCAAAAAAAGAAAGAGAAACACAGAGAGACAGAGAGAAAGAGAGAGGAAGTACTTTAGTGGGAGGAAAGAATGAACATGCAAATGAATGATTTATATGGCAACTGTTAGAAGCCAAATGTGAGCAGTTTTCGAGCACATTCTTTACAATTATTGAGCCTAATAAATCTCACATATGTTGCAAAGAAAAGAATAAAATTTCTCCAAAGAAAGAGAAAGATATATACACATATAATATATATATTGTAGAAGCCGAAAGAACCATTGAAATTTACAGTTATGCACAGCAACTGAAACTAAAATATGTTCTGTTAAATTTGCACAGTTTTGTCTATTTTAAGTATTTTGTAGATTTCTAAATACAACTATTTATTTAAAAATTTGTGCATTAAATTAAAATGAAACCATTAATAATTATATAAAAGTGTTTGCCCAACTTTCTCTAATTTAAAATGGTAATTGATCGAATAAAATTACATACTTAACAAAAATAATATAAATTAAACAATAATAAAATCATTGAAGTATTTAAATGGAATTAGAAAAATTACTTTGCTATTTTAATGTCCCTTTATTATAGTACTATAAATAATTATAAATTATCCCTTAAACTCAAATTTAATAATGGTTTTATTTTTGTCTAGTTTCAAGAGTTTTTTTAAATGTTTACTTAAATGAAAACCGTTCCGAAACAAACTTCTTCGCTTGTAGAAAACAAATAGAAATGCAATTTAAAATTAAGCTCAAACGACACTTACAGACATTGCATTTAACTCAACAATTATCTCTTAATTATATTATTATAATTACTAAGCTTAAATAATATATAATATAATTTAAAACTAAGAAGCTCAAGGTAAATAGTTTACAAACAAACAGTAATAAATACAAGAAAGCATCATAATTAAATCATCTTTTAATTACACCGTTTAAAAGTGGTACAGATCTATTTAGATCTGAATTATATATGCTATAGTTAGCTTGTGGTTAGCTTTGATATATTTATTTGAAATAGCAACATTTTGTTTGCAAGTGTCGCAAGGACTTTTGTGGCAAGCTGAGCTGCCAAGTGTTGCGCCATAAGAGACGCAAAAATCTCAGCGTAAACTAATTATGTCTGCTTTTTAGGCGCTCACGCAGCCGAGGCAACTGCCACAAACACACACACTCACACCCACACACACTTACACAGCCTGCACGTATAGATATTGAATTTCTAAACGAAAATTTTGGTGTGGTCTGTGGAAGGGAATAAGAAGAAGAAGGACTTCAAGACCGCCTCACACTCGAGTTGAGCTCTCTCTCCACGTATTCAACAAGTTTTTGACATTAGTTTTCTTTACTTTCTCTCCGATTAAGATTTTTCCATTTAACTTAATTTTTTTGTTGCATACAATTTGGCGCTAATCAGGTCGAGGCTAACAGACTATGTGTAAGTGTGTGATTGTAATAGTATGTGTGTGTGTGTGTGTGTGTGTGTGACAAATCGATTTTTAACGTTTGTTTCAATAAACTCTCAACGGTATTTTTGGGGCAATTTACAGAGTGGCATTTATTGGTCTTTTATCCATAGCAAGCTTCTGTCCTTATTTTTTGGCCAGTCTCTCAGTGCGCTTACAATTATGCTGTAAGTGTTTAGCGCTGCGTATAACAGTTATGTAATTTCAGTTAGCAGTCTGGCTAACTGTTAACTCTCAACATAACAGCGCGATTTAACAGAGCTATAAATTTAAGAGCAAATTAAAAGAGTGTGTTGCACTCTTTACCGCTATAACTGTACATTTATTGCAAATATAGCAACTGTTATATGTATAACACTTACGAAAGGCTCTAGTAAACTTTTTAATTTTTTTATTTTTATAAATTTATAAAAATTTCATTTCCAATTTAAATAATATTAGCGGTTAAGTGTTTGTAGGGTTAAATTTTGCCTTGCAATCTCTTCAGAAAGTTATCCTAGTTGAGACACACACCCTCGGTATAAGAGACGCATCTCCATCCCCATCTCCATCCCTCTCAATCACAGTGCTCTCAACTCTCTTTTGAGACTGTCATAAATCACAACAGCATTTGATTAGCGTCACATTTCTGTAACAGAACAATCAATTTCCATTTGTTCAACTTTACAGTACTTTGCTCTTTGTCTCTTAGCCATAATGTAGCTGGCTCTTTGAAATTGACGCATGCTCCAACCCTTAACAGAATTGAGAGGGTGTTTTATGGTTGTTTTTATAGCACAATTCGGCATGAGCTACTGTAGTAGAGTTAGTTCTGTTGACTTTCCGAAAGTCTGTTGTTGCTATACAGCTTAAACTTTATTTCTGAATTCTTTTAATAATTATGAGAAACATTTAAATTTTTCGAGATATAACCGAATCAATTTCCGTTCAAGTTGATTTTGAAAGTTATGCAAGTTATGCAACTAATCAAATCAAATTTTGATTCACTTTTGGCAATTTTAAAGTACTTTCTTATACTAATATGAGCACAAGGAGTTAATTAAATTTAAAAAAATCAAGATTTACAATTTTGAAATAATTTGGTTTTGGTCAGAAAATTAAAAAAAAACGAGCAAATCGATTTTCGAAAAACTAACTATTTTTAAATGTAGAACCAATTTACAGATCAAATCATGACTAAATTGACATTCCGCATTAAAATCGTATTGGAGTTGACAAAGTTATGCATGTTTGAAATCTGTTGACCCTTGTGACTGGCAACTTTACAAGTCAAATTTTTGGTCACTTTTGGCATGATTTTTTACAAAAAAATAAAACGCCTCAGAATCAACTTTAAAGTACTTTTTTGTACTAATTTGGGCCCCAGGAGTTGGTTAAAAGTAAAAAATCAAGATTTAAAATTTTGAAAAATTTTTTTTTCTGAAAATGTAAAGGGGGTACCCTTATCTAAAATTCCAACAAAATGGAAAAAATTTATTTTTGAAAATCAACTATTTTCAAATGTCGAATCAATTTGTAGATCAAATCATGACTAAAATGACATTCCGCATTAAAATCGGATTAGAGTTGACAAAGTTATGCATGTTTGAAATCTGTTGACACTGGAGACTGGCAACTTTTTAAGACAAATTTTTATATATTTGAAAACTTGGGGAAAAGTTTATTTGAATGAAGTTATTTTAAATGTTGTATTAATTTATAGATAACATTTTGTTTGAAATGACCTTCCGGTCAAAAATTGGGCTGATTTTGACCAAGTTAAGCAAGTTTTCTTTAAGAAAAGAAAAAAATTGTTTATGCCGAACTCTTTTAAATGTGAAATAAATGCATAGATCAGATCCTAATCAAAGTGACATTTCGCATCAAAATCAGTCAAGGTTTGACGAAGTCATGCAAAGTTTTCTGGACACCAGCAGTTGATTAAAACCAAACTGGTGAAAGTCATCTAAAGCTTTTGCATTGGTGCAACATACTTTTTGCATTCACTGTTGATGTCAAGAATGAAGGATCTACAACTGATTGAATATGGCAACATTTTTGGGCTTCAAGGCCTTTTGAATATGGACAATGGACAATGGGCTGTGGATTGAATGATCAGATCAATCTGCAATATTTTTGGGAAAATCGGCCTAATTTCCCTTGAAAATGCCGATTGCACTTTCCCAACTCTTGGTAAGGCTAGAGTTGTGAGAGATGAAGACACGTGAAAACTGGTTGGTGGTTTTGCCATGGAACGTGACCAGGGATTGTCAGAGTGTGTGTTTGTATGTGTGTGTGTGTGTGTCTCAACAGTTGTAATTTGTATTCAAAATGGAGCCTAAAATGAAATTATCGACCACAGACGGATTTCAGACGTGGATTCAATTACAGAACACACTTTGGATAGCGGCAGTCAAGCACACACCACACACACACACACTCGCACACACAATCACTTACAGTTGCAGAATAGGATTTTAGTTGGAGGGGGGGGGGGGGGTAAGGATTTTGGTTGCTTGGTTATCTGAGCGCTAACTTATGCAACAAACACATATGCATAATTTGCTGTCTCTAGCATTTACATAAATACACACATATGCTGTGTGTGTGAGTGTGTGTTATGAGATTTGCTTACGAAATGAACATCATTATCGAAAGACTCTCACAAACACACACACACAGACATAGTAGCATACTTAACGGCCAGTTCTGATGTTGGTTAATTAGCTACACACACACACCCACACACACCTGTACTTTGTGTGTGTGGTTGGCACTCGCTTTGTCTCGTAACGTAATTGGCCTGTATACAATTGTAATTATAAACCACTAATAAGATTCGAACACGAAACGATTTTCAAACTGCCATCAAATGGGGCGCTCCCCTCTAACCCCCTAACTCTCCTCTTAGGCACTACCCCCGTCACTCCCCCTGCACTCAGCATTTATATAATTGTATTGGGCATCGTCACATCAACAAGTTAATTTTGCATATTGCAAAAGGTTGAGTTCAATGGGCGTGGCTGAGGCATAAACAGTGTGTGGTCGCAGTTACCCATGAAGTTCTCCTCCCGCGAAAGAGAGAGGAAGAGAGAGGGAAAGAGAGAGGGAGAGAGTGAGAGAGAGGAGAGAGGAAGTGAGGGAAAATGTGAGCATTTAATGCGATTAAAATGGCAAAGGGCAGCTTGGTTTCACTGTTGTTGTTGGCTCCAAAATGCATTTGATAATTACAACATAAAGTGTTCAGGTGCCGACAAATGGCACTACACAAAATTGATGAAAACTCAATTTCAATATATCATAAATTCTCATTCCTTCCCCTCCTCCTCCACCATCCCCACATGAATATGTCAACATGTTAGAGTCTACAACTAATTGGTGCTCTTGTTGGCCAATTAATATTCGTATCATATTCAAGTTGTGTTGAAATATTGAAATTATTTTCATTCTCTTTGATTTCTTTAAGAAATTTTTCTTTAACGTGAAGATTATTTGTTTTTATGTTTATATGCATTTTAAGTTTATTTCAGAAATCTCAAATCGATTTAAATTAATTAACAGCAGGCATCACAAATTAGAATTTTGATTTAAAGGAAATGTTACCCGAATAAAATTGTTATAAATTACATATTTATTTTTGAAATATGGTATCCTGAAAACTTTAATAATAAATTGAATTTTCATTACAAAAATATTATTTAAACTCTAGGTTCAGATAAAAATCCAGTATAGTATATATTTATATTATATAAAAATTATATAAATATTAAAAAAGATTCTACATACATCTGCCTAAGCTATTTAATGCAAATTTAAATTCAAAACACACTGATTTTGATATATTTACATTCATTTCTGTATATTTTCATGTAATGCGATAAAGGAATGAAATTTTTATCATATACTTTTTAATATGTTGTTCAATGATTTGAAACTCTTAACTCTATAACTATCAAACTAAAAATTTAATTTTTATTATGTGTTTCGTACCAAATTCTGAGAAAATTTAGTCAAGATTTTCAAGAAAAATACATTCTCATTACCTTTGCTTCAACCTGGAAATTTGTAATTTCTTATAATCTAGTAGTCCCTGAAATCGAAATTTTCATTTCCATTCTGACTACGGAAACTGTTTCTCTGATATTCCTCAGTCGGTTGGCTGAGCTCACACGGAGCACAGCTAAACTTGTAAAATTTTCAGTATTATTATTTTTTTTTTTGGATTTCTTTTAGTTTGTTAACTTTTATTTTTTCATGTAAATTTTTTTTGTGTCGTCGATTTTTTGAAATGTGCCACTTAACACAAAAAAATCAGTTGTCTGTTGGTAAGTTTTCTATCTGTAAATTCCCTTAATCTCATTCCTATTAATTTCGTGTTCAACTTTTGCAGCAGGACAAAACAATCCTTAAGGATGCAGAATATAGTTGACATTTAAACGGAATATACAAATAAATACACTTTGGAATCACTTGATTATTGTAATGGGGTAAGTTTTTTTATGCTTGTTGTCTATTTTTTGTCTATTTTTAAGATCGATTCTTGTTTGTTTATTTTTTCAAGTGGTTGTTAATAATTTTTCTATATCTTACCCAGCCGACGGTACCCGCTTCCTAGTCCAGAAGGCTGTGGAGACTGTTGGATTGCGTCAGCTGAAATAATACAGAAACAGGTAAGTTTTATCTCAGAAAGTACAAATTTTATATTGTATATTATATTATATTATATATATATATTATTTTATATTTTATTTTATTTTTTCTGTCCATTGCAGATCTCAAAAATGCGAAGCAATTTATTCAACGACACAATTGGGAGGACGGTACCAGATCCTATTATCTAATTGAATGGGACTGCGGATTGCGTCAATTGAAATTATCAAAAAGAAATCATGTAAGTTTTTATATCAGAAATAACAAAATTTGTTTTAATTCTCTCCATTGCAGATCTAAGTTTTTATTTTATAATGGAATGCGTTATGTTTAATTACATGAAATTGAACTTACTACCTTATTCTTATAAATAAATACAATTAAACAGATTATGTGTTTCTTACTATATGTGTGTTAAATTTAGACAATATCCAATGACAATATCATTTAGCTGCCATAGGAACAATCCAATGCAATTTAAGCTTTAGTACAAAGAGCCATGTTTAATTTAGCTCATGTTGTTTTCAAACTCACAGTTTGGAGCCAAATAAAAAGTCATTTGATTAATCGATTATTTAAATTTTCTTCGATTAATAGCGATTAATTATCACTCATGATCATATAGAATTATTAAGAATACTTCTTCACTGGTTTGGATAATTCTCTTTATATCAAAGTATCTTCTTTTAAACTAATTGATTTTATTTCTCACCTAGTCACATTGTTTTTTAAGTCTTCAAGTTGATCAAATATTTGTTTCATTGTTATTTTGAATCGTTTAAACTTCTTCCACCTTGGAAGACCCTTTAATTGGGTGACGTTTTCGGAAATTCTAAGGCGATTTGTCAGTGCTTAAGTGACCGGTGGAAAGCGAGAGAATTGCATTGTCCCCTTTTCCAACCCTGTCCCGCTCCCCGCAACAGTCTATTTTTGGCGCTTGCAATGGAAGGAAATGAAAATGAAAATGGAAATTGACAAGTGGACAGCGAGATGTGACGAAATGAAACGAAGCGAAGGGAGACAAGAAGTGGAGAGAAGAGAAAAGCCAGCCAAGGCGAACGCATTCATATGTGAAATGGAAAAAATTATAATCCAAATAAGAGAGAATGCAAAAGGGGGGACGGGGACGGGGGATAAGAAGAATCGATGACGGATATGTGTTGATAGCCAGCCAAGTCGATAGAGAGAGAGAGAGACAGAGAGAGAGACAGAGAGAGAGACAGAGAGAGAGAGAGAGAGGGGAGAGACGCATCGTCGTCGTTGTGGCTACTTCTGTAACCATTTTTTGAAAAATTTCTTAAAATTCAATAAATATTTATGAGTTGATAATGCCAAAGAGAAGTACACACACACACACGCACACACACACACACGCATAAACATGACACACATATCGGCACACCACACACACACACACACACTCACACAGCTGGCAAGCTGGTTACTTGGTTGAATTAAATAGATTAAGGATATACGAAGTAAGAGCTGAGAGCTGAGAGCAAGGACCAAGCAAAAGGGGAAAGGGACCAAGCATCATGCAAACATGTTGTATGTATGTGTGTATGTATGTATGTATGTGTGCACATCTCTAAATTATACAGTAAGCCAAGTAATGCGCATAATTCATATTTATTTATTGCATTTCTCGATAATCAGGTGAAGGACAAACAAACAAACAAACACTCTATTCTCTAGTACACAGCCCTCTCTCTCTCCCGCTCTCCCTCTCTCTTCCACTCTCCCCACAAATGTCACTCAATCGTGTTACCTTTGCTTCAACCTGAGAAATCCTGAAATTTGCAATTTCTTATAATCTAGTAGGCCATGGAATCGAAATTTTCATTTCCATTCTGACTACGGAAACTGTTTCTCTCATATTCCTCAGTCGGTTGGCTGAGCTCACACGGAGCACAGCCAAAACTTGTAAAATTTTCAGTATTATTTTTTATTTCATTTTCATTTTTTTTGACCTTTTAGCTTTTAAAAGTTGATTTTTTTTTGTATAAATTTTACTTGTGGCTTTGAGTATTTTGTAATGTAAAATTCAACACTGAAAAATCAGTTGTCTGCTGGTGAGTTTTCTATCTGTAAATTTCCTTAATCTCATTCCTACTAATTTTTCATTAATTTTTCTACTAATTTAATTAATTTTCTACTATTATTTTATATCTTATCCAGCAGACGGTACCCGCTTCTTAGTTCAGCTATGGAGACTGTGGATTGCGTTACCTAAAAATAATGTAGGATCAGGTCAGTTCTTATCTCAGAAAGTAAAATATTCTATTTAATTCTGCGCATTGCAGATACACTTTAATCTATCACGACGGTACCAGTCCTTTATCTGTTGGATGTTATGCTGTGGATTCCGTCAATTGAAAGCATCAAAAGTAAATCAGAAAAGATCGTACCTCAAAAATTACAAAATTTTAATTCTAGTCTTTCCATTTCAGATCTCATAGTTGCCAAACAATTTAATCTACGATACAATTAGAGGGACGGTACCAACCCTTTATCCAAATTGAAAGAGGCTGTGGATTGCGTCAATCGAGAGCAAAAGTAAAGTAGGCAAGTTCTTAGCTCAGAAAGTATAAAATTTGATTTCTAATTTTATCCATTGCAGTTCTAAGTTTTCATTTAATGTACTATACAATTTATGGCTAGAGATTGCGTTACATTTAACTACATGAAATTAAACTTGTTGCTGTCTGTGCGCACAGTGGAACGGATATGAGCTGTCTTCTTCAAATATATACAAATATACAAACTAAACTGAATATATAGTAGGGAAAGTATATGGGATATAGTGGTATTAGGAGAGGGTTAAAAATCCAGGGTATCTATGCCAGAGGGTACCTGTTGATCAGGTTGCTCTTCTCTCGGCATTTCCATTTACCTTCTACTTTTTTTTTATTCCTGGTTCTGATAAGAAAAAAATGAGGAATTCATCAAAGGAATTATTAGAAAAGTTTTCTAGTTGGCACCGTTATTGCTAAAGACGCGCGCTGCCAACTTGGCTTATAGCAAGGAGAATGAGGAAGAGTACAGGGTGTGGAGAGGGTTTAGGAAGAGAGAGACAGAGAGAGAGAGAGAGAGGTGAGTTCCTCGATGAAGCCGCCAATAATGTTGAGCACGTCGAACGCGACGAAACAGATGAACAAACTTTAACAAACAACAAGCAAACAAACAAACAAATAAACAGGCTGGCAGGCTCACTGCTCACGGACTGACTGGGGATGCCAACTTATTTATAAAAATAGGCACGCAGCTACAGTTAAGCAATCAAGACTGTGTCAAACCCTGTAGAAAATCTATATAGCTATTTATTAACGTAGGTATAATAACTATTCGTGGTACTGTCAACTTTGCAGTTTATTCCATGAGCGATAGATTTTGACTTATTTGAAACCAAACTAGATATGATTAAGATATAGAGAAGTCTATTTACTCAGTTTTTCTGTCTCTAGCTCTTATAGCCTCTGTAATCCTATCTGTTTATACAAAAGGACATGGCTATATCGACTTGGTTGTAGATGTTGATCCAGAATATATTTATAAATTTATACATCGTGACAAAATTATAATAAGTGTAATGAAGTTAAAGATTATTAATATAATCGAAATCTAAAGTAAGCCCAAAATATGTTACAAATTTGTATATTACGATAGGAAAAAATCCAGGACAAACATTTAGTATTGAATATATTTAAGCCAAAGTTGTTCGAAATCAATAAATGAATTGTTTAAGAAAACTGATATAAAGGCACATTAAAAAAGTTTTCAATGATTATATAGATTGATTTTAAAAATGTGGAGAAGCAATAAGAAAATAATAACCTTATTTTACACACTTATTAAACCCTTTATACCTTTTTAGGTACAGGGTCTGAAAAACGCACGAAATGAACGGAACGCAGGCAGCGTAATGAAATTCTGTGCATATTCTGACTTACGCACACACACACTCACTCACACGCACACTCACGCACACTCACATACTTAGCCTAACTGTAAGTTGGTTTTGTGCGATTGTCTTGTTTGTGTAGCTGTATTGGTGAATAGTTCGTCCTTCTCCTGGCAGAAAAAAAAGAAGGAGCTGAAGCGCGCGACGTCGCGTACGTGATGTTCATATTTTCATAGATTCAATAATTTATAAATTTTATGCTCACACACACACACAGACATACAAAGCACACATACATACACGTACTAGCTACAGTCTGTGTGATCTCTGCGCTGATTTGTCTGTCTGTCTGTCTGTCTGTCTCGATGTGCCCTGTCGACAACTTTTATTGAAGATTCCTTGAGCACACCTACACCGCTCCTCGCCCCCTCCCTTTAGGCAACTTTCGACCTTCCCCTTCCCCCGTAGCTCTTCTGCCCTTTGCCAGCTGCGTCCAACACTTTGGCCAATGACTTTTACTCCAAACAGTTTTCTTAGTCGTAAATCTCTGTATGATATTTATTTAATTATATTACGTATACGCAGCGTGAATTTTGGTTTTATATTTTATAGAAAACAGAGCTACTTATCGATAGTTTGAGCCTAAAGCATAGTTGTCTATAGCTTTTGAACCTTGTTTCATTTTAATAAAGCAAAATTATTTATATTCTCAATTGTATACATAATACTTTTTGAGATAGTAGAGTTTGATAGCAGATTAAAGAGTTCACATTGTCCTTACCTTTTATAAACTGATCTAATTTCCATGCGATATGTCTTTTTCATTGTGATTTTCCCTCTAAATTCTAACAAATTGTATCTTTAATAAATTTCTTTGCTATATTTTATTTAGTTTGAATTAAAAGAAAGAGAAGGAAACCTTCTAGTCAAGTACTTGTTTGCTCTATTAGGCACTTTTGTGATTAATATCAATACACCTTATGAAGGCTAACTAAAACCCTCCTTCCCTTCCCTCCCCACACTAACACACCCATAGATACCCTGTACACGACTTTGTTGTGATTTACATAAAAAAAAGCCTGTCAAAAAAAAAAAAGAATTGTTTCCCGGCTTTTTGGGGACGTGTAATGCCTACAAAATATGAAAAACCCCAATGAAATGCATGTATGTAACTGCATTACACTATGTGTGTGTGTGTGTGTGTTAGTGTGTGTTGGTGTTTGAGTGTGTGTGTGTGACTGTGTGTGTGTGTGTGGACACACAGGGAACAAGCTGAATAAAATACAACAGAACGCAGAAAACGACGTCGACTCGTCGTCGACACTTTCAGTTTTCAGTTTTTTAACTCAATTTTCAATAAAAACAGTGCACAAAACTTTTTTTCTGTGTTGTTAACTTAATTTTCGGATAGCGCTGCTCGCTGCTGTTGCTCGTTGCTCGCAGCTCGTTGCTAAAAGCATTTCATTGTTGTCCAACTCGTTCTTTTTAATACCCTGTAAACTATGGGCGGGCAGCGGGTATTCAACAAAATGCCACAGAAATGTCATGATTTAACATAGACAAAGTATTACACAGGCTTCTTCTGTAGAAAGTAGCCGAATAATTGTTATAAACTTCCACCTAACCAAGTGATCTCAGCATATTTAAAATCTGAAGTTATGAAATTTTGTATGTAAGCTCAGATATTTCATATCTTATAATACATAGCTAAATTGTTTCAATTTTTCAAATATTTCTCTTGTTTTCTCATACTTTATTTAATAAATTTCCTTCACTATCCATTAAGAAACATACTTAGTTGTTATATGCAAAACAATTGTATAGGGTATTTTTACGTCCATCACTTTAATTTTTAAAATTTTCAGCTTGTTTTGTTGTTGCCCAGCTGGGCAAGTTTGTGGGCGTGGCATCCAAAAAGCGAAGCAACGGCATTTTACACGCACTGAAAGATTTCACTTACATTGCATCGAAGGGGAGATACAACGCAAATTTGAAGAGAGCAAAGTTGGAGTGAGGGGTGGGGAGGGGGCATAGGGTAAAAGTCTACAAAATGCAGTTAGTGTCAAATGTGAGTTAGTATCAGCAAAAGCACACACTCACACACACACCCACACCCACACACACACACTCACACACATGGCAACTGCATTCCGGAAATTCCCAAGTGAAGCGCAAATGGCTTAAGAGTTTCTTTGGCAAACAACATTTGACAAATAACAAAGAAAGAGAAGAGAGAGAAGAAGAAAGAGATAGTTACAGATAGAGAGAGTAAACGAGGTAAGAAAGCTAACAAAACTGTTGGCCAATTATACAAGCAGTTAATTTCATGAGCGACTTGTCAGAATTCGTTTATAAGCGATATTTGGAAAAAAAGCAAATTCATTTTGCAGATCTACAGATTTAAGGAAATTCTATCAACTCTTTAGTATAATCGTTTACGTAGCTTTGTGAAACTACTTTTATTAAGAACAGGGATTCAAACCGAAATCCTAACCGTTAAGTGATTATAATTTATAAATTTGTAACCGTAACTGAAACCTTTATTCGTTTCAGCTTGATTCCCTGATTAAAACTAGTATTTTGATATATTTACACTCTGTGATCAACAGGATTCTACTTCAAAGCTAACTTTTAACTATATGGTAGTCTTTAAACGTTGGAGATTTTATTTTTTCGTACAGTTTTTTGAAAAAAATCTGCTGCTGTTCATTTTATTCTAGTTTTTAAAAAACCAATTATTATTTCTGTATTTTCTAATATTTATAAATTTATTTGAAATTTTTTCTACTTCTTTTTAATACACTTATAAAATATTTAAAGAGAATTCAACAAATTTAAAGATTTAGCAATGGGTCAATAATATTTTGGACCATTAAAAGCAATTCTTGCTTGTTTTAAGGAGCACCAAAAATTGTTTTGGAGTTGTTTTGATTGTTCTTAATATAGGCTACTTTAATAGGAACATTTAGAACCGTTTTTCACATCATCAAACCGAGAGCTTTATATAATTTAAATACTCTTCCCACATCCGGAAGCTTATGGAGACTGTAAAAAATGTAAATGTTCATTTTCTTGTCTCCAGAATTCTAAGAAGTATTCTCATTATTCGATTAACACATTTGCATGTCTAGATTTTCAATTGAAGCCGGAACAAGAGCATTCAAGAGTATTTGTTGCTGGCGACATCTATCGACGTCATTGAACTAAACCAATCAGTTTTTCCTAGAATGATATATCTACATACGTGTGTGTGTACATCTGAGGGTTGGGGAGCTGGCTGCATTGAACAATAACGAATATTCGTACTTATTTGTGAATCATATCGAATATCTTGGTTGGGCCATCGCTCATGTGGCACACACTCGCACACACACACACACACACGCACACATACAATGCAATTATTATTGTTGTCATTTTTAGTCACTAATCACTCTCGAATAACGGGCCGCCGGCAGCGTCATAATAAAAATAATGATGTGACATAAAAAAGAGGGCAGCGCGGCCGCAAATACAACATATATCGATATCTATATACGTATGTACATATATAAATTTATGTATATATATATGTGTGTGTGAGGGTGTGTGTGTTGTCATAAATCTTTCATTGATTGCAAACGAAGACATCGAAGACAACGTTGACAACGAACCCAAGATGAGCAGCAGCAGCTGCCTCGATAGATAGCTCGGTTTTGTCTGCACGGTCTTCTGGTGGTTGTAGTGGCTCATCGATAAGTTGGAGAGGGAGGGGGAAAGGAGGAACTCAGACAGTGCCACAAGGTGGCTCTTTTTGCCACCCGGTGGTTGTCGCTTGTGCCAAAACAACCAGCGACTGTTTGAAAGCGGGGCAAAAACTGAAATAGAAATAAATGTTTCAGCCGTTGTTGTCGCCACGGTAGCGATGACGCTGTTGCTCATTTCGCAAATACACTACAAAATTGGAGTACAACAGCTGGCACATACTGTTTGCTATAAGGTACAGCTACCCAAAGAAAAGCAGCACAACAAGTTTTCTATTAATTAAATGCAATTAAATGCTGTCAAATGAAAGTAACTAATGTATGATTTAAAAAAGTACTTAAATATGTACTTAATGGAATTGAAGTTTATGTAATGTATCGAATTATTGACATTAGATGTTGGAATGTACTTTTTATTAAATAAATATTTAAATGTAGTATTAAATTAGTCTGTAATAAAGTATACTATAATCAAAGCTTTGTTATCAGTTTTTATGAAGATTTGGTTCGAAAATGGTTGGCAGCCTTGTTTAAAACAATGCATTGATTTAAATAATGATTCGTTTTTGATTTCAGATTGCGCATTTTTGATAAATAGTTTAGAATTCAGTACCAATTAAAAGCTACCTAATGAACAAATAAAAACTCGTCAGTTTCTATCAAGTGGTTTATATAATATTTAATATTTTAAATAATTCTTAGCTTTAATTCTGATCATAACAGTGGCTTATAACAACTTAAGCTTATAGAAAACCTAATGTAGTTATATTAAAATACCTAGATTAAATACCTCTTAATATGAGACGTGTGAAAGTTCCGTATATCAAAAGTGATAAGTAAGTCATTTTTAAGGGTATTTGCTAGTCTGCACATCACACTTTACACAGCTACTATTTCATATGTATGTGTGAGTGTAGGTGTGTGTGTATTGCAATATATATGTGTATGTATGTATAAGAAATATATTTTTTGTTGTTGTCTTCGTTTATCTTGTTTATCATGGATTTCATTATGGCTGTGGTTTGCGTGTCTTTTGCTTTGCGGTGGCTTATGTCGCCATTCGATTTTGAAAATGTAAATCTCTTGTGCTCATCCTCCTCCATCTTATTTGCAGTCCCCCTACCACTACCCCTACCCGTAATCTTCCTTCTCCTTCTCCTTCTGTTCAGTTCTGTTCACATTGTCGTCAATGGCGATGGCGATGTCGTTGGCGGCGTCGTTTGTCAACATGTCAGCTGCGCTGATTGGTGATTTCGATCTGAATTATTAAGTTGCTTTTAATGCGTTTGCTTTTGCTTTTTGCTTTTGCCTTTTGCGTTTTGCTTTTGCTTTCTGGGTGCTTTCTGCTTTTGCTTTATATTCATTTGATTCTGTCGCCGTTCGATTTGATGTGTGGCATACTTTTCAGCGCCCAGCGGCACAATGCGAAAACAAAAGCGTCAAGCAGCCGCTAAACCAGACAACAACAACAATCTGTAGAGCCACAACAACAACAACAACAACAAAGGAGAGCATATTGAGTGCAAGTGGATCACTTAAATTCGCCTTCGCCGCGTAATTGGTTCTTTACATTATTTAGTGACATTTGACGTAGATGCTAAGTATTTTTGGATTGCCCCAGAGAGAGAGAGAGAGAAAGAGATAGAGTGAAAGAGAGAGAATGATAATCAGCTGGGAATGCTGTGGTTTTCAAGTGTAAAACATATTTAATGATGTATTGGAAAAGCTACATGAACTTTTTTCATATCAAACTTACATATCACTTATAAGTTTCCTGAAATAAATGAAGAATGGGTAGCTATATTATTAAATGTTGTTAAAGTATTTATTTATTTCTATATTTATATTAATATTTCTATATGTTTATCTATATGCAAATGCTAAAATAACTTTGGCTAACATTTAAATTGTGAGAAGCGCTTAGAGAAAAAGGATTACAGATAGACCACAAAATTGGCAAACGACTTTGATAAACCGATGTCTTGAGTCTATGAGATTTACGAGCTGATTTCAAGAGATACAAATGCGATACACACACACACACACATAGCAAGGCAGGGTTGAAGGTTAAGAAGGGATAAGGGGTTGAGGGGTTGAGGTCCTCGTCAAGTTATCTACAGCAAAACTTTCAATTGCATTTTGGCCAAGTTGCTTTTAGCTTATCTTTATTATCTTCACTGTTATTAACTTGAAGCATGGTTGGCAAGGGGGGAGGGGAAGGGGGATGGTAGGAGGGGGTGAGTGTGTGTGTGTGCTCGTAAACTATGTCATGTGTCATAAATGACAGATTCCTAGGCATACTTCATTGATCCCTTTTGGCCGCAACGTTTTTACGACGAGATGCCACCACAACAAATACACACACAAATTGTTGCAGTATCTATCGCACACACACACACACACACGCACACGCACTCACATACAGAGTGCGTGTTTGAAGTTTGCTTTTGATAAATGAATGGATTTTCAAAGGCGACGTTAATGAAATACGCACACAAGACACACAGTATAAGGAGTAGATGAAGAGCAACCTCAGCATGTGTCCTTCTCTATGTGTGTGTGTGTGCTTCCATATATCCTTCAATCTATCAAACTCACGTGTCCGTTGTGTCTCAATTTACTCGCTTAGTTTATGTTCAAACTGGCGAACGCTTCCCGGACTCCGAACTCCTGGCGACTATTTTGATAGAGTCCGCATTTGGCATATTTATGAAGTCAACGCAGCGGGCATTGAAAGGACACAGACAGAGAGAGAGAGAGAGAGCGAAAGAGAGAGAGCGAGAGGAGAAGAGAAAGAATTGAACAAAAATAGACTTCTGCTTCACTTCAAGTTGTACATTTGCTAGCGAAATTGTGTTTGTTTATTTATGCATAGAAAAACATTTATTAGAATTAACAAGCTTGCTTTCTCCTCTAAAAGAAACCATCAACAAGTTGGTTAAATTTGGAATAAGTTTAACTTTTAATCGGCAGTTTGCCTATTATAATATTTAGTTTATTATAATATTTAATTTCTAATTAATAATAACTAATTACTGGACTTTTCTATTGAGATAATTATACAAAATAATCACATTATATATTTACTAATGGTTGGCTGCTAAATATGATCAATTATATCATAACTTTCTTTGAATTTTATACATTGATCATACGTTTAATTTGATCAGCAAGAATCTCTTCTGATTTTCCAATTCTGTCTTAATTGTAGCAGACATTTTGTGAAGCAAATTGAATTGCAATTGTTTTTCCCAAGTGACATATTTTTTAAAGGCCATTTGGTTTACTGGAAACTGTTGACCAATTCAAGGAACTTTAATATCAAATTGGAGTCGGAATTGGAATCGGAGTCGGAGTCGGACAGATTGTCTGGGAACAGCAACAGGCCTTGTTTCATTTGTATTATGAATTAAGCACAAGGCGGTAGACCGTAGACTGGGAAAATGCCTCAATAATTGCAAACTACTGAAGCATTTAATATTTTGAGTGCATTTCCGCGTTACGCGTGGACAGCAAAAAAAAAGACAAGGTGTGAGGTGTGTGAGAGAGAGAGAATGGAGAGGAATGGAAAGGAAAACAAAATGGGACGCACATGAAAATCGAAAGTCCAAACCAAACCAAACCGGACCCAGGTCAGTTCAGTTCAGTTGAGTTCATTTGAAGTTTTGGGCACACGTTGAGATCCCAGACTCTTGATTCGGCCGGCCGTAAAGTTAATAAAGCGCCCTGGAGGCGATAAACAATTTGCGTCCAGCGAACCACAGGATCAGGAGTGGGCAACAAATGGTTGAAGTTGAGGAAGAAATCACCCAGTGGAGTGGGGTGGAAGTCAGTCAAGTCCATGGAGCGTTGACTGCGCCCCGAAGGCAGTCAGTGGTAGCTACGGCTCAACGGGCTGCGAACTTGAAATTCTAATTGGCATTTTATGCCGGGCCACGCCTACAATACGCCACCCACCAACCCACCTCCCATCCACCTTCCCACTGTCGAACAGGTGTGAAATCGTTGACGAATTCTCACGAATACGTTTAATCCGCTTTCTGATTTTTGTTGCAGCCACTGGAAACATTGTACATGTGTCTGTGAGTGTGTGTGTGTGTGTGTACTGGGTGCAGTTGGGGTTAAGGAAGGTTCAGGACCTGGTGACTCGGCGCTCGGCGCTCGGAACAGTTTTGCATTTTGCGGGCGATATCATGTTGGATTAAAAGCGCGTTGTGCCCTTCGTTGCAAATTAATTTCGTGTACATGTCCTGCAGCCTTTTGCAAGTTTATACGCCTGCATCCACATGCGTGTGAGTGTGTGTAGGTGTGTGTGTGTAGGTGTAGGTGTGTGTGTTTGCCAGTCCGTCTGCATATCGAGTTACCCAGCTACAACCTGTCCATCACTTGGCCCCTTGTCGGAGCACAGTCTGTGTGCCGTGTTGTCGTCGTCCTTGCGTCCCGGTGTCCTGTCTTCCTAGTGTTCTGTGCTCCGACAACCCACAACCAACAACCGACAACCGCAAATGTTAAAGCGGCGTGACTTTATTTGATTGTCTACCGAGTGCACTGGCATTTCGGTTTCAGTTGTTTTTAGATCCGCTTGAAATTATACAAAAACAGTAGATCCTTTTTAGCATAACAGGATTGTTGTCTAAATTGAAATTAAAACCCTTTTTTGCCTCTCTCTTTATTTTCGTCTACGCCGATGGGGCGATGGACAATTGTTATGATTTGACTGAAACAAGTTTCGAATGGTTTTGTGTTTCATTTTATTGCTCGCTTAAGTGGGAGAAAAGAATGTCAGTGAATGTTATTTCCAACTAAACTTGGAGACTTCTTGCAATATGGAATCTATACTCAATATAACATACTTCCACGGTTTTTTGACGCATAATTAACCACATCTTAGTTTTGAAGCTCAGTTTTGAAGCAATCTTAATGAAACTTGGTACAGGTCTGTCTTTTAAGTCTGTTTTTGAACCATATATATTTAAAATAAAACAAAACATGACAGAAGTTGCATGCTTCAACACTCAGAAAGAGGAGCAATATTAAAATGATACATGACAGAAGTTGCATGCTTCAACACTCAGAAAGAGGAGCAATATTAAAATGATACAGAATACATATTTATTGTAGTAAAGAAATATAACTTACCCTTTTACATAATATTTTATTAGATTTACAAACAATTTTCACAAATTTCTTCACTACACTGTAATCACATAATTTTTAAACACCAAACAAAAAACAAAAAAACTATAGCCTGACTAAAGCTGCGGGCTACAACACACACACTTTATTACAGAATATTTTATTCGACTTATTAACAATTTCCACAAATTACTTCACTACACTGTGATCACTTCATTTTTAAACACCAAACAAAAACAAAAAAAACTATAGCCTGATTAAAGCTGCGGGCTACAACACACACACTTCATTACATAATATTTTATTTGATTTACAATTTTCACAAATTAATTCACTACACTGTGATCACTTCATTTTTAAACACCAAAGAAAAACAAAAAAAAACTTTAGCCTGACTAAAGCTGCGGGCTACAACACACACACTTCATTACATAATATTTTATTAGATTTACACACAATTTTCACAAATTACTTCACTACACTGTGATCACTTCATTTTTAAACACCAAACAAAAACAAAAAAAAACTATAGCCTGACTAAAGCTGCGGGCTACAACACACACGCCTCATAAACGAATTTAAAATTCGGAACGCACGCAATTAAAACGAAAGTAAGCAAAGTGAAGTGCACGAATATATATGTATCATTGCATAAGTGAGAGCGCGGGAGTTAAAACGAGCAACAACAACGATCACAAGGAGAGCGCACACAAAGGAAGACTCAAACATTCGCAATGCGTAGGAAGGAGCGGGATAGCGCTAGATAAAATGGCGCCTAAGAGAGCAACGAGAGCGCGGGAGTTAAAACGAACAACAACAACGACCACAAGGAGAGCGCACACAAAGGAAGACGCAAACTTACGCAATGCGTAGGAAGGAGCGGGATAGCGTTATATTAAATGGCGCCAAAGAGAGCAAAACGGGTGCTCCGCTGGCAGCTATAGAAAAAAACAAGGCACTCGCAAATATTAAAAATTAAATTTAGCAAACTAACGCTGTTTAATTTAACAACTTTCATATGCACGAAGTGCACAAAACTTGCCTGACCGTTCAACACACAATTTAAGCCAATTCGACCAGATCAAACTGCGATTTTCAATAAAAAAACGCGGAGCAACCGAATAAGGCGAACTTAAGAAAACCGATACGCGATTAGAACTAAACGATAGACGATTATAATCGATAATTATTGATGTAGCAAAACAGCAATTTAAGTTTAATTACTATTCAGATTTTGTTATCGAAAAAGTAAATCGAAAATTAATTTGAATAACAAAAATCTATTCTACTATGTATGTAGTATATTTATACGTTTACATTCTGTTTTTATTATTCTGCATCCCGAAGTTTAACTTCCTAAATTTTTTCATCAAAATTTTCTTTTTAAGCTCCTGACTCCTTTTTGTGATTGCTGTTTTAGAGTTTCCAAGTGTAATTCCATTTTTGTTCTAGGAATGTTTTCCTTTATTTCTCTTCTTCAGAGAGCAACAGAATTTCTCTGTTAATGCTTCATCATATCAACACAGTTATTACTTTACATTTTGCATTTTCCTCTGCACTTTCCAGGTACTTATAGTGGGCTTTTTTTTTAAAATAGCTGTAAGGTAACCTTACGCATTTTTTACTTTACTTTCTTTCACTCTAGTAAGCTTAAGTTTAAGAATCATTCGATTAAATACTCTGCTTGAAAGCTTAGTCCTTCCAAGTGGTTTCTCTTTTCAAATGATTACACATACTATAGGCTTGAGCCTAGATTTACTTTTTTATTTTCTTTTGTGCTTACGTCTGAGCTGCATTTTTCTAGGCAATATAATGATAGTTATATTTATGAAGAACATTTTCACAGTTAATTTAACCTGCATTTGGTTTTTTCATCCTTACGTTAGAGGACTTTATTGCAGTTGAGTTGTTGTTGTGTGCAAAAGTGTGTTCAATTTATAATTGTGAATATAATATATAAATTAAAAATTATTCATTAGTTCAAATTATACTCAAGAGTCTTGTTTTCTGGGCTGGGAAAACAACTCCTAGTAGTAACTCCATTTCACTTCAAGCAATTCTATAATTTGCTATACTAGTGCCAACTATTAAGTTGATAGCCAGTTTCTATTGTTGAAATATTTAATTCAGTGTCACACATCCTCCACTTCAGTCGCCATGCTAATGTCCTTTTTCGTAGACAATTTTCGCAAGGAAAATGACATAAAGATATGTTTATCAAACCCAGCAAGTACATAAAAGTTTTCGTATTATTAGAAATATATTTCGACAGCTACAAGGTTGGATATTATTTGACATGCTCACATCCATTTTCAGGGGCGGCTCTTCACTGTCCTGCGACTCCTTTGACGAGGCATAAAAATAAAAATAAAAAAAAACTGAAAATACATACATAAATGCCGATTAAATCTTTATTTTCTGCCTTGACGCACGCAAAACTGGTTGTCGATGGTGGCAGGACGTCCTGTGTCCAGGATATTTGGTTACGCATTTTTTTTTTTGTATTTTTTTTGTTGAGGACCCGCCGTTGACTGTTGACAGACATGTGACAGCGGATGGGCGTTTGGTTGATCGTGCAACCTGATGATTTAATAACTGGCTAAGCTGATTAGGAGTTGGAGAAAGTGCCCGGTAAATCGAACAAAAGGAAAGGGGTTGCAAAAATGTACAAGGGTGGCCGGTGGCAGGCAACGGAGAGGAAGATAAGTTGACGAGGCGGGAGAAAAACTTACCACCAAGGATAACGTTGCTTGTTGCTTCCTTATTGTTGTTGTTGTTCTCATACCCTTGCAGAAGGTATTAGAAATATGTCACTAGATATGTAACGCATTCAAGGAGGAGTGGCAGACCCTATAAAGTATATATATATATGCTTGATCAGCAACTTGACGAGCTGTCCGTCTATCTCTCAGTTTTAAAGCTGTCTCGATGAAACTTGCTATAGGTCTGTCCGTCAGATCGGATCACCATATCATAAAGTTGGCATAGGAATAATCGGCTAGAAATTAAACTTTACCATGAAACGCTTTTCTACTTTTAGGTTTCTTAAGATAACTTAACCAAACTCACAAATTATGTATCTGATATAGTTTTAGATAGTCTAACTAAATTTGGTTAGATTCAGAGTACTATACCCTAAATCTTTCCTAAGTCAAAATTGGAGTACAGGGTATTAAATCTTTGGTGTGCCATAGATGGTCTTATTTTATATTTGCTGTACGTCTTTTTGTTGTGGCTGTTGTCACCGCAGCGTAACGCGGTGTGTATGTGTGTGTAAGGGTGTGTGTGTGTGTGTGTACAACGTGTGTGTGATTGATGACAACTCAAATAAGCGATGATTGATGCTTATTTTACACTTTTCGTTACAACACACGGCGACACATGTTTATTTACGTGTGTGTGTGTGAATGTGTGTGTGTTGCAACGGCGGCTCTTTTTTTGGCTGGCTTATACCAAATCGGGATTATTATGAGCACACGTTCGAGGCGTCTCCAGACGCCGGCGCCAACAACAAGAACTACAACAATGCCAAAGCCGTCAACGAGCCGCAATCATCAATGTTACCAACAGTTTGCGCCTCTCGCCTGTCGAAAGTGGGTGGCAATCTGTGTTAGTGTATTGGTAATTTGCTACAAAATTCCCTGCATATATGCATTTGTGTGCGTGTGTGTGTGTGTGTTAGGTGTTCTTGTGGTTTACTTATTGCTGCGCTGCAATACATCATCAGCTGCCAGTCAAGCGGGTACGAGTTTCTGCACAAGACCATCTCGCTTTTCCCTCTCCCGCTCTATCTTTGCCTCTCTCTCTCTTTCTGTCTCACTCTTGCTAACCACCATCGTCCATTTGCTGTCGCGCGCACAAAGTTAGCCGCCACATGCCACATCACATGGTTGTTCTTGTTGTTGCTGTTGTTGTTGTTGTTGTTGGTGGCAACTTCTGTTCGTTGACACCTTTAAATTGCAGCAATGTCACGGCTGCAGTTGCTAACTATCAATGTTAACGATAAAAGGATAAAAAAAATTTTATTTATTATTTCTTATTGCTTTGTTATCAATGTCATTAACACAATGATAGTTTGTAAATTAATCGCACTGCTTATTATCGATCAAAGTTGACATCGCTCTGGACTCATAGAAGTAATTTTGTTACTTCAATTGTTATCAGAAGTAGTTAGTAAATTATTAATTTAAACAAATAATTTGAAAAATACTTACAGAAAAAGTTTGCTCATTAAATTCGTATTGTTTTGTTGTCAATGTCATTAGCACAACAAGAAAGATAAATTTAAAAATTAATCGATCTGCATTCAGAGAGTTAATTTTGCTGTCGTTGACACACTAATTAAGTTTATAGTTTCAGCAAATAAATTGGCAATATGCCATTCCTTAAATTAGCACTTACATTGGCAGCTTGTAACTTTAATTAATTTAAGGAAATAATTTATTTATTATATACTATTTATATGAATTATTAACCCTTAAATTTATGCTAGACTGCAGCTCTATTAAAAATATTATATATAGGATATCCCTGTGGAAATCCACATGGAAATTCCCAGCCCTTAGAACTATGGTTTCTTGCTGAAAATAACTTAGAAAATATCTTTTCTTGCAAATAGTTGTTAAATATTTAATAAATAAGTGTGAAAAAGTATATAATGAATTGATTTATAGCCAAATAATTAAAAGAAGCTGCATGTTGTGTCACTTACGTATTTTATCTTTCTTTATAGCTACGAGTTAATTATATTAATTAATTTAATTTAATTTAATTATTTATATTATATTTAATTTCCAAAATTAGGTATACCCAATAGATCTCTCTATTTCTTCTTCTCAACTTGCTCTAATAACCACAAACAAATTAAATAGAAAGAAAAAACGAAACAAAGAGTCAAAATAAATTTATTTTTAATTAAGTAGCACAAAGAAATATGTTAGTTTTTAAAATTTGGCTAAGCAATTACTTGACAAACTGTATATAGTATTTGTTAGTATTTACATTTGTAAGTTGTGTGGTAGTATTTAAATTCTGTGTGTTGTTTGATTTACTATTAATAAAAAACTATCTTAATTATATTAATTGTAGGCAAAAAAATTCATTGTTTTTTTCTTTCATTTTTTTGGCACATTTGCAAAATGTTAACGGTAGTTCTAGGGCTTCGCTGGCCGCACAACAAAGATGGCGGCAGGTGATGTGTTTGGTCGCATCCTTGTGACGTCATCAGCCTGTGTCATTGGCCACAGCTGCATAGTTGAATAGAAAAAGAAGGTTGTATATAGTAGTTTTCACTAAAACTAAAAGAGTTCTATTTACCTTTCGCTGCTGACGTCGAAAGCGTTGTCGATGCACCTGCCGCAATTTGCCGTTGGAAATCAAGGAACTTCTGCGTTGCTGCCACGACTGGAGGAGAAGAAAGAGAAAGAGAAATTATACCTGTACTGATAACACACACACACACTCTCGCCCACCTGTAAGTTCACATCGTATTTGATCCGTCGAGCCAAGACAGGCGCTAGTTGTTGCAACTGGCGTTGCAGCCATGCCACGCCCTGCCACAGATCCTCATGGGTCGTGTGGCAAATATGCAAGGGGCAGCCTGTGACACGTGCCAGCTCCTCCAATCCAAATGCATGTTCCACATCGTACAGTTGAACACCATCTCGATGACGTGTGGCAACCAGCAGCACCGGCTTGCCACGCATTGTGTCATGTTGCAGGCAACGTTGCAACAGATCAAAGTTCGTCTGCAACTTTTCATTGCTCGCACTGAGATCAAAGCAATAGATCAATGCATTACAGGTGACATAGTAATATGGCCAAATGCGTTGCATATCCATACTGCCCCCCACCTCTGTGAGCAGCAATGTGGCAAGTTTAGCTTCCGAATCGGCTTTTGCCTCAAGGCGATAACAACGCACTCCATTTGTGGGCCCCAGATCATCCGCATCTCGTCGCTTCCCCGTGATTTGAAGTGCCAACTGGGTTTTCCCGCTGCCGGTTGCCCCTAAAATCACCACCTTGAATTGTGATGATGTTGCTGCCGCTGGTGGCGTCTCCTTGCAACAGGGGCAGCTGCAGCAGCAGCTGCAGTAGCGCAACTTGGCGCATTTTAAACCCATTTAGCACATGACTAATTTGCCATTTAGTTTACGATTTAGACTGTCAGTTGTTACTCCTTCTGTTGATAAAACACTTCTATTTGTTTGTTTACATGCAGCGGCCAGCTGCCAGCTGATTTGGCCAATTGTTGTCCCTAGCAACAACAATGGCCTTGTCTTGTTGTGGCCTCTTTTGTTCGTTGTCATGGTTAAGGCCACGTATTCAATGTGACAGCTGTCAAAATCCCAAAATTAACCTTTTTTTATATTTGACATTTGAATATAATTACAGGCCTTGAATTGGAAAAGAACATTTGAAAATTTAAAACAGCTTAAACCGCTAAGAAATCCGTTAAGCTCTGTCAACGAAAGACTAGTTCTAGAAACAAACCATAGATGGTGCTCTTTATGTTGTTTCGCTAACAGACAAAAGCTCCACTAAAAAGAATCTTTTTTGTAATGTTCCTTGTTTTCTCAGATTTGTTTAAAGTATTTTGGCTATTTAAATAAATTTTATTTATTCGATTTTATTTATTTATTAATTTATTATTATTATAGTTATTATTATTTCTATAATTCATTTCTTTAATTTAGAATTTAATTGGCTTATTCTTATTGTATAAACAACTGTTGATTTCTTTTCAAACAGTGAAGTAACAGCGACATAACAGTGCCAACAACATTAACAGTGAAGTAACAGCGTCATAACAGTGCCAACAACATTAACAGTGAAGCAACAGCGACATAACAGTTCGAACTACAATTAACAGCAGCCTCTGTTAAACACAGTTCTTCACTCTGTTAGCTGAGCAGCAACTACAACCGCTAGAGGTCGCCTTGTCCCAAAATGTGCATAAAGGTATTTATGAGCTTTTGAAACATCCCCTAAATGTCCTGCAATATTTCCCAGTGGGAACTTCCCTATATTAAAACTATACCAAAGTGTACCCTGTGTACAGTGGAAAAAAACATACCAAAGAAAAGTAAAGGAATTATTCAAGTTAGGGGATTAACCGAAATAATGTTAAAGAAAAAAGCAACGAAATACAAGAAAATTATCATAAATAGTTAGTTAGTTTATTATTTTCCTTTAAGAAGCTCTTCCGAGAATTATGAAAATAGCACACACATATTCCCCAAAGGTAAACGCCCCAGAGGATTTAGAGGCAGGTGTTGTGATATAAACTGCGAAAACTTCAAATGTGATACATTAATTATGATTATAAATTCATGGAAAATTAATTAACATGCTGTCAAGAAGTTGAAATACCAGCACAAATACTGTATTAAGTATAGCAGGTATAAGATTTACCTTTGATGAGAAATTCCATCAACTTTGGCACAATTACTGCAAAGGCTTTTGTAACTCTTTTCATTTTTTTTTTCTTATTTTTGGAAACATACTCGCTAATCGGCATGTGGCAGATGTTTGAGCTGGGGACTAAGCTTGAAAGGACCTCTTTGTATTATTGCATTGCATAATGGCGTCATGCCCGAAACCGTTAGACACTGTTAACTCAACGCACCCTTCGACCCCATATGAACTCCTCTCTCCCTTTCCCTCTCTCTCCCTCTCTCTCTCTTCTCATATTTACCAATCTCGAATTGAAAAGTAAGCAAGCTAAACGCTCCCCGAACTTTGTCGCCTTTTGTAACCGAATGTCTGTAGCCTTGAGGCAAATGTCAGCGTCTTTATAAATACCCGTGCCCATTGAAATTGTAGAAATAAGCGTAGTATTATTTTGTGAAGATCTGTGTTACATTTAGAAAGGTGTATATGTTATTGATTGAATCGATTTGATTTGACTCTGAACGGTTATTCGTCTGGCTTTATAAGTAACTTGTTCTTAAAATTTAAAATTTAATGTATGAAAGACGTAAAATTTTTTTATTAGCTCAAATAAAAGCTTATATTTTAATTTATTCAATTAACAATCAATGTCAAATATCGATACCCGATCTAAATGTTTGACTTATAGCTGGCCCAAGAACATCTCGTAGTCGAGCACTCTCATCAGTAATTTTACTTATACTCCCTTCCTCACTCTCCTCTCTCACTCTTTCGAATGCTTTCTTGGCCTGCTAACTCTTTTGGGATGCTCCCCCAAACTGTGGTACACACATATATGAATATGTTGTTGTTGTCAGTCTTACATTAGTTGCTCGCCTCGACAGCCATCGTGTCGTCCATTTTAATATGCGCATTAATGCGGCACAAAGCTTCGCGAAAAGTGACAACCAGGGAGTGAGATTGGCAGGGGGAAAAGGACGGGAAGGGGAAGCGAATTCAAGTGAAGACTTTTTGCATAAAAAGTGCACGGATGAGAGAAGTATATGCAAATATCTACCTGGTTCTCTGCAGCGCAAGCAGTTGATTGCCTGCCTGCTGCCTGCAACATGTCTCAAACATTACATTTAAAGCAATATGCATACCCCGAAATGCGAGGTGAGCTCAAACAGTTCCCCCAGCAGTAAAAAAAGCCAACGAAAAAGAGCAAATTGAACCACATGCTACATTTCAATTGAAAATAAGTTTAAGTGAATATTTGATCCTCAATTGATTGTGCGCATTATTTTCGAATGCTGTAACAATTGAATTAACCCTCGCATGCATGAGTTTTCTAAAGCTCAAGTCAAATATTTGCTCAAGTTTCCCCGTCTACGTCTGCGTCTCAGCTAAATGAAGCGACACCGCGTAATCGTTTGTCCTGTGTATCCCTGCGGATGCATCCCACCTCCTTCTCTCTCTCTCTTTCTCTTTCTCTTTTTTTTAGCTATATCGGAATTGTGAGTTTCGGACATGGCAACCCACCTGGTCCAGAGTCCACAGTCCACACAGTTCACAGTCCACACGGCTTTATTCGATTATTTGTGCGCAGCAGCATCATTTCGTTTGCTTTCCGGTTGTTTTCCTTTATCCTGCCGTCTGGAGCCCGCGTCCGTGTCCTCGTCCGCCTCCGCCTCCTTGGCTTGGACTTGACTGCTCTTTGACTATGCGACGTCATATTTCCTTTTCTCAGTGCTCACTTTTTTTTCTGTGTGCTTTCTTCTTTTGCTTCGTTTCTTCAGTTCTTCTCCTTGGATAGGTTAGTGTATTTTTGCCTTGGCGGCGGCGGCGCGCACTTGTCGAGTCGTTCACCGTGTGGAAAGTTTAGTGAGCTTAGCACTGGGCGCGCCAGCTTGCCTCGGATTTCATTTCCGGCATGTTGCGGTTACGTTAAGTAACGGAGATTGCATCGCTAATGATGCAATTGTGTTTGGCGGAAATGAAAGCGGTTTCGTGTGACGTCTTGCGCCCAGGCCGACCACAAAATACCCACACACACACACCAACACACACGCACAGAGTCACACACACACCTGACCTAGGGAAAAAAATGCCAAGACATGATGCTAAGCAAACTAAACTAAGCTGAGCATCAAGTAGAAGTAGAAGTAGAAGAAAAACTGTAAATTAAGATGAAAATAAACTATGTGCCACTTATTTAATTGCACTTCACTTCACGTTCACGTTCACGTTCGCACTTCCGTTCCCCTTGCCGGAACCGGAAGTGCTTGACATAGCAGAAAAAGAGCTGCTCTTGAGGCGTGTAAGTTTGTATCAACTAATACTATTATCCTGCCAACCTATTGAAAACTGCCTTTAGGAGAAATTTATTCGAATATTAATTAAAAGAAATTGAACTTGGGAAAAGTAAAGAATTGAAGCATATTGCAATAAATGTTGAGTAGAAAAGTTTATTTATATTTATATATATTTATATATACTCCTATTATAAATAGGAGTAAATGTGGTATACTTACTAAGCTCTCAAAGTTCTACTCAAAAATTACGATTCACTTAAATTTTCAGACAAAGGTTTTCAGAATACATTTACAAATTGAATATATATTAATCTCTAGATCTACAGCAGAGCTTGTAATAGAATTTGTTAAAGGTTAACCGTATAAAAAAAGGATAATAAATGGATTATTAATATGGATGTTAAAACCCAAGGTGCGTGACTGAACAATCTGGTATTTGGGAAGACCTGGGAAGCCTGGTGTTTTAGGCTATGCGTAGTAGGAATGATATGATGATCGATGGACGTTTTGAAACAGTTGTTATAAGTCAAACTTAGTTTTTTAAATTATTTCAAAGTCAATTTTAAAGAAACAAAAAATCTCTAGAGTATTGGTTACATTCATTCAAAGTTTGGCCTCTTAAAAATGTAGAACTTTCCTCATAAAAAAGTGTCACCTTCAATAGTTTTTCCATATAGCCATAGCATTCTCCAAGAGCTTACAATTGTAAACAACGGTTTTAAGCCACTTCCATAAAGCTGGAAAGCTGGATTCCAAATGGAGTCAACTGCCCTGTTGCCAAAAAATAAAGAAAAGAAATTTTTAGCAGGCCTTGTTCACATTCTGGCAGCATACACACACTTACACACACTTCAACTCGGCATCTACATAGAAAATACAGATTTTTTTCTCAGTTTCTATCAGGCTATAAAAAAAATAGAGCATTAAGTGATTCCCAATCCCACAAACACACGATGTACAACGGGTCAACGAATCAAACGAATCACTGTCAATCGCCACAAAATGATTTGATGAATACGCCGGAACATCTCCGGTCTGGTTTTAGTGAGCAACCGCATCCATATGATCCCAGGGATTGTGGTTTAACTGACAACGAGGAATGGCAACATCCGAACATGTTTCGATGTCTGTAGAGTTGTTAAATTAATAAAAACTAATGCAAATATTAAAAACCTCCTTAAATTGCAGGTGGAACAAATGACGAGGAGATGGATGCACATCGTCAGGTGCAACTGAGACGCTCGGAATTTTGTCCACCTTTGGCCCATAATTTAAGCTGTAACCTGCCGGAGGAGCAGCTGGGAGATGTGTCGCCACCGACCTTCGACTTGAGCCTGCCAAAGGAAACGGAAACGGAAACAGAGGCGATGCCTTCGGGTAACAATAATCAAAATAGTTATGTGGAAAGAGTTTATCAAGCGGTTCTCAATCGATTCGATGAGTTTAGAGAGCAGCTTGCTCGTCGGGATAATAAATTAGAGATGGATACGAGCCACAGCTCGTGTCAACCCAACGAAGTCTCCGAAGTCTCCACTTCGCAAAATGTAAGTAGGTGTGAAAAATGTTGAATAATATTTAAAATTTGAATTATTAATTAGAAAAATGGCACACAGAGAACCTTGAGAAAGGTGACAACGTGTCGGGATCAGTGTGGAAATGTCACCAGCCGTTGCGAGGAGACCAGCACAGTGTCCAATAGAAGATTGGCTAATCCAACAGATTGTGCTCCTGAGAATGCCGAGCGTCAAGTCAACTTATCAGAGCAACTTGATGATGTGTCAATGCCATCATTTCACGATGACTCCATGCCTGCTATGAGCACTCGAATATCACCCCAAGATACTCCCAATGAATGTTCGCCAATATCCGAATCTACGGAGAGACAAAACCGGACTGTTAACAACATTCAAGCTCCTTCCTTTGGTACCAATGTCTGCCTGGATGATGAAAGTGCTCCATCGTTTGCACAGAGCACGATTACAAGATCTAGATACCCAGCTATACGGGATATATGTGATATATCAGCCCCATCTATGGCCAATTATAGTCGCGGGCCCATGACAAATGAGTATCAAATTGATGAATGTTTGGATAATGTAACAATGCCTTCTTTTGGAGATGTTTCTGGAGTTTCCAATAGACAAATGCCGAGTGAGTGCTTGGAAGATGTGAGTGCACCATCCTTTGGAAGAAGCATGTCCTTCAATAGATCAACCAACCGTCAAAGGTCACAAAATATCTGTGACATAACAGCTCCTTCATTTGAAAGTTCAAGCCGAGGAGCTACTTCTACAAATTCCTGCCTAGAGGATATGAGCATGCCTTCTTTTGGAGGAGTATCTGGTGCTTCGAGAGCAAGAATTCTATCAAGACAACAACGATCAATGCCCAGCCAAAATATCTGTGATATATCGCCTGTATCTTTTGGAAATAGTGAACGTGGTCAGATGACAAATGAATGTTTCGACATTGGAGAAGGAACAGCAACTAATCAATGCTTGGAGGACATGAGCATGCCTTCCTTTGGAGGAGTATCAGGAGTCTCTAGAGGGAGAATTTCAAGAAGAGATCAAGATCAAGGTCAAGGTCAGATGACAAATGAATGCTTGGAGGACATGAGCATGCCTACATTTGGGGGAGTATCTGGAGTCTCCAGAGGGAGGATTTCTAGAAAAGACCAACAATCAATGCCCAGTCAGAATATCTGTGATATATCGCCCGTATCTTTTGGAGAGGAAACAGCAACTAATCAGTGCTTAGAGGACATGAGCCTGCCTTCCTTTGGAGGAGTCTCTGGTGCTTCGAAAGCAAGATCTCCGAGACGTCAACAGCGATCAATGCCTACTCAGAATACTCAGAATATGTGTGATACATCAGCACCTTCTTTTCAAAGTACTCGACGTGGACCCATGACAAATGAGTGTTTGGAGAACATAACCATGCCGTCATTTGGTGGTGTTTCAGATTCCTCGAGACGACAACAAACCATGGCGTCAGAATGCCTAGAAAACATCACTCAACTACCTTTCGATCATAGTGGAGCTGGTCTTATGACAAATGAGTGTCCACCATCCTTCGGAGGAAGAGGACAACAAAATATGCCTTCGGAATGTCTTGAAAATGTCACTCAACCAACATTTACATGGAGCATGTCACGTGGACAACAGGACATGTCGATGGCTCGCCAAAATATGTATAATAACTCGGCATATTATGTCGGTCAGGGAAATATGCCCAGCGAGTGTTTGGAGGACATGAGTGCTCCATCCTTTGGACGCAGCATGTCTCGTGGGCGATTCTCTCGATCTCAGCCATCACAAAATATCTGTGACATAACAGCTCCTTCATTTGGTAGTTCGGGTCGAGGACAAACGACCAACAGTCAGTGCTTGGAGGACATGACTATGCCTTCGTTTGGAGAAGTGTCTGGTGCCTCAAGAGCAAGATCTCAGAGACGTCAGCCAACTCAGAACATCTGTGATACATCAGCACCTTCTTTTCAAAGTACAGGACGTGGACCTACGACAAATGTGTGTTTGGAAAGCATTTTGCAAGAATATTCAAGAAGACAACCAACTATGCCTTCAGAGTGCTTGGATGATGTTACTCAGCCATCGTTTGGAAGAAGCATTCCCTCTCAAAATATGTATGAAATGTGTGCTCCATACGATAGATCAATGACCCAAGAGTGTTTGAATAATGTGACCATGCCTTCATATGGAGATGGAGAAATGTCCTGCTTGGAGGACGTAAGTGCTCCATCCTTCAAAAGCAGCATGTCTCGTGGAAGATCAACAAGACGTCAGCAAAGATCGATGCCATCACAAAACATCTGTGACATAACAGCCCCTTCATTTCAAAGCTCGGGTCGAAGGCATAATACAACTAATTCTTGCCTAGAGGACATGAGCATGCCTTCCTTTGGTGGAGTATCAGGAGTCTCCAAAGGGATGATTTCAAGAAGAGACCAACAATCAATGCCCAGCCAGAATATCTGTGATATATCGCCTGTATCTTTTGGAGAAGGAACAGCAACTAATCAATGCTTGGAGGACATGAGTATGCCTTCCTTTGGAGGAGTATCTGGTGCTTCCAGAGCAAGATCTCCGAGACGTCAACAGCGAGCAATGCCTACTCAGAATACTCAGAATATCTGTGATACATCAACTCCAATGTTTCAAAGTACTCGACGTGAACCCTTGACAAATGAGTGTTTGGAGAACATAACCATGCCGTCATTTGGTGGTGTTTCAGGTTCCTCGAGACGACAACCAACTTTGCCATCGGAGTGTTTGGATAATATTACCCAGCCATCGTTTGGTAGAAGCTTTCCACATGGAACCTCACAAAATCTATACAATACAACACCTTATTATGCCAATGAATGCTTGGAAGATGTGACAATGCCATCGTTCGTAGGAGTTTCTGGTGCTGCACAGAGCCAAATGACCAACATGCCTAGTGAGTGCTTGGAAGACATAAGTGCTCCATCCTTTGGACGCAGCATGTCTCGTGGAAGATCAGCTCAAAGACAACAAACAGCTTCATCCTTTGGAGAAAGATCAGGAGTCTCTAGAGGGAGAATTTCAAGAAGAGATCAACGATCAATGCCCAGCCAGAATATCTGTGATATATCAGCTCCATCCTTTGGAAGTACTGGTCAAGGTCAGATGACAAATGAATGCTTGGAGGACATGAGTATGCCCACCTTTGGAGGAGTATCAGGAGTCTCTAGAGGAAGGATTTCAAGAAGAGATCACGGTCAAGGTCAGATGACAAATGAATGCTTGGAGGACATGAGCATGCCTACATTTGGAGGAGTATCAGGAGTCTCTAGAGGGAGAATTTCAAGAAGAGATCAAGGTCAAGGTCAGCTGACAAATGAATGCTTGGAGGACATAAGCATGCCCACCTTTGGAGGAGTATCAGGAGTCTCTAGGGGAAGGGTTTCAAGAAGAGATCAAGGTCAAGGTCAGATGACAAATGAATGCTTGGAAGACATGAGCATGCCCTCCTTTGGAGGAGTATCAGGAGTCTCTAGAGGGAGAATTTCAAGAAGAGATCAAGGTCAAGGTCAGCTGACAAATGAATGCTTGGAGGACATGAGCATGCCCACCTTTGAAGGAGTATCAGGAGTCTCTAAGGGAAGGATTTCAGGAAGAGATCAAAGTCAAGGTCGGATGACAAATGAATGTTTGGAGGACATGAGCATGCCCACCTTTGGGGGAGTATCTGGAGTCTCCAGAGGGAGAATTTCAAGAAGAGATCAAAGATCAATGCCCAGCCAGAATATCTGTGATATTTCAGCTCCATCCTTCGGAAGTACGGGGCCAGGTCAGATGACAAATGAATGCTTGGAGGACATGAGCATGCCATCCTTTGGAGGAGTATCAGGAGTCTCTAGAGGGAGAATTTCAAGAAGAGATCAACGGTCAATGCACAGCCAGAATATCTGTGATGTTTCAGCTCCATCTTTCCCGAATAGTGGACGCAGTTTGTCACAAGGAGCACATCCTAGACGTCAACAAAGATCAATGCCTTTACAGAATATATGTGATACTTCAATGCCATCCTATTATAATTCTACTCAAGGTGCAATGACGAATGAATGTTTAGATAATATGACAATGCCATCGTTTACAAGATCTGGACGAGATCAAACAATGCCCGGTGAATATTTGAATGGACGATCCCAAGATATGCAGGAACTCTGGGAAATATCTCCACCGGATTTTGATAGCACCTACAATTGTTATCCTCGTCGCCCGCACTCGGAACCGACATATCCCAGCGAGTGTCTCGATAATGTGACTGAGCCTGGGAGAGATTTTGGTATGAGTTCAAGAGGTCCTCAATTAACTAGAGACTGTATGAACGATTCAACGATGTCCTTCACTCGTCGTGCTCGCAGTTTTCCGTGTATTCCAAGTCAACAGGAGATTGGCGATATATCAGCGCCTACAATGAGTGGGATTTATATTAGCATCCAGGATTCGAGACTAGAGGAGAGATCCTATCCAAATGAGATGCTGGGAAATGAAAGTGCTCCGTCCTATCTTAACAATACGAGTCGACAGGGACAGAATCGTCCTGTCGGCTTAACGTGGGCGGATCGAATAGATACATCTAGTATGCCCAGCGAGAATCTCGATAGCATAACCGAACCCACAATGTTTAATAATAATTCTACAACTGCTTCCAATCGTAGTCGAAATAACTTTGCCCGCTCGACAGCCATTGCTGATGTCAATGGACAAGGGAAAGGCCAAAATAATGCAGACTCCAAGGACTCACCTTGTCAATGTCCAGGTTCTACGTTTTCTGGGCACTTGTCTGATACTTCAAGCGTGGAAAAGGATGCCAGTGGTAAACAGGATCCCAATAAAAGCAAATCACCGGCATCTATGAAACAAAAAACTTCAACACCCTCAGAAAAACTTAGCAATGATCGTAAAGCAACCACACATAGTAATCCTTCCAAGAAACCATCCTCGAGCGTTATTAAAGTAAAGGAACTAACAATTAAAACGTCAAATAGTAAGGATCTTGGTCATCAGAATGTCAAAAAATATGAGAATCTTAATGACATCTCAATGCCGTCCTTTAAAAGCACCAACAATAACAACCAGTTGTTCCTCAGTTCAGACCTCTGTGAACCTGTGTGTTGTGAGCCAACTCTTCAGGCAAATGATGATTGTGGTTATATCAATGCAAACTGTGATCCACAATGTAATGAAACCTATAATACAATGAATAACTTTGATAGAAGAAACTGCAATTCGCTTAGTTTGCCGAAAAGTGTACGTGAAAATCATAAGCAACAATCCAAGACATCATCCAATAATCCAACCAACTCAAAGAACAGTCAAAAGAAGAGAAGGGTCAAGGGTCAAGATCGCCATGGTCTCTGCTAAAACACAACATACACATCAATATTCATATTTGTGGCTACTTTTTATATTTAACTATATGTGATGCGTTAAACTCGAATTGGGAACACATAATGATTTATTAAATGTTTTTTATAGCCTGAAGAAATTATCGAAATTCGAATCAACAATAAACTACGATATTAAATCAAAAGAGTGGTAGACTATAAAATACTCTACCGAAGCCATTTTCATTTAAACTTGATTTTGAAATTGAGAATTGTAGAAAGAAAATTGGGTTTTTAGCTCAGTTAAAATACTAGATTTAAGTAAGGTTTTTATTGCGTTTTTACCAAATCTTTTGTTCCCAACCTTATTCTCAAAACATATGTACTTCGAAAATCCAAGCTATTTTAAACCAAATTTGTAGTCAAGCTTCCTACCTGTTTACCATTTTAAGTTGTCAATCTAATTAGGTACAAATAAGCTATTGTTCACATCAATCAAAACTAACCTATTGTCAAATTCAGTCTGATGTCGCACCTTGTACTTATCTCGGTGTAAAGTTGGTTAAAATTGTCAATAACCTGGGAATATTTAGACAATTTCCGTAGCAAGCTGTGACACCTCGATAGGGATAAGTGAAGGGATAATAGAGGAAGGGAAGAGGAGGTCAGGAGTGCTTCTCCCCGTCTATCATAAGACAATTGAACAAATGCAAAATTATTCACAGCAATAGGAACAAAGGCAATAACAACAACAGTTTAGCAAACGAAGGGAATCAAAAAAGGGAGTAAAAAACACAAGCTTTAGCTATAAGCTAGTCAAGAGCATGCCGTTCTATAGATACCCTGTAAATCTTGCATAATAGTTGCATTTCCCTAATGTGATCTACTCAATAACAATTTAAAATTCTAGCAAGACACTTGATGAAGAATTTCGAATCCCAGAGAGTTTCTCAAATGAGAACTTCAAATCATTTGTACAAGATTGATGCCTGAAAGAATTGCTTTATAAAGAATTTCCATTACATTTACAAGAATACTTAAATTTTCATGCTTTTCATTTTACAGGGTATAAAAAGCAGTGCACAAAAAATAAAAAGCGAAGCATAATAAAATTGAAAACAAATAAGTTCAGGAACCAGGAAGGCGACAACGGAAGCGCGTTCATTGTTAGCTTTTGTCGTTGTTGCCAGGCATTTTGTTGGTTGTTGTTGCTGTTGTTGTTGCTGTTGTTGTTACTGTTATATTTGTTATCGTTGTTGGTTTTTACTGTTGCTGGCAGTAAGAAAAGACGATGGAAAAAGGGAAAAGCCCCCGAGGGGAGATTGTGCTGTTCGAGCGATGTGTGGAGCTATTTAAAAACAATTTATTTTTAGCCACTGCGCGAAAAGCCAGCAGCAAAATCAACCTGTCGCAGCAGCATATTGTGGGCGTGATACGGGGGCGTGGCATGTGGCATGTGGCCTGTGAGTGTGTTGGTTGGTTTGTTGTTGTATGTGTTTGTTCTTGATTTTGAGCTGAGAGAGAGAAAAAAAAGGGAGAAGGAATCAAGCGTCGCCTTGCCTCGCAACGCGTCCGTCTATCAATCCAGTTCGACAGTTTGTCCTGCCATCAGTTCCTCAGTCAGTCAGTCAGTGAGTCAGTGAGTCAGGCAGGTATGCAAAACATGAAGTGCAGATGCTTCAGATTGGTTTTCCAATTACTCAACATTTCAATGCAAATAACATACAGAGCCACGACGACGGTTAACGCCAACGTTCAGGAATTTAAAAAGCCAACACACACAGCTTTCACATATGTTAGTGTGAGTGTGTGTGTGTGTGTGTGAATTTTTCAGGGCAGCTGCCAAAGTCGAAGCCACATATTTTCTTCGATTTTTTGCCAAAGATAAAATTTCAATCACGTTTCTTCACTTTCGCTTAACATACCTATTTTAAAAGCTGTATGTATGCAGCTGCCGATACAACAACATGCGAGAAAGAGACATTAAAAGCGAGAAAAAGAGCAAGAGAGAGAAAGAGAGACCTTAGTCCTGTCTAGGCAATAGTCCTTGGTATGCCAGAAAGTCATTGGAAACTCACTAACTACTGATTTGTGTGCTTTTCTCCGATGACTTCAAGTCAATTTTTAACCAAAAATAGTTGAATTAAACTGCTGTAATTAAGAATTAGTTAGATTCGAACTAGTTCGTTTTGGAACTGGTTAAAAAAGTTCAAATGATCGGAGAAAAAAAGAGTGTAGCTTAATTCTTAAACATGTTAATTTTTTAGAATTGTTTTCTGAAACATTTGGTTAAGTCTGCTTCTAAGAATTCTCAACTGGTTATGGTAATATTATTTATATCTAATATATTTGCCAAATATGAAATATTGTGCTTTAATTTATGTTTTAGTTTAACTAACTTTTAATTAAAAAAATAAATAATTCTTTAACTATAGCAGAAATTGGGTTTAAGTTTATCATGAGCAAAGTTTTACTTAATTATTATTTTTAATTGTGAATATAAATTGGAGATAACTTTTCACACTTTTCTGTAATTAATATTATTATTAATATCATTGAAAAGAACTATCATAGTGTTATATTGAGCATTCTCTAGTCTCATCACTTTTAATTCAAATTGATGAGACACTTAATAGTTCAAATCCCCCAAACTTATTTCACTTCCATCTAGCGTCCCCCTCTCGTCCCTGTGTCTAGACTAGACTCTGATGACCTTTTGAAACACCCTGTTGTATGATGGGGTCTTGTTTGCAACTGTGGCCTGATTCATATTTGTTGTTTGTGGATTTAGCTGTAACTTTACATGAAGCGACAAACGATTGAAAGAGACCGACAGGGAGAAAAAGAGATATAGTTGAAGGGGGAGAAAAGTGCTGTGAACTTTGTGGATGGGGAGTTGAGGTTGAGAAACGCTTGGAGTTACACTGATAAAAAAAATAAAGAAAAATCATCTTAAATATGCATTTTTTAAAGGGATAATTTTAAGTCCAATTTTTTTTGAATTATTAAACTAAATTATAGAACATTTAACATAAATATGCATTTTTTTAAATAGGATAATTTTAAGACCAATTTTCTTAAATTATTAATGTAGAACATGTTTAGAAGTTTAATTTAATTTTAGAATTGTTTGGTGAAACATTTGGTTAGCTCTGCTTCTTAGAATTCTCAACTGGTTATAGTAATACTATTTTAATATAAAATTAATTCTCAATATCCTTTTCTTAGTATTGTAATCTTGAATGTGTAAGAATTTGTTTCTATCAGTGTATACTCTAAAGTCAGGCCAAGAGCTCTCTGCATGGCTTTAGCAATTAGAGAACTAAATATTTGTGGCGCAGATAGTCAACGCCAATTTGTTAGGGAAAGTGCTTGCTACCGAGCGTGTTGAGAGTGGAAGAGTGTGGCAGAGAGGGAAGAAGGGAGGAAAATAGTGAACGGAGAAAGTGTAGAGCTTTTACCTTTTATCATCTCTCCATCATGGACTGATTTACGTGGCGCATTTATTGCAAGGGCAGCCACTAAAACTTTTAAATTACAATTTACAGTTTCTGTTTTGTGCCAAGTGTGTGTGTGGGTGTGTGTTTATGTGTGTATGGTTGTGTGTGGTTGTGTGGGTGTTTGTGCATATACAGTTAGTCAAGTAATTGTTTTCACAGAATGCAAAAATGCACATATTTGAGTTTTGTTTTTTTCAAAGTAGTTAACGAAACAAACTCGAGTTTTTGTGTTAGCCGAAACGTTTCATAATCTGAAAATCAAATATTATTCAACTCTCTAACGTGAATCCAAACAGGACTCAATTTGCAAATTCATGATTGATTAAATTTAAGAAAATAATATTAGTTTTTAATTGATATAAAATAAGAACCAAAATCTTGGGTTCAGGACACTTGAACTTGGTCTTTCCAAACCTTATTTAGTATTTTATAGAAACAAACCAAAATTTGTGCATTTTTCATTTTGTCAAAACAATTACTTGACAAACTGTATGTGTGTGTTTGTATATGCATTTAGTTGCTGTGCTCATTGTTTTAAGCATTCAAGTGGCAGTTAAAATGGCTTCAGCCTCAATTGCTGCATCCGGCATCCCCTTAACCCCTACGTACCCCCAACCCAATAGCTTAACCCTAACTCTATCCCCAATCCTAACACTGCTCCCTTCCCTTCCCCCATTTTTCTCCGGCTCCCTTGTCCGCTGCATTAGGAAAGTTGACGTGACGCTGTGAGCGATTTATTGTTTTTGTGTAGAGAGCGTAAAATGGAACAAATTTTGCACAAACACACACACACTCACAAACACACATATATATAGAGGAGTGTTTGCCAGCCACGCCCCTTAGAATGCGGTTTTAGGCGCAGCAGCCGGAGCAGCCCCAAGAAGACAGAGAAACCCAAACCTCGTAACCAAACCAAACATCAGTAGCAGGAAACCAACCAACAACGTCATAGGCCAAAAGGAAAACTCATCCGCGAACTGGACAGCCTTGACAACCCTGACAACCCTACCGACTGCCGTGTGACTACCCTGTCATCCAAGCATCCAAGAGGGCAACCCTGCTTTACACTGGCCTAGGCAGTTAATTGTAATGCTGCAAAAATGCTGTCAAAGTTATGCGAGTGCGAAAATGTCCACGGGCTCATGGCATGCATGGCAGCTAGACAGGGTGGCAAGGAGGCAAGCAGGCCAGGCAAGGCAGGGAACGAGGGAAGGAGTGTCGGATGCATGGAGTGTCGAAGGGGGGAAGAATGGAAGGTAGGAAAAAATCCAAGCCACTTGACAGAGCTTCAGTTCCGAGCCCGCAGTTCTGGCCAACAATCGAGGTCTCCCCATTCGGTTCTCCTCTGCTACCAAGTTGCTTCCCCTCCTTCCCTCCTGCTCCTCCTTCTTTTACCCTCCATCTCCTCCTTCTCCAGCTTCAAATTGCACATTTCTGTCCTATTTTTTCGCATATTTTTATACCCTGAGGGGGTATATTAAGTTTGTTCAAAAAAAAAAGTATGTAACAGGCAGAAGGAGGCGTGGCAGACCCCATAAAGTATATATATTCTTGATCAGAGCGACAAGCTGAGTCGATATAGCCATGTCCGTCTGTCCGTCTGTCTGTCTGTCCGTCCGTATGAACGAAAGGATCTCAGAGATGGTAAGTCCTAGAAGCACCAAATTTGGTGTGAAGACTTCTTGCATTTGCACGCAGATCAAGTTTATTTCAAATTTTGGATGCCACGCCCCCTTCGCCCACAATACCTAACTCTGGTAATTATCAAGCTAGAGACTTGAGCTTTGGCACGAACAATACTTGATAGAGAAAGGATGCATTGTGAAAATTTGATCAAGATCGGATAATAAACACGGAAGATACCCGCAATTATTTAATTCTTTAATTTAATGTGTTGTTGTTGCTGTGAGTTTACGCTCTCTCTTATCTGCTCATTCGTTGAAGCATTTACATATACATATATACATATGCATGAAAGCGCGCGCTGTGTTAGAGTGAGTTTTCGTCCTCTCTCCCTCTCTCTTTCAAGTAGAGTGATAGAGCGGCCACCTTGATAGACGGAACATCATGGTTCGAGTCCCAGTAAAAACATGCTTAAATTCTTAGATTTTTTTTTTAAATTTTTTTTATACATTTAAAAATTTAAAATAAATACGAAACACAAATATAATTAATATAAAATTTGAGTGGCGTTCTCTACTGCCTCAGGGTATTCTACTGTCGGGATCTCTCGACTGAATGATATATTTTTTAGCTTGCTTTTAAAGCAATTGAAATTGGAGCTATCGGCTTGCCGTTGCTTTAAGAATTTAGTTGAGGGAAGTGTTGTTTAATTGTTCCAATAAGATTTAAAGCTAAGCTTAAGATTTGTGAAAGCGAGAGCTAAGAAGGCCATAATTATGCTTGCTTCAGTTGGATTGAATATCAAATTAAAGAATTTAAATATTAAATGAGGTTGATTTTCTATAGTTTTATCATTTAATTAAAATATTAAATGAACTTGATTTTCTATATTTTTCTATAAATATCTATTTGGGAGAAAAACGACAAAAAAAGATTGTATTACGGCTGAAGTGTTTTAATTCAATTACTAAAACCCTAAGGGTTTTAAAGTATTACTTATAATTGACTTAGAAAGAGTCTCAGTCTCAGGAACTCTCGTTTTCCATATTTAGTAACTAATTTGTTCTTCCAATTAAACTATCAGTTATAGTGTTGATAACCTGAGGAATAGAAACTGACCTTTATATAACTTAATCGCATATCTTTGATTAGGGTAGCCACCCGTCCGCACAAAAGGTAAGTCAAATATTTTGTTAAACAATTCAAATTGTTTGCAGTGGAAATTCAATTGTTGCTTTCAGAATGAATCTGAATCTTAAGCTATTATTTATGCTTGCTGATTACCTTATGCGAATCTTGACTTTACTATTTCCTTGTTCTTCCTCTTTTTTTCTTTCGTATATCCCTTTTTATCCTTTTGTAACTCGGTATGCTACGCATATGGTTAAATCAGAGTCGAAAAGTTTTGCAGTTTTGCACAGTTTTCAAATGCTAAAAGCAATATTCGCACGCTCATAATTTACAATACGAAAGTTTTCTTACATAGGGGAAGGAAATTATTACTTACATCAAAGATTTGCATATATTGTCGCTTGCTCCATCTTTCTCTGTATAAGTGTGTGTGCGTGTGTGTGTGTGAGGGGGAAGGGGCGTTTCAGGACGTTACCAAACTCGGGTATAGGCGTCCGATTTAAAGGCAAATTTGTCGATTGGCAAGACCAGGAACCAGACTGAGTATAAAAGCAGACCAAGTGCTAGAATGAACAAAAAAGGTGTGCAGAAAGAAAAGAATGATTTGATTCTAGCTTGCTAGAGATACCCTAGAATTGCCATATACACTGTAAAGTAGACTAGTATTAAGATATTTAGTGATTAAACATAACATAAAATAGTAATTAAAACATTGCCTCTTCCACATTTTAAACTTACATAACTTTTTCAAAATAACACGAATTTTTATACGACATGTCTTCTAAGTTGTGGGTTGAATAAATTTTTGATTGTACTTTTAAAAATAGTTAGCTTTTTAAAAATAATATTATTAATTAATTAATATAGATAGAGGGGATTCTATATATTTTTTGATTAAATTCATATAGTCAAAAGTTGAAGGTAGGTCTATTGTATTTAAGGGTTTAAATCATTTTTGTTATTATAACAATCTGATCTACTCTTATAGTCATTTTCTTTATACAGGGTATACTTAAAAAAAAATAAATATTAACCGCACAAAAATCAAAGTAAAGTGAAAGAATTGAAGGAAAACTTTGATTCAATGAAATGAAAAAAATTGCATTACAATGGGCACAAAGCGGGAGCTTGAACACTTCAAGGGCGCTTGTTGCTGTCTCTGTTGAGGCGAGGCTGTGACGGCAGAAAAGGAAGAGAGACAGAGGAGAGGGAGAGGAACATTGGGACGTGTGGACAAAAACTTTCCCGATGATACCCCCGTTACAGTGCAGGAAATGCTGGCTTAAGTAAAGTCAATGAACGCCATCACCCACATTCCACACGCACACACACATCTACACACATACCTAAGCATACACCTACACCCACACCTACACCATAATATATACGCACATTGCTAGACATAAATTTGTTTAACCCGCACATGTGTCAAAGTTTTTTAACCCAATTTCCGCAATTAAGTTTATATCATTCACCCACCTCAACAGCGCTGCCAACTTGATATATGTATATATCACTCAACTCTCTCTTCTTCTCTCTCTCTCGGTCTCTTTTCATGTCTTTCTCTGTCTCTGTCGGACTCAAAAAGTGGTCTTCTACGTGTCCCTCCGTGTCGGAGGTGTCCGCTTGTCTTGGGCGTCGTCAACGACATGTAAACTTTAAAACGAGTTGCAGACGAGAGTTGCCAGCATTCGATGTGGCTTCATGCGAAAAGAATGAATGTCATGTGCCAGCTGACGTTTGACAACACTGCTTGCATTTCACAAGACAAGTTGGCAGCACTGCGAACCCCTATCAAGATGTTAAACTACTGAAACAATGCTAAAAATTATGGAAATTACTGAAAATTCTATAAGATCTTAAAGGTTAACTAACAGCCTATACAATTTGACAACTATACCATACCAAGATAACTCTTGATTACTAAGCCGAATTATAAGCCGGATCTGACCCAAAAAAATTTAAAATTTCAACCAACACTTTTGACACAAACGTTGTTATTTGTTCTTATTCATTCTGTTGATTGAATCTGTTGTAACAAATTTGTAAACATCCACATAACCGACACATTTATTGAACAACTCAAGTGGAAAGAGCGATAAGAAACATGTTAATGGTTCATCCATAAATAATTGTAATCAATATTTTACATGATAAATTCATTGCAATAATTGAAAAATTGAAATTAGCCGAAGAGGCTTGGAAAATATTTGAAATATTTAAAGGCAGAGTCAGGTCAGAGACCCTTCTTCACACACAGCCAGTGCACATGGAGTAAAGATAAGGCTTAAGGAAGGAAGCACTGCGATTGTCAAAAATTGTTCAAAGGATGCGAGGGGATAAAAAGAAAAGAATGAAAGAGTGTGAGAGAGAGAGAGAGAGAGGGAGACAGAGAAGGATGTTTAAGGAGAACACTGAGCTAGCTGAGCTGCATTAAATCTATGCTTGTTTGTTTGCTTTTCATATGTATTTGCAAACAAGGACACACACTAGGCGAAGCGTCACATATGCAACCAAACAAACTCTCTCACATGTGTGTGTGTACTTTGGGTGTATGTACTGTAAGTGTGTGTGTGTGTGCGGCGCGGCTTTACGTTAGTGGAAAAAATAATTCTAACAGCAACTCAAACAAACAGGCAAACAAACAAACCAGCCAACAACCAACATAAAAAGCGGCCCAAGTGCTACGTAGTACATACAACAACAATAGTAGCTTTAAACAAAATTTACTAAGCTTAAAGATACCCTGGAATATTCATACAGCATCGGACTATATTTTTGGCATGGTCAACAAACACTTCTCAGCAATTAGCGTTAGGCTGTATCAGTATCTAAAGTACTCTGAAATTAGCTTAAGTTGTGTATTCGAAGATACCCTATAAAATTAACTAATGCTTTGAAAATAAATTAAAAATACTTTGATGTTTCTTTTTTGGTTGATTTTTAGAAGATAATAGTAGAAAATTTCAACTTGTATTTAAACCTTTCCTGTAGCTTTTTATTACATTTTTTAAAAACGTTCTTGATTCAAATTCTTAAATCTATTCTTTTGTTTAATTTCATATGAAACTATTTTCCTGATACCAATAAAGTGATGTTCATAATTTTAGCTAGTGTGTTCTAATTCCAATTGTTCCTTTTGCTAATATTTTTGCAACTTTTGGAAAGCTCTTGGCAGGTTTTAAAAATGTGTCGCATTTCCAATCTCTTGTTTTTCAACTATTAATAATTACTTACTATTAATAATAACTTATACTATAGAGGTATATTTCGTTCCAATCTCTTGAGTTTGATTTTTCAAAGTAAGCAACTGCCTTTGAATTTATTACAGGATATCAAAAGTAAAACAGGCACATACAGTTACTATCCACTCTCTGTCTTCTTCATACATCCTAAACGAGTAAAGATAGATAGAGTGTGTGTGTGAGAGAGAGAGAAAGAGAAAGAGAGAGGAAACAAAGGCGTGAGCTGGGCGCAGCATTTGATGTTTGTGCTGTGCAAACTTTGGCACGGAAAACTTGGGCCAAAAGACACCTGAGCGTGTTGCCCAACCATTTCGCCCAAGTTTCGCCCAACTGCAAGTTTTTCTGTGTTCCCCCCCATTTTTTTTCTATCCTCAACAGTCTTTCCCAGGATTCGTACAACCAGAGAAGCTCTTCCTTCTAGCCTTATCTCTTACTCTAAACTCTATCTCATAACCTCATTCCATTTTTATAAATATTCTTTTATCTGCATAGCCAACTCCTGCCCCACTTTTCTTCCTTAGTCTCTACTTCCCTCTGCATCTGTCTAAAGATCGATCACGTGTTTGAAATGCGCTGACAGAAGATGATAGGTGTGTGTCCTTGTCAGTGTGTGTATGTGAGGGTGTTGGAAATTTCCTTCACCTATTTCTCATCTGTACTCTATTTGTGTACTATACAGTGTTGTCGGAGTTGACAGCCAACAAAATTACATGGATATAGCTTAAAATTCAAAATACAAAATATTAATTCAAATAAACATTTATTATATTTGTATTTTAATATTGAATAACTAGAGTACTAAGTAGTACTGTTATAATATTTTTGGATAACAGATTTCATTGTAATTATTAAGAATTCCCAATGCATTCAATTTCTTACAATGGCCTTCAGTATATAGTTTTTTTAATTGTCCAAATAGATTTATCCGTTACACAATCTAATGATTATTTTCTTGATTTTAATAATCCAAATCCAAATTAAAACAAATATTGTTTACTTATCTGCCGTTTTTCTAAATACTTATCTTGATGTTATCTAAATAATAATAAAGTCGTCGAATTATTTTTTAAGATAGTCAGGCTTTCTAACTAATAGCTTTTACTTAAATTTTTTAGTTATAGCCACTTAACAACTAAACTGGCAACACTGATACTACTATTCTATATATGCCAATTTTGTTTGCATACTTTTCGTTCCAAATATATTTATGGCAATTTTTTCTTGTCATTGCTTTTGTGATGTGTATTGTCAGCTGTAGGTACAGCTGTATGGGTGAGTGTGTCTGTGTGTGTACCTTCATTCAATCATTTCATGCAGTGTGTGTGTGTGTGTGTTTTTGAGTGTATTTACGACGTTTGTCTAGCGATTGAAATGAAGAGAACCAAGTCCTAGTTCTCAGCTGAACAGCTTCGTTTTTATACCCACTTTTTTTCGCACAATAACAACAATTTTGGCGGTCGATTTGATTAGCAAAGGGTATTTGTTGTTTGTGTGTGTGTGTGTGATTGTGAGTGTGTAAAGAGCTTAAGGTTTGTTGGTTCACATAGTTTGCATTGCTTTCTTTTGGATTTTAATAGTTCTTCATTCGATAGATACTCGTAGTGCACAAAAATGGGAGGAAAAAACAATTGTTGAGCAATTGAGAATTGTCAAAGTTCTATTTGGAGGTTCTTGAAGATGCTTTAACTTTACTAGTTCCCTTCACTAACGACTTCATTAGTCACATGATTTAATTACATTATCTAGTAACTTTCCTAAATTCCATGACTAATAACTTTGCTAGTCTTGAACTCTCTTCTTTTTCTTTGAATTTGCTGCTATTCTTTTTTCCTACTTATTATTTTACTTTCTCTCTCTCTCTATCTTTCTCTTTTTGCTCGTTCTCTCGCTCACACACTTATTTTTGTTTTTAATGTATCTTTTTGTACACATAATGCACTCCTTAACTCTCTACGTCACTCTCATTATCTATTTAATTTATCCCACTCTAATAATGCCTTTGGCTTGTTTTGTTGTTGCTTCGCTGCCTTGCTCTACTTTCCCTCTCTCTCTCGCTCTCTCTCTCTCTCTCACATTCCCTCCGCTCGCTGCTTGAAGTCAAATCAGCCATGTGAAAGTCTTTGATAGCACATTCCATCCATATTGCGCCAGGCATTCACTGCAGTTAGGGGAAGGCCTGGGTTAGACCTTAATCCCCCCCGCCTCCTACATCTGGTCGAGACTCCTCCTCCCTCTTCTTCTTCTTTTCAGTGGATCCCCTTTGCCCCTCTCAGCTATTGCATAAAGTGTGAAAATGCCAAAATTGTCGTTCGTTGCGGTTTTCGAGGACGAATTTTACCCAAAAATTATTGCAATTTTGTGACTTTGGCTACGTGCACTTGCAACTACCACACACACAAATATATATGTATATGTAAGTGTAAGTGTGTGCGCTAGTACATTTAGTATTTGTCTTAGTGCTTTCGTGTTGCTGGCAGCGTTGAACATTCATAAAGTTGACTTACGCTTAAGTAAACAGCAAAAGTGTGAAATGATTTCATCTGATGATGATTTGGCTTCAGTTTGGGCTTTTCTTTTGGCTTTGGCTTTTCCTCTTTGCCTTTGGCTTCCACTTCTGCTTCTACTCCCACTTCCACTTCTGCTTCTGCTTCATTGCGGCTCTTATAGTTATAGTTACACACATACAAGTTAATATGGCAAACATTTACAGTTATGATTACATTTCCTTGCCACATTCTTGCGGTTTTCCGCTGCCATTTTTAGTGTGGCACACACAACCACAAACTCCACCTGCTGACACACAAGAGAACACCACATATCCTTTAACTCCTTCTCCTTTTCCATATTTAACCAAATCCATTCAATCACTTAAACGCCTTAAATAATAATCACTATCAATTAATTACTGTCTGTTCAATATTTATTCTACACTTTCGCTCGACAAACCAATCAGTAAAGTCTGTTGTAATTTGTGCAGAATATTTTCTTTGATTGCAATTGTTTGAAAAGCCATGGAATGTGATTTAATTGCTGCAAATGTCTTGAAAATTAAACGATTTCCTCAATAATTTAGCATTCATTTGCATTTTAAAGTTCAAATAAATGCAATTAAAATGCAGCTTTAACTTTGTTAGGCTCACTTGCTTAATTTATAAACTTTAAATTATACTAAAAATGAAAATGTTAAATTTGTTAAGCTTACAAGCTACTTTTATGTTATTTTAATATATTTAAGCTAGTCCATAATAAAAAAGAGTTTAAACAAATTATCAATTTAATAAACAATTATATTGCATTTCTACAAATCAATTTTCAATTTTCTACAAATCTGCTTTCTTTCTTTAAACAAATGTTTTTGTAATTGCAAAAATTAAGTGTAACATTTAGATTTGATATTTTGTATATACATACCGTAAATAATTAAAATGGTTTAAAAGTTGAATATAATAGAGGTTAAAAGTTAGGAAAATCAATGTCATTTAATAGCTCTATGGACATGTTTGTGACTAAATATATTCAAATATATATTTATATTTATCTATATATATATTTATATTTATTTATACATATATTTATTTTTATTTATATTGTTTATATTTATATTTATTATAATATATATTTATTTTTATTTATATAATTATATTATTTATTTATTTATTTATTTAAATTTATGCTGTAGAGAATTATTTAAAATTTTAAAATTCATTTAAAATCTATTTTAAGTATTGTAATTATTATATTATGTAGTGTCATTAAAAATCATTTTCATCGTCTGCAACTACTTAATTATATCGGCTCTGAGAGAAGAATCCAAGTGACAAGTCCAACATAATTTAGACCACATTTGGGCTATTATCCTCGCCTAATCTTCACCAAAATCCACCTTAATAAAAAAAGAATGTAAACCAATGCCGAGTCGGAATACCGTGGCTTATGTGTGGATCAGAGGTATTAACGATAAAGCTCGCCAAATTTCACAGGCACACGGTGATTAGCTAACAGCGAAAAGGAATGGAGAAAAAAATAGCTGAAGCGGCCAAAATAGGAAATGACAATTTTCACACGTTCACGTTTCACGTGAGCAAACACAGAGAGAGAGAGAGAGAGAGGAGAAGGGAAAGGAAAAAGGAGAAGTGAAGAATATGTGCAGCAGCGACACCCTAAAGTATGCAGCACTTTTTTTTTTTGGTAAACTTAGATAAGATCAAGTATGCGCCCTGTGTGCTGCCTACTTGTTGAGCATCGGCTTGGGGGCAACTAACGAGCAGTCTGTCCCAGCTGTAGAAGAGAGAGACACACACACACTCACACACACACACACACGCACACACACACGAGTAAGTAAAGAGCGTGCTAAAAAGTTTTCATAATTGACGACATGCAAAAATGTGGTGGAATGGCGAAGTCCTGGCCTCGTCCTGCCCTGATGACGATGATGATGAAGTACAAATATTTTACGTCATTAATTAGCGCATGGCAGAGCGCTTGAAACTATTACGTAATGCGATAACACCAACAACAACAACGAAAACAACAACAATTATATGCGAAATTTTTAATGACGCTGTGCCGGAGCAACAGGACCAGCAGGACTAGCAGGAGAATCCACAGTACCAGCACCAGGAGCAAGGAGCAGGTTAGTTGCAGCTGGCAGCAGGAGACGCAACAAAAGGATAGCACTGAACAAAAGACGCTGGCTGTTGCCAGTGTTGAGAAGGACTTTCTCTTTTCAAATTTTTGTGCACCAAAGAACGGGTGTGTCAACATATTTAGGCGACAAACAAAAGGAATTTCGACTGATGAGAAGTGTTGAAATATTTATGTTACTTATATTTAGTTTTATTACCTCATAGCCTAAGGTTACAAGCATTCTTATAAAAATAAGCACTCAAAAAGTTTGTTAATGTTTTACAATTAGATTTGATTCTACTTTTTGTATTTAATGACTTAAGATTATGTAAAATTATTTTAGTCATTTATGAATTAAATCTTTATTTCATATATACTTCTGTCGACTTTTATTTTTTTTTTTAATTTTTAAGACAAAATGATTTTCTATTAATACAACTCGACTAAGATTATTTGTATAATAATAAGATATAATATTGATACATGTATCATCAAGTACCGATATTTGTAGTTATGTATTTCTATGAAGTAATAATAACTATAACATCAGTCAATGGTTTCGTTAAATGTAGTTGTCAATATTATCATTTAGTTTAAACTGTCATATATAAAATATGATTTTATCTAAGAACATTAAGAGTTTTTGTTTATGGATTGTATCTACTATCAATAACCTTTGATTCTTTATAATACAATAAATTGATTATAAGACATCAGCGACTGAAGTAAAATCTTAACCTTTCTATAGGATAACTTGCAGTCGACCAACTTTAACTTTATTTTCTTATAGATAATAGTTTTTTATATATTAATTTAGCTGTTTTTCCTTTTTTGTTTTCTTCATATTTTTTTTGTTGAGTTGTGCTAATAATTAAATTATTTTGCGCAAATTTCTCACAGTTGTTGTCTCCCACACAGCAGATTAGATAACTTATCATTTGGTGGCAAATGTTGTGCACAACCTCCTGCCACACACAGACACTCACACACCCACACACACACACACAGATAGCAAAAGATAATGAGAATTTAAATCGCAATAAAGTGCTAGAAAGCAGAGGCAAAGAAATAACAAGCTAAATAAATGTTAAGCTGAGACAGACAGGGAGAAAGAGAAAGAGAGAGTGAGTGAAAGTGTTGCCAACTACACGACAAGTGTCTGAGTGGGTGTGTCTATCTGTGTGTGTGTGTGTGAGGGTATGCGTGCGTTAATAAAATGTAATTTTGAAGCGTATTAGGGCGAATATTATGACGAGTCAGACAGCGACTGTGTCTGTTGTCTTCTCTATGTAACTATACGGATTATAAGTACACAAACACACACTAACACACATACATACATACATACATACATACATACATACATACATACATACATACATACATACATACATACATACATAGAAATTCATTGTGTTCCTAAATGCAGAGTAGCCAAAGAACATATATACATATATTAATATATTGTTTGCTCATTAAATTCAGTTTTCAATTTCATAATGAACTGTAAGACTTGCTTTTAATTGATGGATTGAATTTAATTTAATTAATTTGAGAGTTAGAGACATAGAAAAACTACATACATAACTATTTGAAGCACACTCATCATATAATGTAATAAACTAGATACTAAATATTGTTATTAGCAATGAATTCATGTCATGATTAAATAACAAATTTATAATTATAATAAGCCATAAATATTATTAAAAAATACTAATTATTATTTGTATTAGTTTAAATACATAGTTCTTAATCTCAAATTTGTCTTCTTTTACAATTTGTTCTTATTTTTCTTCCTTAAACTTTTATATATCCCCTCCATATAGTTTTTTGTTTCGGTCAAGAAAATGTTGAATATGAAATTAAGAACAACTTTCTTCGCTCAAATAATCAGCTCATCATCAACTCACCTTGAATCAAAGACTCTGAGAAATTTCTGAGAAATCTCGCTATTACTTACTCTCATGTAAGTACGTTATAATTAACTACTATGTTCTAATTTATATTATTAATTTATTTAATTTTTACTGAATAACAAGTAAATTTGATTATTAAATTAACAATAAATTGTAAATATTTAATTTATATAATTTATAGTTCAGCAAAAGTTTATATTTTTGTATTTAGAATTGGTATTTTCTTTCCCGACAAATTGAGGTGACAGCAAGAAATTCTTTGCTGGAATCGTCAACTTCTCAGAGTTGAAAATCTTTACACCCTACAACGACACATACAAACGCACTCTCACATAACAACACACACACACACATACACATTGGGAGCTTACAACTACAGGCGCATAAATGCTTATTAGCATTAGCTGCGTATTATGAGCATTCATACAAACACGTGGCATTGCGAGGGTGTGTGTGTGTGTTTGTGAGTTGCAAGGCGCATTATCTACAAATACACGCTTACACTTTCACACACACTTATCCAATACATTTACTCACACACACACACGCACACACACAGTAACAGCACTTGTAAGCGCATTAACACCAAGCATCAGTTGTTTAAGTCCAAGTCACTTGCATTTTGCTTTGACATTTGATTATTGACTACTTGTCTTTTCCCATCCTCCCCCTCCTGCCTGCCATCCCCTTTCTCCTCCTGCTTCTTCGTCTGTTCTAATCAGCATACACATCACATCAATGTTATTGAAGTATTGTCATGCATCATCGCCTTCTCGCTCTATCTCACTAATCTATCTCCCTCTCTCTCTCCATCTCTCTCTCCCTCTCTCTCATTACACCTTTGTTGTCCTTTATGCATTGTCAATGCAAATGGGCGTGGTCTATTTTAAGTTACAGCACATGGTGAAATGCAATTTAGCGGCTAATAAGCTTTGTGTCGTCTCTAACCTCACATCTATTATAGTAAATTTGGCTAATTGGTTGTGCGAAATTCCCGATAACAACTATTGTTAAGCTTTAAACTTAAAACCTTTGAGGTTGTGGGGATTTAATTTTGCTTTTCACTCTCTATTTTCTCTTCTCTCTTTTCAACGTCGTCTTTAACCTCACATCTTTATTAATAACAAATCGAAAACTGATATCGCCAGTTTCTCTCTTTTTTCCAGTCTTCGCTTTTATTTTTCTCCTAATTTCCTTCCTTTTATATCTTTAACTAGTTTTTCTTTATCCTTTCTCCTTTATTATATTTAGATTACTTCTTCACTTATATTCAGATTTCCCTTCCTTTCGTTCTCTCCATTTCTTTGAATATCTTTTCCTTCTCTGTTTACTTTCCTTATGTTAGTTTATTCATATTTCTAATCATATTTTTCTAGCTATGCTCACATATAACTTGAACAACCTTGCCCCTAAGTGGGGCATAACTGAGCTTTACATCAAATTGACCCCAATGACAACTACAATTAACTTTGACATGAAGATGAGAAACGTCAATTTGTTGCGTTACATGAATTATAATTGGAAATATCGTAATACGATATACGGTGCAATTGGTATGCTAATCAGTTGAGTTGCACTCTCTCGCCTGGAACTGACATTAGCAAATGCCTCATGCAGCATGTCCTGTCAGCGGACAGACGGGCAGGCGCCACGCGAAGTGGCAAAGTGGCAAAGTGGAAGGTAGTTTGTGCTGATGAATCGCAGCTGCCAGAAGATATTAAAAAGCTTCGCTCACAATTTGGCCGGAAATTACAATCTTTTTTTTCTCGCTCTTTCTTTTTTTTTTTTGTTACTGTTTCTGTCGCTGAAGCTGCCACACAGACAGCTTTGAAGGTGCAGCCTCCTGCGCTTGCTTGCAACATGGATTTTTTCCAGTATTTTCTCTTTTCTATTTTTTTGTTTTTGCATCGATAACAAAAGGCAGCCTTATTAGAGTGTTCCTTTATTTTAATGCCACATTTCACACCATGTGGGCGGGTCGAGGGTCCTTTAGGGGGGGCAGAGGCGGAGGCGGAGTAGGAGTGACGTTCCATTGTGCACGTTGTGCGCCTTTTTCTGCATTCTCTCTCTCTCTCTCTCTCTCTCTCTCTCTCTCTCTTTCTCTCTTCATCTTCATCTAGCACTCTTTCTCTAGCCCCTTCTAGCATTGTATTCGTCACAGTAGCTCTTTTGTTTTTAGCTTTAGAGGTTCGCTTTCTTCTGTTTTTTCCCCCCTCTCTTTTGGGGGTAACCCATTCCTAAGCCAACTACTCCAGTTGAAAGGCAATCGTAGGCGCGCTTTGTTGTTGCCACACTCTCGACTGGTTGGTTGACTGGTTATCTGTTGTTTTAGCCCACTTGCAACTGCTTCAGCGCCCCCAACTAACGCTATCAGTCGCAATTTTTCATTATTAGAACTAGCAGATGATACAGACAGATAGAGAGAGGCAGAAAGAGAGAGAGAGAGAGAGGGAAAGAAATAGTGGAAATTATGGAATGGGAATGGGAAGGGGAATTTGTGTTCTTAATCAAGCACTGACTTGACGCCAAGTATTTAGCGTCTGTCTGGCATAAATTTCAAAAGGAACTTGGCCTGCCATTCAAGTTGTCTCATAATTATCAACTAAACTAACATGCAAGTGGAATCAGTCTCTGAACTTTAATAACTGCCAAATAGACAGAGTGTGGTACAGTTTCTCAAGTTCATGGTAACTTTATCATGATGATGTTGAATTATATATAACAGATTATATATTAATATACAGCTGACTGCACCTAACAAAAGTTTAACTTACAAGTCCATAAATAATTATCATATTAACTTTAACTTGCACTTTAATAACAATTTAAATGTTAAGCTTAACATTTAACCAGCGGTTATTTGATTAATTCTTTATTTGCTTAGCTGAAACTTAACTAAGAAGTAATGAAGATTTAACATTTACATTATGTTCATGTTAACTTAAACAACAACTTCAAGCAACGTAATTTAAGTAAGCTTAGAGGTAAAAACATTTCTATGTTCATGTTAACTTAAAGTTACACTTTTACAGCTCTGTTTTATTTAGTTCTAAAGTTTTTCGAACATAACATTCACTTTTGTTTAGTCTGTATTTGAAATATTTTCTAAAAACAAACTAAACAGATTTTCAATTGATCTAAGTTAAGAGTGGTGAAGTCTAGTTTAAATATTAACTATAATTAATCAACTAAATGTTAGCAGTTGCTTTCAACTCAATAAATTCAAATCTTGTTTTTGTCCAGTTGCCTTTCGTCGGAAATTGATAGATCAACAAATAAATAAAAATGTGTTCTTTGGGGGACACTTGGTGCATCCGAGTTGTCCGGGCCAAAACGACTGTGGCATGCCCCAAATGCTGCTGTTGCTGCCGTTGCCCCCTCCGTCACCCTCAACTCAAGTGGCGACTTGTGATCAGATTTTTGAGCCACAACGAGTGGTTGGACAACCGGACGTGAGCACTTTGAACGCCAAATTAAACAGAGCGTCAGTCCATGAACTTCCACAGTCAACTAATGAAATGAAGAATGAGAGGAGCAAGTAGAGGAAGTCAAGAAGGGGCAGGAAGAGGAGGACAAGGTGGCAGCAACAGACGTTGAACGTTGACCGCCGGCAGCTGATGCTAAGAAATTGATGGCCGAGACGAGACGAGACGAGACGAGACAGGCGACAGGACATCAACTAATTGAAATTGCGCGCCAATTTTGTGGCTTGTTTGGCTCTGATGTTGTAGTTGTAGTTGTTATTATTGTTGCTGTTGCTGTTGTTGCTGCTGCTGCTCGTGTCGTATCCTGTCGGTTGTCGGTTGTCCTGCTCACGGATCATGCGCAAAAGCTACGTATCGGCACCTGTGCGAAAACAGCTGTGCGTCCTGCTTTGGAGCCTCGTGCACTTTTTGCCTCGTGCGTTGTCGGAGTCGCTGTTATCCTCGTCGTGTGTTGTCGTTGGTCGTGGTTCGCTTAACTATTGAGATGATCGTCCTGCTGCTGGTGCGTGTGTGCGTCTTAAAATCGCTAACCAAAACATCGTCGATTGCAGTCAGTGTCGGTATTTGCAGCGGGCAACGTGTCTCGTGAGTCTCTCCCGCAAACAACAACAACAAACAGTAACATTCTCGTCGTTATCCTCGTCGTCGTTGTCCTCGTGAATATAGTACAGAGTATAGCGTATAGTATAATATGTGTGTCTCTGTGTCTGCGTCTGTTTCTGTTTCTGGTTGTGTCTGGCTGATGAAACTGACTGCTCTTCAGTGACCCAATGAGCCGGGCAGCGACGATATCGTCGACATTTTCGAGACGGGTTAACGGTTAACGGTATTATAACACTGTTTACGCTAAATTTACGAGCTTTTCGGTCACAGAAGAAAAGAAAATATATAGAGAAATAAAACGCGTGTTTCTACCGCGTGCTTTTCAGTCATGTTTGTTGTGATTTCAGTCTCGTCGAATTCTACGCTAAATCTAGCAAATAATCTATCAATTATTTGATTTTTTCTCTAATATTTCGCGCTGTGTTTCGCGCCCTTTTCTTTGAGGGGGGAAACTCCTTTTTGGAAGGTTCTGCCATCTTTTTTTTTTTTGTTATTGTTTTTTGGTTTCATCGCATGAGTTTTGTGGTCTCAATGCAAGAAGCAAGCAATTCAAATCAAATCAACAAATCTCAATTATGAAATTCCATGTTATAATTCTAATTGGCCACTACTGAAGAAAAAGTGTTGAAGTTTGTGAGTTTTTGTGAGTGCCGTCGACAAAACAAAATTCGGGATCGGAACTTGAAAATCAAACACGTTAAGATAACATCGTATCGCAAAAGATAAACTCTACGCATTTAATCATTACAAAAGTGTTCCTTCAAAGAGCAAACAGGTTAGTTAATAAATATTTAAGATTTCTTGGTACTATTAATGCTGAAAAAACTTCTTTTAATATCCCCAACAAATTTATAATCAATATAAATTACAATTGATTGTAAAAGTGTTTTCTTTTTATATGTTATCTTGGTTTGATGGAGAGTTTATCTAAGCTAGTTTTTAAGTCTTCCCCAATAAGTGTTTTTTTTCCATCAAAGTGTTAAATTAATTTAAAAGCATCATTACGCTGACAAATCGAAGGAGAAATTAGAGCTAAATTAATTGAAAACATTCTAAAAATCATTAAGAATTTTTTAAAGATAAATAAAACGAAAGAGTCTTGCACAATTTAACATTCAGTCGGCGTCTTTGCAGTTGGTAAACTTTGTTAGCTTATATGTGAGATTGATAATCCCATATGTAAATCCCCTAGCTTTTAAGCATGTGAATCAATTTGCTTACTGATAAACTGTAATGGATTGCGTCTGATCTAAAGTCCAAAATGCCGATGATGATGTTGATGTTGATGATGTTGGATGAGAATGAGGATGAGGATGGAGATTTGAGTGCCTTGTGGCATTCCTAATTTCATAACCATTACCTGGGCATTTTAGTCATTACCTTAAGAGTTTCTGCCGGTTTTGCGTATAGAGAAGTTTATTAGTTGGTTTCGATGCCTGGCAGCAAATTAAGCTTGCCTGGCCTGACACTCGAGGGAATTTGGTTAATGTCCCGTTCCCCCAGAAAAAACCTGCAAAACCGATGCCCAACTCCAGCCGAAAAGTGGATGCCACTTGGCTGTTGTGGCACTAAACGGGTAAACGAGTTCAACTGGTCCCAGGGCGCTGCACTTTTCATGCCAACGAAATCGAAAATGTTGCACAATTCGACCCTGGGGTCTAATTCGATTTGAAAACTAAAGCCGAAAGCTTCCTCCTTTCCCTTCCCCCTTCACTGCACTGTACTCCGCTTATTCTTATCCTCCCTAGACGAAGCAGCCCTTTATGTCAGCCTAAAAGTAGGCAACGCATATATTTACAACTGCAAGGACATAAATTTATGCATTGTAAAATAGCTGGGCAACTGCCTCAGATCCGTGTGGCATGTCTGTATGCCTGTCGGCTGTCTGCTGTCTGCTGTCCTCTGTCGTCTGTCGGTTGTCGGATATGGACATCGATAATAAATGCATACGATATGCATTTTATTTTAATTTAATTAAAATGTGTTTATTTATGCACTTAAGTTGCAACAGCAACAGAAACAGCAGCAGCAGCAACAGCAACAACAACTACAACAACCTAAATGTATGCACATATACTAAAAGTGCACATTTAACATGCATTTTACAGGTTGCTCATACGCAGCGTGTGCTCAACTCAAACTCAGAAACAGAATTTACTAATTTCCTCGAGTCGAACATCAAATATACTTGCTAGCCAGATTTTTAGATAATTTTAATAGTTTATACTGAAAATAATCATTACTTTAATTGAGAATTTTATGTTTAGAAAAATAAGGTAAAGTTTTCCTTGGAAATTTGTATTTATGGGAGTTCATATTTTGTTGTGCTTTACAATAAAAGAAATTCAATCCTTATACTTGAACTACATTTGTGAATATTAATTATCTTAATTTGAACTTTAACTCTAATAGAAATATCTTATTTAGGGAGTAGAAATATCAAATATCGATAGTATATGAGATATTTTCTATACTCTTGGTTTTGGATCCTTTTTTTGTACTCATTAGATCTACTTTTGAATAATATGCTCATTATTCAAAGTGACTATTTGGCAGCTATTATCTCTGTTGTTAGGGTACAATTTGAATAGGAAATGGATTGTTAGTAATAATAATAACAAACGCAAGCGCCAGAGCATTATAATGAAATACTATATTTTGTTAAAATATTATTTACCTATAATTAAAACAAAGAGAGAGCGTTTACACACAAAACACAAAATTCTATTGGGCAAATATAAATAATTGGCGCAGTTTTCGAGTAATTAAAGTGGCACAAACGAAAGGTCGAAACATTGAATAAACTATTGCCAAGTATAATAATATTATATTATGTGTATGTAAGTACACAAAATAAATAATACTAATAATAAATAACATTGCATATAAATATTAAAACAATGCGGCGGACAATGCATAAAACTTTACCACAATCTCGAATCACAAATCTATATCCACATTAAACATAATCCCAACTCTCTCTCTCTCTTAATCCTTACAAGCCTGTGAACACCGATAAGCCCTGTGTATATGTGTGTGTATCTACGAGTCCTTTTTTTTTTTGGTTGTCAAAAGATAAAACATTTCTTTGGCTAAGTAAATTACTTGCCAACTGTCTGTGCTTGTCGTTTCATTTATCTTTCTCAATTAAAACTGTACAACATTTGAAGAATTTTCGAAATACATTTTTTTAAAGCGGACTTTAAAATATCTCAGATTTGATTACAATATATGAATAACAATTTCAGAAGATATGTACTAGATTATTATAAATTTTCTTAAATTATAGCTCTCGCATTTGTATGGAAAACTTAACTCAATAGATATATTTATCTTTGATATCATGATTCCTTGAAAGAATTTCTATTCGCATATATTCGCATCAATTAGAGGGCGTGAAATTCTAAGCTTCACTTGTCAATTGTCACACTAGAGAGGATGAGTGCGACAAGGAGAGAAAGAGAAAGAGATAGAGAGAGAGAGAGGGGGGAAGTGCAGCGTGTTGCAGCTGCTTTCAATTTCTAATGCAACGTTTGTAAATGAAACTAAAATATTTATGACAGCTATTGGATGGCAGTTGCAAAGTAAATACAACGACATGCACACATAGATACACACTTTATCACACACACACACACACTCACATTCACAAACACACACACACAGTCACAGGACACACTAGTTTCGTGTGCATGCGGCGCAAATCCCTTTGATTATCCTTGTGCATTTACAAACGAAGCAGGCAAAGTCCGCTCGCTTTAGTTTTGCAATAAAATTGAGCAACAAATATTCATTGCAATAACAACAACAACAATTGCAACAACAACAACATCAACTGTAGCAACTACAGTGAAACAAGTAAACAAAACACAAGTGAATCGCAAGCAACAAGGATTCGTTTTTTCTCTCTCTCTCGTCTTCTTTGCACAAAAACTAAATAATGCACATACAAATACACACACACACACACAAAATACTCACATGTACATGTACAGTAGTTGTCAGCAGTAGTATTAGTAGTTGCAGTTGCAGTTGCATTTGTTGTTTTTGTTGAGGCATCAGAGGCTTTTGCCGACAACTTCAAGGCAAAGGACGAGCCATTGGCTCAGTTTCTGTTTCAACACTAAATCAAATATTTTAAAGGCTTTACGAACTTAAAATACTCTAAAGTTTTGCTAAAAAAATATACAAAAATATCTTAAATTTATTTAAAAAATAAACATGTTTTTTTATTTATCAAATGATGCATTTAACTAGACAAAATTCCATTGTCCATTGTTTAAATTTCTGACTCAATTAATCACAGGTTTTATTTGTGCAAATGACAATAGTATTAATATCTATGATTTCTATTCGTGTTTGAAGAGTTAATGACTGTAAATTAATAGGACAAACAAAACTATTTCATAAAAAATGATTGAAAAACAGTTTGAAGATCCGATTTCATTCTTTTACAGACTTTGGCATCATCAAATTAGAAATTTCCATAACATAATTGAAATAGCTCAGCCACTTGGAATCAGACAGAGAGAGAACAAGAGAGAGAGAAACAGAGATAGATATAGAGAGCGTGAGTCGAGTCTAGATCTACTTAATATTGTTGTCAATCGCATGTTGTGCTTGTTGACCTTCATATGAATTGCAATCAGCTTGAAATTTTCCCCTTTTTCCGGTTGTTTTTGAAAGTGTATGAAAAAGTTCGAGTGCCTTTTTTGTGGATGTAGTATTCGCAACTGACATCTGGCAAAAGACTTTCTTTCTCGAACCGTAAGTAAGTACCATAAATTATTGTAAACATTTCACCACAAATCGTTTTCCTGACCCCTCTACATTTTACTTTAGATATGCAGGCTATTTTATGAAAATCACTTTCAACATTTGCTGCAATATTTTGTGGTTCTTGTTGGAATACCCTGTAAGTGGAAGAGGATAGAGGTCAGTCACAAGATGGCATATATAATGCTATTATTTATATATACTCTTAATCAGTGTTAATATTATACTTGAGTGATTTGATATTGTTGTTAACTATGTATATTAATTTATTATACATCTAGGGTATCTCGTTATCGATTTTTCTTAAGCTGATTTGCTTATTGCCTGGCTCTTTACATTTGAGTTGAGTTTTTATGCAATGCAATTGCAAATTTGTGCCAACAGGCCACAAGCTTTTAATCGAGTATTGTCTATCGTAAATGGTAAATGAAATTAAGAGTGTAAGAACCGAAAACTCAACCCACAGCTTAAGCCAAATCCATTGGGACTGAGCAATAAACAAATAGATAAAACCACATTTGAATGGATAAAAAGGGGCTGTCCTAATCTATTTACAATTCCCAAAAAGTAGCTAAAAGCAAAACGGAAATTTGCTAAACTCTTAAAGTGTTTGATGTTGATGCAGCTGCAATTTGTCTTGTGTGATTGATTGTTGATTGATTTGAGTTTATTTTTTTAAGAAAACCAACAATTCTTTCAACTGCATTTTCCCACATGTGTTCAAATATTATAGGGAATTAATCAATCAATTTGATTGAAGTAATTGGTTAAATAAACTTTAAAACGTAACGTTGAAATAGCATTAGTTTTTAAAGTGATAACCAATCGAAATATTCGATTTACTCGTTTAATAAACAGCAATTTGTAAGGAATCATCACGAGTTTTTATCGCACTTGGAAAGGTTAAAAAGTATGTTACCCAAAATCGATTTTCATATGGGATATATCAAGTTATATTCAGCTTTCTATAAAATATGATAACAACTTGCAAATGTATTTGTGAGTGCATGGGAACAAGAAATTATAATTTTGAATGGTTCATTGCAGTGTAAATTCAAGTGAAATTTCTACTTGAACTTTCATCTAAGCTGCTTAGACTCACATTTCGTTCAATCGCTCAATCAATTGTCGTGTCTCTTTTCGTGATGTATGCAAATGTCCAATGCAGGTGTCCTGGTGGTCGCTGTCGCTTCATTTGGCAAGGACACGTTTCGCTTGCTCTTAATGGTGTCACGTGCGATTGACGGACTCCGAGTCGGGACTCTGGATACAGGACACTGGACATTGGACACTGGACATTGGACACTGAGACTCGAGGCGCTCATTTGATAAACTAATTGTAGGGCCTCAGCTCGGCGCGTACTTCTAATTGAATTTAATATTAATTAACTAATTTCTACGCTTGGGCCCACTTTTAATTAACTTCTCAGGTCACTTCTCTGTCTCTCTCTTCCCCTCTCTCTCTGCCTCTTTCGCTGTGTCTCTTTTATCTGCCTGTGCAATTTGATTCGATTTTTGGTGACCAGCCTAGTCTTTGGTTCCCTCCATTTGCCCCCCCATCCATTCGGCCATCCAGGTGGCACTATGGATACCGCTACTGTCCACGTAAATACACGTGCCGCAGCTCTGAGAATGTGTGAGAGAAACAGAGAGAGGGGAAGCGAGTGAAAGGGAAGAAGCATGCCGTTCACCAGGGAATACATCGATGTGCAACGTGTTTTTCCGGTTTAATACCTTTCTCAACTGAATACGAATGAAAATAACGGTACATGTGCCAAAAAAAGAAGGAAAAACGAGAAAAAAATATACGAAAGAATAGTCAACTCCTCCCCCTCTCACAGCTAAAGCTCACAAGCCGCCCCCTCACCCCCTCACCACGCTCACAGCAAAATACTTGCACAGCAAAGAAGAAGGCAAACAGAAAACATCATGAATCCCGTATCGCGTTTACCTTCTCTCTGTTTCTCTGCGAGTGTGTGTGTGAGTGTTGCTCTTAGTGTATTTGTGTGTGTGTTTGCTGGTGGGTGTTGTTGTTGTTGTTGTTGTTGTTGCTGTTGTGTTGCAGTTGAGCACGCGCCGCTTTACGTTGCGGGCGTGACGACCATTGGGAACAGAGGTGGAGTAGACGTTGCTCTATGAGCAGAGCAGGGGAGCAAAGGTGGGGGGTCAGCGTTCGCTCCCCCGAGCTGCTGTGTAGCCAAACATTTGGCAAATTTCAACAATTTTCGCTTTTCACTTTGCCAAAACCCAAAAACTCAAACTCAAACCCAAAATTCAAACCCAAACCCAAGACCGAAAACCCCAAAAACCAACGCTTAACGATAACCGTGACTCGCCCCTCCTTCGAATGCACTTTGTAGACGAATCTAAATTCAAATCTAACGAAAATAACAGAAACTAACATTGTTGGGCGCGACTGTACGTATACGTATAATCAATTGCTGATGAGAGTTTGATTGTCAAATAGATTTATCGAATTAAGATCACTGAGCTATAGCTTTTGATCCCATCCATTCCGATGTGCAACTTTCGTTCAGTAATTGTTACCTGAATGAGTTATGAATTTGAAAGATGAAAAGTATAATGATTGTTATATGTATTTATCGATAAAGTATTTTTTGAGATATATTAATTGTAAGATATATTTATCGAACTATATATCGATGGACTTGTAATTTCTCTCTAAGCAAAACAAACAAAATTGTGCGTGAACTTTTGTGCATATAAATCATTATAATGAATCGCCGGGAGTTATCGATAACAAGTCGATAAACAAGTCGTATTATTCAAACTGCAATTATGTAATCAATTGATTGAAATCACTGTTCCATACAGAAGATTACCCATGGGTTCTAAAATATCTATCGATACTATATCGATAGCATTTAAGAGTGCTGTACAGTCGCTGCATTGCTGTAGAGCTTATAATCATGTTTTCTTCCCTTTACAATCAGCTTATTGAATCTTCACTTATTTATTTTTTATACAGGATATCTACCAGTCGTGCTCACCACTTAATCGAGTAGCTGTTTATTTTTTGGCGCTTTTCTTTTGGCGTATTTTCTTTATCATTGAGTTGTGTTTATGCAGTACCCACGCACTTCGTCAACGCCTCGTTTTTTGGTATATTTCAACAACTACTTTTTGTTGGGCTCCCTCTGTTTGTTTGCACAATTCAGCCCTGCCACGCCTACAATGCCACGGCATACGGTCGCTCGCCTTGTCCCCCTTTTTACACCTTCAAGCCAAAGCCAAACAGTTGCTTTTCCTACGCTCATTCATTTTACGTATTTCTTTTGCGTTTTGTTAACAATTTTGTTTGTTTTTCGGCCTGGATTGTTGTTGTTGTTGTTGTGCAGTCAGTTAGTGTGTCAGTATGCTAGACACACACACACACACACACACACACACCGAGCACTTGTTGTTGTTGTTACCTGCGTGTAAAGTCGCGTGCCAAAAATCGCTAAATTTTTTGGTTATTTCCGTTTGCGTTTATGTTTTACTTAAATTCCCTTTAACCGGCCTCAACATCCGACCGACCCGACACCCATCACAGTTACAGTTAACCGGAAGTGTGCACCTTCCCCTTTCCCTTTTCCCTTTCCCTGTTCCCCTTTTTCCCACATTTTCCATCACAATTTTACGCAACGCCCCCTGCGACCCGTTGTTCACCTTTCGACAGTTTTACGCTGTTGCTTGTTTTATACCCTGTGCCCATTGAAAATTGACAAAGCAGGGTATTATCAATTTCTGCAAATGCATGTTACAGACAGGTCGAGATATCACCGAACATATAAGAACTATCGTATAATTCAATCTGTCTGTATGAGCATCTTAGATATTATAAGAGCGGGAGTCAAATTTTGGTAAATTTGGTAAAAAATCTTATGAGTATAAAGCAAAGTTCCAATATTGACATTGATTTTTTATGTAACTTTCCTACCTAACTATCCTAAAAATGTAATTCGCATAATAAGCGCAGAAGTCTTTTTAAAATCGGTCAGGTTTGTTTCCATAGTTACTTTAAAATATTTTCTAGGTAAAAATAATTGTTTCTAACTTTCTCAAATTTCAACTCATAGCTTAAATAAATAATAAATAAATTAATTCATTTAATTGGACTAATTTTTCTAAACTAATTCACATGCGAAAGTACTTGCGAATATATATACATACATATATCTTTTCAAACATTAGGCCAATCTTTCAACTGGTAACAGGGTATTTCATAGTCGGGTACAATTGAGCAAAGCGTTTCTACTTGTTTTTAGTTGTTGCCTTTGCGGGTTTTCATTATTTGCAATATCACGTAACGCCAAATGAAGTCGTAAAACGTCCAATCCAAAACCCACTTATTCGCTCTCTTTGTTCCACACACACACTTTCCCTCTCTCACTCTGTGTGTGTGTGTGTGTGGGTGCGTGTGTGCCGTGCACTGGGAGGCATTCAATGGATTTCCGAGCGAAAACAAATTGTTAAAGTTATATTATATAGGAATTACAAGTACGTTTGATTAAGCGTCGGCTCAGCACACCCCCTCCCCCTCACTCCCTCTAGGCAGCCATCTTTCGCCTATCTCCAGGTCGTTCTCTCCATTTATTGCCAACAAGCTGAAACTTGAAGCATTTAAATTATGCACAAGTCTCGACAACCGGAACCGGGTCAGGACAGAATGGAACAGGACGCGTTGCCTAAGTGGTTTCTCATTTAGCTGCGACGCATAAATCAAGCATTAAAGTAAACAAACAAACAAACCAACCGACTTGCGAGAAGAAGAAGAAGAAGCAGCAGTAGAGCAATAGTAGAAGAAGAAAACAAAACAATAGGAAAAAGGCCGGGAAAAGAAAAAGGCATCGAAAGCAAAACCAGAAATACAACTCAAAACAACAAGTAGACGACAAGCGAAACAATAATAAATTAAATTATTAACAAAATCAAGTCGATTCCAATTTACGCTATAAATAAAAAATGAATCTGATTGTCTATATATATTTATAAGGATAATTTACTAAGAAAAATCGCAGCTTAATTCATATAATATTAATATTCAACTTAAATATCAGTGTCTCAATAATTATCATCTTAATGTAGTTTAAATTGATTTTAAAAATGAATACTTAATTATAGAAGATTTTCAATTCTTAGTCTTCTTACCTTATAAATTAATGTGTTCTAAATTGAATAAAAAAGAAAAATACCCTTGATTAAAGAAAGCAAAACAACATGTCAGTCAGGAAAGGTAACACTTCAGCTGACGACAAGCAAATGGGCAAATGGCCAAAACGGAAAGCGGAAAAGTTTCTTTTTCCGCTTTTATTTTTTTATTTTTACTTTAGCTTCTTCCTTGTTTCTTATTGCTGTTTCTGTTATTTATTTGCTTCGCTTGTGTTTTTTTTGTTTCTCCTGTAACTTGAAAATTAATTAAAAACCATATAAATTATATTGTTCGCCGCTTGATGTGTTGATGTGGGGCGTTGTGGACTCGACTTGACGCATTTCTCGCCTGTCACTCGGCCAAAGGCAATTGAGCATTTGCCACTTTGCCACTTGTGTGCCACATGCCGCATGCCGCATGCTACACGCCAAATTCATGGCTTTCAGCAATTGGTTGTTGGCTTTAAACGGCTTTACGGTTAGTTCAAATCAAACTAATATCATAAATTAAATCCATCGTGGCAGGGCTTGAGGTCACAGTTTGGCGGCTTATGCCAATTAAACCGCCTTCGGTCATACACACACTCTCTGTTTACCTCTCTCTCTGTCTATCTCTGTCTCTCTCTCTTTCTCTCTTTCTCACACTCACACTCATACACTCACTAATGTAAACTGGGTCTGCATAATCGCAGTCCAGTCAGCTTAGTCCCCGAATGACTCAAAGTCGACATCTAATCGAAAGATTGAAGCGAAATCATTATCAGTTAACGATACTCGACTCATGGTCGACTGAGTTATACCCTGTAGGCAGTTATATAATTTTAAATTATTAGGAAATAATCTTATAGTAAAAATAAAGACAGATGCAAACTTTTTTTAAACTTTCCTCTTTATTCCTGACTTTTTCTGTCTGCTTTTCGCTTCTTTCATTTCGTTCTTTGAAATTTATCTTTTGTTTCATCTCTTCTTCTTAACACTTCTGATGGGTTATTTTTTTTTATAAATATGTAACTGGAAAAAGTCTGTCTCAAATAAAAAACTCAATTGACTGTAGCTTATATAACTTTAATGATTCCTAAAATTTATATTTTTTTTTAACAATAAGCTTTATTAATTCCAAAGTTTTTTATAATTTTTTAACTATATAGCTATGTATTAAGAAAAGAATTTTAAAATTATTTGATCAAGTTCAAAAAGAAGCTAAATATGAGGTAATTAAAAATATTCCAATTTAAAAAGTTACCTGTACTGAATATGTTGAAATATGTCTAATAGATTATGATTAGTATTTTCTAAATTATATTTGAGCAATTATAATAGTTTCAGTATGGTCTATGGGATATATAGAGACACCGAAGGGAGTATTCCGCCTAGAGGGAGAATATTAAGTAGTTGATGGGACTGGTAGATGGAGATTTCGTAGTGTCACCGCATGGCTATTAACAACAGTTTGCGTAAATGACACTGCAATAAACCATAAAATGGAATAAGAAAACATTAAAATGATACAAGGCAAACAGCAGAAACCAACGATAGAAATCTGCACACTCTTTCTCTCTCTCACTCTTTGGCACCCCTTTGTCTCAGTTTTGGCTTGGCTTTCAGTCTATGTATGTCTCCGGGCTCTGACCGTTGGCCAAGCAATGTCTTATGCACAGATTTATTATGTGGCCATAAATAAATTACAGGGCCCAACGCACAGAGTGCACATAATAACACGGCTAAAACGATGCTCACGATGGTGGCCAATGGGTTGCGGTAAAGGGGAGGGGAGGTGAAGAGCCGAAGTGGAGAGTTCTCGAAAAGTGGCCAAAAGCAAAGCACAGCAAAGCCAAACACCAAATTACCAAAATACCAAAAATGCTTGCCAAGGGCAATTCAAGCGTGACCCGTTAGTGCGCTGTGTTTTAACCCATTTTGGGTGGCTGCTCCAGCGATTTATATGATAAGGGTTAAAAGGTCTGTCGACAGAGATACCCTATACCCTATACCCCCCTAAACCCTGCTTCTTGCCACACCGTTTTGAGCCCTTTCAAAAATGCATGAAAATGTTGAACGATCTAATTAGTGCTTGAATCTGTGAAGAGACCTCGAAACTCATCCTCTCTCTCTCTCTCTCTCTCTCTCTTATTTTCGGCGAACAATCACTTTGTCTGGCTTACAATCATAATGCTCTCGGTTTCATAAAGTGTGCTAATGTATTCACAAATAAGACTGCTCGAAGCGTGAATACCCTGCACTGATAATAAATGGGCTTAATCATTTTTCTTTTCATAACTCCACGCTTACAGAAAAATCAAGAACTCCGTTCTAATTTTGATAATGAAATGTTCTCTGCGTATCTTTATTGGAATGGTTCAACTTTTTTTCTTCACAAAATATGAATCTTCTTGATCTTTAGACCCGTATTACTATCAGTGTATAAATTATTAGAAAGAAAGATTCAGAAAGATTCAATCAAACTTAAAGAGTTATTATAGGAATCTGATTGTATCATAATCATTATTATTTACTTTTATTTATTATTTTTATCAATCAACTGTTTGTATATACTATTTAAACATTTTTAGAAATAGTTAGGCTCCTACTTTAAAATTATATTAACTAATTAAATCAGCTTAAAAAGAATAAAGTAAGCTTAAATTGCCAGCTAATATTTGGTAGGAACTAACAGGTTATGACTTTAAGAAACTTTATTATAGAAAAAATTGTATATCCTTGCAGACAGCTGCATTTTATTGCTTACGATATAGAAGTTCGATTTTATACAAATTTGGTCCGATTTTATTAATTTAACGATACCAGACCCACAATTTGCGAGTTTGGTTCAGATAACTTATGAAACAAATTAGTTACTTACACTAAATGTTGATTCCGAACTGATTGTTGCTATGGCAGCTGTATGATATATTTAATAATCCTGATCAAGAATATATACATTATGCGGTCTGTGAGTCCTCCCTCTGCAAGTTATGAAAATACAACAAGATAAATTTAGAAAATGTTGAAAGTAAAGAAAAGAAAAGAGATAAGAAATTAACAGATGGAAATATAAAACAAAAAATATAATTTATAGAAAGCTGGAAAAATCAAGAGAGAGAGAAATAAAAAAAGAGATCGTTGAAAAGGAATAGAAAGAGACTTTACTTCTTGACCTTTCAGAGTTGTAATAATATATTTCGGCTTTATTTGTGCCACAAATCTTATTCCATTTAAGTGACTCCCATTGCCTTAGCATTTGCTACTTAGTTAACTTGTTTGTTATTATCCTAACTCTTATCGCAGCTTATACTTATGTCTAACTATAATTTATCTAGTTGGTCTGGCCACACTTAAATCTGGCCACGCCCCCCCGTACTACAAATAACAGACAATAGGAAGCAGCTCTGACTTTAACTACTTACAACTCCAACTTCAACTCCCAGCTACAAATGTGACGGGAACTTTGACTGTGACTGTGACTCCGTGTCTTTTGAGTCCATCGTCTCTACGGTTATGTGCAATTGATGTGGAGTAGAGAAAAAGGTAAAGGGAAGTGGCGGAAAGGAAAGAAGGAGCCAGATAGAGGGAATGAAGTTGACGATGAGTGTCAAGCTGACTGGCTGGCAATAAATATCAAAGCATTTGTTTGCCGTCAAAAGCAAAAGGCTGCCAGGTTGCACCACTGACACGCCCATTGTGTGCGTATATAGATGTGTGTGTGTGTGAGTGTGGGTGTCTGTCAGCCACAGTCACAGTCAGCGTCAGAGTCGCAGTCACAGTCACAGTTAAAGTCGCAGTCACTGTCAATGGCTGTGGCACGTGCGCCGTAATTTGCGCATTTAACATTTAAAGCAGCTCGTGAAACGCAAATCGCTTTTCCGCTCTCTCTCTCTCTCTCTCTCTCTCACTCTTTCTGTCTCTGTCTCCTTTACTCGCTTTCTCTCAGGTGAATGTTAGACGGTACTAGGGGGCGTATGCGCAATAAATTTAACGAGCCGCCATTAGAGACGACGAGGCCAAGATGTCAATGCGGGTGCCAGCAATTTGGGCGGCATAGAAACTTGCGTCAGGTTAATGATAAATTGACTTAATTATTTGACGTGCCAAGAGGCAAACGGCACACACACACCCATACACACACGTACACACAGAATTATGAATTGTCTGCTCATGTGTTTTCACTATAAAAACAATTTCCGCCTAATTGAAAATATCATGAATTTGTAGCAATAATTGTAACAAATGTTGTGGCAACATCAGAATTTATAAACAAAAATGAAATCTGTACAAATTATATAGTATTCACCTCATAGTGAGCTTTATTTTAGTGAAAATCTTCCTTTTATGAACTGATATTAAGGACACAATACTGTAAAGTATTTGTTTTCAAAGAAAGAGACTTTAGATGTTTAGAAAAAGTATTGCTTGTATATCAAGATTTAATTTAATTGTTACATAAATTAATAATGCTAGTCTTTACTTCATACTTAACTAAATATATTACTTTTGGACAAAGTGTCACCTTCCGTTCCATTTAAAGCTCTTCAGGAGACAAACTAATTCACTTTCTCAGATCAGACAGTTTCAGAATTTTTACAAGGTGATGAAAGATTGACTCGATTGTTGTTTGTGTGTCCGGAACACACGTGCTCTATTTTGACATGGAAGGGAATAGGAAATGGGGAATAAAGGAATGGGGAATGGGAAATATGGAGTGGATGAGAATAGAGTGCGATATACGATAATTGAATCCATATTCCTAATGAGTGCACGCGTGAGTGAATTCAACTGCCAAGTCACACGTGCAGCAAATCAACTTTGCCGAGTTTCGTTTTCGTTTTCATTTTCCTCGTTTCGAATTCGATTTCGATTTCGTATGCAACATGCGATGTTTGAGGCAGCAACAGCAACAACAAACAGCAGCAGCAACAAACGGCAACATTTTTCAACAATTTAATTTATTTATTTTGGCACTTTTGTTGTTGTCGCAATCGCAATAGTCAGTTTGCCTGACATGGGTTTCACTTCGTCCTTCGTCCTTGGTCCTGCGATCGAAACGCACTGATAGCCTCTGTCACTCAAACAAACTGGTTGAGTGTTTGCCTGTTTGTTTGATTGTTAGCTTATTTTGTTGTTGCTTTTTTGTTGTTGTTGTTGTTGTTTTTTTTTGTTCCGCTTGCTTTATTCCCTTAGTTACTTTGTCGATATCACCGCCCGCTAATCTGGACGACAGACCCACATAAAACACACCCACATTGCCATTCAATTAACCCTCACCCGCAACTGAAAAGAAAGCCAGAAACTGTCGTCGGTCCTTAAAAATGAAAAGAATACACAGAGAAAATCATTAAAAAGTTGGCCTAACAAAATAATCCTTCAGAAAGTTGGATTCATCGCAATTCACCACAAATTCCACACGGAGAGCAAGATAAAGTAATAATGTGCTCTCTAAAAGTTTATAAAAGAAATTAGATGTATATAATTCAAAGAGTTTAAATAAATTATTAATATCTTTCATTTTCACCAAGTTATTATAGTTAATATTTAGACCTGTACTTTGTCCAAAAAATAAGTGCATTACAGGAAGAAGGAGGCGTGGCTGATCCAGTAAAGAGAATATATTCTTAATCAGCTTCCAGTCTGCTTTTCCGTCTATCTGTCCCTCTATTGATTTCAGATCCAAGATCTCAGACAATAAAAGCTAGAGACACCAAATTTGGTATGTAGGTTCACCTATGTATGTCTTGCCCAGAATAAGTTTGCTTTAGAATTTTGCCACGCCCCTTTCGCCCTCGTCAATTTCAAAACAAAGTCTAATTGCAAGAATCAGCAGCTTGAGTTTTGATATGTTAATTTTTATACTATTGCTCTTGCCCTTAAGTAAAGGGTTTCCCACTGTCAAGCTTGCTCCAATTCAGTCTTGTGGATCATTTAATTTAAATTTAAATTAAGAATATTTCTTAATCGAGCAAACTCTCTTCTCTATTGTTAAGCTCAATTATAAAGCTTAAGCCGATTTATTTAAAGTACTTTTTTTTATTTATTAAATGTAATCTAATTAACAAGTCTGTAATTATGATGGAATTTGTTTTTGTATCGTTCAATTGTATTAAAATGATTTATTCACAATATTGATTTGTTGTTTCCATTTGGATATGATTTGTTTGTTTTGCTTTGTGTTATTATTATTATTAATTTGATTTATTGTCACATTTTACAATTAGTTTTTTCTCTTAATTTGTTGCATTACAATATGTCTCTCAAATGCAATTTATCTATTGATTAACTTTTAAACTCGTATTTTATCTTAATCCTGTCAGTTTTAAATGCGTATTTTTAGTTTTAAATCATATTATGAAACTTTAGTTTCAATTTTAAATTTCTAATGAAATAAATTCAACTTTTGTTCACTTATCTCTTTGAGCTCAACACTTGCACTTTCCAATCTGATTTGGGCAGTAAACTCATTCACCATTGTTTTATTTAATTGATATTCAAGAAGTCACAACAACAGTTACAGTTTCTGTATTTCTTTCATGTTGAAACATAATTCAATTATGAAATGAACTTGGCATATTGAAATATTGCTTTGACGCGTTTTAATGAAATCAAATGCAAGTCTCATTCTAATTGAACCAAATTAGTTTCAATTAGATGCGATAACCATATGAAGAATGCATGAGAGTCTCTTGCATCATGGATGGTGTCGAGTTGCATGCCACTCACACCACATACCTCATGCCACACACAATTCGTACTTTGAATATTATACAGAATTCGCCTTTAACTTCAATTTGCCAAGTAGTTAAATAGTTTATGCCATTTTACCATTTGCCATTTGCCATTTTCCATTTTAGGCTTTAATGTGGTTTTTGGTCCCTTTTGGTTACGTAGCCGACCCATTGGATTTGGCTTGGGTTACTTTGGTTTATGGGTTAAAAGCGCCCAGCTCAGCGTGAAAACTTAATAATGTTGCAGAGTCGCCGCTGCCGCTGCAGCGCCTGAAATACGAGGTGACAAATGAAAAATTATATTTCCATGAATTAGTCAACATTTGCGGCATGGAAACAAGATGGAAAGTTGTTGCACCCACAATTCCGGCAAAAAAAAAAACAGAAAAAAACAAGAAAATAAAACATAAAGTAGAAAGTAGGAAGTGGAAAATTCAGCCAACTAACTTCAAATGGGGTTGACATTTTTCAATGAATTTATTCAATTTCCAATGTTGCTGGCTGCAAAACTCAAAATTGCCATTTTCTACGATTTCTACAACCGATTTTTCAGACACTTTCCCCCATTCCAATTGCCACACCCATTTAAATTGAGCCAAGAGTGTTATAACTTTGTGTAAATGTTTGTCATTCCTCTCAAAAGTGCAAAAAAGTTTTGTTTGCTTAAAGTGAGGCAGCAATTTAGCGACTGTTTTTATTTTTTCAGATTTTTTTCATAAAAAATTTGATATTTTAGTTAAATATAATTAGATTTTTTACTTGATAGATTCTTAGCATTACTTATTATTTATCATTATTATTTTTTATTTCATAATTGTCGAATCTTTTAAGGCATAAAATAAATTCACATCTTAAATAAGTTTTCAATTTTTTTTTAGCTGTCGGAAATTTCAAGAAACGCAAATACTTTTAGCATACTTTAAGACAAAATGCTGGGTATATTAGAGTTGAGAATACTCTACTATAATTTTTACTTATTTTGCTGCTGCTTCTTTTGTTTTTGCTCTGCACTTTTCGTTTTTGCATTTCCAAAAAAAAAGGAGTGAAATGAAAACTCAGTCGCAGTCACAGTCGTGACACAGTTAAATTCACGTGACAAGCCAATATTAAATGTGATTCAACAGAGAGACAAAAAGAGACAGAGAGGCAGTGACTGAAAAGAGATTGGCAGAGGAAGAGTTTAAAAGAGATTGAAAGTAAGAAAAATACACAAGGAAATGGACAATAAGAGAGAGTAAGAAAAAGACACTGGGACACAGAGACACAAAGACACAGTTCTTGTGAAGATAGAGCTAACTAGAAATCGATCGTTGCAAGCTGCAGGCTTCTCAGATGCTAGAGAGGTATTTATAAGCAAATGAGGGGTGACTTGAAAGGAGGGAGAGGAAGGGGGGAAGGGGAGGCTGGATAAACTGTCATGTTTGCTTTGCTTTGGTTTCCATTTTGCCTCGTTTCAGTTGACATTGCCATTTGCCTCGTTTCAGTTTCCGTTTCCGTTTCCGATTCAGCTTGTAGCATTGCTGCAATTAAAATTGAATCAATTATGATTTTGACTTTGTCGCCATGCCGACTGCATATCAAGTGGATCACAAATGTCAACGAAAGACATTTCCTTTACCCCCTCCCCACTCCCCACTCCTCCTCCCTTTCCTTGCTCTCCTCTCATGCCTACAAAATGTTGAATTTTAGCATCGACAGCCCGAGACAGAGTCAGAAGTTGAAGCACAACCATAAATAAAGTCGACTGTTGTATCAAATGTTCAAATGAGAGAAACACTACGAGGCCGAGCATAAAGTCTATTCGAAGAGTTGAAGAATATGTTTGTAGGCAAAATATGGCAAAGAATCAGAAATGAATCAGAACTTAAATGGATGCTTTAAATATGGCAAAGAATCAGAAATGAATCAGAACTTAAATGGACGCTTTATAATCTTTTCTTTCTGTGAATTCTATTCGAAATGAGTCAGAACTAAAATCTAGGCTCATAATATGGCAAAGAATCAGAAATGAATCAGAACTTAAATTGACGCTTTAAAATCTTTTCTTTTCTAGGAATATCTTCATTTTATACTCTTTTCTTGCCACACTTTTTTCTTACTACCATTTTTTTATAATCCAACTAACAACTTATAACTTATTATATATCAACTTTATAGAGCTATCATATCTTATTTAATAACATTTCTATATTTCGACTAATGGAGACTTCAAATTTTGAAGTACTTGTCTATATACATTTAAAACATTTTCAATCACTGCGCTTAAAGAGATTGAAAGTAAAAAGTCGTTACAATAAGACATTTAGTTGATCAACAGAATATAATTAACTTTAAGGAGAAGAATTAAAATGCATTAAAATTTATAATTTTTCTCTTTACTTCAAGTCAAGAATTTATAGAAATTTTTTAATTGAAATTAATACTTTAAATTACGCTTCGAATTGTAGGAAATTCGAGACAGAGTCTAATAAATTTTATTCATACACAGCACATCAATATTTCAATTCGAGACGAAGCTGAAATAATACTCATATTTAATGCATATGTGACAAGGCAACTAATAAAATGTCTTATCGTATGCCTTTTGAGTTCAGTGTCGTCTGGTCATTTATGATACAAACTATTAACCTCTTGATATCAATATATAAGAGTACATCTATTGCGTTTTATTTTTTCTTACTTGTGTGTGTCCCTTGTGTCATTGGGTATCTCAAGTTGGAATTTCTGAAATGGCACGTGAAGTAATAAGCTCGCTCAGACGCTGAGTGCCACAATTTGTGTCCAATCCCATTTAAAATTGCATTCAGCCGTGTATCCAAGCAGGAATATAGAGTGTACTACCAAAGGAGAAGAGGAAGGGGGAGGGAGGGAGGGGTTAAAGGAGCGAGGCAAACAAGTTTTAAAGCAAACAACTTTACTGTTGTTGTCCGTAACCGTAACTGTAACCGGAACCGTTACGGTTGCTGCTGCCGTTGCAAGTTCAATATATATGGCAGTTGCCGTTGACTTTTGATCGCTTTCCAGCACACACACACACACTGTCACACACACACTGTCACACACACACCATCACACACACACACATATGGTCAGGGGCTACTTTGTTGTCGCTGTGGCGAACGTGGCGTATGCGCAATATATGTATTACTGTTTCAGTGAGACTCCCAAAGCTAGAAGTTAAACTTGAAGCTGTTGCTGTGTCCCAGTTATATATAGAGAGAGAGTGTGTTTGTGTGTGTATTTCTGTGGAAAAAAAAGAAGAAAAACGGCATCAGTTATGGCAAACGAATGCGACGCCGCCTCGCCCTTAACTCAAATGTACAACATCAATAAATAAAAAAGAAAACCAGGCGAAAGGATATAAAAAAGGATAATAAACAGAGTCCCCTAAGAAATCTATAACTGAGTGCGCCATATCAACACACACACACTCACACACAGACACACACGAACACAAACTCACTCAAAACACATTGCAACATTTGCTTGGACGGTTGCCTGAAATTGCCAGCGACAGCCACAACAACAACAACATCAGCTAGTAGGAATCAAATACGACCAAGACAGCTCGACTGCAAGAGACCCTGTACATATTCTCTAAAAAAAGAAGACTTGAAATCTACCCACATGACGTAACAAGCTGGGAAATCTCGAATTTTCCTTAATAATTAATAGTTAATTAAATTATTCGAATAAAAAGCTGGTTTCCATTTTCCTCACAGTAAAATTATTACTACTATCGGATTTCTTTTAATTAATGTTGTATTTGAATCACTTACCTTAAGATTAATTGCCTTTTTAAGTGCTGATTCAAGGCGTTATTTTGGCACAGCTCAAATTTAATTTGTAAGCTATAACATCTTAATAAATTCCAGTTTCAAAAATAATATAATTTAAAATTAAGAAGAATTTTGTTTTGGCTTAAGAAATAAATTATAATAACATAACAGATTCATAATAAACAAAATGTAATTTATACTTAAACTCAAGCCTCTAGCTTTTAAATTCTTTTGTTATTCAATTGCCAGTGCCGAAAGTGGGTGTGGTGAAATGAAAGTAGAGGAATCTTCGTAAAAAGTTTGCTGACACTAGCTCTTGTCTTTGAGTCCTTGAGATTTAAATGTTTATACAGACTTACCTGGCTAAATTGACCCGGATCTTGATTCTGTTCAAGAATATTTATATTTTACGGGTTCAGTTCCATAAGTTTTCTTGGACACCTTTATGCTTTTTCGGTACAGGGTCTAACAACAACGCTGAGGATATATTTGTGGTTGTTGCTGCTGCTGTGAGGAGTGCTTGAAACACACGTTCAAATTTAAACGTTGTCTCTATATATAGAGAGATGTATCCCCTTCTACCACACACACACACACACCCACACACAGCCAAAGACACACACCCTCCTACACACACACACACTCCCACACTCACATTGCAGACATAAATTTCCATATGGCAGGCTCATGCAATATGCAGGATAACCCCGATGAAAAGGCGATAAAAGACGCCTTCTAATGCCCTGCGCTTTGCCTCCCTCCCTCACTCCCTCTCCGTAGTCCCTTCTACTCCCTTTGCTTCGCTTCCAGTGTGTACTCCTTCGCTCTTGCCACCTTGGCGATGGCATTCAAATGAATAAAGCAAAAGCTGGCGCCTATCTCGCTAATGTATCCTGGCCAAGTTATGACTGACAGTCGCAGCAGTGAGCGCGCCAAAGTCGTAAACTCAATTTCTTGACACTGTCAATGCAGCACGAATGTGCCACATTCACATTCACATCCACACACACACATATATATATTCACACAGACAGACACACATATGAAAAATTGAAGTAAATAATGCAACTGAAACGCCATC